>OU696698.1:88057050-89349100 GCA_916050605.2 Platycheirus albimanus | reverse complement strand
ATTTCAATTCATATTCAATCCAATTTCAATCCAATTTCAATCCAATTTCAACCCAATCTCAATCCAATTTCAATCCAATTTCAATCCAATATTAATCCAATTTCAATCCAATCTCAATAGAATTTCAATCCAATTTCAATCCAATCTCAATCCAATTTCAATCCAATTTCAATCCAATTTCAATCCAATTTCAATCAAATTTTAATCCAATTTCAATCCAATCTCAATCCAATTTCAATCCAATTTCAATCCAATCTCAATCCAATCTCAATCCAATTTCAATCAAATTTCAATCCAATTTCAATTCAATCTCAATCCAATTTCAATCCAATCTCAATCCAATTTCAATCCAATTTCAATCGAATTTCAATCCAATTTCAATCCAATTTCAATCCAATTTTAATCCAATTTCAATCCAATCTCAATAGAATTTCAATCCAATTTCAATCCAATCTCAATCCAATTTCAATCCAATTTCAATCCAATTTCAATCCAATTTCAATCCAATTTCAATCAAATTTTAATCCAATTTCAATCCAATCTCAATCCAATTTCAATCCAATTTCAATCCAATCTCAATCCAATCTCAATCCAATTTCAATCAAATTTCAATCCAATTTCAATCCAATTTCAATTCAATTTCAATCCAATTTCAATCCAATCTCAATCCAATCTCAATCCAATTTCAATCCAATCTCAATCCAATCTGAATCCAATCTCAATCCAATTTCAATCCAATTTCAATCCAATTTCAATCCAATTTCAATCCAATTTCAATCCAATTTCAATTAAATCTCAATCCAATTTCAATCCAATTTCAATCCAATTTCAATCCAATTTTAATCTAATTTCAATCCAATCTCAATAGAATTTCAATCCAATTTCAATCCAATCTCAATCCAATTTCAATCCAATCTCAATCCAATTTCAATCCAAGTTCAATCCAATCTCAATCCAATCTCAATCCAATTTCAATCCAATCTCAATCCAATTTCAATCCAATTTCAATCCAATCTCAATCCAATCTCAATCCAATCTCAATCCAATTTCAATCCAATTTTAATCCAATTTCAATCCAATTTCAATCCAATTTGAATCCAATCTCAATCCAATATCAATCCAATTTCAATCCAATTTCAATCCAATTTCAATCCAATTTCAATCCAATTTCAATCCAATTTGAATCCAATCTCAATCCAATTTCAATCCAATTTCAATACAATTTCAATCCAATTTCAATCCAATATCAATCCAATTTCAATCCAATCTCAATCCAATTTCAATCCAAGTTCAATCCAATCTCAATCCAATCACAATCCAATCTCAATCCAATTTCAATCCAATTTCAATCCAATCTCAATCCAATCTCAATCCAATTTCAATCAAATTTCAATCCAATTTCAATCAAATCTCAATCCAATCTCAATCCAATCTCAATCCAATCTCAATCCAATTTCAATCCAATTTCAATCCAATCTCAATCCAATCTCAATCCAATTCCAATCCAATCTCAATCCAATCTGAATCCAATCTCAATCCAATTTCAATCCAATTTCAATCCAATTTCAATCCAATCTCAATTCAGTTTCAATCAAATCTCAATCAAATTTCAATCCAATTTCAATCCAATCTCAATCCAATTTCAATCCAATTTCAATCCAATTTCAATCCAATTTCAATCCAATTTCAATCCAATCTCAATCCAATTTCAATCCAATTTTAATCCAATCTCAATCCAATTTCAATCCAATTTCAATCCAATTTTAATCCAATTTCAATCCAATCTCAATCCAATTTCAATCCAATTTCAATCCAATTTCAACCCAATCTCAATCCAATTTCAATCCAATTTCAATCCAATCTCAATCCAATTTCAATCCAATCTCAATCCAATTTCAATCCAATTTCAATCCAATCTCAATCCAAGTTCAATCCAATTTCAATTCATATTCAATCCAATTTCAATCCAATTTCAATCCAATTTCAACCCAATCTCAATCCAATTTCAATCCAAGTTCAATCCAATTTCAATCCAATTTCAATCCAATTTCAATCCAATTTCAATCCAATTTCAATCCAATCTCAATCCAAGTTCAATCCGATTTCAATTCAATTTCAATCCAATTTCAATTAAATTTCAATCCAATTTCAACCCAATCTCAATCCAATTTCAATCCAAGTTCAATCCAATTTCAATCCAATTTCAATCAAATTTCAATCCAATTTCAATCTAATTTTAATCCATTTTCAATCCAATCTCAATCCAATTTCAATCCCATTTCAATCCAATTTCAATCCAATCTCAATCCAATTTCAATCCAATCTCAATCCAATTTCAAACCAATTTCAATCCAATCTCAATCCAATCTCAATCCAATTTCAATCCAATCTCAATCCAATTTCAATCCAATTTGAATCCAATCTCAATCCAATCTCAATCCAATCTCAATCATTTCAATCCAATTTCAATCCAATTTCAATCCAATTTCAATCCAATTTCAATCCAATTTCAATCAAATCTCAATCCAATTTCAATCCAATTTCAATCCAATTTCAATCCAATTTCAATCCAATTTCAATCTAATTTCAATCCAATTTCAATCCAATTTCAATCCAATTTTAATCCAATTTCAATCCAATCTCAATCCAATTTCAATCCAATTTCAATCCAATTTCAATCCAATCTCAATCCAATTTCAATCCAATCTCAATCCAATTTCAATCCAAGTTCAATCCAATCTCAATCCAATCTCAATCCAACTTCAATCCAATCTCAATCCAATCTCAATCCAATTTCAATCCAATTTCAATCCAATTTCAATCCAATTTCAATCCAATCTCAATCCAATCTCAATCCAATCTCAATCCAATCTCAATCCAATTTCAATCCAATTTCAATCCAATCTCAATCCAATCTCAATCCAATTCCAATCCAATCTCAATCCAATCTCAATCCAATCTCAATCCAATTTCAATCCAATTTCAATCCAATTTCAATCCAATTTCAATCCAATTTCAATCCAATTTCAATCCAATCTCAATCCAATTTCAATCCAATTTCAATCCAATTTCAATCCAATTTCAATCCAATTTCAATCCAATTTCAATCCAATTTCAATCCAATTTTAATCCAATTTCAATCCAATCTCAATCCAATTCCAATCCAATTTCAATCCAATTTCAATCCAATTTCAATCCAATTTCAATCCAATTTCAATCCAATTTCAATCCAATTTCAATCCAATTTCAATCCAATTTCAATTCAATTTCAATCCAATTTCAATCTAATTTCAATCCAATTTCAATCCAATTTCTATCCAATTTCAATCCAATTTAAATCCAATTTCAATCCAATTTCAATCCAATTTCAATCCAATCTCAATCCAATTTCAATCCAATTTCAATCCAATTTCAATCCAATTTCAATCCAATTTCAATCCAATTTCAATTAAATCTCAATCCAATTTCAATCCAATTTCAATCCAATTTCAATCCAATTTTAATCTAATTTCAATCCAATCTCAATAGAATTTCAATCCAATTTCAATCCAATCTCAATCCAATTTCAATCCAATCTCAATCCAATTTCAATCCAAGTTCAATCCAATCTCAATCCAATCTCAATCCAATTTCAATCCAATCTCAATCCAATTTCAATCCAATTTCAATCCAATCTCAATCCAATCTCAATCCAATCTCAATCCAATTTCAATCCAATTTTAATCCAATTTCAATCCAATTTCAATCCAATTTGAATCCAATCTCAATCCAATATCAATCCAATTTCAATCCAATTTCAATCCAATTTCAATCCAATTTCAATCCAATTTCAATCCAATTTGAATCCAATCTCAATCCAATTTCAATCCAATTTCAATACAATTTCAATCCAATTTCAATCCAATATCAATCCAATTTCAATCCAATCTCAATCCAATTTCAATCCAAGTTCAATCCAATCTCAATCCAATCACAATCCAATCTCAATCCAATTTCAATCCAATTTCAATCCAATCTCAATCCAATCTCAATCCAATTTCAATCAAATTTCAATCCAATTTCAATCAAATCTCAATCCAATCTCAATCCAATCTCAATCCAATCTCAATCCAATTTCAATCCAATTTCAATCCAATCTCAATCCAATCTCAATCCAATTCCAATCCAATCTCAATCCAATCTGAATCCAATCTCAATCCAATTTCAATCCAATTTCAATCCAATTTCAATCCAATCTCAATTCAGTTTCAATCAAATCTCAATCAAATTTCAATCCAATTTCAATCCAATCTCAATCCAATTTCAATCCAATTTCAATCCAATTTCAATCCAATTTCAATCCAATCTCAATCCAATTTCAATCCAATTTTAATCCAATCTCAATCCAATTTCAATCCAATTTCAATCCAATTTTAATCCAATTTCAATCCAATCTCAATCCAATTTCAATCCAATTTCAATCCAATTTCAACCCAATCTCAATCCAATTTCAATCCAATTTCAATCCAATCTCAATCCAATTTCAATCCAATCTCAATCCAATTTCAATCCAATTTCAATCCAATCTCAATCCAAGTTCAATCCAATTTCAATTCATATTCAATCCAATTTCAATCCAATTTCAATCCAATTTCAACCCAATCTCAATCCAATTTCAATCCAAGTTCAATCCAATTTCAATCCAATTTCAATCCAATTTCAATCCAATTTCAATCCAATTTCAATCCAATCTCAATCCAAGTTCAATCCGATTTCAATTCAATTTCAATCCAATTTCAATTAAATTTCAATCCAATTTGAACCCAATCTCAATCCAATTTCAATCCAAGTTCAATCCAATTTCAATCCAATTTCAATCAAATTTCAATCCAATTTCAATCTAATTTTAATCCAAATTCAATCCAATCTCAATCCAATTTCAATCCCATTTCAATCCAATTTCAATCCAATCTCAATCCAATTTCAATCCAATCTCAATCCAATTTCAAACCAATTTCAATCCAATCTCAATCCAATCTCAATCCAATTTCAATCCAATCTCAATCCAATTTTAATCCAATTTGAATCCAATCTCAATCCAATCTCAATCCAATCTCAATCATTTCAATCCAATTTCAATCCAATTTCAATCCAATTTCAATCCAATTTCAATCCAATTTCAATCAAATCTCAATCCAATTTCAATCCAATTTCAATCCAATTTCAATCCAATTTCAATCCAATTTCAATCTAATTTCAATCCAATGTCAATCCAATTTCAATCCAATTTTAATCCAATTTCAATCCAATCTCAATCCAATTTCAATCCAATTTCAATCCAATTTCAATCCAATCTCAATCCAATTTCAATCCAATCTCAATCCAATTTCAATCCAAGTTCAATCCAATCTCAATCCAATCTCAATCCAACTTCAATCCAATCTCAATCCAATTTCAATCCAATTTCAATCCAATTTCAATCCAATTTCAATCCAATTTCAATCCAATCTCAATCCAATCTCAATCCAATCTCAATCCAATCTCAATCCAATTTCAATCCAATTTCAATCCAATCTCAATCCAATCTCAATCCAATTCCAATCCAATCTCAATCCAATCTCAATCCAATCTCAATCCAATTTCAATCCAATTTCAATCCAATTTCAATCCAATTTCAATCCAATTTCAATCCAATTTCAATCCAATCTCAATCCAATTTCAATCCAATTTCAATCCAATTTCAATCCAATTTCAATCCAATTTCAATCCAATTTCAATCCAATTTCAATCCAATTTTAATCCAATTTCAATCCAATCTCAATCCAATTCCAATCCAATTTCAATCCAATTTCAATCCAATTTCAATCCAATTTCAATCCAACTTCAATCCAATTTCAATCCAATTTCAATCCAATTTCAATCCAATTTCAATTCAATTTCAATCCAATTTCAATCTAATTTCAATCCAATTTCAATCCAATTTCTATCCAATTTCAATCCAATTTAAATCCAATTTCAATCCAATTTCAATCCAATTTCAATCCAATCTCAATCCAATTTCAATCTAATTTCAATTCAATTTCAATCCAATTTCAATCGAATCTCAATCCAACTTCAATCCAATTTCAATCCAATCTCAATCCAACTTCAATCCAATTTTAATCCAATTTCAATCCAATTTCGATCCGATTTCAATCCAATCTCAATCCAATTTCAATACAATCTCAATCCAATTTCAATCCAATCTCAATCCAATTTCAATCCAATTTCAATCCTATCTCAATCCAATTTCAATCCAATTTCAATCCAATTTCAATCCAATTTCAATCCAATTTTAACTCAATTTCAATCCAATCTCAATCCAATTTCAATCCAATTTCAATCCAATCTCAATCATTTCAATCCAATTTCAATCCAATTTCAATCCAATTTCAATCCAATCTCAATCCAATTTCAATCCAATTTCAATCCAATTTCAATCCAATTTCAATCTAATTTCAATCCAATGTCAATCCAATTTCAATCCAATTTTAATCCAATTTCAATCCAATCTCAATCCAATTTCAATCCAATTTCAATCCAATTTCAATCCAATCTCAATCCAATTTCAATCCAATCTCAATCCAATTTCAATCCAAGTTCAATCCAATCTCAATCCAATCTCAATCCAACTTCAATCCAATCTCAATCCAATCTCAATCCAATTTCAATCCAATTTCAATCCAATTTCAATCCAATTTCAATCCAATCTCAATCCAATTTCAATCCAATCTCAATCCAATTTCAATCCAATTTCAATCCAATTTCAATCCAATCTCAATCCAATCTCAATCCAATTTCAATCCAATTTCAATCCAATTTCAATCCAATCTCAATCCAATCTCAATCCAATTTCAATCCAATTTCAATCCAATCTCAATCCAATTTCAATCCAATTTCAATCCAATTTCAATCCAATTTCAATCCAATCTCAATCCAATTTCAATCCAATTTCAATCCAATTTCAATCCAATTTCAATTCAATTTCAATCCAATTTCAATCCAATTTCAATCCAATCTCAATCCAACTTCAATCCAATTTCAATCCAATTTCAATCCAGTTTCAATCCAATTTCAATCCAATTTCAATCTAATTTCAATCTAATTTCAATTCAATTGGGTTGAAATTGGATTCAAATTGGATTGAAATTGGATTGAAATTGGGTTGAAATTGGATTGAAATAGGATTGAAATTGGATTGAAATTTTCTTGAAATTGGATTGAAATTGTATGATTGAATCGACGACCTCAAGTCGATTTTTATTTTGGTTTTGAGAAGCGTAACCTTTGAAAAAATCCGTTCAGTATTCGCTGAAGAATGTGGCAATGAAATGATTTCAAAATCAAATTTCGTCAGAATTGGATATGCCAAGCTATTGTCGGTCAGTTTAGTTTTTCGAACGCATTGAAAGAATTTTTCTAAGTTGCTTATTACTTTGTCATTTACATTAATGTTTGAATTAACAAGTATTCTCCACTCATCATCTATTTCCTGAAAAATATCTTCAGCTACTATATTAGGAAATTGTTTAATAAGGGGACAAATTGATTGGACTTTTTTGCCTACAACGTTCATTGGAGTAAAAGATTCCATATCTTTGAACACATTATTGTAAAAATTAAATATTGTGTAAATTTGTTTAATACCTTCAACTAAGAAAGACAAACAAACGGCATTGAAAGCCTTGCAGCACTTGTTTTTCAATTGTAACTTTTTCCAAAAAAAAGAGATACCTTAACACCGTAATGACTTTGACTGTCATTTTTGTTGCATGAAGTTTGAATAGGTAGTTGTTTGAATCTTCTTAAGTTAAAACAAAGGAGTTGGTAGATATCATATCATAGAATAATCGCTTCATTTGTTTAGAAATTTTGAGTAAGTGTTCACAATTAATTTATTTTTTGTTTTTTTTGTTTTTTTTTGAGAAAAATAGAAACAAATCATGAGATTTCCAATGAATTCATAATTTCATGAGATGAGGTTCATCATGATAAATCATGATATTCGGCAACACTGAATATTGTTCCAGTAATACAGTTGTTTACTTTGATGAAGCTCAAAGGTAACAGAGTGTATTATTTAAAAATATATTTGCTTCCCTTTTAGGAATAGAAAACAAATTAGAAGTGTCTAAAGCTTAAGTGGTCGTTCTTGCCCCACTCTCCCCTACATATATAGTTCAGTTTCCTCATTTATATTCACCCTATACTACAAAACGAAGAATGAATCACGCTTAACAATTTGAAGGAACGGTATGTACGTATATACATATAAGAAGGTATCAAACAAGTTAAATGGTTGGAATGTTGAAAGATGAGCTCATATTACCATTGAGTTTAACTTTCACGAATATGCTTAGGTATCATAAAAGCAAGCCATTTAAATGATTAAACTATAATAAAGGATATAATTCAAACATCGCATATTGTTCAATAAAATTTTATCGCTGTGCGTGATCTTACAGTTAAATTACACTTTTAATCTGAATCCTCACTGGCAACACTAATTAAGGTAGTAAAGTTTTGGTAGTTTAATATGGCCTTTGAGTTTATAGCGTTGTAAATATATAGTATTGTGACTCAGTGCTTGATGCTTTTTTGATAGGGTTTTCTGAGAACTAATCCACATTGAAGTTTTTTTTTCAAAAGGGGAGGTTTTAAATATTTCCAACTTATATTTATTTTAAGGATTTTAATATTCAAGAAATAAATATACTTAGAGTGTAAATATTCATTATTTAAAACAAAATGATACAACACTAGCTTAATCTGCTCACACTACATTTCCTTGTCCGTTATTGGAGGCAAGAAGTAATACCAAAAACACGAAGAGACTCATTTGACACTCAATTACAATGGACTGTAAGTGTTCATATATATGTATGTAAACGCAATTACATATTCTCGGTCTAATGTTCAGACATTGCCAATGGGACAAGCCAATGGGACAATACAAATTATGCATTCAGGTGCATGTAGGATGCTAATTCAATGGAATCACAGATGGAATTAAAATGTATACAATCATATGTACATAACATTTAAGGTCATTTATAATGTTAGTGTATAAGGAACAAGTAGTGTCCTTTTTATTGAGCCACCTAACGTGTTATGCTGATAGAAAGTCACATAAGGCACTGGCTGTCCGAGAAAAGGAACTTGCCGTGCTTTAGAAAAGGACATTAAAACACGATTCCAGGGGTGATTTTTAAATCGCTGAATTGAAACTTAGTTTTTTCAAAACTATTCATGAAAATCATTCGGGTTGAAAATAACATCTTAAAAATGGCTTCATTTACGTAACATTGAAAATGTATAGTCTGGCATTGTTAATTTTGTTTTTAATGACTTTTTTCTGATTTAATTTAATCTAATAGAAAATTATCCGTCTTTGATAAGCGGAGCAAAGACACATCATCCATTTCGATTTTCTTGTTTCAACTTCATGTCCTAGCTTTTTTCCACGTCTCGTGCAGAACATCCTGTACTGTAGATCTACCATCACTTATATATAATAATTGCCGTAATTACATCCTTATTCGAACTAATTATACAACACCCATAGAACTTAAATATGTATGATTAAGATCAGCATACTTTCAGCTAAGCTAGAAGTAATCCATATTACATGGATTCCTACCCTAATTTAAAGAATCCAATTCCATGTTCACCCTGGAAGAAATTTGCAACTTGAAACCTGTCATTATCAGAAATGGTCTGTTCACTTTGGTCCTTATTTCAAACAAATTACAAAAGCCACCTCCTTGAGCTTAACACTTAACAATCCAATCAATTATTTTTGGGCTGAAAAATTAGCCAATTAGTGGCTATTACTGTTAATTACAACCCGCTAAGGCAACATAGTATACAAAGGACTATTGTGTTTATCCTGATTAACGGGAAAATCGATATTAGATAATGATTCAAAAGGGGTAGCTATATTCCATTTCGAAATTCAAATGACCTTAATCCTTAGCAGTGTTAATAATGCTGGAAACTTCTAGCTTACAATTTGTTGTTCAAATTTTTGTTAATTGTAATTATTCAAATTTATTGAATATAATAAATCACACCTTGTAAAATAATGCATGAGAAACTACTTGTAATTAATTTAATGATTAGATTAGGTTTCTAATAACTTTTAATTGCACGCCAAGTGATGGAACTAAGGTCATTTTAATATTTCAGCAGTTTCAACATAAAATCCAAATTTAAATAAAGAATAAAGTTTTTTTTTCCAAGAATTCAAAATGTAATCAAGGAACTTGACAGGACTTGTGCTTTTTTATGCTGGAGGAAGTGGAAACAATTATGAATGCGGATTTCTTTCATATTTTCTTCCACCTTGTCGAGCAGATAACTTTTAAAAATAATGCAAATAAAAAGAACTTTTCGACGAAACGCTCAAATACAAAGTTACTTTCACTGAAGCATAAAAAAAAGAAATGATGGTGAACAAGAAAAAAGGATTTGTGTTCTTGCAGGTTGTTGTTATTTTTTTTTAAAGGACAAGACGTAAAATTCAGCTAAAAGTAAAGAATAGAATAGCGTTTGTCCAAATGATGAAACTACCTGTTTTGTTTAATTTTTTATTTTTCCTTATGAAATATTAAAGTGAAGTTGGAAATTGAAAGTTGAAACAAAAGTTTTGAATAATAATTGTTCAAAAAAATGCAGTTTTTATTCCTAGAAAATTGTATTTCTAGAGATGTATTCTAGAAAATAATAATTGATGGAAAGATAACCTACGTACTACTGAAAGCAGGAAGAATGAAACATGAGTTGCATTCGACCGAAAAGACTATTGGACAGTGTTTTCAATATTCATCCTCAACTAAAGGAGATCTTAAAGCATCAACTGAACAGACAGAAGAAGAAATAAGATTTTTTAAATCCCTACTGTTGAAACCGACACAAATGTTTTTGCCAACGTGTCCTTCAAGGAAGTTGATGCACATGCACAAGAGCATGGTAGAGCATTAACTTAATTGTTAAGCATTTAGCTAGAAGTAACATAAAAAAAACTTTGATATAATAATGTCGCTTAGCAAAATTGTCTATTATTGAGAAAAACGAGAATAATAAAATTAAGGATTCGTTGTTGGATTGCAAACCTGAATGGTCTAGTTTTTATTTCAAGATATTATTTATCCAGATTTTTATTAGGATGCGAAAGCTTATTGTTGGTAACATTCAAGAAAGGTAAGAAAAATACGCCGAGATATCTGAGCTCTCGAACACTTACTAATGGCTCAGAAACAGCAAGACTCGGTAAGATGAAGTAAGAAATGTACCAAACTCCTCCTAAATTTAAAAATCCTCGTACGAGGAATTGAAATTAATAGAAAAGTAATAAAATACACGACTAAGTCACATGCTCTTGCTCTTATGCTCGATAATTGCCTGAAAGCTATGTATAGGTATTTTAAGAAAACAGTTTTAAAAAAAATATAATCTTTTCTTAGTGGTTTGTAATAATAGTTCATTGCTAAATGTATAACTAGATCTAGGTTAAAAACTTAAGATATCCTCCGCGAGATCAAATAAACACTAAGAACAAAGTTTGAAGCACATCGGACCATCCGTTTGGGCTGTAGAAGAACTAATAGACAGACGGACAGAATGTTCGTTCTTTTGGACAGAGCTGTGAAAGAATTCAATATTTAAGTATTGCATCGCCAAAAGTCCCACTCAATTAACTGAATTTTGAGAATGCATTAAGATTCCTTATTGGAATACTTTAACTTGGAAAAAAAAATTCTCAGTTAATTTTGAAGTCTTTAATAATTAAATCGTTTAGAGCAGTTAAAAGACTTGAAGTCAAAAGAATACATTACTTTTTAACTGCTGGCATTCTTGGAAGTCTTGTAACAGTCTTTAACATTATTTGCAGTCATTAAGTCTTTTGATTGCATTGAATGTAATGTATTCATTTGGCTACTTTAAAGTCTTTTAACTGCTTAAAGTCTTTTTATTGCTTGAAGTCTTTTAACTGCTTAAATTCTTGAGTCTTTTAACTGCATGAAGTCTTTCTTACTGCTTGAAGTCTAAAGACTACTTGATATAAATGTGTTGTACAGAAGGTGTGATAAAACACTAAAATATGATATAACAGACTTCAAGCAGTTAAAAGACTTCAAGCAGTTAAATGACTTCATGAAGTTAAAAGACTTCAAGCAGTTAAGACTCCAAAGCAGCCAAATGACTGCCTTACATTCAATGCAATCAATAGATACTCATAAAACGACTCACCAATCTGTATCGCTGAAGTGCCAGCAGTTAAAAAGTAATGTGTTCTTTTGACTTCAAGTCTTTTAACTGATCCAAACGATTTTATTACTAAAGACTTCAAAATTAACTGGGAATTTTTCTTTGAAGTTAAGTACTGACATGAAGTCAAAATATTCAAAAATTAGTCTTTTAATCATTTCACTGCAATACGAAAATGATTGCATTCCTTTGCAGCTCTGCTTTTGGAGTATTTACTGATTGTAACGGCCTTTGGAAGAAAATCAAATCCGAGCAATTCCGATGGATTGTCCTGGATACAATACATTAAATTTTCACAAGCGTTCTGCGAAAAATACACTTTAAAAATGCATCGATTAAATCCTAATCATCAATGAACTTCAAGCCTACTTATGCCTATGAATGACTAATCCACCATAAGCCTATAATTCAACATCAGCTAAATTGAAAACGATACTGGAGGCATTGGCCAAAAGTGTCACTTCCTTCAACAAAGTACTGACAAGAATGATTTAAGAATTAACCCCAAAATGACGAAAATGCTATAGCAGCATCTTGGAGACTAATACTATTTTAAAGCATTTTATCCGAAACATCCTGAAGATCTGATGGCCATAAACTATTTAAAAAAATTAGATGTGACATAGAACTGGACGAACAGAAGTGGACACTGAGGAAGCCCGGTGACACCTTGTGAAAGATAGTGGATCCGAATAGTTGCCACCCTCTACTCCAGGAGGACCTTAAGACTGCAGCTTACAAAAATACAGAGCAAGAAGAAGGAAGAGAAAAAAAGAAAAGAAGACGCAGAAGACATTCTCCAACGGAGACTGTAGATGGCGGTAAATTCCATTTAAATGTTATAGTATTTATAACAAGTATGCACTTTTACAATTTCTTACTTCAAATTTTTTTTAATTATTTACATATTCAATCGAAGATTAGGAAAATATTTCAGAACTAAAATCATAAGAGTTGACTTACCAAACAAGGAGCTTGTTGAATTGAAAGAAATTATTTCTGTAGACTTACATCTGTAATAGCTAATCCTTTTATTTCCAAATTATAACCGACTTCCACACAATTAAAATTTATTTTGTATTAAAACGACTGAGCCCCGACGCACTGCTTCACTTTACCAACAACTCAACGAAACAATGACAAAAGACGCCATGACACCCGCACCAATGAAATTGCAATATGCTGAAATTCACTTCTGTTTGATTAATTCCACAACGACCACGATTACATTACTACAAATAAATTAAGTTTTAAAGATAAATGACCATTACCACTTTTCTAGTACACAAAATATATTTTAAATACCGTAACATTGAAATTAATATTAAAAATGCAATTTTTCTATAACCGATCGCGGAGCAAAAGCAAATTGAAACGCACTTTTCGATGAATTATTTTACACTACGAACAAAAAGCACCAAGCTCTTGTCTTGTGTTGTGATTTTGAAGTTGTTTTGGTGCGGTGTGGTGTGGTGTGTGGTGAGTGGAGATGTGAGGTGAGTTTTTGTTCAGTGTGTGGTGAGTTTTAATTTGAATTTGGATTTGAAAATAGTTAATTGAGGATCAGGATGAATAAAAATATTGAATGTTAGTTCACTCTCTTAAATACGCAATGCTTTAAGTAAATGTTATTTTTACTGTCAGCCTTTGAACTTAAAGAAAAAACAAACGGTTGCCATACATATTACCTGTTGCGGGTTAGTTGTGAGTTTTTCTACACATTTTGGTGCTAAAATATTTCTTGATACTGCTTGTAACTGCTTATAAACTACAACCAAGAAAAGACAATATGTTGAGTTGCTACTGCAGTCTTTATAGAGAGAAGTTAAAATTCATATTTATAATCGAAAATGGACTTATTGTTTTCTTAAAGTATGCCGCGAAGATTTAAACACTTTAACATGCGTCTGAATCAATATATGAAGCCCTTTTTTCCACTGCGTTTGAGGTACCTTCAAAACAAGAGTGTGATTGATCATTTCCATTTAATGTGCCAATCAGGACTGTATAGTTCCTTGATTCTCCTTGCGATTTTAATGCTCAAAAATGCACTTTGTCTCATCTAGGAAATAACTTCTTGGACTTGGGAGAACTATCTGAGCAAACGGGGTAAGCCTGCTAAGATTTATCAACGCCTCAAAATGGTTTGAGATTGTATAGGTTTTTCACAGGTCCCATGCTTATTGGACCCATAACCCTCCAGGGTATCACAATAGACCTACATTGATCCTAGTGTAATGGACACAATATTATCCATCAGCCCATGCAAAACTGACACTTGTGATGTGCACTCCCAAACATTTCGCTAACACGAAAAATTAGGTAGGTACTCCAAGATACGGAAAAATATTTAATTTGTATTCCATTTTTTTTTTATGTAAGAATATGTTTCGAAAAAAAGGGTAGCTTCTATAACGTCTGATGTAATCCATTAAAACCTGTTTGGCTTCCCTTTCTGGAATTCATCTTGGCACTCAAAATTCAACATCATAGGATGTTAAAAAAAATAACTGAACAATTTTGCTGACTGTTTCATGTGACGACGTATGCTGTGTTAATAATGTAATATCTTTTTTATATCGAAGCTATAAAAAGTCCAAAAGGAGACAGCCCTTTTCGTGTTTCATGTTTGGGAGAGGTATATAATGAATAACTATTATGATCTTTTTGGAGTAAAAGTCCTTAGCAATATAATTAAAGTCCTGGCCTTGAATCCAGTATACTCTTATATATAATATTATTTCTAAAGCAAATGTTCTGTTTATCACAAAAAAGTCTTTAAATCATAAACTTATCGTTTCAATCTCAATTCCACGCGATAATTATTAACAAAGTCTTAAGATTTATCCATATATGCTGAAGACACTTTTTGACTGAAACAGCGACATCCAAGATCTAAAATTTGATTATATAAGAAAGGAAGCTTTACTAGCTACCCAAAACTCAATCCTCTTCCAGGAAGTAAACAAATACATACAACAATTGTGTATTCATGAATATAAAGGAGCTGAATATATCTTCTAAGATTTATCCTTTGAAAAGGATAATCAGCAAGGACCTAACAAAATACAACACTTCGTCTGGAAAATAATCGTTGATATCTGTTTGCTGCTTTTTATGTTTTCTTAGACTAATCTGGCACGTATGGCAATGGAGGTGTTGGTGGTGCCAGAGAAGCTGGAGTCGCGGTCGGAAAGATAGCTTTATAGGGATAAAGTAATCTGGCAGAAGGTACAGGATCCTGGTTGTTGCTTATGCTTATGTAGAACTACATTCATAAATGATTTTGCTTAAAATCTTTAATTGGCATGTGGGGTTGGGTTGAACCTGTTAATCAGCTTAATTCCGTTTTCAACGAATAAACAGTTATTTTTATTTCAAAACATAACTGACTTTCTTGTATTATAAGGAAAGCGAGGATAATGAAAATAATAATTATATCAGGCACCACATCGCTGTGAATATTGGATTAAGATGTTTTGCCATTGAGTGTAGGAATAATTTCAAACGATAAAAAGGAACCGACATATTAAAGGCATGACTGGTTAGAACGTAGAAATATTTTTAATTTTGAAAAAGCTTTGTGCTATCGTCGGATGTGTGTTGTTACAAATAATTTGAACTTTAGAAACCAAGTGCTTAAGGACTCAATTTTCAAATATAAAGTTGTTTTTTGAAAAATTGAATTTTCGATAGTCCTGGGTGGTATACAGGTCGTCAAACTTAAATTTATAAGTGCACTCATGACCTGTCAGTTTTTTTTTTTAATTAACTAACACAATATTCAAATCTAGATAGTATCTTGTATTGATCTCTCCGCGACAGATCTGTTCTAATTCAGATAATATATTTTGCTGTCACTAACCAACATTCTCTCCAGAATTTTCTGGATGGGTTACATCAGCTTGAGGCAACAGTAACTATCAATATTACGTTCCGAAAAAACCCACTTTTGGTTAAGAAGGTCCACAGCGTCGCGACGTTCCGCATGAAGCTTTGAGTGGCTACACATGGCTTGGATAAGCGAAGTAAAACTAGTACTACGTTGTCGACTTTGGTAACGCTCGTCTGCTGGTGGTGGTTTTCACTCTCTTTCCACTCAAGAACTGCCACGAAATCACCTGGATTTCCCTAAAGATTGAACACCAAATCAAATTGATCACGACTTAATCTAACCAGGGAGAAGAAATCAATTTGTGATATCAGGAATAAGTGAAGTGCTGATGGAAAAAGCAACCATCTCTTGCTGCCATCAGCAACAATTTATCTACAATATCTGGGCTATGTGAAAACGTTCAGAAAATACAGACCGAAACTCGGTTCAACAACTCTTGAAAAAAAATTCTTGTGGGAACGAACAACAGAGCAAGGGCTTATAGTAAAAATAACCTACAATTTATAGATACAATTTCTTGGCTGGTTTTACTCTTGGAGGAACGGATTTGGAACCTTTAGCCCAATGTGTCGATCTCTTTAAAAAACTTGGTTGTTTGTCACTAGCCACCCACCCTATCTACAACCACCCACTATTTTTGACAATTTTTTACTCCCCCCCCCCTCACACACAATAAATTCCCCCTTCCTAAACACCACCAACCACTCATACCACAACTACCAACCAACCACCTACTATTTTTGACAATCCCCCCCCAAATACCAAATCTCCCCAATCCAAACACATACACGAGTTACAACCACCTGCTATACACCCACCATTTTAGACAATTTTTTCCTCCCCCCCCCCTATCCACCTAAACACCTTCACCAACCACTTACCAACTCCTTTTGACAATTCCCCCCACCACACCGAATCTCCCCCAAATCCAACCAACCATTCCACCTACAACCACCTGCCACTCACCCACAATATCATATCCCCCCACACCACCGGTAAACGCCCATCCCACTTAAAGACACCAACCAACCACCATTTTTGGCAATTGTTCCTCTTTCCGACACTACCCCCCCCCCCCCCCCCACATACAAACCACCAACACCACCCACCCCACCACCACTTACAATCACCAACCACCCAACACCCTCCCCTACCATTTGATCGGTTTTCTATGCTATCAAAGCAGATATGGAACGTGACTGTGACATTGTGACACTTTTTCGTGAGTGCTGCCCATATATCGTCATTATCACGTCAAACGAAATTCTCTGCCAACATCTCTAGTCTGCGTTACTTAGTTGTGGCTTTGAACTTATGAATCTCGAATCTACGACTCTTCATTTCATTTTGTGTCTTCTGTCCGTTATCCTTTTGTGTCTACAATTTCGTCCAATTACTTGGACACTCTTTTTCAAGCTGCCTGAATCAGACATGTAGTAAACAGTGACAGTGTTTAGTGGGTATTTTTTGCTCACTTCGCAAGTTCTTTCATCATCCTTGTCAATTGTCTTTGATTTTCTAGTGGTTTTACTCATAAGACATCTCAAAACCTTTGTTTTTGAAATAATTTTAAATATCTGATTCAAATATTTTTTCGTTGTCGTTTCTCCGTAAGAATAAAATTAAGTTCTTCAACCGTAGCTTGATAAATTAAGTGGCATCCTCCAGTGCACTCTATTTTTCTTGCTAAGGAAATTGAAAAACCATTACTTAAGCTTTCTTACCGCAAACTGTTCAACTGATCCTTTTTCTAACATCCAATAAATTAGAGAAGCTCATGTTCTTCTTTATTACAGTGTCCTCTGCTTCCCTACAATACGGTGGAGCAAGGAGCCTTTAGCTAGTTGGTATATTTCAATTTAAAGTGAACATTTTACACAAGCGTTTTTTCAAGTTATTTGTCATCCGAAGTGCTATTTGGTCCACACATTTAGGAGGGACGGTACCTTGCCGAGATTAATGCTTCCCAGTGTTGCTGGCCAGGAAATTATTGTCACCAAGTGCTACACTTTCTTCTTTAATTTATCGCTAACCATAACCATTCACTTACTTTCCGATAAAGAGCAGAGTGTGCCTTTTCTGTAGAAACCGCACAAGAAGGATTCAATTTTTTTTTATATATATTATTATGTTTCTTTAAGGACACAAATAGATTGTAATGGCAGTTTGTTGTTCTGAGTTTGAAGCTCCTTAGTAATTAATTTCATATTTAATGGGGGCATGGACAAATATTCAATATTCCTTGTCTCTAAATAAAGTTTGTTTGGAAATGGATTCAACTTTTTTAGATTGATATTCTTGTAGGCCATGGATAAATGTGAACAGTGGGATCTTATACACTTTGTTTCTAATTTTTTATTTTCTGCGATACTTTGAAGAACAATAATTTTTTCTTGGAAGACCCTCTTCCATTAATCAGTGTGACTTAGATTCTTCAAAAACAATCTCCTACGCACAGTAAATCGAATTTTTTTTTTTGTCACAGAAACAAGGGCAAACTTTGAATTCTTCCATTATAATTTTTTGGAAGTTCTTTGGAAAAATTTCGATAGCAAAATATGTGTTATTATGTTTCTTAGAAAAATATCATTAAAACAAAAGTAGCTAAGGAAACTTAACAGGAAAAATTGATGGCTTTCCAAATTAATTTTTCAAGTTCCTGGTTGTTGTGTTCGGAGAGAAAGACTAAAATTAATGAGAACTTTGCAAATAACGACTTAGAAGAACAGCCTTCCTTTTATACATCAGTCATGATTCTCAAGAAAATTTGGTTTTCATATAAATTTTACAAGAAATTTAAGAAAATAATTTGACACAACATTATTACTTTCTTTAATATGGGGTTTTCCAATAAGAGGTGTTCTTTTGATATTCAAAGAAAGTTGGTATTTTTTGAGATAAATTATCGAATGTTTATTTCAATTCAAAGAAAAAAATATGCCATTAGTAATGAAAAACAATATCAGCAAAATGGCAGCCACGGCTACGCTTACACAACAATATCCTTTTCATGAAATTTTACATCCCCAAATCGCGAAGTGCCCTCAATAGCTTCACGAAAGATCGATGTTTCAGTCGCTTGTGTGGTACGTAGCGACATCTTGTTGAAAGTTAACGTTCTTCAGATCAATACCATCCAATTCCTGCCACAAAAAATTATTAATCATCTCTCGATAGCGCAATCCATTCACCGTAGCTGTTGCTCCAGCCTCATTTTCGAAAAAGTAAGGTCCAATGACCCCGCCGGACCATCGTTGAGGATAGAGAGACTTTTCAACAATAAATCTTGGGTTTACCGAGCCCCAGATGCTACAATTTTGCTCTATCTTTGGTCCAACAAGGTGCTTCATGACGACCAAAAAATGTTTCAGTTTAACGAACCTTCTCAGCCAATTTATCACCAGTTTTATAACACCTCTTATTGAAAAACCCTTTACTTGTCATTTTCGAGAGCAGGGAAAATCTGTAATCTAACAGGACCAAATGTCATACAATAAGAAATGCAATAACTTCTCCTTCTCACGCCGAAGTTTTCTGTCTTGATCCCTGAACTCCAGTTGATTTTTATTCGGAGTACTGCTTTTCAAGGAAGTGACTAATCCTCCAAGATTCAAGATAAATACTTGTCATGAAAAAGTACTATTCAGAGATTCGGTAAATTATAGGTCCATTCACACCTGCAGAATATCAACACACATATGGCTACGTTGAAGTTTTCATGTATCTCAACTGCACAGTGAAAAATTTGAACCAACATTTCATCTTGCCTGAAGACTTCCCCCAACTAACAATTAAGCTTGTATAAGGTCTTATAAAAGCTTGTATTGGTGCAATAAAAAAAGTAACTTTTTTATTCATTTCCCTTCTATAGTGTCAAGTTAAGAAAAGTATTTCGGAACAATGCAATAATGTCCTTTATACGGCCTTTATTTAATCATTTACGGCAAACTTTTGGCAATAGCTGTCATCAAATGGCTTTAGTAATGAAAAAGTCAAAATCAAGCTATTAGAATTTAACTGTTATAAAACGGTTTGCTGACCCAAGCGAACTGCATTTCATGACAGTTATTAGCTGCTATATCGTTTGTAAACAGAAGTCTTACAGAAGTAATATAGCTTGCGAAATGTGGGCAAAAATTATTTGCATAAGTGTTTCTATATCAGTATACAAATAGCTTATACAAGTTTCACTGTTAGTTTTTCATCCATCTGAGCAGTGAATAATAATAAAAAAATGACCCGTGAGTAAGGCGAGAGCGCTATAAGGCTTGAATAATGACATTGTAGTAACAAAGTTACACATTTCCTGCCCTCCCCTCAGCATCCGACAGCAATAACCAACTTACCGCTGCCACCAACAACCGCAATAGTTCCAACGCCGCCACCGATCGCCCCGATGATTCCATAAAATTACTCATCTACTATGAATAATAAAATCACCATCACGTGACGTAACGCCAACGCTGCATTCTATTGAGGCAATTTCGACTACCCCTCCACCCCGATAACCTAAACCAGAAGAGCAGTCAAATAAATTCATCACTCAAAAAAACTTACGCATTCGCAAGTATTTTTAACTTTTGACTTTATAATTCACAGTCTCTCCTTTCAGCGAAATTCCATAAATAGGGGGGAAATTTGCATGGAAAATCAGACTCGACAATCGACATTAATATGACATTGTAAGAAATAGCATTGTATAACGCCATGTTAAGTAGGTACGTCGGGCGTCGGGCCCCTATTGTTGAGCCGACAAGATTAAAAATAGTAATAAGTTAGTTTTAGTTCAAATTGTACATAAAACAAATTGAAAAAAAATGGCAAATTAGACTCGACCTCCCAGCCATTGGTAGAACATAACATTCTATTGAGATCTCAACCGAAGGTACGCTGCGGGGAATACCAACAGAAGATACAAAAAAAAAATTTGTTTTTTCGGAGTTCGACACTCTTCAACCCTAATTTTCGCTTTCTGTTGGGAACAACCCTGGACATCCATGAGCTAACCTTAGCCTTAGTATGTACAAAAAAGCATCACAACAATTAGTTGATATTGATACACAGATGATAAGGACTCTATAACTTATTTTTCGAAACCTTCATACACGTCTCCTAAAATTATAAAAATATCATTCATTCAACTTTTGCGGGTGATTCGACGAAAAGGCATATTGCAGAAAGGTTGTGTGATTTGTTTTAATTATCGGCAAAGTTCATTTATATAAACAAAATATCAAATATCTCTCATAAGTGAACAAAATTCCTTTGCTTATGTTCTGTTCTTTAGTATCCCAAAAAAAATAGGAAGCATGGGTGGTTAATATAACCTTTGAGTAGGTCATGGAACCAATTTATCCCATTTGCCAGAAAGGTTGAAATTTTCCGCCGGTCAAAGACATTCAAAATTAATTTTGAATTCATACACGCACTATCTTTGTTTAAGGATCAAAACCCACCTAAGGAAGTGACTTGGCAAATATTAACCCATTCTAAAAGCACCTTTCGAAAAGGGAAATATCTTTTGTTGAGAAACAAAGGTCTTATCCAATCCCACCTTTACATACCTTAACAAAAGCCCTTTGAAATACATTTCAATATTCAACGCCTTAAATTATGCCTGAGCAACCTTGCTGACCTTGCTTAAAGGAATAAAGACGACTCCGAGTTTTTATGTCCTCCCAAAAAAAAGGTTAAACTTATGCAAAAATCACAACGAATATAATTATTATTCTCAATGTAAATCCTCAAAAGGACTATTGCTTTTGCCCAAGGAATTGCTTGAATTAAATTATTTTTTCATTCGTACATCGTCGGTTGGATTAAAGCGATAAGAATCTCTGTTATTAAATTCATATTTAACCATTATCCTGTTCTTCGATCAAAACCACTAGCGCTTGCCACAATTAAATCAAAAAACACAACACCCACGAAACAACGACGACACGACAACCAACGAGGATACCTACTTCGACCCTTTCGGAAGGACTCTTTCAAAATCAAGATGTTGGCCAACTTATTGTCGCCTACAAATCCAATTATTCATCCAAGCACACGATAGGCGACGATAAACAAAATGGAAAGATTTCCGCAGAAGATTAAGGAGAAGCCTTTGGCTTTTCATTGTTAAGCCCCAAACCAAAATGGCAAAGGTGACAATTTTGAAGCCAAGTTTG
The DNA here is from genome assembly GCA_916050605.2 of Platycheirus albimanus. Classification (NCBI taxonomy): domain Eukaryota; kingdom Metazoa; phylum Arthropoda; class Insecta; order Diptera; family Syrphidae; genus Platycheirus; species Platycheirus albimanus. The sequence continues at coordinate 89,326,744 of OU696698.1, read as the reverse complement.
TGGCATTTGGACTCCCAGGAAATTAGCATTGTATGATTATTTAGTGAGGCAAGTTTTATGGTTCTCTAGCTATTTGCCTTATTCTTTTGTGAAAAAAGGGAGGAAACACAAAAAGAATAGAATGAGTTAAATTCAACGAACTTAAGGATCGAAGACTATAATATGTGTGTGTTTGAAGTGGGAGGTTTTATAAATAACATACTAATCTTGTGAAATTTATTTTTTTGTTTAAAATTTGACCGTAAGTATCCTTAAGGGCATTTTTATAAAAGCAATCAATTTGATTTTAAATTAATTTATTTTTAATTAATACGGCTCCTAATAATGAAGGTCATTGTAGTTAGTTGTATTGTTTGCCTGAATACTTAAAACTTGAAACATTATCATCCCCGCCATGAGTTTATTTTTGAACTCTTACTAGCATTTTGTATGATATCATTCCTCCGGAAAAATAGTGACTTTTGTAAAGATGGCATGAATTTTTGGAGTTTAATTGTAGGTTCACCCACCAGACATTTAATATAATGACGTGTTACTGTCGCCTTCTGATATCCTTTCATGTAGCGTACAGAATTCTGGCTGGACATGATATCTTGCATGTGTCACGATAAAGCGTTTATATTTTCTTGCTGCAGGCGGCTTGCGTGCGGCGACGTGGGTTGATGTAAAGTTTTTCATTCCAAAATATGTACATACATTTTTATCAGTAAACATTCTGTCATAAATAGATTCACATTGTCGTGGTCAAAAATGAAGGAAAGATACTTGTGTGTATACAAATAAAAAGGTCCTTTAGTCCACATCCAAATATTTTGAGTATTTGGACAGAATTTAAAAATGTTCGGATCGAAAATATGGATTTAGTTTTAATGTAAGAATAAACTATCATGTATGGATAGATTAAATTGACTCCTTATAAAATCTGTCTATTTATGAAGGATTCAAAATTAAGTTAATGGCTTATTTTGGGTAAAATGCTGCCGAAAAATACATGGCATGTATAGTGGTTAAATGCGTTCTTTGATTGGAAGCTCATATTTTCCGGATTTGAATTTACTTATAATTGAATAGCCTAGGCCAAGAGACCCACTGGGAGGGCTTATACTCAAATTGTAATGTCCTGATGTAATTCTATTTCAATCGATTTAATCGCAAATTCATAGTCGTAAACGGTTTCTTTCAGCTGAACTGGGCACAGGTTCCCGAATTCTATAGCCAGGTGTATAAATATTCTTAATTTTCATAGTGACAAGTATCTTGACTGAGATTCAATGGCTTTTTCAAATTGGTTATTAAGGATTAAAGTGCATGGGAAAGGAAAAACTAGGATCTCGGAAATATATGGGTTTTGTGATTTTTCTTAGAAATCTGCTACCACCTCCCTGACTGAATATGGGGAAATAGACCCCATAAAAAGAAATACATTTAAAAGGTTGAACAAAAATATCAAGTTTAATGGATGGAAAAGTTAATATCCTAGGTTTATGTTACGAAATGAAATTGAAATAACTTTAGCATCTGTAGTAGGACCTAAAGGAAACCTCGAACACATTGTAGTTTGTTAATCCTCTTAGGCTGGTAGGTAGGAAATTCCAAGGACCAATTGCGTGCGTGAACGAAGAATTGTCGCTTTGTGTGTAAGTATTTGATTAAGGATGTTTCTCCTTCTTAAAACTAACTTTTCAGATAGATATTCTAAAGTTTAAGTCTGCACTGAATTACAAAGGAAATTCCATTTCATGGAAAATGTTTTTCTGTTTGTGAACTTCGTCAATGGCGGCGCTAGTTGTATTATCTACTTTACATCAAATGTCTTCTATTGTTGTTTTTGCTTCCAATGGCAATCTAGACAAATATCACTCCTTACTCTCCAATCAAGTGTTTGTGAACTTTGTCCATAGATGGCGCACCTAACTTTAGGTTTATTAAGAGTACTATAGATTATATATATAGAATGGAAATACAGCAATAATTTATGTTTTTGTTTAAAGGTGTTAGTGAACAATGTACGTAGTTCTTGTGTCAATAGAAAAATTAGCAAACAGACGACGCGACGTAAGCCATAGACGAAACGAAGAACATTGTTGAAAGCTATTTCATATTTCTGCTAACTTCTTGTTACCAATCTATAACGCTTATCAAATCATTATAAATTTTGATAGTTACATCTTCAATCATCAACATCTGTTAACTTAAATAAATTTCAACACTATCTGAGTACACGTAAAAGTTACAAGATGTCAAGATTTAGAGCAGTTTATTATTTAAAGGAGTAAAAAGAAGAGGCCTTATTATCGATCCTTGTGGTAAGCCAGCAAAAATAAGAAGGTCAGGTTATCGCTTGCGAGAACTGCCTGAGTTCTTCCAGTTAGATATTTTTGAATGGGAAGAAGGACCTGTATTTTTAATAAAGAAATAATTTCGCCATTTTTTAGTAGTATTGTGTGTGAGGCTGAATAGAAAGCTTTATTGAAGGCTTGTAGGACCAGTGTAGTAACAAGATTTGTGTCTATCTGCTGTCAAATGTAGTCAATTATTTTTATAAGCGTTATAGTTATAGTATAATTGTGTTGAGATCTCTAACCAGTAAAGCGACAATGACTGCTTCGGAAATACGGCCATATTTCATATTAGTTTAAAACATTAAGGAAAGTTGGTCGAGAACTCTTGGTGAAATCAATAACTTGTGAAATGGAAAATAAAGATGTTTCTTAATCTTTTTCACGCGTAATTTTAATTTTACTTCTTATTTCAAAATTTTAAAAGATGTGAAAGTGAGTTATTTTTCAAGAAAACTTTACTCAGTTTGTTTAAAAATTAAATTAAGGTGTAGAATGTGAAGTGTTAAATCAAAGCCATTATGTTTGTATGGAATTTTGTATATCACTTAAATTATTATCAAGGATTAAGAGCTAATTTTGGGTTTTTTGGTAATTTGGTTTTAAAATGAAAGCTGGATGATTTAAATGATGACAAAGTACCTGCAAAAATGTGTAAACTTAAGTCTAAAGAATGTGTATCATGTAAAAACCCTTTTTAAGTACATTATTAAGGACTCGGAATATCTTCCGTTCTTGAAAAAAATTTGTGGACATGTCGTTATGGTCAACCTAAGATCTTTTCTACTCGTATATGAACCGGAATTTTATTAATAGTAATCTTATGGATTTTGGTCATACATTTAACAACATCAAAAGTTGTTTAAGCTCATCACATAAATCTTCAAAGATTCTTTTTTAAATCCAATTATTTAAATAAAAGTTCCCATGCTAACATCTAATGCCAAACGGTTCATTAATATTTAATCTTATTTCAAATAAACCCTCTTAACAAGTTTTAAATATAAAAAAAAGGTAAATTTATGTGAAATACGCATGGGATTTTAAAAGAAAAAAGGTTAAGGTGGACTGGACATTTTCTTGTGTGATCCCTTAAGCCATAAGTTCTGCACTTGAATTTTTTTAAATTTTAGTTAGGCTTCCTTACAAAATTTCAGTTCTACCTTCAAATTGCAATTTTTTGGGTTATATGTTAATAATAAATGTATACAAAATGTACATAACTAACAAAAAAATATCCCTTACCAATATTGTCTTACTTATATTTTTGCTCAGTCACAAAATTACACATCGACATGTCCCATCATTGAACTGACCAGGACCACCCTTGGGTAGCATTAGGGGGAGCTCATGCTGTAATAACCTTTTACCTATGATTAAGAATGTTTCCTAATTCGTTTGGTAATGACTATGTCAAAAATTAATCGTTTAAACATTTTTTGGGACGAGGAATTGACATGTGCTTATTTATGTAGCACGACCGATCCCTGTCTTACCCCAGAGCAATGATTAAAATCATGAATAAAACATTCACTTTTGTTGGAAGGGTCCTTGAAATTTCAGAAACAGAAAGATAATATTGTTAGCTAGGAATGGTCCTTGAAGAATTGAATGCGTGTGTTTGGAAGAATAAATGATTCAGTTTGTTGGATACAACATTGGTTCTTAAACATAAATTCAAATTTTTGCTTGAATAAAATGACTTTCAAAAATGTATCAAATTCAAGACGAGAATATTGATTAAAATGCTCGTAGAGCGCTCAGACAACTTTTTTAAATCTCAAAGTCATAAGAAATTTTAATATAATTGATGGTCATTTGTAAATAAATGAAATAGCGGGGGACCAAGTTGAAACCCTTTATGTACTCCAGAATTAACTTTAAGCTTGCTAAAGGGTTGGTGTTTGGGGTAAGAGTTAGTGCAGCCCAATCTCGTATTTACTTATAAAGTGTTTCAGCGTTCTGTTTTCGCAAAATTATAAAAAATAGATTGAATCTAAGGGTGGAAGGAGATGCTTCATAAATGTTACAACTTAATAAACTATAAGGAATTGTATATTCTCAAAACGTGTCACTACTGCTATTTCATTAACCATTTAAAATAAAAGACCCAGAATCACCAAACTCTTTTTTCTTTGTCAACAAAAAGCATCTTTTTCGTAACACAAGCAATCATAAGGTATCCAAAAGCTTAGATAGAAAAATGTCCTGAAAGCACATTTCGTCTTCTTATGATTTATGGATGAATCCTGTCCATCTCAGACACTATATTAAGACACACATGTGTGTGTTGATTTAATATATTTTCTTAGTGTTTTTATCGTGGTATGGAAGCATCATTAAGGCAATCTAGACCAAATAAATGACACGATGACGAGATAGTGTTGTGTTGACAATATTTTTTGGTAAATAAAAAGTTGATTTACTGAGTAGGTACGCGTAAAAGTAGCTATGTACTCAAGTAGGACATTATTTTGATGCGTCGGCAATCCTTGTAAGATAAGTTTATGCTTTAATCAAATCGATGGAAATTATTTCAAAGTAAATGACTAATTTTGGATACGCGTTGAAGCTGTTGAGGTTGTTGAAAGAGTTCCTTTTGATTTAATTTCACAAGAGTTATGATTTTCAAGAAAATAGGGGTCTTATTTCCTTTTATGGTTTCAAAGCATTATTTGCAAAACTATTTCCTTCATTTAGTTGAAATTAATATCACCCTATGAAAATTGTACAGAAGTTGTTTTATGTATATGTACTTTAATATTAACAGTCATGAAACCGGAAATGCACACATGTAAAACTACCACTAATTGTGCGTTTTACGTAAATTACATACGAATAATGTAATCCTCTGAATGTAAAGCAAAAAGTGAAAATAAAAAAAAATTGGGATGAAAAAAATATCTTTTCCTGACTCCTTTGTTCAGGATGTTGTAAAAATTTCAACAAAACGAAATAAAATTGTCAGGATTGATTCTTGTATGCATGGGCCATTTAAACAATGGCAATATTGCAGATAATGGTTATGGGGTCCTCGTCCTGATGATGATACGTGATATTATAGGTACAGCATGTAATACTGATACGTTTATAAACATTTACATGAACGGAAGGGGAGGGTGAACTTATATTTGAGATACATATGTGTAAAGGTAGTTATCGATAATATTACGAAAATTAAATATTTTAATCTTTAAACATTGCCCCTCCAGCTAGCCTAACGTCTCCAATTTTGCACTCCAAGCTGTTGGATATCTCCTTTATTAGTGATGATGTCTACCTTGGCTTCTGACTGCTTCTGGTATAGCGTTGAAGACCTTTCAAGCTATAGCGTTGATGTCCATTCAGAAATTCTAAAGCTGATGATTATGGTTCCTATGTTCCGATCATGTATTGCAGATGAGCTGGTATAGAGCTCCCGACCAGGATATCTCTAACGAACTGTTCTTTTTAAATTTTAATAACTCTAGCTGCGTTATTCGTCTTTAGACTTGGAATCTTATTTTGGTCGGGAAGATGCAAGTCTTTGATGTCATACAGATTGACTGGTACAGGCCGCTAATTCACTCGAAGATATTATATAACACACAATCTCATCAATAAAATGTCCTTTGCCCAATTAAGAGCATTTTCTGTATTTTATCATCGCCACAGTTACAGTGATTACATAATTTATAGCAATGAACAAGGATGTCATTGGAGCTTTTGTACGTTTAAATAATTGACTGTTTGTTCGACTCAAGGATATTCTCTTCTTTGGATAGTAATTTTTTAATGCGTGCAACCTTGTAAGTTGCTACAGTTGCTCCTTTCATTTATTGACTCAAGTGACCTTTTCCACCAAATATTTACAAAACCCCACACATTTTATGAGACCACACACAATCATTGTTAAAAAAAACATAACCATTAAATTTATTTTGTTGAGCTTTTTGCCAGAGAACATGTCCTTGTTATTCAAACCTGTCTAAAGGAATCATGTTTTATTGGCAATAACCAAGAAATTCGAGAATATATCAATTATTTTTGTTATGGTGAGCCGCAGGCACGAGGATAAGTTGAGAAACAATGAACTCTGATCCATTAGTTCAGATTACAGAGAGGGGCTTTTTAAAAAAAATCATCGCAATAAAAGTTGGGAAACAAATAAGCATTCATTCACATGGCTGCTGAAGAATTTAACAACTTCAAGGACTATACACATTGAAGTCCTCGAATTGATTAAAAATTTATAGAAAAATGTTTTCATTTCTTTTTTTAGCAGAAACATATAATGTGTCTCTACAATCCGCGTACAATTGTACAAACATTAAGGTAATGGTAATGCTAATGACTTTCTAGCATTGAAACAGCTTCCAAGGCCGACTTCTTTTGAATTGCATCACGGGAAAACATTGGTTTTTTTTATTGATACAAGGATGTCTGTTTACCCACTCAGACAGTGAAATTTCAGAATGTCTGGGGGAATATCTGAATATGGTATGTAAATGTCTTAGATTTGAGTTAATGCTGCTAAATATTTCATTTTTGTCTACATGAAGTAGGGATATCAATCACATTCAATCAAGACCGAATAAATATTTATTTACCTTGTATTTATTTTATTTCATTCCAACTGTTTGGAAACAATAAATTTAGATTCTTTAAAGTTCAAATTATATATGTAGGCATAAGCACTAAAAACATTGATTTAGGTCCAAAGAATTCCGTTTAAGTTAGTCTTTTTGACAGCTGTCACTTGATTTATGCTTAGTTTGGTTTGCCATTTTATAATGAATAGACTTATTCCTGAACAACGTTTACAAATCGTGCAAATTTATTACCAAAATAATGGTTCGGTTCGACATAATAGCCTAGGAATTTATTCGAGCCAGCCAGGGCGGCCACTTGACCGAAATCATTTTTAAAGCATAATGACAAACCTTTATCTTTATAACAAAGCTAAATTCTTGACCATAACATTAAATTATGGGCGTTTTATTTGTTCTTAAAAACCACAAGTCTAAAAAACCAACCTTAATAAAGTACTTATATAGTTCTTATATTCCATCAGATCGTTGTCATCTTGACTCCTGGTTAGCTGGTTAGTCTAGTCAGTTACCTAATTTGAATCACAAAGTTTTGTTAAAATCAGTTAGGAAGCTTACAAGGTAGTCAGAGTTCAATGGAAGAAAATCTGCTGTAAAACCTTGTGGCTCGTTGTATTGGATCCACCAAAAATAGCTGAAAAAAAATGCAATTCCATCTAATAGTAAGCTGTAAGGAACTGTACCAAACAAAGTTTGACTGAATTCAATCAACCGTTGCCAACTTAGGCCACTCGAAAAAAAACCGTTAAGACCAGATTTTCGTTATTTGTATTTGTACAAAGTTTGATCAAAATTGTTTGAGCCCTTTGTTGTCAAACTAGAAAAAAATTAAAAAAAAGTTGGAGTCAATTCAATTAAGCCGTTTCCAACTATTCGCCATTTGATTTTCATTATACCTAATCATTTGAGCCAAAAACAAAAACCCAGCATTTTCAAAAATGCCCTGGGTTAGTGTAATTTTAAGTTTAATTGAAATTGTTGAAACCGTTTTCGAGTAAATCCAAAATGAAAAAAACTTGTATGCTTGAAACTTGCTAAAACGAAATAAAAAAAACTCGACAGCTGTTTTGCTTTAATCTGCCATGCATTAAATTTGAAAAAAATCCGTAAAGCGGTTTAGGCTGTAGCTTGACGTGAAAAAGCGCACAGATTTGAAACTCGATTTTGTTCACAATGAAACCATAATACTTGCCCTACTATAGAGCAAGTACAAAAATTTGACACACGATTTGATTGTGATCTCTTTTAATTTTTATTTTGTTTTTTTGGTTCATCCTTTTTAGAATTTTTTATTCAAAACACTGTTCATAAAATTATGCTCTTCCATTCAACCAAGTTTCAAGGACATCCGTTTAAGCAGTTCAAGGACATATCTCCCTATCACTCCTAGCATTGAAAACACAATTTACTTGATAAATATTTCAAATTATATATTAAGAAGGAAGAAAACGACGCTTGGTAGGAAACTTAAAATATCATGATATTTGTGTCATGGTATTTTTTTTTTAGTACTTAAATGAGAGATAGAAGATATATTTTAGTATTCGGATGATAGAAACGTGAAGCTTCCCCTAAATTACGATACAAAACTGATATACTAAGCAATATATTCATTATGACCATTTGAGTAGGGTTTTTAACAAAATCGACAAAAAAATTTAAGATACATGTATAATGTATCTCAAATCCTGCATTTTTGTTCTCAAAATAGTCCACAACTTGCTAAAGTATAATAGTTGTGTTTGGTTCCATATTTTAAATTCCTTCCGTTCAAATTCTACTGACTATATGACAATGGCAGTTGAGATGTTATTCCCATCTTTGTCTTAAATGAAATAAAGTTTTGAAAACACTGTTTATGAGTTATGAGCAACTTATGTCATCCTTAAAATTGTGCGTGTTTAAGATAGTTCATCCAAAACTTAAAATAGTTTATGAACTACGTAAATATGTGTTATCCTTTCAAACACACAGCTGTTTCTTGTTACTTAAAACTTGACTCAATAACCAAGACCTGATCCTATTTGAAAATTACCATAATATTTATGTATCCTTAAATCATGTCTTCCAGATGCAAAAAGAAAGGGAACTAATTTGAATTAAAGCCGCGTGTCACCGCCACGTCGCGCAATATGTGACTTCTAACTTCTTTAATTTCTACATGATAATTAAAGTACGAGTCTTTGTAGCAGCTTTTACACACTTTTTTTGTTGAATCGTTTATTTTGTAGATACCGTTAATTACAATTTACCATACCTTTAAGAAATGCAGACATTTTAATTGTGTGTGCTTTTTGTAAGGTATACGAGTTAGTATAGGCGGGTACAATTATTTAAGTTTTAAGATATTGCCACCGCAGTTGTTTTTAAGTTTCATTTTTAAAATTTAAGGAAGTGCTGAAAGTTTTTTACCTTTTTAATATTTCAAGGTAACAAGAAATACTGGAATCCATTATTTATTTAAATACAAGAAAAGGTCAATTTTTAAATGTCTGTGTTGGCTGTGCATAGAGTAGGTCTCATAATTCAAATTTATAGACCCATTTTTTAATATAATAGTGCTCTTGAAATGTGAACAATATTGATGTAACAGGTGTTACCTGTTACGTGTGATTTTGTTTCTTCAAGTTGTAAAATATATCGCTACAAAAATGAGAATACAAAATATGTGGATGGAGCTCATACACAGATGATGTCATTTGTTTTTTAATGCAGTATTTCATTCGGAACACCCAACTTGGTCGAAAATACCAGCTCCGTTGATGTTGCTATTAAGCAAAAGTTGCCATAACTTTTTATGACAAATTGCTTCTAAATAGGAGAGAGTCACAAACAGTGAGACACTTTTTTGAATTACTTTGAAAAATGGGCGAATGCAGTTTTATTATTTGAACAAAAGGTTAGAGCTATGGAAAGTAACTTATTTTTCTGAGTTAACATTAACATACAAATTAATGTACCTATGCCAAACGATGAATGCAAATTATCTCGTATAGCTTGGTCTGCCAAACGTCAGTATTTATTAAAACACGTCAGGCCATAAACTTTCTTTTGTCAGACTTCTTCGTTTTCTCAACTTAAAATACTTTTTCAATCAATTTAATCAAACCTTAAAAGAGTGAATTAAATTTTTCCTGAATGCATTCTGATTGCGATGCAAATATTTCAGACTGGATGCATTAATTTCATTGAGTGAGAAAAGTGTCATCTATAGTACTGTCAAAAGAAAGCAATCACTGTCACATGCAGAATGCCAAAGGCTGAACTAAAATGTACGGAAACAAACGGAAGCTAGTAGGGGGAAAGCGGGAGACTTGAGCCACTTTTTGTTAAATCGTTCATAAAAACTTTTCTATTCATCATAGCCACATGTTGGATACATCTTTTTAAAGATACATTTATCTATTTCAAGATTTGTATTTTGAAAACTACATACACGGAAGTGATTTTTGCCAAATGCTAAATGATTTGGAACAGATTTTTGGCTCAAGTCTCCCTCCTAGCCGGGAGGAAAAATAATACTAATAAAAACTCAAAAACATAACTTCCTTTCATACTTAGTAACTATAAACTATAATGTATAAAAAGCAACAAAAGAACTTAAGGGTATTTAGGAACTTTCAATCATAAATAAGATGCTTATTTAGAGACCAAGAAAAAAAAATAAATAAACTTAAAAAACGTAGCAAAAATAAATAAATAATTTAATTTCTTAGTAAAATATATCACTGAAGAATTTTATTGCCATATATAATAGCATCAACCTCTAATCGGTTCCTATCACATATAGGACCGATAAAGATCTCGTTGTCGCGTTTCGTCAGTCCAACACATATCTCATGCACATATTTGTTGCAAGAGACACAAAGACGCATATCCATTATATCGTCAGTTTTGCACACAAAACAAAACCATGTTTTGTCATGTTCTTAGATTTCCATTGGGTAGTAAGTTTTTTTTTTTTTTTTTTATATATATTTTTTTCTATGGCTGGAAAGAAAGACATTACTGCATTTATAATACATCTGACAATAAATTACAGCAAACGGGAGACTTGATCCACTGATCAAGTCTCCCCTTGCGAACTGGCTCAAGTCTCCCGTTCACGTTTTTTTATAATAAATAATTAATAATTTTTTTGGAACACAACCTAGCTTGATTTTGTTCTTATAATAACAAAGTCGAATATCTATTTTATAAAATAATGTAATTCATTTTCACTTAACACATCAAAAACAATTTTTACTACAAAAAGAAATTATTTTTTTTTGTAATTTTTTCCGCCAAAAAACACTCTTTCACTTTTGACAGCCGAAGTACACTGACGATCTGGGATTATTTTTGTGTGCAAGTACAAAGTAACGGAATGAAACGTTTGAGTCTACTCATGATAGATTTGAGTGGAGTTTGATTGAATTATTGAGAGTGGCTCAAGTCTCCCATATAATCAAGTCTCCCGCTTTCCCTATTTCAAAATCGAACGAAACATTACCGTCTAACCTGTGAAATGAACACACAACCCAACCCATAGTGGACGGATTGGAAGCAAAACATGTATTTTCCTCTGAATAATAAAATGACTGACCACATAAAGTCAGCATCAGCATACATCTCACTCTCACTCTCATATCCATCCACAGTCAGATGTCAAATTTTCGTCCGTAAAATGCGATAGCGAGCGCAGTTTACATCCGTAATTTCGGGCGTGAGATACGAATTGCTTGTTCTTGTGTAATTACGGACGGCTTAAGAGTCGCTGCTACCTTAAGAGCTTAATATTATATTAGCTGCTGGAAATAAAGTTCGAGGCACCAGAGGGCAACACAGTCAAACCCCTCCATTTGAAGTGATATAACTCACTTTGCCAATCAACGATCATTTACCACTTCGTCCTTTAAAACATGGATCAAAAAAGCTAGTTATGAATTAATATTTATTTTATTAATTTTAAGAAAAATCTATTTGCTGCATCAGATGAATTTAATTAAAACTCCCTTAACTATTAAAACTTCTATAAATATATTATAATTTCCTGTTTCAGTTGTATTTTGTTTGTCCGTAATTGTTCTTCTTAAACCCAACAGCGCAATTATATATGTTTTGAGAATCCGCAATAAAAACAAATGATTAAATTTAATCTTTTGTTCTAGGTCAATAGTTAATCCGAAATCCTTTTTCACTGGGAATGGAAATTGAATATTTATATTTAATTCCAATAATTCATTTTTAATTGAGTCTTACATAATAAATTACAGTTTATCGAATTGAAGGAAATGTACGATTAACCATTTATATCAGATATGAATACACTTTGCAAGAAATGCGTACCCTTCAAAAAATAATGGAACAAAATAAAATGTAAACTTATTTTAACTTCCCATTAAATAATCATTAAAATGATGTTTAAATAAAGTATTTTATAAAAATACAAACAAAAACCATTCATTGAATATAAATTTTAATGATTTCCTGGCTCAAATAATTCAACGAAAATTTGTATTGAATATATGACAGATTGATATTTGATCTTATCGCCCTTCAATAGAAGTTCCAGTTTAAATGAGATCCAAAACTTAGCTTCTATATTTGCCGGTCCAATACGATTGGAATAAATAAAGATAAGTACATTAGTCCATATAAATGTGTGTTTCTGACGTCATATTAACGTCACGTAGCTGATTTCACCTTAAAAGGAAAGTTCCCTTATGTCAAAATGACTTCAGAAATGTCATTTGATAATTTGATTATTATACGCTGGTCATTGGTTTAAGAAACGTGAGAAGTCATTTTTACATTCTAACATTTTGTGAAACCTATAATTACCTTCATCAACCAAATGACAAATATTAACCCACTTTGACAGCTGTCAAAAATGATTTTTCAAGAAAATGTCTATACTTTTGTAATTATTTTTAAACCCAATAAACCCAGTGTTTATTTTTAACATTAACAATATTCAATTCTTATCATTAAAGATAAATAATGAGCATTTATTTGAGAGGACCTGAGTTCAGATAACTCACCTGTCACAAAAAGAAAAAGAAACCGTATCCTTTCTCACAATCAACGAATAATTAAGTTGATGAAGGTTATTTTAATTAATGGGCTCTTCTTAGACCGTATGCCATCCAACAGTTATATAATACATCCTTAAAATAGGAAATAGCCCTTCGAGAAAGTTTCGCATTACTATTCCATTAGTGTTGGCATTGTTTTTTTTTTTTCTTCTTATCAGGCATGGGTATGGGCATGGACAAAAGACAGACTAAAGGGATTTCGTATCACCAAACTTAACTGAATACATTATTACTTTATCGAATCAAGTGTCAATTTGCCTTACACTCTATATATTGTAATAGTATCTATCTTTGAGGAATGTTTGGTATAGGATGCCTAAGCATTAATCTAAAAACTTCTCGCCCTACTCACAAACTACATACGTACATATATTTCTTTTTACTTTGGGTAATTGTCATTAAAACAGAAGGTGTTTCATTCTAAGGAGAAGAAAGCATCTTCTTTGTGATTTTGTCTTGAGATTAATGTTTTGGCTTGATTTCAAAATCGCTCTAAGTTTTTTTTTTAAAGGTTTTTTTTAGCGCAATTATGACCACCAAGGTATGTAAGTTATTGCGAATTTTCTAACAAGGTTATCATGGTAGGTTGGTAGGAATGACGGTTCAATATGTTATATCTTGCTCCCAATATCTGCTTTTAGATACAATTTGGGTATTTTGCATCTGTAAGGAGGAGAACACATGTAGCCTGTAGTCGATATCGACAGCTCACACTATGTGAGTTTCTAAGATTTCTGACCTTCCTTCACTTACTCAGCTATCCTTCAATCTTTAAAATTTAGATCATTCGCTTTGTGAAAAGTGTGATTATTCGATTTCAAATATCAAACAAAAAACATGATGAACATACTTTGAAACGCCAACCACAAAGAAAATGGACTTTCGGTGTCCACAGACACTTTTCACTTTTCAAAAATTAGTAAGTAGGTTAAGGGTTTAAAATTGTTCAATAAATCTACCTTTTCTAATTCCCCTTATATTAAACACAAGACCATCAATCGATTCGAAAGAAATTTAGTCTTCTCACATCAGTGAACCGCAAAAGGTCAGAAAGGCACCTACAGGTCACACTTGGTTGCGTGTGCTATAAATTCTTTTCATGACGCCTTGCATCAAGGACTACGCTCTCATAAAGAGCTTCATCAGGGCGAGTTATGCGTGTTTAACCTTCCCATGCCATAGCATACATACATAATATCCTTCATTATCCTTTCACCACACATCAGACAGAAATTCGTATAATTTGACGATGTATTGCTGCTCTCCTATAATGAAAATGTGTCTTGCATATTTGGCTATATTATGTTCTCTCTCTTTTAACCATACTAATTGCACACTCGTGTTTCAAAGGCTTTCCTGGCACCTGCCGTAGTTGGGTTCATAAAAATTCCATTAAAGTCATCTCACGCGCGTTCTTAGCATTTGCAGCACCAATATGCCAGAGATGAAAGGTTTTATTGTTCGGATGTTAGGTTTACCTCTTGAGTTTTTATGAGCAATAAAATGGTCATTAACCCGAAGATGATACCCAACACAAATGCAAAAAGGATAAGAAGCAAGTAGTGTATATTACAAAACAACTGGAAGCTGGAGTAAATAGAACTGAGCCATATGGGGGGCATATTAGATTGTTTAATCCTTGCGATTAGTGTTTCCATTAAATGGGATCAGCTGCGTGCCAGAAGGGTTATATTCAATATTTTTATGGATCTTCATAAAAATAAAAATAAAAAGGAGAAAGCACAGTAGGTACAGGATATGATTTTAAGGATGAAATCAGCAATGCCACTCTTCGAATAAGACTTCATTACACAAAATCAAAGTTCAAAGCAAAACTAAAAATATAATTTCCTCAACTTCACTTATTTGTCAACCGCAACTACACACAGCCAGAGTATCTCATAATTTATCTCTGGAGTAAGGTCGTAGTTTGTTCGTTTAATTTTCTGACAGAAAAATGTCTGCAGAGAAAGGGAGGATAAATTGTCAATCATTAAAACGCCTTTTTCAAAAAAAAAAAAAAAAAAACATCGATGATGAGGAAGTATCCATTCGACTAAAGCGAACGATGTCTATAAAAACAAGGGATCTCTGCGATAACACAGAGATACTTTAACCATTTGTTTGGGCTTTATGGATGTCGATAAATTTTTATATAGTTTTTGTTGTTGTTTTCTTTCATTGACAATCTCAAAGTCGTGTATCATTTGGGTTGATTGGTTTATTCAGTTGTTGTTGTTGTAACGTAGGGAGAACGTAGGTTTTTGAGAGAAGTTTCTCTGGATAAAGTTTTATGTGCAGGCTATTAGGTGTTCAATGTGGGAAGGCCTGTAGGATGAGAGTTTTAATAGGTGACATTGTGTCTGATAAATAACATTCATGGGGAAGTGTGAATGACAAAGTCAAAAATGTATTTTTAGACTTTAATAGGATTTGTTTTCTTTTGTTAAAAAAAATAAGTATACGCCCGAGTGTACACTCGACTTTTTTCCCAATCGAGCTGTTTGCATTTCGTTTAATTTTAAATTTTAATTAAGCTTAAGGCAAGTGATAATTCGACTTTGTATGGTTGAACTTATAGCTATTCAATAAATGATTAATCAGTTATTTCGACGATGATAATAATAATTTTAACTATATGCCTGTAAGACCCATGGTATTTTTGAATGCAAGATTTTTTGTTGGTACAATGGATTGAGTAGGTGATATTTATATCATCAAAATCCCTAGGGTGGCGTCCAGTTGAAGCTGGGGGAATATTGAAAAGTTGCTGCCCAGGCTGGGGCTCGAACCCACAACTCTTAGGTTAGCAACCAAGCACTTCATCCACTGTACCATTGCCACCCGCGAAATGTAGAAACCATTTTTGTTGATGCTTCGGAAATTTGTTAAAGGTCATTCAAAAGAGAACAAAAAATGGCATATTGGTGGAAAGACCAGGAAACTTTTAAAGTCTAGTTCATAGCTTGAGTACAGTATTTGACCTCAATAAATTTTAAAAAAAGTGCTAAAAATAGCTCTCCCGTCTTCAGTAAAAAGTCAAATCGACAAAATCGACATTACATGTCAATTTTTTTTTCTTTTTGAGTTACAGATATTATTATTCTTTTGTTAAGAACTGCAACTCATTCAATGGGCCGTTCTTTCAGTTCTTGAAGGAATAAATGGACTAGGACGTTTAACGATAATTTATTTAACATCCGTCCTGCAGATCGGCCACACAAAATTAACGTATTGTATTTGTTCCTTTCTGCTAAAGAAGAATTTTGTTTGTGGAACTGGACAGCGGCTGGCTGCGGAGAACACATACACAAAAAGAGTGAATAGGGTATCCAACAGTTGATTTTAACAATGAAGCACATTCTATGGTTTAATGCAGGATGGGCAAAAAGTAACTGACCGGTTTAAAATAATACCTACAGTTAATAATTTCTTTAAAAAAATATTTTTTTAGTTTTGAACGGCTTAATGAAATTACGCCATAGGAAATTACGCTCAAAAGAGTTTTGGAAAAAAGGCCCAAAAAGAGCGTAAGATATTTGGAAATTTCATCAAAAAACATGGAAATTACGCCGCAATTTACGAAAAAAGACCAAAAAATAAAAATGGAAAGTACGTCAAGAAATATAAAAACTTTTTGGCTCAAATGCCAAATTTGGTTTGGAAAAAATACCAAAAATCAGCTTTTTTGGCTTTATTTCCAAAATGGCTTTGGAAATTAAGCCCAAAAAGTAAAGAGATATTGATAGATATTGCAAGGATTTTTCTTAACTATTTTTTCTAAACAATGTGAGGATTTTTAAATTATTTATTGTGGCACTTATTAAAAGTTATAATGTAATCAGTTTTAAAATCGACTATTTTAATGTAATCCGTGTAAAAATCGCGCGGTTTTTAAACAGATTACATTATAATAATCGCCACAATAATCAATTTACAAATCGCGCGATATTTAAATTGATTAATAAATCAATAGTCAATAATAAAAAGTCGCGCGATTTGTAAATTGATTAATAAATCAATAGTCAATAATAAAAAATCACTCGATTTGTAAATTGATTAATAAATCAATAGTCAATAATTAAAGTCGGGCGATTTTTAAATAGATTATTGTGGAGATTATTATAATGTAATCTGTTTAAAAACCGCGCGATTTTTACACAGATTACATTAAAATAGTCGCCACAATAATCAATTTAAAAAAGTTTGTTTTCTGTCGTTTTTTACTTTTCGATTTGGAAAAAAACCCAAAACGTTTTTTTCGGGCGTTTTTTCCAAACAAAATTTTTTGCCTTTTTTTCCAAAGACCCAAACTTTTTGGGCCCTTTTTCCTATGAAAAAAAAAAACCAAAATATTGTATGGAGATTTTTGGGCGCTTTTTCCATTTTTTTTTTTTTTTTTTTGCGTAATTTCCTGTGGCGTAATTTCAGGGATCCGTTTTGAACTAAGTATTTCAGCTTTTTGTGGAAGATAACATTTTTAAGAAAGCAACAGGTGTCAGCCTCAAAAAGATTATTTTTAATAGCGTTTCCCATTTATTTCCGGGTGCAGAGCGCGTAATGAATCTGCCCCTTCAACTGTGTATAAATTCATAGTCGTAAGCTTTCCACTTCAAATAGAGTCTGTTGAATCTAGGGCATGCAGAAGACAAAACTAAGCACTTAATAAATTTGGAAGCAAACATTCCTGGCAGTAAACAGCTCTGTTCGCTGTCCTGGGGTCCCAAAAAATTGTGTTTTGAAGAACTTGAACTGGAACCATGATGAGAAATTTCCTGTTTTCTTAAACCAAGATCAGATCTAGGTAATTTGCTGGGACGATTCAATGTTTTGGTGTGTAACAAAAACACAATCGACAGTCCCAATGTATTTTGAGAACGGTAAAACCCAGTTTTTTTAACAACTCTTATGGTTGTCATCCAATTCGGTGAGTTAAATCAAGTTTAAAAAGTGAATCAAAGATTTCAAATTATTTTGGTAGTAAAGGAAGCCCAAATAATTGACTTACAAGTCACATCGTAACCTCCCAAAGAAGCAAAGTAATTATATATTTACTGACACAAGCTTTAAGCATTTTATAAATTCATGCCCTTTTACTTACTGTCATTTCCCGCTTGAGATTGGAAATTTTTAATTAGAAACGAAATTCCAAGAAGTTTCCCTCCCTTTAAAAAAAAAAAACATTACAGATGCTGTAATGATTGGCAGACTTGGAAAGTGCATCTTGACTTTAATTGAACTAAAAGGAATTACTTCAGTGTAAAACATTAACCCACGAGAAAGGTAATCTAACTTACCATTGAAATTTAATAAGTTTCCGGCGGGGATAAACCTTCGCTGTATCTGATTGAAGTACATTTGCAGAACCATAAAGGGAATGAAAAACGTATCGAGAGTAAAACAAAGCAAAAAAAAATTGTTGTTCTTTCTTGTCTGTTTAATAAAATCACAAAATAAAAAAAAGGAAATACTGATCTAACAAAGTTATAACATAATATCATGTTCATTGACAAAACAAACAAAATTAGTTCCAAATGTCTTAATCTTACCCCTACCATTCCATCGTTCATCCCAAAACTCTTGCAAGCGATGTGCATCCCCATCTGAATCGTTCATTGTAAGTGAAATGAATTCCGGCAGCACCTTCGATGGTGGATATGTTTCGAGCTTCCGCACATCCAGCATCTTGGGACAGTTAGTGAGTATCAACTTCCGAAGAGAACTCAATTCATCCAAGACATACTGTAACGCCAACGGAGACAAGGCAGGATTCTCCGCCAAATTTAAAACTTCCAATTCATTTGCTTTGTTGAGACTTTGGACGAATTTGTATACATCTGCATCGGTGAGATTACATCCGGCTAAATCGACCTTTTTAAACTTCTCACATGTTCCACTCTCAAAGAACTCTACGATTCGTGCAGCGGCGTTCTTATCTGAACCCACACTGAAACTCAAGTTCAAACTCTGCAAGCGACTGCTATTCAATAAAGTCAACAACTTCCGGAAGCACTCTGGACTGAGCGAATTGAAGCTAACATCGAACTCAGTCAGTTGATAGAAATTCAAATCGAACTCATAGAAGTTTGTGATAGAACATTGCGATATGTTTAGTTTCTGCAAGGACTTGGATCCTGTTGTCAGTTTGTGCAATGAACGAATACTTTTGTTTCCTAATGGATTCTGGCTTAAATTCAACTCCTCCAAGTCTTCTAAAACAGCATTTGATAAAGTCAAATTATCCAATCCGTCACTTGTGATGCAGTTCCCCCGAAGATTCAATATCTTCAACTGCTTCAGAGTGGGCAGGGTTTTGGCCAAATGTTTGCAGCCTTCGTTTTGTATGAAATTATTAGACAAATCGATGATTCTTAAGTTAGTCTGATGGAGCGTGGCCTTGAAAACCGGCTCTACTAGGTCGGACGTGAGTGAAAGATCACTCAAAACTATACTGTTAGAGACTTGACCTTTTTCCAAGGCTAACTGGATGTCACTTTGTACTTCTGCAATGAGTAAATTGATTGAAAAAAAATTGATCAGAATCATGCTTTGCTTTTGAACCTACCTTTCTGAGTTTGATGGCACATTTCTTCATATCGCTGAGAAAGAGGAGATATTTTCCACTCCAGCACAGCCGCTGTGATCATGTTCTCTTCCACAGCTACTTTGATCGGATCATTTTCTTCAAAGGCGAAGCCATCGGCGGTCTTCAAACGCAAAATTGGTTTCAAACCTACCAGACTTTTGAAAGACATTTTTTTTAGTTAAGACTGAAGGGAATAGAACATTAGTTGAGACAAACTTACTTATAATACCGCCTTGAGGCTTCCTCCGCCAACCACCGAATATTGACTTCATTCAACTTCTTTCTATCCACCGGCACAAGCAGAAGCTCATCCTCGACTTTTATCTTGAACGATACTGTTGACAGGATAATAGGATCAGCTGGTACAATTTTCATTGGAGAAACCAGAGTTATGACAGGTTGTGTGGTGGAGTCGGGTTCTATAGGTCTCACAACATCAGAAGAGCGGTCTTCACTCGATATGGGACTTTCACTGCGAAACCGACAAAACCCACTGTCGAACAGCGAAGTCTGTTGTTTGTTCTTTTTTCCAGAGCCACCACCACCTCCACTAGTTATGCTCAACGAACGCGGCAGCCTCAGTTTATTGGACGACTGTTTTTGACGACTTGACCCAGATCCTCCGAGGAGAATATTAAAAGCATCATTATCGTCTATGGCCATAGCATCAGAATCACTGAGATTGTCTTTAGAAAAAGTGCCCTGCATGTCCCGGTCATCCAAGCACTTTCTTTTTTTTCGTTCTTGACCCAGGTCGTCATCCAACCAATCATCATCTACATCGTCATTCTCAAGAAAAGCTGGCCTTTTCTTTTGAAGCGTGGGTTGTTCGTCATCCTCACCAGAGATCTGTAGCCGATTTGGTCGCTTCAGATTCTCCATTACACTGCGATATTCATTCTTTGCACTCGAACCCTTTCGAGGAGAATGAGAAAAGGAACTCTTGTGAGGAGAATGCGAAAAAGAACTCTTCCGAGGTGAATGCGAAAAGGAACTACTCGCAGGAGAACGAGAAGCAAGAATTTGTTCGTCTTGTCTCGAAGAATTATGATTATCTTCGTCTTCCAAGGCAGGAGTGGAGAGATCTGGATTATCCATTGATCTATTTACCGATTGGTTACTTCTCCTGCTATTGGAGTTTGTGAGAGGAGCACTTCCTCCACATATGCCAGCTTTACTGAGCTTTTCTGATAGACTCTTTCTAATCATGGCATACTGCGCCTGCTCGCCAGGGTTTAAATCAGCATTGGCTCTCCACTTGTCCAGCGCTTGCATACAGGTATCTCCATAATCAGTTTTGACAGTGGCATTAGCTCCACGCTCTATCAACAGCTCCACTACATCTAGAAACCCATTGGCACAGGCATCGTATAATGGTGTGATGCCATCACAACTGGTACCACCCTTATCGTTGATAGCCGATGTTGCACCCTTGTCCAAAAGCAATTCTACAATATCGCGGAAACCATGATTACAAGCTTCATGTAGGGGTAACCACCCAGCATGATCTCTGACGTTTATAACGTGTCCCTGATCTATAAACCGACGAACCAACTCCAGATTGCCAGCTATGCATGCTTGATGCAATTGTGTCTCACCCTTATTGTTACGCTTAATGGTGAGGCAGGTGCCTCGTTTTCTATGTGGTCGCACCTTTTCTGTTTCATCCAGGTCGCTGCTGTCTGAGTCAGTGAGTTCCTCCAGACATACATCATCCCCTATCTCAGGAGTGTTGTGTTCAGATGGTGTACCTTCACTGTCGCTGTCCTCATCGAGTGAATCCAAGTCAAAGCCTGAAAAAAAAGTTGTTAGGCCAAGAAAAAAAAGCAGGTCTACAGCGGGAAGGAGGCTTCAAACAACTATACTATTGTTTGAAAGAAATGCCACAAGCTTACCTCTTAATCTGGCATCCTCTTCCAGCTGCTCCGCCAATGTATTCATATTGAATTTCATTTGCACCTTCTTTAGCCTACTAAAAGCCACTTTTTCCAAATGAGCGTTCTTCGTCTTCTTGGCAAACTCAAGTGCCCTTTGATAGATGTCCTGAATCATCCAAAACGTCTTCAACTGCAACTCGCAAATCTCTCCAATACTGCATAGAGTCGAGAAAGCTTCGGCAGGTACATCCTTATTCAACTCAAACTCCTTCCAAAGATATTCCAAGGCTTTTTCATATTGTTTGTCATCTCTGTATGTCTGATACAGACTTACATAGATCGGTATGAGTTGCTTCCCAGTTTCGGAATTGCGTTGGGCACATTCCAGCATCTGGGAATAGTACTCAATGGCCTTGGGAAAATTCTGTAGATGACAACAGCCATCGCCAAGTTGTTCAAAGAGTTTCTTGCGTTCGGTGTAGTTGTCACAGCTCGTGGTAATCAATTCGTCTAGAGTCTGACACATCTTGACCACTGAAAAGATTTGGAGTCAATAAGGTTTGATTTATTCAATTAATTGTGTAGACCTTACCAACTCGAAGAGTTTTCTCGATAGTTCGACGATCATTCTCATCAGGCGTGTTTTTCTTATAGGCCTTAGTGAGAATCTGCTTCGCACTAGAAAAATCACCCTCCTTAATAAGAATCTCTGCCTTTGCTATGAGAGTTTCGCAGATCTTCTTTACTTTGTTCGGTAAACGTTTGGCTACCTCTAGAGCTAGGTTGCAGTACCTCAAAGCCAATGTGGAATTATGCATCTTGTATTGATACAACAGACTCATCGACACATAGCAGAGATGAAGCAACTCAAAGATTTCGTTGTTCTTACTTATATTTATTGCCTTCTCAATGTAATTGATGGATTCTTCAAATTCTTCTATATGCTCTTTGACGACGCCAATGTTAAGGTACAAACGTGCTTGCATGTCTAACTGCTCCAGTTTGGTGATCTGACCTGAAAGTCTAAATAAACAATATTTTACAGTCAAATCCACTTTAATCGTTATTTTTGCTTACTCTTTGGATATCAGCAAACTGCGTATGAATGCCTTCTCAGCATTTTTTAGTGGAGCAAGTGCAATTGCAGAGTCAGCTGCACTCTGGCCCTGAAGTAGGTAGGCTCGCCCGAGTGTGGCGTATGCTCTTTGCTCTTCAACTTTGTTTCTTAACTTTTTTACTGTCTCTAGAAGGTAAACGTAGTTTGGAAAAAAAATGTTAGTGAACGAAGACGACTTTTATGAATGAATGAATCTTACTCAGATAGATTTCGATGTGTTCCAGGGCTTTAGAAAACTCACAGAGGAGCATACACATCTCGCCACACATTCGGTGAGCTTTGGCCATGTCTAGTTTCTTTCCCAACACAAGATATATGGCAGCTTCTTGTTCATATTCAGCGAGGCCTTCACTGTATTTACCTTGATGGTTGTAGAAGTCTCCTAAATTGTTGCAAGCGGTTGCTAGTGAGTCTTGATTGCCATCCGCTAAAGCCTTCTCTTTTCTTTTGATGTATTCTTAAAAAAGGAAATATTGAGTTGTGACGAAGGTATTTTAGAATTAAACTTACTTTTTTCTTCCATATTTTTGTGAAAAACTTATAAAAATAAACAAATTAAACGAAATAAAACAAAACAATAAATAAACTACACAGCCGGCTCGACTGTTGCCTTTTAAAAAATAATATGGAATATTGAAACTTGGCGCTCAACGTAAACACAAAAGTGACAGTGACAGCCCGAAAGTTGTCGAAAATAACGTAACGTGTGCTACTGTCACTATAAAAAGACAGGGATGGCACAGTTTCTATTTCCGAAATTTTTTTTAAAGCCCGAACGCGACACGAGAATTTTTTGTGGTATGAAAAGTTAATTACGTGAATTTAATTATAAACATAAGCAAGAGCTACAGTACGTTTGCAACGAACTGTTGTTTCAGAAACATTCTTCTTTGGCAGACAGAAAAAATGCAATTACATTAATTTTGTGTGGTGTGATGTTCAATTAGTGCTGGCACAGTAAAAAAGGCGTAAGGCACGCCCAAAGTTGAGACTTTTTATTGCCAAGGCAATTAGTATGAGCTCAGTGACATTCAATTTTATTCTTGCAGATCGATTTGAACAAAACAAGACAAATCTTAAATTTTTAAAAACTAGATTTTAAATATAAATATCCACTGCGGATGTTTTTAACAATTCTTGAACCACACTCTGCTACGAAACCAAGGAATTAAATCTAAG
Organism: Platycheirus albimanus; assembly: GCA_916050605.2. Taxonomy (NCBI): domain Eukaryota; kingdom Metazoa; phylum Arthropoda; class Insecta; order Diptera; family Syrphidae; genus Platycheirus; species Platycheirus albimanus. The sequence continues at coordinate 89,302,980 of OU696698.1, read as the reverse complement.
TGTTCATCTTTTTACTTCAAAACTGCGACCAATAGTTAAAAAACGTTAAAAAATGAATGCATTACACGACTTTTGACGGAAACGCCCCTTAAAAGTGGTCGCGTGTCTTATAAATTTTAAGCATTAACTGAGCTTTGATCATTAGTCAGTATTTAGGCATTATGTGTAAAACTACAGCTGAATCGAGTAGTTCTTAAGCGATCTTACCTGAACAAAGGTATTTTATCAAAATCACACCTTTAAAAGGGGCGTATTTAAAAAATTTACACAAGAAAATGTAGATATATTTTTCAAATAACAAACGGGAGGAAAAAGGTTTAAACTGAATATTCGATAGTACCTTAAATTTTTAGAACTACGTTTTTCGTTCTTTCATGAAAAGTGGGCGTTAGCCACGCCCAAAATTCAAACATTTCTTTTCATACACAAACTTTTTAGTTTCTACTTAGAGACGCAAAATACAGATTCATTATAAATACGGTTTATCTACAAAAACAATTTTTTTTATAAATTCTAGTGAAAAGTGGGCGTCAGCCACGCCCAAAATCAAATTTTTTATTTCATACACAAGATGTTTATGTGCAAGTAATACCCACAAAATTTAATTTTTTTTCTCTTTAATATAACAATTGTTATTTTATAAAAACAATATTGATTATTTTGTATGATAAATGGGCGTCAGCCACGCCCAAACTAAAATATTTTTTATTTGATTGGAAGAAGGTTTGGCTAAAGCTTACGTGTGCAAAATTTTAGCGTTATGCTTTTATCGTAACTGTACAAAAAAACATAATTTAATTTTACCAAATTGAGGTTGTTCATCAAAAATGGCGATTGTGGGCGTGTTTGTAAGCGGATTTTACCGGTTCAATAACTTAGCCTTACTCTTGAACCAAAAATTATATACACCAAATTTCAGCTTTCTAGCTCAAAAATTGCGACCTCTAGATAGATTATGCATACGGACGGACGGACGGACGGACATGGCTTAATCGACTAGGCTTTTGATTCTGAGTCAGAATATATATACTTTTTTATACCTAACGGTATTATTTCCCTATGTCACAAACTCCACACCAAATACAATATACCCATTCTATGGAATAGGGCATACAAAAAAGAGGCAGATCCCAAAACACCAACTCCACCTAATTTGGACGGAACTACGTCAAAATTAGGAAAAACAAAATATTAGAACATTCCTATTTTTAAACCATTGTGTGAGAGAGAATACGAGGAGCCAATAAGAGGAACGTTTGGTGCGTCGTCTATGGACGAAGATTCAGATTCAGATTCTTTTATTGAGACTTATACAAAAGGTTTACATATGTATCTGTTAACATTTGAGTTACTTTAATTGATAAAATTAAATTATTTATAGGAGGCTATAATGTATGGCTCTCACTAGTGATCACTTTGTAAAATGCCAACATGGCTGATGTTGTTATAAGAATGAACTAATGTTTGTCTGCTCTTGCTCCCGGAGCTATTACTGTTGCGCGTAACGTGTTGTTACTTCTGGATATTTATATATATACAAATAAATACTTAATCTAGCCTACGATAAACCTAAAATAAATAACCAGAAAATATAAACTATATAGACTATATAGATATGTTTCGCTTAAATGGACATTTTTAGAGCGAGTACGCTCTATATCTTATTGTATGGAAAATGAAATCACATTGAAAATACATGAAAATTAACAAAAAGTATTTTTTAGAGCATTAACACTCTATTGAGTTACGAAAATTGAATAAATCACAATTTTACCATGAAATCACGAATTACGGTCACATAAAATCTTTTCTTTTAGACGATTACTTTACTATATGAATTAACAATCACTGGTTAGATTAAAAGAAAATTTGTAAAGGATTTCTATGTGAATAGAATATTTTATAAACTAAGTTGCTGCATAATGACGTTGCTGCTGTTTGCGGTTGTGGTGCTTGTTGCTCTCACACCAATGTTAAATGTAGTGCCTTTTCTTTCAGTTGATGGGTTTTGGTTAAAACTCCAGACAATTATGTTCCTTGTAGATTTCTGTAGCCGATTAAAAATTATTTACAGTTGCTGCTACAGGATACGTTGTTCGCATTCGCTAAGTTTGCGGTGGATGTTAATACCGAAAGTTTCCGCTCAGCCTGTTACTTTAACTGTACACTCTCCCCAAAGTTACAGTTAATAACCGTGAAGTGACTTCTAGCGGTGCTGAAGGTTGCGGGACTTTCGGATGCCGGGTTGCTGGACACTGTTTGTGTCCTGGTTGTCTTTCGGTAAACCGATGAGCTTTGTAAATTAAATTTACTCCGTTTGCTTTTTTATTCACGATAAAAAAGGTGATTTGCAGCTGCTGCTACAGAATACGTTGTTCGACCTCGCCATCAAGATTGCGGTGGATGTTAAATCCGAAAGCTTACCGCTCAGCCTGTTACTTTAACTGTACGCTCTCCCCAAAGCTACAGTTAATAACCGTGAAGTGACTTCTAGCGGTGCTGAAGGTTGCGGGACTTTCGGATAACGAGTTGCTGGGCACTATTTATGCCCTGGTTGTTTTCGGTAGACCGAAGAATTTTTTAAATTAAATCCACTCTGTTACTTTTTTATTCAAAAAATTGCCAATAAAACTTTTACTTTTTTTGCTTTAGATTAATGAACGGCAGTGCTTGGCACAGCACAACCGTCCTCTATCACGACCTCGACATCTCTCCCGTCTATGGACGAAGTTCACAAAACACTTGATTGGTGAGTTAAGAGTGGTTTTTGTCTAGATTGCTATGGGAAGCAAAAACAACAATAGAAGACATTTGATGTAAAGTAGATAAGTCAACTAGCGCCGCTGTTGACGAAGTTCAGAACTGAAAAAAGCAACGGCAGTAGTAAACAAAGCAAAACAAAACAAGAGTAAGGAATGAGATGAAAGTAAGAAAGAAGAAGATATAGAAGATAAAGTGGTGTCAAATGAAATAAGCAATAACTCAAATGAAAACACTTTTCTTCTAATTTCGAAATGAGCTAATTTCGACCTTAAATAAAAAGTGTTTTAAAAAAGGCTTTTTAATAATTATTCTAAAATATTCGATAATGAAATAAAAGAAAGGTTTTAGTATCGATAATTATTGTCAAAAATAAACAAGTGGGTTGAAGTGCCAGTTATCTAATGTTTTGTAAATTGATTTTATTACTTTATTTGAGTGTTAAATTTCATTAGATAAGGGCATAATAGTTTATATTTTGGCATTGAGATTGTGAACTTGTTGATTTGTTGTATATTTTTGTTAATTAATTAAAAAATAGTGTAATCATTTTATTATCCGATTTTTCGGATCTCGGATGTGACAATTAATTATTTAATGTGCGAGTTCATAATTAGCTTAGCTATGTCTTGATTGTCAGCGGATATGACAATTTATTGATTATCAGGGAATATTACTATCTCCCCATTATCGAGCCTCTTCGATATTTAAGAAATAATCACAATTCGTTAATGGACATACAGAGTGTGTCCCTTAATTTGTAGGCAATATTTTAGGGCATGATTTTTGGGTATATTTAAAAAACAAAAACGTTCTAGAGTAAGGGCCTATCTCCGATTTTGATATCATTTTTTAGGGACTTCAGAAGAGGCTTTCTATGGTGTACCTACCCTTGACCTACGTTATCTATAATTGCGCTGTTTGTACTTTGTTGCGTTTAAATAAATTTGATATAAGTAGGTATATTGTATCAGTTTTATGGTGTAAAATTGTTTTCATATTTATTCACAGACACGATGTCAAATAAAATAAAATACACGACTGGGTCGCACGAACTTGCTCTAATGTGTGACAGTCGTGGTCTAGGGGCTTGAGATTTTGATCAAAAATATTTTTTTTAAAATCCTTAAATAAATACCTACTTAAACTGGATAAATTTGAATTTATGAGAATGTTTTTATGCAATATAAGTTGAGCTACCTACACCTATATAGGAGAGTGGGGCAAGACGGACCACTTAAGCTTTAGACACTCCTAAATTTGTTTCTATTCGTAAAAGTGAAGCAAATATTTTTTCAAATAATACTTCAACCTTTGAACTTCATCAAAGTATTAAATCAAAATAGTTGAACAATTGTGTTTAGAGATATACACAATATTACTACCATATCTCAAAAGTCCGTTTTGCCCCACTAGCGGGGCAAATAGGATATTTGAATGGGGGAAAACGAACGACTGATTTCATTTAACAATGCTATACAGGTATTTGGTATAAGGTACATACAAAAGCTAAGATAAGTAGGTTGGGTTAAGACAAGAAAAAAATCGTATGGGAGGGGGTCTACTCTCCTCCGTTTAGCCGGGAGGGGCGTTTCTCTAAAAACATGATTTAAATTGAAAAAAAAAACATATTAAAAAAAACGGTACTTCCAACAATGCCAAATCATGCCCTTTGGTAAAGCAAAACATTTCTTCTTTTATTGTTACTTAAAATAAAGTTATTTTAGTGAACTTTTTTTCAAAAATGAACTTTCAAACTAAAAAAAAAATTTTTTTAAATTAAAAAATAATTTTAAACTATTTTTTTTTTCAAAATTTTACGTAATTAAGTACTTTTTTTGTTGTCAAAATTCAATGCGTTTATTAGTTTTTAGTATAACACTGAAAACCGTATGGCTCTAGGACTTTTTGTTTCCAAGCTATTTAAAAACAACCGAACCTACTTTTTCATAAAAACACGAACAAATTAGCTAAATGATCTCCGTGTGATGATAGTAAGGACTGGTAGTCCGTTTTGCCCCAATACGTGCTGGTTCCATTTGCCCCATAAGGAGTTTATTAACAAAAAATATTTTTTTTTTCTTAATATTATTTATTTACCTTTATTTCCATCAGTTAAAATAAACACTAACGATCAAAAACAAAACACAATGAACAAAACCTTCGGGATTATAAACCTGTCGTCTTGGGTGGGTTTTACAAATTGGAAGTTTTTTTTAAAGATAGGGCGTTTTCAAACTTTCATCATTTAAACCGCAACTAACTTCAGTTTTTCAATGAAACTAAGGGATGTGGTGGGAAAGTAGGTTTCTTATTAATTCTAACTATTGAAAATAAGATGGAGTTAAAAACCATGGTAAAAATGGGTTTGGTTCTTTTTGCCCCGTGGTCCTTCTTGCCCCACTCTCCCCATTATGTATTTGTGTGAAATTTCGAAAGTATAGGTTGAGCGGTTTTTGAAATAGTCGAAAGCAAAAAAAACAACGGTCCTATGGAAAGTACCGCTTAGCCATATGATTGGTCGTACCTAAAAAGCAACACTGATTTTTTTTAATCGAAATCTTTAGAGCCAGTTTTGAGAAAAATAATGTTTAAGGTAACGGTTATATGGCAGGTACCGTTATTTTTTGAGCTAAAAAAAATAAATTTCCCCTCTGTACCAATACCTAAAAAACTCTATATACCTAGTTTGGAAGCAATTCGGATCTTCCGTTTGGGCTGTAGGTGTCTAACATACATACAGACAGACAGACATACAAACGAACAGAATTTTTAGATAATGTCATGTTTGGTAGTTATCTCAAAACTTTTTTTTTCGCAAGTAAAAATTAACAGTAAATGGGTTTTGGAGTGAAAGAAGTACGAAATATTTCTCTTTAATTTATGTCCTCTCTGGTCTTGGGCCTGTATCTTCGCAGTTATTCTTTGAGCACCCAAGTTACCCATCAGGGGTTGTCACAAATAGATTTTTGTTTTTGTTTTGAAAAACCTCCAGTTAGAAAATTTCGTTTTTCAAACCTAGGGTGAAACACAGGACATTCAGACAAAGAATAAGCTGGAAGGTTTGTTGACATGCTTTTGAAATTTTAATTTATTAGCTGTAAGAATAACGGTTATTTCCATATTCATTCTTATTTTAATAGAAAACGATTTCAACAATTTTATGGAATAAAGCTATCTTTGTACTAAATTTTGTTTATGGATCATCACATACATGAGTTGAAATCAAATTTAGATTCATCAAAAAGTGTCAAAATAACAATAAGTCCCATAGAACAGTTGCTTTTCCTACAATTTTCTCTGAAACGGCTAAGTCGATTTTACCAAATTTCATATTTATTTTCTTCTGGGTAGGTGACTCCTTTACATGGTATTACATATTACTTATATTATATTGGAATATTTTAATAAATCCTTTTTACTTGCGATTATAAAGCACTATAAGGCAAATGGATTCGTGCAAAAAAAAAATGTTGGGATAAAAATCACACATGACATTACGATGATGGAGAAGTCGAAATTAATGGGTCTGGAAATTCCGTCCGTCTTTCTGTCTGTTAACACATCTACAGCCCAAACGGATGGGCCGATTTCCTTTGGAATACACTAGGGGCGTCTTTTTCATTTTTGCTCTAGGTCGAAAAATAACGCGGTATCCCTGATACAATCATAAACAAAAAGTTTGATTTTTTTTTTTTATAATGCACACGCGCTCAAGGGGTTTGTTATAGCCCTTTTAATGATAAGTCACAGCGCGAGCGATAGGAAGTTAGGAAGGGAGAGAAAGGAGGTGTCGATGAACATTGATCTTGAATGTTTGAAGATCAAAATGGCAAGGAAAAATTTTGCCAGACAATCCATTCCACATTCGTGTTGTACGGCTAAAGAAAGAATCTCTATATTTCACGGTACGTCCGAAATTGGGCTCAAGTGTAAACTGATGAGCGTTCCTAGCAAGACGAGTATTACGGGGGAAATGTTTAAGGGGTGGAACGCAGCTGGGCTACCTCGAGTGAGCATTTTTTGTAAAAGCACCTGTAAAATAAAGAAAGACATGAAACATTTCGACGATGTTCGAGTGATGGAAATGTTTCCATAATGTTTCTCTCTATAATCAATTTTAACGCTTTTTTCTGAACTCTGTCGAGCAGGTGAAGAAAAGTTTGAGAAGCAACTGCCCAGAGATGGGAGTTATATTGATTTCCTCGAAAACGGCTCTAACGATTTTAATAAAACGTTCAGGGTACTATTTTTTGAGGACAGTCTGTCGTTTGGTTAACATTTTTTTTCAAAATTTGTCTTATAACGGTACCTCTCATAGAACCAGTTTTTTTTTTCAAATTAGGTTTTCTCGTAAACTATTCTTCTGATTTCAATAAAACTAATGCAGGAAGCCACTTATAATTAAATTTATTTATTTTTTTTTTTTTATTTATTTAAGGAGAAACATTCAAACTTAATTTATAATGCTTCTTAGTTAAGACATAGGGGCGGAGGCCATATAATGCCGTCTTTTAAATTATCGATTTTGGTAATTTCATTTTGTTTTTATAATGACATTTATTATATTACAATATTGATGATATTTTTATGTGTAAATGTATTCATTTATTTTGCAAAATTTTCAAAAACTTTTTTATCGATTTCTAATAATTTTCTAAAACATATAATCTTAATTTTCGAAATATTTTGTAAACGAGTGGATTGAATTTGAGTTGATACAAATTTTCTATTTATTATTTTACTTATTTATTATTTATGTATAGGTTGTAGCTATACATATTTCAATGCTTGGAAAATAATCTATACTGTGATATTTTTAAAGGTTTTTTAACGGCAGCTCCCGTTTATGGGGTTTTCCAGTGTTAGCCACCTTTTTTTTAGTTTTTTATCAATTTTTTCAAAAGTGACTAACAATTTTGATTTATCATGCGTTTTATTTTTAAAGTTCTTATATGAAAATCATTCAATATTAATGACTCACATTCGACATTCCCAGTTAATGTATGTTGGTTTAGCATGAAAACTAATGAACGCATTGGAGTTAAAAGGAAAGTTGCTGCATTGTCCATTTTTCAACCTAAAAACAACGATAAGACAGCATAGTACACTGGGGCGTATGCGTACTTTTAAATAAAATTATTTAAAAAAATCATCCATGTTCTCATTTTTAGACAAAGTAATTGGAAGATATAAATATAATTTTGAAGTCAAACTTATGGCTTAATGTTCAAAATGTTTATTACTATTATCACGCTATCTGCTCGGTACGGCAGAACAACGTCTGCCGGGACAGCTAGTTAATTGCATACAAAAAATTATATTTTGTTTGTTATGTTAATATTGTTTTAGAACACCAGTTGAAAGAAGTTATGTATAATTTTTATCTGAAAACAAAATTCTTATTTGAAGGGTACTAGTTTTAGACATTTTTTAGGTGGCTTATAAATTGTGTTTTTTAATGTTTCAAAATGTTGCCAAAAAAGTAACAGTGCTTATTTTCCTGGGAAATTAACTTCAAGGAAAATATGACCAGAAACTCTACCTAAAAAGTTTTATTAAAATCGTTGGAGCTGTTTTAGAAAACACTCTAGCTGATGGTTAAAAATTAGAATTAGAGAATGAGCAGTTTAGTTTAAGTTAACACTTAGAATGCCATTTCCAAAAGTCGTGTGTAGTTTAAAACCTAAAATCGAACGGTTGCAACTTCGATTTCTTCCATACTTTTTTTTTTTTGAATGCGTTAACTCAAAAATTTTGCACGGCTATCAATCAGCTCTAGTCTCATCGTAGTGCCAAACAAAATGCACATAAGAACGTTAATAAAAGTAATTTGTATATTGTCGGTGGGTAGTAAGTACCTAGTTTGGCTACCTACTTCCAACACCTAGGCAAATACATAGAAAAAATATTCAACGCTAAACAAACTTATCTTTAATAATAAATTACTATCGGAGTGTTAATTTTTTTTCAAATATATGGCTTGTGCATTGAAAAAATAACCCGTGGCACACCAGTCGATCGTTTTCATGAAGTAGATACCTTCTATGTACAATCGTTTTTACAACGAAGTTGAAATCGGTTAGAAGGCTAGAAAAAAAAGTATTCATATTTCAAAAGTGTCATTAAAGCATACAATTTATTTAATTGAGGTTGATTGGAGTCAAAAAGATGAGTTTACAATTAATAGAGACAAATATTTGAAGTGCTATAAGTTGCCAGTTTTTGGCCATTCAGCTAGCATCTCGTGGAATAATCTGTCGACACATAGTAGTGCCGAGCGCACAATGATCTAGCCACCATGTTATGTTCCCTTAAAACTAAAACATCAGAAATGTAATTTTCTACTTCTTGATTTAATGTATTCATCCGATCGTGATGACTCATACCTTCGTTATCATGCTGAAATGTTTACCCTCATGATTTGTATTCCAAATATTTTGTTTAACGCAAATAAATGAATCACTTAAGTAAATAATGTAATTTTATGTATTTTTATTAATAAAAAGTTGGCTTAATGAGTAACAACTCTTAATTTGCACAGTAAAGGGTGCAATAACAAGAAAATTAAGGAACCAGTTATCAGCTATAATTTGGTATTGAGTAGATTTTGGAATTTTTTTAAGAACACTTATTTTTCGTTTCTTCTATTTTTATATAAAAGACAAAAGGCAAAACGTTTTTTTTTTTTAACATTAAGTATACTGTTGCACTTAACATATATTTATATATAAAATATATAATAATGTATATTTATAAACATACAAAAAAAATTAAGTCAAAAAATTAAGTATAATTCTCAAGGTTAAGTAGGAAAACCCATTTATATAATATGTATAATTTATTAATTTGTTGAAGACGCTGTTGCTTTGTAAGTGTCACGAGCAATCTTCTTAAGATAGTCTGCATCATTTGGACCAGTTGCTTCAACCATTTGTCTTAGAGCACCATTTGGATTTTTCAGCAATATATAGGGCGAGTCAAATTCCTTAGCAGATCCAGCATCCATAACAAGAATTCGATCCGAGTCCATGACTGTGTGAAGTCGGTGGGCAACAGTTAATACAGTACATTGCTTAAATTTGACACGAATCGTCCGTTGGATAAGAGCATCAGTTTGGGGGTCAACATTGGCCGTAGCTTCGTCTAAAACTAATACTTTATTATTTCGCAATACCGCTCTCGCAAGACAAACCAGCTGTCTTTGTCCAACACTGAAATTACTTCCCCGTTCTGTAACCATGTAGTCGAGGCTAGGTATAGCTTGTTTAAGTTCTACTTCAGCTAATACCCTCCACAACTCCTCGTCCACATAAAGTCCAAATGGATCTAAATTGTATCGAATCGTTGCTGAGAATAGAACTGGATCTTGAGGTATGATTGATATTTTTGAGCGAAGTGATTCCAATGCGATAGTTCCAGTTTCAATGCCGTCAATGCAAATTTCACCTTCAATATCCGACAATCGGAAGAGTGCTCCGATAAGAGATGATTTTCCAGCTCCAGTTCGACCAACAACACCAACTTTCCATCCTGGCTGGATAGTTATGTTTAAGTGCTTCAAAACAGGTAGGCCAGCTGGATCATAGCGTAATGACATGTCCTTGAATTGAACTTCTCCCATTGCAGGCCAGTCAGCAGGTGGTTTCTTTTCAACTTCATACTCTTGTTGGAGTTCGGTATATTGCAGCACACGCTCAACACTTGTCATCTGTTGGAGGGACTCAGCTACTTGTCTGACACCATATTGTACCATTCCGGTAAGAATCATAGCCTGGGATATAGCTAGACCAACATTGCCACTGAATGTTTGATTATGCAGGAAAATAAAGCTAAACGCCACTGTCGTAAGGAAGCAGCAACTAACACAGTCTAACCAGAGTCCAAGAGCTGTATTAGAAGACATTGTTAATTGCCATACTGCGCTGTGAACATCTTGTAGATTGTCAAACTCCTTGGCTACGACCTCCTGTAGGCCTCTGGATCGTATGGTTGAAATACCAGTCAAACTGGCTGAAAGATGCGAAAACACCGGGCTACGACAAATTCCCTCCAATCGCTTGAAGTCCTGCGATGGTCGAAGATAGAGTTTCAAGACCATAAGGTACACCAGGATAGCAACTCCCAGACTTGCAATCAGAATTGGATTCACGATTGTTATCAATATTAGGATACCGACCATAACTAAAGCTATTTGGATGAAATCCATGATGGCCTTCGGTAGAAATTCATCAATAGCACCCATGTCTTTGGAGAACCTATTTAAAATTCTTCCAGATGGATTCGAGTCAAAGAAACGCATGGTTGCATGTAAAATTGAACAAAACATGCGATCGTGCAATACTTTTGAGGCATGCATGCATATTTTGAAAAATAAGAAGCCACGAACAATGGTCATCAGGACGACAAGTAAAATAAGTGCTCCATAAATATAAAGGCACTCGTATGTAGTAAACATTGTGGGCTTATTAGCTGACCTAAGGAACTCTTGCTGGGTCCAAATATTAACAAAATAATCTGATCCACTGCATACAACTTGGGACAATAACATTACAAACACAAGTACACATAGAGCAGAAACGCTAGCTCCAGCACGGAAATACTCACGCCAAACTCTGATAGAGACTCCACCTTCAGCTTGGTCCTCTGCTTGTTCCTGATTGTCAGTAAGATCGTAATCGGAACTTGTTGATTTTTTAAATGAACTAGCACTAGAGCTAACACGTTGGCGAAGCATTTGGTATCCGCGGGCACCATCAATGAACGGTATTTCTTCTTCTTCGATCATTGTCAAATCTTGACTTACACTATCGGCCATACTAGAATCGTTGTCCTTATCATTGTCGGGACGCTCTAATAACTTAGCAAAGTCCAGATCACTATTTGAGAGTTCATGGTATGTTCCCTGGCGAGATATTTTACCATCTTCAATGATCACAATCCAATCAGCTTCGGTAAGAAAGTGAACTTGATGCGTAACGAGGAGACGAGTGGATTTTTCGTTTGCTAAGCGACTGCGTGGTCCAATGACTTCGTCGAATAAATGTTTAGCAACGTGCGCATCGACAGCACTCAAAGGATCATCGAAGAGATAGACTGCAGCTTGTTTATACACAGCTCTTGCCAAACTTACTCGAGCCCTTTGACCTCCTGACAAAGATGCTCCACGTTCACCAACCATTGACTTGTCTCCTTCCGGCAATTGCTCAAAATCTGTTGCTAGGGCACAACATTTAGCTATGTCATGATATCGTTTTCGGTCATATTTTTCTCCAAATAAAATATTATTGCGGACGGTTCCATTAAAAAGCCATGGCTCCTGGGATGCATAGGAGATATCTCCATGAATGACAACATTTCCATTTATAATTGGAAGTTCTCCCAATAGCAATTGTAAAAGTGAACTTTTTCCTGCTCCAACTGGTCCAATAATTGCACAAAGTTGTCCTTTTCTTATGTCAAGATTGATTTTTTGTAATGTTACTGATCCTTTGTCATTATCCCAGTTCGCATCGACTTCTTTAAGTAGAATTGCTTTCGAGTTACTATCAACTGTAGAAAAGTCAGTTTTTTGTGTCAAGCTGTGTGTATCTTCCTGAGACTCCATCATGAGATAATTTTGAATGCGTTCAATCGAGACAAGAGCTTCGGCTCCAAAGGACACAGCCAATGGATACCAAATAGCAGCAACCAATTGGAGGATATTGTAATATTGTGCCATGGAGAACACTATGTCTGCCGTGACAGTTTTTTCGAGAAGTACAGCCGCTGCAATTGTTATGTATAGTGTGGAACGCTCAGTAAACACCATCGTACTTAAATAAAAACCACGCAAGTATGATGCATATCGAATTTGTTTAATTTCACGACGTCGTGCTTCGGAGACCACAGCTTGGAATGGTTTCTCCCAGGCGTACATCTTAATAACTTGAATGCCTTGAACTATCTCATTCATAATTCCCACACGATTGTCAGTTCGTTCAGCGATTTTCATTCTTAGTTTCGAGGAGAGCTTACTAAGCCCAGTTTGTACAGGAATAGTCTTGAGTAGAAGACCCACTACTCCAACCAGAGCAGCAATACCAATCTTTTGCCATATCAGATAGCAGATCAGCACCGATTGGAATGGTAGGATCCATATCCAATGGATGTAGATGAAACCGTAGTCCAAGCGATTCACATCATTCGATAGGAGATTGACTAAATAGCCAACTGGGGTGGTACCTGCTGTTTTCTTTGATAAACAAAGGGTCTTTCTGTAAATCAATGAACAACACGCAATTCGCATTCGAGCGCCTAACATTCGCTGTCTCAGGTCAACATGGTGATTTAAGAAACAACCGATAAGAGTTGCAATAATTAAAATACTCGCCAGGCAATAAACGTCTGTCCACATGAATGCGATTAAATCCAGAAACCCCTTCGTCGCCAACGTCTCTATCTTCGACTCATCAATATTGAGTGGATTATTGATGTTGATGATGTTATCTGTACTTTTTGGGTCGTCTTTGTCCAGACCCAGCGCATTATTTCCTGCAATGCTACTAGTATCGTCAAAACTGCGCCTTGTGCGATTTATGAGTGACATGTTTGTTTCCAAATTAGTCATCTCTATTGGAACTTGGAATTGAACAAGTAATTGCGCTAAAACTGCTGGTAAAGTTGATTTTATAATAATGTAGATCAGACATATAAATCCATCAACAACACATGAAGACCAAAATGCTCGAAGCATAGCATTGCGGAGCAATGGTCTTTTACCTTTTTTATTGGCACGTGATACTTCTTTCATCCAATGATCTTCAAGATTATCTCCAAGTACTTCAGAGCGATCAATTTTAAGGCATTTGGTGAGATCATCTTTGCCTAGGCCTTTTCTGGAACCTTTGAATAAAATTGGGATTGCCCAAACGAATAATAATTGAGAAAATATGTTAGCATGTTTTCGGGGGTTGGGACTGGTTGGCTTTTTAGAGCTGTCCATGGCTTTTGGCTTTTTTCTTTGATCAAAAAGAATCAAGAGCCTTGAGACTTTTTGACTTTTATTGGCAGTAAACTTTTCTGAACTGAATTATGATTATGAGTTGCTGAGCTGAAATGGCTTCTCGTTCTTGTTCCGGTGGAATCTAATCTAATCTAATTTCTATTAGAGCGAGAGAGGGGGATTTTTGTTTCAACTTATACGATTTTCCATTAGCTTCAGATCAGTTTTTTGAGTATTTTGTTTTATTTTTGATTTAAATCAGTTTTAATGATGCAATCAATAATTATATGATTTTGATTAATAGTTTGATCAAAATCTTGAACGTTAATTATATTTTAAGGCACGCGATTGCACAACCACAAAAGTAGGTATGTGACATTAACTTGCATATATGGCACTGTTTATTTTGTATAACATACTTTGTAAAAATAAAAAAATGCTCAAATTAATAGTGGTTTGTTTAAAAAAAAAAAAGTTTTTGTTTTGTAGTCAATGTTTAATAAACTTTTCATCTGAGTTTTTAAGACACCAACTGGCAGACAACACTTACGGGTGCAAAAATAAATAACAAAATGAATTTGGTTTTAAATTCTTTTTTCTTTTCTGAGAATATGACAAACCGATACCAAAGGAAAACCATATAAATGTTTCGTTTTCAGACACCTATCAGTGAAGCAGTGTAGCTCAAATTATGGTGCTCGCACACTATTTCTACAATGATTTATGTGAGAAGCGTCTTCACGCACGCAGCAATGTGGCCAGCTATACAGTTGTTAACTCTTGTGATTTTTTTTTTAAATTATTAATTGGAAAAAATTCGTAACGGAACAAATTAGTCATGCGAGTGATTCTACTAAGAACTTTTATCCCCGGAATGGATTAAATGTCACACAAGGAAACTCATACAAATAGCCAATGCAATTTTGCTGTTACGTCTTGCTGGTATTAATGTTTACCATAAAAACAATTTTATGTTAAAATAATCCGTACCTGCGTCGTGGAAGTTCTAATTTAAGACATACATGGTGTAGCTGTATCTGAAGTTGAGTTTACACTTTAAAAACATTTTGTTATACAGCGACGACTTCAATAATGGCCGTGCTAAAGGAATAACGTACTTTAAACTTTAATAGCGCTTCGTACGAGTAGTAGATCTACATTGTTTTGCATCTTGAAAGGAAGGACACAACATACAAAAACTACATTTCTTCGATAGAGAGAGGTGAGATGAAAATGCAGCACCTTGATAAATCAAGATGCAGAACAATGTTAAAGCACCATAACACGCGGTCTCCATTGGCAAGAAAACTGTCGTACCTTCTGTTCTGTCTGTTAAACTGTTCAATGGAGACCAACTCACTGCAGACAGAAAATCTGTTGAAACAGAACTGTCCGGCTTTATATCTAGTCTTCTCCGTGGACAGAAACTCAGACAGATTTTGACATTTCGTTTGTCAAAGTTGGGTGACAACTAAAAACAGTCAAAAAAAATTAAATTATTTTGTAATTTGTTCCGCTGCGTCATGTCTTGAAAAGAAACAATCGTGTTATTTAATTGTTATAGAAAATATGAGTGTTTGTGGAACTTCAATAAGTAGTTCTTATAAGAAGATTGACTTGTAAAAAGCAGCATGGGCTGAAATCTCCCAATTGTTATTGGTCTGTCATGACAGAAATGTGCCCACCTTAAAAATGTGGACAGATTTTTGACAGAATGGAAAACAGAAACAGAGAAAGTTTTCTGTCTAATGGAGACACCGTGTAATAAAAGGTAGTTACAACATCGTGCTATCAATATTCCAAAATGATGTATACTCTGGTGTGATTTATTACTTAGGGCCGTATTTATCGATCGCTCTCAACTTAAGAGCTTCTTAAGTCTATTTATCAAGCACTATTAGTACTGATTTACGAGCGCTCGCAAAAGTTATGAGGCGTCAGGACCACTCCTAAGTTACGAGCGGTATGTTCGAAAAATATTCGAAATCATTAGTCTATATGCACGCAGCAGTGTAACCAGTTTTATATGATAAGTAGTCACTGGTGCATAGGACCACTGACACACTTTTATGACAAGAGCGTCAGTGTACTGACCCTGTCCCATCACTGGCACTACACGAAATTGCTAGTTGTGCCAGTGAAGAAACCCCGTCAGTGAACTGACCTATTTTTTAATATTTTGTTTGAAAAATTTCAAGTATCGTATTTTTTGGGAAGTTTTAAAAAAAACTTTTTTTACCAACTTTTTTTTTTGATTTCTTAGAACTGGCATTTTCTAGATCACGAATATGCATATTTGAAGTCGCTAGGTCGCTTAGTTTAGCCGCAAGTCGAGTTTAAAGATGTCAACTTTGATGCCTCTAGCACGTCTAGTTTAGCCGCAAATCATGTTTAAAGATAAAAGTCGATGTTTCATATAATCCGATACAGCAATTGAAAGGTGGCATTTCCAAGACCACGAATATGCATTTTTGAAGTCGCTAGGTCGCTTGGTTTAGCCGCAAGTCGAGTTTAAAGATGTCAACTTTGATGCCTTACAACTTTTTAGATTTGTTATAATTTGCAAAGTAGACTAAATATTAATTTGTTGCTGAGTACGAATAGACTACGATTTTTTATAATTTGACATTTAAGAAGAAAGCAGAAGTCACACAAATGCCACAAACATTTTTGATTTATACCGCTCATAACGAACGAATTGATGATCCTTTCCTTGGCATAATCCTTTCATAATCGATGAAAAAGCTAAATTTGTTTTAAAATTGCCAATAAAAGAAAACAATTTGATTGCAGTTTCCTTCTTCAGAAATCGTTTGCGTTGAATTTGTGACAGTTTTAATTGGAGAATTAAAAAATTAATGAAAAAAAAACTATTGCTTTTTGTATTCTTTTTTAAATATTAGTCTATCAGTAATCTAACATTGATTATTTTTTTTATATGAACGCATCAGGTTAAGGAAGTGTGTTGACCAATCCATTCAAGTAGTGTATCGATTCTCAGAACATCGGTCTTCGTAGAAAGCACGATTCAATGGCAACCTGCATGTGTCCTCTCATCTTTTGATTGCTCATTGTCACCACCTGCCGCTGCCACCTCCAATGTATTCTGTATAGATGACTACATTCTCTAATAGGGTCCCTTTAATAACATGCCCAGCGTGCAGTACAAATCTCTGGAATTCCACCTACAAGATGATCATCCGTTTTTGTTCTTCGGATAGTTCCTTACAAAAAATTTAAATTACACATCACAGATATTAATCTACATACATAGACACACACGAATTTCTTTATTTTGATGGCATTACAGTAAATATATCTTCAACCTTTGGAAGCCTGGAAAATGAAAAATATTTTTTATCATTTTGTAATAACTAATAATTTATATTTTAAGCAGCATTACCTCTAATCCAAAACCTGCTTTGTGCTTTGAAATTTGAATTTCTATTGTGTATTCTAACTTTTTGTCTGACTCATTTTGTTTGTTTTGTTTTGACATTCGCTTTCGAAGAATCAGCGTGGAAATAGAATAAATAAGTTTAGGGTGCGTTCCTGATAGAAGGAATCCGCCATTTTTCGAATATACAAATTAGAGTTAATAGTGTTCGATGAATAGCACTTTTCGAACTTAAGTTAAGAGGCTCTTAAAGTTACGAGCGGTTTGATATTGTTCGATAAATATGGGCCTTAAAGATTGAGCATGTCAAAACTCAGCCGCAACTACTTTTGTAACACGAATAGACCCCCTTTTCACTTAGCTGACCCACAACAAGAAACCTCGATTTCATGACTGTTGTTTTGAAAGCTGTGCTTTGTAAAAATTTCCTGAGATTTATGTATAACCCTTTGGCCACGCATGAAAGCCACTGGTTATCAAGTTACTACATCTATTAATTGTCAGATACCTATTTGTGTTCCAGTTGGCTGGAAGTTTGACTGTGTGTGTGGAAACTGTGAGTGTATTGCAACTGTCTTACCAGTATCTGGCATGTGTGGCGTCCTGGTAATGTCAGATTTGTAAGTATTTAAAATGTATAGGAATATGTCAATAATCTTCATTTTTGGTGGGAGTATATCGACAAACAAAAGTTCGGTTCTGTATTATACATTTTTATTTACAGTGCCCAATGTGAACAGGCACTTAAAAATTGTTGTCATTAAAATTATTTTCGAACGCTTCCATTTTGCATTTTAATAAAAAATAAAATAATCACGAACACATCCCCGTTCACCATTGTGAATAAATTTGGTGTTAAAAAAGTGCGAAGTGAAAAAAGCAAATTTTGTGTCCGCTTCGTAATTTGTCCTCCAAAAATCGTATCAAAGACGGTAAATAATTTAATAAAAACTACTTAATTAAATAGAATAAATAATTCTTAACATTGCACGACCAAACTTATCAATAATATTTTCATAAAAAGTGCAATAAAACCAATCCAAACGAGACGAGATTTTTTTTGTAATTATACTGAAAACTTAAAATGGTGGTGTGTTTTTGACGCCGCCGCTGCGCTAATTTTTTACTTTCAATTTCAACTAGCAAAAGTTAACAAAATAATATTATAATTGTGTGTTCTTTACAGATATAAAATTGACGAAACAACGTGGTTAGACAGCGAAGCATTCTATAGATCAACGTCTGGCAAAGAATGGCCACAAACAATTACTTTCCGTACAGCGGCACGCAGTATGGGGCTGCGGCGGCCAGTCCCCCGGTCGGCTATTCCTCAAACCAAGCGGGTTATGCAGTACCATCAGCTACGCCCACTCCCTACAATGCTCAACGAACAGGCTATGATCAAGGTTATTCAACAACCGGCGGCAATGCAGGTTCTTTTCCGTCCGGTGGAGGAGCTGCGTCATCTAACTACGGCTATGACTACAATCGCACTCTTCAATCGTATGACGCATCTAAGACGTATTATCAGCAAGCTGCGAGCTATTCGAGTGCTCCAACTGTCTCCAAAACCCATTACTCAGCTCCGCCAGTGAGAAATCCCATTCCAGCGGCCGCAGCTAAAATGGCAGCCAACCCTACAGCTGCCAATGGTGCCAAAGACAAATTGAATGCTGGAGCTAAGCCGGCAGCAGCTGCAGCAACAGTAGCTCCGTCCTATTCAAACTACGACGCAGCTCTTTACAGCGCAGCTACTATGTATGTTGCTCAGCAACATAGTAAGGCCCCAGCCGGCAACAGCAATAATTGGCAACCGTTCAAAAAACAAGCCACTTCTAACGTTAGTAGCCACAAAATGAGGGCTAAAGCTCCTCCACGTCCGCAGCAACTTCACTACTGTGAAGTGTGCAAGATCAGCTGTGCTGGGCCGCAGACTTATCGCGAGCATTTAGAAGGCCAAAAACATAAGAAACGCGAGGCGAGTCTCAAGATGCAGGCAAGTGCCACAACCACAACACAAAATCGAGGCAACAGCTATCACTGCGAGCTTTGTGACGTTACTTGCACCGGTAACGATGCCTATGCCGCCCACGTGCGTGGCTCCAAGCATCAGAAAGTGGTGAAGCTGCACCAGAAGTTGGGCAAGCCCATCCCCTCAGACGATCCTAAGAAGTTGAGCAAAATAAACTTTATTCCAGCTGGAGGAGCAGATGCTGGCGAATCGGCTGGTAAGGACGGCATAGTTGCATCAGAGGGTGGAGCTGAGAGTTCCACAACCAAAGGAGCAACTGGAGGCGATGAGAATAACGCAGCATCGGACAATATTAAGCCAGTGGGCGTGGAATACATTGAAGAGATGAAGGACGACGAGGGCAAGATCCTGAGTTTCAACTGCAAATTGTGCGATTGCAAGTTCAACGACCCTAACGCCAAGGAAATGCACATGAAGGGCCGTCGCCATCGGTTGCAATTCAAACGTAAAGTTCAACCTGACCTCGTAGTTGATTATAAGCCAACATTACGTCACAGGCGGCTGGCTGACGCGCGAGCACAAAGAGCAATGCTGCAGGCCGAGTTTGGCAATAACAGGCGGGGAAGCAATTTCGGAGCGAATGACGAGTCTGGTGATGGTATGATGTATTGGGACGAACGTCGGCGCTTCGACGATGAATTTGACTATGGCAATTGGATGCAGCGCGGTTTCCAGGGCGCTGGACCTAGAGGTGGTGGCCCGTTCTTAGGTCGTGGTGGTAGTGGTGGTGGTCCTCCAGGACACCCGTTCTTTGGCATGATGCCTGGACGAAGACCGGAAAGTACTGATGATCGGCACGCAATAGCCAGACACGCCGAAATCTATCCCAAAGAGGAAGAATTGCAAACAATTCAAAAGATCGTCTCGCACACAGAGCGAGCTTTAAAATTTGTATCGGACGTTTTTGAGGAGAGTTCCCAAGAGAATGGCAATGGCGGCAGCGGGGCCGGTGGCGGCACTGAAAAGAAGTCTGACGAGAAATGTGCCAATATTAAAGATGGCCGAGACAATCAAATGTTCTCCTTCCAGAAAGAAAGTGAGAATGGAGCCAATACTCCGCGCTTGCTCAAAGGTGTTATGCGTGTGGGTTATTTAGCAAAGGGTCTCCTACTACAAGGTGACAGCTTGGTCGAGCTAGTTGTGCTGTGCTCGGAGAAGCCCACTTTGGGACTATTGAATCGTGTGGCCAATGAACTACCAGCCAAATTAAAAGAAGTATCTACAAGCAATAATGCCAATGAAGCCGAGTACGGTGTTAATTTGGCGATAGAAGATTCAGCCATTCTCGTATCAGATGATACAGTATCAGTGAAGATTTGTCTCACTTCTCCACTACTTCGTGAGACTCAAGACGCTGCCGACGACAATGAATCTGAAGAACTGCCTACAAATCCCTCAGATTTCCTTCCTCGTGAGCCATGTTTACAAGCATTGGCTGAGCTACGTCATGCAAAATGGTTCCAAGCCAGAGCAACTGGCCTACAATCGTGTGTTATGGTCATTCGAATTTTGCGCGACTTATGCCAAAGAATTCCCTCTTGGCAAGCAATCAACCAGTGGGCTTTGGAGCTTCTTATTGAGAAGGTTATCTCTTCGGCTGGTTTCCCCCTAAGTCCGGGTGATTGTCTTCGTCGCATCATGGAGGCTATTTCTACAGGTCTTCTCATAAACGGTCCGGGTATCTTGGATCCATGTGAAAAAGAACATCTCGATGCCCTTGATGGGTTAACCAAACAACAGCGGGAAGACCTTACTGTCTCTGCTCAGCAATTCCTCAGGCTCATTGCATTTAGGCAAATTTACAAAGTACTCGGTATGGATCAACTGCCGGTGGTTAAGTTCCCCATGCGCCCATGGCGCGTAAATCGCAAACGTCGTCGTTCAATTGGAGATGGTAACAATGATGCCACAGACGCAGATAAGCCCGATGAGAAGCTATGCAAGAAGGAGAATGGCGGCGCCGAATAATTTTTGAACGACGACCGGTGAGAAGTCCAGCCCCCTCCACAAACAAACAAAGAAAAGAAAGAAAAAACGCAATTCTGGGTATTTTCCTTATTTTTTTTTTTAATTTTACATTTAGACTTTAGTAACTATATATTCACATAATAATATATTATATTTAATATACAAGGTGTGAGGTATACAAATAGTTGTTGTTGGTTGTTGTTTGGGACGACCTCAAATGTCTTGGAATGTGGAATGTGGAAATTGTAGTTTTTTTTTTTTTTTTTTCTTCCTCATTTTCATTATGTATTTGGTCGGGGTTCTTTTAATTGCAAATGCTTAAAACTAATTTAAATCATATTATTCTTATTTATTTTTTTTTTTTGGACCCACATGAGTGAAAAAACGTTTAATAAAAACAAACATTTGAATATCCTAATTATGGCCTAGGAATCCTTTATTCTTTAAAGTCTTATTTTTTTTTGCTTCCGCTATATAATTCCAGGACATTTGATTGTGTTGGACTCGACGCTTCCAGCCTCCATCATGTATTTCCGTTTAAACAAAAAATTAGATACAAAAAACAGAACAAACATAAATACAACTTGCAAGGCAATTTAGTTATAATTTTCAAAAAAAAAAAAAGAACAAAAAACCAAAAAAAAAAAAACGATCTATGTAAAAGATTTACGAAAAGAGAAAATTCAAATGGCAGTTCCGCCCGCGGTTTATTTCGTTTAAAATTTAAAAAAATAAAAGCAAACAAACAAAACGAAAAATACATAGATAATAGCAACTATTCTCTATTTGCAACTTAAATTTTGAAGAAAAAAAATATAACTTCAAGAACATTTCTAAAAATAAAAAAAAATAATAATTTAAGATTTTAAGATGCTGCTTCATGCGTCAATATTAGAAAAACAGAAAAGAGAGACGAGAAACCGTTCTAGTAGAAACAAAAACAAAACGAAAGAAAAAACAAAAATCAAATATATTATGATAAACAAAAATAATTAATTATTATTATCAACATTATTATATTCTATTCAATTCAAAAGATACATTTTTTGGAAGGAAATGAAAATGAAATAACTGAGAGAGATAACTTCTGATCTTCTACTTCTCGTCATACACATAAAAAAAAAAAAAAAAAAAAAACACACAACAGACACATTAAACACATGAGCGGATTTATAGCGACATACATACAGACACTTTATTTACGTCGTCATATTATGTCGTCCTCTTAGCCGCCCTCAGTGTTTGATGATTGATAACTTTTAGATGTGTTTTTTGAAAAACAAAATTAGTAAAAAACATTTATTAACAATTAATTATTTCTGTAAAACCTATTATGCAAAATAAAAACACTTTGAAACTTACAGAAAAAAAAGAAAAACAAAGAGGAGAGAGTGATTTAATTTTGTTGGATAGAGACGTGATGTTTATTTTTTTTTTTAACTTTATTTTTTAAACTTTATTTTTGATTTTTATTTTTTTGTTGTTTTAAGGCGACAACCACCACACAACAAGTATTTCATTTTTGTTTTCTTTCTTTTGATACAAATTATTATTGTCATAAAAATAGAGTTATATAGAAGTTGTTGGCCTTATACTGTTGTATATTGTAATTATTTTTTTTTTAACAAAACTAAATAAGAAAAGTTTCTGGGTCTCGAAAAATATTATATAATAGACAGATAGTTGCTGTTACCATTGTAAATATAATTGCAATGCGCGCGTTCGGACAATTTATATTTTTTATAAAAAAAAAAATACGATAGGTATTTGAACTTGGAATTAGATTAAGTTAGGGGTGTGAGTGACAGCAAAATTTTAGCTGGCTTTAGGTAGGAAAATACATAACACTTTATTCAGGGTGTCAATGGGACAGAAAAAAAAAAGAAAAAATCTAGCTCCATTCTGACTCATTAGCTGCGTTCCTTAACTGCTGAAAACAACACAATTCCTTAACCTAGAAATTAGGTATACTCGTATACTGGATGTTGATGGGCATTCCGCCCACACGCTTGACTTGTTCCTTACTTCCCATCCTGATAAATATACTATTAAAGTAACTTCGCCATTTGGCTCCTCGGACCATTGTGTCATTTCAGCAAATTTCTCGTGCTCCAACGGTCCAGTTAATAAACGAATCCCCACTAGGACATTTTGGCAGTACGAGAAAGACAAATGGGACGGTTTGAATAATTTCTTTCTCAACTTTAACTGGTCATTATGCTTCCTCGATAATGACATTGATGCCAGTGCTGAAATGATTAAAGAAGTGATTTTTCTTGGAATGAGAACTTTTGTCCCTCACAGAGCAAAAGGTATCAAACCAAAAGAAAAGTCTTGGTTTACCGGAGAGTGTAAAGAAGCTATCAGGTTGAAAGAAGTAAGCTTCCGATCCTATAAAGCCAACCCAACTGAAGAAAATCGGAAGAAACACAAACAAACAAACGTTATCAAAAAAACGGAATTTTTACATGACCAGCAAAAAATTCTGCAATGTCCCAAAGGCAGTAAAAACTTCTGGACATTTGTAAAAAACGTCAAGAACTCAACGTCATCATCAGTTCCTACGCGTCATCGTCGACGATAGACCAATTGTCAGCTCTTCAGAGAAGGCAAATATGCTTGCAGCTCATTTTGCTGCAAGTTCTACGTTGCCTGCAAGCAACAATGCCCCTCCTGTACTTGAGAACGCTAATTTTTCTATGGGAGGGTATTTTTCCGCACTCGTACAGTGGCAAGAGTTCTCCAAGATCTTGATAAACACAAATCCTCTGGCCCGGATGGCATACCCTCTATACTTCTGAAGAGGTGTTCTTTATCGCTGGCAAACCATTGCGTAAGCTTTTCCATCTCCTATCGTTCAGGAATATTTCCTAGTAGATGGAAAACTGCATTTGTCCAGCCCGTCCCTAAAAAAAGTGACTCCTGCTACCGACCAATTGCACTTATGTACGTTCCTTCTTTCCAAGGTCATGGACACACTGATAAATAGTCAGCTCAAGAAATATCTCCAAGATCGGGAGCTTTTGAATGACCGTCAGTACGGCTTTCGCAGCAATCGTTTTACTGGTGATCTGATGGCATATCTCACCGTACAGTGGAACACATCATTACATCGCTTTAGACGATTTCAAGTCTGATCTCCACAAAATAAATGCTGGTGTGCCCCAGGGCTCCGTCCTGCCTCCGACTCTCTCTCGTTTCTATAAATGATCTCTTGTCTTTAACTTCTAATACATTAAATTGTTTTGTTGACGACTTAACCCTCAGCTAAACACCATATTGGAAGTAAATTTTCCTTGACTGTCAAATTAGAATTTTGTCCAAAGAAATTTCTTGGGGTAAAATCGACAGGGAGGTGGAATGTTTTACTCTCTCGTGAGATGTCTTCTGCCGAAAACTCTAAAAAAAAATTGTACCAGACAATTTATTCGTGGTGTACATCTAAAGAAAGAATCCCTATATTTCACGGTACGTCCGAAATAGGGCTCAAGTGTAATCTGATAAGTGTTCCTAGCAAGACGAGTGTTACGGGGGAAATGTTTAAGGGGTGGAACGCAGCTGGCTGCCTCGGGTGAGCATTTTTTGTAGAAGAACCGATAAAATAAGGAAAGACATAAAACATTTCGACATGTTCAAGTAATAGAAATGTTTCCATAATTTCCTATCAATTTAAAGGCTTTTTTCTGAACTCTGTCGAGCAGGTGTAAAAAAGTTTGAGAAGCACCTGCCCAGGGATGGGAGCTATACTTGAGTTTAGGGCGTATAAACGCTTTGTAAATTGTAGCCAGAAGGGGTGAAAAACGTCTTGCATCTCTAAAGGCAGCCTAAGTATCTTGCAGCATTCTTGGCAATCTCAAGTATGTGATCATTCCTACGTTTAGTTAAGGACCAATTCGTCAAAATCGTCAGCAAACGATTTAAGACACTCAAATATAATCTTGTAGCTGTTGTTTAAAAGATTAATAGAATACAGTGTATTCAATCCAATTTTTGTCTGTGAATGGAGTTTTTAATCGTCTGGCACATTTTCCTGCGAACATATTTTGCTGGTTGGTTTATTGTCTTGACCAGGCATTTTTTGATCTTTTTGGTGAGCAAGCTTGGAATGCTCTAGTTACGATCCTGAACATCGATCTGCTTGCCTTGGGACTTTCTTCTTCTCTTCGACTTGTCAGAGTTTTAAATTTTGGTTAATGCTTCCAGTATATATGAAAATTTGTAATCTTCCTTATTGATGCAACAAATGTGTGAAATGGTCATTCTCGAGATCAGATTTTTTTTTAGTCAATTCGAATTTGCTTAGCTTTATTGAAACCCGAAGTCCTCGTGTAGTTTGGTGAACCGGTTCTGTAGAATCAATTTCCTCGGATACTTCTAAATCAAAAAATAAGGATTTTAGATGCAATTTTTGTTTAAACATACAATTTTTGATATCACTCACACCTGAAGCTAGCCATGAGCATTTGATTTATTTTGCCAGTTAATATTATTTTTTTGACATTTTCGGTATCGTCTGAAACATAAATACGATTTTAAGGTGATTTTTTCAATAGTCCCTTGGGGGTTCATGGTAAATTTAGTAAAGGAAATTGGCAACAAAAATCCGAGTGACCTTCTGAACCCAAATCCCAAAGTGCAAACAAATCTGGCAATCTGAATGGAATACAAATCTTAAAACGGAAATATGGTGATGAGTGGTGACTTTGGTTTTGGTTCAGAATAGTGGTCCAATTTCAATTTAATCAATTTTTTTTTGTTGAGAAGTCGTGTTTATGTTTTATTTTGCCGTTAACTCGGCCTTTTTCGGGTTTTTGCTGCATTATTCGAAAGTATTGTATACAAAACATTTTTCTTTTTTAACCAAACTAAGGTTATCGCAAAAACTGTGATATTTGTGTTTGTTTCGGTACGTAATATCAAGCTGTAGGTCTATTCCAAAAAGCGTTAAGGCTCTATCGTTTTTTTTTTAAACAGAAAAATGATGTTTTGTAAATTATACAAATGTCTCATCGAATCGGAAGCGCCTCGCTGCCGCTGCTTGGAATAGGCCACTGACGAATTTTGCGCTAGCTATTATTCTTTGGTTAAAAAAAAAATTACTTACTCAATGAACCAAGTACAGATAGTTTGGTGATTCATCAAGCTTTGTTATAAAATAATTAGGCTATAGTTAGTGAGACGTTCCGAACGCGCCCAATGTGTACGACTTTAATATTTATGTTGAACTTTCTCTACTTTTTACTTTTAACTTGCGCACACCGGCTGATTGAAATTGCAATTTGTAATGTTTGTAAAAAAAACATTCGTAGAGCTTTACTTGCCAAAAGGTTTGTTTCACATAAACAGAATCTCAACAAATTTAAAGCCTGCGTTTAATAAAAAATACAACTACTTTTTAAACATCAACATATTTGTTGAAGTTCAAAAAAGCAGCATTATATATCTCTGCCCAAACGTATCAGGCACACACCACAGAGCTCTAATTCCTGCCTAAACAATTTTTTCGGGCTGAAGTTCAAAGCAAAATTCTACAGCTTTGAACAACATATGGAACAAACTTATATAAATTCAAAGAAGCGAGTAAAGTTTTGGCGAATTTTTGTGGCAAGGAAAACCAAAACAAACAGAATACTTGCAAAACTGTAGGTTTTCATCTTCATTTGATGGAAGACTTATTTCTACCGGTTCGCAACAACCATCAAATGTGATTCGAAAAGCTTCGAAAAGCAAAAAAAAAAAAAGTTTTGCTTCATTTAAACCAATTTGTCCAGATACTTCAAAAGACCTATCTTTTGTAGTTTTTGAAAAAAAGTTTTTTATAGTAACTGTCAGCAGTCACGACTTTTATTGAATTTCACATTCCTACTAGATACTCTACTTGGCATTCTTTAATAATCCTTGAGTTCTGTTTCTCTTCAAAAAGTTTCTTTGATAATTAAGTCTTGAAATGACTTGCTTTGTTTAATTTGTCTCTTTTTCATATTTGAATTTAAAATGAAACTCTTTTTTATAATTATTTCGATCAAAAAACTAAGACCTGCAAACAATCCCAGAGACTGCCAAGTAATGCTAAATCTTCAAAATTCTTCCTATGAGAAAAAATCAATTAAAATATGAGAAAACGACATTTTTTTTTTTGAATCAATTCAATTGGCTATGACAAAAGCCATTGCCTTCAACTAAACTTAAATAATATTTTGCAGACATTAATTTTATGAATAGTGAGTGAATTCAACCATTTCACAGCAAAGTCAAAACTACCTCAACCCGTTGTGGCTATCACATGAAGCATTTGACTACAATTTTTTCTTAATGCATTTTATCAACAAATTTGTTGTAATTGTCTAACACAAAAATTTTAACCTTGTATATCCTTTTCAATTCATCTCAATGCACGTCCTTTCTTCCCTTTTTTCTGAATAATTAATGATATCGACTGGAATTTCCAGTCTACCACTATTATTTCATAGTAACAATCTTCTTCTGGCTTCTAACTTTTTCGTGTCTGAAATCAATTTTTTTTTTAACCATGAGTATTGGCTGAAATGTTGTATGATATTGAGTCGAAGGCTCTCTTAGATTTCCGTGCTTATAATTCTATGAAACTAGCAAACTTTTTTAATATAGCCCTTGTCGTGAATTTATTCTTTGAGCTGTATGTAAGTTCTGGACACATCTCAGCAACGCAAAGCATGTGTTTCACATAAAGGGGACATTTATCGATCTCAGAAAAAATATTAAAACCAAACAACTTCTTATATTTCCTGCTTTTTAAAAACTACTTATGTGCGAGACTGAATGTTTTATTACACCTTATTTTTATAGTTTTATTATTATGACCTGATATCAAACAAATCATTTTTTACTGCACTCCATTTAATGGTCACAGTTGTTGTACCTGTACTTGTACATGTACAGTTTAATTTTAATGAATTCGTATACTTTGAGTTGGAACCTAAAGAAACGTCCTTTGATATGAGTTCTTGTGATCGAAAGCGCGACATTTCGTGATTTTTAGTGATCTGTTGGCAATAACAAAATGTGATTTGATTGATTTCGATGTCAAGTTAATTTTTGTATGAATTTTAATATACATTTTTTAAAAGTTATTTTCAGCCAAAAATTGAAACGAAATCTCTTTGAACGGTAAGTGAACAGTTTACAGAAAATAAAAAAAAATAATAATACAAAATCTGTGTTTTAATTTAAACTTTAACATTTAAAATAGACATACAGTGACTCTCAATTTGCTTGATGCAGGTATAATTACAAAAATATATACCTAACGTTCTTTCTTTAACGGTGTAGGTTTGAAAATTAATGTTCAACTAACATTTAGTGCAAACTGAGCTATCATCAATTTGATCTGGCTGTAACAAAAGGCAGCGAAAGATTTCGAAATATTTGATTGTGTTTCGAACTTTTTTACAATTTTTACAAAACTTCAAATTAAAAAAAATCTTATTATTTTATAAAGCTTAAATCTGATAGCGAGTTTCATTCAAATTTGGAAGAACTGTTCTCAAAATCGAGAATTGCCCTTTTGAATGAAACTTGTTTTGGGTATCCATGTCAATTTGAATTTGACTTTTTGTCATTTTATTTTTGTCTTTTGTCATTGGAAAAAGTAATCATTAGATAATTGATAATTAATTGGATAATTAAAGTACATATTAAGTTCTTCGTTCATTATTTGTTTATTTTTGTTATATTTATTACATACTGGCATAATTTCACAACAAACAACAAAAAATAACAAATTATTTCTCATCTGACGTTTGACAGAAAACTATTCAGAACGATTCTCCCAACCCATGAGAGATGCATTCTTTCGTGTTGAGAATCGATCTAGAATTGCACTTTTTGAATGAATGAAACTCAGAAGTGAAAAAGGTCAATTCTTTTGACAGAAAGTGCAATTCTTTTCATGAATGAAACTCGCTATGAGAAAAACATTAATTGGTGCCTGGAAAATACCATAAACCTCATTTCGAAATTAAAAGACATAGTATTTTCATTTTAGTTTGCTAGTTTCGTTTGACACCCAGGCTATCTTCCATCTTTTGCTACTTCTTTTTCATTCCTTGCACTTTTTTTGTTTTGTACCTACACTTGTGCCGTTCCCTCAGATTTTGTTTCCAAATTGACATTTTATAAAATATCTGTTCAATTAATTTTAATTTAGTTGCGTTCATTTGGTTTTCACATAACTTGCAACCTCAATTTTGCCAAGTGAACAAATTTCGAAATTTGATTTTGTATAGGAAATAGAATCGAATTTGGAAATTTGCTACGAAATTGCATCTTTTGCCCTAATGCAAACGTAGTATAACGCTGAAGTGCGGTTCCACATAGTGCGGTCTTATGCTATGTTTTCATTAGGGCAAATGGGGTAGTTTTGTAGCAAATTTCCAAATTCGTATTCAAATTATCTCATTTTTACCTACTTTGGACGAAATTTCGTTGCAAATCAGAAAAGCACGAAATCTATTCTCTCTAATTTCAATACCATTGTGAGCGTGTATAGTGAAAAATGCCAATTAAAAAATGAAACCCAAGGTAATGGCAAGCAAAGGAAACGAAAGAAGATGAAGTAAGAAAGAAAAATAAGGAAGATAGCCTGGTGTTAAACGAAAATAGCAAACTCAAATGAAAACACTTTTTCTTCTAATTTCTGTATGAGTTAATTTCAGCCCAAAAAACGTAAAATTTGGAAATTTGCTACGAAATTACCTCATTTGCACTAATGAAAACGTAGTATGAGATGAAAATACTTTTTTAGCAAATTTCCAAATTACATGCTTCATTTCGGCCCTCATGAAAACGAAGTATAAAATTTAAAATTTGTCCTTAAAAGCTATTTTTTTGATCTTAGATCATATTTCAGATCAAATCTGAAATCTCATTTTCAATCAAGAATTTGCACATACCACAATAATTATACAATTCTCAAGCGTCAAATTTGGTATGGTTCATTTTTTAGCGTTCTGTGAATTTCATTGTTGAAAAAGAATTCTTTTTAGAAAAGTGATCAAAGTTTTTAGAATTTATAAATTAATAGGTATGAATTTGCAAAATTATTATATTTATGCGAAAAACATTAAATTTTGTGGATATTACTTGCACATAAACATCTTGTGTATGAAATCAAAAAAATTGATTTTGGGCGTGGCTGACGCCCACTTTTCACTAAAAACATAAAAATTTGTTTTTGCAAATAAACGGTATTTATAATGAATCCGTAAGCCAAAATCTTGCGTCTCTAGTAGAAACTAAAAACTTTGTGTATGAAAAGACATTTTTGAATTTCGGCCGTGGCTTACGCCCACTTTTCATAAAAGAACGAACGGTGCTACCAATATTCAATATAAACATTTTTCCCTTCTGTTCATTATATGAAAAATATATCTACATTTTCTTGTGTAAATTTTTTCAATACGCCCACTATTAAAGGCGTGATTTTGATAAAATACCTTTATTCAGGTAAGATCGTTTAAAAACTACTCGATTCAGCTGTAGTTTTACACATATGCCTTAATACTGACTAATGATCAAAGCTTAGTTAGTGCTTTAAATTTTTCTTAAAATTTTTTAGGGCACGCCCACTTTTAAGGGGCGTTTCCATCAAAAGTCGTAATATGCATTAATTTTTTAATGTTTTTTAACAATCGGTCGCAGTTTTGAAGTAAGAAGATGAACACTTCGGTTTGTATACCTTGGTTACGTAGCAGAGTGTAGTTCAAGAATTGTTAAAAACACCCATAATCGCTATTTCCAATCAAATCTAATTTCTAAAAATTTTAGTTTTGTCTTGTTTTATTCAAATCGATCTGCAAGCTTAAAATTGAATGATGAGCTCATATAGTGATTACCCTGGCAATATAAAGTCTCAGCTGTAGGCCTTGCACACGCCTTTTTTTTTTGGGACAGCAGTTATTCTACATCGGCCAAACAAAATTTATTTTATTGAATTTTTCTCTGCCTGCTAAAGAAGAATTTTGTTTCCGATACTGGAACATCGGCTGGCTGCGAAGGAGGCGAACGCATATGCATATACATACATATACAAAAATGTGGGGAATAGGGTATCCAACAGTTCGTTGCAAACGTACTGTAGCTCAATTGTTGATTGCATCTTATTGCATAAAAAATGTTATAAATGCAGCAAAGTATTATATTTTGCCCATCTGGCAGTACCTCAAATTCACGTTCTGAAAAATTCAGCTGTTTTGTGTCAATTCTGACATCTGTCAGCCGGCGCTCATGTTAAAAATATTTATTTTGTTGTTAATTGTGGTTAAGATTTTTTTTTATTTAATCAAAGATTTTAACTATTTATCAATTAAAAAAATGGCATCACGCATAATTTTCTCCACATTTGCTAAAAGATTAAGACACCTTCATATTTCTCACAATACGGCAGTTCTCACAAACTCCATTCTTCCCCTAAAAACTCATGTAAGTTTCCTTCATGTTAAAACATTTGATAAAGATTTAAGGGTAAATGAGGAACCTCAAATGGATCTGCCTCCCAGGAGACCAGAAAATCTTAGACAAAAATACGTTAGTAGCAATCCTGATGTGTTTGGTGATGCTGTCATTGATGAAACTCCACCAGACCCAGGCGATGTTAAAGAAGATGATTACATCCAGAATCCAACGAGACGGACAAAGAAAGTCCAAGTGAAAGAATATGCAAAGATGATTAAAGAGCATTTAATAAACAAACGCTTAAAAGAAGCCATCGATGTTTTGGAAGTTAAGATGCTTGAGGAGGACCGCACCAAACCAGACAGTCATATCTACAATCTTCTCATAAGTGGCTGTGCAAGAGCTGGATACACCAAAAAAGCTTTTCAATTATTCAACAAAATGAAACAGCGTAATTTAAAAGTCAAAGGAGGCACCTACACTTCCTTGTTCAATGCGTGTTCCAATGCACCTTCGATTGGTGATGGACTCACCAAAGCAAATCATTTGCGAGAAATTATGTTGGAAAAAGGATATGAACCCAACGCCATTAACTATAATGCAATGATAAAGGCCTATGGACGAAATGGCGATACGAAAACAGCATACATGCTGGCTGATGAAATGCTGGATAAGAAACTCCAGGTCAACACTGATACCTTCAATTTCCTCCTACAAGCATGTGCCTCGGATAAGCGATACGGATTTCGACATGCTCTCCTTACTTGGCATAGAATGCATAAGAATCGAATAAATCCAGACTTTTACTCCTTCAATTTGATGCTACGATGTGTAAGAGATACGTCGATTGGAGACGTGGAGACCATGGAAGGTGTTCTCAAGCATATATTTGAAGGAAGCAAAAATATTCCCACTATAGGATCTACTGAGCACATTCAAATTGCTGGCAAATCTAATGATGACATCGAATCATCCGAGAACCTCGAGTCAGAAGAAATGGAAATGAGTGGAAGGAAAAATGTAAACCCTTTCCAAGACAAAACCACCGAGCTTGCACCTTCGAAGCCTTTTGAAGAAAAAATCAATGATTTGCCACGTCCAGAGTTTGAAACACCAAACTTGTTAACAAGTCGTCCACATCTTGGAAGTCTTATATCACTTGAAGAAGTTCAAAAACCTCATGATAGGCTCCTCTTGATTGGAGGCTTTTCTGGGTTCTTACAAGAGATGAAAAAATATGGCATAACGCCTGGAATCGAGACATTCACCACACTTCTCGAATGCATACCCCCAACCAACGCTGCCGAAAAACAACTCATTCAAATGATTCGAAAAATTGGCCTTAAAGCTGACATTGACTTCTTTAATATTTTGATAAAGAAGCGAAGTATGAGGTTTGATTATGAAGGAGCCAAAGAAGTGCTGTCGATGATTCAAACCGCAGGATTATATCCCGATATTGTCACTTATGGCGTGTTAGCTTTAGGTTGTCGAACAAAGGAGTCAGCTAGAGAATTGATTGCAGAAATGAAAAGCAAGGACATAAGGTATAAGATTCTATATTTTAGTTTTGTTGAACTGTCTTTTGAATAAAGTTTTGGATTTTGTAGGATGAACGCACAGATTCTTGGAGCAATGTTGCGCCAAGGATGTGCACAGAAAGCCTTCCCGTATGTCTCTGAAATCCTTCAAATTAGTTTGGATGAAAACGTTCCACCAAACGAGATGTTCCTACGACATCTGGACAACTTCTACAAACAATGCGCAAAGTTAATTGATATCAGAGTAAGTTTTTTTTTTTTTTTTTTAGTGATACGTTAAAGGCTAAAATTTGTGACTTGCAGCACTTTTCAACAAAAACTAAATCTTTTAAGAAAGATCACGCAAAGTTCTGTTCAAAATATAGAACATGGCAAGAAGAACAAGGAATAGGTGGGCTTAAACTTGAAGATGCTATTAAAAAAACCAAACAACGACCATATCAGCACTACAAAGAAGACTCAGTTGAAGGATTGGAGGACGTTAAGAATGTCAAACTTTCGAAGAGATCAAAATTGCGAAAGTACATAAAGAAAATCAAAGTCGATAACTTAAGAGGAGATAATGAAACACATCAATCGGATTTGAAAAGAATTGAACCGGTTTGATAAAAAGACAGTAGTTGTGTGAAAATGTAAACCCTTTTGTTAATAGTATTTCAATAGTTAAGTGAAATAATAAATTGTTAATTCTAAGAATTTTACGTATGTAGGGATGTATCTTTATTGTTTTTGGTATTTTAAATCTGTTGCCTTGACTTCTTAGGAAACATCCGATTCATTTTGGTTATCTTTTTTGTCTTAACTGAACTGTTTCTTGGATGATACTGTCTATCGAATATCAGGAAGTGTTAGGAAGGTGGCACTTGACTTGCTTTTTAGCATATCTTGTATCCAAAAATGCCAACCTTACAATGGCTGAATATCTACTACAAATTCGTGATCGTGGCTTTCATGTCTGGACTGAAGATGATTCTCTGGACGTATGTACATTATACTGTGACACTACCAATTTTCACCTATGACTCAATTGTCTGGTAGCAAAGCTAACAATATTGACAAATTCGGGTTCAAAGAATTTCAAACATTGGCATCACGGGTGCTCTTAAATCCTACCCAACGCATGACCTAAATTTACCATGATCCTTCTAATGCTTGATCTTCACATTAAATACTTGATGTCCTGCAGTGCAATCAACTAAATGTTGCTGGTTTCGATACTGAAAGATCGCACGATCATATCAACTTTTCGAATATTTTAAATATCGATCTAGCTCGAAACCATACTGACTATTGGAACCCAACTCTAAGACTCTGTTATGATTTCAAAGAAAGGTTTCCTGACAAGAGATGTCGAAACAAAAATCTTCAAAGGCAGCTCGTAGATGGTGTTTTTCGCAGGCACTTAAACTGCTCAAGTTTACACTGGTGGCAATAATTACGAGAAACCGGCCGATAGATGTACATCCCGCTAAGCAAGGTATCCATCATAACAACTACTGCCGACCATTCAGAGATGAGACAGAATAGCTGACTGTTATCCATTTTGTATTTAATTGCGCTGCTTTTGCTATTATAAGGCTTTCATGAACAGCTATAAAGATCAAAGTCAATCATGTTCCTCAGAACATCAAAGAGGCTGTACCGCTTTTCAATTCCCTTGATAATCGATATTATTAAAAAGGGTTTGGATGAGGACCAACCATATACAGCACCTTGGTGGCGGGCTATAATTCTTGTAGGAATTCTAAGCCATCTTGCTAATTAAAGGAGCCCCAAACCAACCGTCGAGATGCCTAAGTAGCACATAATTTTGAGATCGAGGATATCAGCGGTATCGCCCAAATAAACGACCTGAACAAACAGTGTCCTCTATTTTCTTCCGTGCCTCTAAGATGTAGTAGTGTTCAGTTCAAAGTTTTGGTTGATTCATGCTC
Source organism: Platycheirus albimanus (assembly GCA_916050605.2). Classification (NCBI taxonomy): domain Eukaryota; kingdom Metazoa; phylum Arthropoda; class Insecta; order Diptera; family Syrphidae; genus Platycheirus; species Platycheirus albimanus. The sequence goes on along the minus strand of OU696698.1, from coordinate 89,267,933 downwards.
CTCGAAAACCAAATCCAGAAAAAGATTCACACTATGCTCTCTTCTACAAATGATAGCATATGTCTACCCAAAACAGATAACCGAAACGTAAAAAATAAAGATAGAAATAAATCAGCCCCCGAAGGTCAACGTGAAATAATTTAATGATTTGTTACCCCTGAACACTGTGGCGTATGCGCACTTTTTTGTTCTAAAATTTTTGCTGCAAATAATTCAATTCAAAATAAATACTGATCCCGATTGTTTTTTATTTGTAAATCTAATTTTAAAATCAATCTTAAGTATATCGACAAAAACAAAAACAAAAAAATACAAAAATCGTCCCTATAATTTATGATATATTGCTTGGTTGATTCAAAATACTACCTCTAAATACTACAATCTAGAAAAGGAAACATAATAATGCTGTTGATCTCCCCTAAACGCTAATGAGCAAAAGTGAACTCAGTGTAAATTTTTCTTATTTCATTGTAAACACGAATACTGATATCATGAGTTGGTGCCAACTGTCGACGTGGCTGGTGATGATTTGAGTTTGAACTCGGATTGGAGCATAAATTAATGAGCGATTTAAGCGTTGCCGGTGCTCGAGATGTTGAAAAAATTCCTGGAAAAAAGCGACTTCCTTTGAATATCTGAAAAAAACGAAAAATATCAAGTCGAGAAAATATTTTGAAAATTAAATAATTATTCCATTCACCTTTGAACATACAATTTGCAAATTATTGTTCTGTTGAATGCCATTGCAGAGTTTTATGTCCAAATTGCATTTGCCTAAGCAACCTTCGAGATTGCAATCTTCATCTGAAGCACACTGTGAGCCTCCAGACAGTATTTTGTCTATTTGAGTTTCTGAATAGACGAAACGAGCTGTTTGGTATTTTATTCTTAAAAAAAAAAATACACATTAATAAATTCGGCTTTTTTTTTTAATGAAGAAAGTAGATTTATGATACCTTTTATCTGCTGTCATTCCAAAGAACTCTGGGTCTATTTTGCAAATTCTGAGGGGTTCCGGTTTCACCGATTCTAATCGATAGAGAAAGTCCATTATTTGCATAGCAAATTTCAGTCTAGCTGGCCAGTCTACGGTACTGTTTTAAGATTTAATTTTGAAATACAAACTTATTGTGTGTAAAACTAAAGGGTGCTTCTTTTTAATTTTTTAAGAACAAATAAAAAATAGTGTTACCAGTGCTACTAAGAATACCAATACAATTAAGAATAGACGATATGAAAGATCCAAAAAATAATTTTTTTTTAACCTTAAGCAAGAGTTGTATTTTTCTCGAAAACGGTTTCAAAGATTTCGATAAAACTTTGTTTGTTATTTTTTTTAAAGTACCTATAGTCTATTGTTTGGTCTTTTTTCTACAGAACTATGTTATTTTTAAATGTCGTCTAATCTAAGCTACGTGAAAACTAGAAGTATTTATGCATATTTATGAAGAAGGAAAAAAAAACGCTTACATATAATATTTGAGCGATGTTTCGGGTTGAATTGATTCTAAATGTTCTGTTGCATAATACGGCCCACAAGAACCTAAAACTGTGGGAAAAACAGAGTCCTCTTCATAAAGCTTCCCCATCATGTAATTATTGTCTTTAAATAATCGCCAAAAGCTTTCCATTTGCTCGGGATTTTGTGCATCTATTTCTTGGCTTAAAAGCGCCGAAATCTGAAAGTAAATAAATTGAGTTTATTTTTTGTCAAAAAACACATTTTTATGAAATCAATATCTTCAACTGTTATTTTAAATTGAGATTAAAAGCAAATTCCCAGAAAAGTTCTTGGACTTCAAAATTCTGGAGTTTAAAAAAATAATAACGACAATGAGATTTAATATTTCGGGGGCGTGATATCTGCCTTATGACTAGATAGGTTGATTAGAATCAAAAACTGTAGATCTCTGACCGCACCGGAAGTATTTTTTATTCGGTTCTAACAAAACGCCAGAAAAACGGACTACAGATTATACGGCAGTAAAGTGGGCGTTTGGGATAAGAGGTGGAGAACATCTACGAGCATCAGTGCATTCATGTTTCCTACCGGTTAACAACTACGTTTCAAAAGAAGACATCGCTGTTATCATGGGTGACCTCAATGCCAAATATCTTATATCTTATAATAACTAGATCTGAAACGTTATCAAGACAATATAAGGATCTACTGTCGTAAAATTTAACATAGATCAATCCAAATAAGAATTGACATTGTTCTTGTTGATTTCCAGAAGTTACTGCCAATCCTTCCATTTCTTACTAATCAGCACGGGATATCTTGCAGCTCTGACCACGACTCTTAATTTTTTGACTAAACCTCTTTCATAACAATGAATTCCATGTTTCCTTTGATCTCTTACTATGGTAATTGTGACAACATTTGAAGCATTGCTTTGCTATCGTTTCACCTGGATTCCGCAATGTATGGCCAATCCAGCCTTACTTTTACTGCATCATCAACACCTAAGACCAACTGCCAACGTAAAATGGGCATTTTTATGCATTGTTTACGACAATAGAGTACAGCACTGATTTACTTTATACAAATTTCTAGACAACGTTATTTAAAATGGAGCCAGGTTTTGCTTGCTAAAAAGTCTCAACAAGCATTTATAAATATTCCAAGAGAATCAAAATCCAACTAAGAATACCTAATGTTTCTCCCCTCATACATACCATACTCTCATCCAGAGAAACATTGTAAGCCAATGTGATGTGCATCTTAACCATTCTTTGAAATACATCAATGTGAGGATATTTCTGAATGCCTTTCCGGTCCTTCCAACTCAAATCGTTTGGAATGTTCTTTGCAAGCTATGAAAAAAAAAAAACATAATTCATGCAATAAACTTCGCGCATTATTAAATTTTGCAATTATTCATGTAACCTTGATGGCATATACATCTGGATTTTTGACTGCTACAAACACTGTCGTTTTTAAGTCATTCGAAGGACATCGGAAGTTATTGAAATTCCCCACAGTACACAATTCCTCGCACAAACTTCCACTGTAGTCCTTATTTCGAAATTTAGTGCACTATAGAAGATTATTTTGTATAGTTTTATTTTTTTTTTTTGTTACACAATAAATCTTACCATTTTGTTGAGGCCTCCATGCCAAAGAAGTCTGTAACAAATTTCCAAATCAATGTACGAAGCAACAAATAAGATGGTCACAAAGAAGAGAGGAATTAAAATCAATCTTTTATAATAAAATCGTAATTTTCGTCGAACTGCATTTAGAGCAGACAACATTGTGTTGTTTTTATTTTTTTTTTTATTATAAATTTAATAAAAATTCCATTGAATCAAAATTAAAAACTAAAAACTCCAGTTCTTCTGGTTCTGAATTCGGATGGAGGACTTTTTTTTGTTTTGTTTATTGTGGTTTTGTTGGGCAAAGAAGGATACATATCTATGGACGACAGAGTAAAATAATTTGACAATTGTTGATCCTGCGCAGTGTAAAAAGGATGTTGAAATTGTCCTTGGGAGAGGGTTACGGGGGTGTAATGCCAAGGATAGTTATAAATCCTACCAACAACTATAAAAAGGCTATATGCTTTGTATTTTTATTCATAAAAAAGAACAGAGAACATTTTTTAATTTATGCGCTCTTGTGTCAATGCTTGGGTGTTAAAGGACATTTGCATTGGAGTATGACAACAAAAAGTAATAACGCCAAAAAGCCTTCGTTTCTATAACAATAAATGTTTTATTCTATGTACATACTTTGATTGTTAAGTGCCAGATGTAGTGTCACGAATAACGACACTCCAAAAAATTATGATAAACTATGAAATCTATGAGCACATAAGGGTGCTTTGTATTCCGAAGCCTTATTTGGTTTTGCGCTACACTTTTAGTTTATATCGAAAGATATCAAGTAGTGATGGAAGCAATAATTATCGTATCAAGCCTTAACGATATTGTTTGATTATTTCTTTGCTTTATGCTTTGATTGCACGAACCGAAATTGATCAAATTATATATCAGGGGGTTCCAGGTAGGAACAGTAATATAATAAATTCATACCAATAATTTGTTGTTTGTATTTCTGATCATATTGTGATTTAATTTTTTTTATTATAAGGACATTTTAACGAAACATGCTAGAAAACAAACATGATTTTATATGAATTCGAAAAATGTTTGGTAAACAATAATTTATTCTTTTTGTTTCAACATTTTTGTTTTTTCTAAAGGATAACTCAGACCTCAGACAGAATATACAAATTTTCTTCGGTCTTATACTTAACGACATAACGGTTTCTGATTAAAAAATAAAGTGCACGACTAGGTCGCACGAACTTGCTCTAGTGTGTGCAAGTGGTGTTGGGTTTGAGATTTTGAAAAAAATAGTTAGCAGAGAAAAAATCATATGAAATTTTTTAAACGTTGTCTGGGAAAATTGAAGTATGTAAGTAAGAAATAAATTTTCAAAATCGTTTGTCCAGTTTTTTTTTTCAAAAAACTGTTTTTTTTTAACTTTTCAAAAACATATTCCATTTTCTTTAGATTATGCGAAATTCTAGCACGTTGTAGCCTTTATCAGGAAAATAAAACTTAACAAAAAAGTTGAACAAAACTGTTTTTGAAAAAAAAACAAGAATTAAAATAAAGTTAAATTTTTTTGTTTAAATCAAAAACAGTTTTTTCGAAAAATTAACAAAAAAAAAAAATATTATTTCGTTTATTGAAGGGCTTCCACATTAAAAATTTCATCGAAATCGGTCAAGTGGCTCACGAGAAAAACTGATTTAAAAAAAAAAACTGTGCTATGGGAGGTTCCGTTATGAGACAAATTTCGAAAAATCTATTCCCACTAAATGATAGATTGTTCTAAAAAAATAGTACCCTGAAAGTTTTATCAAAATAGTTAGAGCCGTTTTCGATAAAACCAAACTTTTTGTTTGTACCTACATGTATGTCGAGTACCGTTATTTTTCGACCTAGAGCAAAAATGAAAAAAGACCCGCAAGGGAATTCTAAATATTTTGTAGTGTACCTACTTATACTCACACATACTCTGGTAGACGGCCATTGGCCAAACCATATTAAACTTAAGACTATCATATTGTACAGATTTCAAATTTACTTTTTAAATAAAGTTTCTCTAAACTAAAAAACTAACTCACACATATCGACAAATGTACCAACCATTCATTGAAACTTGATACATCAATCGAAGCCAAGATGGCGACGAAGACCCGAGATGACCATAAAATCTGTTGACAAAATTAATCAACGAATTCAAATGGTTCAAGTAATTTAAGAATATGAATATAGGTTATTATTAGAAGTATAGATTTACCGTAATTCAGTTCGAAATAATATTTAGGGAGTAAAATTGGAAAATAAAAATCAGATTCAAATTGTTAACAAAACGCGTGTTGTATCTCTTTATGGCAGACCTATGGCATTCGTTCCCTGCCCTTCGTTAAAACTCTCTGGCAAACCTATCGCACTAGTGCCTTACCCATCGAATTCAAATATATTGTCCCCGACGTGCTTTACAATTTACTAAGTACCAAGTTTGAAACAAATCGGCACATCCGTTTACATACGGTTCACAAAGTTCAAAACTGTATAAAATTAAATGTGAGCACTTTAACAGCAGCTGATTGAAGTACGAAAATCCGAGGAAGCCTTCTCATCAAAATTACCATCTTGTAAAAAATAGATCATGGCTTACTCAGCTAGTATTGTCGCGTTCACAGGGAAAACTCTGAGAACGAAGTCAAAAAGTCAATATGATACAACGTTCCTCCAATACACAGGCCTAAAAACTCCTGGTAGAAACAAATCTAGCGGCGACACCAGTATTTCAGTATTTAGTTGGCTTCCAGAAATGGAACAATCCAAAACCGGAATTCTTGAACCCGATTTCTGAAGATAACCCGACGAAATCCACAGGCTGGTCACTAGTGTGAAGCAGACAAGTGGGAGAGTTGTGATCCACCGCGTACTCAATGGGTTATTAATACCCTTATAATGGAAGAAAACAGTGCGAACATTGAGAAGAGTTAGAAAAAAAATAAAAAGAGATACCGATCCACAATATTTTGAATTAATTTGCAAATCGTAATGGAAGGGAAAAAACTGGTCATCTTAAACATTTCACATTCTTGTAGTGCAGCTAAAAAAATAATCTTTTTTATTTAACAGTACGTCTAAAATTAGGCTCGAGGGTAAATTTATGGACATTCTTAGCGAAGCGAGTATAACGGAAAAATCGTTAAAGTTTTTTTTGTTTCAGGAAAACTGTTTAAAGCGGGAAATGTATTTTTGTGGCTATTTTGCTGGAGCATTGTTTATAGAAGTACATTTCGTGGATGTTCAAGTGAATCAAATCAAATGTTTCTGTAATGATTCTTTCACCTACTCTGAATCTAACCCAGAAGACGCGAATGCGTAACAGCAGCACCTGCCGATATATGAGAATTGAACTCGGGCTTTGGGCGAATGTCTACCTTGAAAATTGTAGCCACATAAGACGACATCAAAATATAAGATCGTTCCACAGAAGGTGGTTTGTAATACACATACCTAGAACACAAAGTTATTCGGTTTCCTCAATGCAAGTAGTGTCACTCATGATGGAAAGTGGTATAGGGGTTACTTAAATTCAGCTTTAAGTTCATAAGAAAGCATTGAGCTCCACGCGGTTGATAATTTCCGATTTCGAAAATGTTGTCAAGATTGGAATTCAATGAGCTTATCATACGCTGCTGTGCTAAACATTCAAAGATCAGGATTATGTCGTCAGCTATAAAGACGAGGGATAGTTTTGTAGACAGAACGGAACCTTGAGGCACACCAGCATTTATTATGTGGATATCAGACTTAAGCAACTCGCATATAATTGTCCGAAGGTAACTTCTAGTCCATTGAAAAAAGGGTATGCCGCGCCGCCAGTAAAAAATGCACGCATTATCAAAAAGATAGCCTGGTGCCAGACTTTATCAAATGCTTTTGAAATATCTAGCGTAATAATTTTTTTTCTTTTTCAAAACGATGTAAAAGTTTGTTTCCTTTGTACAGTAAAATATACCATTATATCACCACTATCGCTATGAAAACCGTACTGCCGATCAAGTTTTCGTTTCTCAAGATCTTTGATATGATAATGATAGTGAAATTTGCCCGTAGTTTGAGAGGGATAAAGATACGCTTTTTTTTGGAAAGAGACCTGTAGAATAGGATAGATGAAAAAGCTGATTTGTGTATGTCGTGATCTTTAAGTACCTAATCTTGTAACTTTACCAGTGCAAATAACAAAACTGCAAAATTTATATTTGCATTCACTTTGAAGTTTGAACTGTTTTTTGTTTAATTTAATATGTCAACTTTTAAGATCCCTTTTTTTAATTGGTAAAAGTTATACGACATCAAATGGGATAGCTAAGCAATAGATTAAATTCTTCCATTGGGTTATCAACCCACTTCGTAAATAAAAAGAACCAACATCTTTGATATAATATTTATTTTGCATCTTTATTTTATTTTTTAAAATTATTTTTAAAGGTTTTCTTTCAAAATTTCATTTCTTTTTTTAAAATACAGTCCAAAGGGTTCGTCAGACACATTACCTATACTTTATTTTTGTTTGTTTTTATAAATTGGATTTAATTGGTAATATTTGGTAACATTTCTAAGAAATATAAAATTTAACTACAATTCTGGGTTCTTTTTAAATTTTTATTTTATATTAATTTTTATTTCAAATTTGATGAAATGTACATGAATTTTAACTGAAATCTATTCTTTATTTCTTTGTATGTGTATTAAGATTGGAAAATTTAGTCCGTTTTTGACTATAACGCTTTTTTTTTTTTTTTTTAATTAATATATACTTTTGTTTGTATCTTATAAACAATTAAATATTTTATAGTTTTTTTTCACTACACCAATCTATAATTTAATTTTTTTATTTAAAAATTTGATCCAATTTTACGATGATTCTGATTTATGTTTGTTTCATTGTAGGTACAAGGGGAGTTTAATAATGTTAATTTTTTTTTATTTATTTCTTATCTAATAACAATATCAAGTTTTTTTTTTTAAATTTATGTCAATGTTTGATGAGTCTGTAATAAAAAAAAATAATAAAAACAAGTTATAAGCTGAGATAATATTGAGAAAAAAAAATTGCCACTTTGTACAATATTAATTTAGATTTTACTTAAATACTTTGGCATTACTTTTTTTAGTCTCTGTTCGAGATATATTATACAAAAAAAAAAAGGTTTATTTTGCAGCAAAAGCTCGTATTTTGTTTTTTTGTTCAATAACTATAAAATAAAAAATTGTTTTTTTACATTTAACATCACAATAATGTTATATATTTATATATTTTAATTTGTATTTTGTTTTTCTTTTTAATGATTGATTATACATACATAATTACATATAGGTATATATATATATATTTATCGACACTTAAGTACATAGACGACATTAATTTAAATTGTTTCCCATCAATTTATTCTATAAATTTCAGTTTTCATTAATTTTTCAAATTGAGTAAGTTCGAAGCGGGAGATGATAGCTAAGAACATTTTCAGTATCATTTTTTTTCTATTCTTATACAAATGTTTGCAAATGAAATTATGTAGTTTGAAAAATGATTGGACTACGTGACAAAAGCCTAAAAATTCATATATTTTTATGCAAAAATTAAATTTAATTAACAATAAGGAACGTATTTTTTTGGAACGCACAAAACGGAATTGGAAACAGAAAGATGAAACAAATTTCGATTCTTAACTCTGTCACTTTTTCTGGGAAAACCAGGATACTTGAGGATATTTCAAAGAGTTTCAAGACAGCATAAAAATGAATCGACCTCAAATCTTATCAAACCATCATTTTGATAGAAACTCCCATTGTTGTATTTGCTTGTGTTACCCCCTGGATGTGCCTTAAACTTAAATTCTAACAGCTAAATAAAATACTCAGCAAAAAAAAGGCGCCCTGGTCTTATCCATTGTTTATACATTTTTATAGTACCTAATTTCATGGAACATTTTATTTTAGTTCTGAAAGTCGTCAATGGCATCGCTAGTTGTCTTATCTACTTTACATCAAATGTCTTCTATTGTTGTTTTTGCTTCCTGCAAAAACCACTAAAATTTCTCTCCAATCAAAGCTTGTGAACGTCGTCCATAGATGGCGCACCCAACGTTCAGCTTATTAAGAGTACTATAGTTTATATATACAATGAGGGTAAAAATGGAAACAAAAGGAAATTTGATGTTCTCTGATGGGTAATGATATCAACATAATCGTGTCTTCTTATTTTTCTTCCTGGTTGCAAATGCATCAGTTTTTTTGTCCGTCGAATACGCATTGGAACAGTATGAAACTGGAACCCAAAAAGGTGAGTAGGGAAATCTTATGAACTTATAGCATGTTTTGCTGGAGCTAAGCCGAGCAAAGCGTGTATTCCCGAGGTTGCAAAGATGCCCGTGTAGGAAGCCATTGTTCATGTTTGTGGTTTCAATTTCCGACAACCTTAACGTTACCTATTCTACATTCCCATCAGAAAAAGCTTCATCTACATGGAAAACAATTTCGATGACAGAATAGTATGGGACCATGGTTGGTCAATGTGAATAAGACAATACTTAATTCCCTCCGACGCAGTAGGTATCAATAGGAGCTAGACGAAAGTATACCTGAGTGCACTTAAAACAAACTTGCTGAACTTTAGCTCACATGTCGAGAAAGCCTTTATTAACTTCTACAAGACCGAAGAAATTGAGTGAAATCTAAGCTTGCCAGCTCTCCAACTGAACAGTACCTACGTGCCTAGTAATTTTGGAGACACAAACCCAACCATATTTGGTGCGTTCTTTTTCTGACCATAGTCAACAATTGTTAACAATAGTCAACAAAAAGGCGTTCTTTTAATCAAAATTAGTTACGAATTGTAACTATGTATATGACGTCATAACTGCGTTCCTAAACTCACGTTGAAGTGTCAAATAGGTACGATTTGTTACTATGTATATTTCCACCTCACCTCCATGATATGAGTTGAGACTGTTGATCTGTCAAATTTGACGTTTTATATTAAACAATTCAAAGACTTTATTACAAATCAAACCAAAAAATTACAAATTCTCGATTTGAGCAGCAAGAACGTCTTTTTTTCTTTGAATGATCAACCAATCACAAAGATCAAAATGGTTTGTTCGCCAATTTTGATCGATGATGGAGGATAATTTAATAAGTTCCGTACAAAAATGTTGAAAGTGGTCGTTTGACAGTTTAACAAATTTTAACAACGTAACGTTCCTAATTGGTTTGTAAAAAACCCATCAATGACACTTCAACACATTTTTACTTGCGATTATAGGTACTATAAGGCAAGTTATGGATTCGTGCAGAAAAAAAATTTCGAGATAACAATCACACATGACATTACGATGATGGAGAAGTCGAAAAAAGTGGGTCTGGGAATTCCGTCCGTCTGTCTGTCTGTCTGTCTGTCTGTCTGTCTGTCTGTCTGTCTGTCTGTCTGTCTGTTCGCGCTTCTAGAGCCTGAACGGATGGACCGATTTGCTTCAAATTTGGTATCTAGGATTTATTTGGCCGTCCCTCGGAACGTATTTTTTATTTTTGCTCTAGGCCCAAAAATAACGGCACCTGCCATACAATCGTGAAGAAAAAAATTGGTTTTCTCAAAAACGGCTCTAACGATTTTGATAAAACTTTCAGGATGCTATTTTTGTAAGACAATCTATCTTTTGGTTAAAAAATATTTTTCAAAATTTGTCTTATAACGGTACCTCTCATAGAACCAGTATTTTCAAATCAAATTTTCTCGTAAACTATACATTCGATTTCAATAAAATTTTGGCCACAGGAAGTCATTTATAATTTTATTAATATGGCATTTCAAATTTTTCAAAAACTTTTTTTTTTGATTTTTTATAATTTTTTCAAAAAATTTTTTGGTTTTCGAAATATGTTGGAAACGGGTATATTGATTTTTTTTTAAATTATTTTTTCAAATGTAAACTACAGGTTGCCATATATTTGCATACCCAAATAAATTTCAAAATATTTTTTGGAAAAGTTTTTCAAAAATAACCTTTTTAAAAAAAAACTGGTCGAACGATTTTCAATATTTTTTTTTCGTAGATTTACGTATAGCTTTGAAGTTTTATTGTATACTTTGTTTTTCCGAGAAAACTCTTAAACTAATTTAAAAAATAAAAGAATTTTCGAAATTATTTAAATTTTTTTTAAAATCCATATAATGCAGCCACTAAGCAATTGCTTATCATAAGAGCAAGTTCGTGCGACCCAGTCGTGCATTTTATTTTTTTTGTTTTCATAACTACAATAATTGTTGGCTATGGTTAGAAAAAGAACGCACCAATTATCAACGACAGAACCCAAATGGAAAATTGATAAAAGCTGACCCGATTAAACCAACAGGATATCAAGTAGACAGACAAAAATATCAAAAAAAAACTAGGACAGGCGAGTTATAACCAAAACAGGGCTTAAAAACACAGAGATTACATTCGGTTCTTCAAAGCAGAAACTCCATTTCAACCATTCTTTCTTATTACCGTCAAACCAATGCCAATGTCTGAATTTTGTATCTAAAATGCTTTAAAAAAATGATTTCCAAATTTCAACTTCAAAAATATTTATCTTCTTATTCAGACCAACACTTACAGTGAACACTACTGCCGGAGCTCACTGTTAGCAAAGTGGACGAGGAATTCATTTAACGGACGCGCAGTCAATGATTTTGAGAAATGGCGACTGTCTTTATGGTGATGACTGATGGTGATCTCGAAGTTCTTTCATCCTCAATAAGATACATTTTTATGGAGTATTTTGTACAACAAAGGAAGAAGAAAATATTCGTCAGTGAATAGAATCAAAGAATGAGTCTTTTTTGTGTGTGTGTATGTGTACCCACCCAATCAACTCACCAGACTCATTGTCACGGAAACAATTAAGAAACACAACTAAGTTTAATAAACTGGCATTTTATTTACTTAACTGTAGTTCTAGAATATACAATACATATACATAAGATATATACATACATACATACACATAATATTAACATTCACGAAAGAAGAAAACTAAAATAAAAAAGGATGTTTAAAACGTTGTTTAAAATAAATGAAAACGAATAAATTTACATATAAATATAAAGTAAACTATCTGAAAGAATCATATTTGTACGCACCAACGCCGCCATTACCGCCACCGCCATCGCCATCGTTCGAACGTGTCAAATTGAAATGTCCAAACGTCATGGCCCAGAGGTCACGTATCTGCCGCTCACTTATATTCGCCCATGCAAAGAAAAACAAATATTGGCCAATATCAGTCTTGCCATTCAATATATCATCGTAAGCCTTCGGATGCATCCTCCATGGCCAAAAGCTTGTTATAGTAATGTTTGAGTTCTGGGCAAGAGTTCCAGTTATGTGAACATCATCGATCCAAAAGTATTTCGAACGTTGTGCCTCCTTGTACAATCGAAAAACCACATCCGGTGAATACATAATTGAATAGCCAGGACAGTAAGGCGGATAGTATCGACCAGCGTACTCCTTGGTACTAACACGCCATTTGGAACGATAGCTGCGCTTGACCCGAGCTTCTGCTTGTCGCTGGCAAAATAGGAAGTTCGTCGACTGGAGCACATTTATTATATGACTAGTGTTGTGAGTACTACTACTGTTAGGTACATGGTAGGTACGCGGAGTGAACAATGATTGGATGGGACGTTGCTGCTGGCGTTGCAGCTCCACATATTCAAGCAATTGAAGTGTGTTCACAAAAACATCATCGTCTGTCTTGATTAAGAATTTTGCCTTTGGACAGAGATAAATGAACCATTTCAAAGCCATGACATGCTTGTAAGTCATGTTGCGATAGTCGTCGACAAAGTTTCCTTGAATCAAATCTGAGAATTTTGCATTTTCGGCGTCCAATGTTTTTTGAAGTTGGCTGGTTTGAACACCACCTACGAGGAACAACAGACGCAGATGTGGACTCTGAACGGATCCCCATGTTTCTCGGATAACTTGTCGTTTCTGATAGTTTGACGGAGCCGAATGGACGAGAATTAGGAAGTAGGCTGTATTTGTGCGAGCGCAAGGCGCTTGATTGATGAGAAATTTGAAGTCCTTAAAGTCTATGAGAGTTGTGAAGTCGTCTGCTGGCAATGACTCATAGTCAAAGAGCACCGACGCTGACGCCGAAGCCGACGCCGACGCTGCTGGGGCCGAGGATGGCGTAAAGCTAACTAAACTTAAATTATTACTCGAAGCTGTGTCATAGTTGTTGTTGTTGAGATTGAGAGGTGTTGTTTGATGATGTCCAGCTTCGTGTGAATAGTAGCGACCTTGATTTGTGCGATGCTGCTGGTAATGATGGTGGAGCTCTGCCGCTGCCGCTGGTTCTGATGGTTGAGTATGTTTGAGCTCGTAGGCTGTTGGTGACGGTCGATGATCGTGATCGTCGTATGTTAATTGGTTGCCATAACCAAATTCGTTGGTATACATTGAGGGCTCTTGCACTGATATTCGCCATATTGATATACAAAAGGTCAAACCAATCAAAAGTCCTAGGATTGGGCGACGACGCTCAAACATGACCGTCCTCCGAACAAACCCACAAATAATTGTGGCTTCTTTTTTTGTTTGTGTGTGTTTTTTTATTTGTGACAGTTATGAATTTCTTAGGTTAACTACGGTGCAAATTGGTGTTTTTGTTGTTGTTGTTGTCGTTTGTGTATGTTGAACAATACTAATAGTTGATGCTGCAGCTAAAGCTAATGTTGTGCTCCTTCTAGATTCTGGGATCGGAATGTGATTTTTATTAATGCGCGTTTGATGCCGTTTGTGATGATGGTGGTGCTGTCGTCTATTTCTGGTCGTTGTTGCTGTTAAAACTAGGTGCGGTTTTTTTCTTCTTTTCAAACGCACAATGAGCAGCATTTCAAATGGTTTTGGGGAGGAAATCTGTAATGAGAAAAGAAAACAAAATTTAATACCTAATATGATCCAATAAAAAAAAAAATTATTGATAAAGTAAAATGATGTCACATATTTAAGATGTCCAATTTATTAGCATAATAGTTTTATTCGTCTTATCAAAACTGGATGGGGTGTTATGAAACTCATACTAAATGTGATGAGACATACAAAATGAAGTATGCCTGAAAACAAAGTGCCTTATTGAAAGCAATTCAAATCAAGTATCATTCAATAGTTCGAGTGGAAGTGCCACTACTTTCGGCGGAGATTCGAAGAATTGTCGAACATATGTATTTTAAAAACTTTGGTATGCTGGACATTTAATGTAAAAGGTTTTTTTTAGACGTGGTTTTCAATCTGGCAATACTTTTTCGGAGTTGGTCTTTTTGACAGCTGTCATTTGATTTATGCTCAGTTTGGTTTGCCATTTCATAATGAATAGACTTACTCTTGAACAACTTTTGCAAACTGTGCAAATTTATTTTGAAAAACATGGTTAGACTCGTGAAACGATTTTCGATTTTCACAAGAATATTTGGTTCAGCGATGAAGATCACTTTTGGTTGAATGGATACGTCAATAAGCAAAACTGCCGCATTTGGAGTGATGATAATTCTAAAGTGTATGTTGAGACACCGTTACATCCACAAAAAGCTGACAGTTTGGTGTGCTTTATGGGTTGGTGGAATCATTGGTCTATATTTCTTCAAAAATGAAGCTGGCCATAATGTTACAGTCAATGGGGAACGCTATAGAGCCATGATTATGATTAATGACTTTTTCTGCCTAAATTGAAGGATGTTGACTCGCCAAAGCTTATGAGCGATACTCCAAAAATGGCCATCTTTAGTAAGACGATCAAATTGCACCAGCATACACGACGTGGCGCTTCCGATAATGGACTCAGACACATCGATTTTGTGCGAGTAGAAACATGGTGTTGAGCAGCTCAATTTCTACGTCTCGACATCTAACAAGGACAAACAAATCGATCATTTTGCGATTGATGGAAGATAATCATCAAGCATTCTATTCTATTTGGATCACTACCTAGTCGGTGCCAATCTTCGAGTACGGATATTCATGGAAGCTCTTAGGCAAGGAAATTCAATTTTAGACTACTTCAATCGGAAGTGACCACTACAGCTTGTCATGACAACGTATCTTTCGAGTGTGAGATGGATCTCACAGCTGTTGATATAAAAAAGTCATTACAAATAAAGTCCACTACTGGGTTGCACGAACTTGCTCTTATGTGTGACAGTTGTCTTGGAGCTCTAGATTCTGAAATCAAATGAAAGAATCTTATAAAATTTTATTACTTACTTCAAAATCACTAGCTAAACCGTTTTTTGTTGGAAAAAATGAACCAAGTCATCTGATATCTTTTAGGTATTGTTTTATAATTTTAGAATGGGTCTAGGGTCGTTGTCACCCGTGCCCGTGAGTATGTTAACTCCGTAGATTTATCTAAACTTAAAAAAAAAATTCAAGAAAAACTTTTTTCAAAATCGTCAGACCAGTTTCTTTAAAAAAAAAAGCCGTTTTTTTGTAACTTTTCGAAAATATATTTCAAATTCTTTTTGAGTATACCAACTTCTATCGCTTTGTAGTTTTTATCAGAAAAATAAAATTGAAAAAAAAATTGATTGAATTGAATAGAAAACGTCGCCTTTAAGATCCTGCGTCTTAACCGTTTGTTGACGATCTAATCGATCCTTTCCAATGTGGCTTAAGGTGGCTTTACATGGAGCTTGCAAGACATGATTATGCAAAAAAAGAGGATGTGATAGAGAGAGAAGACCAAAATGAAGACGTCTTCATGGATGCAGATTATAGGAAAATTACGGATGCAGCTTGAAAATTATAGTAAAGACGAACATGTTCATCTTCATTCTGCATTACAATTTGTTGCAGCTCCATGTAAAGCCACTTTTAAGGCCTGAAAAATGTACAACCAACCAAATCTTCACAATGCTGGAAGAAACCCAAAAACTAAACATCGTGGCCCACCACATGTTCATCGCTTTTAAAAAAGCTCACATATAGGTAAAACTGGAAGGAACTACCTATGTATATCGTGCTATGGCCGGGTTTAAAATATCTGCTCGATATTTCTTCAAATTTGGTAGGGAATCTCCTGAATCCTTCGACACAGCCATTGGGGACAATATAAAGTAACTCAATGTCATGCAGGTGGTCTCTACTTTAAATCATCTCAAAAATCTCGAAAACCCCATTTTGAAAATAATTTGTCACGTGTATAAATAGTATACTTAAATTTGGCGTGATTAACAAACAAAATATCTAAAAAAAAATCAAAATGAAATCAGAAAACACTGATAAAATAGTTTTGATATCAACAACATTAACAACGTCTATTAGTCACGAAACGTTTAAGTACGTCTCAACAAGGATATTAAACGAATGTAAATGTGTGTTTGTTGAATTTGAATTAATAATTCAAAAACTACTTGGTGAGAGTTACAAATTATATGGTCGAATAAAAATAACTAACAACATGGCTGAATGCTTTCGAGATTTGACTCATTTATGATAATTTAATATGTAATTTTGTTTTTGATAAGTTTATTGTGTAATTTATTTGATAAAAGCACAGAAGGTGTGGGTGTGAAAAAAATTAATTGATAAGAACACAATACGCAAAAACAAAACTAACAGGTTTTTTTTCGGAATGAAACCTTTTGTTTCATTTTTTTTTAAACTCAAAAAATTGTTTTTTTTTTTTGGAAAAATTTAAGAATTTATATTGTTTTGTCTATAAAAAGGCTCCTATATTAAAAATTTCATCGACATCCGTCAAGTGATTTACGAAAAAATCTGATTTCAAAAAACCGGTCCTATGGGAAGTACCGTTATAAGAATTTTCCTAAAAAACAACCAAAACATAAAGTTTACTCAAAAAACACTATTCAGAAAGTTTCATCAAAATCGTAGGAGCCGTTTTTGAGCTAAATAAGTTTTTCATAAAAATTCATATGGCAGGTACCGTTAGTTTTGGAGCTTGAATGCTAATTCCAAAAACCCCTCTGTAGGATATCATAATAATACTATGTACCAAGTTTGAAGCGAATCGGTCCAGCCGTTAAGGCTGTAGGTGCCGAAACAGACAGACGGACAGACAGACAGAACTGTCGGACCCACTTTTTTAGGTTTCTATCATCGTAATGTTATGTTTGACTGCCAAAAATTTTTTTTTTTACGAATACATAACTTGCCTATAATCGCAAGTAAAAATGGTGGGTTCCATAGGAACTAACAGCCAATTCATGCGACCCAGTGGTATATTTTAGGTGGAATAAAACATAAATGATAATGTTCAATTAAAACACAGTGCAAAGGAATAAAATGCAACCAAATTAATACAACGCCAAATGGAAAAATTCAAAGTTCAGATTCAAAATTGAATTTCCAAAATAAAATTAATAAATAATAAAAATATTACGATCAATAAAAGTCAATCATGTTAAATTAAGTTCTTTTCATTCAATTAATTGATTGTGGCGTTATGATATAAAGAATATTACTTCAGTTGATTTGCATTAATTTCATTCAATTGGGAGCAAATTGGTCAATAATCAGGGCCGTGCCCTAATAGTGCTTCATATTGACTATGGGATCCCAATCATCATCACTTTCAATCACAATGGACCAGAAATTCAAATATTCAAAAAGTTGATATCAGATGTGAATTTTGATTTGATACTTTTTTTGGCATGCTTTTATTTGTCCAAATGTTGTCGGTAGGTACTCTTTATTCAAGCGCAATACCAACATTTTGCACAAATATTTTTGAACAGTAATAAACGTCGATGAAAATCTAAGTGCGTCGTTCTAAACAAAATTGTTACTCTTATATCTGACCAGTAACCAGATTTGGGTAGATCTTTGGATGAAACAGAGTATTAACGTCTTTTTCTGGGATCGTAGCCGTTTCCTATTTAAATTCCAAAGGAAAAGACTTAAGTGCAATTAGTCGATAGTTTGATAAGTTCTGTGTGTGTGTCATTAATGGAGCGCAGTGTCACTATGATGCTGATAATTTTATCTTGAAGCATCAAATTGTGACAGATTGTTTTTGATTGGAGATTGGTGATAAAACGGCCGCGCCCCGGCGGCGGCGTAACACTGTGGTATTAGGCTTTTGGCTGCAGATAATTAGATATACAAAATTAGGGGCTCTTAGCGGTTAAAGGACTTCCGGTATTTATAACTCAACTTATCATACTTTCGTGTGACATCTCAGAAGATTTACAATGACCCTAGACTTAATGGCTTACTTCACGAATTCCTAAAAGAAGGTCCCGACTTTGTAGCATGTAATTTGTTGCCACTCGCGTTAATGCTGTTTTGGAAAATGAAACGTTACCCAGGGAATGGAATGACGGAGATATTGTCAAGCAACCGAAGAAAGGTGATCTAGGGAACTGTAATAACTGGTGTTGTTTTACTTTTTTTCAGAATTGGGAAGAGGCTGGTTTATTAGGACAACACCAAAAAGACAAAAATGGACGTAAACAACAGAATTAAAGCTCTTGTCTTTCGAAATCTTATTCCCAGTTGGGAAGATCAGAAAAATTTCACTTCTGTGTTGCTTTATACATTTGAGACATTAAAATGCTTTGAAAACATCTGCGCTACATCTCAAGGACCCGGGGACCGGAAAAATTACCTCATTTGGCGCAATGAAAACACATATCCATATTCCTATTCTGCGTCGAAGAAAAGAGGGTTGTGTATCGGAAAGAATATGAAAAGCTGAGTGTACTGCAGTTGCCAAAATAATTTAGTAGATCAGAAGTCTTAAAAAGAGCGAAAAAAAAATCGGAGAGACAAAATTGAACCTTGAGGCACACCAGTATTTATTTTGTGAATATCAGCCTGAAAACTATAAAAAAAAACTCGAATAGAACAGTCCGAAAGGCAATCCAATAACCAAAGAAGAATGAGTTCATCGAATTAGTAGTAAAAAGTGCTAGAAGGTAGTCACCTTTCGCTTACGAAAACGTATACAAAATCTTATGAAATACAAATAAATCAACCTAAACTTTAAAAAAAAAGTTTGCTCCCAGATCGTCTCTATTTTTCTGTTAATTTTCTTATTTCAAACATCTAAAACTTGAAACTTTTTTTTTTAAATTCAATAATTTAAGACATGAAAAATATTTTAGATCAACAACAAATCGGTGTAAAAATTCGATTTCGAGACCAACACCAACTGAATTCAACAAGGAAATGAGAAACATCTTTAGAAGATCAGAAAATCCTTTCGGAAGATGTGAAAACGTGCAGTTTCTTCGTTAAGAATCCATAAAGCCAAATTCTATGTACATATGTCTTATGCCGCATAGATCTACATACATTATGATGTCATGAGTCATTTCCACGAGAAGTCTTTTCAACAATCCAGAGCTAAACTTCATCTTTTTCCTTGTTTTTGAGCATGAATGCAAGAGATGACGTCTAAAGAATAAAATATTTATTCACATGACAGTTTTTACCAAAGTCTCAAACCCTTCGTAGATTTTAGCAACTGCTCAAAATAATTGGTTTGAGCCTCGACTAACGTTTCCGACGAAACAAACTATGATTTGCTCAATTCCCCCTCGGGGATTAGTTAGACGGTTGGCTATCTCATAGTATTAGTTTGGCAACGTTCGTAAATGTTGTATTTGGTTTAAATAGTGAAATGTCAAAATTATTTGCGTTTGGACGTCCGCATGTGTTTATTGAATGAATTTAAAAATGTTTGGAATTAAAAAGTGATAAATTGTCAAAATTAATGAGGTAAATAGCCGTGATCCCCTTTTCCCCTACAAATAAAACAGATACGGTATTTGAAACACACATGAGAATGTTTTTTTTTTTTTTTTAAGTTTTAAGTCAAAATACTTAATTTCTGTAAGCGGTTTTTGGTTGGTAGTTGATGGTTGATGGTGCAGATAGTTGGTGGTGTAGATTGTTGATGGTTTATTGTTGATTGTTGATGGTGTAGACAATAGATGGTTGATGGTTTATTGTTGATTGTTGATGGTGTAGACTATAGATGGTTGATGGTGTACCTAGATTGTAGATGGTTGATAGTGTAGATGGTTGACGGTGTAGATGATTGATTTTTGATGGTTGATTGTTGATGGTGTAGAAAGTTGATGGTGTCTGTAGATGGGTGATTTTTGATGGTTGATGGTGTAGATAGTTGATGGTGTAGATGGTTGATGGTGTAGATGGTAGATATGTGATGCTAGATGGTCGATGGGTGTGATGGTAGATGGAAAATGGGTGATGGTAGCTGGTAGATGGTCGATGGTAGATGAGTGATGGTAGCTGGTAGATGGTAGCTGGTAGATGGTCGATGGGTGTGACGGTAGATGGGTAAGGGGTGATGATAGGTGGTAGATAAATGATGGTGATGGTAGTTGGTGGATGATAGATGGGTGATGGTAGCTGGTAGATGGTCGGTGGGTGTGATGGTAGATGGGTAATGGGTGATGGTAGCTGGTAGATGAATGATGGTAGTTGGCAGATGGGTGATGGTAGCTGGAATATGGTAGACGGTAGTTGGTGGATTGGTAGATGGTAGATGAGTGATGGTAGATGGGCGATGGCAGATGGTGGATGCAAGATGGGTGATGGTAGACGGTTGTTGGGTGATGGTAGATTGTAGACAATAGGTGGCAAAATACTACTCTTTAATATTTTCTATTTTCAATTTGTTTTCAAACATTAACTATTTGAAAAAGATAAGACTGTTTCCATCCGTTAAATCCATTGAAATGCGAAGGGAAGATATCAAAATGATTCTGTCTACCTTTCTTCAATTAAAAACGTACAGCTAGAAATTGTAAGAATTAAATTGTTTTCCTGGCTTCCAAAATAATTTCCATGAAACGGTCTTGTATCGGCTTTGACATAAGGAAATAATAAATTAATCTTTTTGTTCATGCTTAAAAAACAGAGACTTGACACAATAAAGTTTTTTGAAATATTACAGACTTAAGAAATTTAGACATAACTGGCTGCGCACAATGGTGTAGCAGTAGCAGTAGCACGCAGCAATGTCAAAGTTAAATGTATGTAAATCGTATTGCACGGCTACAATGTGAAGTAGCAGATGCAGCAGAGAGAGTCGCTGAAGTACAAGTCGACTCGACTCGAACTTCACGACCTGCTGCGCTGCAAAACAACAACAAACCAAAATGGCAGACATGATTTTTGTTTGAGTTCAGTGCTACACATTGTATTCGTGTATGCTGCTTTGTGAGCTACTTTTTTTGGCATTTACTTTGACATTGCTGCGTGCTACTGCTACTGCTACACCATTGTGCGCAGCCAGTAAATAAAAATAAAATGATTTGAATTATTGTATTGACAAAACAAGCTGAGTGTACTGACGTGAGCCGAAAAATTTATTGGATTTTTTTTTTTTTTTTTTTTTTGAAGATTGGGAAGAGTCGAAGACAGAACGGAGCCTTGGGACATACAGTTAATTATTTTGTGGATATCGAATGCTTTTGAAATATCATGCGGATAAGGGTTAGTTCTACTGCTCGGTGGCATATACCATCATTCCATCAGATTTCGAATTGCTTCGGAAGCCGTATACTGCCAGTTAAAAAGATAAAAAGGATTTGAATGCAATTGGACGGTAGTTTCAAGGAGATGAAGATACGACAGATGATGTTTTTCATCTCGGAAAGAGAAAATTATATTGGTATTAGGACGCAGTAGTTTTGTCAGCGTCGAAGCACTATTGATCCCACACCATCCAAACCAGCGGAGTTGTGTATATCGAGATCTGTGGGAAAATAGATTCAAGGTGGGCTTTATTGGATCATCGGAAACTTACTTCCCTCACCTTGGTAACTTATTTATATCTCAAGTCGAACTTGAATTCTATTTTGGTTGGATACTTTTTGTTCTGTTCTGAATGAAGATTATCGTACCGCAGCGAATAATGTTTTTAATCATATCAGCGCTGGAGTCAAGGTCACGAACGTGAAAAAACATGGTGACCAGTAAAAGTTTCCGAGCTGTTTTATAATATCGCCGTACAGTTATCTTTGAAATTATTTCTTTAACTGATTTTTTGGAGCCCGAAACTTATATGATAGGTATGTGAAATGATCCGACGTAAGTTAATACATTAATGGTGTACTTATCAGGGTGAGACGTAAGAATCAAGTCAGTGATACCCGTTGTCTCGTCAACAAGCTGAGTCAAGTTTTTTAACTCGGCAATAATCTCGTCAAACTTTCCTTCAATAGTAGTTGTATGGCCAGAATAGCGAAGCTAGGCCTAGTTGTATACATTGAAATCACCCGTAACATCAATTTCAGTTGGGTTTTAGGAAATAATTCTATTAGTGGAATTACGGTTCAGAATTTAAACCCCACCTGGTATACAAACTCTTTCTAGTCCCACAAATGTAGCTTTATTTGACTTTTAAAAGTTTAGATTTTGGTATAGTACGCCAAAGTTGTAACTTTATTTTAATTGTGGTTTTTATTTGATTTTTTTTGGAATACCATATGAAAACTACATATTTGTTGAAATATTTCACTGTTCGACTTAATACTCACTCTTTAAAATTGTAAGCACTCTTGGATCAATAACAGACTAGTTTCTTAACCTTTATAACTGAATTCCCCACTCAATATGTCCTTTAGTTTTTTTTGTGAAATATTAGTTAATTTTTAATGAAGAAAAAGAAACCACAGTTTATCCCGAACACGAAAAGGCTTCAAGCTATAATGTATTTTATTGCACACTTAACTCGGAACATTTTAAAAATTAGTTATGTAAATAATATTATAAATCGCGTGCGTATAATGCCACTTTATCAAACCGACCAACGGACCGACCCACCACCATCAACCAGGACGACGAGCACGTCCCTAACATAGGTCCACCAATAACTGCCATTAAATAAAACCTTTCCTTTAATAAATAGATTATCGCGAACGATAATCGATATACTCATTCAATATTTAAAAAAAACACACACCTGATGATTCTAAAATTCTATAACACAGGACATAGCTAGCTAGCTATAGCTAGCGGCTATAGTATCTTAAGGATACACATTATAGTTGTCGTTCGTTGTAGTCATTTTGCTGTTCTAACCTGTCATCAATTCCTCTCAACGTTTCTTGTGCAGATTTTCTATTGTTTCCCATATACCACTATAGCTATTCATTATTAGCTATAGCACTAGCTTTTGTATATGTATTTGTATAATATTATGTACATTCCTATTCCTACCTTAATATCTGAAGGTATATTTTTAAGGGTGTTATTAAATGGAAGCAGAGAAGAAATAAAAAAAAAACGTAAGTGTCCCTTTGAATCCAAACACAATAATACAACCAGAATAGCACAAGAAAAGGACATCCTTCATCAGGTACTCATACTCAATGTTGATTCTGTTTTTAGAGGCAAGGCCATAGCAAAGATAAACAAAACCAAAAGGATATTGTTTTTTTTTTTTTTGTATAGGTTTGAAAAGGATAAATATTTATTTTGGAGGAGGGAATATATTTAATTAGTTGGCTTGAATAGCATTTGCTTTTGAATAGAGGAGACATCATCATCATTATTATTAGTGCATTTTTTTTCTCTTATTTTTGTTGTTGTTTTTGTTGTATGTGTTTGTAAACAACGAAGGATACGTAATTCGATATTCAATTTCAATCGTAATATAGTTTACGAATTCATCGAAAAAGTTGTCAATGTCAGAAAAAAACGTACCTAATTCTCGAAAAAAGAAGTGTAGACGCGTGAAATTGATTTATTGGTATATTATACTGTAAAGAATACTGTAGTGGTGGTTTAAATTGTGATTCTATCATTCATTAACAAGGGTATTCAAATATATAACATTATAACAACTGGTTTGGTGAACAAAAATTACAAAACTAATGAAAATGACCTTAGCGTAATAATGTAATTTGTTTCGAAATAAAGCAGTATGATTAGTTGATTGAAATTATGAGGCACGTTTTTGATAGACGTAAGTATAAGTTGACATATAGATGGGTATGGCTTGGATTGATATGTCATTTCGATTAGAACTATATGGGATGTTCAAGGAGTAAATCATGAACAATATGAAATATTGTTTCTGCGAATACAAGTAGAAGAAACGAAAATTGAATTTAACTGATCCAAACAGGTGTTTAAGGATCTGTATCTTTCTGAAACGTACAAGGACTAGGTACTGGTAGGTAGATACTTCCAGTTCAGTATATATTTTGTATGTACTTAAAAATGACGAGTTACTTGTAATTTTTAAGTTTATATTTCTGCACAAGTGTAAAAGTACTTAAATTTACTTCAAAAGTAGCCCCAAGTGCACTTAAGAGGTAATTAAGAGACTGATTCGGTTTAGGCAAAATATTAAATATAAATATCGGTTTTCGGTAAGTAAGGATTCACTGTTTTATTTCGTGCAGATGTTCAAAGAAATGCAGATAGAGAGGGTACTTGGTATATAAACGTGCCTTCATTTCAAAATGACAAAAGGTTTACCTATCAACCTTGACAGCACGAAGAAAATAGTGTGTGCGTGTAACCATTACGTGCGATTGAAGTAAAACTTCTTTGACGTTTAGGACATATATCACTGAAATGATTAAATTATAACTTAAAATAAAATGCACGATGAAACATAACACAGTTTCCGAGCAAAGAAGTTCAAACTCTTTGTTTAAGAGTGTTTATGTTCCTCATTTTGATAATTTCCAATAAATTAAGTCGTTTATAAACATTTAAAAAAACATACTATTTTTTTCATGTCTTTTTTACGAATTTTGAATGTTTTGGGAATATGTATGAATAATCATGCGAAAACTGACGATATATCGATATATTGATTTTTTTTCACCCGATAGTTATCGATACTGTTAAAGAACATCGATATTTTTTTTTCACTTGCCCATCCCTACATTGATCAAAACAAACAAATTCCATGGAGCACGTGCACGAATGAGTAAGATTATAGTATTTATATTCTCACTTGTTCGTGCACACGGTGAGCTGATGCGAGCCATCGGTGCCGCCATATTGGAATACTGAGCGTTACTTCCGTCAGAAAAAAAAAATCTGAGTTACTCCCTAGTCGCGCCTAAAGAGATTTTACTTCAATTAAGAACGTTGGGTGTAGGGACTGGGGAGTCATCCCTATATGAACGAACACAATTTATTCATGCCTTATGGCTTTTACCATGTAACCTTGTAAACATGAAATCTAAATATTTTGACATTTCACTTGTCAAAGTTGATTGGCAATTGGAAAAATTAAGAAAAATGATTGAGTCGAGACATTACCTTCCAGCTTTCATAAATAATCACGTTCACGGGGCAATGCTACAAGATGTTTAGGTAGGTACTATTCAGCGACATGTTTACAAAAGATCTGTCATGGCAGAAAATTTACCACCCTTAAAACAACGAAAGTTTTTAACAGACTGGAAGAAAGAAACTTAGAACACAATGTACAATGGTGAAAAGATTCTTCAAATTTTTGATGTGTTTTGTTCTCGGACGTAAAGTACGCGTCCGCCAACATTTCACGGACGAAAATTTGACAATTGACTCCAAATGCGTAGAATGGTCGTTTTGACAAGTACTTTCGTACATGCACGTCTATGTTAAATTGACAACGTGTTCACGTGACAGAACGTTTCGTTAGGTTCTGAAGTAAGCTTCGGTTTAGCTTCTGCTCATTGTAGGTAAGCCTTTAAGTTTTTCAGTGTCAGTTTCAAAGGGTGGTCCTAATGTCGACGAAATGCAGTGCAAGCAACAAATAAATTAAATAAAGCGAAAAAATTATGTCATAGACCCCGAAATTAAAAGAAAAAAACTACAGCTTTAAACTCCACTTTACTGTTATGTCAGCTGAGCCATGGCGTTTATCGTTAGCCACAACGTCCAAAATCAATGATACACCACCGAAATTTAAGCAAGATTTATGTTATGACATTTTTAATTTGGTGAGTGTTATTCTCTTATGATAGTTGCCAAGAAATATAATGAATGCCAGACATATTCTTAAAGCTAGCTATCTAAGCAAATTAAACAACTTGCAGTTCCCTTGAGTGACGTCAATTTTTCAAATGCAATTAGAATACTATTTGAAATTGCATGGTGTTAGATAATTATTGCTAAATACAATCAACCTACGGACCTCGAAGAAAAGGTGGAAGAGCGTGACAGGAGTACGATACACCTGGGTCCCCACCTTATCAACTACCGACCATGCAAGCACCATTTAAAGGCGTTGACATATTGATAGACTGCAAACTCTATCTCGACGGTGCCAGAAAGACATCTCAACACAATCTGTGAATCTTTAAGACAACTTTGGTCAAGTGAGCAAGCGCGTACAGAAAATTGTTGATAAGTATTTTGACAGCAAGTTTGAGAATACCAACAAAGAAATCTTGGGCTTTTTTCTTTTTTCATTCAGAAAAGAGCTCTGACCAGAGTTCGAGTATATCGAGCTCGCTCTGAACGTCCTCTGAATGAATTGTGTTCAGATTCAGAGCGCTCTGAACTATTAATGAAACGAATTTAGTACCCCATTAATTTCCTTTTCTCATGCCATTTGATAAACCTGAAAACTTTTTCTGACATTAAGAAAACCTTCGGCGGCCATTTTAATTGTTTTTATTTCCAGCCGCAGCCGCGCCGCCGCTAAAAGCTTCTTTTTATCAATTGAATCGGTTTGGAAGCGTATCACTTTTGGCGTTTATATTTGTTTTCAAGCTTTTAGCTCAGTCTGCCCATATAATTATTTGGAACTCATAGAGCGCACTCTAAACACACTCTGAAGGAGAAAAGAAATAATACGAATTGTATGCTCTGAAGTCTCTGAAGCAAAAAAGAAACACTTATTTTTTTAGCAGCTCAGGCTCTGCTGTGAACTAAAAAAGAAAAACGCCTATTGACAGCAACATATGTCTGCTGTATTTCGGAAGTGTCAAATCTCAAGCAGCAGCTGTCAAAAGGTTGTGAAATCTATGTAAAAACGAGTTGTTTCAAACAAAAGGAGTTAATTCTCTTTTATAATTTTGTGTGAAAAGATTATTACGTCGCTACGAAAGTCCTACTGCTGTTTTTGTTCCTCAAGATATTTTTGTCTTGAACTGAATGTGTTGTGGTTAGTTTTTATGTAAGCTTCCGTAGATGAATATCAAAAAAAAAAAAACTCATCCTTCATAATTTTACTTAAATGAAAATATTCACTTTACACTTACCTACATTGGGTACAAAACAGAATGTCAAATTAGTTATTTCATGTTTGTTAACTTTCAAATTTCACTAAGAAGTGTCAGTTGAGTTTATTCTTTTGTGACATTCGTCCTTGTGAGGACACACAAAAAGACTTAACGTCTTAGTACTTCCTTTATGCCTTAATTACATTACGTATTCAACAGTCCTTACAGGTGTGGCCTCTAAATTTTAAATGACCTACAAGCATTCAAAGAAACCATGGTGTGTATACGAGTTTGTATTATAAAAAATGTTTTTCAAAACGTTTTTAATGACACTTTTACAATTAAGAATCTACATTTTATAGTCAATTAAAAATACAGGACTCTCATGCATAGTAATGAAGTGCATAACGATTAAATTGATTTTATTTTAACCATTAAATACATCAAACAGTGCGGTTCATTAAAATAGAATCACCAATTTTGTTTTATTACTTGAGTCAAAATGTTTGCTTTTTTTAAATTGTCACAATTGCGACTTTAGATAGTTTTCTAGTTTCATGACCAAAAACATTCCAGTAATTGAAAAACAATCAATAAATAATACCTAGTACTTTCGTACAATGATAATTCTAAGAATGTATCCCAAAATGTTATAAATGTAAAAGTTATGATATGATATGTTGGCGGCTTGTGCTCAATAACTGAACGGATTTCGATTAAATATGGTACTTTGAAAAGACAGAGGCTTCTTTTATCCCGGAAAATTCAAGACCCTGTGGAAGAGTCTTTCTTGTGAACATTTGTATGTTTGGGTGTTTTGTAACCTCAACTACTGAACCGATTTAAATGTTAAAGTTTAACACATAAAAATACGAAGTTTGATAGATAGGCTTAAAAGTGTCTTTAGGGCCCCTGTCTAGATGCATGAAGGAAGTCACGCTGTTGGACCAATTTGTGCAATAGCACGTTCAGAAGACTAATTTGTCATCCAGCTTCTGGTAATTTAATATTTGTCCATGTTTCTTTCTCTTATTTTGTTCATTATGATTTTAGTTAACAATGAGAGCTTGTTATGAGTGAACGTATTTTTGAAGTTAGCTTTCCATTGTTAAGTTATAATTTGTCAAGTAATGATTAACTTAAAAAAATCAAACATATTGTCACTGATGTCATATTTTAATTACAAAACTAATGGAGGATTTCATATCATGTTTCACAGTAATTTGTATAGTGTTCATCTTCATGCAAACATCCAAAACAATAAAATTTGCTATAAACTCGGTGAACATGTTCATCTCCACTATAACCATATTTATTTATGGTCCATCTTTTATGGTGGATTTACATTGTTCTGCAACATCTTGATCTGCAAATTTCAAGAAAAGTTAAGCGGGAGAAAGCTATAGGAACGTCACTATACAGAACAGTGAGAAAATAAACACATATACATACTCGTTTAGATGGACATATTTGTCCTGATCTTGATTTTTTTCTTCTTCCTATAACCTTCATTTATCACAATGTTCTGCATTTGTATCTGCCCTCTCTTTCGAACAAGTATGATTTTTGTATGTTCTATTCCACTTTTTTGCAGAAATCGAGATGCAGAATAATGTAAATCCACAATTAATCTTGATTTATAAAGTGTATACATTTTGATTTTCACTCTTTATCAGACAAGTATGGTATCTGAAATAAAATATCCTTTTATACGAAGAACATTGTTATATGTATCAAAATTCCGACTAGAAATAAGTCATTCCATATGATAAGCTTTGACTTTATTTCTCTGACTCTGGTACGCAGTTCAAATTATAATAAATTTAATTAAAATCTAAAATGAACATAAACTTACGCCGTCTTGACAAGCGACTTCGTCTAAAATCAACTTGTGGCAATCAATGCACTCGGGAAACGCAAGCACCTCTGGAATGCTGAAAAGATACAAAGTAAAATATATATATATATATAATATAAGAACAAAATATGTATCAAGATAAAAATGTGTGGAATGTTAAAAGAAAAATATTTTACATTAATCAGACAAAAATGGTAGTCAGAGAACCATATTATATGCCGGAAGACGTTATTTATATTCAGAAAAATTTGAGCATGCATTTCTGTGTAGATATAATGCAATGGTACTGGTTGTAAGATTTAATGAGCAACTAAAGGTTTCAATCACAAATATAAAAGTCAAGTCGAAGAAAAAAAAAAAATATAAAAAATTGCATGTAGACCCTAAAGTAATATCATGGTGTCAATAACAGCGGCACCTAACATGCAGTGTTGGCGACCAAAATGACATCTCGTGATAACAATATAGTTTCTATGTCGCGCCACTTGCTCACTTCTGGATTCTAATACTATTCCGGACCACTTCCACATTCCACTATGTCAAAATAGCCAGTATAATAAACCTTGTTGTGCTATTACCCAGGCTATTAAGGCATTCAAAAGGATTTGACCAACTAGGGTCTGCAGAAAGAGCTGAATTCAACCGAAGGAGACCGAAGAGGAATTGGGAAGTTGAGAGTTGACTGGTAGAATATAATAAAGCTGTCAGATGGCAAATGTCACAAGTAAATTAATCCAGATGCAACACAAAGATGGCCCCCATAGTTCAGCGGTTATTTTATACAACCTCCAATTTGAGCCAGCTTCTTAAAACAGCTGATGTACAAAATCTTTGATATATAATTTGATGAACGATGACCCGAGGAGACCTTCACATAAATATATTCAATCGCAAAACATTATATAACACCACCAACTCGGATGGTTTTGCAAAAGAAGATAATCTTAAAATCCAGTTTTCGAATGATCGGGGAGAAGAGGACCAATTTATATTTACGAAATATCCCATTAGCCCTAACGACAACGATTCGAACAAAGAATTAAAAAAATGAGGATGTCTTTCCAAAAAGTTACAGAATGATTGTTTTCTTTAACTAATTTTTTCATAAAAAGTCATTTTCGGAAGTTTAGAACTTTAAGTTGGCAGCACTGTTTCCATTGGCAGCCGTTTTGTCATCTGCCATGTGAGTTATCTTTTCTTTGATTTGTCATTTCATCATGAATCGACTGACGTTCCCCTGAAAATTCGGCGTATATTCGGTGAATGGACTCGAAACGAGATTGACGTTGATTGTATCATCGACGCTGATCCCGATTTTCACAAGAATATTTTGTTCAGCGATGAAGCTTATAGTTTTGGAAGAATGACTTGACTACGTCAATAAGCAAAACTGCTCCACTTAAGAGTGAAGAAAATTGTGAAGCTATTATTAAGTACAGATCATGATACAACTATACAAGATGGCGCATTCCATAATTCTCATTTTTTGTTTTCGTTCTGCGCACCTACGTCACGGGCACGCAATGAAGTTTTCGCCTTCCCGTTTTAATTATTGTTTCGTTCTACGCTCTATACGTTCTACACATTGACATACTATACATGTAGGTACGTATTACATAGTATGTCAACGTGTTGTGCGCTCAACGTCACGGGCACGCAATGGAGTTTGACGTTTTTCATTGTATCATGCGCATTGCCATATCTTGTTTAGTTGTATCATGAGTACAGATCATGACATAAAATAAGAAGAAAGCTGTGATATTTGGACTGGTGGAATCATGATTCCTACAAAGACGATGCCGGTCACAAGGTAACAGTCAATTGAGGCCGTTATAGAGCCATGATCAATGACTTTTCCTTGCCTGAGTTAAATCGCCTTGATTTGGGAGAGCTGTGGTTCATAAAACCCGGAGCAACAGTGTCGAAATTGATTTGTCAAAAGGAAAAGTTTTCCCATTTTTGACATTGAGTTGGCCTCCAAGATCGTGCGATTTAACACCGCTAGACTATTTTCTGTGGAGAATGTGAAGTCGCTAAGCTTTACCGATAACATTCAAATTAAAACAACAAAAAATGTCTTTCAAATAAAGTCAATTTTATGGAAATGTATCTATGTTTTATTTCGTTCAATAGTTGTTTACCTCTAAAAAAAACACCCTTTACAAATTAACCTTGTTCCTAAAAACAATAATATGGTTCTGAGTTTAAGGTTTTACTTAAATTTATTTTGTTGATTGCCAACATTATTTCGCAAATGATTTGTACATACTTTTGCTATTTATAAACTATATAACCAATCAAAAATGTAAATATAGTTAACCAGCAAAGTTAATTGAAGCATTGTATAAAAAAAAACAAACACTTGCACATGTGATTTTCAAGGCCAGAGGCAAGACAAAAGGAAATGTTTGATTTTCCAGCCAAATGTCTTGATGGAATTGATAAAGTTACTATGTTCTCATTGTTTCTGTAAACATAAATTTTATTCCAATCGGCGCGGCCGGCGTTTAATTGGGTAAACACAATAAATGAAGAAATAAATCAAAGAATCCGAACGAAATCTTAAGTAAAAGTTGATGATTTATTTAAAAAAATAAATTTCAAAAAAAAAAAACTGAAACACAAAAGATCAAAGTTTAGCTGGCCGCATCGATAATCCTGATGTACAATATATAGGGAGTCGAGGAATCTTGTCTTACACTCTGCGTATGCGTTCAGTCTGCAGAAATGGAAGAAACCAACAGCTTTCTACCGAATTTGAATAGCTTACGTATGAATTTCATTATGGCAATGTTTGCGTTTGAAAAATTTGTCACTTCTGAGCAAGAAGAATAACTACTAAAAAAAAACTTCAAGGCGGATTAGGGTCTTGAAACCATATTAAAACCCGTTTGAAAAGTCAGCATTTGAATTACAAAACATGGCTAAATTAATGCCTTTGCTCGTAATTTAGCATTTACCATTAAAAAGCATTCTTAAAAGACCATCGTTAATTATATAATTTCCAATCTTACGGAACTGGGTTGGTGACTGTTTCCCCGAGACATAATTCTCAAAGAAAAATTACCAAACCCATAATCCCAAAAGTAAAATTTCCAGCAGCAAAATCAAAGAGAGAATCCCCAAAATCTCAAAACAAATATGTTCATGTAGTGAATGATGCGATCAAATCGCGCTATTTTTTGGGGATTTCGTACGACACCCTGCGAAACTTGATGAAAGGGGTTACAAAATGGAACCTACGGTTGAACCGTGCGGGTAACCAACACTAAATTATATAAACCATTGTTGTGCTATCACTTCTGAAAAAGAGAATGATTCTGGATAAAGTTTAGAAGATAGATAGATAAGGACTTGACTAACACCATACAACATTTTTTGCCGCTTTTTGAAAAATTTAATACAATTCGATTGAGTTGTTTCGGAGAAGCAAATAGCATAGATATAAGATCCTTCTCCGTTGTGTAGTAGTCAGTGTATCGGGCTGCTAACCCGAAGATTCTTTGTTCAATCCCTGCTTCCATTTCAGTTTTGTTCCGGGGCACTGCCTCCTGCGTAAGCCCCTTCTAATCGTATCTCATTTCATAAATTAATTTATTTAATTAAGAGTCCCAAAGTAACCCAAGTTGTATGCTCCTTTGGGAAGAGTCCTGTGAAGTAACGCATCACAGGGCGGATTTTTTGTTTCATTATTTTTAATGAACAAAATTTCGATATGCTTTAGGGCCTTAAAATTCTATATTATTTGAGCAACGAGCTCAAAAGTGGTGCGAATGCAATCTCAAGGGTCTTTTTTATTCAGAATAAAAACAGTTTTTACTAACCCGGTGGGGAAAGTTAAAACGTTAACTTGCCATTTTGTTGAATTAAAAAAACGAAATGCAAACTACAATTTAATAGTAGTGATGCCTTATCTTCACTTCATTTATAATTTACCAACAACGTCTAAAAAATGAAGGCTGTGTATCGAATGTTGTGTTAACCAACATATTCTATCTGGATTAATAAGAACACGTAATTTAACAAAATCGATACTAAAGGATATTGCAGACAGCAGGGAAACTTACGTCATAACGTTCATGTTACATCTACAATATTTCGGAATGGATGTCGGGGATGCAAATTCAAATAAAATATTTTTCTTTTATAAATGTTCCAAACGGCCGTATTCAAGACTCTACTATTAAAAATTTTGACAATCTTGACTTGAGCATTTTACAAATCTAAGAAGCTTCCTGAAAATGGACTTTTGAAGTTCAATTTCAAACAAAAACATGCAAATCCCGATTATTGAATCGATGCAAATGCTGTTTTAATATTCAAAACAAAGTTGAAGAATGCCAATTAAAACTGCGCCTTATCAGAAACCGACTGGTTAAGGTCAAGTGCACCACGGACTCTATTTATAACAAGTAAAATGGTTCTAGTTTTTTTCTTTCGTGCGGTTTCGATAAAGATATGATGTTCAAATATGAATCATGTGTTCGTTGGTTGCGTTGAAAACAGAATAAGATAGATTCAGAATAAGCGGAAGATTGGAGTTGAGCTACGATAACGTGTGGATTGGTATATAAAGGGGGATTATTCATCATTTACAGAAGTACATGCGAATTTTTAGGTTGTCCCTGTGAGGATTTCCGGCTCAAACATGTAAAAGATAGATTTGCAGTGAAAAATAAAGTGAGTCGTAGAAAATGTTTCTGGAAAAGCTTGTAAATTGAAGGAAGATTCAGTATGGGCCATTTTTACTTGCGATTATAGGTACTATAAGGCAAGTTATGCATTCGTAAAAAAAACAAACAAACATGACATTACGATGATAGAGAAGTCGAAAAAAGTGGGTCCAACAATTCTGTCTGTCTGTACAGCCTACAGCCTAAACGGCTGGGCTGATTTGCTTCAAAGTTGGTACATAGTATTATTATGATGTTTTACAGAGGAGTTTTTGGAATTAGCATTTTAGCTTTAAAACTAACAGTACCTGCCATACGATTTTTTGTGAAAAATTAACTTTTCTCGAAAACGGCTCCTACGATTTTGATAAAACTTTCTGAATGGTGTTTTTTTATGTTTTGGTTGGAACAGATTTTTCAGGAAAAGTCTTATAACGGTACCTCCCATATAGGACCGGTTTTTTGAAATCAGATTTTCTCGTAAGCCACTTGACGAATTTCGATGAAATTTTTAATGTAGAAGCCCTTTTATAAACAAAATAAGATACCTATATTCTTAAGTTTAAAAAAAAAAAAATTTTTTCAGTTTTTTTTTAAAGTTTTAAATTTTTTTTATTTTTTGTTTTTTTCCAAAAACGGTTTAGTCTATTTTTTTTTTTAATTTTATTTTTCTGATAAAAACTACAAAGTTCGAGTGAAGAGTAAAGGTAGCCCTTAAGCGAACAACAAATAAACCAAGTCCAACTGTTGATATGAACCCCGAAGAATAATGACAGATAAGTCAGTAAGCCACAAGAAAAGAATAATGAGAAATTCTGGGCTTCTCGCAATCACCTCCGATAAATCCCACCCGGTATGACTTAGTGGCTTTACCATAAAACTTAAGCGCCCTTTAAGCTCCACAAAGGTATAGGTAAAAGTAAAAATGCTTGCTCAGGAGACAGAATAAAAATCACCAACTACGTGAAGTCGACGATTCGCAGAGAACCTTACACAGAAAGAAGGTCCCAAGCTTTCTTTGGAAAATTGAAACAATCCGTCAGGATTCCGTAGCTCCACTGGAAACTGCAAGGATGATGATGATGGTGATGGAGACTAATTTAATCAGTTGCTTAATGGTGGCGACAAGATGAGAATAAGCTGTACGTGAACGCCTGACAATTAAGTCTTAATTTCACGGCGAGCCTACTCGCACTATAGAGTCAAATTAAGTGTTGACCACCTACCTGAAGTAAACCCCAGTAGCAAATTTGTGAACATGTTGAGGCATGTCCACACCCCTTGCTGAGGAACGAGGTCTATCTAACACCTCTTGCATCCAAGAATCCTGGGATACCATTCGTTTCCGCATTTGGAGTAACCACAGCCACCACGATACTCCCACAAAGGGGGCCTACCTTATAGATAGTCCCAGGCGACGAAGCCAAGTGTTGTGAAACACAAGAACTTCCCCACCCAGCAGGGCCTATCTCCCGTGGTACCAGAATATAGCTTCCGGTGGAGCTTCGCGACCGTGAAGGTCACTTCCAGATGAGTACCTCAATACTCGAGGCCTGGCAACCTCAGATATGTACACCCAATCATTAGCCAAGGCAGAAACCAATGACCGAATGCACACACCTATACAAAACAAACAAAAAACAACAAAAACCGAACGAAAACGCCCAGAAAACCCAACGAAATAGGATCAGAGTCAAGCCCTGACCAAGCCGTTCAACACAAGCCACAGAAAAGACACATAAATGGAGAGGCACAAGTACATGATACATGAACTCATCCTTGCCAAGAGTCCAAAACGCGACATATGACCAACAAGGACAACACAAACTACTACTGCAATCTGCAACTGGTAAGTTCACACGAACTGCAAGTCACTGTGCACCCCCTGAGTCTCTGAGCACTCATTCCAGGCACCCCAATCCCCACACAGCCTCCTGTGACAGTTCCAGCCCTGATGCCACTAAGCTAATGGTGGCGCCAGCCGAAACAAACAAGATTTGCAGCCTCTGGATCGAATCAAAATGGCATCAAGGCACCTATCATCAGACTTAAAATGAACAAACTAGCCGGAAAGAATTCAACTGAAACTTTCAAAACCAACAGAAGGTTTAAGACAAACTGACGCACTGTCATGCAGCTGTTTCAATGGTGTAGATTACCCTTTTGTAGCAACACAGTACATCAGAGATTACCCTGCTTTAAATTAAAACTTGGATTTTTTAATTTGCAACGCTTCCACATCTTAAATACTCAACCGATCGTCATGAAACTTTGGTACGCACATTGCAGTAAAACAGAAAATACCGGCGAAAATACAACGCAATTAAAAAAGAGATCAGTGTACACAATTGTACTGAGGGTGTCCTACAGAATCCAAAAAAAAAAATTCCCCATCGATTAAAATCCCCAAAAATTATAATCCAACTATAGCTAATATCCCCAAAGACATAATGCACATGGATAAAATCCACACCCAAACAATATGTTTTGCCAAAATCCCCAAATCCCCAGTGTCCGTGTATACATCTAAATTATGTGCATTTAGTTTTCAGAAAAATCTCATGAAATAATTTTATTGTGAATCTAACTAATAAGTGATCTGATAACGATTAAGTTTTTATTTTCGATTTATTTAAGACTTTATGAATATTTATTTACTTACTAATTTTGAAAATGTATTTTTATTTTTAATAAACATTACAAGCATTTAAAAGAATTTTATATTTACTCTTTGGATTATATTTCCTGCAATATGAATTAAACCAAATATCATCTAAACAAATATGTTCAAGTAGTGAATCAAATCGCGCGATTTGATCGCATGATTCGCTACTTGAACATATTTGTTTTTGGGGATATTGGTTTGGGGATTATCGGCTTGTAGATTTTCTCTTTGGGGATTTCGGGGATGGGGATTTTCCTGTGGGGATTTAGCGTTGGGGGATTTCCGTTTGGGGCTTGTACTCGTACTGATCATCCCGGTCCTAAGGTTCAGAAGTATGGACCTAGCCAGAAGAAAGCTCCTATACCAACCAACTGATAACGAGTCATGAAGATCGATGATCCACAGCGGCAAGTTTCGTTGTCATACCAGAGAGAAGGAGGCAATATGTTTAACAGCCACCAAGTAGATTCAAACTTCCTGCAGCTTGGAGTGTCAAATTGTAGACGGCAGAGGCTTGAGATTATAACGGTTTGTAGCCCCAATCACTCTTACAAAAAACACTCCTTTTTCAGAACGTGATGTTCACAGTGCTCAGTTTCTAACGAAATAAAAGTTATTGTAAAAATAGACAATTCACGGTGCTTAGTTCAAATTATTCAAAATATCTAAAAAAAATAAAATGCACGACTGGGTCGCACGAACTTGCTCTAATGAGTGACAATGATTTAGGAGCTTGAGATTTTGATAAAAATAAAATTTTCAAAATTCTTAAATAAATACTTAAACGAATTTGAGCTGAAAAAAAAGTACGCCATTTTATTTCCTGGATAAATTTGAATTTATGAGAATAAATTTATAAAAATCTGTGGAGCGATTTTTGAGAAAAAAAGTTTTTTTTGAAAAACTTTTTGAAAAAAATTTTCAAAAAAAATTCAAAAACGCCATTTTATAGGTATTCAGCAAATACATTTATTTAAAATTTTTCAAAAAGCAGTGACATGTCGTACTACACTGTGGGATAGTGTGGAACTACCTTTAAAGCGAAAGCATCCATTTTCGTTTATTTGTATATGTATATACGCACTTGAAGTTATTTCAATTAATGTTTTAAGTGATCATTTATGAACATTTATTTGATATGTTGTGTGGGGTATAAATGTACGACTTTTCTTTATCTTTTTCAATCAATAGCTTTTTCTAAGCCTAAAAACTATTGAGCTTAGTTGTAATTGTCTTTCCTTTTGTAGCAATTTAATACGTCTCAAACAAAGTATTACTGACCAAGCGAACAGCATAGTTGAGAATCTCTGCTCTGAAAGTGATCAGCTATGAGAAAGTCAGGTAAATTGAAAATTAATTTGTTAGAGCATGTCTATGTATCTGTAGTTCCAAAAAATAAAATAAAATGCACGACTTGGTCGCACGAACTTGCTCTAATTTGTGACAGTGGTCTTGATAAAAATAAATTTTTTAAAATTCTTAAATAAATACTTAAACTAATTTGAGCTGAAAAAAAAGTACGCCATTTTATTTCTTTTATAAATTTGAATTTATGAGAATAAATTTATAAAAATCTGTGGAGCGGTTATTGAGAAAAAAAGTTTTTTTTGAAAAACTTTTTGAAAAAAATTTTCAAAAAAAATTCAAAAACGCCAGTTCATAGATATTCAGCAAATACATTTATTTAAAAATTTTAGAAAAAAATTTAATAAGCAGTTTTCAAAATATTAATTTTGTAATTTTTTTTTTTAAAATGCTTTTAAAAATACAAAAAAATATTTTTCAAAAATATTGGTATGCAATTCAAATTGAGCTACCTACAGCTATATGTGTGTGAAATTTCGAAAGAATCGGTTGAGTCGTTTTCGAGATAGTCGAAAGCAAAAAAAACGGTCCTATGGAAAGTGCCGTTCTTAGCCATTTTTTAAAACTTTTTTTTCATCCATATGATTGGTCGTACCTAAAAAGCAACACTGATTTTTTTAAATAAAAATCGTTAGAGCCGTTTTTGAGAAAAATAAGCTTTAAAATAACGGTTGTATGGCAGGTACCGTTATTTTTTGAGTTAAAAAAAAAAAATTTCAATTTCCCCTCTGTACAATACCTAAAAAAGTCTATATACCAAATTTGAAGCAATTCGGCCCACCCGTTTGGGCTGTAGGTCTCTATACATACAGACAGACAGACAGACAGACAGACAGACAGACAGACAGACATACAGACGGACAGAATTTTTAGACCATCTTTTTTCGTCTTCGCTATCATCGTAATGTCATGTTTGATTGTTATCTCAAAACTTTTTTTTTCGACCAATGCATAACTTGCCTTATAGTACCTATAATCGCAAGTAAAAATTGTTGGCAAATTGTATATACAAATCCACTAAACAAAACGAAAGCTAAGTCTAAACAAGAAATATTTAATTGCAGCGCAATAAAATTTATTGCAAAACAATAAATTTACGAAAAAAAAAATTCCTTCATGCATTTTTAAAACATTAAACATTGAAAAAGATTTTCTGTTGGTTTTGAGATTTATTAGACAAGTGTTTGTCTCCCCATTAGCAGTGTCAGTCAGTCTGCATCTGCATAAAAACATTGGCCAACAATCTCACACACCCTTTATGTTGATGTTGATGATGACGATGATGGTGATGATGGTGATGGTCTCTATCCATCGTGACATTATAGTTAGTCATTCAGACTTCAGAGCCAAGATACAAGGACTATACATATTTTTATTGCCTTAAACGCTATTGTTTTAACCCTCTTGTTCATTTTCTCACCCTCCCTTGCCCCTACCTACCGCCACCCTGTATCTCTGTCTATCTGTCTGCTGATTGCTGGCTGGCTGGCTATGTTTTGGGAAGGCTGGTTGGGATGTTTTTGTTTTTTAGAAGCTTTGCCAAATTTTGTAGCACGATTTTTGTGTTGGCACGAAACCAATAATAAACAAAGCATTTTGCACAATAAATACTACCATGAGGGGGGGGGGGGTGAAGAGAGCTGTTGTAGAGGAGGGAGCTAGGATAGCTTTGATCATTGATTCCGTATAGTTTACGAGAAGTTTGTTGGTCGACGACGAATGAACAATTTCGTCTCGATAAACTTTCTCTAAATTGCGATTATTTATTCCTTAACCTTCGACTTGAATTGTCTCATTTGATTTATGGGTTTCCGTTTCCGGTGTCTGTGATTATTTTTTTTTTATTTTATTGAACTATAAACCCTAACACAATTTAAAAAAAAAAAAAACCTATCCTTTTTTGCAATTTAAACTGGGTTAAGAATAATAAAATGCTAGAAGTTGTGTAAGAAAGGACGAATTATTTCCATAATATTCATAGCCAAAAGGTCACGATTTGCGAATAAATTGTTTCGTATCCTTGAAGGAGTTAGATATATATATACACAAACATATGTATGTACACAAATAAATGTATATATACGCGTCTACTACGTTTTAAAAGAAAATTTGCATGAAATTGCCTACCACTCAGGTGTATAAAACTGTAACATGATATTCCTTGGAAAAAGAAGGATTTGGGGTAGGGTCGTTGGTGGCGTCGGCGTCGGGTGGATGGTGTAGTGTTCGTATACAGAAGGCAAATGGTTTGACTTATGCTATAAAAAAAGGAGGTGAATGCAGTGTTGTATATATATGAAGAGAGGACGAAAAAGGCTTTTGCAATAAACTTGGCGCCAGCAATTTCTTTTTTTTTTTTTTGAAATGGAAATGTGGTCGTGTTTCGAACGACCGACGATACAAGTTCATCGTCTAATTGGTGTTATATTTTCAAAGAAGTGTGAGTAAAAAGGATATTTGCAAAACAGGAATAAAGGTTCCTTGAACTCCAATGTTTACGTAAGTTAAAAAAAAATGAAAGAAGGGATTGGTGGGACTTTATTGACCGTCGTCGTCGGTCGTAGTCGTCGCGTCAAGTAGAAAAATTGTTGCTCTTTGTATCTGATGTCTGAAAGACTTATTCACGCAAGCAGTATTGAAACTAGGAGAAATTTGTATTAGTCGGGCGGGACATGGTAGTTCATGGTAAATTGGTCAGGAAATAATCTATTCCTGGATCTGATGCTTGACTTCGTATTTTTTTTTTTACATACTTTTTGCCTGTTAATGACATTTTTGATATATATATAAAAACATAAGCGAGAGCTACAGTACGTTTTCAACGAACTGTAGGATACCCTATTCCCTATATTTTTGTATGTGTATGCGTTCGCCTCCCGTACGCTCCCGCGCGCTGTTCCAGTTCAGTCTTCTTTAGCAGACGGTAAAAATTTTAATGACAATAACATTAATTTTGTGTGGCCGATGTTCAATTACTGCTGGCGTAGTAAAAAAAAGGCGTGTGCAACGCCTAAAGTTGAGACTTTTTGTTTGCCAGGGAAATTACTATGAGCTCATTGACATTCAACTTTAAGCTTGCAGATCGTTTTGAACAGAACGAGACAAAATTTAAATTTTTAAAAGTTTGATTTTGAATAAAATTAACAGTAATGAACCACACTCTCCTAGATAACCAAGGTATATACAAACCGAAGTCTTCATTAGCTAAAAAAACATTAAAAAATGAATGCATATTACGACTTTTGACGGTAACGCCCCTTAAAATTAGGCGTGTCCTTAAAATTTAAAGCACTAATTGATCTTTGATCGTTAGTCAATTTTTAGGTATATGGGTAAAACTGCAGCTGAATCGCGTAGTTTCTTAACGATCTTACCAGAATGAAGGTATTTTATAAAACTCACGCCCTTAAAAGTGGGCGTATTGAAAAAATGCACGCAAAAAAATATAGACATCTATTTTACAAATAACGAACGGAAGGGAAAAAGATTTAAATTGGATATTGGTAGTACCTACCTTGAAAACTACGTTTTTTGTTCTTTCATGAAAGTGGGCGTAAGCCACTCCCAAAATTCAAAAATTTCTTTTCATACACAAACTTTTTAATTTCTACTGAGACGCAAAATTTTGGCTTGCGTTTATTTGCAAAAACAATTTTTTATAGTTTCTAGTGAAAAGTGGGCGTCAGCCACGCCCAAAATCAAATTTTTCGATTTCATACAGATGTTTATGTGCAAGTAATACCCACACAATTTAATGTTTTTCGCTTTAATATAACAATATTGATGGTGGGCGTGGCTAACGCCCAAACTGCTCTTCTCCACTTGGTAATAATGATTTATAACTGACAGAATTTTTTGTCTGCATGTAGGCCGTCAAAAAATATAGACATTAGAAAAAATGTTTATATTCTCATTTAGTGATCAAAAATTGTATATACAAAAAAAATAATTGGATCGGAAATTTAGTGCGAGGTTGACCAAAAAAAAAAAATAACTATTTTTACTGGCCTAATGTATTTGGGTAAAGGATATTCATCGTCAAAAAAGATTAACGCAGGAGTAACCGACACCACACAGGGATCGAAACTGGGATTTTCCCCGTAACAATATGAGAAATCAGGAACAGTCCACATTGATGACCACATGACCAAGTAGCAGAATTTTAATAATTCTAGGTCACCCAAATCTGGAGGTGAACTGGCTTATACAGGAACAAATTACACGATCTTAGAGTAAGTGTAACAGACCTTTCGAGAGTGGATTGTTCAAATCAATCTTGTGGTCTACTTGTCGTTGAAAAATCCGGGAAAGTTTGAACTTATGCGGGAATTCTGATTTCGATCCGGAACTCAACCACGGCGACGGCACGATGCATGCAGGCTTGCACACAAATAACTTGTTGTTAAACGAGGCGACTTGCATCACGTAGGTACAGAGCCCCACCCTGTAGATATGCTTTGAGGATAAAAACACTATGATAATATCGTCACCACAACGTATGTCAGCAGACAGCTATTTTTTTTTTAAATCGGACCGGGTGTGTCTTATTGATGCGTGAGAATTATTCTGAACTTTGCAAGCAAAATTCATGACAATCGTTTCCATTGAAAATTATACAATCCAGCATTTTAAAAAGAGATATCATTCGCTTAAACCTCCATAATTGTAAAAATTGTCCTTGACAGGCAGCAGCTAAGATCACTCAAATGTGCAAGATATACACAAGACAGTACACACGACGTACATTTAAATATAGCTTTGGAGGACCATGTGTTGATAAGTTTTATTCGTTATCTTTATCGACGATGATGGCGACAAACAAAAGAGGAAGGAACTCCCATGAATTTCCAAGAAATTGCAATGTGAAGATCAAATATAATCAAGCGCAGTTGTAATCTTTATTATATCATATGTTCATCTTAAGAAGTATTTATTTCAGTACGCAGATTAAATGTCTAAAGCAGAAATTTAAAACTTAAGTGCACGGCTAGGTCACACAAACTTGTGTGTTTTAATTTTGTAAAACAAGCTTCATAAAAATCAAACAACATTTTCGAATAAAATGGATTCTATTTCGATGGTGCAACGCAGCCTTAAACCGCGAGTAATAAAACTACATATTTTATAATTTTAATAACGTTTCGAGATGGTAAAATTTAACAGTATGTGCCATATAGTTCATAAACGATTTTTTGAAGCTGTCGTAGTCCAACTGTCCTTGGAAGTGAAAACATGTTCAACACCGAAGACAGATGGAAAAAGCAGAAAAAGGTCATCGGAAATCAATGTTGTTCCATTTGTCTAAGCCTGTGTGCCATTTACGACATTTTCCATACAAACTCATATGGTAAAGTTTACTATTCGTCGTAAAAGATTGTCAATACAAGTTTGGACAGTTTACAACGACGTCAGAAACTTTATGATAAAGACTTCAATAATGGTTTGACGACGTTGTATAAAAAATAAAAAAACCTAGTGTAACTTTCAAAAACCGAACAGAATTCATGCTATCATGTTGAAATACAAGGTGTAGCAAAATAAATCATCCAAATTACATCTAGAGAAAAGAACGGTAATTAAGGCTATAACATCTATAGGTCTATAGGAAC
The DNA here is from genome assembly GCA_916050605.2 of Platycheirus albimanus. Taxonomy (NCBI): domain Eukaryota; kingdom Metazoa; phylum Arthropoda; class Insecta; order Diptera; family Syrphidae; genus Platycheirus; species Platycheirus albimanus. The sequence goes on along the minus strand of OU696698.1, from coordinate 89,224,498 downwards.
ACCGGCCTTGAGTGAATATTTGGCAACTTCAAATTTTACATACCTTTTAATCTCAAATTTGATTGACGTACGACGCCATTTGAAAACATTTTCACATCTTTGGTGCGTTCTTTTTCTAACCATAGCCAACAACTGTAGTTATGTCCAAAAAATTTGTTGAAGTGTCATTGATGGGTTTTTACAAATCATTTAAGAACGATACGTTGTTTGAATTTGTTAAACTGTCAAACGACCACTTTTATCATTTTTTTTTGTATATTGCGGAAAAAAAAATTGGCGAAAAATCAATTTTGTTCTGTTTTTGATCATTCAAAGAACATAAACACGTTCTTGCTGCTAAAATCGAGAATTTGTAATTTTTTGGTTGGATTTGTAATTAAATTGAAAATACAAAACGTCCAATTTGACAGATTAACAATCTCAAATCATATCATGGAGGTGAGTTGGAAATTGTAACAAATCGTAACTATTTGACACTTCAACGTGAGTATAGGAACGCAGTTATGACGTCATATATAGTTACAAATCGTTACTAATTTGGATTTAAGGAACGCCTTCTTGTTGACTATTGTTAACAATTGTTGACTATGGTCAGAAAAAGAACGCACCACTTTCGTTAATTTTACGCCACCTTTTATGTCAGTGCGGAAACATTGAATAACTTTGACATTTTCATCAACCGTGTGACTTGAATAATTTTGAAACGTCAATTCAGTACAATTTTAAACCTAACCAACGCAACGCAACGAAACAGTGGCGCTGAACATTGAAATATCGTGGCTTCTAATTTTTTTTTTTTGAGAGCCCACGAGACAGTAGAAGATTGTCGACATGCCGCGCTCAGCATTTAAGCATCCATCAGTGGAACTACCATGCGGCGCATTTTGAAGTATAGTTTGCATTTTTGTTTCCGTATTAGGTGCAATTGAATCAAACATACATACAAATTGCCGACAAACAAACACGTCCACTTCACTTGGAATACGGCCAAACAGTCACACACTGACAAACACAAAAGATGGCGCACCCTGTACGAAATGTCACGATGACAGTTAGATGTGTATAATTTAGGGAAACCAAAAGTGTTTACATTAAACCAAAAAACTAGAGAGAAGCAAACAATTTAATTTATTTCTCTAGACTTTACCATCGGATTAAAAGGAATTACAATGTAAGTACGTCATCGGAGTCCTCATCACTTAAAAAACTGCGTGGTCACTCGCTTTTTTTTCACTTTTACTTAGAAAATAAATTTTAATTGAATCCTCCTCCTCCTCCACACTTTCTTTCAATTGAATTGTTGTAACAAATTTATTCGCCCCAATTTATTGTATCCAGCCACAACAATATTTGATTTTCATTTTATTTTATTTTCGACACTGTTGTTTACAAGACGTGACCCGACTTTCAATGATTTCGATGATGACGATGACGATGCAAAGGGATAGACAGTTTTAAATTGAAGAGGAATAATGAAATTGTTTAATTAATTCGTTTTTCACATTCATGTCGGGTTTGCTGCCGCCATACAATCCAATTTGGAATACTAATTTCTTTAATAAATGTTTTTATTTTAAGATAGCGTCACTCACTCACTCACGCTTCCAAGCCACACAATATGGCGTAAATGTTAACAACATACCCAAAAGTACACAGACCGATGACATCTGGACGAAACGAATGATGACGACAACGACAACGACGAACTATAATGGAAGTCGAAGTCGAAGTCTTGTTGCGGTTGTTGCTTTTTTTTTTGTACGAAACAGTTACAACTCCAGTTCCCTCCCTCGACTTTTTAGGGTTGATTATTTGCATGTTTTTTTTTTCCTATTTTTTCCATTTTTCATTTCATGGATGTGGTGCCATAAAAATAAACCCACAAACAGCTCATTTTCGGAAAGAACAAAAAAAAAAGCATGGAAACAAAAGGATATGAAGTGGAAATGCTTCCTTAAATAAATGTATGATTGTGGTTTTATTTTTAGTTTCAAGCAGGGTGTGGCTGCTGCCTTGGCTACTTTTGGAAATTTACGACTGCATTTGGGCTTTGGGGGGGTTGTGATGCAGTAAAACGTTCACATATATAGGGTCATTGTGCATAGTTTATTTGATGGCATCAATGCCGCCCTGCCGCCTCCTTTGCTAGGAGAATAAGATTTGCATAAACAATGGCCACGCCATATCCTGTTTTTGGGCAATTTAATGTTCATATAAATATGCTATTTATGCATAGTATCCGTAGTTATTGTGGATTTCAAACTTTATAAATGTATTGGATTTAAATTTAACACACTTTTTATTGTCAGCCAATAAAAGAGTAGTGTAGTACCCCGTGGCGTAGTGGTTAGTGTGTCGGACTGCTACGCCGAACGTTCAGGGTTCGATCCCTGACGTTGCCACCAAAGTTTTTTCCGGGGTACTGCCTCTTGCGAGGAAGTGACAAATCCTCCAAGAGTAATTAATGACATGGAAAGTGCTTCTCTGTTAGCCGTTCGGATTCGGCGGTAAATTGTATGTCCCTTCCATTCCTGCAGAATATCAACGCACACAGGAATGGTTGAGAGTGTTAGTCACAGGCCCCGGCCCCGCTTGGAGCTGTCGTGCCAACAATTTATTTATTTATTTTTTTATAAAAGAGTAGTGATATCACAAGACAAAAAAACAGAATTGTGGTTTGACAGTAGTCCACATTTTTGTAGTTCGCTTTAAAACGGAGCTTCTATGCTTAACCGATCCTATCGAGGTATCCGTCGGAGAGGACAGTTTTCCGCAACGCATACTCTTTTTATTTCTTACATTTTTCAACACTTTCCATAAATTTGTAAACAATTTTCGCCAAGAATTTGCGTCGGAGGAAATCGGAAACAAAATTATACCTAGCTGTCAAAAATTACATAAAAAAATGTACTTGAACGCACTGTAAGGCAATTCCCCTCTGTGCGTTAAAATTTTTCGGAGAAATATTCCGGACAGCTGGTCGGAAAAATACGTCGAAGAAAAAATCGTCCGAATCGTATAAAATTAGAGAAATTTCCGTTCCGACGGATACCTCGATAGAGCCGAATATGCTCGGGCGCTGTTTATGTAATTAGCGAGAACAATACTTATTTAATTAAGGTGGCGTAGACATGCCATTGTGTACATTGGCCTCAACCTAGAAATCCCGCCAGCTAGGCCGTTCCCTAGCCAGTGACTTCCAGTTGCTCATACCATAAAGTTGGTTGAGGTCATTCTTCACTTGATCGCACCAGCTTAGATGGGGTCTTCCAGAACTGAGTCCGCCCTCAGAGTTGGAGTTAAAGACTCGGCGGGCTAGTGCGTTTTCGTCCATACGCTCCATATAGCCCAGTCATCTAAGGCGCTGTATTTTCAGCTTCTTAACCAGGTCAATGTCCTTATATAGAACGTACAGTTCGTCTTTGAATCTTTTTCTCCACACTCCATTGTTACATACAGAACCGAATATCACCCGAAGAATCTTTCTCTCAAAACACCCCAGGCTGTTTTCATCCGATTGTATCAGTGTCCATGTTTCTGCCCCAAACAGCAGGAGTGGGTTGTTTATGGTCTTTCTTGGATCGTGTCTCCTTGGTCCTTTGAGAGAGGGCTTTGCAACTTAGATGTCGAAGAAACAGGCATTGGCAAGAGTGATTTTTCGACGCTGTCCCTGTCATATAGGCAACTTTAAAATCGATAAAGAGGTGGTGTAGTATCGATCTGGAATTCTTCGTTATTTTTTTTTTTAATCTGTCGAAGTGTGAAAATTTGGTCTACGGTTAACTTACCGTGCCTGAAGCCACACTGATAGGGGTTAATCAGTTCACGTGCGAAAGTGTTCAGACAAAATGGCCGACAAGATTTTACAGGCGACATTTAGGAGACTTATTCCTCTGTAGTTGGGTTCAGAGTGTCTAGTTTTTATGGATAGAGCACACGATGCTGAGGCTCCATTCGTCAGGCATTCTTCCATCCGACCAGATTGTATAGATGAGTTGGTGTATGCTCCTCACCAAGTCATCTCTCTCTCTGGTTTGAAGAGTTCAGCCGGAAGGCCATCCACTTCAGCAGTCATGTTGGACTTTAGTTTAGATGTCGCTACCCGAACTTCTTCTTAGTCGCGTGGACGGAAGTTTTGTTCACCATCGCCAAAATCGAATATGATCCATTCGATTTTGGCGATGGTGAACAAAACTTCCGGAGAAATTAACATAAGACGATGTGCAAGTGAAACAACTGTTTCCGTATTCTATTGGTCTGCTTTCCCTAATCAGTTTTAAGTTATTTTTCTGAATCCTATCCGGGTAAAACAGGAGCACCTCCTCTAATATGAGGTTTTAATAAGCTTACCATACGCTGCCATTTCCGTTTCACATACGAAGAACAGGGTAATGTCATCTCTTCCATTCCTGCAGAATATCAACGCACACACAGGAATGGTTGAAAGTGTAAGTCGCAGGGTCCAGCTCGCTTGGAGCCTAGAATGTATTAATTGTTTAACTATTTCTCCAAAACGATGCAAATGGTTTTGTCAGCGTGGAATCACACTTTTTCGAAGCTATGGGAGAGACACTGCCCTGGCCAGCGGATTTGTGTATCCAGATCTATAATAACACTTGCAATTGAACGAGCGTGAAAGGAGATTCGTCCAAGGATCCATGCCACTCTGTGGTAGCTTTGAATTTGCAGCTTTCGCTTAGGAGCTTTCCTTATTATGTGTCACTATTAACGAGCATCGTAATCGAAGACGGAGTGGAATTTCGTACGTAGTATTTCTCGCCTTAATTTTTTTTTAGTGAAACATTTGGTCCTTTGAATGTGAGCATTACATGCGTCTTTCGAGCTTGTTTGAACAGATTCCGATTTTAATCAGACTGGAATGGCTTTGGAACATCGGAATAACCTTTTTCTTGATGTTTTATTTGTTCTGTTCGGAGCGAAAATTCTCATACCGCAGAGAATAATTTTTGTTCATTATCATATCAGCGCTGGAGTCTACGTCAATATCAGTTATATTTTCTGAAGAACTCATTGAGGCCGTTTTCTTTATGTGGTTTCTTAGATACATTTTTTTCTAGAGAAATAAGCTGAAATGATACAAGTCTACAGGCGATAAGACATTTGTGGTGTACTTTAGTAAGAAACTAGATTCGTATTGGCTTGTCAACAAGGTCAGTCAAATTGATGACCGCGGCAAAAGTCTCGGCATACTTTCCTTCGGGTGTTGTCTGGCTGGAAATGCGGGACACATTTCTTTGGATGGAGTCAGGCAGCACATCGAAATCGTTAGGAGTTGAAATACTGTCTAGACGCATTTTGCATAGAAATTCTCCCTAAGAGTCCGAATGTTGGTGTAATCGATGCGAAAATTACTAACAATTTTTAAAGGTAAGCCAAATTCGTTTTGTATGATTTGTTATATTTTGTTTGACATTTAGAGTCTGAGAGTAGTGATAGGACGAGCAGAAAATTCTATTGTTGCTGTCAATTAGTGGGTAGCGCGACAAACTGTCAGAATTTCACTCTTTTCTAACAATATTTTGGTCTTAAAAAAATGGATTTACCTGTTTTAAATGAAAAACGAATCACATTTAAAAAGGTTAACAAGTGTTTAAATTTGTAAATTTCTTCTGAAAATGTTTTTTTTTTTTTTAAACATGGGCAATTTTTATTTTTACTTCATCTGTTTCCATGAGAAAAAGAAGACAAAGAAAAAAAAATATATCTATTATGGTAAGAACATAGTTTCTCAATTACAATCTCTCAGATAACAAAAGACAAGAAATATCTTTGTCATTAAATCAGAGATACATCCAACGAGCACCGAGTCATCAACAAGAGATAGAAAATATAAATAAATAGAAAATTACAGTTATAAAAGAGAACAGAAGACCTTGGGAGCAGATATACGAGAGCGTATGAAATGATTTCCATTAATCAAAGACGTTGTACATAATTTCCTTTAACCCACAAGAATAAATAGAACACCACATAGACCACACCATCAAACCAGCTAGCCCACCTCCAGTTTGCTATACTGCCCACCCCTCATGGTGTATACGAAGTACCTAACTGATGTTGATGGTGCACTGCAATTGACGTACATAAAGTTGGGTCGGTCACCATGCCTGCAGTTTTTAGAACACAAATTGTGATTTGTGGGGTGCCTCTTTGGTTTGCTATGGCTCTGACTCTGGCTTTGGCGTATCTATATTCATTTTGCTAGATATTCTTCATGTAAGAGCCGCCGCACACTGAATCATTCTGTGATCTGTGACATTTTTTATCTTTTAATTCATGTCGTCGTCGTTTGTGTGTTGTTTTTTTTTTTCATCTGTGTCCCGCTTTTTAATTTACTTTTCCTTGATTCAAATGAAATGCAAATTGCAAAGCGAAGTGATTTGTTTCTGTTTTGGGCCCATGTGGACCTGTAAATTACGCATCTGATTTGGGCGAAACATATCCAAAGAAAGCCAATTGTGGACGATTGGAATTGTTGGGGGATTTGTTTAACCTTTTCGAGATACCTACTCAGATTACTATAGTTAAAAACAACAATTAATATCAGAGGTCAAAAATGTGATTATTTGAAACGGAGTAAAATTTTGTAGTTCTCAACGATTCTCACTAACAAGCATTTTGAATATTGTCCTTCGAAATGTTTGTGTGCGTTGAAACATAAAATAATGTCAAAGGCAAAATTTTAAGGGTGACTCTTTAAAAGTTATGATGATTTCATTTTGACAACAAAATTGGGAACAGACTCGATATGTGTCCAGTCGTGTCATTTGAATATATTTTCCATGAAATCTCGTATTATAGATTTTAGGAATGAATGAAAAACACGCGAAAGCCGCGACGGATCTGTCATGATAGTTTTTTTTTTTTTTTTTTTTTTTTTTAATAAGCATCCTAGTGAAAAGTCTGGTCGGAAACCTGAAGCGGAACCTGTGACTGAATGCCGCTTAGAAAAAGCACACTACCGAAGGGGCTATTTTTGTCTATTAAAATTTTAAAAGACAAAGGTAAATGCTTCGTTTCGATGATTACTTCTTTTCTAATGAATACAAATTTCAAGGCAGCCTATCAATCTTCGTTGCAGGTTAATGACAGACACCTTTTCTTCCTAAAACTCCTCAGAAAAAATAAAAAAAAAACAGCAAAATATCAAAATGATCAATCACAACTACCATGACTCTCTAATAACAATTCAGGACGGAAAATGGATGCTATTGAAAATATTAAGTCAGGATTAGACAAATTCAATTAATGCCAAAAGTTGAACATAACGGGTGTTTTTTTTAAGTTATAGACCTTTAAGTTGGCAACACTATTTTAACTGGCGGCCATTTTGTCATCTCTCAAACGATTTATTTTTAGTTTGGTTTGGTTTGCAATTTCAACATGAATAAATTGACGCCTGAACAACGCTTCTAAATTGTGCAAATTTATTTTGAAAATTATGGTTCTGATGTACGAAATACGTATCCCAATTTTAATAAACAAATTTTGTTCAGCGATGAAGCTCAGTTTTGTTTGAATGTCAATAAGCAAAATAAATAGGGATTCGTTCAAAATCCCGAAAACCAAAATCCCGAAAGTTCTAAAATCCCGAAAAACCAAAATCCCGAAAATTCAAAATCCCGAAAAATCAAAATCCTGAAAAATCAAAATCCAGAAAAATCAAAATCCCGAATGTTCAAAATCCCGAATGAAAAATAAGCTTAGTACGAAAACTGTTGACACAGGCGCCTGCCAGACAACTGGACATACCCTTAACGGAGCAACGATGTTGCGTGAGCGGGTGTGTCCCCGAAAAAGGGAGTTAAAATCCCAAGAACCCGCGAAGCGGGCCACCCAGGTCAAACTAATTACAAATGTTACAGACACAGGCGCCTGCCTGACAAGTTTACATACCCTTAGCGGAGCAGCGAAGCTGCGTGAGCGGGTGTGTTCCCGAAAAAGGGAGTTAAAATCCCAAGAACCCGCGAAGCGGGCCACCCAAGTACTGCTGATTATGAAAACTGTTGACACAGGCGCCTGCCTGCATCACTAATCCAATTTATCAGTATTGATTGCTATTCGGGATTTTAATTTTTCGGGACTTTGATTTTTCGGGATTTTGATTTTTCTGGATTTTGATTTATCGGGATTTTGGTTTTCGGGATTTTGAACCAGACCCAGGTACATCTTTTGGTCGGAACAACTTTTTTGAAATTCGTCTTATAACGGTACCTCTCATAGTACTGGTTTCGCCCGATTTCCCGATTGTGATTTTGAACACAAGAAGGCATTTATAGTTCAAATAATATAGCACTTCAAAATTTCGAAAAACTTATATTTTTGATTTAAAAAAAAATTTATAAAAGAAAATTGGTTATCGAAATATTATTTTTTTTAAATAATATTCCCAGGTAAAACTACAGCTTTTCTCAAAAATGATATAATCCAAAAACCCCACTTAAAAAAATCGTATGCACGACTGGGTCGCATGAACTTGCTCTAATGTGTGACAGTGGTCCAGGGGCTTGAGATTTTGATAAAAATAATTTTTTCAAAATTCTTAAATAAATACTTAAACTAATTTGAGCTGAAAAAAAGGACACCATTTTATTTCTGGGATAGATTTGAATTTATGAGAATAAATTTATAAAAATCTGTGGAGCGGTTTTTGAGAAGAAAGTTTTTTTTGAAAAACTTTTTGAAAAAAAATTCAAAAAAAAAAAAAAAAAAAAACGCCAGTTCATAGGTATTCAGCAAATACATTCATTTATAATTTTTATAAAAAAAATTTAATCAGCAGTTTTCAAAATATTAATTTTTAGATTTTTTTAAACGCTTTTAAAACTACAAAAAAAATATTTTTTAAAAATATTAGTATGCAGTACAAATTGAGCTACCTACAGCTATATGTGTGTGAAATTTCGAAAGAATCGGTTAAGTCGTTTTCGAGATAGTCGAAAGCAAAAACAAACGTTCCTATGGAAAGTACCGTTCTAAGACATTTTTTGAAACTTTTTTTCAGCCATATGATTGGTCGTACCTAAAAAAGCAACACTGAATTTCTTAAATCGAAATCGTTAGAGCCGTTTTTGAGAAAAATAAGCTTTTACGTAAAGGTTATATGGCAGGTACCGTTATGTTTTGAGCTAAACAAAATTTTCAGTTTCCCTTCTTTACAATACCTAAAAAACTCAATGTACCGAGTTTGAAGCAATTCGGCCCACCCGTTCGGGCTGTAGGTGTCTATACATACAGACAGACACACATACAGACGGACAGAATTTTTAGACCATCTTTTTCGTCTTCGTAATGTCATGTTTCATTGTTATCTCAAAACTTTCTTTTTCGACGAATGCATAACTTGCCGTATAGTACCTACCTATAATCGCAAGTAAAAAAATGGTCGAACGGTTTTCAATATTTTTTTTGCTTAGATAGGCATTTGACAAATCTGACTTTAAATATGCATGCGATCATTTCAAAGGTTTACTTCATGCAACAGGCAACGCCCTCTGTTTCAATTCTCATGAAACTAATTAGCCTTCGTTTACTTGGACTTCAAAGATTCCACAGAATAAAAGCATAAATATTTGGATTTGGAAACAGAGTGTTTCAATGTTATACCCAATCAATCAGCACTTCCATAATATATCACCTCTAGACACTGACTAGACTGATTGATTCTATGTTTCGTTGGTTCCATGCGATTCGAAATAAACATTCGACCGTTCAATTTTTAAGTGAAAATGAATGTCTGCGCTTGTATTTTAATTTTTTTTTTTTTTTGCTACATTTTCCATTAAAAACTTTCTTTTTGCGCGTGCATCACTCTACTCTCCCAGCAAAAAAAAATTAATTTTACGTAAACAAAAGAAAGCAAAGCTGTTAAGTTATGCGAAAAATATGCATATTAACGAATCGTGAAACACCAATGCGTGTATGGCATGGTTTTAGAAATTCAAGTTCTCACTGTGAAAAAAAAAAAAAAATAAAAAAACACAATTTTCCATCGAACTCACTCTTATGCTTTGGCGGTTCAAAAGGAATTCAATCAAGGCACTCCATTGTGAATTTAAATTGGTTCCTTTAGTTCAGACAGAAGCAAGAAAAATCAATTCAAATTTTCATCGATTTCTCTTACGTCGTTCTCAGTACATAAAAAAAAATAAAATACTTTTGATTTTCATAGAAAATGAAAACGTGCAAGGCAACCCCCCGTGTCGCCAGTAAATTATATTTTGCTTTGTGAGAACCTTAAATATATATATTTTTTAATAATATGATCACACAAAGGTGAATGAAACTTTTTGAATATTAATAAACTGTTGAATAATTTTTTAATTTTTTTTCTTATTCCACGTGAAAAATGTGGTCTTTGTTAAGGTATGATTGTTTTATTGACGTCATGACATGACTAAGGCAGACGCTCAAGGAGCAGTGGCTGGGACTGTTCTCAGATGATTTAAACCTTCGTTTAGTCGGAAAATTGTTTGGTATTTGACTGCATTGGACTTCATGAGAAAAGAAGAAGACTTGGCACTGTTTTTGAAGCTAGTTTTCATTTACTCCATAGAAGGTTTTCAGCCCTATATTGCCTTCATATACTCCTCATGTGCCGGCATCCAATAAAGAATCAAACGAGAATCTTCTGAAAAAGTTTGGGAACTTGTGACTGACAAGTTTACCCAAAGCTCTCAAGGCAGCAAAGATGTGTTTGAATGACATAATTATCCTCACGCCCTGTATTAGATGTAATGCCTCTTCTTGGATTATTGTCTAATAGTGACCACCGTCAGTATACAATCAGAAATTCGGTAAAAGGATTTGGTGTGAAGTTTTCAAACTCTTCTCATGACAAACTCACCCCCCCCCCCCCTCTCCATTTAGAATGACCTGTTAATATTAAGCTTCTTTCAAAAATGGGATGGTGTCACCTTCTTTTCTTCTTTTACTTAAAGGAACTACAATAACTGTGTTTTTTAGGGGCTATCGGGGAGATCTTTACAGATAATCAGCTTTGTACTAATTCCAAGACTGAGTCTCTTTAAGAGGATCCTTCTATTACAATGGCTAGATCGTTTGCGAATGCCCCTAAATGAATACCATGGCCATCTTATGACTTTAACAGAATGCTTGTATTATGACTGACTAGCTAAGCGGGGAGATCCTCTGGTTGTTAGTGCAGACATTTCTAGATCATACATTTTACTCCTAATAATGCTGCAACTGAGCAAGGTCTGGAGACTCCATGAATAGTTTGCTGAAACCTCCCTCGATGTCAAGGAAATCGACTTTACAGCGTTCCTGTTTAAGGACAGAGGATTAAAAATGCTATGACCAAAAGTGTGTGTGTGTGTGTTGAGGGGGTTGCATTTGAAAATGAACGACTGAAAACTGATGGGACGGAAGGATTTAAGGCTTGGTAGATAAATTACTATTATATCTCCTGCAAGCTTCTGGGAAGTTGCAGAAAAGTTCCAGCTTCCTTTTGTGACAGTGAAATTTTATGACGCTATATAGTAACAGAATTGTTTAGCCTTTTTCTGGTGTCACCTTGTTGGGATCTTCATTGTTACCCAACAGAAGAGAATTAGGTTTATAGATAGTTTCGAAAAACAGATTCTGAAAAGCGAGGTTTTAAAAGAAGCTCCAGTTTTTCTCTCTTTGCTCTTTGTCGGAGTGCCGCACAGTAGTTCGGTTTGTATGGGAGAGCGGAAAAAAATGTGTAATTTCTGAACTATTTAACGAATTTAAATAAAATTTGGCACAAATGTCAAAATTGGTCTTATGCATATTTATTGGTAAAAATTTTGTTCACAAATATTTATTAGAAAAAAAGTTGTTGAATTTTTTTTTAAATTTGGGGGTTTGGTTGCATAATTAGTTAAAATTTGGTTAAAATTTGCTAGGAAAAAAGTTATTTGTGCTTTTTTTAAATTAAGGGTTGTGTTTGTAAAGGAAAGCGGAAAAAAGTCTTTTAAATCTGAATTGCTTATTGGATTTTAATGAATGGGTAAAGAAGTCAAAATTGGTATTATAAATAATTGGAGAAAATTTAGTTAAGAAAAAATAAATACAAAAAAGTTATTAACATTTTTCTAATTTTAGGGTTTTGATGCTAGGCTCAGTTTTTTTCTGAAAGTAAATTCTGAATTTTTAACAACGATACAAAATTGTTTGATTTTGATTTAAATGAAAAACGCAAAAGATTTAGGGAAAAACCCATACACTGGCGAAAATCTAGAAAAAAAATCAGTCTTTAATTTTTACTTGACACAAGGTTTTGCGTGAAATTAACAAAAAATGCAGTATTATCTCTTATCCTTTGTTTATTATTTATTAAGATCTATGATATAATTAAACTTATCATAAATTATTAATACTTTTTATGTATTTTCCCAAGAAAATGGAGTTGAAATATTTTGCAGGCAGAAATGTATTGTCAATGTATTAATTTTGTTTTACCTTTTAAATAAAGGTACACACCCACAAAATTGTAGATTCTTGATATATCCCACAACCCCACCGTCAAAGCGGAGTTTTTTGAAAACCAATTCAGTGCGACAAATTTTAACATAAATTTGAGGGTCGCATCTCGCATTTGCTCGGAGCTGATTTTTTCTGTGCTGTAACTTGAAGCTACATTTAAAACTCAAACATTTCCATCAAATCAATTTTTTTAGTACCAATGTTTGAGGCTTTTTATAGAAAGCTACTTTTATTCATTTTATTTACAATTTTAAATACTCAAGGCAGACCAACAAGTGATACAGAATTTACGTTTAGGCGTAAAAGTTTCTTCTAAAAGTTTGTTGAAAATATGGTTCGCGACTTGAATAATGTTTTTTTTTTCATCTTTAAGGGCTTGTAAGTAAAAGTAAATAAGATAAACATAGGTACATATAAGTATATTAAAAAACTCTTTAATATCATATGCTCGGGTTATATAATAGTATTTAGACATACAAATCAAATGGCCACCTCATGAAACTTTTTCCAAATGATTTTTTCCGCGCTCAGATCACTGTTTGCCATATACTCATTTTGGTATAGGAATACCTATGGTGGTGACTGGTGAGTTTATCAGTAGCGAGAGTTCTCAACTAGATGAAGCATCAGATAACTTCTCACAAAGTTCCTGAAATACTCCTTTTTTATATTTTACAATTACAGTTGGTTAGAACAAAAGAGTAGGATTTGCCAGCCATTATGTTGGGCTTTATTGAAGTCTTTATTAAGTCTAGACTCTAGACTATAGAAAGTAATAATAATAATAATAATTTATTGTGCAAGAAAAAGATACATTGTTACAGCATATTAAATCAAAACATGGCACCAGCCGTCTGCTTGATAGGCAACTCAACAATTTGGTATACACTTATATAAACTTAAACAAAAATAATGAAATAAATAACATATTTTGTAATATAAAAAGTCAAATAAACAAATGGTATAATTTGAATCAGATTTTCTTATATTTTTACATACATACATATATGAAGATAAGCAATGATTTCTTTACACGGAGAAGAAGGAAAGAGAAAAGGAATTATGAAGCTTATGAAAACTCCTTTAATATAAATGTGCGATACTTATAGGATTCAATACCATAGTTGTACAATGAGTTCCAGTCAGAACCATTAAAGATTTCCTTAACTTGATCCATACTTAAAGTTTTAATACCAAAATACCTTTCCCGTATTCTTGAAAAAACAGGACAAATAGACAAAAAGTGAAAACAGTCTTCTTTTTATTTCAAATTGCATATTGAACAAAATTGGTTAACGTTTGACGAATAGGGGGCACCATTCAAAAGAATAGTTTCTGACCTCAGCTTAAACAGAAATGAAATCTTTTTATAATTGAAATCATCTTTGAAATAGTTTAATCTACAAAGATTATAGTTGAGCTCTGAATACAAAATTCTGCTAGAAGAATTTCTTGCTTGAAGTATAAAGTCATTTCGCTGCATCTCATCAAGTTTTTCCATTATTATAGAAAATGCATTTTCTAGTGTAGATATTTCCATATTTGGATGAAACTCTAGGTCATTACATCCGCATATTTGCCCTAACCTCTTCCATTCTTTAGCCCAAAAGTGATTGTACCTCATTTCATATTCAATAAGTTTCTTAACAAGTTTATTTTCCCCACAGTTCATTACTTTCAAAATGTAGTTCGCTTGTGTCATTAGAGTAAAGTTGTGAAGAAGTGATAACCCAGTCTCCAGATAGATAGCATAATTAGGTACATTGTATGGGAGGGTGAAGACTGAAGACTCTTTTGATAAAAATACGAAGCGTTTTTTCAAGGCTCTCGTGCAAGTAGCAGCCCCAAACCTGTGCTGCGTAACAACACCATTAAAAACTTGAAACTTGATAGATAAGAGAATATTTGTATTTGACATTATATTTTTCCATGTTGCATTTACAAGGTTTAACGCAGCTTTATGTTTAATTTCTAAATGTTTACTAAAGTCCATGTCTGAGGTTAATGTGACTCTTAAGTATTTGAATTGTTTAACAATTTCAACTTCTTCACCGTTGTAGCTCCATTTTTCATCTCTCCTATATCGACCACCACTTCTAAAAATCATAATTTTTGACTTCTGAGTGTTAATCAAAAGATCCCATTTTTTACAATAATCAGAAACTCTATTTATCATAAGTTGTGGCGATTCTGCAAAGATCACTACATCGTCAGCATATACAAAAGTGCTTTAACAGTTGTGTCTGAAACGTAGACTCCCCCTGGTAGTTTGTCAATGATGTCGTTAATGAAAATTGAAAATATAAGGGCACTTAAAATGCATCCTTGTTAAACACCTGTGTTTGTATTGAACTACTCAGAGACTTGTTGTCCATCCCACACTGTAGCTTCAGTATTCTCATACAGGGATGTTAAAATATTCATAAGCTTGTATGAAATTCCCAAGCAAGACAGCTTGTAAAATAAAGCATTCCTGTTAACAGAATCAAAAGCTGCTTTAAAATCAATAAAAAACGCATATAACTTCTTTTTTCTATCCAGGTAAGACCTAGCAATGGTTGTGAATGAAAAAATTTGATCATTTGTGGAATAGTTTTTACGAAAACCAGCTTGAAAATCCGAGATTATTTTGTTACCTGTTACCCAGAACTCTAATCTATCAAACATTATACCACAGAAAATTTAACTACTACATTCATAAAAGAGATACCACGGTAGTTTGTGACTTCATTTACAAAACCTTTTTTATGTTAGGATAATATTTTAGATTGTCTAAAGGAACTAGGTATTTCACCAGTCATAAAAATTTTGTTGAAGGTATTCAATAGCATCGTTTTAAACCCTAGACTAGCGTTTTTGTAAAATTCGTAGCTGATGCGGTCAATACCAGGGGCTTTGTTACATTTATCTCGTTTAAGGACTTCATCCAGTTCTACTATAGTAATATCCCTGTCTAAGATCTCATTTTTTACAAGTGGATGTGCATAACAAAAGTTATACTATAGAAAGTTTCTTACAACTTCAGCAGGCGGTATTTCTTTCTTCTGTCTTAGTTTTCAGGGGACAGCTATTTATATTCAAAAGCATCTCCTTATTTAAAGTATTTTGCGTTTTGGAAAGTCCTGAAATCGCAAAACCTCATTCCTAAAATCCCAACATGAAAGATTTGATATCTGTTAGGTTGGGAGATCTGATCTGAATTCGCAACGGAATGTCTCGTCAAACGTTAAATCAAAGCCATCATCTGTTGCAATTGTTTTTTTTTTTTTTTTCAAAAGGAAATATGAAGTTTTTTGGTATTAGTTTATGTTTTGATAGATTTTGCTGAGTTCCATAAGCCCACATAAAACAACTCATAAAATACTTAAAGAAATACAAGGTTTAAATATTCAATTCAGTTCAGATTGTGAAATATTTAAACCCATGTATCTTTTTTCACACATTATATTAACCAAGAAATCAATCAGAAATCATGTGAAAATTAATGTCCCCCATATTTCTCAATAAGTAGCTTATTTCTAGGTTCAAGTGAAGTTCAAATGATTTAAGTAAGCAAAATCATTCAATGAGCGTTATGAAAAATTACAAAGAAATTACCAAATTTTATTACGCCACTTTGATAATAAAAATCACAACTCTTTCGTCTGAATGGCATTGCTCATATATTGTCTGGATCCCAGTGATCTATTTACTTGTATGTTAGCACTTTTAATAAAAATTAAATCGCTTACCTAGGTAGGTATCTATAGGCAAGATACTTTTTATATGGAATCGATTTAAATCGTTTGCTAATTACAAATGTATCTATTGATGGCTATTGCTTGTATCTAAGGTAAAGCTATAACAAAACGCATTGGACGTAAACCTATCTGTAATGTTATGAAATGAACAACTTAATGTAGAGTATGGTATTCCATAACTGGTTTTTGCAGCAGCTTTCGCCACTATAATTTCCACACATTCCATTTGCAGTTTTTCATTGACGTAAAGTGTTAACATTATATGACAACAATGAGGAAGTTTCCTTACTACGTTGTCTATTGTTGATTTTTTTTTAATATAAAATTTTTGAAAACATAGTTAGTATACTAACAAAGTTTAAAGACAGCAGATTATATTTTATAAATTAGTAGAATTTCCTTGCATAGTGCAAACGGCTAACAGAATTCAACACGATTTAAAAATATGCCTTGGTTTTGAAGGTAGTTTTGCGAAATTCCGAAAAAATCAGCAGCGGATATAAGCTTGGGCATGGGCCTAGGGCGGTAAATTTTGAGGGGCGCCAAAAGCGTCTGTGTCGCGACTCATAAAATAATTTTTTTATTTTTCAATTTTTGGAAAAAAATTATAATTTTACGGAATGTGCATGATCCGACAGTCCTGATCATGCGGTGTCCACAATACACCCTAGCTATACTTTAAGCATGCAGGTAAGGAGATTATAGAGGAGGTCAAGCAGTTAGATTATCTGGGCAGTTTAATGACATTCAATGGCGGTATGGACCTGGATGTTATCAACAGAATCATTTATCCTGAGCGGAGCTCTAGCAAAATATCATTAAACATACTAAGTTAAATCTCTTCGAATCCTATGTTAAATTTAGACGGACTGCAGACAAACAATATCCAACGTTGAACTGAGGAATAGAACCCACAGACAAAATTGGGTTTAAAAATCCATCCCAAGGGTAGTAAACGTTAGAGGACCCCGCAAAACAACTTGGATCTTTTTTAAAAGAATATCGGTGTCAGTAATGATCACGTGGAATGACTGGTTGCTGCCCTATGCTCCATGAAGAGTTAAAGTTCTGTTGTACTTGCATTTTTCTTTTAACAGTTTCTGAATGAATAAATCAGAAAGGAAGTCGATAATATAAAATGCTTACCTTTAATCTTCTTAATCAGTCTCAGACACACTGCGTAGACATGTCATAAACATTTCAGTAACGTCAATAATCGTTCTTTTGAAATTTATGATGTTTATAAAAAAATCAAATAAATTCTAATCTTTAACTATAATTATTATGATGTACAAGATTTTTTTTTTTGATCAACATAGGGTTAAAGTGTAATCGTAATTAAAATTTTCGTTGTTGACTATATTGCTGATTCAATACTCATACAAAAAAATAAAATAAAATGCACGACTGGGTCGCACGAACTTGCTCTAATATGTGACATTGTTCTTGGGGCTTGAGATTTTGATAAAAATAAGTTTTTCGAAATTTAAATAAATAGGTATACCTACTTAAAATAATTTGAGCTGAAAAATAAGTACGCCATTTTATTTCTTGGATAAATTTGAATTTATGGGAATACATTTATGAAAGTCTGTGGAGCGGTTTTGAGAAAAAAAGTTTTTTTTTTTTGAAAAACTTTTTGAAAACATTTTTCAAAAAAAATTCAAAAACGCCAGTTCATAGGTAGTTATTCAGCAAATATTTTTATTTATAATTTTTGAAAGAAATTTAATGAGCAGTTTTCAAAATATTATTTTTTTTAATTTAAAAAAAAAAGGCTTTTAAAAAAACAATAAAATATTTTTGAAAATATTGGTATGCAGTATAAATTGAGGTACCTACATCTACATATATGTACATATATGTGTGACATTTCGAAAGTATCGAAAAACGGTTCTATGGAAAGTACCTACCGTTTTTAGAAAAGTTTTTAAATTTCTTTTGTTCAGCCATATGATTGGTCGTACCTAAAAAGCTACACTGATTTTTTAATACCTAAAAACCTCTATATACCAAGTTTGAAGCAATTCGGCATACCCGTTTGGGCTGTAGGTGTCTATGTACATACAGAAAGGCAGACAGACATAAGGACTGACAAAATTATTCCTGTAATTCGCGAGATACCATTCGCTATGCTCGAACAAGTCGCCCAAAATTGGACCTTCCGAATGGATCACCTCAGTCAGAATTAGTCGTGGCCATTAATTACCTTCATATCATTTTTAATAAGTAAATGCCATAATTTATTCTTTGAACTGATAATAAAAATTTTAAGCTCACTTTCAAATTTATGAGTTTTATTTTTTTAGGGTTCAGGTCATAATTCTGTATGTGCCAAAAATCGGACTCCAAAATTCTGTAAATTCAAAATTGTGCATTTTAAAATTCTAAGTATTGAAGAATTTTAAGACAGAATTTTGGACTTACAATTTTTAAAAGCAGAAAAGTGGATTTACAGAATTTTGAAATGCAGAATTTTGAAATAACAGAATTTTGAAATTACAGAATAATGGAATACAGAATTATAGTCATACAGAATTGTTTACTCATTTACAGAATTTTGTTCACACAGAATTATGAAATGCAGAATAACTTTTCTTTTCTTCACCTGTTCGACAGAGTTCAGAAAAAAGCCTTTAAATTGGTAGGAGATTATGGAAACATTTCTATTACTTGAACATGTCGAAATGCTTTATGTCTTAACTTATTTTATCGGTTCTTCTACAAAAAATGCTCACCCGAGGTAGCCAGCTGCGTTCCAACTCTTAAACATTTCCCCCATAATACTCGTCTTGCTAGGAATGCTCATAGGTTTACACTTGAGCCCAATTTCGCACGTACCATGAAATATAGGGATTCTTTCTTTAGCCGTACAACACGAATTTGGAATGAATTGCCTGGCACAATTTTTCCTTACCATTTTGATCTGCAGACATTCAAGATCAATGTTCATCGACACCTCCTTTCCCTTCCTCCCTTAATTCCTATCGCTCGCGCTGTGACTTATCATTAAAAGGGCTATAACAAACCCCTTGAGCGCGTGTGCATTATAAAAAAAAAAAAAACGACTAGTTCCCATTTTTGTATTATAAATCAAACCTCACGATGAATCACCCATTACATAGTTCAGGTCTTCATTTAAGTTTGATTGAGATATAAATTTTATTAAAATAATAATAATTGTAATCATTGATGATATAATTTATTACGATTTTTGTTTTCTGATGTTGGTGCCTGCTCGCGATCTTTTATCAAAAGTAACTTACCCGAATGTTGAATGCATTATTAAATTATACTTTAAAAAAAATATATACTACCTAGATACTATAATAAATTGTCGTTAAGCTTTAATAACAATTAATTATTATTAATTGTGTTTATAGCATTTACAGTAAATTTAATCTCTCGTCAGTCATCACTATTCAATTCGATTTTTTGTGAGGCAAGGTATAGGTAGGAAGTCTTGTTGCATTTTAATTTGTTGTTCAAATGGCAAGCGATCAACTTTGGCATTCAAGTGCAACTGCAACCGCGACGCAACAGCAACTTGCACCCAGCACAGCAAGTAAAGTAATACAAATCGTTGCAATTTTTTATCAGACGAGCGACGCGACGAAAAGTTCAAACGAAATGCCAACAATCTAATTCACCGTCTATCTTTTGTAGGTAGCTACGTCTTTTCTTTTCTAGTTTTAATTTAAACATCTGACACGATTGCCAAAAATAACGAATACAAATTGCTGCTGAATGGATTCGGAACAAAAAGTGTGGTTCTTTACCTTCATGTTCACTAGTTTCCTTCAAGTTTTGTGTATGCTCTACTCTTCCTTTGACATTATTGGAAAATCAATCGATATACGGAATGTTGTCCAACCATTGTAATATAGTTTTTATCGTGTAAACCTTCTTTTGGTGGTTTTAATTCTTTTTTTATTATTTACTAGCTGACCCGCCAGACTTTGCTCTGTCTTAATTTAAATAAATAAAGATACGTGTTAACAACGTAAAAGTGAGAAGAAACTTACATCAGAGCTTCATGATACTTCAATAAAAATGTATAACCTTCCGTCAAATTTGTAATCACAATAAATCTGAAGGTGCATTTTTTTTTATGATCGACATTCAGGTAAGCGATAAAGCAAACAGTTCGTTATCTGGAGTGGCAACAAACAAAACTGAAGTGGCGGCTGCCGATGCCGACACGTGAACGCAACACAATTGATCATAGATTAGGTTAAGTGGCTGCCAGCTATAGAGAGTTATAGCTGACAAACTTAATCTAAAAGAGGACCGTTGTGATATTACAAAGTGTTGGGTGTTGGATTCTAATAAATAGAGTTTGTCTTATTAACAAGTGCAGGGCATGTAATAGGAGATGGAGAATGGTCTTCTACTCTTCTTCGTCCATATACCTAGCTTCTGTTAAAGTCGTTTGCGGCATACCACTCAAACCTATGAGATAGTGTCCTGTAGTGACACCTTTAACGGATCTAATGTGCTGCCTGGTTAGAGAGTTTTTCGCCCAGCTTATCAGCATTTTGATGAACTCCTTAATTTGTACAACAAGATCACCTTGAGCAGTATAATTCCCTTGGGAACATTATTAAGATCAAAGCCTTGTGTTTGAAAATACATTTGCCCAAAATCTGTCCTTCAAAATATGAAAAGCCTCGTATTTGAAAGTTCCAAGGAAATCAATTGTATGCAAATTTATTCGTTTCTGGTTTTGCGGTTAGTGTTTTAAGTGTTGGGCGCCATTTTTGAGGCACAGGTGTGAGTCCTGAGTCATACAAAAGTAAGTACTCGTGTGTTCCTTCCATTGAGTAGTAAAATAAAAGCACTTGAATTCAGGTACACAAGTAACCCCTTTCATTGATAATAATTATTTGAAATTCTTTGAGCGCTACTCAAAGGAAATCAGTACTTGTAAGTTATCACTGAAAATATATCAATTGGCACTTATCATTAATTATTGACTTTGACAAGTGAGCTATCAGTAAAAACATTTTTAATTGTTACAATTAAAGGGGTATTAGGTATGACAATTTATCGCATAAAAAGACGGCAATTTCCACATTACATTCAAACTTTAAGAACTATAAAAATGTCAACGGTAACTAGTTTTCGGAGGAGTATTCGGATATAATTTTTGAGCGTCAGCAAAGGCGAGGATAACAAGCACAAGCATCACATCATTAAAACTGCGGTAGACTTTATAGTCCTTATTTCGGCATTCTTGGGCTTCCTCAGAATCGCTTGAGATTGTATACGAACGAAATTATTGAACGCTACTGTTAAGTTTCTTTTCGTCTCTGAGTTATTTTACTAACTAATTTGCATCTATAATATGTTTTAATCGTGTGTTTTCACTAAGCTTAGACAAATATGCTGGGTAGTAAAGTGCTTTGATAAGGAGAGATTTCGTGGGGATCGATTATTGGTGGGCGATTTAAAAGTATGCCAAGGTTTTTGGCTGTTTCGAAATATTCAAGCTGCGTTGGCTGCGCGATACAATCTAAGGACTTTCCGGGTTCAGAAATCGAAAGTGGTAGTGCTAACCTTTACGGTCATCTTTGATTTTAAAATGAATATCCTTAGATTAGCCGCATGAAAGGCTTTGGAGAAATCAAAAAGCACAAGAAAATACAATAGATCACTGTAATTTAAAACTTTCAAGATGCCGGAGACTCAATTGTGATTTTGTCTAAAGCCAGATTGTTGAGGGCTCAAGAGTCGGTTTTGCGTTTAAATAAGTTGAAATTGGATTATGGAGGATGTGTTTCAAGTAGGTAGATAGGTATGTACCTACTTTTGATAAACATGAACAAATTGATAATGATTTAGATTTTAGATTAAGATTAGATTAAGATTAGATTAATAAATGATTTATTTTTACTTGCGATTATATGTAGGTAGATACTACAAAATAGGGCAAGTTATGCATTTGTCGAAAAAAAAGTTTTGAGATAACAATCAAACATGACATTACGAAGACGAAAAAGATGGTCTAAAAATTCTGTCGGTCTGTATGTCTGTCTGTATGTTTAGAGACCTACAGCCCAAACGGGTGGGCCGAATTGCTTCAAACTTGGTATATAGACTTTTTTTTGGGTATTGTACAGAGGGGAAATTGAAATTTTTTTTTTAGCTTAAAAAATAACGGTACCTGCCACACAACCGTTACATAAAAGCTTATTTTTCTCAAAAACGGCTCTAACGATTTCTATTTAAAAAAATCAGTGTTGCTTTTTAGGTACGACCAAACATATGTCTGAAAAAAAAGTTTTAAAAAATGGCTAAGAACGGTACTTTCCATAGGACCGTTTTTTTTTTGCTTTCGACTAACTCGAAAACGACTCAACCGATTCTTTCGAAATTTCACACACATATAGCTGTAGGTAGCTCAATTTGTGTTGCATAGGTACCAATATTTTTTTGTATTTTTAAAAGCATTTAAAAAAAAATTAAAAAATTAATATTTTGAAAAATGTTTATTAAATTTTTTTCTAAGAATTTTAAATAAATGTATTTGCGGAATACCTATAAACTGGCGTTTTTGAAAAAAAACTATTTTTCTCAAAAACCGCTCCACAGATTTTTATAAATTTATTCTCATAAAATCAAATTTATCCAAGAAATAAAATGGCGTACTTTTTTTCAGCTCAAATTAGTTTAAGTATTTTTTTAAGAATTTTGAAAATTTTATTTTTATCAAAATCTCAAGCCCCTAAGCCACTGTCACACATTCGAGCAAGTTCGTGCGACCCAGTCCTGCATTTTATTTTTTGAAATTATGATAGAAGAGCCGTTGTGTAGAAAGTTCCACTACAAACAGCTGTTCTCTAAAAATTGAGGTCAAAGATTTTTTCAAGGACGTTGAAGTGAATTTAAAAAAGTGCTCTTGCCGCAAACAGGATGATCAGCCCAAGGCGTACCTGGATTGCGTTTGACTGTGTCGCCAAACCAAAGTCCAAAACACTCATCAAACAAACAAAATTCAATATCTATCCATTTTTGTTGCAAAACCAAACACAAAATTATTGGATTTTGTTTATATTCCATGACATAAGCTTTAAAGAAATCAAAATGAAAACACAGCTGTTCTCTAATTCATGAACAGAAACGTTAAAGACCAACATTAAAATATCGTCGTTCTGGGTCTATTTGTGTTTATTTTTATTATTATTATTATATATATTTATTAGTTATAAAATAACTTTCAAATTTACAATTTTTACAAATTTAAATTTAGAAATTTAGTTAGCAAACAAATTGTTGGGATTCTTTTACAAGTTTAGTTACAAGTTTTTTAAAAGTATACAAATTTGACTCATTTTTTATATTCATTGGTAAGTTGTTAAAAAGCTGCAATCCGCGATACATCACTATTTTAACAGAACAATATTATTTGTATTTATATCTCTCCTCGAAATAATATTGTTATCCCTTAAAATTTTTTCGGAGGTTCAACCCCTACCATTCTCCCTTTAAGCTACGCTCTGCAGCGATCTTAAGCGGCAAAACAAGATAGGTAATACTAAAAACTCCTTAGTGATATTACTGTAGGTTCTATGTCTATGTATTATATAGTACAAAGCATTTCCGTCAAGTTAGCACTACCACTTTCGATTTTTTTAAAATGAACAATTGGATTAATTGTGGTGAATTTGTCGTAAATTTGTCGTGAAACAAAAAAATTTGTCGCGCCCCTATTTTAAAAGTTAACCCCTGGTAGTGCTAACTTGACAGTCAAGTTAGCACTACCACCCCCCTAAAAATGCTTAGGATACTCAAAAACAAAAAATTAGTATCCCATTAATTGTCGTGAATTTGTCGTAGACAATCCCCATTATTTTAAAAAAATTCAGATTTTTTTTCCGGGAACTAAACCTATTTATACTAAATTGACAGCCAATTTTTGAAAAAAGTCAAAAAATACTTAAAATTAAAAAAATTTAAAATTTTTTTTATTGGATTAATTGCCGAATATTAGTTGCAAATTTGTCGTGAAACAAAATAATTTGTCGCGTTTCATTAGCCCCTAGTAATTACTAGGGGTTAATTTTAAAAAATGAAACGCGACAAATTATTTTGTTTCACGACAAATTTGCAACTTATATTCGGCAATTAATCCAATAAAAAAAAAATTTAATTTTTTAAATTTTAAGTATTTTTTGACTTTTTTCAAAAATTGGCTGTCAATTTAGTATAAATAGGGGTACCTAGTTCCCGGAAAAAAAATCTGAAAATTTTTAAAATAATGGGGATTGTCTACGACAAATTCACGACAATTAATGGCATACTCAGTTTTTAATTTCGTGCATTTTTGGGGGGTGGTAGTGCTAACTTGACTGTCAAGTTAGCACTACCAGGGGTTAACTTTTAAAATAGGGGTGGGAAAATTTTTTTTGTTTCACGACAAATTTACGACAAATTCACGACAAATAATCGCATACTCAATTTTTAATTTAATGCATTTTTTGGGGGTGGTAGTGCTAACTTGACTGTCAAGTTAGCACTACCAGGGGTTAACTTTTAAAATAGGGGCGCGACAAATTTTTTTGTTTCACGACAAATTTACGACAAATTCACGACAATTAATCCAATTGTTCATTTTAAAAAAATCGAAAGTGGTAGTGCTAACTTGACGGACATGAATTAAGAACTTTCTTTTCGTTTGGCAAATTACAGAGTCCAAGTTTTATTGCTTTTCAACATGCTTCTCTCTCCTATCAATTTTAAAGCTTTTTTCTGGACTCTGTCGAGCAGGTGGAGAAAAGTTTGAGAAGCACTTCCCAAAGATGGGAGTTATACCCAAGTTTCGGGCGTATAAACCCTTTGTAAATGGTAGCCAGATCAAAAGGGATGAATAACTTCTTGCATCTTTAAAGGAAGCCTTAGCGTCTTTCAGCATTTTTGGCAATCTCAAGTAGGTAGGTAGGTATGTGGTCATTCCAAACACATACCGAGTACTGATAGCTTTTCGGCCTCCTCGATGCAAGTACCTACCATTCATGGATAATTATCCAGCATTGCATGCATCCAATTCCCAATGTAATCTTTGGCTGAGACACCATATTGAACGAAAGATTACATTTTCCACTCGGAATCTATAGCTACTGGTGAGTACAAAACATCTTTTATGTTATAGATACTAACTTACCACCTACATAGATCCTAGACATAACTATTTACCAACCTTCAATACCTACACAAATCTAATAGATACCAACTTTTTCTACTAGAGACATCTTTACGATAATTCTACGTTAGCTGCTTCTATGTCTATCGTCTACCTATTTAGTCATCGGCACCAGCAGTTACAGGCATAAATATAAAATTATTGTTTTTATTATTGCAGTCACGAACGGGATTCCCAGAATTGCACAGACAACCTTCAGAACAGAAGATCACCCCACAACTCTCGCCATCACCATCACCCTAATCCAGAGAAGTCATACCCAGAAAGAGTAGCTTTATTCACAAGTCGATTGTAGCCTCTTCGAAGAGATAATCATGCCCCAACAACCTCCCTAACCCAATAAAATATGAAGAAGCAAAACTACAAGTACCAATGAACAGCAAAACAAAGCGTCAACGAACTTACTTGGGTTAACGTATTCCATTCCAGTTTGAGTTTTGGGGCACGATTAATATTGCAGAGACGGAAATGTTATGTTTTTTTATCGTGTAATTAGTGCACACGAATGTTGGCGACAAAAAAAAAAACAATTAAAAACAACCGACAAATCAAAAAAAACACAAAAAAAGGAACTCTTGTAAACTAAACTGACCAAGCCAGGTCAAACACTATCCCAATCGAAATTTGTATTTTTTTTTTAATTTAATTTCTTTTCTTTTTTTTACCGAACAATAAACAACCGCAGCGCAGGCAGGTGAGATGAAGAACACTTTAAACACTTTAGAGTTGATAGGTTGGAAATTGGAGCACACGTTTTTAGAAAATCAAATTGATTTATGGTATTCTAAATTCTAAAAATAAATTTTTGAAACAATTTACCGATTTTTTCTTGTTTTTTTTTCAATTTAAAAAAAAACACAAACTTCCAATAAGAGTGAGTAAGAACGCACAATCAACATTCCTCTACTCAACTAGGATGCGCGTCAGACAGGCACAGGACTCATGGTCACGCTCACAAGTCACAACTCACGGGAGATGGAGCGATGGAGGAGATTTTTTCCGAGAAAGAAAGAAAATGATGACGATGGATGGATGGATGCTGCTGTGTCCTCAGACAATTTTTTTTTCTTTTCAATTTTCGAATGCCTTTGCGATTAAATTTTAAACAAAATAAACTTTCACTCTTTCAATGCGAGGTTATTTGTTTGTTTTTGTTTATGCAAATGCTCTTTTTTTTTATTTTTACAGTTGTATACACATTTTAATTTGCAAAAATAGTTTAATCGAAAGCGAACCGACTGTTTTTTTTCCGTTGCACGAAACGAACGAACACTCGACAATCGTACTCGACCCGCCTTACACAGTGCAGTGAGTGGTAAGAAAAGCGACAAGCGAGTAGCGAGCATCTGACAAAAACCGGAATGGAAAAAGTTATTATATGAAGAAGACGTTGAGGAAAGAAGAAGACGGATGGTTTTCAACTCTCGCTGACTCTGCTCTGACTCCCCCCTCAAACTAGTGTATAACAGTTAATTTGGAGTAGAGTGTTGTCTCTTTTAATCGTTTTTTTTCGCCGATTCTAGGAGAAATGTAGTAGATGGTGTTAGTTGTAGAATAACTAGGAAATATTTGATTTGTTCGGTAGTTGACGACACAGAATAAATAACTTAAAATAATATTTTTTTAATTTGTTTTTTGTTTCATTTATTTATTAGTTGCCTGACTGAGCTTTACACTGCTACAATAATGGAGCAAATGCAAGAAAATCACGCCTTGCAGTGTAAGTAAATTAATATATAATCATTTCGACAAACATTTGTTGGAATGCTTTGAAATGTACGACAATAATTGTCTTCCTTTCCCGAGTGCAATACTGTCTCTGCATCATCATCTTCCCATAAATTGATTATCGTGACGATTGCAACACGGGCCAGAAACTGGGCACTCTTAAATTCAAAAGGAAAGGTGGAAATAGCGGTATTCTTGAAATCAGCACATCCTTGCCTTTGATCTTTCCTATTATAGTAGTTACCGCTTTGGGAAGTGGTGTTCGTCAACTTTTTAGCAGCAAGTGTTTTTTGTTAAAATGCATGATCATCACCGAGGCAATAATTAATAAATTTTGCCTTTCTAACACCCTTTACAATGAAATATGTTAGCGAAAAGAGAAGGGACAGAAAATATAGGAATGCATTTTTGGTGGTACACATGTAGTTTCATTTATGTTTTGCAATTTTAATGACTATATGACTACGGCTACGGCATCCTCTCTATATAGCCAAATTCATTTTCCAACATTTTGTACGGTGGTGAAAGAGTTGGTGATATTATTATGTACTCTCTCTTTGACAATAAAATAATTTCTATAGAAAACTTGTGATATTTTGATTGTTTTTGTGAGCCTCAAGTTCTGAGGTTTTTTAAATAATCTTAATTTTACACTTATTATTATTATTATTATTATTATATTTATTACAATGTAATTAATTACAAAATAATATAAATAAGCATTAGCTACCAGGACTATCAGCTTATGAGTAGATTGAGAAAGTTTGTTTAGTTTTAATTTTTAATTTTTTTTTTGGTTTTTATGTACATAGATTTATAATTTAAAATTAAAATTAAAGAATTTTATCAATTTTCAAGGTTTTTAAAATTGTGTACATTAATTTTATGTTTTCTTCAGTTGGATATTTAAGGATTTCTGCCTAAGGTTTATTCTTAATATATGCATCAAGTAAGGTTCTTGTTGAGTTGCAGACGAATATCATATGGGGGATGGTGATTACCTCCATATTGCAAAAATGGCACATTGGAGGGTCTTTTTTCTCGAGCAGATGACTGTGGGTGATCGACGAGTGGCCCATTCGAAGGCGTACAAAACATCGAATCATTGCTGTTGAACAATTTTTCGGGTAACCAGTTGGTTGGCCTTCTGGGTTAAAATTTGAGTAATGATGATGGTAGTTCCTCCATTGGTCTTGTTTTTTTATTTTACACTTATATTTCACTTAGTTGTACAATTGCGGTTTGTTTTTAAATTCTTGATCCGTGGGTCAACTTTATCCACACGGTGGGTTAACTTAAGAACCACTCTTGAACCACCACCTTAACTTTAATTATGTACACAGGAACCGAGGTAAATCGTTTTTAAATTTTGATCCGAGGATGAACCACGATTGTACAACTGGCCCTTAAAAACTTTACATAAAATGTTTTAATTTTTGTTAGTTCAATAGCCAAAATAAGTACGTTGTTTTAAAGAAAAGAGTTAAAATCATTATCAAAGGATATGATCCCGATAAACCAGACACTATTCCCCGAATGTGTTGAGATTTAAAAGTCGTATAGCCATACGGTGAGTCAGAATCCTACAACTGTCTTTAAACATAGTATGGTTGAGGAGGGTAAAATGGAAGGGAGTAAAAAGACTAGAACGAGAATGGTCACAATTGAAAAAAATAGCATCCCAACTGCTGGCGTAGTCAGCAATCTCTAGCGGCAGATCCCTGCAACACTAAAATCGGCTTCTTTATTGTATAATACTAAAAAAATAAATAAATAAATTGTTGGCACAACAGCTCCAAGCGGGGCCGGGGCCTGTGACTTACTCTCAACCATTCCTTTGTGTGCGTTGATATTCTGCATGAATGGAAGGGACCTACAATTTACCGCCGAATCCGAGCGGCTAACAGAGAAACACTTTCCATGACATTAATTACTCCTGGAGGATTTGTCACTTCCTCGCAAAAGGCAGTACCCCGGAAAAGAACTTTTTAGGTCCAGCCGTCAGGGATCGAACCCAGAACCTTCGGCGTGGCAGTCCGACACACTAACCACTACGCCATGGGGTACTACCATTGTATAATACTAAAGTTTATATACACAAGGTCGTATAGTAAATAGTGTAAATGTTCTCAGTATTTTCAAGCATTTCCTACAAAAAAATTATATACAAGCATGGTTTGATATAAGCCTTTTTATTGATTACTAAAACTGTATCATCAAACGCTTCTCATTATTTGTAGAAGAAAATGTAAAATGATTAACAAAACGCTTCTAAGAAACAAATAATACAAAATACGAAGTATATTAAATCAGTATGAACAAGAGAAATGTAAGCGAACCCTAACTAAAAATGTCAAAAAATACTGGGATTTTCATTTGAAAATTATTTGCGAGTTTATTAAGTGCAAAACTAAACTATTTATCTCCCTCACCCATTTGGATTATCTCAAATGTTTCTCCCTTACACTCACGACTCATATAGCACAATAGCAAAAACACTGCCTCTCTTCAAAAACAACAAAACAAACGAAACAAGCAGGCTGACAATGACAAGAAAAGAAAAAAAAAAAAACAGCAACGAGCCAAATGAAACAGAACAAGTTAGAAAGAAGTTAGAAGAAAACAAGCACTCTTCTCTATTCTATTCACTCATCGCACTATCGCAGTTCGTAGCGCAGCGCCGCACTAGAAAAGAATTTTCAATTTATTTTCGCAGGGTTAAAATATTTTTTTAGTCATCTGTTCTTGTTCTTCGTTCGTTCAGCACACTCTGCCATTTTGGAATACATTGAGTTTCATTCTTGTGTTCTCGTCGTCGTTGTGTGAAAAAAAAGGATAAATTCCAACAAAAAAATACCTATAAACGGGATACTTGAAGAATTTCCAACTAACTGTAAAGGAATTTCCAACCCGCGATCAATAAAAAACAAATTCTCTAACTTGCCTGCAAAAAGAACCCATTCTTGAATCTAGAAACAGAAAAAGATTTTCATTGAATTTGAAAAAAAATTCTTCCAATTGGGGTATCTATCTATATTTTCTAATCGAAAGTATTTTTGTTCCTTCGTTTCGTGACAAAAAAAAATCAAAACCTTTCCCCAAAATAAAAACGAAAAAAAATATTTTAAAACGTGAGTCGGGAAGTGTTTCAAGTGAAAAAAAAAAAATTAATAGTTTTTTATCGAACGGTAAGTGGAGTATGTAGTATAAAAGAAAAAAAATTGAAAAAGTATGTACAGAACTGCAAATGAATGATTTTTAAGTATGTACTTTCAAAAACGTACGTAACCAAGTATTTAAAAAAGTGTAGGTACCTATTTCAAAAAAGAAATTAATTTTTGTAAGTCATTGGTTAAGCTAGTTGTGTAAAATTTGTCTCTACTTGGAACGGGAGAAGAGAAAAGTGTGGAGAATTAGGTTAGTATGTCATCTTGGCATCCGTCGTCCGTCGTCCGTTGTCGTTGCCATTGTCGTCTAGTACGGCGACTGGGAACTGGCTCTGGGTTCTTCTAGATGTTGGCTGATGAGAGTGCAACTGAAATCTTGCAGGTGGCTTTTTTGTGTGAGTTTCTCTAATAGATTTCTTGACCAGATTGATGTTCTAGCCTTCTAGCTTGCTTCTAGCGATAGCAATGGAACGGAATGCAACTTGTATTGTATATTTCTCTCGAGATTCGTGAACGTCTCTCGTCTCTCTACTCTTGTCAGCTCGTCGCTTTTCTTTTTTATGGATTTTGATTTGATTAGAGATGAATTTGGTGGATGGTTGTGTGGTTTTCTCTTCGGTGTGTATTCGTGTTTTGGATGTTTTATCTTTTCTCCTTGTTTTCGCATCGCATGTTATGCGAATGGCCAGCGAGCTTGGAGCGTGGTTCGGTTTGGTTAGGTTTGGGATGGGATGGGGTGGCATGGCGTGTGGGAGTGGAATGGCCTCGTAAGCCCAAGCGCCCCTGAAAAACCAACCCGAACCGTGCCGAGCCGCGACCCGACCAGGGGGAAGCTGACTTCTGCTGCTGCTGCTGCTCCCAATTATTTTGAAGAGAGCAGAATCATTATTGAGAGTAGGTAGGAGGAGTAGGAAATCCAAAGTAGCTAGCTATAGCAAATCCTGCCTGAGATGAGAGTGAGAGATCAAAGACTCGCAGCTCATCCAACAATCACTGTGACTGTGCTATGTATGACACTGTTCGCGAATTTACAGTCACAGTTTACGACATGAGTTGAGGAATTTTTACAGTGATGTTATTCACTCTCTAACTTGGTTGTAATTTTTAATGGCTTGTAAAATGTAATATCTAATCAATTCAATGACGGTCTTTCCTTATCAAAGAAGCTTGTCCGTAATACCTATAAGGTTTTCAAACTATTTTTTCAAACAGAGTTTGTTTTATTTTTACAAAAAATTTGTACACAATTGCTTACACATTTGTTCTAATCATAGGCAGGCAAAACGGAATAGGAGGTTACAAATGGGGTATCTTAAAACTGAGACAAGATAGGTATTAAAAATTATTTAAAAGCAACTACAAATTTGTAGGCATACCTATTTCTGCTGAAAATAAAGGCCTAAACGAAGTTTCTATGGGGCAGGGTACACCAAAGTAAGCGCTCCTTATCCCCGATAAATTGTATCAAAATGAGAGATACCTAGTCACTTACTGTAAACCTTTTTTTTTTCTTCTACCTATACCCTAATAATCATGCATTTTAATGAGTTGACGAATTAAGAGACACCCTGTGTACTAAACTACATGGTGAGTCAAAAGAAGTCATCCATCCGATGTTGTTTGGCTGTCTTTTTTTTCTAAATAAAAAACTTCGATTCTGTTTTTGAATTATGATTATTTGAACCTTTGGAATTGTATTGGCCAAGTCGAGAAGATAAAATCGGCCAAATAGGCGAACTTCGGGCGACAGCTTCTCGCACTAGTGTCGAATGTTGTCCTTGAGGGCTTCCAGAGTCTCTGGCTTGTCCACGTAAACACGGGACTTCAAAAAACCCCCAAAAAAAAAAAAAAATCTGAAACGGTTACATCGGGTGATCTTGCGGGTCAGTGCAAATCGCCAAAACTAGAGATGAGGCGACCCGGGAACGCCGCTTTCAGAATATCGGTTCATGTATCGATCCATGGCTTGTATAGGTACCTACTTGTATTCTCCATTTGTTTAGTCCACAAATGTCAAAACAGATTTGACATTGGCGGCCATTTGCAAAAATAAGA
Organism: Platycheirus albimanus; assembly: GCA_916050605.2. Lineage (NCBI taxonomy): Eukaryota > Metazoa > Arthropoda > Insecta > Diptera > Syrphidae > Platycheirus > Platycheirus albimanus. The sequence goes on along the minus strand of OU696698.1, from coordinate 89,192,114 downwards.
GTATTTACCAATGTAGTCGTCGCGTCGTTGTGTTTAAAAAAAACTTTTTGTACCTAGACACGAGCTTGGGTATTATGACTTCATTTTGCATCACAAATCCAAGAAAACCAAATTAATTTCGATGTCGTTTTCATGACGTGTTCTCCTTGAATACAGTGAGCTGGATGGGGCAAAACGTCATAACCAAAGCCTACAAAATTGGACTGTAAGTCGAGCGGTATGGTTACGAGAATTATTGAAAAGAATACAATCCTTGGAGGTCAAAGTTCCTCTTCTATTCCTATTCTTTTATTACAAAACGAAGTTTTTTAGTGTTGCACAGTTCGAGCTCGAACTGACTTGACGATCGACCATGAGGATCCCCTCTTTATCGTAGAAACCCGAAGTCATGATTTTTTCGCAGATTAAACTATAGCAGTGGATGAAGTGCTTGGTTGCTAACCTAAGAGTTGTGGGTTCGAGCCCCAGCCTGGGTAGCAACTTTTCAATATTCCCCCAGCTTCAACTGGACGCCACCCGTGGGATTTTCATGAGATAAATATCATCTATTTCTCAATCCATTGTACCAACAAAAAATCTTTCCTATCTTTCTATTCCTTCTAACTATTGCCGTGCAGTTTGCATTCAAAAGACCTTATTCTTACAGGCATATAGTTAAAATTATTATTATTATTTTCGCCAATCGGAAGCAGCCCATACGACTACGATACCGTTCGATAGACTGCCGTTTTGTTTCGGGGTTGTAGGTAATAAGGAACCCAAGTTTCAACCCTTGTCACAAATGACTTGAAAAAGTTTTCACCTTCGTCTCGAAAACTGCAACAACGAGCTAGACTGAACTCATGTTTGGAATGTCACTGTGGTCACAATGTTACACACATTGAGGTGAATGAATAGCTTTGTTTGTTGAGCCGTGTAGTCGCCCTGGGGTCGTCGCGACTTGTTTTTTTTTTTTAACCTCAAGTCGCCCTTACGAGAAAATCCTCTGTGTTTTTTTTTAAACCTGGGATCGTCGCCCTGAAGTCACCCTGAAGTTGATCTTGGTATTTAGCTGGGGCGAGTTGAGGTAACGAATCAGCTGTTGAAGTGACTTTTGCTGTCAAGCATTTCTTGTGTATATTTTTCTTCTGTATTTGATTTTTTATATAATTTTTTCAACAAATAGTAAAAGAAATGCAAGTGAATGCATTTATTTTGATAAAAGCAAATACAAATCGAACACATAAAGCAAAATGGAAACTTGGGATTTTGTGCGCTGTGAATATACAATCAGCAGCCCTTAAGGGTTTTTTTTGAGATCCTATGGACGTTTTATTATCTTCGTAAAGATTTGTTTCTACAACCGTGTACCTGAATGGTGAGAATGGAAACCTTACTTTCTATTTTAAAATGTAAGTTGGCCGATACAGGTTTATAAAATGATTGTTCTGATTTGCTTAATGGAACGCAGTTAAATTGATGGCAAACGTTACTTTGGACAGCATAGTTATGGTGAGAAACCTTCATTAAATACACATTTTCAGTTTATTAAATCTCAAATACCTACCAATAGCCGAACTTATGAGCCAAAATAATATGCACTAGAAATGAGCTTTTAATGACTTTGAACATAATGGAGTTGATTTAACTCAATAGCAGTGAGACACTTTTGTTACGAACTTTAATAATTTAAATTAAGCAATGTATTTTGACTTAGTTTTGGTATCCTATAAGTGTTTATTTAACACATGAATTTGAAAACATTTTTAAATGAAAAAGTGTCAAAGTCACCCGGGTTCACGGTATAGTATTTTTTATAGGTGACTTTTTTTATTGGAATAATTGTTGAATGATTTGTCCGTGATTTTAAATGTCCAATTCTTAATAAAAAATGATTTTTGCACCGAACAAATAACGGTCAAAAGTAATCCGAAGAAGCAGCCAACCAATATCTCAGCTTTTGTTTAGTCTCGATGTTGGGCATTCTAGGTACATATTTTCAGTTGTAACTGCTACATACTATTTGGGTTTTCAGTTTTTAGTGTTTCATAAACAGAGTCCTTTTTACTTACGATTATAGGTACTACATATGTATAAGGCAAGTTATGCATTCGTAAAAAAAAAAATCTAACAGTCAAACATGACATTACGATGATAGAGAAATAACAGCACGGTCTTTTTGAGTGGACACGTATTCAACACTTTTGCGTCAAATACGTTTATAAAGTAATTAGTTATTCGCCCAAAATCAGAGTTGTCTTAATATAATTAAACATCAAATAAATATAAAGTGTGTAGCCTGGCCACTTCTAAGTCGGCAATTATATATTCTAATACAGTGTTAAGTTATAATTTAATGAAATGTAAATTGTACTCTGGAAAAAATCTCAATAAAGTTATACTACTACTACTAATGATAGAGAAGTCGAAAATTTTTCAGGAAAAGTCTTATAACGCTACCTCCCATAGGGCCGGTTTTTTTAAATCAAATTTTCTCGTAAACCACTTGACGGCTTTCGAAGAAATGTTGAATGTAGAAGCCCTTTCATAAAAGAAATAATATAAATTCTTAAATTTTTCAAAAAAAGTTTTTTCGAGTTTTTTTAAAAAGTTTAAAATTTTTTTTTTTATTTTTGGTTTTTTCCAAAAACGCTTTAATCTATTTTTTTAAATACAATTTTTCTGATAAAAACTACAAAGTGCTAGAGGTTGGCATATTCAAAAAAATTGGAATATATTTTCGAAAAGTTTTTCAAAAAAACTGGTCAAACGATTTTGAAAAAAAATTTCGTTAAAATTCAAAAAAGTAAAAGAAACATGATGGATTACTTTATTTTCTCCAAAAAACGTTTTAGGTATTGATTGATTTTTAAGTGATTTATAAAATTTCATATGATTTTTTCAACGTTTTTTTCTCAAAATCAAGCTCAAAGACCATTTTAACACATTAGAGCAAGTTCGTACGGCCCAGTCGTGCACTTTATTTCTCTTCAAGTTACTAAGAAAAGATCGAGATTTAAGGGCAATATTTGCCTTGTTTCATATTAAAACGGGTGACAAGTTGTACGAACTTTATGTATGCCAATTTTTTGCCAATCTTTTCTGTCGTATGAATCGGATGGCATAGATAGGTGCCTGTCAATAAAAACATGAAATTGACTATTATCGAAATAAAGCGTTTAGTGAACGGAAAATAGACCAGGACACCACAAGTTAGTCAAAATTGAGAACAAATTAAAACAGACAAAATAAGTTAGTTGCTGGAGGCTATATGTACCAATATTTGAATATAGATCAAATATCAGTTTAGTAATTTTCCATTTTATTTTAAATGGTCCCAAGTCTGGTGTTTGCATTAATAATTTGAAATTACAAATCATTTCTCACGCACTTGTACCACTTCTAAAGTAGGCTTGGAAAATATTTTACTTAACTAAGTTAAACAGCTTCATTGGACACAAAGCTACAGATTGTAGAAACATAAGATAACAGCAAGATTTTTCCTCATGGAACAACAAAAACATTAAACACTTATTAATTACTGATTTGATTTTACTTGATTTAGAAAGTGGTTTGATGTATACAACCTCTGTCGTCCTCGCATTCCTAAGTTGAGTAGGAAATTTCGTTTTACCCACTGGTTGCTTAATCTTATTTTAATTATCCAGAAAAGTACCTGTTGGACGGAACATAGTTTTAATAGCATTCACTTTTTTTCTAATCCGAAATATTCGATGGTGATATTCATTTGAATGAATTTCAGGTATCCAAAAAAAATAAACTGTTAAACAGAAAGTACCCACGAGGATCAGCAGCACAACTGCTCTTATTTAATCAGCTGTTAGTAAAAATGTGCATTTCTTTTGATCCTTTGATTTATAAATTCCGGAATTTGTTGTGAAAGTACGATTCGCAAAACTTTTAAATGTTTACCATTTTTTACGTACCACCAAAGTCGTGTCGTTATTTCGCCTACTTGGAAAAGATTTTATAAATTTTTTGTATGTAGGTGCCTACCTATTTCGAAACATACTTATTATGCTCAACCTTTAAAAGAACCGGTTTCGCACTCCGTCTAGGAACCATTAAGGAGGGTATCCTTTGATTTCAATTAATCAAACTAGAAATTTCTTCTTTTTTTTTTAAGGGTGTTTCGTTTTAGTTTTTGCAATGCTGCAAAAGTACAATAACACACAACCTGATATTTTTGCATGTTTTATTTAAGATAAATATTATAAAAAAAAATGCGGTAGCATATAAATTTGGTTTTGTATTTACCCTTTCATATGCAGTCAAGTTTTCAAAACGCAAAAGGTTCATTATTTTGCGTTTGTTGGTGTATTTCGGAAACCAAATCGGTAGACATGAGTTCTCGAAGTTCAGTCATCATCAGCTGGGTGCATTGATAAAAAATGTTGTGAGAAAACTTATAAATTTGAACATCAACAATCGCCCCTTTGTTGTGATGCGTTTAAGAGGAGCATTTAAAAAAAATATCCATGGAAGTGCTATGGAGAGAGATAGAGATCTTTCTCATGTATGTAGGTATGGGTCCGAGACCGAGTCCTTCTCTAGGCAGCGATTATTTCAATATCCTCAGGGAAATGATTTCTCTCCTATATTTCTTTTCTCCTAAACAAGTGCCCTGCAAATTGCACTCGCAATAGGCCTTCGGGCATATTAAAAAAATAAAATATGTTTTACCATTTGCTTGGCCACACTAACACCCTCTGTTCAACAGACTTTGGCTGGTGTTGCTTTTGAAAATGCATGCTCGTAAATTTAAAAATGTTGATTTCTGGATTGACACGTGCGCTTCAAGCAATGATGTTGGTAAGGTTGCATGAAAATCATCATTTTGTCTGAGTCGCTTGTCTGAACATCAAATGTCCCAACTAAAACGTAACCGCGGGTTTTATTTACTGTCATCCGACATTACTTGATACATTTTTTGGGAATGCGAATATAATACGTAGTTCTGTAGGGTCATACGCAGTCCACGAAGAATTGGAGAACTTGGTTTTTTGAATACCTCTTTCATTCTGATTTGAAACTTCAACTCCTCCTGGAGCATTTGGCGACAACGACATCCTTTCATATCTCTTTTATTCACATGGCACTTCAGCCGAGACCGACTATTCCCAACTCTGGGACTCAGCTTCTTTCATAAAAGTTGACGTCCATATTTTCTCTGGTCATCCAACCCATGTTTGACCTTGAAAAAAGAATCCACTCAAAAGCCTATGCTATGGCTATGCTATGCGATGTTGACATTGGGCTTCCTCAATGCAGTAAAGTGCCAATCTGTTCATTGTTTTATATGATTTGTGTCCGCTGTACTTTTAACATGTAATGTAGACAGTGCATTTCCACGCATTCTCACAGGCAGCAGAACAGATTTCAAGTTAAATTCAAATATGTATAGTTAGAAGCGACATTTTTCTGCAGTTCCACACTTGAGAAAGGATTTCGAATGCCCAACGAGCTTCATTTATTCTGTGACGTCCTCGTATGTTCCACCATCGAATGACAAATAGATGCCAATATATGTAGATGAACTGCGTGCCCTCCTCTGTTGTCACCTGCCTCATAACATTATGCTACTTTTAGTTGTGGCTGGTGTGGGTTTTTTTAGCGTTAATCCTTAAACTAGCCGCTTTAAAGGTTGAAGATTATTTTAATAATGTTTGTTGCTGGCTAACTTTGGTCGCAATTACCTTTTCAAACCTTCCAAGCTGCGAGTTTCTTGTTATGACTTGACAGAATGTGCATTTGCTTACCGACTACCACATAAAATTTCTGGAATTTTAAGACTACCCAAGATTCATCTTCCAGAAGCTTGTTATTTGGCTCTTCTATTGATTCGAGAAAAGTTTTCCATTGTTCTTCGTTTTCAAGCGACTTAATTTTTTTCCTAAACTACCCTGTGTCTAGAATCTTATAGGCATCTTTAGCATAAGTAAACTGTATTAAAAATAAACAAAAAAGGACACTATAACATCACTGGTTTCTTAAACAAACATGGGGGGGGGGGGGGAGGAAAAGAGAAGTAAAACAAAAAAGCAATAACGAAGCGATGACGACGTTGTTGGCTCTTGTTGGGATTTCTGGCCCACCACAACCACACACTTACAAAGTTACCAAACAACGCGGAGCGGAGACCAGAGAGAGATTGAGAGATGAGGCTAATTTTGTATATAATATCAAATTTTTCCGAACCGAGCAGAGCCGAGCCGAGTGGAGACCGATACCGAGAGTAGAGAAGAGAAGAAAATGGATATTTTCATTTTTAACCTATATTTGGTGACTGTGTAGTGTGTACTTTGTGTACTGAATACTGGGTAGCGTATTGTATTCTAGTAGTTTACATTTTACTCCTCAATGTGCGACTGTGTGTGGTTCTTGATATTTGGTGTAATGGTGTAATATTGAAATCAGGAAATTAAGCAGATAGTTCTCTGCTGCCGCCCACTCGCAAGGATATATATCAGAGAGAAGTAGAAGAAGAAGATATATATAAAAAAAATACAGGAATCGATTGGACACGCCGCCGTCACTACTCAGTATCATCTTAAAAGAAATAGAAACGGGAAATCTTCTCAAAGTTGATAACAATAATTTAATTTTTAAATAATAAAATAAGAAAAAAATAAAACACGAAGAAGAAATCCTGGATATTTAATTTATCGTGCCATTGCCACTAGCTGTGAAAGTCCTTCGTCCTTCTTCCTTTTCAAATATATATTGTGTAAGGAGCTGAGCTGATTCAGTGTAAAAATCGTGTGTATCTGTGGGGTAAAGAAATACAAAAAAAGAAAAAAAAAAAAACTACTGTAAATCGTGGGTGTACAAAAAAGTTACGTATACGCACCAGTGACTTTTGATTCTGGTTAAAATATTCAGTTGTTGGTTGGAAATTACTTTTGGGAGTTGTAGGTAGGTTAAATTCTTGGTCATCATCATCACAAAGTGCCATGTGGTCTAACCGGGGTGTGTAGTACACAGTGGCTTAGCTAAATAAATGACCTTACAAAATAACAAAAAAAAAAAAAGCTTTTGAAAAACTTACTGTGCCTTTTTTTTTGAGAACGAGAACCAGTCATCCATCAAAATACGAAAAATAAATTGTGTATACTGTAAAGTTTGAAAAAAAAAAATATAGTTTTGTTCATGTTTTCATCTCGTTCACAACAAAATTCATTGAATTATTGTATTTTTAATTTAATATTTTTAAATTTTTGCTATTTTGCAGAACGATACATATTTATTGTGTGCTAGAAAAAAAAAACTAAAAACTACTAAACTAATCTCGTCAAGCGTCGCATCAGAGAAGAGCAAGAAGACGTTTTATTTCCATCAACCAAGTGAAGAAAATCTATCAAAAATCGATCTAATGATGCATAAGATGGCAGCACCCACTGGGGCACCCCAGATAGAGGCTCCTCTGGCAGCGCCAAAGTACGGGACGCTTATCCCTAATCGAATTTTTGTCGGTGGCATTAGGTTGGTATTTCTTTTTTTTTCCTTTGATCGATTAAAGATTCTAATATTTATAAAATTTCAGCGGAGATACAACAGAGTCAGAACTATGTCGTGTCTTTTCTGCCTACGGCAATGTTAAATCCACAAAGATTATCGTGGACCGTGCTGGAGTGAGCAAAGGCTATGGCTTTGTAACCTTCGAAACCGAACAAGAAGCTCAGAGACTACAAACTGAGGTGAGAGTTTTCTTATTTATTTTCTATGGCAAATCAATAAAAAAAAAATTATATTTTTGTTTAAAAATTTTTATTCATAAAAAACAAAATGCTCCATCAAAAATAATGTGGGCAAATATAATGTAATAATACAATAATATTATTTGTTGTAATTCTCATCCCATATAGGGCCCAAGTTAAAAAGCGTAAAAAACCTCCTCTTCTTGATTCATAAATGTGTGTAGTGCGTACGAAATTATCGATAAATTTTCGCTCAATCCTCACAAAAAACACAGGGAAGATTTTGTTTTTGTTTGTTCAGTTGAAATTCTGTTTTCTTTTTTTGTTTTTCTTCTTTTTTTTAAAAACTTAAAAGTACCTTTTCCTTAAAAATGAGACTACTTGTTATTATTAAAATTAAAACTTTGTTCGATTGGTTGGAGTTTTTTATTTGGTTTTCTTTTTTTTTTATTTTGTTCTGGATTTTTTTCATTTACTTAAAAAAAAAAAGAAACAAATATTCAAAAGAATCTATAGTTCCGAGTTGGTTTAGAATAATATAACACAATTTTGTATATTGTGATTCAAAGTTGTTTCGCATTTTATGCTGCAAGTTACTCGTAATATTATACGTTGTGTGTTTATTTTTTTTTTTTTTAATATATTTTTGTATTTTATTGCTGTAAGATATATTTTTGTTTTGTTTAAATTATTTTCTCACTTGTCCAATTTATTGTTTGAGAAGGGAGAAAAGAATAGAAATAATTAGATGTATATTTAATTTGTTTTTGTTGTTGCAGTGCAGTTATTGCAAAACAGAAAAGCATTGACCAAACTCTGTAAATGTAGATATAGATGATGCGTGGGATGGTTTTGTATAGTGATTTGTACTTGTTTTCCCATTTTGCCAATTTGCCATTTCCCATTGAAAGTGTGGGCTCTTATTGTAATTTAATATAGCTTCAATGCGTTTTTTTTTTCTAGTGAAGTTGATAATGTTGCATAAGCATTTTTAGTTAGAAAAAATAAAGAATATTTTATTTTTTTTATATTTGAAGTGGCAACTGCTTTGCGTTTGTTTTTGATAACAGATTAGAATTGTAGAAGCTAGTTTCCTACATCCTAACTTCATTTGGTGGCTTTTAGACATTGTGAATTGGAAATTAGTAGACTCGAATAACACTGATGCGCATCTTAGTAAATTATGTTAAACGAGAAAATAATTGCAAGACGAATCAATATTTTATTTGTGGACAGTCCTACTCAACTCAAAACCTAATGAGGATTCTGATTAATTCTTGGTGGTAAGGATTGACATTTTTCCGAAGAATTAATCTTTGTAATAAAATAGTGGACGTTGAAGAAAATTACGTTGTTTATAACTATCAAATGGCATACAAAACAGATAATTTATAAAAAATTGACTCAATTTAAAAGATAATTCTTTGCCATTTTTATTTGAACATGCTATTTGACATGGCCACCGCATCCATCTTAATGTAGCACTATATTACAATAAAAACGCGACGAATGTTGTTTTCCAGAGCGTCAATCGTGTCCGTCTCCGGCTGATCGGTGTAGACTAGCGACTTCAAATAAACACGCAAAAAATAGCCCAGCGATTAGCACGATCTTGGAGGCCAACTCACAAGTCAAAAACGCGATATTATGCGCTCACCAAACGTTTCATTCAACAAATCAATTGTGGCACATGTTGTGTGACATGTTGCTCCGTCTTGTTTGAAATACAACTCTGGAACGAAAAAGTCATTGATCATGGCTAAAGATCTCTTTAACGGTTACCCACTGACCGGCATCGTTTAAAAAAAAAAGTTAGGACCAATGATTCCACCAGCCCATAAAGCACACCAAACTGTAAGTTTTTGTGGATGTAACAGAGTTTTAGATGATGAGTTTTATCATTTAGACTTTAGAGTTAACGTGGCGCAAAAAAGTTCTATTTGTAATAGAATTAATTACTCTGGTGGACGATTGTGTCGGCCATAAAATTGACTTAGCGCGTGATGCGTTTCACGAACAGAACCATGTTTTCCCAAATAAATCTTCACAATTAACATGAGTTGTTCAGGCGTCATTCGATATATGTATGATGAAATGGCAAACCAAACTAAAGATAAATCACATGGCAGTTGACAAAATGGCTGTCAATGAAAACAGTGCTGCCAACTTTAAGTTCTATAACTCTTTTTAAAAAAACATCCATTTAAACCCTCTTAAGTGTTAGAAATGGAAACTCTTAAATCATCAATGCATCTTTTATTGATATTTATTCAAAATAAAAGTGAGGTAAATAAAAATGAATCTTGGCTTAAATTGCACGACTCGTTCAATGAGTCTAACGTAAATGCTTTCAAACAGCTTAAACTATTATACTAAACTTAAACGCATTTGAAATTCCTGCCATGATGTTTAGCACAAGACTCTCTTATTAAAAACGCTTGCATTGGTATCAATGAACCCCTTCTTCGATGGACCTTTCGGACCTTTTAAGCACATATCCGTTATTTGCATTTCTAGCCAAAAACTAAAAACACTTTAAAATATTACCAATTCAATGCACAAAAAGTTAATTCAAAATCTTTCGAGACGTTTTAAAGCAAATAAGAAAAAAAACATCAAAAATCTGGCTTAAACTTAACTGTTAGCTGGGAGCCACAGTTTAAAAAGCAGTCATTAAAACAAATTTCAATGTCATATTGTAGAAAGCTGTGAATAAACATTTCAAGCCATGTTTCAGTGAATTCGAAATTATGGCTATTTGGGAAAAGGCCTCTAAGTGTGTTTTCTATTATGGACCATTTGAGACAGCTAGAAAATGCAGATTTGTTAAAATACAAGTTTGATCAAAATCGTTGAAGCAATATCTGAGCAAATCCAAACAAATGAAAACCGTTACGTAAAATGTATCAGAAGATCCGTCAAGATGTTCAGGCTGACGTGAAAAATTCACTCACAGACCGATGGAAGGTGTTTCGGAAACCACTTTGTTGGGTTTCTCTTTCATTTCATAATTTCACGTTTGATTAAACCTGTACTTTTTTAAAATAAAGGAGAGAGAAACATTATGAAAACATTTCCATCACTAGAACATCGTCAAAATGTTTCATGTCTTTCCTAATTTTACAGGTTCTTTTACAAAAAATGATCACTCGAGGTAGCCAGCTGCGTTCCACCCCTTAAACATTTCCCCCGTAACACTGGTCTTGCAAGGAACACGCATCAGTTTATACTTGAGCACAATTTCGGACGTACCGTGAAATATAGGGATTCTTTCTTTAGCCGTACAACATGAATGTATTTTTCCTTGCCATTTTGATCTTCAAACATTCAAGACCATCATTAAAAGGGCTATAACAAACCCCTTGAGCGCGTGTGCCGTATAAAAAAAAAACACGTGTAGATTCTGGGCACGTTATCTCAGATAAGGTTTTAACGTTTCGAACAGCAGATACCTGAGGCTGAATTTTTCATCATATTCTTAATATAAGTTCCACATTACAACGCATGATCCTGTACGACAGAATATTTCCCAGAGCCATTTCAATAAAGTTGCGTCTCATTTTTTTTTTCCCAAAAAGGGAGAAATTTGCTTGCGAACTTACGTATGAAAAAAAGCTGTATTTTATTTAAAAGAGCTTAAAGCTTAAGTGAAACCATATGTTTTTTGAATATCATCAAGTGTAAAAATCTAACTTTAATCAAGCTCCCACAGTGTCACCAACTCTTTGGAATTTTTTTATTTTTTGAGACCTTTGAACAGAGTTTTTTGTTGGCTTTGTATCGTCGGAAATGTTTGTCTGTAGTCTTGATTGTTCTAGTTAAACGACGCAACATACGTTTTTATATAGTTAATAATAATAATTTGTCATCATATTCGCCCTGAAGTCAATGTCGCTATAGGGCATTTCTGTTGCTATAAAAAATAGATGAAACTAGTCATGCGTTCATTTCAAAGTTAATTAGATTTGTAAGTGTTTTTTTCTTCTTTTTTTTTTTGGAGCTGACAGAATTTCTTTAAAAACGTTTTGTCCTACGCTTGACTGAGCTGAGTTTGATTTAGTGCAGCTTGGAAATGGAAAAAACCAACCAACCGAACATGTTTAAACACAAAATGACATTGATATCAACTTCAATCTTCGATCTTCAGAACAATATTGTATATTATTACAAATAATAACGAATTTGGCTAATTATTCAAAAATGTATTTGTTGTAAATTTAAACCGGAAAGCATATAAAATCAAGTTCAAAAGTAAAGATGCAATTTTCAGATAAGAATAACGCGACCTATTTATTTTGTGTTTGTGCTTAGTAAACTGAGGTAGAACAAAAAAAAAAGTTAATTTTTTGTGCAGCTAACTTATTTAATTACGGCATAATATACATTTGACTGCATGCAAGTGCTAAAGTAAATATTTATCCACTCCATATTTTACGTATGCAACTGCCTTGACTGCATACTATGTGTAGGTTTATAGGGCATAGTAAACATGTCGTGTACTAAGGAAGTTTTCCATATAGTAATTACGCTGCAAAGGGTGTAACACAGAACAAACATGTTTAGTTTACGCTATCTCAGAAACACATGTTTCATTTTACACTGTTTAGATTTTTGGAACTTAAAGGGATTCAAACATTTTGCAATGCATTCTGCAGAAGCTCAATGGATAAAGAGGAGGGCAAGCTTCCTTTTACAAAGTTACCATTGATCAACTTAAGGGGACATTATGAGACTTCAGGGAAATTTTACCTCACAGTCAACGCCGTTTTCCTGAATCAAACATGGGAAGTTCGAGGTACCAGCCGAAGAGAATGCATGCTGGCAGACTAGGTACAACAATTACTACCGGTCATGCAAAGTTTAGGCAAAAAGGAAACGGTCGTTAAATGCAAATGCCTATCAGCACTCGTTTTGGTTCTTTGAATACAGCAACTTATCAACCACTGGGAGCGACGAAATGTGCAAGGGCAAACATTATTAATTAAAGTCAAGTTATTTCAAACTAACTGATGTTTTCACATCGAAAAATACATACCATAAAATAACTTACAACATCTTTTGAAAGAAGTAGATCAAAATCATTCCCCGAAATTAGTTTAGTACCACCTACCCCATAGCTAAAAAGTTAAAAAGATAGTAAAATCCCTTTTTTTTAATTTAATTTTAATTTTGTAATGCAGCATAAATTGTTAAGAGCTTTGAAGCCGCTTCAGAACAATCTAGATAGATTACATAAATGATTAAAATCCATAACTCTAGTTTTATGGATGAATTTCAAAAATTACATCTGTATAGCCTCATTGGATTGTGGATTTATCCCAAAACAATAAAAAGCAACAAAGTTTTAATTGATTTTTTTACTCAGAATGACTTTCGAATGGCTTTTTAAGTTTCTATTGATTTCGGTTTAAAAAACACTACAATATTCTATTCAAACAATGAATTAACACAGTTTTGCTTAGTTAAATAAAAACACCACACTTTTCCTCACGGACACACACTGTATATTTTGTTTAGTAATTTAATTTGTTTAAACTTTCATATATATATTTCAGCACTTGATTTTTCTATTATAACTTTTATTAAAAAGTAACAAAGCTTCTTTGATTATTCTGGTTCTATTGTTAATTTTTACTTGTTTCTTTTTATAAACATTGCTTTTAGTTAAAAAGTAAAAATTAAATATCCAAAACAATATTCACCTAATGAGGTTATACAGCACAAAATATTATACATATACATAATAATATTAGAAATAGGTTGTTTTCTAAATCAGTTCGTTCTTTCGTTTTCTGTCCTCGTGCACCTTCAAAAGTTTTATTATAATTATGTAATTTACAGAGTGAGCAGCAATAATTAATACAAAAAAAGAAATTACTCATTAATTTTGTTCACACAAGGTTTTTTTCGTTTTAATTTACGTTTTTTTTTAAATTGGAAAATGGTTATAAATATACGTTGTTTTTGAGTCGTTAATTCAATGATGTAATTATATTATCATAATGTTTTTCTTTTTCTAATTTATTTATTTATATAAAGCTTCTATTTTGTTTTATAAATTTTTAAATTTGAAAGACAGTTCCACCAGTTTGTTTGTTACGAACGCTATAGCATTTTGATTGTTTGATACATTGTTGATGTTTTTCCAAAACATATTTTAATAAATTTTATATTTTATATTTTATTTTTTTTTTCTAAATAAACAGGGTGAAAGTGTTGTGCTCAGGGATCGCAAATTGAATATTGCTCCTGCAATCAAGAAGCAAGTAAGTTGTTTATTTCTATTATAAGTGTCATTTATAGTGGATAAAACTGAATTTTTTTTGTAGTCTATTGTTGCAACGAATGGTGCTGTTTACTATACGACAACTCCACCAGCTCCTATTAGCAATATGCCGATTGATCAATTTGCTGCAGCAGTTTATCCACCAGGTAATATACAATTGCTTTTTATTATTTTTGTTTTATATTGAATTGTTTTTATTTGACTTGGTGAATCTTAAAAATAGTTACTGATTTTTCCGCAGCTGGTGTGCCAACTTTATACCCACCTTCAATGCAATATCAGCCGTTCTATCAGTACTACAGCGTGCCAATGGTAAGTGTAATAATTAAGTTTGTATCCGGTCTGGGGCTTCTGAGATTAAAGACCTTAAATAAATTGTCTGTCTTGAGTCTAGTGCACTAGTGCAGGGCTAATATTTTATTTGTAAAATGTCCCACGAATTCTTTAACTTAAAAATACTGCTTAAAAAGTGTTTTTTTTTTTTTTTTGTTAATTTTAAATATAACAAGAGTAATGTTGTAGGCTATACATAGGAATATAGAGTTCAAACTCAATCAGAATCGAAGTACAGAGTGTCTTAAAAGTCAGTTTCTATTTGGTCAACGGAATAATAAAGGGAACGTTTCGAAATGCTAGTGTACAGAAAAATAAGGGAATAGCATCAGCTGAAGCAAGTAAAAAACTTATCGAATTGGTGGGTCAACTATGTTAGAGAGTAACTTCAGAGCTCAAAATTCAAGTTCTTAATTTATGCCTCTCCGGTTGAACGCTGTTTTCCTTTGCAAGAGGAAACACGGTGCAACGGTCATCATATCAAAGTGGTAAAGTCTCGATTTGGCACCCAATGATGTCCTCTTATTCCAGCAGATCAATCCTAAAATGCGAGGGTAATTTTTTTCGACCCTTGAAGAATCGGTTGACACATTGAAAATGCATCTTCTGAATCGGAATGAAAAAAAGTACTTTGAAGATTGGTTCAAACGCATGCAGAAAGCTTATTGATCTTCGTGGAGAATATTTTGAAAAGCAATAAAGCCTATTTCGATTATGAATATTTATGTTTGCATTTCTATCTTAAGATTTTAGTAACTACCTTCGTTGATCCTTTTGTATACATTTTTTGATGTTATCGCTCTTTTATATGGAGGGTGACTCCAATCGCTCTTAAAGTTGTAAGAGGATGCTATTTCTACTTCAACGAAAACTCTAATCTGCAGTCTAATCTTCGATGTCCATTTAAGTCACTTTTCTTCGAACCACTTTTGGTTAAATTTTCTTCTCTATCAAATAAAAACTATCTTGTCTGTTTTCTGGGTTCGATCCCTGCCTCCACCTAAGTTATTTTCCAGCGTACTGCCTCTTGCGAATAAGTGATAAATCCTCCAAGAGTAATTAATGTCATGGAAAGTGCTTCTCTGTTAGCCGTTCAAATTCGGCGGTAAATTGTAGGTCCCTTCCATTCCTGCAGAATATCAACACCCACATAGCAATAATTGAGAGGAGAGTGTTAATCACAGACCCCGGACCAAAATTTTTTAATTTTGTTTGGTCTGTTTAATATATTCTCCTTATCGCATTTTTTTTCCTTTCAGAATGTACCCACCATCTGGCCCCAAAACTATCAAGGTAATTGAGAAATCCAGAATTAGCAGCATGAAACAACTTAATATTTATGATTTGTAAGAATTAATTTTATTTGTCAGTTAAAGTAAGCCGTAACTACATTCAAATTGTTATTACATATTATTATTATTTTTTTTTAAGATCAAGCTTAGATATTTAGAAACAGAATTACACAAACATTTTTCAGTCCCTGACTTCAAGTGCGTGTCATGTGTCTTGTACAGACAAACAAATCTATTTCCCACCCTCAAAAGTCCGAAATTGAAGATTTTTTGTGTAAATTAGACCTATTCACTTAATTTTTAAGAAACATATTTTTTTTTACTAAGGAAGAAATAATGAATTAAATCAATTTCAATATTTTTTTTAAATATTATATGTTGTCCTTGAACAAAAAGTGAAAGTTCAGGATTCAGGTACGATTAGACGATATGTAAAATCTACATAATCACTTGTCTTCTATAGTCAAATCAGTCACGAGAAGTTACAATTTCTCCAGAGCCAAGTATGTGGATTTTACATATTTACAATTTTTATTAAAATACCATTGCACAGGACACATCATGTGTTTACATGTTTCACAATTTGTATCACAAATAGAAGTGGATTTTTGAAATATGTAACAGCATATCGAACTTCTTCGAAAACCGAAAATTTTTATTAAGAGCTTCTATACACTCTGCATCACTTGTTTAAAGACAGGTAATTTCCTTTGAAAATGTATCAAATATTTTCAAAAACTATGTCTAACACAAATTCTGTATATTTTACGGTCTTTTGGATGAAATAAAAATTAAAAATATCATTACAATTTCAATATAAAAACCTTGTCATGATGGCCAGAGTTTATCAATTAAAAGAACTGCTGAACTTTCACTTTTTTGAGGATCAAAGAGAACTATATTTTAATTTTTTCTCCAAAAATGAGTCGAATGTAGTTAAGGATTTAATTGACTTATTTTTTTTTTTTTGTTATTTTGTATATATGAACTTCGAATATTTTATCAAAAACATTTGTATCTTACTTGGTTTGTATCTATATTTTAGGCATTTATCCATGTTAATTTCTTCGAGGACAAACAATAACACAATTTACAAAAAAAAAGTCATCATCATTCACAAATCAATGAAAAAAAACAAAAGAAAAACTTTGTTGTGGGTATATTCAGGCTACACCAAAGATAGTTTTTTTTTTTTTGCTTAATGCGAACAAAAAATAAAATAAAATAAAAAAATAAATAAATTAGAAACTCATGCACAACATATTGAGTTGAGATATATATATAAATAACACAAACAACAACTAACAACAAAAGGACGAAAAGCAGATAAAACAAATAACGACATAATGCATATATATATATATTATTTATTAAAACAACAACATAGATTATATTGAAAAATAAAATATATATAATATATTAAAAAAAAAACCAACAAAAAAATAAAACTAAATTTATGTATAAACCTAACACATAATGAAGAAGACATAGTTAATTATATATATATATATATATTATATACTATAGATAAGTAAATTATTATGTATAACAAGAGAATGCATCACAAACATACAGTAGGTAAAAAAAATAAACTTAAAAATAAAAATAACATACTAATTTTAGAGACAACAAAATAACGAAAAATTATAAGCAATATAATAAACCAACAAAATGGATAAACTCAATAACCATATATAGATGAACAAAAAAAAAAATAAAAGTTTAATAAGTAAATAAAAAAAAATTATATATTATTAAAAAAAAAATAGTATTAGCATTGGATGAACAAAATAATGCAACAAAACGAAATTCAACAAAAATCAAAAGACAACAAAATTTTGTTATACAACCTAATTTTAGTGTTAATTTATTATAATTATTATTATTGTATACTTATTATATGTATAAAAAAAACGAATGCGCGAAATGTTGTTGTGGTTTTCAAAAATTAAAAAAAAAAAAAAACAAAAAAACCAAAAGACACAAGTAAAAGAGAATTTAAAAACAAATGCAGGATTCTCAATTTTTGATTAATATTCATTAAAAAAAGAAAAGATGAAAATAATATATATATACAGAAATATATATATATATATTGATATTATTTATTAATAATTAGTGAATATATTTAAATATGCAGTACATTTCTTTTGAAATGTACATTTTTTACTCAACAAAAAAAAAACATAAAAATATTATACATGATATGTGCATAATTAAGTCATTCTCAAAAACAAAAACAAAAAGAAAACCACTCATTATTGACTATAAACAACAAAAATGAAATGAAATAAATATTTATTATAAACTTATCGCAACATAAACGCAATTGTTTTGTTGCATTTAAAAACAAACACAAAAATAATGAAAAACAAAACAAAAAGTAATAAAATCTGTGTCTGTGTTTGTGTATAGTACTCACTCACACATTAACACACACACACACTCACATACTCTCTATCGCTCTCTCTCTCTCTCGCTCTCTCAGAGAAGAAGAAAGAGAAAAATTCAAGCAATAAAATGCATAAACATTATTATTATATTTATTTTTATTTATGGTATTGTTCCCATTATGCAGTGCATAATGCGAAACATACAATTCGTGATATTTTAAAATATAAATTTTTAGAACATACAAATTTAAATATGTAATAATAATAATAATAAAAAAAGAACTAAACATTATTAAAAACAACATGAAATGAAAAAAAAATTTAATAATTTAAAAGGAGGAGGAATACTATATATATACTTGTTTTGACATGGAAAATAAAAAAAAATTAAACTATTATTTATAATTATTAAGAAGACAACACTTCATACAACATATTATATCTATATAAATTAATAATATAATATATTAATACACATGCATATAATATATATACTAAATTAAATTTCTTTAACCCTATAGTGATAATTTCTAAGTGAGAATACCTTTATAATTTATTATTCAACTGAACTAAAAAATATTATTTATTTTTATTTATTATATTTAATATAACAAAACTACACGTACATACACTATCTATATAATTTGAAAGAATTTCTTTATGTTTTTGTGGTGACAAATAAAATTTGTTGTTATTGATGATTGTTATTGTTGTTTAAAGAAGAACTATATATGTTGTTTGAACACTTTACACAGTCTTTATAAATTTTTTCCTTAGTTAAAATCTATTTAAAGATAAATTAAACATAAAAAAAACATATTTTATATTATTTATAATTATCTTGTATGCATACGCATGAATTAAATTAAACGAAAGTATAGATACATAATTTATTCAATAATAAATATTATATTCATTATAATTAACAAAAAGCAAAAACACTTCATAAAAAAACAATACTGAGTTAAAACTTAATTTTTTTTTTGTAACTATGTATTATTATTATTTGTTTATTTAAAGTGACAATAATACATATTTGAAGAATACTGAGCTAAAATTTTAATTTTTATTTTGTGTAATTAGAAAAAAGATATTAAACTTCAATCTTTATTGAAGACGACAAATTTTGAAGGTATTCCTTGATCTTTCCGATTTTTCAAGCAAAGCTTTTAAATTTAAAAGTTTTGTCCAGAAACCTAGTTTGTATACTAGTTTTACTCTGTGAATTGATGGATTTAATACGTTCCACAATATTATCTTCGCTACAGTAGTAACCTCCTGTACAATAGAACATGAATATATTCTACAATATTTTTTAACTTTGCATTGTGCGACCTCAGGAAAAAGTTTTGTTCGTTCCGTTTGCAAAATAAAAGCTGTGGAAAAAAAGTTGTGGTATCCAAAACAGTGAATTTGTATTTTCTCTAAATTTCATTATAACACCAGTGTTCTCGACTTATTGTTTGAATTTGAAAACATACGATAACACAGCAAAAGAACTGAAGCAGCTAAATAAATTTTAACATGCATATAATATTTGAAAATTGAATCGAAATAAAAGTGTAAAGCTTTGAAGTCGGCACGAGCACTTTCGTTTCACAAGGACTGTGTGTTAATTTTGTATAGACTAACAACCCACTGATATTTCTTTATGATATCACTGATAGTAAAAATTACTGGTTTGCTTGGAAAAGTCGTTGGAATCTGGGCTTTTGTTGGTGAGAAAATAAATGTATACTGCAACAACAATGCATAATTTGAAATTGTTAAGATTGCAAAATAAAAATATTCTTCCACATTGATACAACTTCTTTTTTTTCTGGTATCAACAAAAAATTTGTTCCTGTCCGAAAAGTGTACACTTAATTGCAAGGTGCAGTCAAATCTTGCAATGAGAAGTCCCAATATAAAGTGTAATGGTATGAATATGAATATGACCCTATATGATATGAGGAAAGAAAGACTATATGTGTGACCCAAATTTTTGTTGCATGTCATAATTATTAAGAAAAAGTTTATAACTCTTAACTTTGGCCAGCGAGAGCCTTCAAATTGTCTCTTAAATATGAATGAAATCCAAGGGCCTGCCCAAAAATGCATACCATTTTTTGCTATCACTCGCATTCACATCGAGTCAAAATAATGAATTTTAAAAAAGTATGCAGGCGAGGCGTGGAAATTGCAATTTACCTTCCACAACCTATATTTTTGAACAAAGACAAATTGGTTGATAACTTTAACATTTGTTTGTCTCTTAAGCTAAGTGACTCGACATCGCAAAAAAAAAGAAATGTGTGGAACGTATTTAATGTCTTAAAGTCTTCAGGGAAGACATTTTTTTTTGAAATGAATTCATTTTGATGCTATATCGATGTCTTAGGATTTTGTAAAGTCAGATTGTTTGGTCTCGACTTCCTGATGAGTGTTGCTCTTTCTTTAAACTCCATTCGAGATGTATTCTACCTTCGGAATTTGTTATATTTTTCTCCTATAAATTAATTTTTGAAATGTGGATTTAATTTTCAAAAAACAAAGACAGACTTTAAAGCGTTACAAAATTTTGTTAAAATGCCCTGCCGAGTTCGGTTTAAAAGTAAAAGCAATAATATATACCGATTTGGTGAACCTAAGTTGTTCATAAAATTATATTAAAAATGGTGCTTCTTAAATAATATTCAAACATTAAACACTGAATATTATATTTTATAAATAATTTTTTTTCTTTTTTCAAAGGCTTTAATTATTTGGAAAACGACTTTAACACTAATATATCCGCTCAAATTTTGTGAAAATGAAAAAAAAAACAAAAAAAACCAAGAACGAACAAAGTAAAACTGCCTAAAATTTGAGCACACAAGAAAAATATTGCTTTGATATTGTGAAACAAAGCAAATTTAAAAAAGAAGACTAATTTTTAATATTATTATTTTAATAATTAGGAAATACTAAAAACAAAACCTAATTAATAATATTTATAAAAATGTATTCGGCATAATATTCCATTTACCATTTCTTTAGTGTTCTTTTTTTTTTCTTAAAGTCAACAACAAATTTTTCGTTTTCTTTTATTATGTTTATTATTATTTTATTTAATTTTTCAATTTCCTCCTTTGATCTTAATTTATTCTCACATACACACATACACAATGAAAAATAAATAATAAATATAAAAAAAACTTTTAGCGTAAAACAAAATCTCTTAACAAAAAATAAAAAAAACCTACAAGAAAATTAAGTTATTGTGTAAAAAAAAAATAAAAGAAAAAAATAAACGGTTGTGTCAAATTAGATAATATATTGAAAAAAAAAAAAACATAAATTAATACTGCAACTATTACTAGGTATATAATCTACTTAATTAATATTATCTATTATATATATTATATTATACTTGTAAAATGTAATAAAAAAATAACATTTGTGTGTTGAAAATAAATTAAAAAACTCAACCTTCTCTAGCGAAAAATATATATATATATATATACATAAAAAATATTGTTATTCAGTAATAAATAATAAATTAAACAAAAAAAAAAAAAAATACATATATACAATTGTTAATATACAAATGCAAATAACTTTTTCAATTTGCTTTTTTTTTTTTCAAAATAAAAAAAAATTACAGAAAAAATGCTGCAATTGGTAATGTAATTTGCATTTGTATACAACAGTCTTAGCAAATAAATTATTATAACAAAAACCTGAGATATATTTACAAATGTATTTAAATATATATATATATATACTAAATGAAATATACAGTGTTATTTTATTATAAAACACAAATCTGAAAATGTGATGAAATATCTTTTTGACATTAATTCTTGTTGTCACACACATTACTGTAAAAATTAACAAACAAAGAAAAAAACAAAAAAAAAAAAACTACAAAATATTAAACAAAAAAATAATCTTTGTAGAAATCTAAATGCCCTACTATTATAATTGTACTCGTATCAATCCAAGTACATACATACAACATAATATATATTATAATAATTATACCTAATAATAAAATAAATGTATACACAAAAAATATGAATGAAAAATAAATAATTGTACACAATAATTGCGCAACGAAAATAAAAAGTAGTTTAACCATTTAAAAAAAAAAAAACAAGTAAAAAACTTAATATCTATATATACCAAACTAGAAGAAGACAATTTAGAATGATTTTTGTTTTCTATTTTTATGTGTGTTTAAAACTACTCAAGATCAGTTTTATTTTTTGTTTCTTCTACTGGCATTTAGGACATTTTAAAAAATTAGAAGGACTTCTTGCAGTTACATATTTTAATTTCTTTAAGACTGGGAACCGCTATTAGCTACATATTTGCAGTGAGCAACAACGAACAGATGTTTGTGTTAAATATGGTCCTCCTAAAGTGACGCAAACAATGTTCTGCTACAAGTCTATAAAGACTATATTACCGGGTTATGTTGGGTTACAAACACCATTTGTCTGAAAATAGATCTACGGAAGGAAACCGAACAAAAAAAAAGCTTCGCAATTCACTACCCAATGCATCCCTTATTGGAAATTTTTGTAGATCGCGAAAACCCTGACACGCGCAGCTTATTTTATATTATGGCGTTTTTAGACTGTTGGAAATTGAGATCGTATATGAGACAGGCGTTTTTTTTAGCAGTCATACCCCTGACAAACGCTGACGAAGTAGCGAAGACCAGTGGAAAATGCCTAAAATTCGTTAGTTTTAAGTACCACGAAAACTTTTGTGGGGTTATAATAGTTGAAAAGATAACCGTTTGGAAATGTTTGTCACAAATTAATCGTGATTCGAAAATATAAAACCTTTCGATTGAGAAGGACACCATCAAAGTTGCATATTTAGGGAAGAGAGGGTGGCGTTGGGTATCCCTAGCGTCCTCATTCACACTTTGTACACCATCTGAGACGTCAAATTTGTTTAAAACTTGAACTATACTGAGATCAATATTTGAACTGACAACTTACATACATTTGGGTAAAGTAAAAAATTGCGTTAATTTTAATTGTCAAATCTCTGACTGCCGAAGTGACTTCCTGAAAAAATTGTTTTTCTGCTAGATGCATAAATTCTTCAATGGTCCGTATCGTCGAATTTTATTTCAACTCTGAAGCAAACAACAAACTATTGGACTGTGGAAACACATGCTTTTTCTTAATTATTTCTTGTAGAGGCGTTAAAATTAAATAAATAATCTTCACGATTGAATTTTATGATTTTCATATACAAGTTAGCAGTTTACGAGCTGAAAGTACTTTATGACCACCATGTCCACAATTCAGTTTTGAATATAAAATACCCAATATATCCAACGTGAGTTCGACGCCTCTATTCAGTTTCGGAAAGGGAGGGTATCAAATTGATCGAGATTGATTGAGTTTTGCAACCAGGTGCACCGATAAAAATGTGTCCATCATTTCCATCTAACTACACAACTCGGAAGCTTAACACAATTTTTTGTTTGGTCTTTTTGTCTGTCCTCTTATAAAAGTTTTTCTTATAAGACAAAAATAAGCGTAGTCTTATTTTCTTCAATTTTACAAAGAACGATAATCTTTTTTGTTTTTTTCAAAATGCAGTTAGCAAACTGCTGGACAGATTTTGAACAAACTCCATAGAAAAACTCTCGTGTTAGCGAAAATTTGTTTGATTAAAACTGGAAACAAATATTCCCTGGAATTACTACTTTTTATTTAGCATTCAAATATCTACACATGATTGTATGTATTTATAGTTTTTCTATTTCTACAGATTGTATCTAAATGTCAACTTAAAACTTCTTTTCTCTACAAACTCATAGAAAATCAATAAGATTTTCATACTCAAAACAAAGATGCGTAAACTTTTAACTTAAAAAAAAAAAAACAAAAACAAGAACATTCACATTAAAAATAAATAAACATACATACATAAAAAATAGTCTAATATATTAGTAACAAATAAAACTAAATATTCATTATAAATGGCCCGCCCTTTTTAATAAATAAACTAAATAAAAAAAAAAAAACATAGTAATAATTATTAAAACAAAACAAATTACTCAATTTAAATGTGTATTTTAAATAAATCTTTATATTTACTAAAAAAAAAAAACATACATTTGATATTCACAATATTATATTACTTAAACAAGTCTAAAAAAAACATAAACACAAAAATGAATAAATTAATTAGTTGTAGTCAATTAAAACAAAAACTCTTAGACAAAGGAATTACAGAAAAACAAACAAAAAACAACACAATGCACAATGTATAGAGTAAAAAAATTATTAACTTACTTAATTGTTTTAAATTATTTAATTCCGAAGAAGTAATATTAAATTTTAACGTAACAGGCAGAGTTTTTTTTTTCAATTTTCCTTTTCTTTAATAATACATAAATGATTTTTTAACAATTTTGTTTTGGAATGACACTGAAAAGATTGGTGCGATAAAAACTTCACAAAACCTTTAGCAATCCTTACAATTTTAATTTTCCCATAAATGTTATGTTAAAAAAAAATACTTAAACTAAACATATACAGCTCAAATTTTACCTATTTTTTTTTTTGTCAAAACTTCTTAATAACATATTGAAAAAGCGAGGCAAGGAATGATAAAAAGCCACCGATTTGTTACTTAAGATTAATCACTAAAAAAACATATATTTAAATAAATAAAAGACAGAGGACGATTAAAGTTAAAAAAAAACAATAATTTTCTCCTGGATTGTGGAACGCGCGGTTGATAATAATAATTAAAGAAAAAATAACATTACCTAACGATCATTAAAAACAAAAAACAAAAAAATAAGCAAGGAATAAAGTAAATTTATATTCTATACTAGAGTGCATAATATATTTTTGTTGTTATATACAAAATACTATTTTTAGTGTGTAATTTCAATTTTCAATTATACAAATTTCACTTAAGTTAATTATTTGACAATACCTAATTTAAAATACGAAAACAGAAGAAGTAATACAAAAAGAAATTTGTTAATAAAATAAAAATATAAATTAAAATTGATACGACATACATTCACAAAACGATTTTAAGACGCAGTAAATTAAAAAAAAATGAATAGCAATGAAATTAAAATATATAGGTGTATAAACGAAAAATAAAAAAAAGCACATTAAAAAAAACTAAAATTAAAAAAATATTATGTAGAGTGCTAAAAATTAAATAGAAAACAAAATATGGTTTCAACTGGAAATTGTTGAGTATTTTTTAGTCAAAAAACAAAAGACAAAAATTTGTTAATATGTATACAAAACACAACCATATATATAAAAATATATGACATTAATTATTATATATACATACTGTCATCATTATTGAATTGACATGTAATTTTAAATTAAACCGTAGATTATTTAGATACATGAGCATTTATAAAAAAATAAAAACGTAAATAAACAAAAAACAGGAAAACCAAAAACAATAGAAATATCCATATGTGGAAAACCGACGACATGAGGATTTACAGATTTACACCCGCCCTTCAAATAAAATCCGAAAATGGAATGATCAAATATAAGAAGGTGGACGAATATTTGAATCGCTAAGCGAAGGAAAACCTGACTAGTTCTGTTTTTTATATACATATACAATATTTATATCCTTTTTTTCTAGTTTTAGATTTTTAAAGGGGAAATCGAAAGTTGAGTAAGACAACTATGTTGTGGGTTGTAGCTTGTGACTGATGTTGCTATTGCGATGTAAGCTTAATACTTTTTTTTTAGTTCTTAATTCTTTTTTTTTAAGATTTTACTTAAAGTTTGCGCAAAAGATGATCAACAGAAGAAAAATGGTTATGCTAAGCGAAAATAGCATTTCCCTTCTCCTTATCTTTTTTATTTTGAAAAAAAAAAAAACTTTTCTGAAAATCATCTAAATACACTTTAGACTTTATAACTTTCCAGTTGTACCAAATTTCTTGTTCAGAGCATTTTTGCAAATGCTCCAAATTCCAACTATGTATGTAGTTCCATTTCAAACTATTTTTAAAGCAATTTCTCAAAAACTAAATTGCATCCTTTAAACCATAATCGTCAACGGGTTTGTAGTTTCGTATTCTGTCGAAAAACCTCCTTTCTCAAAGCTGACAAACTCCGTTTTTTATATCCACTTTTTTCCTGATAAAAACTCCCAAATCGATGCGATTTAATCGCTAATTTAGAAAGAAAATTTAGACTTTACAATTTTAAGGTTATTCCGACTGCAAGCAAAATATTTTGACGCGTTATATTTTTTACAGCTAATACGTAAGAAATATTCTAAATTAAAACCTTCGTGTCGCATCAGCCCGTGTTAATAAAAAATTTTTAAAACAATCCCGTACAAATGTGATTTTGACGTATTGACTTTTTTAAATATTTTCCAATATTTTAGGTGTGACCGCCTTTTTTCGAATGGCTGCAGAACATTTTAATTATATTCTTTATTGGTACAAAAAGTTCAGAGAATAGCTTTGTTGTTTTCCGACATTTTGCTGAGCTGCACTTACAGATGGCAGTTCTCAGTTTGCACTTGGACAGAGGACATCAAACAAACCTAATATTAAATATGATGACTGACTGATCTGTTTTAAGTGCGTTTTCAATAAATTTTCGGAGTCGGTCATTTTATGCAATTCGAGACTTCTGTGATCGGACACAATCTACACAGCTTCTTAATATTAGGCTTTTAGCAACATTTTAAAGTCCTTACCTCCCTCTACGATTGCACTTCATAAAACTAAAAAATGATTCACTCTGCTCGTTTTTATTTCTCTTATTGTCACAAGCTACATAATAATAGTTTCTTTAAAAAAAAATATATGTATTAGTAATATTAATGATACCCACCTTCATCAACATGAAATGTTAAACGTCACCCTTAATGATTCGCTACACACATAAAATATAAAATAAAATATAAATTATTTTCCCAAAATCAAATTAATGAGGAAATTGTTCGTTTTTGAAATTTTGAAATTTTTTGAAAATTCGTTTTCTTTTTTATAAGAAACAAAAAATAAAAAACTTAAAAAATTAAAGTTCAAATGAGAAAAAATATATAAGATTTTTAAACATATTTTAATTCCTTATGTGCCTACTATGTGTACGGTAAGTGTTATTTATTAATCGTTTTCGAATTGTTACATCAATCAAATATGAAAATTACACTTAAAAAAAACATTGTGAAGATTAAGTGCAATTTAATTGCGTTTCATTTTTGCAGTAGTGAATCATTAAATATTGTTAAAATGATATTAATAAAACATTTTATAATTCACGAAATACAACATACACCACACTGGCGAATCAAATAAAAATAATTTAAAAAAACTACTATGATATCAGTAAAAAGAAAATAAAACATACGAAGGCAACGAAAAACTTTTAAATAAAATATATTTAACCTTTTTTTTTTTTAATTTTTGGTATTTTAACTTGCTAAGGCTATTTAAAAAATAATACGGATGATAGGTGAATTTGTTTCAATAAAAAATCTTTACGAAACCTCTGTATTTTAATTTAGTTTTTAAAATTCTCCCTAGACAATTCTTTATATATATAAAAATATTTATATTATGTAGAAAATGAATCCACAGAATAACAAAAGAAAACAAAATTAAAAAAATTTTAATTTGCTTAGCTTTGTCGTAAAACTGTACACATAACTATGTAAAAAAAATAATACAATATCTTACTATAATATATAATAATAACATAAAAGAGAAAACAAACAAAATGGTGCAAAAATATTAAAAATAACATAATTTATAGAATACAAACTAATACAAAATATTGTTATCAAATAAAAACAAACGAATTATATTACAAAAAAAAGGAATTAGCAGAATTATTTTTTAGAGTATGACTTTGAATTGATTTGAAAACTTAGCACAGTAGACGAAAACAATAAATATAAAATATAAAATATAATAATAATAATAATTTATTTAAATTGGTCATAGTAGAAACAACAAAAAAATAAATTAACATTTCCTCTCTAAAAAAAATCAAACATCTAAATGTATTTAATATCCAAACAAAAATATCCAGTGAATATTTTAGTATATTTAAAAAAAACTCCTTTTTAAAAATCATCTTAATGTATCACACAAAATTAAAAAAAAATTAAAACTAATTAAAAAACCAAAAAAAAAAAAACAGGTAAAAGGCAGATTTAGCTTAACTGCGTTTGCTGCAAATCCTCTTCCATATTATTACTAAAATAATAAGTATTGAATGGTTTTAAAACAAAACAAAAAACACAACACATTTCCAAAACTTAATAAATATCTTTTCTCAATCATAAACTTTTAACCAAAACGAACATTTTTTAAACAAAATACAACACATAAACGAATATCAACAAAAAAATCAAGAAATGAAAAAAAACCTTACTTTTTGAGTACAACAACAATTGAATAGATACCATTTTCTCTTACCTACATTATAATTAAATTACATATAAATGTATCTTATCCCATGAAATAACAGAGTTCAAATGAAATCTTTATTTTTATCCAAAAAATTAAATAAAAAAATGTCTATATAAAAAAAATTTAAAATTTAAATCTGTCTGAGTGGTAAACTTTTTAATTATCTATGTCTTGATATGAATTGATCTCTACTGTGTTCTAAAACAAAATAAATATTTATATATATATATTAACAAAAATTAAAATCAAAATTATATAAAAAATATACGTATATATATATGGTAAAATATTTAAAAACATTACACGCTAAAATGCAACCACAACAACTCTATATTTAAATAACATAACTACAGAAAAAATTATTCTCTTTTGAGAGTTAAAACTTCGATACACAACAACATCAACAAAAAATGGATACAAATTAATTATTTATTATTATTATTATTGTGTACTATATAAATGTGTATAGCATAATAGAATACATCTTTAAAATATTTAAACAGAAAAAAAAAACACACTCTAACACTTAAAACGTGTGATTTATCGATGATTAAAAAAAAAGAACACGAAAATAAAATAAACTTTAATGTAATTTAAAACTAGTAAACATAATAATATTAAAAAAACGACTCTATTAAAATATAATAATTAACAAAAAAATATATATTGAGAAATTATTTTTTAGGAATGGCCATGATTTAAAAAAAAGACAATGGAAATAAAAGGCATCCATATTATAAAATATTTAATTAATATTAGGTATGTGAAGACGAAAACAACAAATAAACAAAACAAACAAAAAAACGTGTAATGTATGTTTAACCGTAAGAAGAAGTAAAAGAACACATAAAAAGGCTGTAATTTTAAGTGAAATAAATAAATTAAAGTAATAAATAATTAAACTCTAGAACTAATTGTAACCGTAAAACATAAATATAAGACAAATAAAGTGTAAATGAAATGGATTTTGTTCGTGTTTTTTTTACTTTTAAAAGCCATATTGTTTCAGTGAAAATAGGAGCCCATGACAATTTTTATGACGTAAGTATTTTAGTGGGCCATCACTTATAGGTGGTGTTTTAATACTTCAAAATACAGTCGAACCTCGATAAGTCGAACTTCGATAACTCGAATGTCTAGATAACTCGAAGATATTATTTGGCGTCAACTTCGATAAGTGTGTGTGTTTTACTTGATAACTCGAAGTCTTGATAACTCGAATTATTTTTTTGGAAATTGATGGTTCGAGTTATCGAAGTTCGACTGTATTTAAATAACATTCACAAGTGGAGACTACCCAACAGTGAGGCAGTCCCAACACTGGTACACTCCGACAGACACGATGCAACTTTCCGCCCGTTTTCTCATAAAAGTATTTCAAGGACTTTCGTTTGATCAATCCAGTTCCAGTTTTTGTTTGTTAGCCCATCAAAAGTAGTTGTTCCGAGTGAAAAAGTCGAAAAGTAAATTTTTTCCTTTAAAGCTAAGTACCCAGATCGAGTGACAAATTAGAACTCTATTTGAATGTACCCTCTAAATTTTACAAAATACGCGAAGAATCGTTATAATTTTTAATGGAAAAGCATAACTGTGTAGTTCTACTGTAATGGCCTATCTCCAATTTTGATATCATTTGTCGGAGACTTAAGAAAAGGCTTACTTTGGTGTACCTATGTTTACGCTTAGTGCGCTGTTAGTACTAATGATAGAAACTTCTATTAGGACTTTGTTCTTAGAAGAATTTTAAACAAATTTGACATCTTGTCTCAGTCTTAAGATATCCAGTTTATATTTTTTTGTATCCTTTGCATTGTCAGCCCTAGGCCGATTCACCCCTGAAATGTCACTCTTTAGTCATTTTTCCCTTCGAACACCCTTGGAGATATCGCCATGGTAATTTTACCAAGTTCATTTCACAGCTGAAGTTCCAACATTAGATTCTTAAAATCCGAAAAAAACTGCATATACCTAAACTCGCACCTTCTCCTAATCAATTCTAGTGTACCAGCCATTTAAAAAGAATGACAATTCTCAGTTTGAAAACAAACAATCATCGACTAAAAATTAACATTATAAAATAAATCATTATATTTATACTCTTTAATAATTGGGAGACATTTAACAACCCATACCTGCTCCAAACATTGATACAACTAATATAAAAACTAATGGAAGACAACGTATCCAGAATAACTATAATTTGATTATTATTTAAAAAATTTCTTGTGTTTGGCATTACGATGCTATCAATCAACCGAAATATTTTAGAGCATTTATTAAAAAGGTTCATTAATTAATTGAGCGAGTGCCTATTAACCGGGGACTACTGTATATCAATATTTTATAATGAGTTATCATATGCCGTTGCCGTTGCCTACTAATAATTTTTAGGGTCGCCACGCCTCAGAAAAATGTTTGCTGTAGATACGCAAAAAAAACAAAATGCAGTAGATTTCCTAATAATTTTTGCAGAAGATTTATTTATAAAAAAAATACCTATACTATTTCAACAAAACTGATAAGTAAATAAAAATTAATAATACATACATATGTATCATTTGTTTTTCTTCAAAACATATAAAACACAAATAAACAGGCTAAATTATGACCGCCGTATAGTTAGCAGCACGATCTCACGAATTTCAATTTTTTTGATGCAAATAATTAGCAAATAATTTGCTTAAATTTAGAAAACGATTTTTAGAATTTGCAAAAGCTTAGTTTATTAGTTATTAACAATTTAAACTTTGGCGTATAGTTAGCAGCACATGAAAACAAAAGTAGGCTTATTACAGAGGTGAATTTTCAAGGGTGAATTTCCAAGGTGAAATTACAGGAGTGAATTTTCAAGGGTGAAATTACAGGGGTGAACTTTCAAGTGCGAAATAACTGAAATGTGAAATTACAGGGGTAAAATAATTGAAATGGGAATTTTCAAGGGTGAATTTCCAATGCCGAATTTTTATGCGGTAATGACTGCAGCTTCGTTGCCATTGATTCCAACGTAGCTGCGAATCCAGATGATTTTTAAGGTTTCGGTTTGTCAAAAAAAGTCGATAGTTTTTTTCTGCGAGCGTGTCAAAGCCTTGTATTATGCAAAAGTTGATGTGTGAGGTGATAGTACTCCTTTGGAAACAACGGAACCGGTTTCGTCCACAACAGCAAAAGAGGGTAGGTGTCCGCTTGGATGCATCTCTAAATATCTAGTAGCTTCCAACCAAGAGATTTGTAGTATTCTAAAGAAATTGGAAAGTTTAAATTATATGCGAAAGTGAGTGCCCTACATAAGGTCGATTATTCTTTGATACCTATCTTTTTCTATTTAAAAAGTGTTTGACTTCTACATGGATGGATGTGTTGTGTGAAGAGATTGTTTTTGTAATTATTTTCGTCTGTTAAATGGGGAAGTCTAGCTTGTGTTAATAGGTATATTAATAAATGGGTGTTGTTTTGAGCGTATGGCTCCCATGCAGCTTCTGGTGGCGGCGCGCGGCGTGTTATGGTGTTGTGATAAGTCCGTGAGACTATTTGATGAGGGACAATTATTCAAGTCTTGGTAAATATTTTCCCTGTACTGATAATGTTTTCTTAGACACATTCACATTTATATAGGCTTAGAGTCCACAGCTTATTTAGGGTGCAAAGTGATAGCGAAAAACGTTTTTTTTTTATATTTTGAGACAGGTCCTTGGATTGGATACATGCTGTCTTTTGACAATGCCCTTTTTTTTTTTTGAAAACATATCAATTTAAATTCAAAATAATACACCATCACTTGAAATTTAAATTTGTATTTGTATAGCGTAACAAAAAAAGAAAAAAAAGATAAAAATATCAGAACAATGCGATAAACAAGTGTAGCTTATGTTTTAGAAAAAAAAAAACTATAATACAATATTTATGTAAATATGACTAGAATATCACGACAATAATTCAGCAGCAGCAAATTCACGGCATTTGTTCATGGCAACTTCAAGTTTATCATCAAACTCAGATGAGGCTTTCTTCCCCTTCATGGTGCATATTTCTTTTGAATCCTGACCTTTGGGTATAGACAATTGAGCCTCAAAAATAGAAGCAAACAATTCTAACCATTTTTGTGCGTTGAAACCATTTGTAACGAATTCCTTTTAAAATCAAAGAAACAAATTATTATTTTAGTAATGAACAAACATTGAAATATTTAGAATTGAACGTACTTTTGGAACGCAACATCTAGCCTTCACAATTCCATTACACATGCTAACCACCAGAATCGGCCGATCAGAACAGATTTGTGTGGCTTTCTGTAAAGGAACTTCTTCAAGCAGGGCCGAACTTGACAAGTAGTGAATAATGAAAGGATATTTTTCAATTGGTTTCTCTTGGAGGAGATTCTTCATTTCATCTTCAACAAATGCCCTAGAAAATCAATTAATTTATCATTTAAATGCTATTTTCATAAAAAAAAATGCTCTAATGTCCAACTTGAGTGATGTTCGAGATGTCTTCTTTAGCTGCCTGAGGACTTCATTTATCCGATCGAGAATATCAACTCGAAACACATATGGCAGAACCACGTCAGAATGCAGAATATTGTTGCGTATCTTTTGCAATTCAATTTCGGTTGTATACAGTCTATCGGTGTTTGTTTTGTACTCTTCCTCCAAGCATTGAACTCTTGATCTTATTTGTTCGGCTCGAATTATGACCTTTAATTACAAAACAAAAAATAACTTTACAAAAAGTTCTTGAATAGATACCAAAAAAAAAACCTACATTACTAGCAACTTGTCCTGCTGCAGCCGTGAAGGAATACCTAGCACGGTTTGTCTGCTTCAGATTGGTAATAACGAAATTTTCCAACTCACTTGTGTTTAGAACGTGTGTTCCACAGCACAGTTCGTTCGATATAAATGAAAGATTCTTATTTTCGAAAGTAAGCAATCGGAGATCAGTTTCGGGATATATTTCTCCAGGCACTAAAGTTATGTTTGTCTGGCCAACAACATCTGATGCATTTACTAAAGACATTTTTAAAGGAATGCCCGACTGGATGACATTTCTGCAACAAACATTTTAGGAGAGTTAAAATTTGGCTTCTAATTCAGAGATAATATTTTTAGCAAACCTTATAAGTTCCTCAATTTCTTGTACGTCCTCTTTTGCTATACGTTTACCAATAATTCCTAACTCTAGCTTACAATGGTCACTGGAAACAGCACTTGTTATCTGATAAGTGACTTTTTTGTAAAGACAGCGCACAGCACCGTTCAGGAGATGTATAGCTGGAACCAAAAAAAGTCATTCAAACTTGTTAATTTTAAACAAAGATACAAATCGCATACCTGTGTGGTGACAAGTATTTTTTGTGCGATGCTCAGGATCGACATGCAACGTCACTTTGCTCCCAACTTTTAATGTCCCCTTTGCATCTTTAAACCTTCCAACATGGACAATGCAGTCGTTCATATGAATAACATTTTGAATTTCAAATTTCCCACCATCTACTTGAATGTATCCCTTATCAGACTGTTGGCCTCCAGCTTCGTAGTAGAAATTGCTCTTATCCGTGATGACACTAATTAGGTCACTGCTTTTACCGTCAGCAATTATCGAATCGACTATACGGTCATTTCGTAGAATCCCAATTACAACACCTTCCACGGAAGGCACTTTATACACTCGGTTTTCTATATCGAACTTGTAGCTATACCTGTGACTGCTATCAGTATTCTTACAAGACAGAGTCAACTTTGCTAAAGCTTCGTTAATTTGTCGTTGAGTTGTACTATCCGAGCTAAAAGTTTTCGATCTCTCCTTGGCTCTGGCAACTTCTTCTCTGTAACCCTCTTCATCCAACTGCATTCCTTCTAGTTCAGCCAATTTTTGAAATGAATCTTCAGCCAAACCAAAAGTGTCTGTAAGCTTGAAGAGAAACTTTCCCGGAATTACCCCGCCAGTGAATTTCGATTTTTGAGCTTGAAGATCCTTGAAAGCCGGCACAAATCCAGGAAACTCCATCAGATCAATATTTTGCAATTCGGGATATTGTTGTAGTACCTCGGCAAATGCCTTCGATGAGCTGCTTCGGACAGTTTTGAAAACATCCTGTTCATGTGCGATGATTTCCAGAACATCACTGAGCTTTGCATTCATTTCAGGATATGCTGATCCAAGAGTCTCAACTACAACTGGTATGAGCTGCGGCAGGAGGTTGGCATTCTTGAAAATGTTTTCTGATGTTAAAATGGCTTTGCGCAATACACGTCTTAGCTTTTGACTGAAAGATAGAAAAGACATTTGGTATTTAAAAAAAATACTACTATTCCGTTCATGGTTGCGACTTACTTTTGATCAGGTAACATTCCATCGGCAATACATGCTGTTATCATTCTAGAATGATCGGCCAATATTCTGTATCCAGTATCAAGAGACTGTCGTTCGGTTGGCGTTGGAAATAATCCTCTATAAGCTGGTACTTTGCAAAGCTATAAAGGCAAACTCGTTTTGTAAAATATTTGGGGTGACAATTTTTTAAACAAACCCTTTGTGTTGTATCAAATATGGGTGAAAACAAATCTGTATCATAGTTGGAACATTTGTTTTGCAAAATTGCAGTCAATCTTTCGAATCCCATTCCAGTGTCGACATGTTTTTCTGGCAATTGGTTTATCGTTCCATCTTCGCTTCTAAAAAAAATAATATGGCTTTCTTATCGCTTCCAATTTTTTGTTTGGATTAGATGGAAGAATCAATAACACCAATCTTCTAAAGGATGAGGCACATAATACCAATATCTTCCCGGGTCTGCTTTACAGGACAATAAAGTGAAAAGTCAAAACGGAGGAATATCAGCCGGTGAGATTCGAGAAAAAGATTTTTCGACGACGCTTGGTTTTCAACGTGTCAATAGAGTTTGGATGACCTGGTCATAAATCAGAAATCAAACGGCTATGTTCTCCTAATGGAGAAAAGCAGCGAATAGAATACCCTCTTATCAAATAGAGAACTATATCAACCAATTTTGTCTGCGCAACTGGCCATTGAACAGCCTGGCTGGCGGAGTGTTATTTTATTAAACTAAACTGAATATCTACCTATACAAAGATGGTGTGCTCCCAAAACCAAAACCTGTTGATTTGTGGAAATTAAAAATAGTATATTCACCTGTTGTACTGTATGAATACAATGTTCCACAATTCTGTTAGATCGGGTCTTCCAGCATTGACAAGCTTCGCTCTGTCTTCAACTGTTCCAAGTTCTGGGTTGTGATCAATATGAATTTCAGTACAAGGGCCACACGGCCCAGTTGAGCCCATTTCCCAGAAATTGTCTCTGCTTCCAAATGGCAGGATTCTCTCAGCTGGGAATCTTTTCAATTTCTTATTTTATTCAGATTCTTTTTAAAACATTTTATGGCCATGACTTACCCTAAGCTTCTCCATATTTCAAAGCACTCAGTATCAGCTGGCAAGCCCAGAGCTACATCTCCGGCAAAATAGGTAACATACAGCCGTGATGGGTCTATGCCATAGGGGCCTTTGAGCAAATCCAATGCCATTTGACAAGCTTTTCTCTATAAACAACCATCAATATGAGTTTCTCTATAATTCGAAAGTTTACCTTGAAATAGTCTCCGAATGACCAATTTCCCAACATTTCAAAGAATGTATGATGATACCCATCCTGTCCCACAACAGACAAATCATTGTGCTTGCCACCGACACGAACACATTTTTGTGAATTCGCAACTCGCTTGCTAGGAGGCACGGTTTTTCCAAGGAATACTGATTTGAACTGGAATTCAATGTTAAATTAAAAATTCTATTCGATTTTAGCTTTGTGATGAAATTCGTTTCGTCCTTGCCTGATTCATTCCGGCATTGACGAAGGCCACAGTTGGATCACATAATGGAATCACTGGACTCGACCTTACAAACTTGTGACCATGATGTTCTGTGAAATATTCAAGAAATGTCTTTCTGATTTCAGTTGATGATAGGACTCTGTTTAATTTTCGAGATGAGGAGTACATTCTTATAAGATTTATTTGGTAGTTATTCAATAACATCCCCAAAGTACATCAAGATTCAAGAATTTATTTATCAAACCAATTTTGGAGCCGGTTTTATTTTTTTGACAGTGACAGATAACGAGTGCGCGTTTTAAAAGATAACAACGCAGACAAAATTTCGCCAGTGTTATATATTTGAATAAAGAAAATACATAATAACATAAGCGGGTACCCCAAGTTCGTTCCTTTTTCCAGGCTTATTTATTTGTCAAAAATAGATGATAAAGTTTAATATTATAATTTGTAAGAGATTGTTAGAATTCATTTCATTAAGAATTCATAAAATGGTAGATGTTGTAGATCTGTCAAACTTAACATTATTCAATTTTGACAGATCAACATTATAAACTCATATGTTGGAGTAGAAATAAATTGAAATTGAAATTGTGGATAGTAATTTACCGCATTGAATAAAGGATGCACTACAAACAGATCAAAGAAGTTTGACGAGGTGGACTGGCGAAACTGATACCACTGGTGAATGCAAACTGACTGTTCGAGAAAGGGAGTTTTTTGAGCATGTCTATACGCACGTAGCAGCGTCGTGAAATCAAATCTTTTAGAATTATGAAGCGCATGCCTCACAACTGGACCCTTAACTACTACTGGTAAGACAGCGCAATACACTCACATTTTCCACTCACACAGACAAACTTTCAGCCAAGTATCTGATAATTAATACATGTAGTAACTTGCTTGCCAGTAGTTGGCATGTGTGGCGTCAGGGCCGAAATTAGCATATTTTAATTTTATTTTGTATGGGAAGTTTAGTCAAATTTGGAAATTTTCTATGAAATCACCTTTTTTGCCCTAATAAAAACGTAGTATTACCAATCTCCAAAAATGTCCAGCCATAATTCAGAAAGTACTGAACGATGCCGCTTTACACCTGAACCACTGCCATCGTTTGACACATGTCAATTTTGAAGAAAAACAAATGGCGTTTGTTCTTGGCAGTGAGAGACGCTGTTTTGAAAAATAATTCATTCATTTTTTGAATTTTTCTCATTCTATTTATTAATAATTACATATTGTTCAAGTAAATTTAATGCTTAAATTCTTTATATTCAATTTGTCATCTTAAGAACCCATTTTTCTCCAGAAATTGTAGCAAAAGGAAACTCAAAATAAAATGCTAGCGAGAAGAGGTGGCAAACGAATTCGGATGGACGATCCTCCGCCAGATTATGAGGATGAAAGGTAAATAATAAATATTCATAAACTTATCCTAACAAGAATATTAATTTCTTAAATAATTTCCATTTTTTTTTTTCATCAATCAGGGAGCCTTTAAATGAAAGTGCATCCGATGGAGTTGAGGGAGAAAGTCCTACCAAGCGTATGACTCGTTTGCGAGCTCGCGGCGGAGTTCGGGATAAGCCACCAATCATTGACGATGACGAAGATGACTTCTTTGCTCCTGTTATCAAAAAACGCAAACCACCTTTACCGCCAAAGCCTCCCAAAGAGAAGCGTGAACGGGTTGAACGTGTAAGAAAAGTGGACGAAGACAAAGAACAGGAACGCATTGATAAGGAGCGTGATGTGACCACAGATGAATCCAGTCTCTATTACATTGTCCGCCACTCTAAAGCTGCTATTGCTGTAAGTTAAAACAAACATTAAAACACATTTTAATTGAAAAAAAAAACTGCCCAAACAGAGCATCGTGGATGATTGGATTGAAAATTACAAACAAAACCGAGACACTGCTCTTATAGCTCTGATGCAGTTCTTCATAAATGCCAGTGGCTGTAAGGGTAGGATTGCCGAAGATATGCCACATCCAATGGAACATACAGCCGTCATTCGTAAAATGACCGAAGAGTTCGATGAGGTTTGTTTGTGTGTTTTTGATAAAAACCAAAAGATACAATTATTTTGTTTCAATTAAAGGAAAGTGGAGAATATCCCCTTATAATGCCAGGATTACAATGGAAGAAATTCAAAATGAATTTTTGCGACTTTGTACAAACACTGGTCAAGCAGTGCCAGTATTCCATTATCTACGATCAGTTTTTGATGGATAATGTAATTTCCCTACTCACAGGTCTCTCGGATTCACAAGTTCGGGCGTTTCGTCATACAGCAACATTGGCAGGTAAATAATGTCTCCTCTTCGAAGAGTATAATTATGATAAAATAAGAGACTTCTAAAACCTCGAATTTAAATGTTTAGTTATCCGTTGTTGCTTGTCTTATACAGGGTTTTCCAATAAGAGGTGTTATTTTGATATTCAAAGAAAAATGGCATTTTTTGAGATAAATGATCGGATGTTGATTTCAATGTAAAGAGTAAAGTATGCCATTAATAATGGAAAACAATATCAGCCAAATGGCCGCCACGGCTACGCTTACACAACACTATCCTTTTCATAAAATTTTTCATCACCAAATCGCAAAGTGGCTGCTTTATGCCCTCAATAGCTTCATGAATTCCATCAAATTAAGAAGTCGCAAGGTGTTAAATCACAAGATCTCGGTGGCTAATTGTGATCACCTCTTCGAGAGATAACACAGTCTGGAAACTTTTCCCGTAAAAGATCGATGGTTTCGTTGCTTGTGTGGCACGTAGCGCCGCGCCGTCTTGTTGAAAGTAAACATTGTCGAGATCAATACCATCCTATTCCGGCCATAAAAAATTATTAATCATCTCTCGATACCGCAATCCATTCACTGTAGCTGTTGCGGATGGAGTGGCTTTAAAGCAATAAATCTTGGGTTTTCCGAGACCCAGATGCGACAATTTTGCTTTTATTCTACACATCGCTAACTTGTCCCAACAGCTCAAATTTCCACCAATTTTTGAATTGCGGTCCGACAAGGTTCTTCACGACGGACGCCCAAAAAATGTTTTAGTTTTACCAACCGTCAAATGTTCACCATTTTTATAGTGAATTTTAATAATTTTAATGCGTTGTTGAAGCGTGTATCGTTCCATTTTTAATAATGGCGTAGTTTCTAGTTGTAAACTGTCAAAAAATTACATCTTCAAAAGTGACAAACAGCAAAATAGCGGGCTATTCGAAAGAACACCTCTTATTGGAAAACATTTTACAAAGTGAGAACTAGCTTCTTTAACTCATTCGTTCGACTTGTCTTGAACATGAGTGACTGTTAAGTTAGTATTGATGGTGATCAAAATTCCTTTCTTATGACACTACGCATTATGGTGCAACTTGGGCTCATGCTATAATAGGCAGTCAGACGGGTTGATCTCTAGCCTGTTGTCTCCAATTCCGTATACATATTTTTTTTTTCTTTTGTAACAGGCGAGGCTGGAAAACCGACTACAGTTCTTCTTAACAGCTTACTTCGTTTGTTTTCTTTAACAGAAATATACACCTCACAAAAAATCTTCTCCTCAGCCGATCAGAAGAGAGGCTCTTTCAGACCGTGATTATTTCGCACATCAATTGTGTGTTTTGTTTTTGATCCTAATCTGCTTTGTTGTACTACTATAATAGGTATGGCCTTTTTCTCTTACTATCTCCCTAACTGCATTATTTTCCGCGAGCTCTACATGTCCTAAACACCGGAGTCGTTTAACTAAATTGATTTTGTATTGGCATACAAGTAGAAATCATTTTTTTAAAACTACTTGGTGACACAATCATTCAAACATAAAGAAATCAAAGCAAGAATTTTCATTTCTTAGACCATAGAAGTAGCAATTACCAAATCTCGTCGTTCGTTTGATTTGAATGCTGTTAGCAAAGCCAAACAACAAAGAGCAACAAAGTCCCTTGTAACCTCGTAATTAGTCTTCCCACCTTTTTTTATTTTGGCTCAACTAAACCGTGGTGCTCCTAGGTATTGCTTAATATACATTTTCCAGCCGGCTCGATATCTAATCTGCAATCTCGCACTCCAAGTATTTGGAGATCTCACCCTACCTGGTCGTTCCATCAAAGGTGAAGTCTACCTTGGCTTTTGACTCCCTCTGGTTTGCAGTCGAAAATTCTACGAGCCGGAGTGCTCTTGTTGTGCTCTTGCTTACCTCCTTGTCTCTGACTCACAACATTGGCAACTTCAAATGATATTATTTTAAATCTTACAGCCATGAAGCTAATGACAGCGTTAGTTGATGTGGCGCTTCTGGTGTCCTCCAACTTTGAAAACGCTGCCAAACAATACGAAGCCGAGAGAGTTAAAGTAAGTTCAGTAGACGACTAAAGAATCCATAGCTTAACCTCAATTGTTTACAGACTAGAGACCGCAGAGCCACAGACCGACTTGAATCTCTGATGACTAAACGTGCTGAGCTTGAAGAGAATATGGACGAAATAAAAAATATGCTAACTTATATGTTTAAATCGGTATTTGTTCATCGATACAGGTGAGGATCAAAACTCTTTTTTTAACAACAATATTGCAATAAACCAAACTTTGCAGAGACACTTTGCCAGATATCAGAGCCATCTGTATGTCAGAAATTGGTGTTTGGATGGACAACTATTCACAGAACTTCTTGGATGACTCTTATCTAAAATACATTGGTTGGACCCTTCACGACAAAGTTGGTGAGGTACGCCTTAGGTGCTTGCAGGCCTTGCTTCCACTCTATGAAAGAGATGCCTTGAAAGGCAAACTAGAACTATTCACATCCAAATTCAAGGATCGAATAGTTGCTATGACTTTGGACAAAGAGTTCGATGTGGCCGTTCATGCTGTTAAGCTTGTAATCAGTATCTTGAAGTAAGCAAATCTACAATCCACTACAATATACTAAATGTTTTTTTTTTTCAGAATTCACCCTGACATTCTGGCCGACAAAGACTGTGAAATAGTCTATGAGTTGGTGTATTCCTCACACCGCGGTGTTGCACAGGCTGCAGCTGAATTTTTAAATGTACGTTTGTTTCACTTGACACCCGATATGGAAGAAGTAAAGACGAAGCGAGGCAAATTGCGTCTGCCAAATACACCACTGGTTCGTGATCTGGTTCAGTTCTTTATCGAATCGGAACTCCACGAACATGGTGCTTATTTGGTAGATTCCTTCATCGATAACAATGTGATGGTCAAAGACTGGGAATGTATGACAGATTTACTGCTAGAGGAACCAGGGCCGAATGAAGAGCAACTGGATAATAAACAAGAGTCAACTCTCATTGAGATCATGGTCAGCAGTGTAAAGCAATCAGCTACTGGAGAAGCACCAGTAGGTCGAGCAAGCAATCGTAAAATCACTTTAAATGTGAAAGAAGTGAAGGCTATCCAGGATGAGAAGACAAAGCTAACTGAACATTTTATTGTCACTCTGCCGCCGATGCTGGAGAAATACCAAGCTGACAGTGAAAAGCTAACGAACCTGCTATCGATTCCACAGTATTTTGAGTTGGACATTTATACAACATCCAGACAGGAGTCGAATCTTCAGGCGCTTTTGGATAAAATGGGACAGATCATGTCAAAACATACTGACCGAGATGTTCTGGAGACTTGTGCAAAGACTCTGGAATATCTCTGCTCTGAGGGTAGTGCAACATACACCCGATGTGACGTGGCGCGTTCGAATGTCATCGATCATGCCGTTAATAAATACAAAGATGCAATCGATGAATGGCGTAATCTTATCGCCGGTAAGTTACAGTGGATTAATTCCTTCTTTAAGATGTTGTTCCTTATTTTTGTTTTGTTTTTAGGGGAAGAATTGCCAAATGAAGATGAGATCTACACAATCATCATATCGTTGAAGGTTGTTTCGATATTGTTTTCATGTCACAATTTGAATCCATGGAATCTTTTTGATTCTTTGTATCAAGACATTGAAGAGAGTCAGTCAAAGGAAAATCCTGGCCGAGGTTTGCCAAATGAAGCACTGGCTTACTGCATTGAAGCGTGCTACTTCTCATTGACTTGGGGTTTGTATTATTTGGAGAACCAATGTGAGAGTTCCAGTGTCCAGAGTGGATGTGCAGAACTAAAAACAAATCTGCACAAGTATATAAATGCGTGCTGCGAGTTAACTCGTGATGGCCCAACACAGCAGATCCAGGAATCGGTGAGTCGCTTCGGTCTCAGTTCAAAGCGAGTACTGCTGCTTTTCTAAAGAAAAAAAAACTTAGCTTATAATGCTTTTGTTAATATTTCAGGCATACCAATCAGTTTGTGATCTTCTCATTATATTTTCTGATCAACTGTCCACAAATGAAAATGAGCACATCAGGATTCTCGAATACAAATCAGCTATGGACGAGCAGTTGATTTTGAATAACTTCGTTCAGCACTATGTCTTCTCCCTCAAACCAGAAGGTAACATTTTTTCAAGCCTCATAATTGAATCATAATCTAAAAAATTAAATTTATTTAAAGAATGCCATGATGAAACTCGAATTGAAGAACTTCATAAAAAACGAAACTTCTTGGCTTCGTATTGCAAACTCATTGTTTACAACATTATTCCCACAAAGAGTGCAGCTGGACTGTTCAAGCATTATGTCCGGGTAAGCCCAAATTATGTCAGAAATAGTGGTTTCTTGGTTTATTCAAATTTTTTAGTGCTACAATGAATACGGTGACATTATCAAAGCCACACTTGGCAAAGCCAGGGAAATCAACAAGGTCAACTTCTCCCTAACACTTTTGTTAAGTTTAATTGCGGTCTTCAAAGATCTTCAGCAACAAACAGAGAATGGAATCATATCAAAGTCTTCCCATGACTTCAGTGAACTAAAAGAACTTGGAAAGAGATTTGCTCTTACTTTTGGCTTTGATGCGATTAAAAATCGCGAACCTGTTATTGCATTACACAGAGCTGGAATTCTCTTTGCAGTTCAGGATGTTCCCGAAGATCCATCGGCCGCACCGACATGTCTATTATTCTTGGAAATACTCAACGAGTTTAACAACAAACTGCTAAAGCAGGACAAAAAAGTTGTTTTAAATTTCCTAGATAGACGCATATCACCTGGAATGCCTTCAAGCAAGGCCGAAGAATGGCAACCGTTGGTTTTGTATAGGAACTCTTTGCTTCATGGTGAAACAGATCAGCCACCGCCAGTGCCAACAAAGAAGGCTTATGTCAGGAAACGTCGCGATCTCGGTGAGTCATAAAGATATAAAATTTGAAAAAAATATCAACATTTTTAAACATAAATTTATTGTTTTAGATGACGAGGACGACGATGATTATGATGATGATCTGAATGATCCAGACTTTAGGGGTTAAGAAAACTTTTCTAGTTGGGTTATTATTTTTTCTTTCTATTTTAATTTTAATTTAGTTGAATTAAATCATTTTAAAGTTAAACAAACAAATAAATACATTAAAATATTTTTTAGGAGGAATATTCTATAATTTCGTTTATAATTCATCTTTAGTCTCAAATTAGTAGTCTGAAGTTAGCATTTGACTGTGTTGCCCTCTAGTGCATGAAAACTTTGCTATGACAGTTAATATACAATACAATCTGAAGCTAACAGCGGTGCCTGTAGCCACTGCAATATGCTATCCTTTTAGTCTAGTACTTTCCAAGAGCCATTTTGAATGAATGGCTGTTAGATCCTTCAAACAGCTTTTAATCTTT
Organism: Platycheirus albimanus; assembly: GCA_916050605.2. NCBI lineage: Eukaryota > Metazoa > Arthropoda > Insecta > Diptera > Syrphidae > Platycheirus > Platycheirus albimanus. The sequence goes on along the minus strand of OU696698.1, from coordinate 89,148,099 downwards.
TGATTACATGCTTTGTGTCAAAATTCAGCTGAGACTTAAGCTAAATTGTGAACAGAGGAGAGAGTGAGCTAATTTGTATAAATCTATCGAAAACAAGTTGCAAGTCTAACCCGGACGCCACACATGCCAGCTACTGGCAAGACAGTTGCAATACATACACATTTTCGACTCACACAAACAAACTTCCAGCCAACTGGAACATAGAAAGGTATCTGACAATCAAAACGTCTAGTAACTTGCTTGCCAGTAGCTGGCATGTGTGGCGTCAAGGTTAGCTTACTCTTACGCATCGGTTGGAAATAACACAGTTAAACGGGAATAATAAAAGAAAACCTCAGCAATGTAAATCTATTTTTATTTGTACTCTGCAATACGATTCTCAAGTTTTTTGTTCTAGTTGAATGTTTTTCAAAGCTTAAAAAGAGTTCACAATTGTTTTCAAAAATTAAAACATTTGCATCCACTCGTCCAACTTTCATACTACTCGCTTAAAATTATAAAAAGTTACATGTTGGCAGGTGAGCGCAGAGCCCAAGGCTATACCTAAACTAATAACCTGAACGCAAAGAAAGCATTCAAAGCTATAAACAAATGTATGTACTAAAACAAAAAAAAAAACAGCTGAAACTGACATTTGGTTGTGCATTTTTTCGTGCTCCTAGCTCAAATTTGAGAACGTAAGCAAATCTAGCGTCTTGTCTTGTCCAACTTTTTACAACGCATTTCGTTCCAATACATAACATTCTGTGAGGTAAATCCGCATACAAAACAAGGTTCGAATTCCTGAAGTCCTATATTTCAATTTTGTAAAAAACAAAAAACAAAAATAATCAAGTTTCTTTTGTTATTAAAATTTTTAAGTGCATTCCTTTTTATTAATTCAAATTTTTTTTGGATTAACCTTCTGTAGAAGTATTGATTGCTCATCCAAGATCCATCAATCGTCCGTTCCATTCCACACACTTTTTCGCCGACGTCACAATAGTTTTTATAGTAAGAAAATTCTGCACTATTTGCGTTTTGTAAATTCATACAAATTGTGCATAACTATTATCATGTAGTTATGAGAAGAATTTTATTTCAAGTGATTCATCTAGCCAAGCTAGAACCTGTGCTCTATCCAAGAATCTTTAACCAGTGGAAATCGAAATCATATGCAACATTGGTCGGTGTGAAACATTGTGAAAAATCGAAAACACGTGTGCTTCACCCTTTTTCTGCCTTTTTCTTTTCATTTTTCATTTTGGCTTGTTAAGATATACCTTAAGATTTCATCATACAAACCTTTTATGTGTTTGCCTTTGCATGACTGTATCGAGTACCTTCTTTGAAAAGCCAATAAAACCCCCCGAAGCATTCAATTTCCATTCATTCTGTGTAGTTGTCTTACCATAACCTACTTAATAAAAAAAAAAATCCCATTGCAGGCATCAAAAATGAAGAAGGAGAAACAAAAGAACGCTGCAGCCGGTGCTGGAGATTCCTCAAAGAAAATCAAGGAGCTCAATCCATGGCCAGCATACATCGAAGAGAGGAATGTATTCTGGGAGAAGTGCAAGCAACAGTACGCTGATGAACTTGCAGCCAAAGCAAGAGCTCCAATCAAGGTAACTCTTCCCGATGGCAAAGAAGTCGATGCTAAGGCTTGGGAAACAACTCCCTACGATGTAGCCAAGGGCATTTCTCAAGGTCTAGCCGACAACACAGTGATCTCCAAAGTAAATGGTGTTCTTTGGGATCTTGATCGTGTCCTAGAAGGAGATTGTACATTGCAATTGCTTAAGTTCGACGATCCAGAAGCACAGGCTGTGTTCTGGCATAGTTCAGCGCATATTGTCGGTGAAGCCATGGAACGAGTTTATGGTGGACACTTGTGCTATGGACCACCAATTGCAGATGGCTTTTACTATGACATGTTCATCGAGGGAGATGGCATCTCCAACAATGACTATCCGGTGATGGAGAACATCGTCAAGCAAATTGTCAAGGAAAAGCAACCGTTCGAGCGATTGGAAATGAAGAAGTCTGATTTGCTGGAGATGTTCAAGTACAATGAATTCAAGGTTCGCATTCTCAATGAGAAAGTTGACACAGAGACCACAACAGTATACAAGTGTGGACCGCTAATCGATTTGTGTCGTGGCCCACATGTCCGTCACACAGGCAAGGTGAAGGCTTTGAAGATCACAAAGAATTCCTCCACCTACTGGGAGGGCAAGGCTGATGCAGAGACACTTCAGCGAGTATATGGCATTTCGTTCCCAGATTCAAAGCAGCTGAAAGAATGGGAGAAGCTTCAAGAGGAAGCAGCTAAACGTGATCACAGGAAACTTGGCCGTGAGCAGGAATTGTTCTTCTTCCACGAACTCTCACCAGGATCGTGCTTCTTCCAACCACGTGGGGCACACATCTATAATACTCTGATGAACTTAATCAAACAAGAGTACAGAAAGCGTGGCTTTCAAGAGGTGATCTCTCCTAACATCTACAACGCCAAATTGTGGCAGGTATCTGGGCATTGGCAACATTATGCTGAAAATATGTTCTCATTTGAGTCGGAGAAGGAAACTTTTGCATTAAAGCCCATGAACTGTCCTGGTCATTGTTTGATCTTTGACACAAGGAACCGCTCGTGGAGGGAGTTGCCACTGCGTATGGCTGATTTTGGTGTCTTGCATCGAAATGAGTTGTCTGGAGCTCTTACCGGCTTGACGCGAGTACGTCGTTTCCAACAGGACGATGCGCATATTTTCTGCGCTCCTGAACAGATCAAAAGCGAAATGAAAGGAGCCTTGGACTTCCTTCGCAGCATTTATACCATTTTTGGATTCTCCTTCAACTTGGTGCTGTCCACAAGGCCAGAAAAGTATCTCGGTGAGTTGGAACAATGGAATGAAGCTGAAAAGGCTCTGGCTGAATCCTTAGATGAATTTGGTCTGCCATGGAAAGAAAATCCCGGCGATGGAGCTTTCTATGGACCAAAGATTGATATTACCATTCATGATGCTTTAAAGAGGTCTCACCAGTGCGCCACAATTCAATTAGATTTCCAGCTTCCCATCCGATTCAACTTAAACTACATTGCCGAATCTGGTGAAAAGAAGCGTCCGGTTATCATTCATCGAGCTATCCTTGGTTCTGTTGAACGTATGATTGCCATCCTCACAGAGAATTACGCTGGTAAATGGCCCTTCTGGCTATCACCACGACAAGTAATGGTCGTTCCAGTTGGTCCACAATACGATGAATATGCTCAGTCCGTGCGGGATCAATTGCATGAAGCTGGATTTATGGCCGAAGCAGATCTCGATGCTGGAGATACCATGAACAAGAAGATTCGCAATGCTCAATTGGCACAATTCAATTTTATTCTGGTTGTGGGGGAGAAGGAACGTTCTTCGAAAACAGCAAATGTACGTACTCGGGATAACAAAGTTCATGGTGAGTTATCGATTGCTGATTTGATGGTCAAGCTGAATAAAATTCGCGATGAGTTCATCTTGAACGAGGATAACTTTTAAATAAGATCATTAAAATACTGTTACACACAAGTCCGCTTGTGAAAAAAAATAAATATTCTTAATAAATTATTGTCAAGCTTCATTCTGGCCAGTGGGGGCTGAATCTATTGGAAATATGTTGTCGTTTCTTGTTTATTTTTATTAAAAAAAACACATAATGGTGAGGAAACAAAAAGGGTTTGTTTAGTTAATTGAAAAGATAAAGAACACTAAATAAGGTCTATTTGGAAAGTTTGATTACGCAATATTTACATTGCACTTAGTCGGAAGTAAATACATGGTTCCTCGAATTCCATGCTAGTTGATAGTGATTTGAGTAAAATGCAATAAGTTAAGGTTGTCAGTTAAACACTATCAAAGAACGCTTCTGTCAATTCAATGTGTTCACTTGCTTTGTGGATCAATTTAAAAGAAGCTGGACAATGGAAAAAACCCTTCCAGGCTTCCAGGGGAATATACACGCATACAGTTGCTGTACAATTAGCGAAGAACCACTGGTGGATTTCGCACACAGTTTGGCTAGTTCCACGAAGCATTGAATTCACTTAAGAATTCTACTGCTTCCAAAGCAGGGTCCTCATTTGTAAGTGCTTTAACGGCAAAACAAACTTTGTTTCAGGTTGTCTACAAAACCACGAAAGCTGTAAAAACAAAACTGGATTATTAAAGACAAGGATTTTAATTCTTCACAACACAGGACATCAAAAGCTTCCAATTTCTATAATTTTTTTTTATTCAAATATATTTTTAAAATAAAATAAAACAACTTCCTTCAACGTTTAAATTCAAAATTTCATGGGACACAGTGTGAACAGTGCATAATAAAGACTCTCATATGAACTGCAGTACCGACTACTGCCAGCAATGTCGGTGTCGGTGTTGCAACTTTCCAATGTAAGTTGCAGAATGCAGAGCAGACCAGACAAGGACAAAGGATTTTACTTTTTTTTTTACCGTTGTTTAAATTCGTGATTGTTCTAGTTTTTGTGACCTCTCCAGAGTAAAATAATTTTATTTAGCTAGTTGACGTGTAGTTTTTTGTCTTTTAAAATTAAATTAATAATTATTCAATTGAAAAACATCAAGTGAAGTGTTAAAAGAAATACTTTTAGTGTACATTGCATCAATCCATTTTGGAAGAAGAAAAACAACATCCTACGGTATCAAAGTAAGTGGCCAAAATAATGTTTACTTTTGACAACACATTTAAAATACATCGTCTAGCAAAAATATAAAAAAAATATCATTTTTATTCACATTTAAAATTAAAATACAATTCAATCACAGCTCCCTTAATAAAAATCTGTCTTTCAAGATACCCTTCTTTTTTCTCCATACTTCCTTTTAGCCTCAAATCGCAATTTACACTTTTATTTATTTCCTTACCATGTTTAGCTATCACATTTTTTAGGCATTCATCTTCTGTGGTGTAAAGAATCGTCACACAATCTCTTGGATAGAAGTTGTCTTTCTTCTTCAGAATACCAATCTGTTTGACCAATTCCTTGACTGTGCCATCCTCATAGAAAGATAGCTCTTTGTTCATTTTCATACCCACTATCAAGTCTTCTCTAGAAACAATTGCATAGCGAGGGTCTACTTCCTCATGAATATCATAGGAAACTCCAATATCTTCCCACGCAATCTGTTGCTTCAAATCTACTCCTCTCAGTATCGAATGTATTTGTTCCTCAGTTAAGTTTTCGAATGTTGTTTGTTTCTGTTTGGTATGAGAAGTGTCTCGAAGGTGAGTCTTCATTGCAGCTCCAAACTCCCTATAATAATGCGAAACTCTGACATCCTTTGCGTTCAATAGCTTCATAATCATTTCTGTGACCAACAAAACTCCCTTTCTAAATACTTTGCTGTGATGAATCACAATAACTGCCTGGATTTGGTAATCAATTAGAACCATATACTGGGCTCTGAGTTCCCGGACAATCTTGATAATAGTTTGCATTCGTTCAATGACCAACTCGATATCAGGCTTTATTGTTTTTTCGTTAGGTTCGATAAGTGGAGCTTCATGTATAGATTCGTAGCGGTAATAAATAAGAATATTTATCCATCTCTTATGGATTTCATAGATGGTTTCCGTTAAGAATGGAGCCACTGGTCCCAAAATCAAGCAGAGCCTATTAATAACATAGTACATAATAGAGGAGCTTGGGTGCGTAGCCGGTGGCTTATATTTTTTCCGTTTTGAGTTTTGCTTCAATTCGGGACATCTTAATGGGATATACAATTCTTCGATGAGCTTGATAAACTTGACAAATTTGGGCAGGAATGTGTGAAGGCGGTAAGCTTTCATTTCTTCAGTATAGAACTTCAAAAGCGCCTCTGTGCAAGACAGAATCCATTGATCCATTAGCTCTAGCTCTTCGGAAGACCAATCCATTATATATTTATAGTTGATCCATTTGGGACACCCGAGTTGACTTGTGCATTTATAAAAAATTCTGTAAAGAGGCTTTATCACAGTCTCGGCCATCTTTGCGACTCCCTCCTCTTCCAAAATGAAATTTGAACCCGAGCAGCTCAGCAGATAGAGTCTTAATGCATCAGCCCCATATTTTTCACATAATCTCATCGGATCATTGTGATTGTATTTGCGTTTGGTAACCTTTGATCCATTTACTTCCAAACTTAATCCGTGGGCGAAAACATTGCGAAAGGGTGGAGGTTCCGACAGAGCAGTCGCCAAGACCAATGCTGTGTAGAAGAATCCTCGTTTTTGGTCGATGTCTTCAGCAACAAAATCCACTTGTTCTCCTCCCCAAGCGAATGGTAATGCACCAGATTCAAAGCAACTATCAAACACATCAGGCACTCTGCGAAGGGGTGGATTTCCCTGAGTTTTCGAAGGTATTACAATCCAATCTACTACTTCCCTATGTAAATCAGGGATATTTGTCTTTCCTGATAATGCCATAAGTTCCTTGATGCTTCCAATACAAATGATTTCATCACCGGACGCCGAAGACCATATGGGAAGAGGTGTACCCCAATTGCGAGTTCGGCTAATAGGCCAATCTGCAGGGTGATCTTCAAGCCAATTTGTTAAGTCCTCCTTTAATATGTCATCTGGAAGCCAACTCACTTGAGAGATGTTGTTTTGGAGGTCTTCTTTTATCCCTTGGATTCGAATAAACCAAGATTGAGCTCTTTTATTGACAAGAGGGGTGTCCGAAACCCAGCAGTGAGGTTTTTTATACTTGATTTCGTTGGTGTTCAGAATGTGTCCACCAGAAAGGGGCGCTGTCATAAAATCGTCTGAAGCTATTATACCTGTGCCAACATCATTATTAAAAGAATCAGTGGACACACTGTATCCAGAATTAAGGGAAACATTTTGAAATAAAGGTTCACAGTTCAGGTTAGCAAGTGATTCGCCTAGAACTTCTTCGACTACAGTGTACTCGGAAGGATTCTTAAATACAAATTTAAGGTGATTCTTTGAAAGGATGTAAACTTCCTTCTTGACTTTAACTTTTACATACCAAGCCTTTGGATTGACGCAGATAACTGAATCGAATGCCAATGTCCAAGGAGTCGTTGTCCATATGAGAAATTTCTCACTTGAATTGACAATGTTCAAGGCAAACGTTGTGCCGACTTCCACTACCTCTTTCAGATTCTGTTCAGCTTCAAAGTTGGATAGAATGGTGAAGCAGCCAGGTGAATATGGAAGGGTTTTAGTGTCTTTGTACACCATACCCTTATCGTAGAGCAATTTGAATATCCTCCATATGTGTTCCATGTATTTGGTGTCCGAAGTGCTGTATTCTTTTGTTGAATCCATACAGTTTCCAATTCGTTCGAAAACATGTCTCCATTCTGCAGTGTGTTGCTCTAAAAACGCTCTACACTCTTCATTGTACGACTTCACATTGGTTTTCTGCGAATTTCCAAGATGTTTGATTCCCAGTTTCTTGTCCACTTCATGTTCAATGGCTAGACCGTGGCTATCCCAACGAAGTGTGCTTTCTACACGAAGATTTTTTTGATATCCATGTCGCTTCAGAACGTCTTTGAGAACACTATTCAAAATATGTCCAGAATGTGGGTGTCCTATTGGTGGCACTGGTGCACTATAGAACGAGAACTTGCCGTCATTTTCTTCTCGTCTGGATTTCTTGATTTTTTCAAATATCTTCTCTTTGTGCCAGAATTTAAGAATTTTGTGTTCCTCCAATTGGTAGTTATAGACTTCGGGTAGGACTATATCATGGTGATATCTGGTCATAGCAATAATGTTCCACACTTTTTCCTCGATGAATTTAAAATGCCAACTGCAAAGATAAACATGGAGTTCAATCGAATTTATAGATAATTTGTTGACTCATTTATGATTGCATTTGCTTGTGAAGTGCTTTGAATTTTGTTTATTATTTTTTGACGTTTTGAATTTTGTGATGAAATTAATTTGGCACTGTCTATTCAGACGCCCAAATTTCACCGGAATGGCAACGTTTGAGTTGGCCAGCTTTGTAGGATATCGTCATTTGATCTCATTTTTTAAAGGAGCCCCGTTCATGCAACTGTGTCGGTTCTTTTAGATGTGTTCCACTAGCCTGGTAGGTGTCTATGTTGGCAGTTTCTTTATTCAAAAACTATCGTCACTGGCGAAACTGATGAGACTGGTTAGAGTTCTGCTTGCGGATCGACAATTGCACAAAGTTGTGAAATTGAATCGGTTGCCATCTAGTGGCTGGTAGAAACATTAATCATAAGAAAAGTGTTGCTGAGTCTTGCACAAATTTGAATTAAAAACGTTAAAGTTGTTCTTGAGGGTTAAACATTTGAATAAAAAAAATCCACATGCTCTATTTTGACCTACGATCTGGAGGCTTATCGTACAGTGTCTCATTGCGCTGACAAAAATTTGAGAAATGATTCATGGACATGTTTAAGGGGCCAATTATACCGATCAGAAAAATTACTAACAATTTTCAAATATAATTTACAGCACAATTAGCGTAAAACTAGCATTATACGGTCCTTGTAAATGGTCCTTGCAAGGACAGTCTAACGTCACAGAAAATGTGTCCTTGTGCTGTCAGTAAATGGACATTCTTCACCGTGTCTTTGCTAGTAAAAATGTCCATTACAGATTACACGAATGAAACAAAACTGGCATTCTTGTCCCAAAATACAATGTCCACCAAAGTGGACATCGTTACTTTTGCAATATGATGTCCTTGCAAGGACAAGCATAACAATGTCCATTACACGACATGACCATTTTGACAGTTGGTGGTGCATGAAACCGCGCTGAAAAATTCAATTTTTTACCGTGACCATTACACGACATTTGAGGCTTTGAGATCAAAAGTGGCGTTACTCTTATATGTTTCCTATAAGGTTACTCCACTTCTGCTCTCAATGCCTCATTTATAAATTGGTCCTTGTTAAAAGTAAATTTGACGTTTCATGTTTCATTAGGGACGTTCCCATACTGTGATTTTCTGCAAATAACAAATCTCATCTTACTCCCCATGCTTTTTTTTATTGGAAAAATAGTTCTGTTTTTTAACTGTTGCGGGCTAAAATGGGAAGACTGTCAAATATTGAAGAGTGGGGATGAAATTCACTCAGAGATTGAAAATTTGTGAAAAAGTAAATAAACACGTTGAACACAAAAATTGTGTTCAACGTCAAAAAGATTAAAACGTCAAGAAAAATAAATATTTCACTAGGTTCCAATTCTAAATTTGAAAAAAATAATAAAACAATATAAATTTCAATTAAATACACACAGCACGCAAAAACCAAGAACATTAAAAATGAAATGATAAATATTTTGTTAGTTTTAATTGTTTTTTTTTTTTTTTTTTTATTTATTTATTATTATAATTATAATTAAAATCAAATTTGATTTTTGACATAATTCACAATTTCTGCCCAAAGAAATTTCTTGGGCTAAAATCGGCAGGAAGGGGAAATGTCTTACTCTCTCGTGAGCTCTCTCTCTTCTGCCGAAAACTACCGAATTTGTGTGTATATAAATAAGATTTGGCAGAAATTCGTAGAAATTGGCTGTTTTCGGGAGATAAAAAACAGAACTAAGATTTTACCTATGCTTTTGTTTGTTGTTGTTGGAGAATCAACCGTGTTCGAGTTTATTCATACTAGCTTTGTTTGTTGAACTTTACCCAGGGTCGCCCCAGGTTTTCTTGGCAACTCCAAGAGTTGTCAAAAAACCTGGGTTTTCTCGTTCTCAAAAATCGCATTAAGGCTGCTGATTGTATATTTTTCGCAACGCACAAAATCAAAAGTTTCCATTTTGCTTTATTTGTTCGATTATTATTTATTTTCATCGAAATTAATGCATCCGCTTGCATTTCTTTTACTATTTGTTGAAAAAATTATATAAAAAATCAAATACAGAAGAAAAATACACAAGAAATGCTTGACAGCAAGTCACCTCAACTCGCCCCAGCTAAATACCAAGATCGACTTTAGGGTGACTTCAGTGCGACTCCAGGTTTCAAAAAACAGAAAATTTTCTTTTGAGGGCGTGTTGAGGTATTTCAAAAAACGAGTTCTGGCGACCCCAGGGTGACTTCAGGGCTCAAAAAACAAAGCTACTATACTTTAGAATACTTTGTCAAATGTAATCATCTCTGACATAGTCGAAATTTAAAGTAGTCAAGTCATAGTTTTAATTTGTTATAATTTTATATCACTTCTAAATTGTTGCTTGGTAGTGTAGGAAGTCTTTTTTCAATTATTAATAACCGTTCCTTTTGTTTAAATAAATATCATAAAAGTTATTCGCATATTGTATTCTTTTGGTTCCTGAATTTCGTTGGAAACTTTTAATTCTTCTACAGTTTTAACCCCACACAATTTTTTCATTAGTTTTAGTTAGTCATCAAATAAAATAAGAAAACTACTCTTGAAATTTAAAATATCTTTGTTATTTTTGTATTTAAAATCTAATTTTAATATTGAATAAAAAAATATAATAGAATAGTTCAGCCGGGAGTCGCTGTTACGTGCCACTTGTATCGATTTGGTGCGTGTGAACAGACACATCAACCCCAAGCCGTCACCCATCACCTCTCCGGTCACCAGTAAAAAATAAAATAGAATCTGGTATAAATCAAAATATATGTATAATTAAATTAAATAAAAACCACCCAACTGACAGAGATATAAGACGAAGACGATGTGTATGCAATAACTGGAAGGAAATTATTTCTTCCTCAAAAATATATCTTATATAGTAGTAGCTATTTTATTTACAGTGGATGGGTGGAATCTTGTTTTCACAGACGGATCAAAGAGATCAGTGAATACATCCTTCGCCGTATCTTTCGAAAATGGGACGATTGCCTGCATTGGTAATCTTCCTGATACCGCATCAATATTTACAGCTGAAGCTTTTGTGAGTCTCCAAGATACGAAAACGGTCATGATATAACGAGGTAGACATGTAATATGCTCAGATAGCATTTCAGTCCTGAACGCAACCAACCCCCTTAAAATTTTCTACCAACCTCGTTTGTACTTATTTACCACCTACCTACAGAATAAAAATATACTTTCCACTTACCTTACATATATAACTAACCTCTTCATTATGACACTTTTCAACTAATCACCTTAGTTATGCCAAACCTACAAAATATTATGTTTGTTCGCGTACTTTTTGTGCCAAAAAATGAAAACTGTCAAAATTTCTCAAATGAGAGAAAAATCTCTCTCACCTACCGAAAAGTACACGAACACTTTTTGTGTAAAAACTTGAAAAACGTCAAATTCGAATTTTTTGATTGGGAAGCTCTTCGCGGCAAGGGTCATCTGCAACAACAAATGTTTACGTCATTCGATTTTGACAGATTTCAAGTTTTTACCAGATGAAATTTCAGTGGGTAAAAACTTGTAAATAAATGAACGAAAGACAAAAACAGCTGTTATTTTCTTTCGTTCATCTTTCGTTCATCTCTCAGTACGCGAATGCTTTTTGTGTTAATGTAAATTGTTAATGTAAACTGTTTCATTTGGGTACGCGAACAAAGGTATTCTTTTCATGAAATCTTATTCTAACCCACACCATAAAATGCTGAAAACAACATCTAAAAAATGCAAGTTCATTTTGACAGAGAAATAATTGCAAGCAAGTATCTGACAGTAGAATCATTCATTGTGTGCGAACTCTAACAAGTCAACCTTCTGCACTTATTTATGTAGTCAACGAGAGTGACAAGAGACATATCGAACATATAAGGAAACTGTCGTCCAGTTTTGTCTTGTATGAAACAACACGAAATTGAAAAACCCAAACTCAGACGTAGTGGGGGGATTTCTCCTAGAAGAAATTCTAGAAAAATTAAGTTTCCTGCGCAGCAAATGCGCCAACATAAAGTCTTTTCGACACATCACCCAACCCAGCCAGTCACCCACTTAGGAAGAAGGAATTTTTGGAGCCAAGCTCCAACTTTGTACACGCTGTCTGGCGTTGTACCCAAAGCCCTAAACATACCAATTTGGTGTTTAATTGAAATTGTGCAACCCCAAATTAAATCTAAATATTTTAGGCATGAGCGTGGCAGATGTTTTTTAAGGAAAGTTCTCGACCGAACAAAAAGTGACGCTAACTTACCGCGTGCTTCTCAAGGGAACCACATCCAAATTCATTCATGGTACGCTGGCGCACATGTGCGTCCAGTGAAAGCACCCAATTTATATCCTCCTTTGCGAACCAGTGAGGAAAAATTCAGAAAAATAAACGTGAAAAGAATCATCACTGCAGGTAACAAAAAATCTTTACGCATCTTAGGTGTTCCTATAATTAGCATACCTACACCACATGACCAATTTTTCTTTTATTACAGGTTAGCTCCCTTGGTAGCACGCATCCTTTTTTTTTTGGTTAAAGCCAAAAATCATTGTTTTGGTTGAGGATTATCATCATTTTACAGCGAGAAATCATTTTTCAACAATTTTCGGTCATCAGTTTAGGAGCAGAGCATGTTTAGCAAACCGAATCTTTATCAAGCAGCATATATTGTACAGCACAAACTCTGTCAGGATTTATAGCACGCTATAAAATTTACGCCTACGAAAACCATACGCATGCCTTTTTCATTTCGCATGCCCAAGATTTTTGGTCCTCGTGCTACATTTGGTACATTTTGCATTACATACACGAATCATCTTTTATACGTCGACGTTGTCGTCCAGCGTATACGACGTCATACACAATCGCACACATGGTAGACAATTTGTGGGATTTGCGGCATCTTACAACTGTGTGACACCCATAGGAATCCCGTTGTGATTGCGAATCTATACAGTGGCTTTGACGACAGCTTACCACCCCGATGAAGCGTTGAAAAACCAACGCCAACATAAGTACCTTTTGATATATGTATTATTTTATGAGAATATTAAGTATTTATTGTATGTAGTATTGTAAAAAGAATCGTTAGGCAACTTGAGGTATATAGTTATATTTTAGTCATTTATGGGAATAGTAGACAAATTATAATCCTTAAACTTTTCTTAAGAGCCTTGACTAGTATAAAGTTCCAAGGTTCAATGAGAGCCGAATTCAAGAACCAAAGCAAATTACATAACATCTGATCAGTCACAAAACCAACCAAGAAAATATACAAGTGAATACAGTGTTAGAGTAAATGTAAAGAATCCGGTATACCAACTCCGGTATTGCTGATGTAAAATAAATTAACAAAAGTCAAAGTACAAGTGTCCGCGAATTTAACTACGATTTTTTTTTACAAGTCACTCAGTAAAATTACATACTCATAAAGATCGAGTACATAAAAAGCTAAAGAAAATCATCAAATCCATAAAGATAAACATTTTGTTTCTAGCAGATCTACCGTTCCTAAAAGTTCCAGATTGCTCCTGATACACCGATTAGTGCACTCTTCGATAGATAAATATATTTTTATTATATAGGTTTTTGATTGATGAAATTTAGGAAACAAAGCAGTATTTTGAAAAATTAAACTATTTGACTCTACAAACGGTAGATAACATAATTTTTTTTTGAGTGAACAAAATTTATAAAATTTTTACAATCGAATAATAACATCAACGTTAATGCGAGACCTCGTCTATCGGGATTATACATCCTCTTATAGAAGTCGTACTATATATTTTTCTGGGAGACATATTTTAAGCTGAAGATACATTCCAGCTAAGCCTCCTCTATAGGTCCCGTTGGCCTGAGGATTCTACGATGGCTAAAAAGTTTTTACAATACATATTTATTGTACTTTGGTTAGTTTATTGTGTTTTATAGGTATAATTAAGTATCCTATCATATTTGAGAAAATAAAAATTATCTTGTTATAACGTTTTATGAAAACAAATCCATAACTTTTTATTTAATGAATGTCTGTGATTTAGTAACTATGTTTCTGTTGAATCAATATATTTTTTTGATATGAATGTGTAAGTGAAGTCATGTCAAGGAGCAGTTGACCGGCGTCAATGGAGCAGCAGCAGTGAGACCACCACCGAGGGGTATGTAAGGATTTGTTCCTTATGATATCCCGTATTTTATTTTTGGGAGATCCGCAACATTTTTCATATAGGTCATTCGGATCCCATGGTTGTTGAAGTTTATTCTCAACATTCTTGGGAGGTTTAAGAGACCTAAGGGGACATCAACATCTAGTTTCCCCTCCACCTCCATTCCGTTTCTCTATCAATATTCAGGAACCTATTTAGAGTAGGAATTCAAACTTCGTTTCCGGGGCCACGATGAACTATGGACCCCACCACAATCTTTTCCAAGACATTGGTACTGTTTAGGCACCTTCATCAAGACTAGATTGTGACTCTACTACTACTATCCACTTTCGAAAACTTCAATTTCAGATGCTATCAACACTTTGCAAAGATGGTATCGGGCTACAGCAAAACCCAACCATTGAATTTTAGTCAACAACACCAGACAGGTCTGCTTTGTTTAAAAGTTGTAACACCACATGTGGTCCTGGCACAAGATCCCTCCCTGACGATGAGCAAGCGTAGGCATAACAAGCAGGCCGCTGCTGCTAGGAAACCTAGGGCAACCAACCCTGAAGTAGGCGTGGACGGGCAGATGAATTTAAATTCACCGGTCCTATATGTCTGTATGTCTATATGTCGAGTCTTTTGCTAGTTCAGCTTCATTCTTAGGAATTCCAACGGACCGAATTTTCGTTACAGAAATGGCTTGAGATTTAGGTTTGATGAAACTCGTTACAGAAATGGTAACCAACTTAGGAATCTCGGTCATAATATGGTTCTCTTGTGGCTTGGTCGGTACAGAACTGGCGACTAACGGAACTCATGCCTGCTTCGGGTTAACTTTGGGTTTAATTATCTTTTCAGGCAATATCCGTCACAGGAGTGGAACCGGGCGGAATGACCCACCTATAGATGAACGTGCATTGATCCATGATTTTTTTTTGGTTCTTCTTGTGGGGCCTAAGCTTTTAAGTCTCGGGCCCGTTTTTGTGCGCGTAGAGTGTAATCATCGTTACAAACCCCGAAACAATAACTCCGAACTCATCCGAAATCCGATACCAACTCCTTGGCATTCTTGGAAACGAATACGCAGATTTTGCAGCAGACCTTGCTAATAAAGCTCTATTAAGACATATACAAAAAATCACAACAAACAACTTATAATATGATTGGAACCTCTACCATCACCACTACAAAAAAGTTAACCCCGAGAGACTGAAACTAATTTACCCCACAGCCCAAACATAAAATATCGAACTTCGTTCGAATTCTCAAACTTAACAAAAATTAACCCACCAAACTGCGACTCTTGCAACACTAGCATGGATCTAATCCAAATTTTAGAAAATTTCTCCGTATATGCTCCTATTATGAAAAACCTATTTAAAAAACAAATCAATCTATGAAATACTTTAAGAAATCAATTGTAAAAGTATTGATATTATCAATGAATTCATAGGCATAACAAAAATTATCATTTGATTTTAAATTATCCATAGAACCAATAGTCTCCGCAGCTAGTTTCGTAATTTTGTTTTATATTATCATGTAATTTTAATTATTATTATTTGTTAGTTAACTATAATAATTAAAAATAATACAGTTTACAGAGCACATTTCATTGAAAGAGATATCATCGAATTGTGATATAGCCGAATTCTAGGCCACCAAAGTAGCTGATTGCTGATGAGTTATTTAAATAAAGTGCACGACTGGGTCGTACGAACTTGCTCTAATGTGGGTGGTAATGGTACAGTGGAAGAAGTGCTTGGTTGCTAACCTAAGAGTTGTGGGTTCGAGCCCCAGCCTGGGCAGCATCTTTTCAATATTCCCCCAGCTTCAACTGGACGCCACTCGTGGGATTTTAATGAGATAAATATCACCTACTTCTCAATCCATTGTACCAACAAAAAATCTTTCCTATCTTTCTAATCTATTCCTTCTAACTATTGCCGTGCAGTTTGCATTCAAAAGACCTTGTTTCTTACAGGCATATAGTTAAAACTATTATAAAATTATTATTTATTATAGGACATTATAATTATAGTATGTACCAAGTTTGAAGATAATCGGTCTAGCAGTTTAGGCTGTAGGTGCCGATACAGACAGACGGACAGACAGACAAACATAATTGTCGGACCCACATTTTTCGGCTCCGTGAACTAAATTCCAAACAAAATGAAATAACCCCCAAATTGGGGCTTTATTTCATTATGAATTAAGTCCCCGAATTCGAATGTGAAATAAGTCCCCAACTTAAAGAATTGTCTCACCATTTTATATATTTTCCAATAAAAACAAAATTAATTAATAGATAAGGCGAAATAGGTTTTAAATATACATTTGTAATGTATTTTCACTTTTATTTTTCTTAGATCTCTTATTCTGCTTTCTTTTCTTTTTCACTATTTTTTTGGGGACTTATTTCGAATGAAATAGGCCCCAAAAAACCTGGGGTGGAATCGGCTAATGTGATTTGTGATTGTCACATTTCTGACAATCACATGTGATAAAATAATTTTGTGCGTCTGCATAATGTGATCACCGGAATTTTGTTTATTTTCATTATGTCATTTTCCGTTGGGCAATTGGAGAGAACTCCGAAGACAAATCGTTTCTCTTCGGAGTTGTGTTTTGCGAGTCTTACTTCTTCTGCTTTTTATGAAATATGCGGTCTGAAGGCGCATGTATACGAACGTCACAGTTTCTATATATTTTGTATTTCAAATTAAACAATTCGAACAATTTTAATATATAGTTTACATTAAGGGACGTGACAATTATGTATTTATTTAGAAAAGATTAATTTAGTTGTCACTTCACGTGATTGCTCACAACATATACGCGTTTCAGAAAAATATCTCAATTAAAAAAATGTTCATTTCTGTTTTTTTTTTTATTGTTTTTATTTTTACTTTAATCACGAGGAGAAACTAATTTCTCCCAATCGAAAACAACATTAGTATAGATCTTTGACAAATCTTTGACAGCAAAAGCAAATAATTTTGTTTTATAAGTCAGCGTCAGAGGTTTATTTTTTATTTATTATTATTTTTGTATGCAAGTGACACCTAAATAGCTGTCACAAGAAAAGTCACAAAAATGTGATTGTCACATGTGACAATCACCTTAGCCAGACGAAATTTGTATATTGTGACTATCACATATCACAAATCACCTTAGCCGATTCCACCCCTGCTTTAAAGAAGCGACTATCTTAGTATTATGTCATTAAAAATAGTCCCTTGAGTTTAAGGCAGAGATTTTGTTAAGCATTGGTTTACTCTTTTGCTGGCTATAAAATTTATTTATCTAGTTGAAGAAAGAATGCAAATTACTTTATTGGATTAATTCGAGCAATAAAATATTTGAGACATTTTTTGAACCAAAATGACCCCGTTAGTAGATAATTCATGAAATAAAAGAAATGTAAGTACCGATAATAGTCTAAAATGAACAGGGGTTGAAATACAGTTATCTATTTATGTCTTTTGAATTTGATTTGGGTGTTAAATTTCATGAGATATGGGCATAGTAGTTATCATTTTGGCATTGAGATTGTGTTTGATTGTTGATTTGAATATTGATAAAATAGTGTAATCATTTTATTATACGATTTGGCGGATGTCTTGATTGTAAGCGGATATGACTTGTATTTTTTTTGATTGTCAACGAACCAATCCCCCTTAGAGATCGAGCCACTTCGATTTTTAATAAATAATCGCAATTCATTAATGAACATACAGGGTGTCCCCTTATCCGTAGGCAAAACACGAAACCATGGTTTTGGGGTTTATTTTAAGAAAACAATCATTCTGCAGTAAGTAGGTAAAAGTCTATCTTTAATTTTGATATGATTTTTTATGGATTTAAGAAAAGGCTTACTTTGGTGTACCCTGGACTGGACCCACCTTAACTATATTTGCGCTGTTTGTACTTATGATAGAAACTTCGTTGCGTTTAAATAAATCTGATATATTGGCTCAGTTTAAGTGTAAAAATTTTATTCACAAACACGATGTCAAATAATAAAAAAAGTACAGAAAATGGATTTTGGAGGGAAAGAAGTACTAAAAATTTCCCTCTCTTTTATGTCCTCTCTATGGTCTTGTGTTTGAAGTTTGCAGTTCTGTCACAATCAAAATTTTTTCCCCCACTGAGAAAATTACGATATTCAAACCTAGGGTGACGTGAAACAGAGGGCATTCAAACGTATATCTTATATAGTATAGATGTATCAAAAAAAGCCTCAAAACAATACGCACCATAGAACAGTTACTTTTCCTGCAAATATTCTCGAAACGGCTAAGTCGATTCGAACATTTTAATAAATAAATTTTTATTTTTAAATTATAAATTCTAGTTATCAAGACGAACTTTTAAATTATTCGTATTTAAATTTTGATCTTTTGAAATGATTCTACTAATTGGAATTCATTCAGTAAATCAAATGGAATAGGGTTGAAGTTAATATCCGTTTCTGTATTATTTAAGAATTTCAAAAACCTGCAAACGTTAAAACGATAATACTGAGCTTATTCTCTTCGCGTGTCCTAGGCGCTTTTCTTTCTTTGTAACCAGCACTCCATCTATGAAAGTTGATAAAAGCAATATACGCCTAATCTACATAAACATCTAAAAATGAACCCTTTTTCCTGGGCACGCTATAACTTGAGAACGGCTTTACTGATTACATTCAACATTTTTTGTTGCGATTATAGGTACTTTAAGGCAAGTTATGCTTTCGTAAAAAAAATTCTAACAATCAAACATGACATAACTATGATAGAGAAGTCGAAAAAAGTAGGTCCGACAATTCTGTCTATATCGGTACCTACAGTCTAAACGGCTGGACCGATTTGCTTCAAACTTGGCAGTATTATTATTATGACGTCCTACAGAGGGGTTTTTGGAATTAGCAATCTTGCTTTAAAACTAACGGTACATGTCATACGATTTTAAGTAAAAAATTAATATTTCTCAAAAACGGCTCCTACGATTTTGATAAAACTTTCTGAGAAATATTTTGTGTTCAAACTTCCTATGTTTTGGTTAGAATAGATTTTTCAGGAAAAGTCTTAGAACGGTTCCTCCCATAGGACCGGTTTTTTAAAATCAGATTTTATTGCGAGCTTGATGAATTTCGATGAATTTTTTAATGTAGAAGCCCTTTTATAGACGAAACAATATAAAGTCTTAATTTTTTTTTTTTTCAAAAACGGTTTAATCTATTTTTTTTCTGATGAAAACAACAAAGTGCCAGTTGACAATCAAAAAAAAAAATGAAATATAATTTCGAAAAGTTTTTCAAAAAAAAAAACTGTTGAAAAAAAATGGTGGAACGATTTTGAAAAAAAAATTTCTTATAATTCCAACGAAAGTAGAGATTTCAAGGAACAAAAAGCCCACCGACTTTATTAAAAAAGCGGATATTTTGACGTAAGAATTTTCGATTGAGAATCATGGTCTTTTTTCGATATTAAGATTTAGTAATCACTACTCGTATTTATTATATGTTTATAGGATTTTATTCCACGATTGTTTTATTTATAACTTAAGTTCAATATACAATTATTGATTTAATATACAAAAGAAAGTGTTTTAATAAAATTGTTTTTATAAAAAGAAAAAAAAGCAATGACAAAATGAGGATTTAATCAAAATTCAAGGTCCAAACATGTTGAAGTCTAAAATGAGAGTGTAGTCTTTTTTCTAGCTATGATGGATTCAACGCGTCACAAGTGTGGTGAGTTTCGTAATTTTGTAGTGCCTTGATTTATCTGGTCTCGACAGGGTGCTTCCACAGGTACGAGTATATTTTCTTAATCCATTTTGTAACAATTCGTTGAAACAAGTCATTTAAAGAAGTAAGTATAGGTACATGGGGTCGGGTGAAACTAATAAAAACTTACCAAATATTGATCGAAGAGAAACTCACCGTCATATTATCATATCAATAGTTAACAAAGTGACCGTTTTCAATGCTCATGCTCGCTCTAGTAAAAATAAGATTAGATTAGATTCCACCGGAACAAGAAGAGGAGAAGCCATTTCAGTTCAGCAACTCATAATCATAATTCAGTTTAGAAAAGTTTACTGCCAATTACAGTCATAAAGTCCCAAGGCTCTTGATTCATTTTGATCAAAGAAAAAAGCCAAAAGCCATGGACAGTTCTAAAAAGCCAACAAGTCCCAACCCTCGAAAACATGCTAATATATTTTCTCAATTATTTTTCGTTTGGGCAATCCCAATTTTATTCAAAGGTTCCAGAAAGGGCCTAGGCAAAGATGATCTCACAAAATGCCTTAAAATCGATAGGTCTGAAGAACTTGGAGATAAACTGGAAGATCATTGGATGAAAGAAGTATCACGGGCAAATAAAAAAGGTAAAAAACCACTGCTCCGCAATGCTATGCTTCGAGCATTTTGGTCTTCATGTGTTGTTGATGGATTTATATGTCTGATCTACATTTTTATAAAATCAACTTTACCAGCAGTCTTAGCGCAATTACTTGTTCAATTTCAAGTCCCAATAGAGATGTCTAATTTGAAAACAAACATGTCACTCATAAATCGCACAAGGGGCAGTTTTAACGATACTAGCATCGCAGGAAATAATGGGCTGGACAACGGCGACCCAAAAATTACAGATAACATCAACATCAATATTGATGAGAAGAAGATAGAGACGTTGTGGACGAAGGGGTTTCTGGAAGTAATCGAATTCATGTGGACCGATGTTCATTGCCTGGCAAGTGTTTTAATTATTGCAACTCTTATCGGGTGTTTCTTAAGGCACCATGTTGACCTGAGACAGCGAATGTTAGGCGCTCGAATGCGAATTGCGTGTTGTTCATTAATTTATAGAAAAACTCTTCGCTTATCAAAGAAAACAGCTGGTACCACCCCAATTGGCTACTTAGTCAATCTCCTATCGAATGATGTGAATCGCTTGGACTACGGTTTCATCTATATGCATTGGATATGGATCCTACCATTCCAATCGGTGCTGATCTGCTATCTGATATGGCAAAAGATTGGTATTGCTGCTCTGGTTGGAGTAGTGGGACTTCTTCTCAAGACAATTCCTGTACAAACTGGGCTAAGTAAGCTCTCCTCGAAACTAAGAATGAAAATCGCTGAACGAACTGACAATCGTGTCGGAGTTATGAATGAGATTGTTCAAGGCATCCAAGTTATTAAGATGTACGCCTGGGAGAAACCATTCCAAGCTGTGGTCTCCGAAGCACGACGTCGTGAAATTAAACAAATTCGATATGCATCGTACTTGCGTGGTTTTTATTTAAGTACGATGGTGTTTACTGAGCGTTCCACACTATACATAACAATTGCAGCGGCTGTTCTTCTCGAAAAAACTATCACAGCAGACATCGTGTTCTCCATGGCACAATATTTCAATATCCTCCAGTTGGTTGCTGCTGTTATGTATCCACTGGCTGTGGCCTCTGGAGCCGAAGCCCTTGTCTCGATTGAGCGCATTCAAAATTATCTTACGATGGAGTCTCAGGAAGATACACAAACACATAGCTTGACACAAAAAACTGACTTTTCTACAATTGAGAGTAACTCGACAGCAATTCTATTTAAAGAAGTCGATGCGAACTGGGGTAATGACAAAGGATCAGTAACATTACAAAAAATCAATCTTGACATAAGAAAAGGACAACTTTGTGCAATTATTGGACCAGTTGGAGCAGGAAAAAGTTCACTTCTACAATTGCTATTGGGAGAACTTCCAATTATAAATGGAAATGTTGTCATTCATGGAGATATCTCATATGCATCCCAGGAACCATGGCTTTTTAATGGAACCGTCCGCAATAACATTTTATTTGGAGAAAAATATGACCGAAAACGATATCATGACATAACTAAATGTTGTGCCCTAGCAACAGATTTTGAGCAATTTCCGGAAGGAGACAAGGCAATGGTTGGCGAACGTGGATCATCTTTGTCAGGTGGTCAAAGGGCTCGAGTAAGTTTGGCAAGAGCTGTTTATAAACAAGCTGCAGTCTATCTTTTCGATGATCCCTTGAGTGCCGTCGATGCCCATGTTGCTAAACATTTATTTGACGAAGTCATTGGACCACGCAGTCGCTTGGCAAACGAAAAATCCACTCGTCTCCTCGTTACGCATCAAGTTCACTTTCTTACCGAAGCTGATTGGATTGTGATTATTGAAGATGGTAAAATATCTTGCCAAGGAACATACCATGAACTCTCAAATAGTGATCTGGACTTTGCTAAGTTATTAGAGCGCCCCGACAATGATAAGGACAAGGACAACGACAATAATGATATGGCCGATAGTGTAAGTCAAGATTTGACAATGATTGAAGAAGAAGAAATACCGTTCATTGATGGTGCCCGCGCATACCAAATGCTTCGCAAACGTGTTAGCTCTAGTGCTAGTTCATTTAAAAAATCGATAAGTTCCAACTGCGATCTTACTGACAATCAGGAACAAGCAGAGGATCAAGCTGAAGGTGGAGTATCTGGCAGAATTTGGAGTGAGTATTTCCGTGCTGGAGCTAGCGTTTCTGCTCTATGTGTACTTGTGTTTGTGATGTTATTGTCCCAAGTTGTATGCAGTGGGTCAGATTATTTTGTTAATATTTGGACCCAGCAAGAGTTCTTAAGGTCAGCTAATAAGCCAACAATGTTAACTACATACGAGTGCCTTTACATTTACGGAGCACTTATTTTACTTGTCGTTCTGATGACGATTGCTCGTGGCTTCTTATTTTTCAAAATATGCATGCATGCTTCAAAAGTATTGCACGATCGTATGTTTGCTTCAATTTTACATGCAACCATGCATTTCTTTGACTCAAATCCATCTGGAAGAATTTTAAATAGGTTCTCCAAGGACATGGGCGCTATTGATGAATTTCTACCGAAGGCCATTATAGATTTCATCCAAATAGCTTTAGTTATGGTCGGTATCCTTATAATAATAACAATCGTGAATCCAATTCTGATTGCAAGTCTGGCAGTTGCTATCTTGGTGTACCTTATGGTCTTGAAACTCTATCTTCGACCATCGCAGGACTTCAAGCGATTGGAGGGAATTTGTCGTAGTCCAGTGTTTTCGCATCTTTCAGCCAGTTTGACTGGTATTTCAACTATACGATCCAGAGGCCTACAGGAAGTCGTAGCCAAGGAGTTTGACAATCTACAAGATGTTCACAGCTCAGTATGGCAATTAACAATGGCTTCTAATTCAGCTCTTGGACTCTGGTTAGACTGTGTTAGTTGCTGCTTCCTTACGACAGTGGCGTTTAGCTTTATTTTATTGCATAATCAAACATTCAGTGGAAATGTTGGTTTAGCTATATCCCAGGCTCTGGTTCTTACCGGAATGGTTCAATTTGGTGTTAGACAAGTAGCTGAGTCCCTCCAACAGATGACAAGTGTTGAGCGTGTGCTAGAATATACCGACCTGCAACAAGAGTATCAAGTTGAAAAGAAACCACCTGCTGACTGGCCTGCAATGGGAGAAGTTCAATTCAAGGACATGTCATTACGCTATGATCCATGTGGCCTACCTGTTTTGAAGCACTTAAACATAACTATCCAGCCGGGATGGAAAGTTGGTGTTGTTGGTCGAACTGGAGCTGGAAAATCATCTCTTATCGGAGCACTCTTCCGATTGTCGGTTATTGAAGGTGAAATTTTCATTGACGGCATTGAAACTGGAACTATCGCATTGGAATCGCTTCGCTCGAAAATATCAATCATACCTCAAGATCCAGTTCTATTCTCAGCAACGATTCGATACAATTTAGATCCATTTGGACTTTATGCGGACGAGCAGTTGTGGAGTGTATTAGCTGAAGTAGAACTTAAACAAGCTATACCTAGCCTCGACTACATGGTCACAGAACGGGGAAGTAATTTCAGTGTTGGACAAAGACAGCTGGTTTGTCTTGCGAGAGCGGCATTGCGAAATAATAAAGTATTAGTTTTAGACGAAGCTACCGCTAATGTTGACCCCCAAACTGATGCTCTTATCCAACGGACGATTCGTGTCAAATTTAAGCAATGTACTGTATTAACTGTTGCCCACCGACTTCACACAGTCATGGACTCGGATCGAATTCTTGTTTTGGATGCGGGATATGCTAAGGAATTCGACTCGCCGTATATATTGCTGAAAAATCCAAATGGTGCTCTAAGACAAATGGTTGAAGCAACTGGTCCAAATGATGCAGACCATCTTAAGAAGATTGCTCGTGACACTTACAAAGCAACATCGTTTTCAATAAATTAATAAATTATACATTTAAATGGGTTTTCCTTTTTATACTTAATTATTTTACTTAGTATTTTTGTATGTTTATAAATATACATTATTATATATTTTATATATAAATATATGTTAAGTGCAACAGTATACTTAATATGTCAATACCAAATTATAGCTAATAACTGGCTCCTTAATTTTGTTTGTTATTGCACCGTTTACCGTGTAAATTAAGAGTTTTTTATTAATAAAAATACATAAAATTATATTATTTACAAATGATTAATTTATTTGCGTTGAATCATGGTAAACATTTCAGCCTGATAGCGAAGGTACGCGAGTCACGATCGGATGGATACATTAAATCAAGAAGCAGAAAATTACATTTATAATAAAGGGTTTTTCAATCTTGGCCTACATCCTAACAAGATTAAATTGACGCAAGAACTGAAGCCGCTTGACCACCAGAAGCGTCGTATGTTCGTGAATTAGGCTGAGCAACAACTTGAAAATGATTCGGATTTTCATCGAAAAATCATCTTCAGCGATGAGGCTCATTTCTGGCTGAATGGCTTCGTCAATAAACAAAATATGCGGTATTGGTCAGGCAGCAATCCACACGTACTCCATGAGTCATCATTGCATCCCGAAAAAATTACGGTTTGATGTGGTTTATGGGCCATCATTTAATTGATATCCAAAACTGTTTTTGTTTTATTTAAAAAAAATTTTTGTAGCGCTCTTATTGAAAAAACCCGATATTTAGGGTTGAAGGGAATATAAAATAGTGGCTAGCTAGCTCATAGTGCGCCCGGCACTATAAAATGTCGACAGATTATCCCATGAGAAGCTTAATGGCCAACAACAACTTATAGAACTTTAAATATTTGTCTCTATTAATTTATTGTAAACTCATCCTTTTGACTCCAATTAATCTCAATTGAAAAAATTGTATGCTTTAATAACACTTTTGAGATATGAATAATTTTTGTCTAGCCTTCCAACTGATTTCAACTTTGTTATAAAAAGATTTCGATCGACTGGTGTGCCACGGCCACGGGTTATTTTTTCAATGCACAAGGCATTTATTTGAAAAAAAAAATTAACACTCCGATAATAATGTATTATTTAAGATTAGATTGCTTAGGTGAAGTATCATTATTTGTAGCGTTGAATTTTGTTTCTATGTATTATTTGCCTAGGTGTTCGAAGTAGGAAGCCAAACTAGGTATGTACTTACTACCCACCTAAAAATTACTTTTACTAACGATCTTATGTGCATTTTGCTTGGCACTAAGATGAGACTAGAGCTGATTGATATCCGTGTAAAATTTTCGAATCAACGCATTATTTAAAAAAGTGTTAGAAATCAAAGCTGCAACCGTGCGATTTAAGGTTTTAAACTACCCGCGACTTTTGGAAATGGCATTCTAGGTCTAAAACTGCTCGTTAGTACCAATAGTGTTTTCTAAAACAGCTCTAATGATTTTAATAAAAAAAAATGTAGGAAGAGATTCTGGTCATTTTTTCCTTAAAATTAATTTCCCACTGTTACCTTTTTTA
Source organism: Platycheirus albimanus (assembly GCA_916050605.2). Lineage (NCBI taxonomy): Eukaryota > Metazoa > Arthropoda > Insecta > Diptera > Syrphidae > Platycheirus > Platycheirus albimanus. The sequence continues at coordinate 89,122,253 of OU696698.1, read as the reverse complement.
GCAAAATTTTGGAACATTAAGTCTTTAAAAACGCATATACCTAAGCCACATAAAAAGGTCTAGAAGTAGGACCTTTCAAAAAAGTTGTGTTTTCAGATAAAATTATACATCATTTCATTCAACTGGTGTTCAAAAACAATAAAAACAAAACAAAAATATTTAAAATTTCATTTTTATTATGCAATTAACTAGCTGTCCCGGCAGATAACTTCTTCTTCCCTTCCCGAGCAGATAACGCGATGATATTAATAAACATTTTAAACATTAAACCATAAGTTTGACTTCTTAATTATATTTATATCTTCCAATTACTTTGTCTAAAAATGAGAACATGGATCGTTTTTTAAATAATTTTAATTAAAAGTACGCATACGCCCCAGTGAACTACACTATTTTATCGTTGTTTTTAGGTTGGAAAATGGATAAAGGCAAATTTTCTTTTAACTTCAATGCTAAACCCAACATACCTTCACTGGGAATGTAAGTTATTAATATTGAATGAACTTAAAAATTTAAATGATAATTGGGTTGCACGTAGGTACTTGATTAGTCTGTGTTTACAATAGCACGATGATATATAGGTTTTTAAAAAGTGGTTATGTCCCGCATTTTAAGCATATTGATAGTGTTATTAGATACGTACCTTTTGCCAGTTATTTCGTCAAACTAAGACTTTCAATATAAAATGGAATTAAGTTGCTTGTACACAGATGTCCGTTATTAGTATTTAAAGCCCAAACTTAAGAATGCAGTTATCAATGAAATATTTCCCAAAAATACCCGCAAAATAAATCAAAATGGTCATATTTGAAAAAAAAAAAATTAAAAACTAAAACTGGCTAAGACTCCTTTAATATTTAAACAGTTTATGCCATTTGTGTGCTCTGAAAAATTATCAATAAATAGTTAATTTTATCCCATAATCAAATTTTTAAAAATCACATTAAGAATTTTTAAAATCTGATACCAATTTTTTAATTTTAACCCATTTCATCCTACAAACAGCTAAGTCTAGCAACAGATATTAAGCCCTCAAGCCACCCGCAAGCTATAACCTTTCAAAATAAAAAGAATTTTTTAAATTAGAGGTGTGGGATCTGAGTTTAGTCTTATGTCGATTTTTATTGGTCACGCTCTGACAACGAAATTTTGATTTTCATTGGCCAGCAGAGCACTTATTTTTTTGCATTGACATTGTGGTGGACATTGTATGTATCCTTGCAAAGACCTCATCTTACAATGTCGATTACACGACATGACGACTTTAGGACAGATAAATACGTCATAATGACGTCAGATGGACATTATAAAAACAGATTTTTTTGAAAAACTTTTCGAAAATATATTCCAAATTTTGTTTGAGTATGCCAACTTCTGGACTTTGTAGTTTTCATCACAAAAAAAAAAAATCGTTTTTGAAATACAAAAAAAAAAAAAAAAAACTTTTAAGAAACTTACATTTTTAGTGAAAAAATTTTTTTTTTTGAAAAATTTAAGAATTTATATTATTTTGTCTATAAAAGGGCTTCCACATTAAAAATTTCATCGAAATTCGTCAAGCTTGCAAGAAAATCTGATTTCAAAAAACCGGTCCTATGGGAGGTACCGTTATAAGACTTTTCCTGAAAAATCTATTCTAACCAAAACATTAAGTTTGAACAGAAAATATTTCTCAGAAAGTTTTATCAAAATCGTAGAAGCCGTTTTTTTCGACTTCTCTATCATCGTAATGTCATGTTTGATTGTTAGAATTTTTTTTACGAATGCATAACTTGCCTATAGTACCTACGAGTATATAATCGCAAAAAAAAAAGTTGAATGTAATCAGTAAAGCCGTTCTCAAGTTATAGCGTGCCCAGGAAAAAGGGTTCATTTTTAGATGTTTATGTAAGGCGTATTTTGCTTTTATCAACTTTCATAGATGGAGTGCTGGTTACAAAGAAAGAAAAGCGCCTAGGGTACGCGAAGATAATAAGCTCAGTATTATCGTTTTAACGTTTGCAGGTTTTTGAAATTCTTAAATAATACCGAAACGGATATGATCTTCAATCCTATTTCATTTGATTTCCTGAATAAATTCCAATTAGAAGAATCATTTCAAAAGATCAAAATTTAAATACGAATAATTTAAAAATTCGTCTTCATAACTAAAATTTATAATTTAAAAATAAAAAAGTATTTACTAAAATTTTCGAATCGGCTTAGTCGTTTTTTTTTTCTCTCTTCTGTTCTGTCTATCTCTCTCTGTCTTGTGTTTGCCTGGGCCTATGGTCTTTGTCACCCGTGCCTGTAAGTGTGTTTACTATAGATTTATGTACGGAGTTAAACTTAAAAATAAAAAAAAAGATATAAGTTTGAATGCCCTCTGTTTCACCCTAGGTTTGAAAATCGTAATTTTCTCAGTGGGGGAAAAAATTTGTTGTTTGTGACAGAACTCCAAACTGCAAGCTACAGACACAAGACCAGAGAGGACCTAAAAGAGAGGGAAGTCTTTAGTACTTCTTTCCCTCCAAAATCCATTTTCTGTACTTTTTTTTATTATTTGACACCGTGTTTGTGAATAAATGTGAAAATATTTTTACACCATAAAACTGATACAATATATCAGATTTATTTAAGCGCAACGAAGTTTCTATCATAAGTACAAACAGCGCAAACATAGTTAACTTGGGTTCAGTCCAGGGTAAACCAAAGTTATAGCCTTTTCTTAAATCCCTAAAAAATCATATCAAAATCGGAGAAAGGCCCTTACTTACTGCAGAACCATTTTTTTCTTAAAATATACCCAAAAACCGTGGTTTCAAATTTAGCCTACAAATAAGGGGACACCCTGTATGTTCATTAACGAATTGCGATTATTTATTAAAAATCGAAGTGGCTCGATCCCTAAGGGGGATTGGTTCGCTGACAATCAAAAAAATGCATAGTCATATCCGCTTACAATCGAGACATCCGCCAAATCGTATAATAAAATGATTACACTATTTTATCAATTAACTAACAAATATACCAATCAACAATTAAACAATCTCAATGCCAAAATGATAACTACTATGCCCATATCTCATGAAATTTAACACCCAAATCAAATTCAAAAGACAAAAATAGATAACTGTATTTCAACCTCTTTTCATTTTAGACTATTATCGGTACTTACCTTTCTTTTATTTCATGAATAATTATGATCGAAGATTTATTTCTCTACTAACGGGGTCATTTTGGTTCAAAAGATGTCTCAAATATTTTATTGCTCGAATTAATCCAATAAAGTAATTTGTATTCTTTCTTGAACTTAGATTAATAAATTTAAAATTGTATAGCCAGCAATAGAGTAAATTTAACAATGCTTAGTAAAATCTCTGTCTTAAATTCAAGTGACCATTTTTAATGACATCATTGTATATGAAATCTATAATAGTCTGGATTACAAAATCGACTGTGGTGACACCAAGAGTCTCCAAACCAAATTGCCGAATTTCTTGTTTTTGGAGAGAATATGTAGGTGGGAAGGTTTAAATATGTGATAATTATGAGCGACATCTATGTGCCTCAAAACCCCATTATCTCTTACTCGTTCTCCAGACTACTATTGGTTCAATATACAAAGCCTACACCACGGACCAATAAGTTACAGACCGCCAACGCCAACTCACTGTATGGTTTCTCTTTTTGCCTACAAGCTAAAAATCAGCTGATATGCCATTTATTTTGAGAGTGTGACGCTCTCCCTTGCTTTTAAAACCCATTTAGCAAACACACCTACAAAATAAATGGTATACGCTACGCAAGTATAGTTGCCATTACAAAATGCACAGAGAGAGATGTGCACGTATTCACAGACAGGAAAAAATATTTCGAGGGTGTTTCAGGCAAGAGGAGTACGAGTTGGCGGTCTGTATATTGGTCCGTTGCCTACACCAAAACCACAAGGTTTCCCATACATTTTTCTTTTTCATAAACTGGTAGTTTTTGACAAAACTCTTCAAAACCTACTTGCAATCGCAAGTATGTGAAAACTAACTGATCTTTTGGCACCATCAACTCGTCGATAAAACAGTGTAGTGTTCTCAGAGTATGTTATTTTTACCGACAAAAGAGAGAAAAACCGAGGTGTATTTTTTATTTGAGTATGATTTTTAGTAAAAAATGTCAAGGGATTTTTTGGAAAAAGTACTTTAAACACTCACATATCCTTGTATATAAAGTCTATAGTACTCTGAAGAAGCAGCTTCTAGTTTTGTAGGGTTCTGCCGCTTTAGATTGCTGCGAACGCTATCAGTTTGGAAGAAAACAATAAAGCATAGACCGAATGACACTTTGATTCGAAAGAGTGCGTTATATTATATTAAGTCTGACAACAATAATGAGTCAGAGGGAGAAATGGTTGAGTGAATTAAATAAATAAAATGTATTGTCTTTTTCGTTTTCAAACGCCATGCCAGGGAGAAAGAGGTTGATGGGTATGTGAATTATTAAAAAGTAATCTTGTGAGTGTAGATGTATACATGTACATAGAAGGAACATAATTTTTTCAGTGAGTGTGCGTATTTTTGTACTTGTGTTTGTGTTTTTTTTTTTATCTTAGATTTGGATTTGAGGATTATCAATGAATAAGGTGAGAAAATTTTAATAATTTTTTTTATTAAGCAATCAAATGATAAATACATTTACCATTAAAGTTCTGCCAGAGAAACAATATACAACCGCCATCATGGAAATTTTTTTTTATTTATTCTAAATTATAGGGATGATTCGAGAGAATTCGATGAGGAAACGATTATCAGGATCAAAACAAAATCTCGTCCCTGACCTGCACAACGATCAACATGAAGTCGTCCCTGACCTTAACAATGATCAACATACACATACATACATGTAGATACAAATTTAAAGCTGTCAATTCTTATTAAATAACAATAATATTTGTATATAATGTATATAATGCCTGATTCACAACCTCGCGTCACGACCAGACGAGAGCGTCGCGATTATCGCTGTCACTTTTTCTCGTTCTAATTTTTCAGAACGAGAAAAAGTGACAGCGATAATCGCGACGCTCTCGTCTCGTCGTGACGCGAGGTTGTAAATCAGGCATAATGTATTTATAATTTAAGCTTAAAAAATGATTATTTAAAATTTGTCTTTTGGAATTCGTGTAAATAAAGGATTTGAAGAAACGAATTATTAGTTTCACGTTTCCTCAGTACACAATTTACTTTCTCTTTGGTGTGCCTTGCCTAGTTGATGTTGGATACGATATACTTGCACTGCTTTATAATCAAATAAACATAATTAAACGAATTTAAGGTAGGTATAGGTACATGTACCTAATTACTGGAAAACTCATCCCGTTAATAATTCCGACAAGAAATTCTTTAAGTTCCTTGGTAACGTAGCAGAGTGTGGTTCAAGAATTGTTAAAATCACCCATAATCCCTATTTCTATTCAAAATCTAGTTTTTAAAAATTCAAGTTTTGCCTTGTTTTGTTCAAATCGATCTGCAAGAATAAAATTGAATGTCACTGAGCTCATACTAATTGCCTTGGCAATAAAAAGTCTTAACTTTGGGCGTGGCACACGCCTTTTTTTATTGTGCCAGCACTAATTGAACATCACATCACACAAAATTAATGTTATTGAATCTTTTTCTGTCTGGTAAAGAAGAATTTTGTTTATGAAACTGGATCATCGGCTGGCTGCGGGAGGCGAACGCATACACATACACAAAAATAGGGAATAGGGTATCCAACAGTTCGTTGCAAACGTACTGTAGGTCTCGCTTATGTTTTTTTTATTATAAACTCGTAACGAATTTGAAACTTTGTATTGCAGCCAAATTCAATTTTTAAAGTCATGAGCACCATACACACAATGAGAATAATGATTCAAAATTTGCATCTAATAAAGTTCTATTTATGATACACCCTCTGTCCCACTCAAACTCACCCATAACAAACAAAATTGCACTTTCCGCCAACTCAGTAAGAACCGTTATATCGTTTTCATAGCGAAAACCCATAAGAGAAAACGAAATTCTTCCTCACCACTACTTCCCTACAACACGTCTATACTCTAAATACCAGCAAAACAATATCCCGATTCCAAACCAAAAGGCAAAATTTGTGTTGTTTTTTCCTCTCTCTAACCCTTATGAGATTTTTTAATTTAATTTCCTACGTTCCATCCTCCTCTGCTAAAATTTTCGTAGTCTCTTTTCTATTGTATTCATTGTCCGTGAGAAACAACAACAAGAAACGATGAGGCGAGTTTTTGTTTATGTAACGCACACATGTTTAACAAAAAGAACAATATGACAGTTGTAGCTTGTAGACAAAATCAAAACAAGGCACAAGATGGGACTCTTTATATATCCTCTTTGGTCTATACTCTACATACCAGCAAAACAATATTCCGATTCCAAACCAAAAGGCAAAATTTGTGTTGTTTTTTTCTCGTTTCCTCTTTTTTTTTGTTTTATGACCATTCTCGGTCTGTTCTTTATTCCCTTCCATCTGCCATTGTATTTAAAATCTATAGTATTCCCAAAAAGCGGAACTTTTGTGCGCCATCTACGGACGACCGACGTTCACAAGCTTTGATTGGAGAGTAATTTTAGTGGTTTTTGTCTAAACTTAATGGGAAGCAAAAACAACAATAGAAGACATTGGTTGTAAAATAGATAAGACAACTAGCGCCGCCATTGACGACGTTCAGAACTAAAATGAAATGTTCCATGACATTACTATAAAAATGTATATATGTAGAATGCATCTGCCCCTCCTCATCATTATGTCAAAAGACAGTTGTAGGGTTCTGACACACCATTGGCGCACCAGTTGATCCATTTTAATGTAGTACTATAGGCTTTATATACAAGGCACATATTCATGAAACGTCAAACAAAACCTAGTTTTTGTTCAGTGTGAATGCTCCAACTAGGTTTCGTAAACTTTTTAAATTTTTTGTCCAGTGTGAAAACCCTATAAGACATTGGGTTTGTATTGTATAAAGCTATTTGAAATGAGGTGTTGAGTGGCGACACAGTCAAACCCCATGTCCAGAGTAAAATAGCTTTTATATACAATGTTCCCATTCAACACAGCACATCAATATTTTATGCAAAGGGAGTTGGCGGTCTGTATTGTATGTCTGTGACCCTGGATAAAGTTCAATAAAGAAAGCTACTGTCTTGTTCCATGTGAACTGTGCTTAATAAAGGCTCTCATTTCATATGCACTGCAGTACCGACTACTGTCATCAATGTCGGTTTTTGAAGTTGCTAACAAATGATTTTATATTTACCGTTGTTTAAAATCGTCACTTTTCTTGTTTTTGTGTGTCCCTCCGCCTCCAGTAAAATCATTTTATTTCATTTGCGTGTAGTTTTTTGTGTGCTTAAAATTAAATTAATAATTATTGAATTTAAAAACTTCAAGTGAAGTGTTAAAAGAAATGCTTTTAGTGTGCATTGCATCAATACGTTTTGGAAGAAGAAAAACAACATCGTACGGTTTAAGGTAGGTGGCCAAAATAATTTTCAATTTTGACAATATACATAGAGGTATCTAAAAAACATTGTCTATTAAAATTAAATAAATATTTATACATTACGTATACTTTTATTCACATTTAATACTAAAATACAATTTAATCACAGCTCCTTTAGCAAAAATCTGTCTTTCAAGATACTCTCCGTCGTTGTCCATACTTCCTTTCAGCCTCAAATCGCAATTTACGCTTTGATTTATTTGCCTACCATGTTTAGCTATCACGTTCTCCAGACATTCATCTTCGGTGGCGTAAAGAATCGTCACACAATCACTTGGATAGAAGTTTTCTTTCTTCTTGAGAATACCTATTTGTTTGACCAATTCCTTAACTGAGCCATCTTCATAGAAAAATAGCGCTTTGTTCATTTTCATAACCACAATAAAGTCTTCTTTAGAAACAACTGCAAAGCGAGTGTCTTCTTGCTCATGAATATCGTAGGTCACTCGTATATTTTCTAACATAATCTCGTGCTCCAAATCTTCTCCTCTCAATAGAGAATGAATTTGTTCCTCAGTTAAGTTTTCGAATGTTCTTTGTTTTTGTTTGGTACTAGAACTATCTCGAAGGTGAGTCCTCAATGAAGCTCCAAACTCTCGATAATCATGCGAAACTCTGACATCCTTTGCGTTCAATAGCTTCTTAATCGTTTCTTTGACCAACAAAACTCCCTTTCTAAATTCTTCGCTGTGGTGAATCACAATAACTTCCTGGATTTGGTAATAATTTGGAACCATATACTGAGCTCTGAGTTCCCGAACAATCCCAATAATAGTTTGCATTCGTTCAATGACGAGTTCAATATCAGGCTTTATTATGCTTTCGTTAGGTTCGATAAGTGGGGCTGCATGTATAGAGTCGTGGCGGCGGTACAAAATGACCCATCTCTTATGGATTTGGTAGATGTTTTCCGTTATGAATGGAGCCACTGGTGCCAAAATCAAGCAGAGTCTATAAATAACATTGAACAAAATCATAGAGCTTGGGTGCGAAGCCGGTGGCTCATATTTTTTGGGGTTTGAGTTTTGCTTCACTTCAGGACATCTTAATGGGATATACAATTCTTCGATTAGCTTGATAAACTTGATTAATTTGGGCAGGAATGTGTGTAGGCGGTAAGCTTTCATTTCTTCAGTATAGAACTTCAGAAGGGCCTCCGTACAAGACAGAATCCATTGGTCTATTGGCTCTCGCTCTAGGCAATACCATTCTGTTACATATCCATAGTTGACCCATCTGGGACAACCGAGTTGACTTGTGCATTTATAAAAAATTCTGTAAAGGGGCTTAATCACAGTCTCGGCCATCTTTGCGACTCCCTCCTCTTCCAAAATGAAATTTGAACCCGAGCAGCTCAGCAGATAGAGTCTTAATGCATCAGCTCCATATTTTTCACATAATCTCATCGGATCATTGTGATTGTGTTTGCGTTTGGTAACCTTTGATCCATTTACATCCAAACTTAATCCGTGGGCGAAAACATTGCGAAAGGGTGGAGGTTCCGACAGAGCTGTCGCCAAGACCAAGGTTGTGTAGAAGAATCCTCTTTTTTGGTCGATGTCTTCAGCAACAAAGTCCACTTGTTCTCCTCTCCACACGAATGGTAATGCACCAGATTCAAAGCAACTATCAAACACATCAGGCACTCTCCGAAGGGGTGGATTTCCCGGAGTTTTCGAAGGTATTACAATCCAATCTACTACTTCCCTATGTAAATCAGGGATATTTGTCTTTCCTGATAATGCCATAAGTTCCTTGATGCTTCCAATACAAATGATTTCATCACCGGACGGCGAGGACCATATGGGAAGAGGTGTACCCCAATTGCGAGTTCGGCTAATAGGCCAATCTGCAGGGTGATCTTCAAGCCAATTTGTTAAGTCCTCCTTTAATATGTCATCTGGAAGCCAACTCACTTGAGAGATGTTGTTTTGAAGGTCTTCTTTTATCCCTTCGATTCGAATAAACCAAGATTGAGCTCTTTTATTGACAAGAGGGGTGTCCGAAACCCAGCAGTGAGCTTTTTTATACTTGATTTCGTTGGTGTTCAGAATGTGTCCACCAGAAAGGGGCGCTGTCATAAAATCGTCTGAAGCTATTATACCTGTGCCAACATCATTATGAGAAGAATCAGTAGACACACTGTATCCAGAATTAAGGGGTACATTTCGAAATAAGGGTTCACAGTTTAGGTTAGCAAGTGATTCGCCTAGAACTTCTTCGATTACAGTGTACTCGGAAGGATTCTTAAATACAAATTTAAGGTGATTCTTTGAAAGGATGTAAACTTCTTTCTTGACCTTAACTTTTACATACCAAGCCTTTGGATTGACGCAGATAACTGAATCGAATGCCAATGTCCAAGGAGTCGTTGTCCATATGAGAAATTTCTCACTTGAATTGATAATGTTCAAGGCAAACGTTGTGCCCACTTCAACAATCTCTTTCAGATTCTGCTCAGCTTCAAAGTTGGATAGAATGGTGAAGCAGCCAGGTGAATATGGAAGGGTTTTAGTGTCTTTGTACACCATACCCTTATCGTAGAGCAATTTGAATATCCTCCATATGTGTTCCATGTATTTGGTGTCCGAAGTGCTGTATTCTTTTGTTGAATCCATACAGTTTCCAATTCGTTCGAAAACATGCCTCCATTCTGCAGTGTGTTGCTCTACAAAAGCCCTACACTCTTCATTGTACGACTTCACATTGGTTTTCTGCGAATCTCCAAAATGTTTGATTCCCAGTTTCTTGTCCACTTCATGTTCAATGGCTAGACCGTGGCTATCCCAACGAAGTGTGCTTTCTACACGAAGATTTTTTTGATATCCATGTCGCTTCAGAACGTCTTTGAGAACACTATTCAAAATATGTCCAGAATGTGGGTGTCCTATTGGTGGCACTGGTGCACTATAGAACGAGAACTTGCCGTCATTTTCTTCTCGTCTGGATTTCTTGAGTTTTTCAAATATCTTCTCTTTGTGCCAGAATTTAAGGATTTTTTGTTCCTCCAATTGGTAGTTATAGACTTCGGGTAGGACTATATCATGATGATATCTGGTCATAGCAATTATGTGCCACACTTTTTCTCGTTGAAATTAAAATACCAACTGCAAAGATAAACATGGAAATCAATCGAATTTATAGATAATTTGTGTACTCATTTATGCATTTGTTTTTGAAGTGCTTCGAACTTTGTTTATTTTTTTTTTGACGTTTTGCATTTTGTGATGAAATTAATTAGGTACTGTCTATTCACACGTCCAAATTTCACGAGCTTGTCAATGGTTGACTTCGCCAGCTTTGTAGGCAAGAAGGACTTGACCTCGTTTTTCGAAGCGAGACCGGTCGTGCAATTGTTTTGATCTTCTAAGGATGCCTTGCAGGTGTCTATGTTGGCAGTTTCCTTATTCAAAAGCTATCGTCATTGTCAAAACTGCTGAGCCTGGTTACATTACTGCTGGCAAATGGACAGTCAAATAAGGTTTTGAAATTAAATAGGTTGCCATCTAGTGGCTGGTAGAATCGTTGATAATAATTAAAGTGTTGCCGACTCAAATTGCATGAATTTGAATTAAAAACGTTAAAGTTGTCACATATGAGGGATGGCCAATTCCGAAAGATAAACCCACATAAGCGGCGGAAGGGTTGTTCTCTATTTTTGCCTATAATCTGTAACCATATCTAACAGGGTGTTTCCTAATACGCTGCAATAATTTGAGAAATGATTCTTGGACATGGCAAACTAAAGCGCTCAGAAAAAGTAATCATTAACAGTTTCTAAAAATAGTTTACTACAATTATTCGGTTTTAAACACATACAAAATAAATTTTAGGATGTTGTTTCATTCGGAAGCAAATCGTTGCAATAATTGTTTTAGCTCCAATTTTTCCTGTATCATGTTATGCATTCGTCAAAAAAAAAAACATGACATTACGATGATAGAGAAGTCGAAAAAAGTGGGTCCGATAATTCTGTCTGTCTGTCTGTATAGTTACCTACAGCCTAAACGGATTTACCAATTTGCTTCAAATTTGGTACATAGTAATATTATGACAGAAGGGTTTTCGGAATTAGCATTCTTGCTCTAAAACTAACGGTAGTGAAAAATTAATTTTTCTCAAAAATGTCTCCTACGATTTTGATAAAACTTCCTGAGTAGTATTTTCTGTGCAAATGTTGTTTTGGTTAGAAAAGATTTTTTCAGAAAATTTTGTACAACGGTACCTCCCACCGGTTTTCTTAAATCAGATTTTCTCGTACTTGACGAATTTCGATGATAGACGAAATAATATAAATTTTTCAAAAAGAAGTTTTTTTGAGTTTTTTAAAAAAATTAATTTTTTTTCATTTTTTGTTTTTTCCAATTTTATTTTTCTGATAAAAACTACAAAGCGTAGAAGTTGGCATTTTCCAAAAAAATTTGGAATATATTTTCGAATAGTTTAAAAAAAAAAAAAAAAAAAAAAAAAAAAATTTGAAAAAAAAAATTTTTCTTAAAATTCTAAACAGTCAACGAAATCAGATGGCTTACCTTAATTTTTCCAAAAAAAACTTTTTAACTAGTCATTTTTAAGTGATTACTTTTGTCCAAAATTTCCATTCGTGACTCATTCGTGCACCTTATTTTTTTGAGAACTCCAACTTCTAGAACTTTGTAGTTCTTATCAGTGAAATACAAGTTTAAGAAAATCGATCACTCCGTTTTTGAAATAACCAGAAATTAAATATAAAATTTAACTTTTTTTTAAAAGACCCAACAATTTTTACTTGCGATTATAGGTACTATGTATAAGGCAAGTTATGGATTCGTGCAGAAAAAAAAATTTGAGATAACAATCACACATGACATTACGATGATGGAGAAGTCGAAAAAAGTGGCTCTGGGAATTCCGTCCGTCTGTCTGTCTGTCTGTCTGTCTGTCTGTCTGTCTGTCTGTTCGCGCCTCTGGAGGCTGAACGGGTGGGCCGATTTGCTTCAAATTTGGTATTTAGGATTTATTTGGCCGTCCCTCGGAACGTATTTTTAATTTTTGCTCTAGGTCCAAAAATAACGGCACCTGCCATACAATCTTGAAGACAAAAATTGATTTTCTCAAAAACGGCCCTAACGATTTTGATAAAACTTTCAGAATGCTATTTTTGCTAGAAAATCTATCTTTTGGTTTGAAATTTTTTTTCAAAATTTGTCTAATAACGGTACCTCTCATAGAACCAATATTTTCAAATCAAATTTTCTCGTAAACTATACATTCGATTTCAATAAAATTTTGGCCACAGGAAGTCATTCATAATTTTATTAATATGGCATTTCAAAATTTTCAAAAACTTTTTTTTTTGAATTTTTATAATTTTTTCAAAAAAATTTTTGGTTTTCGAAATATGTTGGAAACAGGCACATTGATTTTTTTTTAAATTATTTTTCAAATGTAAACTACAGATTGCCATATATTTGCATACTCAAATAAATTTCAAAATATTTTTTGAAAAAGTTTTTCAAAAATAACCTTTTAAAAAAAAAAACTGGTCGAACGATTTTCAATATTTTTTTTCCTAGATTGCCGTATAGCTTTGAAATTTTATTGCATACTTAGTTTTTCCGAGAAAACTCTTAAACTAATTTAAAAAATAAAAGAATTTTCGAAATTATTTAATTTTTTTAATATCCATATATGCAGCCACTACGCAATTGCTTATCATAAGAGCAAGTTCGTGCGACCCAGTCGTTCATTTTATTTATTTTTTTTTGAAAATTTAAAGAGGCAACATTATTTAAGGCTTTCACTACGGCAGTTTTGCTTATTGACGTAGCCATGAAACCAAAAATAACGACAATTGTTTTTACCATAAAATGGACGTACATAGGGCTGCACAATTTGCTCGCGTTGTTCAGGCGTCAGTCGATGACGAAATGAAAACAGTGCTGCCACTTTGAACATCTATACCTCTAAAAAAACGAGTTTACTACGATATCCAGAAAAAAAATCTTGAAAAGGTATAGAATAAAAATAAAGTACACGACTGGGTCGGACGAAGTTGCTCTAACGTGTGACAATGGGTTTGGGTTTGAGATTTTGGAAAAAATACAGGGAAAAAATGATAGGAAATTTTATTGATCACTTAAAAATCACTAGTTAAAACGTTTTTTTGGAAAAAATGATTTTGTTTATTGTTTAAATTTTTTTGCAATTTTTTTCAAAAATATGTATATTTAAATTTTTTTTTGATTATGCCAATTTCTAGCACTTTGTAGTTTTTATCAGAAAAATAAAACTTAAAAAATAGATTAAACCGTTTTTGGAAAAAAAAAATAAAAAAAAAATTTAAAACTTAAAACTCAAAAAACTTTTCTTTTTAAATTTAAGAATTTGTATTATTTTGCTTATATAAGGTCTTCTACATTAAAAATTTCATCAAAATTCGTCAAGTCACTTATGAGAAAATCGGATTTTAAAAAACCGGTTTTATTTGAGATACCGTTATACCTAAGACTTTTCCTAAAAAATCTGTTCCAACCAAAACGAAGTTTACTCAAAAAACATCATTCAGAAAGTTTTATCAGAGTCGTAGGAGCCGTTTTAGAGAAAACCCGAAAACCACTCTGTAGGACGTCTTCCAAATTTGAAGCAAATCAGTTCAGGCTGTAGGTGCCGATACAGACAGTCGCACAGACAGACAGACAGAATTCTCGGACCCACTTTTTTAGCCTTCTCTAACATCGTAATGTTATGTTTGATTGTCCAAAAAAAATTTTTTTTACGAATGCATAACTTGCCTAATCCCAAGTTAAAATTAAGAAACCTATAATATTTTTTAATCTCGAATCTTCTTCTAAGTTTTATCTTTCAATACTTTTCTTTCAATAGATTTTGTCCTTTCTAGATTCTGTCACTTTAGATAACGTCGTGATCCCTTAAAAAAACCACCCTTGATTACCTACCTTCGAGCTTTCAGAAATCTTTTCCGATAAAAATAATAAAATTAGTAGATAGTTCCTCACATATAAGAAGTCACAGTTACGAGGGGCGTTCAATATATTCTCGGTATCGGGGTGAAGCTGTGGTTATATATATAAATTGACTTATTTATCAAGTAATACTATTATTTTATTGCATTCATGTAAAATTTCATATAAATGTGATTATTATTTCGCGTTTCATCTCTAGTTAAACAGAATCATAATGGCAACTGAGACGATGATGGTGAAAATTGAGCATCGCGCTGTAATTAAATTTCTCACTAAGCAAGGAAAAAGTCAAAAAACTATTCATGAAGAGATGGTGGCTGTTTACCAGGGTTCCGCACCTTCATTATCAACTGTGCAAAAGTGGTCAAGTGAGTTCAAAAGAGGCAGAGAGATCATTGAAGACGACCCCCGCTCCGGTGCCCCGGCTACTGCTTGTACGGGAGAAAGCATCAAAGAAGTCGGAAAACTTGTTCTTGAGGATGCCCAAATAAAGGTGAAAATGATGGCAGAGATCACCAAGCTTTCAACTGGCACCATTCACACCATTCTTCATGACCATCTTAACCTTTCAAAGGTCAGTGCAAGGTGGGTGCCACGAATGCTCACAGCGCATCAGAAAAAAGTGAGAATCGCATGCTGTAGAGAGCTTTTGGAGATGTGTAGTGAGAACGCGGACGCGGTGTTATGAATCGAATTGTTACTGGGAACGAAACATGGGTTCACCACTATGCCCCTGAAAGCAAACAAGAGTCCATGCAGTGGCATAAAAAAGGAACAGACCCCCCGAAGAAGTTCAAAGTCACTCCGTCTGCCAGAAAGCTCATGGCCACAGTTTTTTGGGACTCAAAGGGAATTTTGCTCATTGAGTACAAAAAAAAAGGTGAAACCATCAACGCCACATCCTACGCTTCCACTTTGCATAATTTGCGGGAGGAAATTAAAAAGAAAAGACGGGGTAAACACGCAGCGGGTGTGTTGCTTCTTCATGACAACGCTCCTGTTTACACGGCGCGAGTTTCCAAGGCTGCTGCGCGAGATTGTGGTTTCGAAGAAATCCAACATCCACCCTATAGTCCAGACCTTGCCCCTAGTGATTATTTCCTGTTTCCGGATTTGAAAAAATGTCTTCGTGGAAAAAGATTTTCGGATGATGAAGAACTCAAGTCGGCAATAAATGGGTATTTTGCAGTGAAAGAGGAAATTTATTTTTTTGAGGGTTTAAAAAAGCTTATCTCAAGATGTAACAAATGAATTGATGTTAGGGAAGATTATATTGAAAAATAAAAACAATTTAAATTGCATTCGCATGTTCCTTCATATCGATACCGAGAATATATTGAACGCCCCTCGTATGTAAGTTATGTCTGACAATAAAGACCAGCAAAGAATATTGGAATATTGAATTTCATTCAACTTTGTTCATAGATTTATGTGCCATATACTCCACAAACCTCCAATTGAAGTCTTCAAGCAACCCTTATCTAATCGAACATACATATTAAAGGCTTCTCTTTTACTTTCCAAAACCATAAATGTGAACCTTAATACTCGACTGACCTTTATGTGAAGTATCTAATACGAGTATCTATAATAAACATGTTTCCAAGACAGTATGCGCAGCAAATAGGAAAACCATTAAATCACTTACAGCTTCCCATTTGGTCGATTGATAAAAATAGAGCGGGTATTTTCATCAAGGTCTTCATCTTCCACCTACATTTTCTTGAGAAAGTTCAAATCAAACAAATCACAAAGATTCATGAAACAACACCTAGCATTCTTTTTGATAAAAAAAAAAAACATTTTCAAGGCCGGATATCCGTTAAAGTGTACACTAGTGCATGATGGATAAAGATATGATAAGGACCTTTATGGCCTTGAAGTCTGTATTAAGAGCTATAATAACCGTTATTGAATTAATATCCCATTCTCCATCCCATTTTCTAAATGGGCTTGGAGATATGAAAAGGCGCTCTAAACTAATTTTGTATGAAGATCAACTTCATCTAGCTTCTATTTGAAAAATCTAATGTCACTTCATGGGTCATGGGGTGTGAAAGGGTAGGCTTTTAAATTGAATTTCAATTATGCCTCATTTGATTGCCAATGAATACAAAAAAAGATATTTTAATTTTAACACAGAAGATAGAATCATAAAAGGATAGCATTGCTTCGTTTTTGTTTTAAGCTATGAATGACTTTATATCGATTCAAAGTCCAAAGTTAAAGAATTTGCATTTGCAAACGCCAAACGGTTCCTTCGCTTCACATAGAAGTTAAATTATGAAATATTATATCTTATGGTGACTTCACTGGCGCTGCGTGACTTGCCGGTACCGGCAACAGATAGAAATTCTTTGTCACATTAGTTTTTGGGGAGTTGTAGATTCGGGACAGTTTATGCAAAGGTTGAACCAATAAAAATGGACACATTTTTGGTTAATATTCCACTAATTCATTTCAGTTTTTTTTTTTTTTCAAATTAAAATAGACAGTTGTGACAGACAAACGAGTTAAGATTTCTAAATTAGAATTTATCGTGATTTAAAAACACGATCATATAAAAATGCCAAGAAGTCGCCTAAAAATTTAAGAGATAGTTTTTGATTGAAATAAATGCGATGCTTTTTGACCACACAAATAAATTTAAATCAAAATATATATGTAGTGTGTCTGGCGCAGCTTTTGTAGTTTCCAGACACATTTTTTTTTTTAGAAGGAAATCAATCTTCATACGCTCCTGAATGATGACGTTATAATATGTACGTGACTAGAAGATTTGTTGAAAGCGACAAAAAAAAACGATCTTAGTTTTAAATTCATTAAATTTTACGAATTTTGAGATGTATTTGTCCGTCTTTCAGAAGCCAGGTTTTTAGCTTTTATTTGAAAAATTAGGTCACTTAATGGGTTATAGGGTGAGGAAGGGATTTTAAGTGGTTGACCATGCGTCGATTATACTTCACAACACCTCTTGAAAAGAGCGCTTGGTTTCAAAAGTATCACTGATAAAATCACTGGTGGATCCAACAAGTTGAGGTGTTTCATATAGTACAGTGGACAGCTTTGCGACGCATTCCGACGTGTGTGTGAAAAACATAAGCGAGAGCTACTTTTTGGCATTTTTTATCGATTTGAAGAACGTCCTGTTTTTGTAGGTGTAAGCCACGCCCGAAATTCAAAAATTTCTTTTCATACAAAAGTTTTTTAGTTTCGACTAAAAGACTATTAAATTTGGGCTTGTGGATTTATTTTAGGTATATCGTAATAATAATAATTTTTAGTTTCTAATGAAAAGTGGGCGTCAACCACACCCAAAATCAATTTTTTTTCATGCACATGATGTTTACGTACAAATAATACCACAAAATTTAAGGTTCTTTGCTCGAATATAAGCATCGTTATTTTATAAAAATAATATTGACGGTTTTCTATGAAAAGTGGGCGTCAACCAGGCCCATGAAGGAGAAGAAGAAGAAGAGAAGGTTCAAAATGAACCTGAGTTCTGAATTCACTTAATAATGTTCTAAGTGACTTGTTCGAGAGCCATCCGTTCTGGTCCGTGCTAAGCTGGGACAGTCACAAGGACAGTGCTGTGCTGCTAATGTGTATTTTGCACTTGTGGGTTCCCATTGAATTGTAACCTGTAAGGGTAGCAACAAATAGGACAATTGAGGCCTCATCAGCCTTTTTTCGATTATAGGTACTAGTTATGCATTCGTCAAAAATTCTAACAAATAAAACATAACATTGCCATTGTATTTATATTTTATAGTATTCCCAAGAAGCGGAACGTTTTGTGCGGCATCTAGCGACGACGTTCACAAGCTTGACTTCGAAAGAAATTTGAGTGGTTTTTGTCTAAACTGCCATGGAAAGCAAAAACAACAATAGAAGAAATTCGATGTAAAGTAGACAAGACAACTAGTGCCGCCATTGACGACGTTCAGAACTAAAATAAAATGTTCCATGAAATTACTATAAAATATAAATACAATGACATTGCGATGCTAAGGAAGTCGGAAACAGTGGGTCGGACAATTGTGTCTGTCTGTCCGTAAGTCTGTCTGTCTGTATAGTTACCTACACAGCACAAGCCCATTTGCTTCAAACTTGGTACACAGTATTATTATGACGTCATACAGAGGGATTTTAAGAATTAGCATTCTAGCTCTAAAACTAACGGTACTTGCCATACGATTTTAAATGAAAAATTCATTTCTCTCAAAAACGGCTCCTACGATTTTGATAAAATTTTCTGAATGGTGTTTGTTGTGCAAACTTTATGTTTTGGTTGGAATAGATTTTTCAGTAATAGTCTTATAACAGTACCTCCCATAGGACCGGTTTTTTTTTCAATCAGATTTTCTCGTAGACCACTTGACGGATTTCGACGAAATTTTTAATGTAGAAGCCCTTTTATAAACGAAATAATATTAATGCTTAAATTTTTCAAAAAAAGTTATTTTTGGAATTTAAAAAAATGTTGGCTTACTCAAAACAAAAAAAATTGGAATATGTTTTCGAAAGTTTTTCAAAAGAAATCGTTTTTTCAAAAAAACTAGTCGAACATTTCAAAACAGTAAAAGAAATCAGATTTCCAAAAAAACTTTTTAACTATAGTATTTATTAAAACTTCATATGATTTTTTCCTTTAATATTTTTTTTTTTCAAAATCTAAAGCCCTCTGTCACATATAAGAACAAGTTCGTGTGACCCAGTCGTGCACTTAATTTTTACTTGCGATTATAGGTACTATAAGGCAAGTTATGGATTCGTACAGAAAAAAAATTTCGAGATAACAATCACACATGACATTACGATGATGGAGAAGTCGAAAAAAGTGGGTCTACGAATTCCGTCCGTCTGTCTGTCTGTCTGTCTGTCTGTCTGTCTGTCTGTCTGTCTGTCTGTCTGTCTGTTCGCGCTTCTAGAGCCTGAACGGATGGGCCGATTTGCTTCAAATTTGGTATCTAGGATTTATTTGGCCGTCCCTCGGAACGTATTTTTTATTTTTGCTCTAGGCCCAAAAATAACGGCACCTGCCATACAATCGTGAAGAAAAAAATTGATTTTCTCAAAAACGGCTCTAACGATTTTGATAAAACTTTCAGAATGCTATTTTTGTAAGACAATCTATCTTTTGGTTAAAAAATATTTTTCAAAATTTGTGTTATAACGGTACCTCTCATAGAACCAGTATTTTCATATCAAATTTTCTCGTAAACTATACATTCGATTTCAATAAAATTTTGGCCACAGGAAGTCATTTATAATTTTATTAATATGGCATTTCAAATTTTTAAAAAACGTTGGAAACGGGTGTATTGATTTTTTTTTAAATAATTTTTTCAAATGTAAACTACAGGTTGCCATATATTTGCATACCCAAATAAATTTCAAAATATTTTTTGGAAAAGTTTTTCAAAAATAACCTTTTTAAAAAAAAACTGGTCGAACGATTTGCAATATTTTTTTTTCCTAGATTCACGTATTGCTTTGAAATTTTATTGTATACTTTGTTTTTCCGAGAAAACTCTTAGTTTAATTTAAAAAATAAAAGAATTTTCGAAATTATTTAAATTTTTTTTTAAATCCATATATGCAGCCACTAAGCAATTGCTTATCATAAGAGCAAGTTCGTGCGACCCAGTCGTGCATTTTATTTTTTTTAACTTGGGCATAAATTCTTCAATATCCTCAATCCATGGTTGAAGATTCGTCGTTTTCGGAAGCTTTGGGGAATTATGTTTTTCGGAATTTTCAGAAAGCTTGCTGTGACACAACGAAGGATTACAGTGTTTGTCGCATTGAGTAACCATAGCTCGTTGCTGCAACACTACCAATGTTTTCTTTGTAACGATTGAGGAAGTGGCTTCTATTCCATAGGCTTGTTGAGATGTGCTTTGAGATCTCTTTCTTTTCAAAGACGCGGCCAGATTCTGGAAAGTTAATTGAACTGTTCTTAAGATTTCAAGACACATACTCGTAGTTTTAATATATTTTTTTGAATGGCCACTGGAGCTTTCTGGGCTTGTTCTCTTTCTTTTTCTAAAAAATCGACTGCAAGGTCATACTTCTAAAGAGGAATATTAAGAATAGCTGAAAAGAAGTGTTTAATTCAATTTAATTAACTGCATGTTAGACCCACACTTTAAAATAAAAAATAAATATTGTGGCACGAACACGGATCCGAACGGCTAGTTCAGATGCACCTTCTTTGCAAGAGGCGAATGAGCAATCATCAGAATCATGGGCGCAGCAGTCTAACACACTTTCCTCAAACTCCCAAAACCACAAAATTCCTGCTGTGACATTTCTGTCACACTCCATGCACTACATCCGGCAATCACAAGAGCATGATATCAAGTCGATACATTTAATCTCTAAATAGGCTTCGATTTGCATGGCTGGTCTGAACGGCACTGTCATTTTCACCTGCCAACTGCTTCAAACATGTCAATCGCACCTAAATAAGTATCTTAAATATAAAATATAAAGTGTATTCATCATGTAATAGTAACACTTGGCGCCCATCCTGATGTGAAATGTGATCTTTATTGATAAAAAAAAAACGATATGAATTTTAATTGATTTAATATCTCGAATAGGCAGCAGTGTCAGTACTCAATCAAATCCTGCTACTCACTCGAACAACTGTATAAATCTCCCCTCGATCAAAAAATCACTTAAATTACTAATGGCCGACTCCCACAACAATTTAATAACAATGTTACATAGTAAATAATTGTTTATTGCTGACACACATTTGAAATAATCATCATCATGAATTATTATTATTATTTTCATTTAAATACACAAAGCTGTTCCTTTTTACTCTTGTTACCCCCTCCCCCCCTACCCTTCGTTGAATTTTTTGCTTGGATGCATCTTAAAATTTGAATAACAGATAAAGTGTTACTATTATATAGCTTTCTCTGGTAATTATCTTTTGGGAATTGGTGCAGCCACAGCAAGATACTTAACAAATATTTTTTGTGTCTGCTTAGGCTTCGAATATAAAAATATTTTTCGGTGCTCGATGCTTGTTTGCGAACGAACGAAACGAAGTGTGAAGAAATTTTACGACCTGCTTCATGCACCAATGACCCTGGATGGGCTCCGATCCGATTTAGCTGAACAAATCAACTTTGTACACAAATTTTTGTATTTTATGAGGCGGGCGTTTTTGACTAAATATCGGCCAGTGTGCCAGACAGATTCAAGCCAGACATTGAATGACTACGATGCGATGTAAATATTTTTTTTTTAAATAAGTGCGTGGTGTTATAACACGCTTGCGGCTCGCCACTTGCCACTCGCCATTATTATATTCCAATTCCTTATTGAGAACACGTTCAATTTGAATTGACATGAAAGCGTTAATTGATCGGCAGCGATCTTTAATAAATTTATCGATGCTGGACTGCAAGTTCAAGTGGACTCGGTCGCCAGCAGCCAGCGCCAGCGGTTACATTATATTTTATAGCGTCGCTCGTTGCTGTGCTTGGTGCTTGGCTGCTGATTAATGACCCAGTTGCACAAACAATATTATATAATGTATCAATTAATTTTATTTCAATTTTTTATCGATTGGAATCTAAAGAAACACAAAAAGAACGCGATGATTGAGCTGAAGAAAAAAAAAATCTTGATCTTTGCGTGGAAAATCAGAGACGTCTGTTGTAGTATGCTGAAGTGCAGACGATGAACTTTTGGGTTTCATTTACAACACCCAGTTCAAACCTGGAATTGTTGTGTCTGGGCATTAATTGGGTTTGTTACCTCAAATATTTATACGAAACCTAGCCTTGCTCTCTAGGACGCGTTGGGAATGTATTTGGAATTGGAGTTCTACACTATCAAAGTGAAAGTTCTTAAAATGCCAGCTTCCTTCAGTAAATAAAAAAAAGAGTTTAGAGGTTTAGTTAAAAGAAGTCATTGGACTCGAGTAGATATAACACCTAGACTTTTTGACGCAACAAGAAGGTCCAACAAATACAGCCAAATTTACAAGAAGGCAGTGAAGCATTAAAGCATTAAGTTCCGCGATGGACGTAGTGGGTGTAGAAAGAAAGAAACAGTTAGTTATACCTTTGGTACTCAAATATTTAGAGACATTTGTACAACTCCCTAAAAGTATACAGGAAAAGTTAGACAGACCCACGTTTTAAACACATCAGAATGACCAAGTCTACAAGGTTTTGTCCAAAAGCCAAAACGGTTTTCTAGATCAGAAAAGAATGTGACCTAGATCGAGACCATAATACTTTGCATTCAACAAATTTGCCGTAATACTCCCTTTCGTTGGAATGCCCATCAGATTACTTTCGATACTGACGTACTGTTTTTTGCGAATCCAATCCAATCTAAAAAAAAAAAAAAAACGGTAACCCTGCATACAATTCTTTTAGATTTATCTAATTTGAAATGCTTACTACGAAAACCCTGTAAGAGCTTTTGTATGAAAAGCACCTCCGGAAAACAAAAGAGTGCGAATGAGAGACAAACATTCCTATCTTCCCTGTGCTGCCGATTTATGTTGGACAGAGTATAGTGAATTACACTCTCAACTATTCCTGTGTGTGTTGATGTTCTACAGGGATGAAAGCGACAATTAATCACCGGTTCCGAATGGTTAACAAAGCACCACTGTTCATGATAAATTTTACTCTTGAAGTGGCAGTCCGACGAACAAATCAACTTGGAGGACGTGAATGCAGTTTTCAAATTTCATGCATGAAACTCCTTTCAAGTATATTTCATTCCAAACCCAAATGAAATCAAAAATTTGAAATAAAACCCTGAGAAAAAGAAATACTACCACAAATGCATGAAACGAGCAGTTTCAACAGCTGGGAAGGATTATTCATGAAATGATAAATATCATAAAGAATTCTCCTCTTGGCGACCATCTTTTGACTGAAGTAACCAAAACCAACAAGTTTTTAGGATAAACTCAAACTACACACTTCCCAGCGGCGCCAACGGTTGAATTTTCTTACTTTTCGAATTGTTATAGTTCTAATTTATTATAAAGTCTTCCCAGGACAAGATCTCGCAAAGCTCTCGGAAGCTCAAAAGAACTTTCCACTCCATGCATTTTATGGTCATGCCAGTTTTTTTTGCGCATACTAGAAACTACCAGTGCTTATAGTTATTACTTGTGCAAGCAAACTGTTAACAGTTTACTCAAATAAAGAGGAACATACAAACACTGGGGCACCAGCGATATCAGGGACAAATCAATTAAATTTTCCTTGTTTCTTCAAATGTTAGAATTTAGATTTTCGTCTACTCAAATTAACTCATTTAATCCAAAATAATTTGGAACCATAAGGATTTCCAAAGAACAACCAAGTGACGTTATTTTAAAATTTAAGTGTTAATTTATCAATGAACCACAAATTCTTGGAACCTTGACATAAATTCGTCGATTTAATTTTTATTTTGTGAACTTGAGTCACGCAGACACCCACTATAAAAATTTATCTGAAAAATGTATCTACGCTAAAAAAAAAAAGAAGAAAACACATCAAAGGGAACTCTATTATTATTATTTGTCAACAAATTATCACACACTGACCGACCAAAAATGTGCTGGTTTATCTATAAATTTATAAAAAATGATGACTATTCATCTTAATTTATCTAAAAGATTCGTGAAAAATTATTTTTGAATTTGTTTATGCTTCAAAACTCTTAAAAAACTATTGTTAGTTTGCCTAATTTTGGAAATTGGTAAGTTTTGAAAATTCATTTTATTTTTTGTTATTAATTTGGTAAATGCATTAAATTAACCTCATTTCAATTAAAGTACGAACGAATATAAAATTCAAATTTTGGTTCCATCTTTTTATACCGAAAATGTTTCCGAGGCAGTGCAGTATATATTTATGATATCGTTTGATCATAAGACATTTAAAGAATTGTTTATTAAAAATAATCATCCTCCAAATAAAAAAAAATAAAAAACATACGTTTCCAGTTAAAGACGACTTGATCTCTTATCCCGATGGCCTTTGTACGTTTTTTTTTAAATTTGTACTGGCAGAGGAGCATAGAAAGAGCCAGCTGCGAACTATCATTGCCATCAGTGTTAACGAAGTAAATTTATTTTTTGTGATCTTTGATTGTTTCCAAATGAAGATGCTAAATAAATTCTAAGATTTATGTTTTTGATGGCAGATGATAGCTGTCAGTTTTCGAACTGACTTATTGAGGGGGAAGTCTTTGAGCCAAACCACCAGTGGAATAGGAATGATTGTGGAAACGCAAAATTTTTGCAATTTTTTTTCATTTTTAATTTAAGTTTGTAGAATATTAGAGTAAAGTGTTTAGAAATAAACACAGATAAATTGTATTAATTGCCATCAAATTGACTTTATTTAAGAGATAATTCTTTGCCATTTATATATGAATATGATTTCTGGCATATGGCCACCGTGGCTTTGTTGAAACCACAACATAAGGGCGATTCATTTGAGGAACGAAAAAGTAATTGATCATATCTATATTATTGCCTCCATTGACTGTAACTCTCCTGCCAGCATCATTTTAAAAAAAGTAAGGACCAATTATTCCACCAGCCCATAAAACACACTAAACTGTTCATTTTTTGGGATGAAAAGGCGTCTCAACAATGGCTTGATCTATACACTCTAAATGCGGCAGTTTTCAACCAAAAATGAGCTTCGTTCCTGAACTAAATTTTCTTGTGAAAATCGACATCGAACAAACATGTTTTGCGAAATGAATTTGCATGCGTTGTTCAGGCGTCAATCGATTCATGATGAAATGGCAACCCAAACTAAAGATAAATCACATGGCAGATGACAAAATGGATATCAATGGAAACAGTGCTGCCAACTTAAATAATACAGGGTGGCTCAACAATAATTGTGGTGCTATAATAAGAAATTCAAATAACTTTTTTACTTGCTATTATATGTACTATAGGGCAAGTTATGCATTCGTAAATAAAGTGCACAACTGGGTCGCACGAACTTGCTCTAATGTTTTAAAATGGTCTTGGGGCTTGAGATTTTCGGAAAAAAGCATTGCAAAAATCATATGAAATTTTATTAATCATTTAAAAATCAATAGTTAAAACGTTTTTTTGGAGAAAATGAAGTAAGCCATCAGATTTCTTTTGGTTTTCTAAATTTTAAGGAAATTTTTTTCAAAATCGTTCGACCAGTTTTTTTCAAAAAACGGTTTTTTTTGAAAAACTTTTCGAAAACATATTTCAAATTTTGTTTGAGTATGCCAATTTCTAGAACTTTGTAGTTTTTGTCAGAAAAATAAAATTGAAAAAAATTGATGAAACCGTTGTTGGAAAAAACCAAAACTAAAAAAAATTTTGAGATTTTGATAAAAATAAATTTTTCAAAATTCTTAAATAAATACTTTAACTACTTTGAGCTGGGAAAAGAGTACGCCATTTTTTTTCTTGGATAAATCTGAATTTATGAGAATAAATTTATAAAAATCTGTGGAGCGGTTTTTGAGAAAAAAAGTTTTTTTGAAAAACTTTTTGAAAAAAAAATCAAAAACGCCAGTTCATAAGTATTCAGCAAATACATTAATTTATAATTTTAAGAAAAAAATTTAAAAGGCAGTTTTCAAAATACATATTTTTAAATTTTTTTTTAAATGCTTTTAAAAATACAAAAAAATATTTTTTTTAATATTTTTATGCAGTACAAATTGAGCTACCTACAGCTATATATGTGTAAAATTTTGAAAGAACCGGTTGAGTCGTTTTCGAGATAGTCGAAAGCAAAAAAAACCCATTTTTTAAAACTTTTTTTCAACCATATAATTGGTCGTACCTAAAAAGCAACACAGATTTTTTTAAATCAAAATCGTTAGAGAGCCGTTTTTGAGAAAAATAAGCTTTAACGTAACGGTTATATGGCAGGTACCGTTATTTTTGGAGCTAGAATGCTAATTCCAAAACCCCTCTGTATGACGTCATAATAATACTATGTACCAAGGGTATGCAACAGTTCTTTGAAAACGCACTGTAGCTCTCGTTTATGTTTTTTTTTTCACTTTTTGGTGCAGTTTGGTGTTGGACCTTCAAAGTGAAGTCTATCACTTTATGATCTTGCTTTTAAATCGGTAACCTATTTTAGTTGGTTTGGAGAGATAGGTAGGTATAGGTACTCATAATTTCTTTTGTGGGCTGTTTTGGTTGGTTTTGTTCTTTTTTCCGTATTGGCTTGCCATCTCATATTTTTTAACAATGTACCGGCTCATTGCTGAACTATCTTTGATTTTGAAACTAATTTTTCCAACTGTCGGTATGATACTTAATGTAAAATAATTGACTTTTTCATATTGTTGCGTCGGCGTCGTCATCGTCATCGTTATCCAAAATTCGATCTCTTTTTGTTCTGATAAAGATCACACTGAGGTTCAAGATTGGTAAAAATGAAACCATGAAGAGTTTGATTTGGAAATCCTGGAAAACGAATTTATTTAAAGTATATTTCTAACACTGATTCCAAGTTCTCTATTTCACAGTAAAATCAGCCAACTGCTATACTTGAAACTCAATTATAAAACACTTCAAAACTTATTTGATTTGATACTTCAAAGTGCTAAAATGTTGATGATCTTACTGTCTTAATCATGATTTACTGAAGTTTCTCAAATCGATTCCCACAATGTCTTGGCTATGACTATGTCTCTAGTCCACTTCAAAATCTTAGACAATGCCAATGGCGCATGATGCCGTTACACTTTCATTCTCAATTTATTCAATCAAAAAAGAATGTAGGGTGGAAAACAAACCCAAATCACAATCTAGTGTCTTGAACTGCATTCTTTCGTATGCGCACAGACGAGACGAAGGTCACTTCTTCTGACTGTCAGTCAACACTATCTCTTGGCTTGGCTTGGCTTAAATACAACATACAAGAGTAAACTTTACTAGAATTTCTCCCCGTACAATACAATTTCATTCAGTGTTTTTATATTTAACGTTAATTTGATGCGAAATGTTGTGCAACCGAAAGTGCAGGGATCAGCGTCTTGCTTTCACATTTAATTACCGAAATATTTCGATCGCAACGCATTAGAATTTAATGTTGGGCGGGATGCTGCCACGCCGCCGACCGCCGCCGAGCCGGCCGCATCCGTCTGTTAAACAAATTGGCACGAATTTGCAATAGAAAAACAACTATTCATTCAATTTCCGAAGATCAATGTTGGCCATTGTCCACATATACTTACATAGATAGTGAGTTGTGAGATGCATGAGATCATCCCGAAACAGATTCTCGCAAAATCTTTATCTTTACATTTTCAATAAAAATATTTTTAAATACTCGTAGCATCAAACTATTTTAATAAATAAAAATTATAGTCGATGAAAATGTTTCGTAATAGAGTTGATTGTGGAAAATAAATTGATTCGATCGAGATTATGTGATCATATGGCGCTTACTCGAGGTACTTGGTACTCGTACTAATGCATTTGCTTATCTAAGCATTGTCAATCATCAATTATTCAATTACATGCATGCATGATGATGATGCGGCTCTTTCGTTGATTTGAAAAGTGATAAAAAGACAAATTGCGTTTGGAATAATTTATAAAAATAAATGAGGAATTAAGCGTTGGACGACGCTAAGTTGTGAAAAACGCATTCCGAAAACATAAGCGCCAATTGTGGACGAAAGATTAAATGTTGACGATTTCACAATTAGGAGCTCATGTCATCAAGTCCTATTATTCTGTTTGGGATATAAGTTAGCAACAAAACTCCTCCATATTTATCGGTCTACAGACAGACATCTTAGCTATGACCACGTTTGATACCAGAAAATAGATTTTCCCTTTGGCCAAAACAAGTGAATACAATGAAGATAACAATTTAATAACTGCCTGGTATTGTTGTCTTCAGGATTTATCATTGTTTATTTAATTCAACTCCATTGTTCTCGCCTTATTTCAACATCCAATCTCATGGTTTGTTCTACTACACAGCTACGACTTGTCGGATATACATTGAAAACCCGCGGATTCTAAGAGTGCAATGCGACCAACGATATACATAAGCTTGCATTTTCTTCTAGTTTATTGCCGAGCCTTTCCGAGCTCTGCAACATACTTGAGCATAGTTTTCACTATAGATTCGTTTAATACAAGGAATTCCTTTAATTTTACCAAAGTTCCTCCAGAGGATGTTATAGAAACTTTTATATCTATTAATCTATCAAAATGTCTAGGTCTCTATAAATTACATTCCACATTTTTTACAGCAGACTTAACAATGATAATCCCATTTTCACGCACTGATTCAACACTTTATTTACAAAAAGCATCTTTTTTTGACAGTGGAGAGTTTCAGAAATGATACTGATTTCCTAAACCCATATTTTTACTGTTTCTCTCCAAAGCAGCTAAAAGGCTTATGCCATTGTATTTAAAATGTATAGTATTCCCAAAAAGCGGAACGTTTTGTGCGTCATCTATGGACGACGTTCACAAGCTTTGATTGGAGTGTAATTTTAGTGGTTTTTTGTCTTAACTGCTATGGGAAGCAAAAACAACAATAGAAGACATTTGATGTAAAGTAGATAAGACAACTAGCGCCGCCATTGATGACGTTCAGAACTAAAATAAAATGTTCCATGAAATTAATATACAAATGTATATACAATGCTTATGCATAAACAAAGCACTGAATATTATTTCTACATTTCTATGTCTAAACGGTACCGATTCCATTCACGCAATAATAGCATCAACGCGATTCTTGATAACCTTGGTCTTTAGATGATGATAAGGCCACGTTTTCGGTTGCGCTCGATTGCTCAAATTCTTTTGATACCATTGATCGCTCCATAATGAGTATACTACGCTTTCTTGCCCGTTTTTTTTCGAGCCTCAATCTAATCTTATCTTACTGAAAGGAGTTAAACGGTTACTGTTGGAAATCGAGCCTTTTTCATTGGGCTGCGGGGGTTCCACGAGGATCCATCCTTGGACCGCTTCTTTTATTCAGCATATAATGCTTATGATATTGGTGATGATGATGTTTCCTGATTACGTTCAGCTTGTAAAAACTTGTTAGCTTGGTCTTAATGAAGATTTCGATCATAGCATTAATCAGGATCTGAATACATTTTTTTAATGGTTCAGTAAATGTGGTCTCATTTTTAATCCGAACAAAACAAAATGACTCATGATATCCACTAAAAATGTCCGTTTTTATGATATATGGCACCACAGTGGAATACAAAGACATATCTCATGACTTGTTGAGATCTCAAAACAAATTTACTTCATTTGTTTTTGATAGAAGAAAATTTAAAGAAATGGTGGTTTTTTTTTTTGTGAAACCGTTTTTTTTTTTTCATTAAAAATCTCGAAAAACAAAATCATAATTTAAAAATCTCAAATTGAAAAGTTCTCAAAATCAAAATGTCGAATTGAAAAACTTCAAACAAATGGATCTTTTTTATATGTTTCCAAGTCCCAAGGCTAGTCTTTGTTTTTGCAGAAAATGTTTGTGACCCAGTGCAGCTACTATACAAATGTAGACTTTGCCTAACAGTTCCTAGTATTCCGGTCAAAATAGACATTCACCCTTGCATAAATTCCCAAGAAGCTGAAAACGTTAGGTATACTATTCAAAACCATAAAAAGTCCCCATCGATCCCATGTGTGCAAAAAATTCAAGGTCAACAATCATGAAAATAGTTTATTTTTAGTTTACTCAAAAATCGTTTATTTAAGAAAAAAATAGAATCCAAAAATGTGTAGCTGATGCAATTTTCAACAAAAAAGGTCATGCGAGTTTTGTCCGTAACATTTACTGTTAAAAAGTTACTGCAGTTCACGGGTAATTTAATTTAAATCTTTGGGACCCAAAAAATTCTTAAAATTAGTTCGATTAGTACGATTCTTTGAATTGCTATAACTTTTTGATGGTAAGTGCTGCGGAAAAGACTTTTACCGTCATTTGCGTTGGAAATTATCTCAGCTACAAACCGTTCTTGAGTAAATTTAAAAAAATAAAACCCATTCCCGTGACCTTTGACCTTGAATAAAATGTTTTGTACACATGGGATCGATGGGGACTTTTAACAATTTTATGATTATGGTATCCCTAATGTTCACACAAATTTTCAGCTTCTTGGGAATACATGCAAGGGTACCCCTATTTTTCGGACTAACTTGACCGGACTATAATCTCAAGTTAAAATTGGCATTATCGATAGTCTTGTAGAATGTTCAATTTACATTTTTTTTTTTCACATAAAATATTATTTAAGGAAATCAAATGGTTCTTCAAGCGTATCTTTTTTTTATAAGGTATGTAGGTACTTAATTTTATAGCTATTAATTTTTTTTATTTTTGATCACACTAACCTACACCAATCATCCCTCAAAAAAAAAAAAAAAAATACACTATCTTATTTATTATCTTTAATTTATTTTAAGATTAAGACTTAAATTTTGAATTAATCCTGTTTCTTAAAAAAAAATTATTTTTGAGATATCACCGAAAAAACTCAAACAAGCTTAAAATAATTATTAAGCAGACATTATAGCTGTTTGGATTTCAGATTACATATTAGAATTCTATTTCGATGACGGCACTTATCAACAAATCTGTCAACGTTTTATTTAATTCATTGGTTTGTCGACATTTCACGACCATTGATTTTTTGAAGATAATTATTTTTCAACAGAATCATCGTATATGCCAAAACAAATTCTAAAATTCTACTTTTTTTTGCAATCACATTGTTTTTTTTTTGTAGTATAAATGCATCACATTTATTCGTGTAACGGGAAAACAAAAATTCGACAACATTTCTGGCATTTTACAACCACACATAAGGCGCCTTAAGGTCGTTATCCCCTCCCCAATTCGCCCCATCTTCTGCGGTGCAATTACATTTTTAGAGATACAAAAAAAATTGCATTACCAAGAAGTTCTGCGAATGAATTTCTATTCTTAAGCTCGATGACTGACGATGATTCGCGCGATGCGAATTCTATTTTATTTTCGGTTCATTTCCTTGATGTATCTTTAGGATGTATTTTTGGCCAAACAATTAATAAGGGGTGACCAAATGCCACTCGCTGATACTGCTCTGGGTTAACAGCTGTGAATGTTTGTCAGTTCTGTTTGTGTGACTTCTTGAGCTTTTAAAGTGCACTCACTTTGAATTTAATGTGTTACAACTAGATACGTAGATACAAAAAAAAAGAACATCTTTCCACGTGAAATGTGATTCCTAATGTGATAAGGATGATGCCGATTGCAGTATCCAAACGTGTGGTGCTGCTAACTTGAAGTGGCAGACGCAATGATAGTCTCCACTTTCGGTTCGGGCAAACTGCCAAGATCGTCGACACCTGATGCAACCAAGTGCGACGCGGCCCGCGGTAGCCAGCGCATGTTCTTCGACAAATAAGTAGAGACAAGATAATTATCTTTTGACTAGACAATTTCTTCATTTTGTGGTGCTGGCTGCGGCTGGTGATATGGCTATGCTGGAGCACTTTAAGGGAGAACATCTCAAGATTGGATGATGTGTTGGTTCTGGACTATTTGCAACAAAAATTGCAATTGCATCTCAGAATCAGGATCCGCGGCTAATCGATTTGTCGTGCGTCGTTTTACATTTCTGACAAGATAAATGAAGAAATTTTTGCTGAAGACATCTGGGCTTGGTTTGGTATTCTTTGTTTATCAATGTTAAGGTCCTCCGATCTTCCGATCCTCCACGTGGAAGAACCTGATTCTCTGATTACATGTTGTGAAATGTTTGTTAAAATCAAGATCCAGTGACATTGTCTTTTTTTTATCACATACTTTCATCATCTGCAGTGTTGACTGCACTTAAAATGAAGCAAAAATGATGTTTTGAAAGATGAAGGAGAAAGGTTACATTTGCAGGCCTGCCCTAGATTTCAAGATGTTATTAATGGACAAGTTGTCACGAATTTTGCTGGGATAATTGACGTAAATGACTTGTTTTGAAGG
Source organism: Platycheirus albimanus (assembly GCA_916050605.2). Taxonomy (NCBI): domain Eukaryota; kingdom Metazoa; phylum Arthropoda; class Insecta; order Diptera; family Syrphidae; genus Platycheirus; species Platycheirus albimanus. Next base: position 89,089,722 of record OU696698.1, on the reverse strand, counting down.
CAAAATTTTCATAAAGAAATGAGAATGTAGCGTTGAACCTCAAAAAGTACATTTAAATGCAAAAAAGAGGACTAAATATAAATAATAAGTGAGAGGCAAGTGGACACCAAAAACAAACAAAAATGGAAATTGTGTAGTATCAGAAAAAAAGATATCTTCATTGACTTTAAACAAGTTATGTGTATTTGAAGACTGCCCTGACAGACGGAAAAGTGTCACCAGAGATCCTACTGATGGAGACTTCTTTGACAGATTCTTGATTTAAATGTTTGACTTAACTCTAGAAAAGTACCTTGTTTCAAAATCATAGAAATATCGGAGGTCATCAAAAACTCTCTAAATAGCCTTCTGAGGTACATTCTGAGTTTGAAAATAAAAAAAATCATCGGGTGAAAACATCTCGATACTGCTCTCAAAACTTTTTAAAATTGTTCGACTGACTGCTATCAATGCAGGGGAATAGTTCACCTCCTCTCAGACAGACTTTGGTCTAGACACTGGAGTTCAGTTGAATATAGTATTCAATGAGAAAGTCATGGGGACCGTTGTTGGGTGAATCCTACATGACAATCGACGGTCTGATCTCTCGTTTGCATCGGTTTTTGAAGTTGAAGGCCTCTCTGAACGATGTTCATCTTCAACGTTTTTCTGCCTTCCAAAAATGATTTGCTCAGGGCAAAGAATTTTATCATGGGTCTTTTTTACCTTTTCAAATGTTGCTCCAAATTGTCCAGGGCTGGGCTGGGGTGGATTTGCGGACTCAAAAAATGTCGCCACTGACTGTAACCCTCTGGTCGGCATTATTATGAAAAAAGAAAGATCCAATGATTCCACCTGCCCATTAAGAACACCAAACTGACAGTTTTCTTTTGATGTAACGACGCGACGGGAGCGCGGCCGGCGTCTCAACAAGGACTTGAGAATTATCTCTACTCCAAATCCGGGGCTTTTGCTAATTGACGAAGCCATTGAACTAAAAATGAACTTCATCGCTGCACAAAATTTTCGAGTGAAAATAGGGGTCAACAGCAATCTCGTTTCGAGCCCATTAAAAAAAAAAACCTGCAAAATTTGCATGCGTTGTTCAGGCGTCAGTCGATTCATGATGAATTGGCAAACCAAACTAAAGATAAATCACATAGCGGATGACAAAATGGTTGTCAATGAAAATGGTGCTGTCAACTTGAAGTTCTATACCTCTAAAAAAAAATTCCTTAAACAATTTTTTTTAAATGAATACAACATTTTGATTTGTGGATAATTTTTTAGCGCATATAAAATGTTTTCGCCTGTGAACACATTTTTATTTAATTTCGCTCTCAGTCAAGAAAAAAAATCTTGTTTTCCAATACGATAACATCTGTTTGACATGACACAAAAGACATTCCAAAACTAAAAGACCCAAAATGCCTTTAAAACAACTCATCAAGACCTCTCCCCTGGTTTTTTATTCAATTTTTTTTTTATTTTCTGTTAGAAACATAATAAATATTTTATTGATTATTATTCTACAATCAAGGCTGTGACCAAAATTTTAAATTTAAAAAAAAAATCCATATTTACAAGCGAGAATAAAATGACATCATGCATAAACTAAGCATGATACAAAATTTTTACAAATTAATGGACCGCTATTCGGTCACATAGACATCATTTTGCCATTCATAAATTGACAATTTGTTAAAAAATAAAGAAATTAAAAAAAAAAACTGCTACAGTGTTGCTCTGAAATTTATTTATTCTCCAATTCCCCAATCAAATGATCCCTGTCATTGATCAATAAAATAACAATTAATCTATTCACATGGCTTGGAATTGAATGAAGCTGCGATGGAGCTAGTATGTCGTCTATGCACATAATAAAGCAATAACAATATAATTTAATGACGTTTGTCTTCTCCAGTTTCTGCTAGCTATATACAAATGGCAAAATGACAGTTCCATTGACTGCCACTGCCACTATCACTGTTGACGTCGTTGATGTGGACAGCAGATGTCCAACAAACGCCTTGAGGCAGCAACAGCTAATTGCCACAGTGACCTACTGTCAATGCAAATTCTTCCCTCTCTAGGTTCGTTCTGCCCTTTTGCTATAAAAAAACAGCTTGGACTCTGAGGCATATGTATATGATTGAGGATGGGTGGGTGGCGTCTCCATTTCCAAAAACACAAGTATCATGGAATTACAATAATTCCAAGATTGTTTTATTATTCTCAACGATTGACCTTATATAATGGAACTGTTGTAGTTGATGATAGAATTATTAATCCGAAGTCAATGTCAACGCTGTTCAATCAGTTCCTTAATGGCCCCACCACACATGTGTGTGATGAACGACACATTTTTGTCGCATGCCATATAAAACATATAAATCAATCATGTCGGAGTAGGATGAAGTAAGTTTTGTAATGGCGGTGGAGGGTGGTAGGTAGAAATTTTTTTTATTGCCAACGCCAAGATGATGAGCATAGCGCTGATTGTAAAACCATATCGTCATCCGGCTTTTAATCGTGGAATTTTAACAAATTTAACCTTCGGGTGGCAAATGTCTGTATCTTATTGCCAGGTCGATTGGTATATAGAAAATTATTCAAGCGTAGATTCTATCAGCAAACTGTAGCGAAGGTTTTCCGTTGGGGCTATTGAAAACGATTCTTTCTGACATGGGTCTAGTCTGACCAGATGCGAATTTGAAAATTGCTAGCATTTTAATAGGATCACAAATCAAATGCAAATTTATTCTTGAATCGGTGATGAATCAGAAGCACGATTGTTTTTCTGACTCTCTGATACAGATGCACAAGGCTTGTGAACAAGCGCACCATGGAATTATCTTGTGGGTGTACGTACCTTGCTAACTGCATCAGAGAATATGAATGGGCCATGCTCAGCTCATGGCCACATCATATCGTCATGCTTACGTGCTCAACATCGAATTGAGTCAGGTGGCATGTGGTTTACTTTTGTACTTTAAAGAAAGTCTGACACTATATCGTTGTAGACTGTTATTTTACACATAACCTGGGGTAACAAATAAAGACGTAGACTTATGATTTTAAAGTAACGATCATACAATTATTGAGTAGTATAGCCCTGAGGCACAATTCTTGAATAGAGCACTCATTGTGTAAAATTTTGCACAATAAGTTTCAGTCAGAGAAAAGAAAAAATCAAGGGACAATACAATGACGCCATTTTGGTTTCCTAAGCTAAATAATATTTAATACCTTCCTTCCCTAATGGCCACAAGATAATTCAACGTAAACTTTTAAGTTGTCGAATATGTGGAGTACAAACGTGACGCAAGCGAAAAGAAAATGTGCCAACCAGAACGGGTACCTACCTTTTTTAAAAGATGTTTACAACTGTTGATATTAGTCATTATTATGTATCCCCTCAAAATGTTTCGTTTACCAATCTTCGGACGCAGTGAAAATGTTAGGGTAGGCTTATTTACTTGCGCTAAAAGACTCTATCCAACGAACCACTTTCCCTTCTCCGCTCGCTGAAATCGTTTACGACGACCTCATTCTTTGAAGAACTAGAAGTTACCTTTCGGACCGTTCCAATTGTGTTGTTTTGGATTCAAAAAATAAGCTGGTGTGCCGCAGGGCTCCGTTCTGTATCCGATTCTCTTCTTTATGGTAATTAATGATTTCTTATCTTAGACTTCAAGCCTTCAAAATAGTTTGGTCGACGACAGTATTATGAAATGTTTACTTGCCATTATAGGTACTATAAGGCAAGTTATGCATTTGTAAAAAAAAAATTCTAACAATCAAACATGACATTACGATGATAGAGAAGTCGAAAAAAGTGTGTCCGACAATTCTGTCTGTCTGATGTCTGTCTGTCTGTATAGTTACCTACAGCCTAAACGGCTATACCGATTTGCTTCAAACTTGGTACATAGTATTATTATGACGTCCTTCAGAGGGGTTTTTGGAATTAGCATTCCCTAAAACTAACGGTACCTGCCATAATAAATTAATTATTTTTTCTCAAAAACGGCTCCTTAGATTTTGATAAAACTTTCTGAATAGTGTTTTCTGTGCAAACTATGTTTTGGTTGGAATAGATTGTTCTGGAAAAGTCTTATAACAGTAGGTACCTCCCATATGACCGGTCTTTTTAAATCAGATTTTTTCGTAAGCTACTTGAAAGATTTCGATGAAATTTTTAGTGTAGAAGCCCTTTTAAAGACGAATTATGTAATACACATTTTGAAATTTAAAAATAAAAAGAAAAACAAATTTTAGCTTTATTTTTTTCCAAAAACGTGCTAGAAGTTGGCATACTCAAAAAAAAAAATTGGAATATATTTTTTAAAAGTTTTTCAAAAAAAAATTTTTTTTGAAAAAACTGGTCGAACGATTTTGAAAAAAAAAATTTCTTAAAATTCTAAACAGTAAACGAAATTAGATGGTTTACTTCATTTAAAAAAAAAGTTTTAGCTAGTGATTTTTAAGTGATCAATAAAGTTTTATATATGTAATTTGTTTCCTGTTTTTACTTGCGATTATAGGTACTATAAGGCAAGTTATGGATTCGTGCAGAAAAAAAAATTTGAGATAACAATCACACATGACATTACGATGATGGAGAAGTCGAAAAAAGTGGGTCTGGGAATTCCGTCCGTCTGTCTGTCTGTCTGTCTGTCTGTCTGTCTGTCTGTCTGTATGTCTGTTCGCGCCTCTGGAGGCTGAACGGGTGGGCCGATTTGCTTCAAATTTGGTATTTAGGATTTATTTGGCCGTCCCTCGGAACAAATTGTTTATTTTTGCTCTAGGTCCAAAAATAACGGCACCTGCCATACAATCTTGAAGACAAAAATTGATTTTCTCAAAAACGGCTCTAACGATTTTGATAAAACTTTCAGAATGCTATTTTTGCAAGAAAATCTATCTTTTGGTTTGAAATTTTTTTTCAAAATTTGTCTAATAACGGTACCTCTCATAGAACAAGTATTTTCAAATCAAATTTTCTCGTAAACTATACATTCGATTTCAATAAAATTTTGGCCACAGAAAGTCATTCATAATTTTATCAATATGACATTTAAAAATTTTCAAAAACTTTTTTTTTTGATTTTTTATAATTTTTTCAAAAAAATTTTTGGTTTTCGAAATATGTTGGAAACGGGTACATTGATTTTTTTAAAAATTATTTTTCAAATGTTAACTACAGATTGCCATATATTTGCATACTCAAATAAATTTCAAAATATTTTTTGAAAAAGTTTTTCAAAAATAACCTTTTAAAAAAAAAACTGGTCCAACGATTTTCAATATTTTTTTTTCCTAGATTGACGTATAGCTTTTAAATTTTATTGCGTACTTAGTTTTTCCGAGAAAACTCTTAAACGTATTTAAAAAATAAAAGAATTTTCGAAATTATTTAATTTTTTTTTAATATCCATATATGCAGCCACTACGCAATTATTGAACATAAGAGCAAGTTCGTGCGACCCAGTCGTGCATTTTATTTTCTCAAGCCCCAAGACCATTTTATCACATTAGAGCAAGTTCGTACGACCCAATCGTGAACTTTATTTGAATTCCTTTCGAAATTCCCCTAAAGCTGAGTGTAATTCTTATACCTGGACAGATGCTCCTGTTACACACCGCGTCTCCTGGATAGGATCCTCGCACTTACTTACTGCTCTTAAATGTCATATCTCTAATTGCGGAATAGTATTTCTTTGAAAAGAAAATGGTGACCCGGTTTTCCTTATTGATACGCTTTGGTTCGAATTACCAAAAATGTAATACTTTCAGAATTTACTAATCTTATTTGTTAAAATTTTTGACATGCTGCCTATAGGGAACTTTGTCGACTTTTATTTACTAAGCCAGCTTCTTTGGAAAATACAAGCGTATCGAATGTGTAATCGTGTGATATGTCACGTTAAATCTGAAAATCCGTATTCCAAGATGCGTCATAAGATTATCTGTTAAGTACTCGTATCTTTTAGACATAAAAATTTATTTTTCATATACATACGTACAACGTACATATGTATGTTCGTTCATCGCAAGGCATTACAAATTGTCAAGCGTACCAAGACTTTCTTACATTAAAACTCAAAAGTGATTCATTCAATTCTACACCAGGCAAACAGACATTTTTATCGTCAATATGTAATCATTTTCCAAATTCATATTTGCATGCAAATGCTTCCATTGAAATGTCGTTCGATTATGTCACGTTCATGTGTTGCACTTGCACTCCCTTTTGACAGCCCATCCTCTACTACACTTAGACGATTGTAGTATGTAGGTAAGGTAGTGATACAAAACAAAACTGTTTTTGTTGCATATTATTACCTCGATGACGTTTTGATATGACATTCAATTTGACAAGTAATTTTTTTGTTATTGTTGATGTTTTGATTTAAAAAAAAGTATATATGTTGTTTAGACCATGAATGGAAACGCAATTTGTTGCGAAAAAGACTGATGTGCGCCAACAACATAAATGGTACAAACTACAAATAATGTAGAAAGGAGCGGCGATTTATTATTTTGTCGATGACATTCGATGGCTATATTTGATTGGTATTGCATATAGTATTTGCATATTGGATGAGTTATACAATATAATAATTATTAATGTTATGTTATGTTATGACTATTTGATTTGGACTCTGGACAATCATGGTTATGCGATGGTGTGGTAGAAGCAATTTAAAATAATTGGTTCTGATTAGAAATGGAAGAGGGCGCTTCTTTGATCAATTAGTTTGGAACATTATTAACCTTGAGAGTTTCCAGGAGGAATTGTTTTAAAAACTTTCCACGTAGGACGTCGGTATATATATATGTATGTATGTTTATGATGAATGGTGACAGTTTTTAATTAAACAAGAATACGTTGACAGTTATTCTTTTTGAGTGCTGACATGAAATATAATAAATATTTAAATTAAATATTTTAAAGCCACATACCTACCTTAATTTTGCATAACTGCCTGTGGAAAAACTGAAGTGTAAAAACCAATATTTGTAAGCTTTCCACTCACCTTCAACCAACTAAATTTGGTCATAACTTTAATAAATAATTTATTTGGGTGTCGAGAACTCAAACTTCTTTTGCCGCCCAGAATTTACAATGAATAAAATTTATTATACATTTTATTTCTATTCCTAAAATTGTCTCGCTTCTATCAAGATGTTTTCTGGGTGGTGTCGAATTACAAGCTCAGGAGCGCATTTATTTTATGGGCTTTCTTAAGGCGGTACAAGAGATTAGAAACCAAGCACAGCTGTCGAAAAGACCAACTCCGAAAAAAGTATTGCCAGATTGAAAACCACAAGTCTAAAAAAACACTAGTTGAAATTATTGTTATTAAAAAATGTTAAAAAGTGCAGAGCGGGTGTTACAGTGAAACATAACAAACAGTTCAGTTGGACATTTTGAACAGCAAGCAGTTTAATTTCGTTGGTTCTATGTTAAATCAGTCATTGTGTCATTTAACGGTTGCTCATCAAATTGCTTTGCAGTAAATTTTGGAATACCTCAGGGATGTTAACTATGCCCTATAATATTAATTGTTTTTAACTGACATTATTTTGCAGCAAATTCTGTAATGACTCAAAACATTTACTGATCTTTATGACTTCATAAATAAAAAGGCCAATATAGAGGTTTCATGAAACGCTGTCCTTACATCCCGAAGATCTTATTGATAACATGATTTAGACATCTGCTACAGCTGGGTCGTGTAGACACCTTGCTAATTTAAATTTCAGGCAGACGGCACAATTGCCATGTCATTACTCTTAAGGAAATCTTTTGTAAAACTTTTTTTAATGAAACAAATTAATCTATCTATCTAATTTAAATTGACTGATTTTTCTTCCATGGTTGAAGTGATTGACACTGCCGCCTATGTATAGCCCCAAAATATTAAATCTACCCTCACTCTCGAAACATATCCAAAAAATTCGACTATTTACATATATAAATTAAATAATTCACTGGTATACAGATATATCCAATGTTAAAATGCTATATTATAATTATAGCGTGAGTTTCTTTATGCGCTAAAAAGTATACCACAGGGATGTCAACTAGGTCCTATACTTTTAAGTTATATTTTTAATTGACTAATCATCAGTTCTGAATCATTCTGTGTGTCTCATTATGGCAGATGATGTTTGATTTGGCAATTTCTAGTCTTCGTGATTATGGAATGTCGCAAGGTGACCTTTATTTATTTCATTTTTGTTAATAATAAGTTTCCTTGTCTTGTTTGGGACATGAATCTGTTCTTGGTGTTTTATTTGGTCGTAGTTTTGATTTTGTTAAGAACATCAACTCCAAACGAAGTATAAAAAGGTCTTCTTAGACCTTTTTTTATTACAAAACAGCTTTTAAAATTTATTCGACCTATTCTTGTCAGGTTTGTTCACCTCATTTATGAATGGGAACATCCTGACCAGCTTCCCGCATAAATTATTAAATTGAGTATTGTTTTTGGTTGTCTCATTGTCAATTTCTTAATTAAAACTAAATTGCAAACAATGTAATACTTTATTTCCAACAGTGAGACAGTATGCCAAATAATCCTTCCCCATTCTGATGTTGAAATTTTTTTCGAGCACTTTAACAATCTTCTTGATCATCTACTTGCAAAATTTTTACTTTCATTTAATATTCCAAAAACTCCTTTTGCATGGGTTTTCAGGATACAAACGAGGTGATAATTTATTGTCCTAGATTAAAGAGATCATATGTTTGTATTTCAATGCCAGAGTGATACTTTCGAACAGTAAGCGTCAATAAACCAACAGTGAGACAGTTATAATTTAAATTATCTTTATAATAATTTTAGAGTATGAAAAACTCAGGCAGAATATTTTGTTTTCTAGCGTTATTTAAATTGTTGAATTGCTTAGTTTCAGTTTTAAAAAAGTGTCTCACTGTTGATGACTCTCCCTTATTGTCCGGATTTAATTTGTTTGACATTATTTTTGGGGTTCTGCATTCAAAACCTGTATAAATCATTAGCTATTTCCAAACGTCTATTTTTTTTTTGACATTATTGGGAATTTTTTACCACTTATGCTGAATCACAGATTCATATTCAACACCTACTTTAAAAAATCAATTGAAACTTTTAAGTTGTGGTCACTTATTTGCTTATGTGCATGACAGTGTCAAACCAAGTTATTTTGTTTTCATTTACCCGGCAGGCATGTAATTTAAAATTACAGTGAAAAATAATGAAAACCAGACACCTGGTGAGTGAAAATCAGACTTCTAGTCATTCAAGCAAGTACGCATACAAAATTTTTGAATCAATTTTCATCACTTCAAAGAAGTAAGCTTGTAACTTGCAGAATCTCCAAGTGATTTCACGAATTTCAATTTCACATCACCAAACCACTTCCAAATAATATCCAAAACTCCAACCACACAAAAATGATAAAATTCAATTTCCAAACGCATTCACAACTGCAATTGATAAATATATTCCATTCATGTATCCTAGTCATGTCGTTATTTGGAAAGCAAAAAAAGATACAAAGCAGATTCCCACGGCACTTCATAGATGAATGAAAGCTGTTGATTGAAAACTATTGTATCCGTATCTTTTATGTATATTTGCAAATGATGGCAACTTCAAGTGGTTAAAGTATAGAAATATGTACATTATGACAGAACCGGAAACTATCACTCATCTTTTCAATTTACAAAATATGATTCCCTTACCGCAAAAACTCTTTGCTGGCATACTCATTCATATCTTACCACAAAAGTACATTCATCATCCATGGAACCAAGAAAAGTATGAAAATTATGAGAGTGTGGAGGCTGACCTTACCCTTACCCCTATCTGTCAACTGTCATCTCGTTTGCACTTTTCTTTTCTTCCTTTCAATTGGACGCCTTCAGTCATGATTAGCGATCGCGTCGCGTCGTGCCCAGTGCGTGGTGTAATTTTCCAACCAAGGATTTAATAACAGGAATTGACAGTTCTTCTTAATACTCGTAAACTGTTGAACACTGATGGTAAGGAGACTATTAAAAGTGAATCATTCCGGGTTTTATGCAAGAATGTAGGTATTTCATATTCTCAAGGTTGCTTCTTGTTTGTTTAGCATGGTTAAACAGATGGGCTGCTTTTGAGTCGTTTCATTTTATAAAACAGCTTTCAAAAGGCTTGAACAATACGGAGGTCTTAAAACCTACATCAACCTGAGAAAGTGAACACAAGGTTTTATGATTCACTGTTCGAAGCATTAAGGAAATTTTTGATAGTTTTTGGGAATGCAGTGCAAAAGAAGTTGTGCATTGAATGATTTTTACTTCTGATTATAAAGATACTAATAAAAAAATTGAGATAACAACCACACATGACACTACGATGATGGAGAAGTCGAAAAAAGTGGGTCTGTTAAATTCCGGAGGTTCTTTTTTCATTTTTGCTCTAGGTCGAAAAATAACGGTAGGTACCTGCCATACAATCAAACAAAAAATTTATTTTCTCGAAAACGGCTCTAACAATTTTGATAAAACATTCAAGATGCTATTTTTTTTTTTGAAATTCATTTTATAACGGTACTTCTCATAGAACTGTTTCTCTTTTAATAAGGTTGCCTCATTAACTAATCTTCCGATTTCAATACAAAAAAATATGACAGGAAGCCATTTATAACTTAATTAATATTGCATTTCAAAATTTTCAATTTTTTTTGTTTAAATAATTCCTGAACAACATCTCAAAGTTTGATTAATTTCTGACCTTTTTCTACCTGCCCACTGTACTAAGAACAAAGTAATATATAAAAATTACGGCGGAATGACAATAGTAATGGGCATGGCCTGGTACCTGGTGGGCAAGCGGGGATCGTTGGGGGGTGTAAGAAGTTGGTGATTTTAACAAGGAGCCATAAAAACAGCAATATTGCATGATTTTTCGGGTATATCCGAAGAAATAAGGTGGAATTCTTCTTTTTTTTTTGTTTTTCGAAGTGCCATATCTCGGTAACTAATCGACATACATAATTGATTGTACTAAAAAAATTGTAGCAAATTGTATGCTCTACAATTTGATCATACACGTTAAAATCATTGGAGCTATAGAAACCGAGATACGGTTTTAGATTTTCGTGACCTTTTGACCTTCATAACTTTTTTTGTTGTCACGATATCAATGTCGATTTTTCACATCTTCATTACAACGCCGTAATAAAGGTGCGTACCAAAATTCAGCTTGGTTGGAATTTTTCCGCAGATAAAACCTAAAATTACTGGGCTATTAAACTCTGAAAAAAATGTAAGGTTTTCCAATTTTTTTTTAAATACAAAGCCCCTAAGCAATTATCAAGCCTAAGAGCAAGTTCGTGCGACCCAGTCTTGCATTTTATTTAGAGATGTAAGAATCGTTTTCTTAGATGAAACATTGTCTGAGCTTTCGTACGATTTTGGCATTTAATCTAGTTGACAAGTTCCATTCATACATACAACAATTTTCGTAGTATCAAAATTGTAGAAGTTTAACGTTTTCCATAAAAGTTGAAAATGCTTATGCCGTAGGCCGACGTAAGGAACAAAAGTTATTAAGGGAAAACCGGAGCAAAGTCGAAGATTTTCTGGTCCCACTCCTCTATTTCCACAGGACTCTCCAGGTAAAAAAAAACACTTTTTCCTACCTGTCGACTGAATTCATAGATGTAAATGTGGTTTACTGGATGAACCGTCTGGCTACGTAAAATTTTGACTGTAAAAACATTCAAACTTACTGAAAAGCGACCATTTGCTATGAGCACTGTTGCTAGAAATTTCGACGTCAAAAAAAGGCGATCACAAGTCTTCGTCAGATCCTTCCTCTAAAGGTGCCTTAGCAAAAATGATTAATATGAGGTCGAAAATTGCAACGTTGTTCTTGGTTTTGCAGTCAGCACAGAGGATAATAAAATTGTCAGTCCTGCAGGCTTTTAAAAGGTGATCCTCGATTTCTGTGCAATAAAACCTTATGAATTATGACACCTTCAAGATACGGGAAGACCAGATGATTATACCCCCCTGTGCTTGCTTGCGAGCGGAGATGTATCACAAACTAATACCTATAATATAATCGAAGTGTAATATAATTAATAAATTGAACCTCTGCAATTTATGTATAAGTCTGTTTTCCTTTTTATATACCCCAACTATAGAGGAATTAATCCCAGAACATCGTAAACAAGCTTTTTTCTGCCGTATTGTGTGAGCGTCTTAAACCATTTTTGGACAGACGGTGGAAAGGACTCTGGAATACCATTTTGAAACAAACCACATCTTCTTCGACTTTAGGACTGCTTGAGAAAAAGTTTGAGTGGCAAATGCTTTTGGCCTTCTAGTGCCAAAAAAAGATGGCAATAGCCTTTGGAGAACTTTTTAAATCCTTACCATAACAGCCAATGAATATTATCAAGATTGAATGAGGAACTGCTTGGAGCTTTAAGCGAAAACTCTTTCGATTGATTTTTAATCCTTAATGAGTTAATGATGGGTGACAAGATAAAAGGTTCAACCACAAGGATACCTATTGAACAACTCAAATATTCAAGCCCTATAGGTTGGACAACAAGGCTCCACCTAAACTGTTTTATTCTTCACCCAAGTGAATCGTTATTTTCTTCATGGTGTACCAAACATTCGAATAATAACTTGCAAATACCATAGAATTAAAATTCATCTACAATTGAATTACAACGCAATTATAATTCAATTACAATTCAACTACAATTCAGTTATAATTCAGTAACAGTGCAATTACGATTCAATTACAATTCAATTAAAATTTAATTACAGTTCAATTACAACTCAATTAAAATTCAATTAAACTTCAAATGCAATTTAACTACAATTCAATTAAAATTCAACGATGAAGAAAAGCGTAAAAAATAATTTTCATAAATTTTGTTTATTTTTAGTGGACTGTATTGAAGTAAATTAAAATCAAAGTGTTCACAGTGTATTCATGCTGTAATTTTAATAAGAGTCTGTAATCATCGACAGCCCAGTAATTTTAGGTTTTATCTGCGGAAAAATTCCAACCAAGCTGAATTTTGGTACACACCTTTATTACTGCGTTGTTATGAAGATGTGAAAAATCGACATTGATATCGTGCCGGCAAAAAAAGTTATGAAGGTCAAAAGGTCACGAAAACCTAAAAAAAAAACCGTTTTTCGCAAATATCTCGGTTTCTATAGTTCCAATAATTTTAACGTGTATGACAAAATTGTAGAACATAAAATTTGCTACAATTTCGTTAGTACAATCAATTTTGTATGTCGATTAGTTACCGAGATATGGCACTTTGAAAAACAGGTCATTTTCCAAAAATCGCCAAAAAATGCCAAAAAATGAAGAATTGCACCTTATTTCTTCGGATATACCCGAGAAATCATGAAATATTGCTATTTTTATGACTTCTTGTTAAGATCACCAACTTTCTACACCCCCCAACGATCCCCGCTTGCCCACCAGGTGCCAGGCCATGCCGATTACTATTGTCATTCCGCCCTAATTTTTATATATTACTTTGTTCTTAGTGTACAGTGGGCAGGTAGAAAAAGGTCGGAAGTTAATCAAACTTTGAGATATTGTTCAGGAATATTGAATTAACATTTGACGAAGTTTTGGACCTCACCGGCCCTGTTGAAAAAGAGGCAAACTTTTCGAGTTCGCTCCGGTTTTCGCTCTATAACTTTTTTTGCTTACGTTCTACGGCAAAAGTGTAGTAGACTTTTTTGTAGAACTTTAAATTTACTAAAATATTGTTGGTACAAAAATAGTTGTATGTCATTTCGTTACCGAGATACGGAAAAAGAGGAAAAGGGGGAAGTGCAAAATGTTCGACTTTGCTCCGGTTTTCCCTCAATAACTTTTTTTCCTTACTTAATACGGCAAAAGTATATAAGACCTTTTTTGTAAAGCATTAAATTTCCTACAATATAAATAGGGCGAAAATTGTTGTATGTCAATTCGTTACCAAGAAATGGAATTTGAAAAGGGTGGAACTGCAAAATTTTTGATTTGCTCTGATTTATGCTCTACAATTTTGTCATACACGTTAAAATCATTAGAGCTATAGAAACCGAGATATTTGCGAAAAACGGTTTTTTTAGGTTTTCGTGACCTTTTGACCTTCATAACTTTTTTTGCCGGCACGATATCAATGTCGATTTTTCACATCTTCATAACAACGCCGTAATAAAGGTGTGTACCAAAATTCAGCTTGATTGGAATTTTTCCGCAGATTGGGGTTTAAAATGCCTAAAATGACTGGGCTACGACCAAAAGTTTGCGTCTTAGAAGTGTACAACAGCATCTAACTGATGAGCTCAACTGTTGTACCTGGGCGAAACGCATTTGGACTAAAGGTCACTAAACACTTTGATTTGGATTAAAATTCAACTATAACTCAACTACGACAATTATATTTCAATTACAATTAAATTAAAATTCAATTGTAATTCAACAACAATTCAATTACAGTTCAATTACAATTCAATCGGATTACAAGTAATTTAACCTGTAACCTTTACACCAAATAAACTCATCTTTTTTTTTAATCAAGTTATTTTATATTTTAGACTGCTCCACATCCACATAGGCATGCATTTATCTTTAATATTTTCAGAGTGAATTTAATGTCTCATGACATAGTTCCCACAAACGCATTAATCAATTGCATTTGGCATTCGAGATTGTTTTCCTTCGGCAATTCGCAATGAGTGTCATCATTTAAATCACAAAAATGTGATTTGCAATTTCAATTTACAAAAACCAAAACCATTCATCCTTTTTTTTTTTTTGAAATTTTATCATGCATACATAACCTAAATACTAAAAGACTAAAAGAACAAAAATAATATGAATGAATTTATATGCACGAAATGATGCATTTCAGAAAATAGAGTTGGCACATTTTTAGCGCAGCTATTTCAAGTTTCTGACGGTTGGTCATAAAAACGATTGTTTATGTCAATCAGCTGCTGCTGCTTCCCAAAACCCCAAAACCGACAATGACAATGTTGCGATGATTCAAAATCAAAAAAAAAATAAAAAAAAAAGGATCAATGATATAAAATTTATCACTTCGTGGTAAGATTTGGCAGAATATTTTCATTGATGATTTGGCAACTCATCGTTTTTATTTTCTGCTTTGATTCGGTGAAGAACGATTTTATTGATCACTACTTAGGGGAATTGATTGTGATCGTTTATTTGAAAATGTGTTTTTGGTGATGATGATGGTTCAAAATCTATGATATCACATCTTTTTTTTTCAAAGTGAACATCATCACGCACACGCACACAGTATAGAGAGACAAGATGGTCTGAAGTTTTCATCGAGTTGACCCTGAAATGTGGTTGCGGGAAATAATTTTAGTTTTCCATATTATTTGGCAATGGCGGCAGCTGTGACCTTCGTTTTTGTTTGATTAATCGGCAGACGCAGTGTTTGTGGTTTTTAAAGATTTTCATTTTTCCCCGAAGAAGTATGTTTGATGTTAGCATCATATGTGGTTGCCACTGTTGATAGAATAGTTTAACACTGTGTAAACATTCTTAATGCGGGGAATGTTGATTCGGGAGTGAAAACTGAATTTTCTTTATTTAATTCGAAAATCAGCAAACATCTTTTATGATCGTCATGAGGAACGACATTGAATGGCCTTTGAAATAATACAAAACTAAAAGCGTCATCAAAATTGACTGTAAGATATTTATGTTTTAGCTTGTCCCTCCCATAATTTTGCGTTCTACTCTGTCAGCTGTCAGAATTACACATTTATTCTAAAAAGTTAAAACATTAATTCCAAAGAATCCAATTGACTAATCTCACTCAAAAGTTTAATTAGATCATTCTTCAAATAATGCAGTTAGGCTGAGTTCACACTTTCAAAGTGATTCATTCAGAGGTGTTTGTTTGTTTTGTTGTATTTTATTGAAGCTAAGCTGTTTTGAAAATTTCCATCGAAATGCTTTGTTCACAAAGATCTGCTGATTCTAAAAACTATTTATTATCTGAAGATAAAATAATGTAAATGAATATTTGTTTGTTTAAACAATTGCCTGCACAATTCATCGTTCTTAATTAAAAAGCTGGCCTAGATACAATCAATATTTACAAACTCTGAGTAATATCCTGTGTTTATCTTATTTTTTGAGTCATCGAATCACTTGAGCAGGTTCTTTAATCAAATTAAAATGCAGTTAATGTCTTTTCTGTTTTGGATGACAGCACCCACATAAATCAAAAGATGTCAAAGTAAGCCTATATATCAGAGTCAAGGTACACACTAGCTTATGGCCCTTGGGTTTAAGGTGTAACCAATTTAAGTTTTTGTCACGTACAATAAGACGACCTGTTAACGATCTTAAATTCTTACTATTAACGTCATTGATATTTTTTTTATAGGTTAAAATAAGTTAAATTTTGAAAGTTACCGAATTTCCAAAGTGTTAACCAAAACAAAAACTTGAATTTGCTTGTGTTAATCCATAAAGCTTTACAATCTGCTATGTCTTGAATTCGTTAAATTATTATGCAGTGATTTGTTTGATAAATGACAAAATAAAAAAACTAAAACAATTTCTTAAGCAAAAACAATTGCATTTGATAACTTCGATGAACTTAGATTTATAAGAATTTATGGAGCGGCTTACAAAAAAAAAAAATGTTTTCTAAAAACATTTAAAATCAAAAATCGTAAAAGGCCACTTTTTATGTATTCAAAAATAGAAGACCAAGTGTAAAAAAAATTCCAGATAAGTTTGCAAAATATATTTTAAATTTTAAAATAAATTATTTAAATACTTTCAAACACAGAAGGCAATGAGCCCTTTTTGTTAAATTGGTTTAAAGTCCGAAGTTCGTTTTCTAATCCTTTCACGTCGAAATTAGGAGTTCCACAAGGCAGCCTCCTGGGCCGGATACTTTTTTAATCGCTATCAATGACGCCACATGTTTTATCGATCATTTTAATGCTTGATTATTAAAAAGATCTTAATCTTAAAATCGAGTAATAAAATTAAATTTAAATTTAAATTTGATTTTCTTGCTTATAGTATGGATTGAAAAATTTTCGGAACAATATTGTTTAGCTGAAGATACCAAAATATATCTGAATTTTATTTATTTACATAGCTAAAGACTAGCTTCAGATATAAGTACTTATGTCTATAATAAGAGTACAATTATATAATTGAATACAAATTTGACTGAAATTTAGATGAAAAATTTAACGATTGGTCAAATAAGTTATTACATCTATTATTGAGAAGATTAAATAATTCAAACATTTTGTTTAAGGGAGAAAATCGTTCATAACTAGTACGACAGTTTGGGACATTTATGCAGCTAGGTTTATTCCTTAAGTTTCTTTGAGGAATATTAAAATTTATTCGAGACAAAAGGTACAAAGAGTCTATGTGACCATTTATTAATTTAACGATAAAAACAAAACTTAAATAAGAACGTCTATTCATAAGGGATGGCAAATCAATTAGTTTCAGTCGACTGATGTATGCGGGAAGCTCGTAAGGATTTTCCCAACCTAAGCCCCGCAAGGCAAATCGCAGAAATCTTTTTTGAACACGTTCTAACCTTAATATATGGCATTCGTAATGGGGTGACCAAACCTGGCAAGCATATTCAAGAATGGGACGAACAAATGTTATAAAAAGCTGTTTTGTAACAAAAGGATCTGAAAATTGCCGTGACTCTCTCTTAATCCAGCCTAGAATTGAATTGGCTCTATTTGATAGGGAGTTGATGTGCTGAATAAATTCAAGCTTTCGATCTAATATGACGCCAAGAACATTTATGTTTTCCATACATGATAGGGAAATTCCATTTAACGAATAATTAAGTGGAGTTACTAAAAGTTTTCTTGTGAGGCTCATAAAATTACATTTATTTATATTAAGAGACAAGCAATTACGAACACACCAGTCAAAAAACGAATTAAGGTCGGATTGCAACATTTCACAATCACTAATACTAGAAATAGTTTTAAAAATTGTCACACCATCCTCGTAAATGAGGCATTTAGAATACTTCCAGATAGATGGTAAGTCATTAATAAATAAAATAAAAAGTAGAGGTCCTAAATGGCTACCCTGTGGTATTCCAGAGTTAACTGTGAAATAATTTGATGGACAATCGCTAAACAACACTGCATAAGATCTGTTTAATAAATAAGATTGAAGCCGCATAACAAAATTTTCGCTAAAACCAAGATTTCTTAGCTTTTTTAGCAAGATCTTATGGGAGAGTTTATCAAATGCCTTACTAAAGTCCGTAAAGACGCAGTCAATTACTTTCTTTTTCTTAAATGCATCAATGCAAAGTTCGGTTAGCTCCATAAGAAACGTTACAGTAGAGCGACCTTTTGTAAAGCCATGTTGATTCGGAACAATGACTGATTTGACATAGAAACACAGAGATTCACAAATAATAGCTTCAAAAAGCTTCGGAATAACCGATAGTTTGGCTATAGGCCTATAGTTTTGAATTTCGTCTTTTTTACCTTTTTTGTGTAAAGGGATTATGAAGGATTTTTTCCAAATACACGGAAATTGACAAGAAAACGGAGAACAATTAAAGAGAGTGGATAAGGGTAAAAGCAAATTATTTGCGCATTATTTTAAAATAATAGAAGGTATACCATCCGGATCTGGTTTACAATTCTCGTCAAGATTAGATATGAACTAAGCAATGTTATCAGAATTAATATTGAAGTTTATGTCAGTCAAGTAAGAGAATGATTTCAAAAACCCAAAATTTTGGTTATTTTCGTCAAGTATATCACAGTTCGAAGTATCACAGATGTTAGTATCATAGTTAAAGGCACTTTGAAAAAAGTCTGCAAACAATTGTGTAATAACACGAGGGTCATGACTAGATGTATCGTTTGACTTAAGAACAGACGGATATGGACAAGACTTCCTTTTATTATTTATCAAGTTCCAAAAATATTTTGGATTCATTTTAAGATCTCTTTGTACCTTCTGCAGATAATTCAAATATTTTAAACTTGAAGATCTATTGAAATTTTCACGAGCACGGCAAAAGTTTTCAAAGTCGAATTTTCTGATTATATTGCATTAATAATATTTTTTTCGAATTTTCCGACTTACGAGGTTATGAAGTTCAAACATCGATAAGTAACCCTAGCTATATTTTAGAAAACGTATCAAGTTAGGATAGAGGCAGTTCAGCCAAATTTTATTCGATTTGCTTTAAAGGGTCTTTCCTGGTCAGAACTTTGCAACCAATATGGCTTGCCTTTTGTTGTAGCTTTTTAAATATGGTTTTTTAGCAGATACCGTAAATTTTGGGTCTTACAAAAATTAAAATGTTATCTCTGTTTAAGTCCAAAATTCATACTATTTCTACCGAGCTTAAACAATGTTGTCCAAGTCGTTTGGGCTAGAGGGGCTTATAAATTTACTTGAATTCATTCGAAAACAACAATGAATTCGTCGAAAAAAAAAGTTTTGATGACATTATGATGATAGCGAAGACGAAAAAAGATGGTCTAAAAATTCTGTTTGTCTGTCTGTATGTATGTACAGACACCTACAGCCGGAACGGATGGGCCGAATTGCTTCAAACTTGGTATATAGAATTTTTTAGGTATTGTAGAAAGTGGAAATTGGAAAAAATTTCTTAGCTTAAAAAATTACGGTAGCCATATAACCGTTACTTTAAATCTTATTATATTGATTTAAAAAAATCATTGAAGCTTTTTAGGTACGACCGCATTAAAAAAAAAAATTAAAAATTATTATGTATTTTGAAAACTACTCATTACATTTTTTCAGAAATTATAAATAAATGTATTTGCTGAATACCTATGAACTGGCGTTTTTGAAAAAAACTATTTTTTCTCAAAAACCGCTCCACAGATTTTTGTAATTTTTTTTTTCATGAATTAAAATGTATCCAAGAAATAAAATGGCGTACTTTTTTCAGCTCAAATTAGGTAGTTTAAGTATTTATTTAAGAATTTGGAAAAATTTATTTATATCAAAATCTCAAGCCCCAAGACCATTGTCACACGTTGGTTTTGAGAAAACTGGGAAACAAAAATTTCTTAGCTAAAACTGAGCGACTCGTTATATATAAGAGCAACCGTAAAAAAGCAGTTAGTCAAAAAATTTCACACATAAACCGACCGACAGCATGCCGAATGCTTTTTTCAGCTTCTCCGTCAAAATGGTTTGTTTGATTAAAATTTCGATGATTTTCTGCACGAAATCAATCCTTGCTCTACAAATCAAGTACGAATTGTACGTGTCTCGTTAAGTACGACAAGAGTTTACTCTGAAAACACCAAAGATCATATTTTCGGAATCACCTTTGGAAAAAAGATCGTTTTTATAAATTCATCTTGAATATCTTGCTGTCAGCACCACTCAATATCAATTTCATCGAAATCAGTCGAAAATGTCTGTTTTTGGTTCCGCTCACTAGGTGCTTTAAATTTTACTTTCTTTTTACGTTCTCTAACAAATTTCTAGAGGTGTCAAAATGACTCACAAATTTTGTCAATCTAAAAATCTTTACATTTTCTAAAGAAGATGGTTTACATTTTCTAAGGAAATAATTTGCGCTTAAAACTTCTGTTGTCCCTTTTTTTGTCTTTTATTTTTCTATAATTTCAAAGAATTTGAATAACAAAGCCCAGTTCCAAGTCTTCAAATAAGGCATTATTAGCAATGAGAGCAAATACGTGCGACCTAGTCATGAATTCAATATAAATTTGTAAGCTAAGATTCAATCTCAACTTTTTATTCGGTTCTTTTATTGAAACTAAACGTTTACTTCAAAACTCATTCTTACAACATACTGCACTACAATATAAAATTACAACAAATTTATTCTGACGATATTGCGCCTCTTTAAAGACCCTCCATCCGAAGTGAAAGTAATCCTCGAATCTGGAATGCAGTGGTTTTAACATAGATTTTAATTTAATTCCAATGCTAATCTTATCTTATAGCTCCGAACAAGAAGACTCATAACCGTTTCGTTTTACAAAACGCAGCCAGCGCGGTATGTCAATGAGATAATCGTTACTCTCTTCAAAATCCATATAATGCAATGCAACATCCACACTGACAGGTGTACACACTGCATGCTATTCCAACGAAAGAAATCTAACTGTAAGTGGTATGAAACATGGTTCATAGTTGTGTGTATAGAGATATGCAAATTTTATGTTTTGTCGACACCAGCGCCATGCATTTGCGAATGCGACGATGGCAATGTGCAAAACATAGGTAGGCATAGGCAGTAGGCAGCTCTATACAAAGTACACAGACACACTGCATATTATGATGAGTTGCAGTTGAGAGAGGGACAGTGCACTGCATTCTGCATGTTCGTGATGATTTCATTGGGATGTAATTTGTGGTTTTATAGCGCCGAGTTTACACGTCATTGCGGTGCCCAGAGTGTGTCGTGTTTAAATATAAAAGTCGAATGTATCAGGTTAGCTTTTTGTAAGCGATATTAGGCCTGGGATGGGAAGCATAAGCAGAAGCAGCGCAGCGGTGTGGTCGTGGTCGTAATTATATTTGGACGGCCCCAATTCATGTAGTGGGATTAATAATTACAAATTTAGTGTCATGTCGAATCTGTGGTTGAAAGCGGCGGCGTTGGTAAGTCCAAAGACCAATGGAGCAAGAAGACCCACTGAGTGCCAAATTCCAATATTAATTGATGGGTTTAAGTTTCAAAGCCTAGCGGTGGTGAGGAAAAGTTTTTATTAGTTTAAGCTTCTTGGAGTATTTAAGAGGTGGAATTATTATATGCTTTTCGGTACGATTACCAGCTCCCTCTGTGACTTATTGGCCATAATGAGCAGTGTTACAAAACAATGCATGTTTAAAATAAAAAAGCTAACAACTTTAGACTGGACTTGAATGCAGGAACAACGATTCCGGAAAAGACGTGCTCCACTTCGCATATGCCCCAGATCGTTTGTTTTGTTTAATAATTTGCACCCAGTCTGGGGGTTATTAATACCCTTACCGTGAATTATCACAGAACGAACGTTTAGAAAAATTAAGATAGAAATTAAAAGTAGATACCGATGAACATTGGTTTTGAATGTCTGTAAATCACAATGCGAGAGGTAGTCAATCCGGTTTAAGCATTTTACATTCTTGTAGTGCGGCTGAAAAATAACTTTATATCAATTGTAGGACTCTTTTCTTAATCCTATCAGGACGCAAGTGTGTAACAGGAACACTTCACCAGATTTGAGAACATTTTACAAGTTTTGGGCGAATGTATGCCTTGTAGATTTTTGGTGAGGTGAAGTTTTTCTGCTTAATACTGTGGATATTCTAATCCCACGAATAGTAACGGAAAGAATCAAAAATGTATTGCTGTTAAGGTGCAATTTTACTTGCGATTATAAGTACTATAAGGCAAGTCATGCATTCGTTAAAACTTTTTTTTTTGGACAATCAATAGAGAAGTCGAAAAAAGTGGGTCCGACAATTCTGTCTGTCTGTCTGTCCGTCTGTCTGTCTGTCTGTCTGTCTGTATCGGCACTTACAGCCTAAACGGCTGGACCGATTTGTTTCAAACAGTATTTTTTTTTTTACACTATCAGTTCTCGAGAGTAAGAAGCTTATATCAAGCATTAACTTACAATCAGAGATTAGCCAACACATATTATGTGCTCACTGGCTACATCATTTAGTGCAGGTGTTAGTTGTTAGTAAGCAAAATATACAAATAGCATAACACAAGCACAAAGATAAAAAAAATAAATAAACAAATACATTTATACAAAATAGATATAAAAACATTGAGAACATACAAAACATAAACTATGAGCGTGGTGCACTGGTTTTAAATGTTTTTTTTAGAGAGGATTTACTAATATTAAAATCAACAATACTTTTATTAGAGTTGAAAAGTTTGCACATGCGGGTAAGAGGTTCATTCATGCCATAATTAGTACGTTGTTGGGGACAATGCAATAGCTCTAATCTACGAAGATGATGAGCCCCTCCGCGATAATTAAAACCTACACATGATAGAAGATCGGGTGAGTCCAAAGATCCCGTTAAAAGTTGGTGAATAAAAATAACATCATTGTTAATACGCCTTTGTGACAAAGTTTGAATCTGTAGAAGTTGAATCCGGTGTTCGTAAGGTGGGAGGTTGTATGGATCTGCCCAGGAGAGACCTTTTAAAGCAAATCGAATAAAATTACGCTGAACTGCCTCTATCCTAGACTTATGAACTTCGTAGAAAGGAGACCAAACCTGTGATGCATATTCTAGATGGGGGCGAACATGACAGTTATATAAAGCTAGGGTTACATAAGGATTTTGAAATTCCTTCGACCATCTTTTAACAAATCCCAACATGGAATTAGCTTTCTTAACAATAAAGTTGATGTGTTCCGTGAAGCTCAAGTCTGGGCTAAAGTTTACTCCCAGATCCTTAAAACTAAAAACGCGATGCAAAACTTGTTGTGAAATGTAATAGCCGTGTGTACATTGTCTGACATTTCGCTGGATTCAGGCTTAAATAATTCTTGCTACACCAGATAGCAAATCTGTCGATGTCGGCTTGCAATTCTACGCGGTCATTAGCTGAGTTAATAGATTTGAAAATTTTCATATCATCAGCGAAAACAAGGATCTCACTAGAATGAATACACGAAGTTACGTCATTTATAGCTAGTATAAACAGTAACGGACCAAGATGGCTGCCTTGTGGGACTCCTGATTTTGCTGGGAAAGGGTTAGAAAACGAATTTCTGAACTTAACTATGTATGATCTGTTTCGGAGATATGAATATATCCAATTAACAAATCCTACAGGGAAACCTAAAGCATTCAATTTGAAAATGATGATTTCATGTGAGAGTTAGTCAAAAGCTTTTGAGAAATCTGTGTAGATACAATCCAGCTCATGTCCACTCTCTAAAGCCCTTGAGCACTTGTTCATAAAGGTTAATAAGTTTGTGACAGTAGACCGCTTCTGCATGAAACCGTGTTGTTGATGGCAGATTAAATGTTTGCAGAAAAACGTTATGCTATCACAAACTACTTGTTCGAAAAGCTTTGGAATAGAAGACAGTTTAGAAATCGGTCTGTAGTTGGTGATATCGGACTTATTACCCTTTTTGAAGACGGGAGTAATGAATGAATCTTTCCATACTTGAGGAAATTTACCGGACTGAAGGGATAGCTTGAAAAGAAATTGCAAGGGAGAAGCTAAAATGGAGGAACATTTTTTTAATATTATAGGAGGAATGCCATCAGGACCGGGAGAGTAATCATCTTTCAGCAATGAAAGATAATGCAAAACCTTATCATTATCAATGTGGATGTTATTAAAAGTGGCTTGGGGGAAATCACGGGAGTAGTCAAAGAAATCATAGTCTATATTGACAGGATTTTCAATAAAAGACTTACTGAAATGCTTTGCAAACGCATTGCATATCTCAGGTGAGCTTGACAAAGCGAAATCTTTGTAAACAAAGTTCACTGGGTACCCATCAGACTTCTTCTTTAAATTTACAAACTTCCAAAATCTCTTTGGATCAATCTTCAACGAGATTTCCATTTCCTTCACATATTCAGCATATAGGTTTCTGGAAAGTAAATTAAACTCTTCAAAAAGTGCACGAAACACATTAAGATCAGAAATTGAGAGATTTTTAATATAAGACTTCCAAGCCTTATTTCGTCTATTACGTAGAGATTTGAGTTCTTTTGTGTACCACGGATGGCTAGAGTTTATATTTTTAGATAACTTAAGAGGAATTGAATTAATCAAGCAGCTATTGAAAATTTCGTAAAATTGAGTAACTGCATCCTCAATGTTAGAGCAATCATGCATATTAGAAATATTAGAAGCACTTAATTCTTCGTGAAGTAATTGAAAGTCTGATTTACGAAAATCAAGTGAATAGGAACAGTCTTGAGCATTACTGTTATTGAGTAAATGGCTGCTCATGTCAAAAAATATATCAAGTGGAGGATGGTAGGAGTCTACGTTAGAAATGGCAGAGGTAGATTCTACCACTACCGTACTAACAGCGTCAGAGGAAAAGACTAAATCGAGAGTTCGATTTTTAAAATTTTTAATACAGCTTACTTGCTGTAAGTCAGTAGAAGTTATATTGTCCAAAAGGAGAAGTTCCTGTTGCGACGAAGTTAAGGATGCTTCTAAATAGGACTCGTCTTCTGAAGGGGTCCAGATGATATTGGGCAAATTAAAGTTGCCCAACAGTAGAATATTGTTATTTAAGCCAGCAATATCGATCATATAATCTAGGATAAAGGATAGCTCGGTGAAAACTGATGCAGAACTTTTCGGGGGAATGTAAACATTAATAACAAAGATAGCATTTGTTTGAAGGGAAACCTTAACACAAATGAGTTCAATTGAAACATTGAAGGGAAAAGAGACAAGGGAAGATGAAAGGCAATTACGAACAGCAATCAATACACCACCCCCCAATTCTTTCGGCTTATCCGCATGGCGGTCCTTTCTAAAAACAGAAAACTCATCGTCGAAAATTTCTGTGTCCAAAAATGAACTATTGAGCCATGTTTCTGTAAAAGCAAAAATGTCATGCGGAAATGCTTGAGAGTTTTTAAAAACTTCAGCAGTTTTGCTGCGTAGCCCTCTTACATTTTGATAGAAGAGGGTAATCCTTTTTAGTTTTTTGGAGCCGGAACTTTAGCGATTCGATTACTAAGATTCTTAGATCGAATTGCAAATTCTTTCACAAGTGTTCCAGTAGGCCAAAATTTACTGTCGCAAACAGAACCGAATAATGAAGGAGGAGTGGTTATCCTAAAAGATGACACAAAACTGTCAGGCTTGCTGATTTTAGTGCATTTTAAAGATGACGCACTTGAAATGCAGTTACTGACAACAAGATGTTGAATTATGTCATTGGCTTGAAGTTCAGGGTCAAGTCGGGATATAAATACTGATTTAGGCTTTGGAACGGACTCTATTTTTTTGGGAGGTTCAGAACCGCTGTTGTTATTGGTATTGGAACTACTCGATACAGTTTTCGGTTCAGGACAGGGCAGGGATGTGCTTGTTAATACACTGGGAACTGCCGGTGGATTTATATCGGAAAGTGGAATAATTTCAGTGGCTATATTTTCTTCCTGAAGAGAAGCAAGTGATATTTTGTTTACAGTTGGACTATCATTTCGTGAGTTAGGGCGCTTTGGTGCCGGAAAAGGAGTTATTGAAGATGATGTCCCCTCTCGCCCCCTTTTGATACCCTTTTTAGGATTTGATGCTGCTTTGGTGAGCTTAGTAGAAGAAGTAGAGGCGTTGCTTGGGGAAGTGGGTGAAGGATGTGAAGAATCAGAATCAAAAGGCTCTATCGAGGTTGACTTATTCTCAGTTTCAATTGGGGACGAAATTGAAGCCACATTAGCTGCAATTGAATTAAAATTATTTGACAAAACCTCAAAGCTCTTAGCGATTTTAAGAATTTCATCCTTAAGAGCCGACATTTTAAAAGTAACTTGGGAAAGAGATACTTTAGTACAGATTGTACAGTACCAAAAAGCAATTTTTGAAGAATTGATCTTTTCGATAAAATGATTAGTTGATCCTAAACATTTGGCATGAAACAATTTCCCACAAGGGCCAAAACAAGCAAAAAGGGGAGCCGAATTCGAATGCTCTGTGCATTTCTCTTACAAAGGGATTTTTGGAATTAGCATTCTAGCTCTAAAACTAACGGTACCTGCCATACGATTTTTAGTGAACAATTATTTTTTCTCAAAAACGGCTCCTACGAGTTTGATAAAACTTTCTGAGTAATGTTTTCTAAGCAAATTTTATGTTTTGGTTCTAATAGGTTTTTCAGGAAAAGTCTTATAACGGTACCTCCCATAGGACCGGGTTTTTTGAAATTAGATTTTCTCGTAAGCTATTTGACGGATTTCAATGAAATAATAATATAGGAGCCTTTTTATAGACGAAATAATAAAAATTCTTAAATTTTTCAAAAAAACGTTAGAAGTTGGCGTTCTCAAAAAAAAATTAAAATATTTTTTCGAAAAGTTTTTCAAAAAACTGTTTTTTGAAAAAACTGGTCTAACGATTTTGAAAAAAAAAAATTACTTAAAATGCTAAACAGTAAACGAAATTAGATTGTTTAATTTATTTTTTTTCCAAAAAACGTTTAAACTAGTGATGTTTAAGTGATCAATAAAATTTCGTATCATTTTGTCCCTGCTTTTTTTTCCAAAATCTCAAACCCCAAGACCACTGTCACACATTAGAGCAAGTTCGTCCCACCCAGTTGTGCACTTTATTTATCATTATGAAAAGATTCACTCTTGGATTGGTTACTACCTCTTAAAAGCCAGTCTTATTCTTTTTGGCGCCATTATGATCTCAGAACTCTCCCACTGGACTGTTTTTGGGTTCTCCGGGTTGACTTCAGGTTCTCAGGGTTTCTTCTTTAAACCTTACAGTACCAGCTTAAAGATGGTATTTTTGACGTGAAGGCTTCCTCGGATTTTCATACTTCATATTCGACCAAGCCTTGTTACTCTTGCTGTCATCCGAAGCATCCTCATCTTAGCTTCTGTTAATTAATTCTCATACGTTTTGAACAGCTGTGTAGAGTCTTCCCTTCAGCTTAGACTGCTTTTTTCGGTCACGCTATGATGGATGTCGTCATCACAAGTTGCTTCGCCATTTATCATAGATTTCAAATATTTAAGCTTTTCACACTTCGGTATCACATTCAAATAAAAGTCTCGAAAAGGCCGTGTGGGTCAGGGTCAGAAAACGGGCAGCAAAAGTATCCAGTCTTTGTTGGACTTAAACGTATATCAATACGTCAAGTGCTCATTGCAGAGGAGTAGGATCCTCGCTTCTGATGGTTCCATCGTCAGCAAAGCCAGTACAATATTTTAAGTGAAAATAAAGACTGAGTCCACATCTTTGGAGTGGTAGTCTTCAACAAAAATACCACGGGCAGATTATTCCATTGTCTAACAGTCCATTGGAAATCAAAAATCTCCCTTGCATCACTGGATGCTTTTAGAGCGTGAACTCGATTTCACCTCTTGTCCAGTTCCCTTTTTTTATCATTTCAGATTTTAAGATTGATTCTATTTCGTTGCATTCAAATTATTATCGTCTTTCCAATTCTTATAATGGATTTCATTTTTATAACAGCCTGTTATGGTTGGATCTCCTTCCAGAGGCCCCGCTGGAATGCTATCAAATTCACTTTCTTGAGGGAGACTCTCTGCTTACCAGAGTTCCATTACTCATTGAACAGGGCATATACAAATGTTCCAGAATTTACATTCGGTACAAGATAATGGACGAATATATGTTGGGACAATCGGTTCAGTGATTTCATATTCTTTTTTAAAGTTGTGCTTGTCAGATTCTTCCAAAGACCCTTCCTGTCACGTAGCCCACAGCGATATATTCGCCTCGGGACTAACTTTTTGTTGCACTGAGTCTGAATCAGCATTTTCTGATCTTCAAAAATCTTCGATCTGGCGATTCTATTCCGGGTGTCTGAACTCTGCCGAACTATTTCTTCCGTCTTTCTCTTATTTTCTTCCAATTTCGTTTAATGGATGGACGGGGGAGCTCTGTCGGTCGTTGGCTTGGGCGGTAATCAAATGAGGATTAAAATGTATCTAGCTTGTAGATAAGATAAGAGTCTTGGATACAATCTATGGCTTCGCAAAGTCTTTAACTTAATGGGGGACCTAATTTTCAACAGCGTCAGCAGAAATTTTTTGGTTAGAGATAGTTTTTCGATATTCTTATTACTTGAGTCTGGGGTGCTATGACCACAATTCAAAGTACCACGCCAGCGGATAAAGATGCCACCCAAGTCTAAGATCCATTTTTTTTTTAAGTTCAAAAATCCGAACAAACTTTCTGCTCTAAATAATTCTTTGAAACGATTACGTGAATATCTTCTTGTTAAAAAAAAAATCATTAAGATACATTGTATGCGACAATGATTTTTTTTATTGTGCATGGATTAATTTGACACTTGATATGCAAGTCATTTTATGGAGACATCTTGACCGTGCATCTCATTCCATTTACTCCATTTCTTGCCGAAAATTTTAATTAAATTTGAAGGCAACTCCTTCCCATGTTGAAAGATGATAAATATTAAAGTGAAATGCAGTGTGGTTTTGTCAAATAAAATTGAAGCCAAAAGTATCTTAATGATTTCTCCGGTCTGCTTTATAACAACCGAGTCGTGACCGCTTCGATCTATTTTCTTAAAACTTTATTTTTCCGATAAAAACTACGAATTGCTAGAAGTTGGCGTACTCAAAAAATTTGGAATATTTTTTCGAAAAGTTTTTCAAAAAAACTGTTTTTTTTAAAAAACTGCTCTAAGGATTTTGAAAAAAAAAAAATTCTTAAAATTCACAACAGTAAACGAAATTAGATTGTTTACTTTATTTTTTTCCAAAAAACGTTTAAACTAGTGATTTTTAAGTGATCAATAAAATTTCGTATCATTTTTTCCCAGCTTTTTTTCCAAAATCTCAAACCCCAATACCACTGTCACACATTAGAGCAAGTTTGTCCGACCCAGTTGTGCACTTTATTTATCATTATGAAAAGCCAGACTTCTTCTTTTCGGCGCCATGATCTCGGAAATCTCCCACTGGTCTGCTTTTGGGTTCGCCGGGTTGACTTCAGAAAGCTTCGGCAAGCCCCTTTGCATTGATTCATTTCTGAGGCTAACTTACATTTGCTTGTACCAAGAGTTTCTAGACCAGTCTCTCCCTTCTTCCTGCTTCGCATCAAATTGGAACTTTATATGATATTGCCTATATTGACGGGGTTCTCAGGGTTTCTCCTTTAAACCTAACAGTACCAGCTGAAAGATGGTATTTTTGACGTGAAGGTTTCCTCGGATTTTCATACTTCATATTCGACCAAGCCTTGTTACTCTTGCTGTCATCCGAAGCATCCTCATCTTAGCTTCTGTTAATTAATTCTCATACGTTTTGAACAGCTGTGTAGAGTCTTCCCTTCAGCTTAGACTGCTTTTTTCGGTCACGTTATGATGGATGTCGTCATCACAAGTTGCTTCGCCATTTATCATAGATTTTAAATATTTAAGCTTTTCACACTTGGGTATCACATTCAAATAAAAGTCTCGAAAAGGCACGTGTGGGTCAGGGTCAGAAAACGGGTAGCAAAAGTAATCAGTCTTTGTTGGACTTATACGTATACCAATACGTCAAGTGCTCATTGTAGTGAAGTAGGATCCTCGCTTCTGATGTTTCCATCGTCAGCAAAGCCAGTACAATATTTTTTAAGTGAAATTAAAGACTGAGTCCACATCTTTGGAGTGGTAGTCTTCAACAAAAATACCACGGGCAGATTGTTCCATTGTCTAACAGTCCATTGGAAATCAAAAATCTCCCTTGCATCACTGGATGCTTTTAGAGCGTGAACTCGATTTCACCTCTTGTCCAGTTCCCTTTTTTTATCATTTCAGATTTTAAGATTGATTCTATTTCGTTGCATTCAAATTATTATCGTCTTTCCAATTCTTATAATGGATTTCATTTTCATAACAGCCTGTTATGGTTGGATCTCCTTCCAGAGGCCCCGCTGGAATGCTATCAAATTCACTTTCTTGAGGGAGACTATCTGCTTACCAGAGTTCCATTACTCATTGAACAGGGCATATACAAATGTTCCAGAATTTACATTCGGTACAAGATAATGGACCAATATATGTTGAGACAATGGGTTCAGTGATTTCATAGGCGTATTTTTCAAATTCTTCCAAAGACCCTTCCTGTCACGTATCCCACAGCGATATATTCGCCTCGGGACTAACTTTTTGTTGCACTGAGTCTGAATCAGCATTTTCTGATCTTCAAAAATCTTCGATCTGGCGATTATGTTTCGAGTGTCTCAACTCTGCCTACGAACTATTTCTTCCGTCTTTCTCTTATTTTCTTCCAATTTCGTTTAATGGATGGACGGAGCTCTGTTCGTCGTTGGCTTGGGTGGTAATCAAATAAGGATTAAAATGTTTCTAGCTGTAGTTAAGATAAGAGTCTTGGATACAATCTATGGCTTCGCAAAGTTGAAGTCGAAAAGTCTTTAACTTAATGGGGGACCTAATTTTCAACAGCGTCAGCAGAAATTTTTTGGTTAGAGATAGTTTTGCGATATTCTTATAACTTGAGTCTGGGGTGCTATGAACACCATTCAAAGTACCACGCCATCAAATAAAGATGCCACCCAAGTCTAAGATCCATTTTTCTTAAGTTCAAAGTTGCGAACAAACTTTCTGTTCTCAATAATTCTTTGAAACGATTGCGTGAATATCTTCTTGTTAAAAAAAAAAATGATTAAGATACATTGTATGCGACAATGATTTTTTTTTGGGCATGGATTAATTTGACACTTGATATGCAAGTCATTTTATGGAGACATCTTGGCCGTGCATCTCATTCCATTTACTCCATTTCTTGCCGAAAATTTTAATTAAATTTGAAGGCAACTCCTTCCCATGTTGAAAGATGATAAATATTAAAGTGAAATGCAGTGTGGTTTTGTCAAATAAAATTGAAGCCAAAAGTATCTTAATGATTTCTCCGGTCTGCTTTATAACAACCGAGTCGTGACCGCTTCGATCTATTTTCTTAAAACTTTATTTTTCCGATAAAAACTACGAATTGCTAGAAGTTGGCGTACTCAAAAAATTTGGAATATTTTTTCGAAAAGTTTTTCAAAAAAACTGTTTTTTTTAAAAAACTGCTCTAAGGATTTTGAAAAAAAAAAAATTCTTAAAATTCACAACAGTAAACGAAATTAGATTGTTTACTTTATTTTTTTCCAAAAAACGTTTAAACTAGTGATTTTTAAGTGATCAATAAAATTTCGTATCATTTTTTCCCAGCTTTTTTTCCAAAATCTCAAACCCCAATACCACTGTCACACATTAGAGCAAGTTTGTCCGACCCAGTTGTGCACTTTATTTATCATTATGAAAAGCCAGACTTCTTCTTTTCGGCGCCATGATCTCGGAAATCTCCCACTGGTCTGCTTTTGGGTTCGCCGGGTTGACTTCAGAAAGCTTCGGCAAGCCCCTTTGCATTGATTCATTTCTGAGGCTAACTTACATTTGCTTGTACCAAGAGTTTCTAGACCAGTCTCTCCCTTCTTCCTGCTTCGCATCAAATTGGAACTTTATATGATATTGCCTATATTGACGGGGTTCTCAGGGTTTCTCCTTTAAACCTAACAGTACCAGCTGAAAGATGGTATTTTTGACGTGAAGGTTTCCTCGGATTTTCATACTTCATATTCGACCAAGCCTTGTTACTCTTGCTGTCATCCAAAGCAACCTCATCTTAGCTTCTGTTAATTAATTCTCATACGTTTTGAACAACTGAGGTGTAGAGTCTTCCCTTCAGCTTAGACTGCTTTTTTTGGTCACGCTATGATGGATGTCTTCATCACAAGTTGCTTCGCCATTTATCATTGATTTCAAATATTTAAGCTTTTCACACTTCGGTATCACATTCAAATAAAAGTCTCGAAAAGGCACGTGTGGGTCAGGGTCAGAAAACGGGCAGCAAAAGTATCCAGTCTTTGTTGGACTTAAACGTATATCAATACGTCAAGTGCTCATTGCAGAGGAGTAGGATCCTCGCTTCTGATGGTTCCATCGTCAGCAAAGCCAGTACAATATTTAAAGTGAAAATAAAGACTGAGTCCACATCTTTGGAGTGGTAGCCTTCAACAAAAATTGCACGGGCAGATTGTTCCATTGTCTAACAGTCCATTGGAAATTAAAAATCTCTCTTGCATAACTCCATTTTGCCTTTCTGGATTTCGCCTTTTGTCCAGTTCCCTTGTTTGGCCATGTCAGTTCTAAAGCTTGGTGCTCTTTTGTTGCATTCAAATCATTGCGTTTTGCGTCCTTTCAATTCTGGGAATGGATTTCATTTTCATAGCAACCTGTAATGATGAAAGAAAAAATAAAAGTCAGTGTGGTTGGATTTCCTTCCAGAAACTCTACTGAAATGCTAACAAATTCAATTTTTTGGGGGAGACTCTCTGCTCAATAGAGATTTCATTCTAATTGAACGGTCTAAACAAATGCTCCTTCGCATTTGCGTAATATAGTTTTCCAACCAATAGAGTATGCAGTTTACATTTTGTACAAGATAATGGACCAACATCTTTTCAGACAGTCGGTTCAGTGATTTCATATTCTTCTTTAAAGGTATATTTTTCAGATTCTTCCAAAGACCCTTCCTGTCACGTACCCGTAGCAATATATTCCTCTCGGGACTAAACTTTTAGTTGCCCTAAGTCTAAATCAGCATTTTCTGATCTTCAAAAATCTTCGATCTGGCGATTCTGTTTCGGGTGTCTCAACTCTACCTACGAACT
Organism: Platycheirus albimanus; assembly: GCA_916050605.2. Classification (NCBI taxonomy): domain Eukaryota; kingdom Metazoa; phylum Arthropoda; class Insecta; order Diptera; family Syrphidae; genus Platycheirus; species Platycheirus albimanus. The sequence goes on along the minus strand of OU696698.1, from coordinate 89,056,263 downwards.
ATTTCTTCCGTCTTTCTCTTATTTTCTTCCAATTTCGTTTAATGGATGGACGGAGCTCTGTCGGTCGTTATCTTGGGTGGTAATCAAATGAAGATTAAAATGTATCTAGCTGTAGTTAAGATAAGAGTCTTGGATACAATCTATGGCTTCGCAAAGTTGAAGTCGAAAAGTCTTTAACTTAATGGGGGACCTCATTTTCAACAGCGTCAGCAGAAATTTGTTGGTTAGAGATAGTTTGGCGATATTCTTACTACTTGAGCCCCGGTGCTATGAACACAAATCAAAGTACCACGCCATCAAATAAAGATGCCACCCAAGTCTAAGATCCATTTTTCTTAAGTTCAAAGTTGCGAACAAACTTTCTGTTCTCAATAATTCTTTGAAACGATTGCGTGAATATCTTCTTGTTAAAAAATCATTAAGATACATTGTATGCGACAATGATTTTTTTTTTGGCATGGATTAATTTGACACTTGATATGCAAGTCATTTTATGGAGACATCTTGACCGTGCATCTCATTCCATTTACTCCATTTCTTGCCGAAAATTTTAATTAAATTTGAAGGCAACTCCTTCCCAAGATGATAAATATTAAAGTGAAATGCAGTGTGGTTTTGTCAAATAAAATTGAAGCCAAAAGTATCTTAATGATTTCTCCGCTCTGGTTTATAACAACCGAGTCGTGACCACACGACATCCACATTAACCACGACAACTGCATGCGTTAAATTGAAATTTGTGCAGCAAAATTGTGTTGTGTGTGTGTGCGTGTGCTTGGGTTCCGAGTTAAGTTGACAGTTTAATTGGCCCAGCGCCCAGTACATGTCCGTCCAGTCCAGCGCCCGCCGTATACCAAGCTAAAGAATTATAAAATTAAATCAAAACTGTCCATTATGGACGAACTTATGCCAAGGCAGGCATTACAATGCATTAACTGGAATTCTTCGCAGCTAATTTGATTAAGACTCTTAATTAAAGTGTCGAAAGGCAATTTTACACTTCTTTCACTTAAAATTATGGTGGAAAGGCAATTGAAGTGGCTTGAGATGCAGCGCCATTTTTGATAAAGATTATTGCGTTTCCTAATCTTCGGATTTGAATAATGTGATGTTGTATGTCACATGGTCTGATAATGCGTTTTTTTTTAGTGAAGTGAATAGGAAATTTTTTTTGAAGTATTTCAAAAATTATTCGTAAAGCATGACCATGAAAAAAAATTATAAAACTAGGCAACGATAGCGGCGGCGTACTGCTCACGTAATGGGTTATGTGTGTGATATTTTTTTATTAAATTGAGATTTATTGATAACAAATTAACTGTTAAAGCGATAACAGTATTTGCAAATAAACTTTTTTTTGCGAAACTCACTCGTGCGTGGGTGTGTTACTGACAAGTGACTACACCCACCATCTACGAGAAAGTTTCGTATTATTGATTTGAAGCTTTCAAGCACTTTAATATTTTTAAGTTGTATGTTCTTACCATATTGGATCCGTTTGAATTATATACAGAAATTACATACACCGACGAGAGTCGTAACATGAGTTTTTACTTCACGCTTTATAATTTCGCACTTCCTGTATACCTCCATGTTTGATAACAAGTGTTTAACACAGGGTTGGAATTTTGTTGAATAATGTTATAGGTAGTTGATTATCAAAATCGCAACTTTGGTATTATGTGAGGTGATCGCGATGAATATCAAGTGACACCTATTTAGGTGTCATATCCATACAATTGTTTTTTACTTGCGCGATTATAGGTACTACGAGTATAAAGACAAAAAAAAATTTAATAATCAAACATGACATTACGATGATAGAGAAGTCGAAAAAAGTGGGTCCGACAATTATTCTGTCTGTCTTTTTATACCCTATTCCATAGAATGGGTATATTGTATTTGGTGTGGAGTTAGTAACATAGAGAAATAATACCGTTAGGTATAGAAAAGTATACATAATATATTCTGACTCAGAATCAAAAGCCTAGTCGATTTAGCCATGTCCGTCCGTCCGTCCGTATGTATACTCTCTAGAGGTCGCAATTTTTGGAGCTAGAAAGCTGAAATTTGGTAGATTTAATCTTTGGTTCAGACTAAGTTCTTGGACAGGTAAAATCCGCCCACAAACACGCCCACAATCGCCATTTTTGATGGACAACCTCAATTTGGTAAAATTAAATTATGTTTTTTGTACAGTTATGATAAAAGCATAACTCTAAAATTTTGCACGCGCAAGCTTCAGGTAAACCTTCTTCCAACTAAATAAAAAAATTTCAGTTTGGTCGTGGCTGACGCCCATTTTTCATACAAAACCATCAATATTGTTTTTTATAAAATAACAATTGTTATATTAAAGAGAAAAACATTAATTTTTGTGGGTATTACTTGCACATAAACATCTTGTGTATGAAATCAAAAAATTTGATTTTGGGCGTGGCTGACGCCCACTTTTCACTGAAAACATAAAAAATTGTTTTTGCAAATAAACGGTATTTATAATGAATCCGCAAGCATCTTGCGTCTCTTAGTAGAAACTAAAAACTTTGTGTATGAAAATAAATTTTTGAATTTTGGGTGTGGCTTACGCCCACTTTTCATGCAAGAACGAAAAACGTAGTCTCAAAAATTTAAGGTACATACTTCCAATATTCAATTTAAACCTTTTTTCCCTCCGTTCGTTATATGAAAAATATATCATTTTCTCGTGTAAATTTTATCAATACGCCCACTTTTAAAGGCGTGATCTTGATAAAATGCATTTGTTCAGGTAAGATCGTTTAAAAACTACTCGATTCAGCTGTAGTTTTACGCATAAGTATGCCTAAATACTGATCAAAGCTCAGTTAGTGCTTCAAATTTTTAAGACACGCCCACTTTTAAGGAGCGTTTCCGTCAAAAGTTGTATAATGCATTAATTTTTTAACGTTTTTTGAACTATCGGTCGCAGTTTTGAAGTAAAAAGACGAACACTTAAATTTATATTCCTTGGTTACGTAGCAAAGTGTGGTCCAAGATTTGTTAAAAACACAGACAATCGCTATTTCCGTTCAAAATCTTATTTTTAAAAAATTAAGTTTTGTCTTGTTTTGTTCAAATCGATCTGCAAGCTTAAAATTGAATGTCACTGAACTCATACTAATTGCCTTGGCAATAAAAAGTCTTAACTTTGGGCGTGGCTCACGCCTTTTTTTATTGTGCCATCACTAATTGAACATCACACCACACAAAATTAATGCTATTGAATTTTTTTTTCTGTCTGCTAAAGAAAAATTTTGTTTCTGAAACTGGAACATCGGCTGGTTTCAGGAGGCGGACGCATTCACATACACAAAAATAAGGAATAGGGTATCCAACAGTTCGTTGCAAACGTACTGTAGCTATCGCTTATGTTTATTTTTTGTTTTTTCCAAAAACGGTTTTTTCTATCTATTTTTTTTAAATTTTATTTTTCTGATAAGAACTACAAAGTGCTAGAAGTTGGCATTCTCAAAAAAAAAAAAAAAAATTTGGAATATATTTTTTAAAAGTTTTAAAAAAAAGTTTTTTGAAAAAAACTGGTCGAACGATTTTGAAAATTTTTTTTTTTAAATTCTTAACAATAAACAAAATCACATGGCTTACTTAATTTTTTCCACAAAACGTGATCAATAAAATTTTACATAGTTTTTTCCCAGCTTTTTTTTTCAAAATCTCAAACCCCAAGAACACTATAACGCATTAGAGCAAGTTTGTCCGACCCAGTCGTGCACTTTATTTTATTTAGTTTTCAGTATTTGTTGTTATAGCAAACACAATAATACATCATCTGTCAAAATTTCAACTGTCTAACTATCATGGTTCATGAGATACAGCCTGGTGACGGACGGACAGACGGACAGCAGTCTCAGTAATAAGGTTCCGTTTTCACCCTTTGGGTACGGAACCCTAAAAAAGGTCGACTGTTCCAAAGTGAATGATGTTCACATGCATGCGGCGGCCTATGTATGTGAACATGTTTTGCCCCTACTACTATGATTTAAAAATAATTTAAAAATTTCAACTGTCGCCCCAATAAAAAGAACTACATTTTTATCATTATAGAGTCGATATTTTTACCGACACTTTTTCAATCGGCATTTTCATAGTCTGCATTTCAAATTGTCCCTTCTTTTGTAGTCGATCAAACATAAGTCGACATTTTGACAGTCGATGAAATTTGTTTTATCTAGTCGAAATTTTTTTTTGTCGACCATTTGTACGCTTCCCAGAAAATTAAATAAATGGTGTTTTTTTTTTAGGGATAGAACTTTAAATTGGCAGCATTGTTTTCATTCCATTTTGTCATCTGCCATATGATTTATCTTTAGTTTGGGTTGCCATTTCATCATGAATCGACTGACACTGACACCATCTCAATATCGTAAGCAAATACGGTAGATTTTGTTTTCTTAATAACATGGTTGCGTTCGTAAAACGCATCGTGCACTACCTCCATTTTATGGTCGACAAAATCGTCCATCAGAGCAATTAATTCGAATGATCGAGCGATATCGCACCACAATTACTCTAAACTAAATGATAACACTCATCATCGGAGCCGTCCGTCGGCGTCGTACAGTGCGTACCGAAGAAGCTATTGCTGCTGTAGATCTCAGCATCGAGGAAGACCCAAAAGAGTCTATCCGCCATCATTGGAACTGGAAAATTTTCCGGAAAGATTTTTGTTTGCTGACAATTCGTCCAAGAATTTAAGTCATAAGACCATCGGGCATGGCTCAAATTCGACGAATGGGCTCGATACGATATTGCTGTTGCCCCCGATTTTCACAAGAAAATTTTCTTCTTCGATGAAGCTCATTGTTGGTTGACAAGAATCTTCAATAAGCAAAATTACAAAACAAAAGATACCTATGTACATTGTTCGTAATTCTTTAAAAACGGTGCTGTACAGAGGGTTACAGACAATGGAGACCATTATAGAGCCAAGATCAATGACTTTTGTTCCTAAATTGAATTGCTTTTAAGTGGGGGAGCTGTGGCACGTGCCAATTGATTTGTTGAATGAAACGTTTGTTGAGCGCATAATTTCTCATTTTGGACCTGAGTGTGCCTTTAAGATCTTGCGATCTTACACCACTAAACGCTAGCAGTTGAAAGACACAAACTAACTTAGTGTGGTCAAACGTAATGGTGCTTTTAACGGAGTTGTGATTTGAAACTATGTAAATGAAACGAAAAAGCGTCACTTAAATGAGATTAAGGATTAAACCTCAGACAGAATGAGAGATAATATTTCCAATTACCTTTGTCTGCTCATTTTATTGAGGCTTGAAGCTTACCTGCGAAACGCCAGCGTTTAAATTTTTAGCAGTTTATTTTTCTGAAGGTTTCACTTCTTACCACGTGTGATTTTTTCATTTTAAGTCACTGGCTTTGTGCTAAGGACAAGAACCCCTATCTCCACTGGACACATTTCATGGCGTCATTCACAGAAAGCCAGAAAGGAAGCGATAGATTTATGAACATGAACAAGCAAAACAAAAATCACCATAAATCGAATATTTTCGTGATTTTTTCTACTCTTCTTTGTTCTTTTCTGATTGGCGCTAAAAAGTCTTCAAATCCGTTCTTATTCTAAACCAAAAATCCAAATTGCGAAGGTCTTCTGTTTTTCACTCAGCTTTATTCCACAATTCCGGTCATTTATACACAAAAAAAAAAACCGCCAAAAGTAATTTGAAAAACTTAAATATGTAAATAAGCTTCACTACACCCCTAGACGCTTCCTCTTATTCAAATTTTCAATATACTAGACACTATAGACAGTGATTCAAACTTACTCGCTGCTGAACAAGTGCCCAGTTTCAATGCACAAAACCCAATCAAACAAAACCCCTATGCGCTACATTCCAATTGCTTTTGCAATTTGCCGCGACCTAGATTCCAATCGAGAACGCAATCAAATCATAAATCTCGTGAGCACTTTATCTACTTGTAGTTTCTATATTGCACCCATTCACACTACTTGTGTTTTAGATAAAACCTCCCCGAATCCCCTTCTAAAGTAGGTATAATTTTTTGTATCTCAGTTTTAAATCAATGGTCCTTAAGCTTACACTAACATGGTTACTCACGACTTAAAACAAGTTGAATTGAAAAAAAAAAACGCTCTACACTTTATCGTGTATACGTGATAAGATAAAAAAATTAAACTTAACTCGTTTGATAAGGAACAGAATAAAAAGTTTAACACGCATAGCTACGGGCAAAAATAATATCCCCAACACTTGATTGCATAAATGATAAAATTTAAAATTTATTTTCGTTCTCAACGACAATAAGTCATCCTTACCTACCTCTAGGCACAAAATGTTATCACTTGTCACATTTGGATTTGATAACAACGCAACGCAACAAACAAGAATAAAACAACTGTCATAAATAGCAATCGCGGCGCAACATGTGTGTTGTGCAAAGTTGAAAGCTTCCAGTTTCGCCGCATGCACTGGGTGGTGACACTGTCATCGTTTGAAGGTAAGAGACGATATACGTCAGACAGACAACCTGCCCGTGGGAGATTTATAAAAAAAAAAAAATAGAAAACATTTCATTTTAAATCGTTAAGCCGGCAAACACTTTTCTCTGCTAAATGACTTCAAGCTCAAAACAAGCAGAGAGGAAAACACAAAACAGCTGGTTAAACTTATTTGACAATCACTCTCTCTCTCTGATGAATACAGAGAGGAGAGCAAAAGTAACGAATAACGATATCAAAATACCGAGAGGCGGAGAAAAAAAAAACGACGCAAAAGCTTTTCCATTTTCCATTTGACAAGAGAGTTGTGTCAGATACAAAGAACTGTCATGTGTAGTGTTTCAAACTGTTACAGCAATGTTGCTAGCAAATTTTCTCAATAGTTTGCAGAATTTCCGCTCTCGCTTTTGATGTAAGTAAATTGTCTAATTAGGGGGGATGGGTGATGTCATAAAATGTATTTAAGTGACGATTACATATTGATAGTGTCGAATAGAGATGTAATAAAAATGATCACATCGGGTGGGTGGTATGATAAAATATTTTGAGGAATCATAGGAGAATTCCAGGAAACTTTGACACGTAATATTTTGAATTGATAATTATTGTTGTCAAATTATTCATACCTCCTCGTATATGCATCAGTGGTTCTATATTAATTTTGCAAAGCACGTAGACCTCATGGTCTTTGTTTTATTATTTTAAGATACAAAATTATCATTTTGCAGAGATGACAGTTCGCCGAATGACGCATCTTGGATTGTTTCGCCGATCTCTTAAAATAGGGATGATGTTGGGCGAGGGAAGACTAGATAATTATGTGCTTAAGATTTGTATCTACATATTTTACTTGTGCACAACTTTTCTGTAGTTGACTAAGGGATTGTGTTGTTAAACAATGAATCAATAAGTGACACCTGTCATCTGTCTGTTTTGCTTTTTAGTGTTTCTTTAGTGAGAAAGGGTCTTCAAGTTTGTTAAGTATATGATTCACTGTAAGGGTTTGGTGAACAGTTACTTTCGGACAAGTCACCAAATAAATACATTAATATTTTGTGTCACGAACTGAAAGCCAAGGACTAATGATTTACTTTTTCAACCATGTCTCTGCAGGAATTGGAGGACGTACAATAGATCCGAACGGCTTGAAGAGGAGCACTTTTCTTGATATATTTCTTGGAAAATTTGACTTCCTCGCAAAAGGCACCATCTACATCAGCAAAATTCGAGGAATCGACCCCAGAACTTTAAGTGCAGTAGTCCGACACACTGACCACTACGCCACGACGCACAGTGGTCTGAGCGCAGAAAAAAATCACTCCGAAAAAGTTTCATGTAGCTTTTTGATTTTTTTTAAAATAAAGTAAAGAAGCTTTCTATATGAAACCTCAAACATTGGTATTAAGAAAAAAATGCTTTGTTGAAAACTTTTTGAGTTTTAAATTTAGCTTCACTTGCCTCCAAGCAATGACATATACCAACTTTTAAGTTACAACACAGAAATAATAAGCAACGACCCTCAAAGTTATGTTCAAATTTGTCTCGCTGAATTAGTTTAAAAAAAAACTCGATTTTGACGGTGGTATATATCAAACATTTATAATTTCTGCGACACTAATTATTAGAATGAACTGGATAATCCCATCATGTTAAGATAAAATGTGTACCTTTATTTTAAAAGTTAAATAATATTAATAGATTGATCCATGTGTGAGAATTTCGACTTTTTGCGAAAGAATTTATTTCTGCCCGCAAAATTATTCAACTTTCAATTCCATTTTCTTAAAAAAAGAAATGTATATGAAGGATTAATATTTTTTTTAAGTTTAATTATACATATAATAGATCCTAATAAAGAATAAACAAAATAATTAGGGAAAATCCCCCATTTTGTTTTAATATCACGCAAAAACTTGGGACAGGTAAAAATAAAGAAGTATTTTTTTAAGATTTTTGCCTGTACTGTACATGGGTTTTCTTCAACATATATATGTTGTTTTCTCATATAAATCAAAATCAAACAATCTTTGATCGTTGTTATTCAAAATTAAAAGTTCAGAATTTACAATAAGAAAAAAACTTTTGTCTAAGAACAGCATCAAACCCCTCAAATTTTAGAAAAATGTTGATAACTTTTTTTTCTGATATTTTTTTCGTAACAAAATTTTCACCAATTCTGAATATAATCAGTTTTGACTACTGTGTCTAGTTTCATCAAAATCCGTTAAGTAATTCAGATTTAACTGACTTTTTTCCGCTCTCCTATAAAAATCAAACCCTAAAATTAAAAAAAAAAAAAAAAAACATGTCAATAACTTTTTTTCTAGAAAATGTTTTTTAACCAAAATTTTACCGAATATGCATTAGACCAATCTTGACATCTGTGCCGGTTAAATAGGTCAGATTTTTTTCCGCTCTCCCATACAAACCGAACCCTTGCGCGACGCACTACTTTGTTTCATTTCAGACAAGGGACTTGGAAACTAGGTGAAAAAATATTGATATTTCAGCCGGAAATGCTTAAAATTTATTTTAACTTGTTACTCTTTCCATTATCAGGTTGTAAATAGCCAAACAAGAGGTATGGTAAAAATACTGATTTATCTTATCTGATACCCACAAAATAAAAGTATTATTTTTTTTTGTTACGCATACGCCCGAGTACCCGAGTACAAAAGGTGAAATAACGAAAATTAAATATAAAAGCAAACTTATATCAGTGTTTAAAAACTCTTGAAAGCAGACTTCAACTTGGCAGGATTGAAAACCCAAATCTATCCCAGGGACAATACGGAGCTATGGCCAAGCTACCATAGAAAGGTGATGATTTCAAAATTTGTAAGAACTGGCGTATCAATGGAAACTCTCTAGGTCTAGAGGATAAAGTCGAGGATTGATTCTACGATCGAGAGGCACCAAATCGGTTGGTCAATTTCCAAAAGTTAATCATGAGGTTATCTCGAGATCTTTTAGTGGTGCTTTGGATGTCCACTTCCATATCCAGCTTGTTTCGACTCGGACAAAAAACTCTAACTTGTAACGAAATGGAAATCGGATCACATAAGAATGTTTATGCCACTTTTGGTTGGAGTTAGTTGAACTTTTCGAAGCGGATGAATGTATATTCCACTGCATTGTTCTTTTCAGCCAAATTGTACGAAATTGATGATGGGTGGTGTTGGCAGCAAGATATTCAAGAAAAATATAATTTCTTCGCACGATGATTCGCGAAATACGAAATTTATTGTTCCTTGACTTAATTCGAGTAAATTGAAATTGAATGGTTGGTGGAGTTGGACTCACACCTAAATGTTTGTTTTCTACTTTCATGAATCTAGCTGGGAGGATACCGGTGTTGGCAACTAATACTTGCGACATGTAGAACGCTTGGACAATAATGACCCGGTCTGTACAACCTCAGTACGAGAGGCAGAACCGTACAAAGGAAGTTAGTCATTTTCCCCCTAGACTGAAGTCGAAAAGATGAAATAGTAAGAATTCTGCGGTTCCAGAAAATTAAGTTAAAGGTACCCTTAGGGGCCGCTATCCGTACTTTAAAAAACAGTGCTTAAAATAGCTTTTCTGTTTCGAAAAATCAAACAGATAAGTAAAAATATACCGTCTCATAATTCCTGCTCCCATGTCAGTTTTAAAATTTATTTTGAAGTCGATGCAGTCAATTTATGTTGCAATAAAAAAAAATAATTCCCAACTTAAGCTCAACCCAACTTCATCATGCTTCAAAAATATTTCTAACGATTCAACACTTTTTTCAACCCATTTTCTTAATTTATACATTTTTTATTTTTCTTGTACAAATAAAAATTAAATTTTATATTCTCACATAAATTCAGTATCGAGTTCCTTTTTTTTAAATCTTTTTCTATCTCACAAGCATTTGAATTTATCTTTTTTCAAATTTTGCTGGGGAAGCCATAAATCCTCGCAATAATATTGCACAAAAATAAATAAATTTTGCAAATCGCCAAAGGAATCAGCGAGCGCTCGAAGATGCGATGATGGTGTGTCGTGAGCATTCGCACATATCCAGACAGTGATCTCATCAATATGTGCGCCCCCTATCTGTCTGCAATAACTTTATTCAAAGAAAAATATCGACGCGAGAGGCAGCGAGATATTACGAGCCTTTGCGCCCCTCTGATCCCCTGGCTGGTCGTGGTCATATTGTCATTTTATAACTTTGCACAAACCGGTACAACATTTCTGCAGTCACTATATCCACAAAAACAACATTTGTGTCTTAAAATGTATCTGCAAAAATGTTGCCAGTCTCTCTCAGTTTCAAAGTCTCAATAATGTATCTCATCTCTCTCAGATCAGAAGTCTTGGATGTTTATAAAGGTTGCGAACTTGCTGCTGTCGAATATTTTGTTCACAGAATTTTTCGCACCAGCCAGCGACTCAAAATAACAACAACAGCAACCGGCACGCGTCCGTTAAGTTCGGCATCGACATCGACATATCCGTATCTATTTCGTTTTCGTGTAGTTAGTTACTAGAGATACATTTTGGATTGCTGTTGTGCCTCCCATCAGTTGCGATTTTACCCTCGATTCGAGTGAACGTGCATGTTTTAATGTCTCTTGCGGCAGCGAAAGCGAAAGCTAAAGCCTCCCTACAAAACACCACCAGTCAATAGTTGTATCTCAACGTCTAAAAAAGTATCTTTTAGATTTTATAATATCGCAGTAGCTTCGTGTCTTGTTTCATTTAAAGTGCGGGAGCTCGTTAAAAAAATAAAATCACCGTCAAAAACAGTGGTGTGAAATTATTTAAAAAATAAAAATAAAAATAAAAAAAAAAAAAAAATATAGTGAAAAGTGAAATCTTGGGATAAATTTAAATTCCATCAACTTTTGCTTCATAAAAAAAAAGTCAAAAAGTCCTTCAAGTTCCTGAACCACGAGGGATAGATCTAAAAAAAGAAAAAAATAGGTGCGTTTACTGTTCACGATAAAGTGCTTGAAAGACCATGAAACTGCTCTTATTTTGTTGTGAAGTAGAAAATTGTTTCTTCCTTTTTTATGCTATACTCCCCTTCCCTTGAGAAATTAATTTTACAAGGATACTAAAAAAAAAAATATATACTGCAGCAGTGTTTAAAAAAAATAAAATAAGGTCCTTAAGCTTTAACTGGCGCTGGGCGAGAAGAGGAGAATATTTAAATTTTTAACTTCATTGTCATTCGAGTCGTTTATCCGTTTTTCTATGACCAACCAGACCGACCAGACCAACAACGGACGACGGACGGACGAGGAGAACTTTGTTAGAAAACTGAAGGACTTGAAACTTTTTAACTGCCGCTCCAGCGAAATCATAATTGCCTTAAAGGAATATGTTCGAGGATGGATGGGAGTCTCGTTCCTTTTTTTGCATTCCTTTATTTTTTGATTTTTTTTTTTTTGGTGGGGAAAAGGAAGTGTATATATTTTGGGAATCGCAGACGATGATTTTGAACAACAATAAAAGACCAAAATCACATCATCGCATTCCCAGTTGGCAGCCGAACTTGAAGTTATTAGGAATAAAAAGGGAACGGCATCTTCTGTGTGGCTGGGCGGTTTTTCTTTTTTTTGCTTTTTACTTTTGGTTGGCTCTTAAAAAAGCAAGGCACTTGTGTGTATTTCGTCGAATGAGTTTGGATTTTTTTATAGTTTTTTTAATTTTTTTTAGTATATAACCTTGGTTTGAATGTTTTGGCGGCATGCAAAAGTTACGAGTGGTATACCTGAGTGAAGCAAGGCAAGGCTTGATATCCTACCTACCACCACCGGCTCCGGCATATGGTGGCCCTTATGATGCCTTTTGTGATCATCACAATACTTTCGCTTGTTGTGATGTGGAGGAGCCTACTTGGGGATACAGATACATTTTTGGATATTTTTTTTTTTTTATAGTTGGCTTTGGTTAAGTCTGAAGTGAGTCTGTTATTGTTTCCTTTTTTTTGCGTGTCCTCTCGGCGTTTGCTTTAATTAAATTTCAAGTTGCAATTTTTGTCCATTTTTTTTCTGGTTGGTTGGTTTATTGACACAAGAGGACTAAAAAAAACTGACTTGTAATTTTTGAAACGGAAAATGGCGGGAATATTAGTATTTTTTTTGGCTGGCATAATATTTATGTTGGAAATGATTTATTTAAAAATTCAAGTTCGAGACTTATGCCATAAATTATCGATGTTATGTTTGAAAAAATATTTTTTTTAAGTTTTCGTGATTTGGTTGCGTGTTTCTAAGATATCTTTCTCTCTGTTTTTTTAATCATCAAGGAAGCATATATTTTTTTTTGTAAGATTCAAATCTCGAGGTCTTTTTTTAAACCGATACATTTCACAATTCCTATCGTAATCATTCATCTTCAATAAAATGATGATTAGCAGCATGTTTTGGCCTTATCTTCGAAAACGTAGATATATTTAGGAATTTTTGAGGTTGAATAATACGTAATTGTTAAGAGATTGCAGTTGATTATATATGCACACAACTTATAGGGAGCCTCTTGAGAGGTATTGAGATCGTAAGATTAGAGAGTAATTACGTTTTACGAGTTTGAGTTTATATTTCTGATAATTTTTTTTTCTTTCAAAATTATTGAGCATGATGAGTAATTTGTACTTTTATAACCAGGCTATAAAAACAATATTTTTGGACAGCCAGGTCCAAGAAAATTGGTCCTAGTCCTTGCGGAATAAGGTCTTTCATTTGATAGTGTTGTAAGGTAGGACCTTCAAGCATTCAACTTTGAATCTTATTTTCCTATCCCTTATGAGAGAAGTTTAGTTATTCGAGACACAATCGATTGAAGCGCTCATGACGGACGAAGTGTGAAACTCAGCCGGCTTTGCAAATAAAACAAAAACTAAAGAAAACGGTACATATTTGAAGTATCAGTTAGTTAGTCATCGTCTAAAATAAGCTTTCGGTATTTTCATGGATTCCTTATCACTGCGCCCTTACATTGCAATGTTCATAAAGATCGGGGACCTACCTATTCAAGCAATCAAAAGTGATACATTTTAGATTGAGATTACGATGCAAATAAGATTATTTAATAAAAAATTGCAATTAGGTAGAATGGGCGCCAAGCTCGTAGATTTGATAGTCTGATTGAAAGATGAAATGTCAAGCATACACACATTTCTGTGTAAGCAAAAAATAGTGCAAGCAGCTTCGCTCGCGTCAAATACCATGTCTAAATGATCTCCATAGTAAACAAAATGGCTGCGCACGTCAAATAATGACATTTGAAGAAAACTTTTTAATACCTTGGGTTACATTATTGTAATTTTGGAAGGGATCCCTCATTAAGACTGAAATAAGCCTTTGTTACTCGCTGATAATGTAGGTGAAACGGTGAAAGAATTTTTAAAATTGGTTTAGTGGCTTAGGGGTGAAAGCGTGACAAACAAACAAACTTACTTATAAATTTATGATAAAGGCTGTTTTTTTTAGAAGTGTGGTTTTCAATCTGGCAATACTTTTTTCGGAGTTGGTCTTTCTGACAGCTGTCACTTGATTTATGCTCAGTTTGGTTTGCCATTTCATAATAAATAGACTTACTCCTGAACAACATTTGCAAATTGTGCGACGCATCATGCGCAGCGTCCAATATTCGGTCGACATAATCGCCCAGGAATTTATTCGAGAATGCCTCCGCAGCCACTTGGCCAAAATCATTTTTTAAAACATAATGCAAGCCCTTATCTTTATAATAAAGCTAGATTCTTGGCAATAACATTAAATTATATGCGTTTTATTTCTTCTTGAAAACCACACGTCTAAGAAAAACACCCTTTATTTTATTATGTAGTATGATGAAATTAAAATATGAGATAGGTCAGCGCCAATTTTTTTAGATGATTAGTATCGAGGTTGTAAGCTTTAAGTGGTGCATTCAATATCGTTTATTTTTTAATTCCCTAATCCTGCGTACTTGTGAGCCACCTTATTGAAATCAACACACCCTTTTTGTTTAACAACAAAAATTACTATACACTAATTTTAATGGCCGTAACTTAATGCATGCAACATGACGTCAATACTCAAGAATTCAGGTAGAAAAAGATACCGATAAAAAGCTAATGCGGTTTCATTAATTTTGTGAGTCAATGTTGTTTTTTAAATCCTACAACTATTTAATTTAAACAGGGTGGTCGAGATAACAATAAAAAAGACCTTTGTTTTTAGAGACGATTCTTTGGTATTTTGTGAATACGAAAATAGTTTTATTGATTAACAGGGGCTTAAGACTGTGCAATTGACAGTCATCTTGAACATCAAATGCATAAAATGCAATCCGCTATGAAAAAATGTAATTTTTTTTTCTGCTTCTTTGAATGTACAAATTTAAGTTAAATGTTGAACTATTGCCCTACGTTGCCGTACTATAAAACAATATAAAGGCAGCATTCGGAATTTTTTTAAGTACCTACACATGTGTAAATATCACTCATTTGAGCCACCCTGTGCCCTTACATTTTGATTTAACAAATATACAATATTAACAAAACAAAATAGAATTTAATTACTCAATTAGCCATAATACTAATGTCTTAAAAAAAAAAAAAACTAGTTTGAATTTTTTATTTCTTGCTTTGTTTTACTTCGGTATCTATAGCTTGATTTCTGGAGTAGGTATCACAATTTTTAATGATAAAATGATGACGATGATAATGATGATGATCAGATTGTATAACTCTTTGAAACGAGAATTATTTTACTGGCTTGCATTTAGATTTGAGTTCGATACCTCTTTTATAATTGAATTATTTTAATTTGTTTAGTTTAAAAATAAAATTGTTGTTTTAAATGTTGCTATGAGAGAAATTTTAGTTAGTTGCATGGCATTGCATAATTGAATCACTTATTTTCAAGACATGATTAGTCCACAATTGGAAAATTTTGAGGAGATGAAAAAAAACGTAGTATACCCCTTTTTTTGGTTGTTTGAAAAAAGAAATTGAAAAAAATGTATTCTGTGGTCAAAAAAAAAAAAAAAAAAAATATAGCTACAACCCTTTTTCTTTGCTGAAAAATTTCCAATTGTGGACTAATAATGTTTGATAAGATTTTAACAGTTCCGATAAATCGAAAACCCTTGAAAAGATCAAGAAATCCATGTCTTGTAAAAATATAAATTCTTAAATTTCTAATCCAGTCATCTGACAGGCCCATGGGTGACGAACTTCATGGTGTCGTCCAGCCAGGGCTTCAATTCATTTGTGGCATCCCTGGCTCCCTTCTCAATTTCACAGACAAACATATTTGACAGCTGACTGTAATTATTATGATACATAGAAATATAAGGTACATATGTTGATTTTGCGGGTTGGGGTCATAATCCCGAAAGCCGAAATCTCGAAAACCCAAAATCCCGAATGGGATTTTCGATTTTGGAAAAGGAATCCTAAGTGTTTACTACTGCCGTTGCCTTGGATGTTGTTTCCAAATTGTTTTGTATAAAACAATATTGCTGTTAATATCTCTTTGGACATGATTTCAAGTTGTTATTGTTCTTGAATTAAGTGCGGGGAAACATCGTTGAACTAAAATCAATTTTCTGTTTTATTTTCGGGATTTTGGGTTTTCGGGATTTTGGCTTTCGGGACATTTTTCAAAATTCTTAAATAAATACTTAAACTAAATTGAGCTGAAAAAAAGTACGCCATTTTATTTATAAAAATCTGTGGAGCGGTTTTTGAGGAAAAAAGTTATTTTTGAAAAAAAAAATTAAAAACGCCAGTGCATGGGTATTCAGCAAATACATTTATTTATAATTTTTAGAAAAAAAAAAATTAATAAGCAGTTTTCAAAATACTAATTTTTAAAATTAAAAAAAAATGCTTTTAAAAATACAAAAAAATTTTTTTTTTAAATATTGGTATGCAGTACAAATTGATCTACCTACAACTATATACTCGTATTTGTGAAATTTCGAAAGAATCGGTTGAGTCGTTTTCGAGATAGTCGAAAACAAAAAAAAAAAAACGGTTCTATGGAAAGTACCGTTCTTAGACATTTTTTAAAACTTTTTCTTCAGCCATATGGTTGGTCGTACCTAAAAAGCAACACTGATTTTTTTAAATCGAAATCGTTAGAGCCGTTTTTGAGAAAAATAAGCTTTAACGTAACGGTTATAGGGAAGGTACCGTTATTTTTTGAGCTAAAAAAAAATTCAATTTCTGCTCTGTACAATACCTTAAAAACTCTAAATACCAAGTTTGAAGACATTCGGCACACCCGTTTGGGCTGTAGGTGTCTTACGTCTATACATACAGACAGACAGACAGACATGCAGAAGGACAGAATTTTTAGACCATCTTTTTTCGTCTTCGCTATCATCGTAATGTCATGTTTGATTGTTATCTCAAAACTTTTTTTTTTCGACGAATGCATATAACTTGCCTTTTAGTACCTATAATCCAAGTGAAAAGTGAATAGGATATCCAACAGTTCGTTGCAAACGTACTGTAGCCCTCGCTAATATTTTTAGTTTGAAAAGCATAGGTGTCTTAGCTCAGCCAAAAATCTTTCAAATCAATAGCTTTCTCTTCGACTTTAAACGGCTTTCCATTTCTTACACTAACCTTTAACATTCCAAAACGTGTTCTAGTTCGATAATATCGAATCGATATCACAAATCAAATATCGATACAAATTATATAATACGTAATAAATAAATCATACGTGCGTGCGTCTTATCGAAACTCTTATCTTCCACTTTGCCACTTAATTGCACGTTAAAAAAAAATAAAAATCGATTAAAGCAAAAATTCCATTAAAAAAGCATATCAATATTCTAAGTACTCAAAGTTTTGTTCTTTAATGACTGTGCGCAAATATTGACAGTCGCCGCCCTTCTACAACCTAATTTGCACAACTTTTGCAAATGCACGTGCTTCCTCAACTTTAATTTCCGTCGCAACAAAGTTATTAATAATAATAATTGTAAACAGAAAATATCTCGTAAATGTATTTCATGACTGCAAGGTGAACATAAATATCTTCCATTAATGTGCTAAAAAAAAAGAAGATAAGAGAACACAAACCCCCCCCAAACAAGCCTATTTCCCGGGATTATCTAATAACACGATTGTGTTCTTTTTCTCTCAAATGCACCCAACTCCCCCTGCAGCGAAGATTAGGTAACAAGTTTTTTTTTATGTGATTTTCAACTTTCGTTGACTCACTTTGCCAATATTCTTTTGGCTCTTAGTGAGTTCAAGTTTGAATTTTTTTGTTTTCATTGCGATTGTGATATGAGTATAGCTTTGGATTGATTGAACTTGAGGTTTAATGACCCTTAAATATTGGATAAGTGAGTTGAGCATGGGCGCCATGAGGTTAGATAATGTACTAACTCGCCTACACTATTCCTCCTACCATATTTTATTCCTATGCCAGCCAGCCAGCCAGCATTTGTGTTGTATAGTCTCTGTAAAGTGAGATTGCTTGTGCGGATTATGTTCTCTGGCCCAAGTTCAAAGCCATAAGAATGACCTTCTCCGTCCGCACCGCAGTCCCAGCACAAAGTTGCCAGTTCATCAATTTTTTGGTTTATGTTTTACAAATCAATCGATGGCTATGAGCGATTTGTTATACATTATTTGACATTCCAGAGTGTGGGCATGGTCGGGATTAAAGTCCAGAATACAAAGTTGATTAAAGCAAAGCAATGGCTCTAGGTCAGACTTGTTGTGTTGGGTTGGAACTGTATACCTATATTGGATTGGATTCGATGGATGTGGGAACTTTTGTGAACGTAATCAGTTTTTTTTAGGGACTGCGATGACATGGATAATTTATTCATTGAAATGTTCTCCCTTTGCTGGTTTTGAGTTGGTATTGCTTTTGGTTGTTTGGTTTTTGGTTGGTTTCTTTCGGTCTGATGGCGATGGTGATTTTGATGTTTCCTTTGATCTCTCGCCCTTTCGGTCAAATAAAAATAAATTGGAGACATAAACACTGTACGTACTACAGGATGAAAAGAATTGGTTTACTCAAAGTGATGAAAATATCATTTACTGAGACATTGCGCTTTATTGACAAAAATAAAAAAGTAAACGAATTTCGTTTGAAGTTCTCAAGAACATAGAGGGAGCTAAGTAATACAAAGGCTATTGGCAAATTGACATGAGAGAAGAAGGTGTGAAGCAAATGGAATATTGGGACTTGATAAAGATTGAAATTGAAGTATCGAAAATGTTTTTGACACTTTTGAAATTGTTTGCAATGACTGGATCTTTTAACGATGACTATGTCAATTAATTATAACGAATATCGCACTCATATAAATTTGATATCGAGAACGATTTCTTCGCCAATTTATTTGAATATGATTTCGTCGGTCTCGGATGTAGTCTAATCTTGACGTCCAATTTTTGGTCACTTTTTGCAAAATTTTGAGTCGTATATCGACAATAACATGGTAAATGTTGTTTTTCAAGTCGTCAATCTTATAGCTTATCGGTGTAGACCAGCGACTTAACATACCCTCACTAAAAAAGTCTAGCGGTGTTAAATCGCACGATCTTTGAGGCCAGCTCACAGGTCCAAATAGCGAAATTCATAAAATCAACTATGGCAAGCGCTGTGTAAATTATTGCGCCCGCCGTCTTGTTGAAACCACAGCTCCCTTCACATCAAGATGATTCAAATTGCTACGATACCTTGTGTGCATACTCCAGGGCACAACAAGCTGGGTTTCCATACAAAGGAAATGAAGATCAGACAACTTGTATAGAGGTTGTTGCGACACATATTTGCATGTGGACACTCCGCGTTTTCTCTGCCACTGGCCAGCATTATGCCGCTAAAGAAAATAAAAGAAGGATTTGTCACTTCCCCGGAAGAGGCAGTTCCCCGGAAAAGAACTTAGGTGGACTCAGTGATCGAACCCAGAACCTTCGGCGTGGCAGTCCGACACACTAACCACTTCGGGGTACTTCACCTAACCTAACTTAAGATGATTTAATTCAGGAACGAAAAAATAATTTATCATGGCTCTATAACGGTCTCCATTGGTTGGATGGATAGACTCGTTTTGGTCTTCCTCGATGCTGCGCTCTACAGCAGCAATAGCTTCTTCGGTACTACTCTGCACATATAAAGGGTGTTTTTTTTGGCGTGCAGTTTTCAATCTGGCAATACTTTTTTCGGAGTTGGTCTTTTTGACAGCTGTCACTTGATTTATGCTCAGTTTGGTTTGCCATTTCATAATTAATAGACTTACTCCTGAACAACTTTTGCAAATCGTGCAAATTTACCTACTACCAAAATAATGGCTGTGTCCAATATTCGTTCGACATAATCGCCCAAGAATTTATTCGAGCCACCTGCGGCGCGGCGGCGACTTGGCTGAAATCATTTTTAAAACATAATGGCAAACCCATATCTTTATAATAAAGCTCAATTCTTGGCCATAACATTAAATTATATGCGTTTTATTTCTTCTTGAAAACCACACGTCTAAAAAAAAAACACCCTATATTTTAACTCAGAAGCCCAAATAAATAACTCCGCAAGAAAATTCTAAACGAAAAACTGGGTCATCAAGGAAAATCATGCTTCGGTCTTCACAGACGGACAGCGAAGAAACGAACGATAACTCACACCTTATTATAGCTACCGGCCGTCTACATTCATTTTCTTCCAACCAGAAATGTTTGATATCTTTATATGGGTCCCAAAATATGCAAGTGAAACTTTTTTTCGGATCATTGGCATTGCGCACTATTCTTGCTTTTTCCCTTGTTTTTCGGTTTATTTAACTCACCAGCTGTATCGGTGTCCATCACGATCAAGTAAACAACAACATTAACATCAATACACTGATCAAAGCACACTCACACCGCGGAAAACGTGCACGAATGAATAAGAAAATAAATGCTATCTGCCAGCTGATGCGAGCCATTATTGGCGCCGCCATATTGCGACATGCGACAGATGCACGAAAAAATTTGAGGCGATGGAAAAAAGTTTCACTTTAAAAAAGACTCAATAATACAGAGTTTCCTCAGAACCGCTAACGATAGATGGTCCCCAATTTACACTTTTCGGATTTCGTAGAATCTATCGCCAGATTTTTCAAAGACAAAAACAGAACTCCTTGCGTTTGAATTGATTTTTACTGCAAACGTATTAAAGGCGTAATGGTGCAGTGCTCTAACGTGGGCAGCATTTTTCTCTAGGCCTTTATAAAAACTGCATCGGATCCAAAATATAGTCACATGCAAAAATATTAACATCTTCTGTGAAAACATTCTCCAGTCACTACTTTGCTTAAACCTATCTAAAATGTTTCAACATCAATTCGCCAAAACCAACCAGGTGCAAAAACATACCGAAAAACACGTTCTGTCAACATTTGACGGACAAATTGCTCAGCTGTCATCTGTCAATTGTTATTAAACGTCTCTGCCATCTTTCCCAACATACAAATTAAAATAAGCGCAACTCACACAAAATTTTAAATGTCATTCCAAATTAGCCAAAAAAAATGTACGCAAATAAGAAGCCATACAATGTCAACAAGTTTTTTGAACTCCCGCAATCTACTGTTCGAACAAGATTTAACCACAATCCCAGTTTTACGCATCATTTGACAGAAGCTCTATAAATCCATGTCATGTACCTACATACACATATACCACTATCCACTATCTTCTTGTGTATCTTTTTATCCGTAAGCTAAAGCGAAAAAATATCACATAATCCTGCTGCTGATATAGCTGACAAGTGTGTTTAGCAATAATTAACTCAAGAACTCACAGCGTGCCGCCACCAAACTTAATTTCCCCCCTTTCAAACCCAAAAGATATCTTCTCCAAAAAAAAGAAGCCAGAAATTTATATCTCTTCGAACAATAATAATTCATTCATTCATGCAGATCCCCGCATATAAAGTGGTCACTTTGGATTCCAATGAAACCAAATCAAAACGACAAAAACAACAACAACAACAACAACAGCCAAAACGAAAATAAAATGGCAAACTCCATTATCCGATTGAATAAGCTAAGCCTGGTATGGTATGGAGAGGCATAAGGCATAAGGCATGACGGACCCGACCTACGGGTGAGGTATTAACTTTCAAAAGAAGATCAGAAGAATAAAAAGGCAGTTATTGGCTTGCCCTTGATATTCGAATTGAATCTGAAGTCTGTGAAGCCAATGACCGATGTCACCATCGCCATCGTCATTGGCTTCGGTTTCGTAGCATAGATATATCATGATAAAAAAACAGGTTGGTTTTTTTTCTTTTTATGTTGTTTGGTTTCCACCCACTGCTCTCAGAGGGAGCTTCGAACGGATGTTTGGTGCGGATTTAATTGGAAAATGTTATCACTTTTTGACACCACCCACAAGTGCGCCCAACGACAACGACGACGAAGACGACGACACTACCTTACCTACAACATCAGTCCTATAATAGCCCTAGGTTGTAATAATTCATTTGCTCACCTTAACCTAACAGTCCTTTGTTTAGAATGACAGCAGGCGTCATCCCATCCGCTGTATGTTTTGAGGTTAGGTTATTGGGTTTGGGTCTTTTGCGGTTTTTTGTTTATCTTATGAATGTGTGTGTGTGGGTGAATTTTTGTTTAATATTCTAGCCTGTTAGGGCGAAATGTAAACATAGTCAAGTGGTCAAAATATTTTCAACACACACCATTCGGAGGGTGGATGCCATTTTTTTTTTTAATTTCAGTTTATATCCCGAGAAGTATAAGCTTATCTGTTTTTATATAGTTCCCAACTCTTTTCTTTATGAACCCTTGTCAAGTCCCTATTTTTTTTTTTATGCTGGGAAAAGTGTCGGACAAAAAAATTGTTAAGTGGTATTCAACTCACATAGAGGATGATATGGTTTTTCCTCTCTCAACCATGTGGATTTGAGAAGGACAACTCAATTGATTTTAACTCAAAGTCTTTCAGTGTCAAGCAGCAAACACAATACTGACTGTGTGATGGCTGATGCGTGATGAAGCTCATTTAAATATTTAATATTTCAATTTGAATATGGTTGGGTTTTTGATTTACATAAAATAATATGTTGACTCTTAGGTATTAATCATGTGCTTAAGATATGTTTAGTTTAGGACTTTTTCATTTAAGTTTAAATAGATAGACGCCACTTCTAGGAAACTCTCAGAACTGGTTTTTTTTTTAATGGCTGCTGATTCTGAAACGTCAAAGTGCTAATAAAGTGACATATTATACTTTGGAATTTGCCAATGATACAAATTGAAACAAATAACATAACTTTCTTGTTTGGCAAGTTGAGATTAATATTTAAATTTACAGTTTGTTTTTGACCAACAAAAATATCAAACTTGTTCAGACACCAACAATCAGGCTGAAAGTCTTGTTCTCCTAAAACTGCTCTGATCTAAGCGATCGATGAGAACTGTCATTTGGTTTGTATAAAACGTTTCCTATTCAATTTTGGTGTGCTCGTTCTCAATTTTCTAAACATATTGTCTGCGTCAGAAGGCCGGTCACATACAAGATTACAAAATGGATGATGCACTTCCCTGGTTGGAGGTTAAAACTCCATTTTGCATTCTTGTGGTTCAAGAGACCATTTTGTTGGTTTTGATTTAGAGTGTTAAATGTAACCTGCCTTACCATAATTATCGATGTTGTTACGGCGCTTACACGCTGGGTAAACAGAGTACCTGCGCTAAGAATAGTTGGAGAGGAAATAAAAGAACATGCACATTGTTCTGAATGTCTGATATCGTAATAGAAAAAGAAATTGTGTGGTTTTATGAAACCACGATGCAAGTGAAACTTTTTTCGTTCTAATAAATTTTACGAACTATTCTTGATTTTTCACTTGTTGACCGGTTTAACATCATAACACTGAGCAAAACACAAATACCGCGGAGCACGTGCATGAATGAGTGAGAATATATGTATATGCTATACGGTCAACTGATGGGAGCCATTGGCGCCGCCATATTGCGATATGCGACAGATGGACAGATGAACGAACAATTTTTAGCGATGGGAAAAAGTTTCACTTTAATAATGATAAATTCACAATAAAAATTAAATTTACTTAGAGCATTTTTTATTTAACTAGGTACAAGCACTAACGGCTGTTCTCTCTTACTCTTAATGATGAATTCTTACTCAATGAGTGAGAATATAATAAATACTGCATACTACACGGTCAGCTAATGCGAGCCATTGGCGCCGCCATATTGCGACATGCGACAGGTGAACCAAAAAATTTGAGGCGATGTAAAAAAAGTTTCACTTTAAATAAAGCATTAAATCGTTAAATCGAGTAGAGCATTGTACATTCGTGTTGTGTGGCTAAGGAAAAAGTGTCGATTAGACTTAAAGTTAAATGGACGGCTATTTCGAACAGGGCGAGTATTACGGTGAAAGTGTATCACACCAAAAGTACAACTGACTGTTTACCTGAAGCGTTGCTTATACATAAAAAGTAACGGTAGTTTAGGCGTGTTGGAGGTTAATAATGTTTGTTCTATTTTTGTTTTAATGGAGATGGCCGGTGCAAGCACAAGGGCGAGAGTCAAGTGTTTGCTGAAAGGCTGAGTTTTTCAAAATGATCACTCAGTATTCTTCCGTTAACCATGTTAGACTAGCGTCTACCCCTAAAAAGAGTTTCTTTCAGTTTTTCAGGGCAGGGCATATATGTACATAGCAAATGGACAATATTGTCTTCTTCTCTTCTTTGTCCATGCAACTTTTGCAATGGTCGTTTTCGCGTTCGAGTACGCCAAGTCTCGCTGCGTGTTTGCCTATAAGACAGTGTGCTGTATTGACACCTATAATGATCCTTCTTCCTAAAGAGATCAAAGCCTTAGAGCGAATCCAGTTTTGGCCAAATTCGCTTTTTAATCACCTGTTGCTTTTCAGCAAAAGTTCACATGTGGCGATGGGAATACTCAGAAAGCTGTGCTTAATGTTGTGGGGAATGCTGTTTCATGTTTGAAAAGTTCGTAGGCTATGCATAGTTCCTTGGAATGTCTTTATGCCCTGGTAGCCAATAGAAGTGAATGTAAAACTATTCCGCCATCTCCCTAAGACATGATCAACAACCGAGGGCTTTCTTTGGAGTTTGTTGAGATGAAATCCTTTCCGATTGGTTAATTTTTTAAAACAAACATTTTCCTCTTAAAGTGATCTACAGGTAATGCTGACTCGGAAGTTTTGTCAAAATGTAGTAGAATCTTTTAGTAGTCCATGTTACTTTGTGGGATACGGGGAGTATCGTATGCTTGCTGAAAATATATAGGGGGGGGGGGGGGTTATATTAAACAATCCCAAACGACCCAATAATGTTTTATTTCCTGTCGAAGAAAGACCCAACTATTTTGTTTCGTCAGAGAATTTAAGACATATCATTTATAAAGGGAGGAGTTCACATATAAATTGGAGGAGTTCACACATAATACTGATGTGTTTGCCTGATACGTCAATGACAACGTCATCCGCATAAGCAATCCCCTTGAAACCCACTTCTTCCAGCATTGGTAGTAGTTAATTAACCACAAAGTTCCAAAGTACTGGGGATGGAACACCATCTTGTGGCGTGCATCAGCTGAGATATTGTCAATATCTGAAAGATCCTTTTTGTCATTCTGCGAGCCATTCTCATTGACAAGAAAATCTGTAAAGCCTTTTCATCGGTATTGTTGCGCTTGATTAATCCTCGCTGGGTTTTTCTTCCGAACTCTGTCGTGCTTAGAATTTGCAAATGAAATGCTTCAAAAAGATTGTCCAAATGTTGTTGCACTGATAGGCCCTCTAATTCGTCAGCTTTACTTGGGATTGCCAACTCCACCAGTATCGGATGTAATAATTTAATTTCAAGGACTACTAAAAACTTATTTAGCTATATGAACGGAAAGTGTTAACTATGCTCACCTTCTGCGATGACCTCAATCAAATCGAACTTAAATTTTACAAGTTAAAAAAACAAATGCCAAGTGCATTAAAAGAATTCCCATTCAATTGCAGCTGCTTCGCTTAAAATTTAATTATCCAAGTATACCTCAAGTGACATCATTTCACCCAACAAAACACATTAATGTAAACAAAATATTATAGCAAATAATGCTTCACCTTTCTAAGCAACTAAACAATCTATTTAATAGCAAATTTTATGAGAAAAAAAATGTATTATTCATGCGCCTACACCTGTGTCAACAGAAAAAAAAAATACAAAAATAAAAACCTCCACTTTAATCCAAACAAAAGTCGCAGACATTGTAAACATTTTTGCAACATTTATGGATCTTTTTTTTTCAGTCTCACAAAATTTATCTTAAACTGAGTTTATATCTCTCCACGAATCCTTTTTGCATTTTTCATTCGTGGAACTATCAAAAACGAATTGCATGAGCACGTACTAGGAACGTATCTATATATTTTTAGAAAAAATTCGTAGGTAAACAATCTTATCTTCGAAACTGGAACTTTCCTAACCTTTCTATTTGCAAATTTGCAACTGCATGATGTGCTGATGTGCTGATATGCATCTCTACACGCTCCAATTGTTGAAAAAGAAAAACATATCTATGAGATGCATTTTTGTTCGATTGACGATATCGGAAGCCAGACAATGTTTGAGAGAGTCTATCCATCTCTGTGGACATAATAATTAGCAATAGCCAACTGTCAGTTCAGCGGCGGCGGCGTGGAGTAAACATTAGTAAGGAATCGATAGCGGCCGTCCAAGTCAGAGACAGAGTCTGAGTCCGAGTCACAGAGTCACACAAAAACAAACAGACTTGTCACAGCATCAGTGTGAACCTACCGCCTGACTGACTGATGTTGCTCTCTAAAAACTCAATAAAAAAAAAAGTTTAAATTTTGCATAACGTATCTATAGTGTGATGAGATGACGGAGATGGGTAGAAATATTTTTAAATTTCCATCATTGAGGTTACTCGGGTTATTTTTAGAGAATCTGATATTCTAGCGGAATCAACTTCAACACACTCGCACTCATAGCAAGAAGAATGTTTCTGGATTGAGGATGAATCTGTATCTTCGTCGGTCGTCGTAGTTGCAGTCGTTTATATTCACGTTGTTTTGTTGTCGTAACCGTTTCCATTGCCTCGAATGCTATTTTGCGAAAGTATCTTCATCATCATAGAATAGTATCTTTTAATATATAGAAATGCACTGCACATCATTCCTCGTTGCCATAGACGCGACGGACACGACCAGCACAGACACTGGGGAATCTCTGCTCTGTGAAACCAGGATGATGGTCTTCTATAAAAAAAAATTTGTTTATTTGCATCCATTTTTTTTGTGTATTTTTTTTTTTGCTAGAATTATCTTCGAAAATCTCGTCGTAACTTTTGATTGGCGTGGGCGTACAGTAAAAGATACAATAATAATGATTCGCAACGACTGCAGTCTTTGCTTTGGTGTCGTTATAATACCTGAGCTTGAGATAGTTTCTTCGCAAAAAAAAAAAGAAAAAAAAATCGTCTTCTTTTATAAATGAGCGACGACTGCTGCCATACTGCCACTGAGCCAAGCCGAGCCGATCCGAGCACCGCATGTGGTGAGATTTTCAAATTGATGTCGTTAATTCATTTTGACATAAGAACTCATTTTCGCATTCAGAACGAGTTTATTTTTATTGGAGAAGAGTAAAAATTATATCTATATCTTTTGGATACAAACAAAATGCGAACAAATACGAGGAAATTGATGATGACAACATGCGTAAAGGGTGTGGCAATTTTAAATCGAAGATCTTTTTTTTGTAATTTTTTTTTTTAAAGAAGATGATAATACCGGTAGGCATATTATTGAAAATGTGATTAATCTTGGAACTTTTGCGATTAATCAAATAAAAAACAATAAATTTAAGTAGCTGTATGTAGTCTTTTTTTTCGTTTTTAATTCAAGACGTTCTTGTTGTTTTTTTGCCGGCATGATTGTGTTATCTGGTTCATATGAGATAGTTTATCTATCTTTTGTTTTTGTTTTCGTTTTCGTTTTTAGTATTATTTTGAATTTGAATATAGAATCTGCTTCTGAGATCATCGTTGTATCTTTTTTAAGACACGACAGCAAAAACTTTGCAAACTTTTATATACAACCTGAAACCTTGATAACACAAACTGAAAATAAGAGGTATAGGTATACCTGGCTTTTATAAGTGGCCCAGTACCTATTTAATTTATTTTGGATGCTTCTCCAGTTTTAAGAGTTTGTATTTCTACCTGAATGTATACAATTTTTGTCAATAAATCACTGCAAGGGGCTAGTTTGTTTGAATTTGATATTTAAATATTGAGTTGTATAAAACTTTTTCTATACAAAAGTTGTATATGATCTTTAAAATTGTTAGCATTAGTCACTCATATTTTTTTGCAAATCGAGGTTATAAATATTTTGAATAGTCTCATCTACGAAAAAATTTTGTTCCAAAAAGGTCTTAAAGTATCAAAATGAAAGAGAAGTTATGAGCCAACTCCTTTTAAAACATTTTAAGAAGTAACAATGAAAGAATTTTGCGATTTAAAATAAAATAAAATGCACGACTGGGTCGCACGAACTTGCTCTTATGATAAGCAATTGCGTAGTGGCTGCATATATGAATATTAAAAAAAAAATTAAATAATTTCGAAAATTCTTTTATTTTTTAAATTAGTTTAAGAGTTTTCTCGGAAAAACTAAGTATGCAATAAAATTTCAAAGCTATACGTCAATCTAGGAGAAAAAAATATTGAAAATCGTTGGACCAGTTTTTTTTTTAAAAGGTTATTTTTAAAAAACTTTTTCAAAAAATATTTTCAAATTTATTTGAGTATGCAAATACAGTAGAATCTCGAAAAGATGAACAGATATAAAACAGACCCCGTTCATCTTTTCGAATTGTTCATCTTTCCAAGCATCGAGCATTAGTTAAGGAAAAACATAAAGCTATACATACAAATATTGCATCTATTTGTTAACAAATCATTTTATTTAAAAAAAAAAATTAAAACAACATAAATTCAAACAAAAGTCGTTGATGAGAAGTAAAAACTTATTTAGAAAGTTTTTTTCAAACTGCTCTATGGTAGATTGTCACACGGGAAAAGCGTTCATCTTTCCGAATTGTTCATGTTTTAGAACCGTTCATGTTTTCGAGATTTTACTGTATATGGCAATCTGTAGTTTACATTTGAAAAATAATTAAAAAAAAAATCAATGTACCCGTTTCCAACATATTTCGAAAACCAAAGTTTTTTTTGAAAAAATTATAAAAAATCAAAAACAAAAAGTTTTTGAAAATTTTGAAATGCCATATTAATAAAATTATGAATGACTTCCTGTGGCCAAAATTTTATTGAAATCGAATGTATAGTTTACGAGAAAATTTGATTTGAAAATACTGGTTCTATGAGAGGTACCGTTATTAGACAAATTTTGAAAAAAAATTTCGAATCAAAAGATAGATTGTCTTGCAAAAATAGCATTCTGAAAGTTTTATCAAAATCGTTGGAGCCGTTTTTGAGAAAATCAATTTTTGTCTTCAAGATTGTATGGCAGGTGCCGTTATTTTTGGACCTAGAGCAAAAATAAAAAATATGTTCTGAGGGACGGCCAAATAAATCCTAAATACCAAATTTGAAGCAAATCGGCCCACCCGTTCAGCCTCCAAAGGCGCGAACAGACAGACAGACAGACAGACGGACGGAATTCCCAGACCCACTTTTTTCGACTTCTCCATCATCGTAATGTCATGTGTGATTGTTATCTCAAATTTTTTTTTCTGCACGAATCCATAACTTGCCTTATATAGTTACCTATAATCGCAAGTAAAAATACATAAAATCTTTTGTACTTTGTCAATAAAATTAATAAAAAAAAGAATACTGTGGAATAGCTGAAATAGAAAAAGTGATCGCAATTGGAGTTTTGCCTTTCTGACCAGTTGTCTGTTTACAGGTTTAAGAAAAATATGTGGGTAAAGTCGGGGGATATAACACCCATTTTTCTTTTTCTATATAACTTCCAAATTAAAAAAGATTTGTATTTAAAACCAATATAACTTTATTATAAAAATAGTTGATAAGCAAAAAAAGGAACTTTTATGAAATTCACAGTCAGTTGAGTAATTTTTGTTTTATCAAATATAAAAAATCTTAAAAAAAGACGAATTAAAAAATGGAGGGTGAAATTGCACTTCATTTTTTCTTGCTGTTTTTTTACCACATTTGTTGCAGGTGTTGTTATACCATGTACAGGAGTCATGTGACTAAAAGTGACATATTATGCAGTTTAGCCACTCGTCCGGTTTTGTTGTAAGGGCATAATCCTCACACAAATATTTTCCCCTAAATTTTCGGACCATCTGAATCATCTTGTAACGATATTTGCATATCGTCCTCTGACGTACTGTTATCGGCGTTGATTTTCTGTTTGAATTTTTTTTTTTTTTAATTAAAGTAAATGCCTAGTTCAAAATGAAAGTAAAGTAAGAGCGGGAGAAATTGCACCGGGTCATATCTCCTGAACTTCTCAGATGCCATATTACCTTTTTGACCTAGCTTCTGCTATTCCAAATAACATGAGAAATCAAGCCCGCAGAGTTATAACAGTAAGCAAACGCAAACATACACGATTATATCTTTTTTTCTTTTTAAATTACACGCCTGCCTTCAAATACTTTCATATAACCACGAACTTCACTAATACGTAAAAAAAACTTTTTGCTTAATATACACTCACTTTTTTTTATTCGGCTGTATTTATAGTATTTCAAGGGCTGCTAAGATTTGAACTGGACAATCTGATAGCTTACGTTATACTGATTGATATGTTGTTCTCTTTGTTTTGAAAAGAAGTCATTAAGTGGGAGATATTGAAAGGATGCCACATCACCCGACTTTACCCTAAACAAAATCTATCTAATAAGTATACTCTGCTCTCCTTTACACACCATTTTTGAAAATTTGTTCCTCCTCCCCACACAATAAAGCCCCCTTCCTAACCAACACCAATCACTGACCCCACCAACTATTTTTTACAATTCCCCCCATGCACCAAATTCAGCCACCCACTCCACCTACAACCACCTGCTACTCACCCACCATTTTTGACAATTCCCCCCCCCCTAACAACCGCCGCCAACCACCCAGTAGGTACAACTATTTTTGACAATTTCTACCACTACACCCCCCACCAAATCCAACCACCCATTCCACATACAACAACTTGCCATTCACCCACCATTTTTTACATCCCCCCAACACCACCAACCACCCTTCCCACCTCCAATCACAATCACCAACCACCCAACAGCCTCCCCTCCCACTTTATCGAGATTCTATGCTATCAAAGCAGTTATATAACGTGACTGTGACACTTTTTCGTGCGTGCTGCCCATATATTCCGATCTATTAGGCGTTATCACGTCAAAAAAAAAAAAAAAAAAAAAAAAACAAATAAAAAGTTGACATTCAAAAACAGGGAGACTGGGATTTTTGTGGTGTTTGATTTCATTTGAAATCGAGTTGACAATACGCGTATTATGTTTCCTTGTGCTCACATTTTTATCATTTCTGTTTGATTAATAATTTTTGAATGCATTCTTTGACATCCAAGGGAGGCACACTGGTGTTTGGTGTCAAGTTTCAGAAAAATGAATTTTGTTGTAGAAACCAATAAATTAAGGCAAAACCGAACTCTTCTCCCCACTGAGTCCTGCCTTATAATTTTTAAAATCAGGAAACGAATACGAAATTTATATTTCGGAATTATAATCGAACAAAAATTTTTATCAGCTCAAAAGGATGATCAATAAAATTTAGTATCTTGAATAAAAATTAGGAATTGTCTAAATTACGTTGTATAGGCCTTTATTTTGCTTGCTTCTTAATTCTCAAGCGCTTAATATTTTGCACCAATCAGGTTTAGTCAAAATTGGGTCAGTCTCAGTAGAAGCTTCGTGCACCCAGCTGCTGGGAAGTGTTTTCCCTCGATTCCAACATTTGGATACAAATTTGACTTATTGGGGACTGTCAAGTGCTTTCGTTGAAGTCGGAATATGAGAAAATAGTGTGCTTAAAAATTTTTTTCCAGTGTTTCCTTATTATCTCGTTGCCTTATTAGTTCGTTGCAGAACTTGTGTTTGACAACCATTTTATGGTGCCTTATAATTAATAAATTGTTATGGCACAATAGCTCCAAGGGGAACTGGGACCGGCTTACACTCTCAACTATTCGTGTGTGTGCGTTAATATTCTGCAGGAATGGAAGGAACCTACAATTTACCGCCGAATCCGAACGGCTAACGGAGAACCACTTTCCATGACATGATTTACTCTTGGAGGATTTGTCACTTCCTCGCAAGAGGCAGTACCCCGGAAAATAACTTAGGTGGAGTGTTCAGGGATCGAACCCAGAACCTTCGGTGTGGCAGGCCGACACACTAACCACTTTTTTCTGAAATGTTCTCAGGCTTTTAAAGACTTCAAGGAAGAATATCTCAAAACACGCATTCACGATTTTGATTATATTTCATTAAATCACTATTAACTATATTTTTATTTCATTTTAAAGTTTTAACACAATTCTACACTCCGGGTCCAAACTTCTTGGAAACATTGTTATCATTAATTTTATCAAATTCAGGACTTGCTGGTCTAAATAGCCGATTTCATTTGCACTATCAAGTTTTATAAAACGAGTCATTTGTCTTCCTCAAAGCTAAATCCTTTATATTCGTTTTTAAATTAAAATGTGTTGTGCCTCTAAGAAGTGTAGTAGTGAAATTCTAACAAAATTGTGCCTCTTAAGAAGTAAATGGATCAACATTTCTCACGTCCATCATCCGTCGTCGTCGTCGACATTTCTCTTTCAATAGAAATCAATAAAGTTAATGAACTGTCCAATTTAACTCAAACAATAGTTCATCAACCCCTTCAAAAATATATAAAAAAAAATATACCAAAACTTCCCTCATTACAAAATCGACAATTAATTAAAATCAAAATAAATTCCCTGTTCAATTAATTACGGCAGAATCAAATAAGCGTTTATATTTGGTATTTTAATTCATGAATCCCCCCCCCCCCTCTTTATATCAAGGCGCCCATAACAGGCGTCGTCTCTCTCTTTATATAAAAACATTTATGCACTGCAATTTGATTTAAGTTTATTTTTGCCGCAAATTAATTTATTCGGAACTTTCGGTTCAAACAAAATCAACCTAGCCCCACCCCACCCACGCTTTTACCGAGGCGCACCGTGTGAAATTATTTTAATTACACTTCATGAATACCCCAAAACCTCACCCCCAACCCTCATAACAAACCCATAAGCTCACTCATTCATTTATTACGTTTTGGTTGAAAATGGAAGAAGAATTAGTCAACGTTAAGATGAGTTTGTAATTGCTTTCAAAGCAATCCAGATGCCGCGTGTCAGTCTCGAGATACACATTCCTTCCCAATTCTCCAAATACCCCGGGGGAATTCCATTAAAGACTAAAATTTACGTTAAATGAGTCTCAGCAACAACAACAACAACATAAAAAAAACGTGACTTTTTTTTCGCCAAAGTCTTCACGTCGAATCGTAGAGCTGTCGCGGAGGTGTCAAAAAGTTTTTAGCCGGCAAAACATCGTTACCGCCGCCGCCATTAACACCGTCGTTAGTTCCATACTTGGCCGCAAAAGAGTAGGTATATTGGGATCAAGGTTTTCAAATTGTTTATGTTTTTTTGTTTTTCGGCGTATTTCTGCTTAAACTTTGAACCAAGAGGTTGTAAAATGGATTTTTAATGTAAATTCGTTGTAAATCAGCGGGAAGTCGTGAATTATTTTATTTTTTTAAGAATAAAAAAAAAAATTAAAATTCAAAATGGAATGATCTAAGTTCTTTGGAATTAGTGACGTGGTGTGGTGCTACAAAAAAAAAATAAACACCAACTCGTTTGGCCTGAGCTAAATGAGTCGCTAATAGGCCCTTGAGCTGTGCCACTGTTTATGCATAAAACTCTCACGTTCTGTTCTGTGAAGTTTAATTAAATGTATCTAATTTCAATTAAGATTTTTTTTTAAAATTTTATTACATACATGAAGTATCTATGGCATGTTAGAAGCAAAGATTTTTTGTATAGTAGGCTTGATGGAAGTTGTTTTGAAGAATTTATATGACTTGGTTTGGAGTAGAGTTTTAATTTCATGTCACCATTGGCATTGGAGAAGTGACGCAATATGGGCAGCAGATCGTGATAGATGCTGTCATTCATTGAATATGTTGCAAAAATGTTGTAATATTCGAATGGTTAAGACACACAAAACACTACTTGTATCCTTAAGTATCATTGACATTTAATCAACAAAATAATGATGTCTCAGTTAATGGCTGGAACTGTGACTTTTAATGCAAAGCTACCCCAAGAAAAATAATCATCTCTTCTTGACGTCTCTCTAAATTCAAATGTTTGTTTTGCAATCTTCATAAGTACCTATGTACATTTGAAGTTTCATTAAAACGAAAAATTGCAGCCAAATATTTGAAATGGGCGCATTTATTTAGCGTTTAATTCATATACATGCAGTTTTTTACTGCAGGATTCCAAGTAATGTTTTGCGATCTAGCTACATGTGAAACTTACTATGAATTTAATTTTTTTTATAACATTGAGAACGAAAATAGTTAATTGATCCAGCTAATTAGCGTTTAATTAACGCATCATTATTGTTTATTTTTTCGCTGCAGGATTTCTTAATATTGCTCTGCATTCTATTACATGTGGTTTTTTGTTGATTTGTTTTTAAATTGAAGGGGGTAGTTATCAATTGATGTTACTAATTACTATTCAATTAAACACTTAATTACACCAAATTTCTTAAATCGGCCTTGCTTCCTATTCACCTGATTTAATAGTTCTGGTAAGCAAACTTTAAAAATATTGATAATAAATTTCAAGAGTCATGGCCATGTCAAGGGAACCATTCCTTTGTGTGCGCACAGAACTGTGAGTCGGCAGAAATAAAAAGGATCGCTTCCTTTCCCGATCGGCTTACAAAGATGGTTTCTCTTATAAAAAAAGTTAAGGTATTCACAAGAGGCGTAAAATTTAGCTAA
This sequence comes from Platycheirus albimanus, assembly GCA_916050605.2. Classification (NCBI taxonomy): domain Eukaryota; kingdom Metazoa; phylum Arthropoda; class Insecta; order Diptera; family Syrphidae; genus Platycheirus; species Platycheirus albimanus. The sequence continues at coordinate 89,021,639 of OU696698.1, read as the reverse complement.
ATATTATTTTTAGATTCAATTAAACCGTTAACAAGACTCTGTGCTCATTCACTCTACTATAGCCGAAATCATATTTTAAACATGAAATTATAAGTTATTCCTTACCTTCGATGTCACTACAAAGCTCCTGGGCCTCACTTAACATGCCCTTCAGCTCCAAAGAAGTTAAAGACTTAACAAGCTGGAGAATTTGTGTCCATTTACTCTACTCTACTAACCGTTAAATAATAATTTGTCTGACGCTTCACAGTTCATCGTATCTTCTTTGCAAAATTTGTGTATATTCTTCAACACAGTCAGCACCATATATTGTACCCCAATCATATCTCTTGACCAGGAGATGTTCCATTTAATTGCACCGCATAGATAGATCGGGTTTTATCCCCCAATTACCTACTTACCCGACAAAAATTGCAACTAGCAAGAGTTACTCTACGTTAAACTTTCCCACTGAAACAGTGAAATTTACTGATATCCTGGGAGTTATATCTATCGATTGCTACATTCTGACTAAGTCGTTGTTGGAGGGACTAAACTTCAGTTGATGCGACCATATTTATTTACTTCATCTTGTCCTCGCTTATGATCAGCAGCTTTCTGCTTGCTGTTGACTTCATCGTTCTTAAGGCACTAGTAAGTTTTCCTTTTGTTCTTCCTTCCTCTCACGCCAATGTCATAAGCGAATCCATTGTATGTATAAACTATAGTATTACCACGAGAGGTGCGCCATCTATTAACGGAAAACTAAGCTCTTGATTTAAGAGGTTTTTGTCTGGATTACCACGTGTTAATACTATAGTTTATATATACTGTATTGTTTTTAGTCTTAGGTTCGAAAATAAAACTTATTTTCTTTTACTTTTAAATCACCACTTCTATCTCTATAAATCAAACTCACTTTTATCTAAGTTCAAACTCTTTATTTATTTATTTATTTATCTTAGCACCACTAATTTGTACCATTTAATTGTCACCACGGCTAAAATCAAACTGTCCCGTTTCAGTTTGAGATGTCCTATTTATACTGGTATAAAGGTTTTCAAAAAATCTAATTCTCGAACCATTCAGAACATTCAAGATGCTTTTAAAGCTTTCAGAGCTTTCAGAGCTTTCAAAATTTCATAATGCTCAAGTACAGTATTGGTCAGAATTATTACAGCATAATTACTGTAGTATAATTTTGGGTGAATTGTAACCAAAGACAAAAACCATTCATATAACGATGGCAAACACAAGTGATTATTTGGATTTATTAAAGTATTAAAGACAAGACTGGCAGGAATGGTGCGCACCACCTTCTCAAACACAAAGTGAAAATAGTTGAATGACAGTTGATAACGATCTAGATGAAAGTCAGTAGAAGTAGCAAATTAATAAGTGCGTTTGATAAAAAAAATCATGACTAAATGTTAAAATCCGTCGTAACTGATATCCCAATTTATCGAATCTCCACCAAGCGAATTTTTGGGGTTGGGTCCGATTTGCCGATTTTTAAAATGTCGATTTGAAAAAATCGATCGTCATAATGTCGACTTTCGAAAAGTCGATTGGTAAAAATACTGCCAGATCAAAATGACGACTCTTATAAAGTCGATTTTGAAAATATCGACTCGAAAAAAGATCGACAGTGGCAAAGTGAATGATGTTCAAATGCTTGCGGCGCCGCATGCATGTGAACATCATTCACTTTGCCACTGTCGATCAGTGTTGCGGCCCTTCTACTATGATTTAATGCAATCAAAAGAACTATATTTTTTATCAGGATGAAAGTCGACATTTTTTACAGACACTTTTTCAATCGAGATTTTCATAGTCTGGATTTTAAACTGTCAACTTTTTTCTGTCGATCAATTGTCGACATTTTGATAGTCGGTGTAATTTTTATTTATCCAGTCGACTTTTTTTTTGTCGACCATTCGCACGTCTCCCGAATTTTTGTGATCTATCTGAACAATAAATTCCTATCCACAAAATAAATGCTGGATTGCCCCAAGGCTCCGTTTTGACTCCGACTCTCTTGCTTATCTTTATCAACGGTTTCTTGTCTAAGACTTCTAAACCGCTTGTAATTGTTTTGCTGATGACAGCACCCTCAGCTCTTCAACTAGTTGTTTACAGATTTATAACCCTAGGGTTAGATGTTCTTCGGATGGCGAACGACTGCGTATGATAAGCTCCGATCTTGACAGCATTGTCCTATGGGGAATTATCAACCGTGTATAATTTAATGCTTCAAAAACTCAATGTTGTCTTCTGTCGTTAAAGCACAACATACGCCCTATGCCATTATCCATGAGTGGCACTTGCATAAAGGAAACCGAACAGCTTTGAGTTCTACTTGGAACTATTAAATATTTGATGTCGCCAAAAATGCCGCAAAATCCATTGGTTTCCGTAATCAACTAAGAAGACTAATTGACAAAAGCTTGAGTATTGTTCTCATATGCTATGATTCAAAAAAGATCCTTAAAACTGAGAGGTGAATGAACTATTACCGAAACATGCTTCCATAAATAGTGCTCCAGCGAAATAACCAGTGACGAATAGTAAGGGAACATTAAAAAATTAATGCTTATCAATACTTTTAACGGAAACGCCCCTTAAAAGTAGGCGTGTTCTAAAACTTTGTAGAATAAAAATTAAATGACTAACTGAGGTTTGTAAGCCTATGTTTTTTGTTCTTTCATAAAAAGTGGGCGTAATCCACACCCGAAATTCAAAATTTTCTATTCATACACAAGCTTCTTAATTTCAACAAATTTCTGCTTATGGATTTATTTTAAATACGTTTTACTTGCAAAAAGCAAGTTTTTTATAGTTTCTAATAAAATGTGGGCGTCAACCACACCCAAAATCTATTTTTTGTTTTCATACAGACGACTTTACAGACGAAATGTAAGGTATTTTGGTCGAATATGAGCATCGTTATTTTATACAAATAAAATTGATGGTTTGGTATGAAAAGTGGGCGTCAGCCACTCCCAAACTGAAAATTTTGTATTTTAATCAATGGAATTTGTAACCACACCAAATACAATACACCCATTCTATAGAATAAAGTATTAAAAAGATACTTTAAAATGACAAAGATCCTTTTTTAGATATATGTATTTGCACAAAAATCTGAAATTGTGTTTCCTGTTTCTGATTCTTAAATCCATTCGAAAAATAGGATGATAAGCGATCTATCTATTACATTCACAAGGAGCAACATTATCTGACAAATCAGAAATGTCTTTTCAAGCGAATTCGGTGTTTAATTTGGGTAAAAGCTTAGGTTTAATTTACTTTGACACTTATGAATGCTGTTATGAATCACATATCTCCCCATTCACTTCGAAGGATCTAGAAATATTAACCACAATCAAAGACAAAACCTCATAAACAATCTTCCCAAATCTCCAATCCAGAAACTTGACATTCAAGAAACGAATCTCAGAAAATAATACCATAAATATTACGAATATCATTCCTGGTGCCCCACCACCTTAACATTACCGCCACTTACCAATATTTCGCACGTAAATTGACCTACTTGAGTACCAAGTCGAATAATCCAAATCCATTCCGAATCATTCATTGGAAATGGAAATCACTTTCAATGCACACAGCACACACTATACAATAGCCAGAGAGCCCCATGGAAAATAAAATAAAATAAAATAAAATATAAATAAAAAGGACTCGCAGTCATCCTCTTGTTGAGAAGATATCGATTTCACATCTCAACACCGAAATTGAAGCAAATTCCAGATAAGCGGAACGAAAAAACCACTAAGTCTATACAGACACCAACACCGTATACATCCCCACCAGCAACAGCAACAACAACAAGAAAAACAACAACAACTACTACTAAAAATGTCATCATTCTTTCTTCCAAGGATAATACCTACCTTCCACTCCCATGATATTGAAATACACCCAGATCAGCTAGCGCAACGCTCGCTGGCTGCTCCTCCGGATGCGTGTATTTCCTTGAATAAATGAAGCAAATCACAATTTTCTCATCGCCATTGCCATCTCCAACGCCAACGCTACCGCCTCGTCTCTTGTCCCAGTCTCTGTGAGCTGTGAGAATCTGGATGGTAATCTTCTTTCCTTTAGGCAAATTAAATTGAACCCATCTCAGATGTGGGTGGTTATGGTTATATATTTATTTATAGATAGATGTATGTACATTTTTATTTTCTTGTGCAGTTAGATTATATAATAATCTTGAAAGGAAAGGTGAATAAAGACTTCCTGGCGAGTCGAGTCGAAGGACAAAAAGGATATTGAAATGGATTATTGATTGCGATAATGAAATTATCTCACGGATTCGCTTGTAGATTCTTGAATTAAAAGAAAGAAGTATTTTTTGTTTTGTTACGTGTTCCGTTGATTAAGATATTCCATTTTTTTTAAGAATTTCTTTCATTCAGGATGAAGTTTTTATTGAGGAAATTTCCTTTTGTTTCAAGTTTGATGGGTTTGAATGAAATTTTGCATTGCACCTTATCTCAGACTCACGAACTGTCAAATCACAAAATACCGATCGGAAAAACTTGGGTTCTTTGTTAAGAATTGATAATTATATTGGTTCTTGTCGATTCTCTTGAGTACATATAATTTTTGCAATAGTTTTGGAAGTTATGTCTTCGCAAGAAAAACTTTAACCGAAAAAAGACTTAGGTATCACTTAAAACTTAGAATGGCTAAATTGATTTTGATACAACTTTCTAAGGGAGTATACTTTAGAAATTGAACAAGTGCAATTTTTAAAGTATACTCCCTCAACCCGAGAGAACGGGAAGAAAAGCGATATTGTCTGTACAGACTTTAGTAAGGCCTTTTACGAAGTCTTCGAGCAGACTCCTAAGCCACGGGATTAAAGCTGTCTTCTTCATTGAAATATTTCCTTTCTCGAATGCCGTTTTTAAAATATCCGTTTCAAATCAACCATTTCTAGCCCATTCTTAGATTTTGCTGGAGTCCCACAAGGCAGCCACCAAGGTCCTCTCCTTTTTACCCATATTATTATCGATATTGAAAAATTAAAGTATCTCACTCTACCCTGAGGATATTGAGTTCTTCAAGACTATTTCTTTGAAACACGGCTCTCCTCTCTATCAGCTTAGTTTCAACAGTTTTTAAGTCGGGTGTCTTACAAACTACTAAGAGCAAAAAAACGTTTCTACCTTTTCCATAATCAACCCATACCAATTTTTGGGGTCGATTCCTTAACTCGGCATATAATGTTACAGAGGGCTTAACTTATCGACGCAAGAAGACAACAGATGGCGCAGACAGTCATTTGTGGACCTCGGCCTTAACTAACATACCCGGCCAACTAGTTCGGTCCCTAACTTGTTTCCTTCAGTTACGCACGCCAAGTTCATTGAGGTCGTTCTACACTTGATCGCACCAACTAAGATGGGGTCTTCCAGTACTGCATTGGCCCTCAAAATTTGAATTGAAGACTCGATGAGCTGGTCCCTATTCGTCCATACACCCCCTCCCCACATTCCTCAGCCATATAAGCCGCTGTATTGTTAGCTTTTTGATCAGGACAATATCGCTGTGTTGTGTATACATACCCCGTACAGTTCATCATTGAATCTTCTCCTCCATACTGCATTGATACATATATCAAGACCGAATATTACCCGAAGAATTTTTTTCTCAAAGGACCACAGCCGCTTTTCATCCGATTTTGTCGGGGCCCAAGCTTATGTCGCAAACAGCATTGTAAATCCGTGGTCCACAGAATTCTCCGGCTCTTACGTAATGAAATTTTCTTAACAGCCTTTGAATATTCACCCACGTCTCTAAAAAGAACATTCAAGGTCGCTTCCTAAAATATGCTGCTCTCAGCAGTACGTCTTTTTACGATTCCTTGAAAGCATTCATCGGATTCAAGAGATTCTTTCTATTTGTCGACGCCTTACGGGTTTTATGTAAAACTCTACAACTCTTTTTCTTATCATTTGTTCTCGGCTTAAGCCTGAGCAGGAGCACTTGGTTTCTAAAAAATCCTACTGAAATTAATGATGTCTGATTTTGTTTTGCCTAATTTGCCACATAATTTCGTCCAAATTAAGTGGAAATGAGATGATTTCAAAATTTGATTTTGTATGCGAGAATGTTTGGTGTGCTTTATGGGATAATGAAATCATCTTTCTTCTTTAAAAGAGATGCCGGTGAGATGGTTACAGTCAATGTAGACCGTAAAAAAGCCATGATCATGATCAATGGTTTTTTCGATCCTCCATTAAGTCATCTTGATGTGAAAGCGCTGCGCTGTGGTATCAAGAAGACGGCGGAACATATGACACAGTGCTTGCCACAATGAATTTTTTAATAAAACGCTCTCTGAGCGCATAATTTCGCCTTTTGGACCTGTGAGTTGTTCTCCAAGATCGTGCGATTTATTACCGCTAGGCTAATTTCTGTGGCAGTATTTGAAGTCGCTAGTCTACGCCGATAAACCAGAGTCGATTGATTAGATTAGATTGATTAGATAACATCCGTAGTACCCCGTGGCGTAGTGGTTAGTGTGTCGGACTGCTACGCCGAAGGTTCAGGGTTCGATCCCTGACGTTGCCACCTTAAGTTTTTTTCCGGGGTACTGCCTCTTGCGAGGAAGTGACAAATCCTCCAAGAGTAATTAATGTCATGGAAAGTGCTTCTCTGTTAGCCGTTCGTATTCGGCGGTAAATTGTAGGTCCCTTATATAAATAAAAAGTTATAACGGAAAAGTTATTACAAAATACAAAATTATAGAATTACAAAATATTTGCAAGAAAGGTACAGTATACATTTTTATTTTTGGGAACATTTTAATCTATAAAAACATCGGTTTTAGATAGTTAAATAAAAAGTAAGATGTAAATGAACTGCAATATAAATACAATATGTATGATTAGGCTTTTAGTTTAGCTAAAAAAAAAAAAAAAAAAAAAAAAAAAACAATAGAAGAGAACAGATGCTTGGGAAGCACTCTGAGATTATTTTTTGAAACAGGCTTTTAGTTTAGCTAAAAAAAAATTTGTGTAGAGTGGGGTACAAGACTGTAGTGATAAGTTCAAATACTTATTTCTATATTTTTTTTTGCATACGAAATATAGCGAACAAGCAATTTCCAGCCCTTTTCTCCATTTAACAAACTGACACATTCTTCCAACGTCAGAAAACTCTTATTGAAGTATAGTCTTCTAATTTCCTGCAGAATAGGATAAACCCCTGGGAAGTGAACGATGTCTTCATTTTGGTTCAGATTGCATAATGAACAAATAGGATTGATGTCGTTTCGATGTGGTCTGAAATTGATATCTAGAGTTTCGGTTCTGGCTTTAAAGATCATACTTATATCCGACGCAGAGAGGTCATCCCTTAAATAGTTGTTCTCACCCAAGTTCAGGTTGAGACTTCTATAAGTAGTTCTAGAAATAGATTCCCTTGCCCTATCCAAATGTGTCTGATATATGTGTTCATCTATAGCTGCAATGCAATCATACAAAATGTTTTTCCACTCTAAACTATTGTTGGCACTCAGATCCAATGAAATATTATGAGCCACCGCTAGATCTTTCCAATTTCCGAATAGAAGCATTAGATCGATATTGGGATTTAAAAACCATGATTTTTGTTTTTGTAACATTTATTTTAAGATCCCATGTGTCGCAAAAAGTTTTCAGTTTATTAATTTGAAGCTGTAGCGTCACGGATTATCAGTTAGAATAACGAGGTCATTAGCATACAATAAGAGTTTTATATGAATATCTCCAACGAAAACTCCTCCTGGTATATGATTCTCTATGTCGTTAATATACAGTGAAAACATTAAAGGGCTTAAAACGCAACCCTGTGGTACACCTGTTTCCGATTGTGATTGACTTTTCCCACTACACTCCATCGCAGACATATTTAATAAGAGTTGTTCATAAATCCGAATGAATTTTGTAGAGACCCCAGTCATTCCTAGTTTATATAACAGTGATCTTCTATTAATAGTCTTCTAAATATTAAGTCGGTTGACAATTTGCTGATAAACGACCTAAATGCTGCAAAAAGTGATCGGAAATTGCACCTCAAGATCAAATAATTAATACAATTTTTCTTTGTTTTATTTCATTTTAAAGTGCTGTACCTACCCAAAAAAACACCCCTTACTTACATGTTTCATTTTCAAATTAGTAAAAAAAAGAATTTGTAATAATTGTTCTGTTGCCTCAGTGATTGAAATTCGTTAAGTCAATTTAACATCGCACCCCTTATTTGATCTCCTTAAAAACTCATGTATAAGCAAATATAATTACAGTTGACTTGTTTCCAACTAACTTCTTAACGCCGCCCAAAACCTACACAACAATGCCTACTACTCCTTAAAAATAAATAACAATTTGAATCTATCTGATTTGTATCTATGTTAATTTGTGTAAGACAGATAAATACACAATACCCAAATCACTTACAATGGGGTATTCTTCTATACTTTACGACACGATACCCAATTTTATGGCGGAACAAACACCCAGAACACGTTCTTAACTGCTATCCCATCAACACCCTCGGCCTCGCCCCTCATTTTAATACACGCCATGCCACCACATCCCATTGCAAATAAAATGTTGCTCCGCGAAACGAATCCGTGCCTTGAATAATTCAAAATTGTAAAATAAATTATTAAAACGGGAACAGAACAATTCCTTAGAAAATACTTACAAATTGTTAATTTTTGGGTTCGTTCATCCGACTTAATAATTTATGTAACATCATCGTGGGACACAATTCAAATCTATCTGTATAGCAGAACCATGCTCGTGCTTGGATATATGTGGGAGGGGGCGGGGACGGCAATGGCGGTACACAACAAACATTCATGTCTAACCTATAAGATACCTTTCTTCTATATATTTGTGTCAACTTTCAAGGCACGATTTCTTATTATTTAGATGACTCGTGGAACAATGCTCGGGGTTATTGTTGGTAAATTTCTTATTTGCAATTTGTTCGAAATATTACCCAAAAATTTTAGTTATTATGGGCTTTGCTAAAGAAGATGGAGAAGATGGATACCCAACTATCAATTTCGTTAATCTTTCTTGTTTGTTGATCTCATTTGAGTCTATAAGGAGGAGCACTAATGCCAATTACATTTCGAGGTCGAGGCAAGTTGGCACACAAACATTCAGTCTTTTGAACATAATGAGGTGTTAAGACTTTCTCGAGAAAGGCAATAAAGCACAGACATTTTGTGTTTTGTGGAGAAACTAGATGAACTTTTTAAGTTTATTTTTTTCTGTTGTCGTACAATGATACCAACCCTTTTGTGTGCCACTTTTGTTCTTTTCTTGCTTTTGAAAGATAAATATATAAAAGTTTTCAAAGTTAAACAAAAAGATAGTTTTTCACTTGGCACATCCTTGAGTTCAAAAAATAAACAGCTTTAACTGAACGCAAATATCAAAATCATTGCCTGAACTTTTATAACTTTGAATTTGTTTTATTTTTTAGAAATTTGCACAAAAGTAAAATAAATTTCTTACAAAGTGCACGACTGGGTTGCACGAACTTGCTCTTGTGTGTGACAGTGGTTTTGGAGTAAGTAAGTAATTTAGGGAAAACCGGAGCAAGGTCGAAAATTTTGCAATCCAACCCCCCCCCCCTCCTCTCTTAGAATAGGGCCCACGAGGTCAAAAACATCAAAATGTTAGCTCACTATCCCTGACCAATATCCCCAAGTTTCATTAAATTTTAAACTTTTTCCACCTAAAAGTACCTATCGACTGGACTAATTATCAGTTTGGAATTGGAATTGTATCTCATCCCCTACAATTTCAAATAGAAATCTGAAAAAGAATCCAAATTTATTTTGGCTGAATGAAAATATGTACAAAATGGTTTAAAAGTTCTTATTCTATCGGAATGTCATAATTTTAGCAAATGGCGGTTACTGTCAAAGCGAAACTAAAGGGTGATTCATCGTGAGGTTTGATTTATAATCTATACATATAATAAAATTGTAACGGGTCGTTGTCTGTACATTGGAGATATAGATGCAAAATTAATATGGGGAGTCTCTATTAGACCCACAGAAGCCAAAACAATAGTTTTTATAATTTTTGTCTGTCTGTCTGCCTGTCTGTATGTTTGTACGCGCATCACGCAAAAACTACTGCATGAAATTGAATGCGGTTTTCGCAGATTTATTGGTAGTACGCCAACTTAAAATATAGGCTACATTTTATCGCAGGAAAATATATAATTCTTGTTGTTTTTTTTAAATTGCTGAAATCGAACGTTATTCAATGAACTTAACGCAAAATTAAAAGATTTTAAGGAAGTTAGCGTCTCACTTACATAATAAAATAGCGCCACACTTACCTACGTATACATGAATAGAAATAAGTTAGTCGTTCTGAATAGAAGTTACATCAAACACATCATAGATGGCGCTATTTACCACCATATAGACAATGTCTCATTCAGCGAAAGCAGAAATCGAAAAATAATGTAAACATAAGGAACGGTGAACGAGCAATACTTACGCCCAAAACTGATGAAGCGCAGCTGCCATAAATATCAGTATCGGCGCGTAGCATCGTTTTGAAAGTGGGCATTCCAATTAGGTATATTGCTTCAGAACTTAATCCTCCAACTTTCCAATTTAAACCGTTATGATACTTCGAAATAATATTATACAGAAGTCAAATTATTCTAAAATCCACGCGTACAAAGTAGCTGGCAAAAGCTAGTGTAAAATAAAACACATAAATTTGAAAGTGAATTTAAAATTTGTTTTATTGGTTAAAAGAACAATAATTCATGGCATTTACTTTTTCAAAATAATGTCATGTTAATGTTGGCAACGACTACATCTGAAATATTCATTCGGAAGGTCCAATTTTGGGCGACTCGTTCGAGCATATAGCGACTGGTTTCTCGCGAGTAATGTTGAATTCAAAAACGTCAATCGTAGCTGGCTTATTCCTGAAGACCTGAGATTTTACATATCCATCGAGAAAATAGTCCAAAGGTGTGATATCGCACGATCTAAGTTGCAAATTTACCCCAGCAAAATACCTAAGTGCTCACCAAAATTATTTCTCAACAAGTCCATTGTTTCACGCCCTTTATGGCCCGTAGCACTGCCGTATTGTTGAAACCAGACCTCAACGAGACCATGGACTTGAATTTCAGGAAGCACATAGTCCTTTAATATGGCGCTATAAGGCTTACCATTGACGGTACCATTCTGATTTGCCTCATTTTTGAAGAAATATAGACCAATGATTCCACCGGCCCATAAACCAAACCATACCGTTGTTTTTAATGGATGTAATGATAGCTCAAATATGGACATTTTGTTTCCATTGAGCCGCAGAAATGGTCTTCATCACTCAACAAAATTTCACGATAAAACACCTGATTTTCATTTAATTTTTCCAATAATACAGCTGAACAATTTGGGGACGCTGTTGTGGTGTGAGTCTTTTTATAATGACTTGCCAAACAATACTGAACAAAAATGACAGACCAGTTTAGGAGTCACAAGTGATCTGTCAAAAAAAAAAACCTATTGAAAATGAAACCTCACGATGAATGAGTGATTCCATATTAGTTGGGTTTCAGAGTTTCAGCTCGGGCGCCATTTATTTGTGAATAATTAAACTGGTATCGAACATCAGTATTTTGATATTGAAATTTAAGAATAGGAATATTCCCTTTCTTTCTTTTCAAATCAGGACTTCACAGCCAGCATTCGAAAATCAAGAAAAATGACTAATCCGAGCAATAAGACAAATAATTAATACCCCATTTTGTGTAATTTTTTTTTTAAATGTATTTAATGATAGAAATGTTGGAAATTCTGACATATATTTGACAGGAAATAGGCCTAAATAATAATGAGATTAAACCAAAATATAAAAGCAATTGAAATTCTAGCTACACATTTCAAGGCCCAGTTCTCTTGACCTCGTTTCAAATGCTCGTGCCAAGTATTCAAATCTACAACAAAATGGGATTGTTATTTAAAAAAAAACTGTATTTCATAAAAGCATGAATTTTCTAAATTCTATATATTTCAAATCATTTCTGGAATAATTACAAGAATAAAAAATCCAATAGGATATTTCGGCGCACACGCTCTAACCACTCAATAACAACAACTATCATGCACTCATCTCCACGCAATTCCATTTATATCCCTCAGATACTAAAACGGCTGCTTTGAAATACAAAAAAAAAAAATGTTTAATAAAATGCATTGCGGGAGTCTGCGTTAAATAATTTCGTAATAGCACACGCCTAACATGCATTTTCGATAGTTTTTCGCAAAAAAAAAAAAAAAAAAACAAAAAAAACTAATCTTAAAATAGCTTCTGACGCGATTTGAAATGCGTATTCGAATGTAAAATTTATTACTTTCAAAAAATAAACTATCTAATATTGTAGTTGTATATAGTTGAGTGGAACACCCTCAATTTAATAACTAGCTCTTGTTCCAGAATCAATAATTCACATGAATTTTTTGTTCAGGCGCCAGACGATTGCTTGCTCGCACCGCACCGACCGACCGACATGGTCTGACATATTCGACCAAAACAAACGAAACGCCGCCGCCGGCCGACGACTGACGTTTCTGACCTCCACTTGTCACTTGAAGTATCTATTTATTTGACTTTATTCTTTTCTCATACATCGAAATTACATCATTTCCTCAGCATTTTGTTCTAATGATATTATTTTTTACTTGCGATTATAGGTACTATAAGGCAAGTTATGGATTCGTGCAGAAAAAAAAATTTGAGATAACAATCACACATGACATTACGATGATAGAGAAGTCGAAAAAAGTGGGTCTGGGAATTCCGTCCGTCTGTCTGTCTGTCTGTCTGTCTGTATGTCTGTTCGCGCCTCTGGAGGCTGAACGGGTGGGCCGATTTGCTTCAAATTTGGTATTTAGGATTTATTTGGCCGTCCCTCGGAACATATTTTTTATTTTTGCTCTAGGTCCAAAAATAACGGCACCTGCCATACAATCTTGAAGACAAAAATTGATTTTCTCAAAAACGGCTCTAACGATTTTGATAAAACTTTCAGAATGCTATTTTTGCAAGAAAATCTATCTTTTGGTTTGAAATTTTTTTTCAAAATTTGTCTAATAACGGTACCTCTCATAGAACCAGTATTTTCAAATCAAATTTTTTCGTAAACTATACATTCGATTTCAATAAAATTTTGACCACAGGAAGTCATTTATAATTTTATTAATATGGCATTTCAAAATTTTCAAAAACTTTTTTTTTTGATTTTTTATAATTTTTTCAAAAAAATTTTTGGTTTTCGAAATATGTTGGAAACGGGTACATTGATTTTTTTTTAAATTATTTTTCAAATGTAAACTACGGATTGCCATATATTTGCATACTCAAATAAATTTCAAAATATTTTTTGAAAAAGTTTTTCAAAAATAACCTTTTTAAAAAAAAACTGGTCCAACGATTTTCAATATTTTTTTTTCCTAAATTGACGTATAGCTTTGAAATTTTATTGCATACTTAGTTTTTCCGAGAAAACTCTTAAACTAATTTAAAAAATAAAAGAATTTTCGAAATTATTTAATTTTTTTTAATATCCATATATGCAGCCACTACGCAATTGCTTATCATAAGAGCAAGTTCGTGCGACCCAGTCGTGCATTTTATTTTTTTTCATTTCAGGTAACTTTTTCATATGGGACAGTCGGACAGTTGTAGTAAATCAGATGTAAGATACAAGATACAAAAAAGGTTAAAAAAAAGTATCTTCGAGTTGGGAAGTTGTAATTTCCTTTATTAAGCTGAAGCGCACTTGTGTGTGTGGGGGGGGGGGGGGGGGGGAAGACTCTATTTTTTTTATGGAAAAGCCATCATCATATACATAAAATGATGGCAATTAATTTGAAAACAAGCTCCCAGCCCAGACACTTCAGATGGTTTGTTGTAAATTGAGTTATTATCTAGGAACAGAATGACTGAAATGAAAACTGACTTCATTTCGAATATAATTATGCAAATGATGATGTAATTTTATTTATTGGAAGCACCTTGAATGGCTTGTGTATCGTTAATTTGAGACAATATTATTGGATTTGTATTTGAGAACATTAAGTCGTCTCTATCTGAGTTAAGAGATCTAGAGAATGATAGATAAGTCAGTTGAAATTGTGTCGTTTTAAGGTGTTGGTCTCGACTCAATCATCAAAATTGTATCTGCTTAACATAATTTGGGATGAAAGTGTATGAAAATAGATTTTATGGGATTAAGGGCAAATCTGTGAATTATCACTCTATATTTAACAATTCGCAGAAACCCGTATGAATAATGTATCTTGAAGATGTGCCAAAGAAGGTTAGGAAATATTTGCATGATAAAAGATAATGTGGGCTGCCCTGGAATGTATTTGTTTTTATTATAGCTTTGTATTCATTACTCCATAAATGTTTGCTTTTTGATTTACGTAGGTGAATGAAACTGATAAGAAGAATCTGACAAAAAAAATGGAAGAATATAAATTTTTAAAAAAGACTGTTTTATTAACAATGAACCGTAAAAAACAGAAACAATTCATATAAAAAGGTGAATTACCTAAAATTACAGGGCCATATAGTCAGAGCTCTTCAGAATTGTGTAAAATTTTCTACAAATACTGGCGGTGATGATGACACCGTTAACATTAAAACAAATTAAATTCACTGACCCAAAATATTCTGCCTGGACCATTTTTTACTTGCGATTAGAGGTACTATATACGGCTACTACGATTTTCTAAGAACGTTCTAAAAAACTTTTTTGTGTAAACGTATGTTTTGGGTAGAAAAATCAGATTTTCTCGTAAACCACTTGATGGAGTTCGATAAAAAAATTTTATGTGAAATCCCTTTTATAGACGAAATATTATAAATTCTTAAATTTTTCAAAAAAGATGTTTTGAGTTTTTTTTAATAAAAGTCAATTTTTTTTGAATTTTTGGTTTTTTAAAAACGGTTAGATCAATTTTATAATTTTTTTTTTGATAAAAACTACAAAGTGCTAAAGTTGGTATACTCAAATGAAAATTGCAATATGTTTTCGAAATGCTTAAAAAAAAAAGTTTAAAAAAAACTGGTCCGACGATTTTGAAAAAAAATGTTCCTAAAATTCGAAACAGTGAAAGAAACTGATTTACTAGTGATTTTTGACTAATAAATATGATTCTTTTCTTCCTAACATTTTTTTTTTTAAATCTCAAATCCAACGGCAATTGGCACACATTAGAGCAAGCTCCTGGCGTTCCAGTCGTGCACTTGATTTTTTCTTCATTCGCAGCTCACTGCCCTTAGTCTTGTCCAGTTTAGTTGAAGATAATATTTTCGGTTACCCGCTTCAAATAGGTTGAGGATTCTAAGAGTATGATCTAGGTAGCTCTATTTAGTTCCATGTTTTCTGCATCCATTGATTTCAACAATGTGACGAATTTGTTACGGTAAATTTTACCGCAACAAAAACTTCCCTTCGGTCGTTCTTTTTCCCTTTTCTTTTTCTCGTTGTGGCTGCAAAATATTGGCGAAGTTGAGGGCAACCATGGTCTCATCAACCAGTGGTGTACCTAGCCTTATTTTGCAAAAGCAACCCAAGCAGGTGTTCGAGTACGACGTCCGAAAACGAGAAGAGCCGGCGGATGAGCCGAAGAAGTAACGAGTCAGGCGGACTCTTACTTACTTAAAACGACCAACAACAACTTAACATCTTTTTATTAAAATCTTTTCATTTTAACGTAACGTAATTTTAACATTAACTTAAAATAACGTAAATTTGTTAAATGTACAAAATGGGTTTTTAACGCGTTTAGATTAGTTTTATAGAATTTTTAAAATAATGATTAAAGTAACGCTCCTCTCTGTATTTCCGAAAATAGTTTGTTGAATAATTCACGCTTCGAATCCCGCGCGATAGTTGTAGAGTAGTAGGAAAAAGCCTATTTGAGACTTCTCCTCAATTTTGTTTCTTATCAATTTTTCTCGAAAATAGTTTTAGTTATAAAATAGTCTGAACTCGTCCATAATGTTTCGACAAGTTTTGGAAACACATCCAACAACTTGTCGAAACGTTGTTTGTGTGCGTGAGAGTAAAGTTTTGGCAAGTTTTGGAAACACATCCAACAACTTGTTGAAACCGTGTTTGTGTGCGTGTGAGTATGTTTCGTTAGATCCCACCACGGTAGTTTTCTAGGAGAGCGTCATGCTTCCAGAAAGCCGTGACCGATGATCTCGAAACGAATGGTTGTGTTGTAGCGTTGTATGTATGAGTGAATGATTGGAATGGACGAGGGAAGAAAGTTGTTGATGAAAATTAGCTTGGAAGGCACTCTTGTGAGAGCCTTAAAAGCGTAAACTGAATTTTTGTGAAAAAAAAAAAATCGAGAAATTTTGAGGAGGAAAAGAATCGAGGAGGAGACATTTTTCTTTTTGGATATTGGATTTTCGAATCGAGGATTTTGAAAGTGGAAATAGGATTCGAGACGTGAGAGTTTTAAAGGGGAAACGGAGATAGGAGACGAAAATCATTACCAAAAAGATAAGTAGTTTGTGTTTCATTTTGAATATAAATATATATATTTGTAATTCCAAAGTATATATATTTATATTCTTGTATTCGCTCATATTTTTTTTTTTTGTACGCGCTTTAACTTTGTTGAAGACCCATTTTTCTTTTATATTTTCTTTTATTAGTTGCCTTTCTTTTCGTTTGATTTCCAATTGCTTACCTTGAGCCAAACGGCCGTATTAAATATTGTGTCTAAAATACTTTTTTTTTATTTGAAAAGACTTTTGGGTTTTAGTCCAGGGATCTTCTGTCCCATGGTTTCCCAAAACAATAAAATAACAATTTAAATATAACACTCTTTCTTTTTATTTAAAACATCGGTTCTTCGAATTCCATAATTAGTTTTGGAATTTTCTAATTCGTTTTTTTTAAAAAAATTCCTGGCGCCCGCTTTTTTTGCACCCTACTGTGCAATCATAAATTTTCTTCTTTTGATAAACTATTTTGATTGCGGAATCAATCAAGTTTATCAAAAGAAATACAAAATTCTTCCACTGAACCCACCCCAGCTGAGCAGCCGTGGTGACAGCTATTCTGATCTAGCTGTTGTTACACTTTTTTTTTCGCATTCGCTTTCGTGTTCTTCGTTCGTGGCAGATTGAATAAACAAATAGTTAATTCGTGTCTGTGCCGCCGTCGGTGCGCGTTAAAACCCTTTTATTTTTTTTTTAATTATCTTGATCGCGGTGTAAATAGAAATCGGTTGTTTTAATAATTCGAAAATATAATAATTCCCTCCCCCTATCGTGTTCGTGTCGCGGAAAAAAGTGTAATAAGGTTATCGGATATTTGGAATCTACCCGCACAGACAGAGACAGTTGTTGGCGATAAAATCTGTCCACTTACTTTTGATACCATTTACTACCTAGCATTTACTGAGGATTTCAAACTTTATCAATTTGAAATTGGCATTTTGATGGAGTTGGAAATTTTCACAGTGTCTTCGGAGGTTGGAATCCAAGTTTCAGCCATCAAAGCCGCTGTATTTTCAGCTGTTTGGCCTGTGTCAATGTCGCTGTATAGCCCCTACTTTTCGTGGATGAATCTTCTCTACCTTCCATTATTCAGCCCAATATTGTCACAAGAAACTTTCTTTAAAAAAACTGATCCGATTTTAATTCTATGGTCTGAAGGTTTCTGCAGAATCGGGATGTTTAGGAGCTGGTATAGTGTTTTTTTGTCCTTCTTTTCCAGAAGAAACAACACTATAGTCCGGTCAAAATAGACGTTTCGAATTACAAAAATTCCGACAGAGCTAAATTTTTGGTGGAGACCTTTGGTACACCACAAGAAATAAAGTGTCAAAAGTCACAAAAAAGTAGCCTTAACAAAAATTATAAATCTTAAAATTTTCTACAAAAATGGTCCTCATACTTTTTTTCTAAGAGTCACCATTCCTGAAATATCGTGATTCTAAAACTTTCACGTTGTGCATGATATTCACAGCACATACAACATATGTATATGCCACGTACATACATTTGTCCAGTCGTCGCGAGGACCAAATACTTCAAAAATTTCTACCTTGCTCCGGTTTTTATTTCAGTAACTTTTTTTCCTTACGTTGTACGGCAAAAACCTTTTCACTTTTTTGAAGAACGTTAAATTTCATAAAATTTTGATTGTGCAAAAATTGTTGTTTATCAATTTGTAACTTCATTTGGCCCTTCGAAAAACAGTTAATTTTTCAGAATTTGCTAAAAAAATTCCAAAAAAAAACTGCTTATTTCTTCTAATACAGTTTACCCGAATAGTAACCATATAACTACATAAAAATGATTACAACAATATTTCATCATTATTCGGGTTTCGGGTATATCAGAAGAAATAAGGTCTCCACCAAAATTTATCTCAGTCGGAATTATGGTAATTTGACCACTATTTTTTATATCTGATTTGACCGGACTACTATTAGAACGATTGATTCTTCGTTTGATCATTACACTGACATTATTTTCAGAAAATATAACCCAAATAGAAAAAATCCTTGGCTGGCTACTTCACAGCTTTATCTGTCCATGGTGAGGCTTTGTCCAAGTCTCCAATTATGATACCCTGCTGCTTAAGACAGTACCTACACATTTTGTCCCGATTAACTTACAAATCCATCCTCGCGGCCTATACTTCAAAGCTTGCACCGTTCTTCGGATAATGTCAATATCAAGTATTTTAACAGATCCATACAAAATCTTACAACTTTACCACACACGATTGCCTTTTGGAACTCCCTCTCTTTTTAACGGGCGCATTCCTCATCCATCAGGTCTCCTGAGACTCGATACAGATCAACCACTCATACAGAGCATTACAGTGCTGCAATTGATTCGCGTTCAACATTCACGATTGTAAAATTGTTAAAACGTACCCGGAGGGAGGGGGGGGAGGCATGCCTTTCAGAGATGCACCTTGTCGTCTTTGCCCCTTTAAGAGTTTGACTTTCCCACGTTGCATCCGCTTTTCTGTTTCTTTGTGCTCGCTCAAACAGATATTTTACTTGGGTTTTCTAAAAACTCCCCAATCCAAATTAAAATAAATTACTTCTAGTCTTTCCGTCATGTAAATTAAAGAAACCCTCTCTAAACCCACAAAATAATTGCAGTCCTCTAGGATCCTAAACACTCAATTGACAATATAAAACCATTTTTTTCATTGCTAAACGATTTATTAAAGTTCCTTACTCTATACATGTGGTTCCCAAAAAGATTCCAATTTAAAACCACTTGAGGGCTGGTAACGATTCCAGAGAAGTATAAAATTACAATTTCCCTCAGAAACCCTTTTTCGCTATCAGTTGCCATTAGCTATAAGGCATTAAGCCATATTAATGCCGAGCACCCAATAAACACATTCGTCCTTGTATTAAAAAAAGGAAGTCCTTGCTCAACAAACTACCAAATCACACACGTTCTCCTTAAATATAACATATCCATTACATATTGCCATTGGATTTTGAAGGGAAGCAGCCATTAAGCTGAACCTTCACAATTCTACTTCCACTCTTCTTCCTCCCCTGCCTACCCTGTGCAGACGCAGAGTGTTCTCGTATAGTCATTTCCTAATTTGGCTGTTTCGTATGTATTTCAAAATTCTGATCATGAAAGTGCTGCGGGATGGGTTAATAAAGGCCCTCCCTCTCCTCCAGCTTCTCCGACTTCCTCGACATTTAATATAGTTTAAGAAATCCGGCAGTAGCGTAAGCAAAGGCGGCGGCGTGCGGCGGCAACAAGTTTGCCCTCACTTTTACTAACCCCCACGCAAGTTTCGAGTTAAAATTTACTACTTCTTGCAGAATTCTATTGCCTTTTGGGAGTTCGGTCACGTCTCAGGTCGTCGTTTTTCGGGCGTTTTGTATGTTTGAATGTTTATGGATTGAAGTATTTTGGGATCAGTATTAGCCGTAAGCATGTTAAATACCCCATAAAATTGATAAGTTGCTGATGGTAAATTATCATAGTTTTGGACTTTTGGATGAGATAAGAGATAGGAGGAGGAGTGGGAGTGTGAGTGGGATGTAAATTTCTTGCCCAAGAGTTCATCGACTGTTTTAGTAATCAGCTTGAGATTTGCTTTTTTTTGTATTATTATTTATTTGGGGTTTGTTTGATAAAGTGTCTATCTATTCAGTAAAAATATCGATGCTGCCGAATTCAAGTTTTGTTTTTGGATAACATAAATTTATAATCTACATTTATACGAGTTTTGAATAATCTAATGGGACATGATGTGTAAGAGTTGTGAGTTGGAGAAGTATCAGAACTTTCAGGCAATCGTTTTAAGTGCAAAGGTCCCGACTACTCGTATCTCATAAATTAAAGCATTGGGATCTTTTAATAAAAATGTCATACTTCATAACACAAGGACATCCGGGATGTATTTTATTCAAATGAAAATAAATTGGCATGCAAGATAGGTATCTTTGAGTTTTAATAACATTGGCGGATCTATATTGTCTGAGGTACCACAGGGCGAAATATCTCAGATTTTTTTTTTTATTCAAACGGAAAATAGCTCTTCTGAAGAAGCTATTAAACAGCACTCAAATTAATACCAAACCAAGAAAATTCTTGACAAAGCCCTTGCGAGGTTAATTAAGAGTTCTGGAATTCAAGGAACGAAGGGATTAAATAGAAAATGTAAGCTGAAGAGCGCTTGCAATCATGGTTCAGTTGGCGGCGGGCGATTTCAAAGTGACTTTTATTACTGTATGCCTGGACGAGTTTTTGAAGCAATCTTTCACTCCAATAAGGCTCAAGAAAGTAAGACACTCTTGTTAAGATGAGGTATGTTCTTTGAACAATCTGAATTATACCAGAGCCAATAGGTGATTCTCCTAAGAAGACCGGACTTTAAATTTCAAGGTTCCAGTCGTCTTGCTGTAGGATATTATGCAAAAACATTACTTCATTTCAAGGAGAACACGGTTGTCATCTTATGTTGGGAATTGAAAGTTCTCGAAAGTGGCTTTGGCTTCCCTGTCGATCATTCATTCTCATTTCACGTGCAGACACGTTTTAGCATTGAAGTGGTAGTATTTGGATTAGATCAGAGTCACTATAAAGATGGCACTGTTTCATTGAATCATTTTCTCTACTTTATTTTGATATAGATTTTCTAGATTTAGATTAGATTTTTATTGTTCCTTAAATAGTTACAATAATGTAAGCATGGCTTTGCCGTCTGCCTGATTAGCAACTCAAGAACATAAAAGATTCAAAGTTTTTAAAGATATGGTTTTTCAAAATTTTTTGTTTAAAATTCTGCTTCTATAAGCTAGTGCTGTTTTACAAAATTGAAACATTTTAGGAACATCCATTTCATTGAGAAACCTTAGTATTTATTCTTCTGATAAAAAATCTCTTCCTAGTACATGTCTTCTTGTTTCTCTGAGAACGGGACACCTTCCAACAAAATCAAAAATATCTTCTCTTTCCGCCATATTACACATTTCGCAAAGTAAGGGAAGATCATCACGGTGGGGTATGGAGTTGAGACCTAAAAGTTCACCTCGCAGTCTAAACATATTTGATATTTGTTCCGTCGTGAAGTCATCTCTAAAATAGTTGTTTTGGTTTAAGTTATAATTTAGCTTACTGTATATCATCCTGTACATTGATTCTTCTTCTTCTGCTATTTTGATATAGATATTAGCAGACTTTCTTATCCCTTATTTTCCAAAGTCTTGTAGATATAATATCTCCTTGAAATTTCGGAAGAAGTGTTTCTTAGGACCAGTTGTACAATGGGGGTTCAACCTCGGATCAAAATTGAAAAACGATTTAGGTACCTCGATTACTGTGTACGTAATTAAAGTTTAGACGGTGGTTCAAGAGTTAACTCACCGATTTCCGTGGATTTAATAAAGTTGACTCTCGGATCAAGAAAAAAACGGGGTTCAGTGCTGAACCACTAATTTACAACTTGTACTTAGCCTTTGATTTTTTGGAACTATCTTAAGACCGACTATTCAAAGATAGCGAACAATTTAATGAAAGGACTGTCAACTATTGTGAAAAATCTTACCGCTTAATGAAGGGTTTTGGTACAAAATTTCGAAAACCTAAATCCGAAAAAAATAAAAAATTGTTTTCATGAAAGACTCCCAAGTTGAAAAGGCAAAAGATATCAACGCATTAGATAGAGTTCTTGCTGATCTTGATGGAATGTCGAGAGTTCTGCAGAATCATCCTGCATAGTTGACTAAAGTTTAAGGGATTGCTCTGTGATATATGGGTTTATAAAATACTTTCATTCCATTTCAAGACTTATCGGGTCAATTTTTACCGAAAGAAGAAAGTTATAACTAAGGCTAAGTTAAGAGTAAAAACCACTTCTTCACTTGTTTCAAAAAAAGGCGTGTAAGCTGGAACTTCCCAAAACAAACAGCTGTCAAATTGTAATCAATAAAAGCGTGTCCAGAAAAACCGAGCTTCCCATCAGTAAACAAGATTATTTCAGGCAAAACAATTTAAAGCTTTTAAAAGCGATAAAGCGATTGTTTAAAGCTTTTCAGAAAAATTATGTTGGTCTGATTTCAAAAACAATTAAGTGTTAGGGTGATATCGCTTTACTCGTAAGCCTTTTGAGTAACTTGCCTTACAATAAGGCAAGTTATAGATTCGTGCGAGAAAAAAGAAAACATGACAGTTCTGTCCTTCCGTGTGTCTGTCTGTCGTTCAGTTTGCACCACGGAACTTGGGTTTATGTTTCTGGGACCAAGATTTAAGATTATTGTCATACAAAATCATTAAAAAGCTTAGTTTTGTTTACAGAAACAGCTCCAACGATTTTAATAAAACATTGTAGATGCTGTTTCATTTTAACAACCTAGCTTAAAGGTGGACCTTTATGGATTCGTTTAAAAATATTAAAATATTCTCATTACTCGATTTTCTTTGAAATCATACATTCTCGTGAACCACATCCGATTTCAATTACATTTTTGAATAAAAGAAGTCTTTTACGATACAGTGAACAGTTATTTGAAAAAAATATTCTTCCTCTTACTGATACGCTCACAAAAATGAACCGAACGATTTCGAATACTTATTTGTTTTCCAAGGCACCCATTTAGTAGGGAAATATTATTGCATACATTCTAGTTCCAGTTAAAAAAGGATAATCTGGATTTTGTTCCAATGGTTACTTGGGTTCCCTCCTAACGACTAACATTTCTATACACCAACGAAAATCCTAGAATTTTAATTTTTTTGCAATAGTTCTCCGAATATATGCCAAATTGCTTTTTTGCTCCACCACTCCAACAATACTCCTTTTAATCAAACCAAAAGAGGCTTACACCAGAGGCACCTTGTTTTTGAATCATTAAATTATGCATTCACATTTACATTTTAACAAGCAATAAGACTCTTTGATGTATTTATAAATGTTTTCCGTTCCAAAATTCCCAATTCTACATGACTTAAATTTATATTGAACCATACAAAAATCCAACAGTGAGACATAAATTGCATGCAATTCTCAACAGACACATTCATTGCATTCATCGCACATTCGTTGCAATTAGAACGCATGAAAGGGAAACCAAAAAAAAAAAAAAACCAAAAGGCCAAAGCATGCAACACAAAAATTGGAGAAGATACTCGTACACTACTATAACGTTTTCCAATTTTACACAAGGACACAAATCAAAAGGACATTCAATTGGCTTTTGTGTCATCATTGTTTGTCGCATATATATAGGAATACGAAAGCATGAGTACGTATGATAGTGCTCGGCTGATTCAGTGCTGACATCAATAGAATTTTCTCGAAAGGATCTGCTGAATGTGGGCTTCTAGCTGGGTAATCTAATCCTTTCTATACAAAACACATATACATATAGAGATAATGTGTTGTATACATACCTACAATACAAACACATAGTATAAAAGCACTGGAAGTTGACATAGACTCAGATATGTAGGCCTATTTTTAGTATCCTGATGGCTCTATAGTCTATACAATACAGAATACATATCTCGTCCTAACAAAACTAATTTGTTGTTCCACTCAGCCTTCTCAGTTCTCACGAGGGAATGGCTTCGCATTGAATTGCGTCAGCTCTTTTGCCGGTTCTTCTTTATTGCTCTAATTGCAGGATAAATAATGAAACTGGATACAAAATTTTTAGTACACTTTTAAGCTTATGGCAGGACGACAACAGTCTGTGTGTATATGTGGGTTGTTTATATTTTGCTATAGCATTCAGCCAGAGTGGCGATTCCAGGGGTGTACCTATTCTATTATATTTGAAAAGGGCCTGAAACGGTTTAATTTGGGTCTGTCATTTCTTTTCAGGGGCCCAGAAAAGTTATGGTGACACAGGTGACATCTGTCAAAATATTCTGACTAAACGTAAATAGAGCTCATTTTCATGTTGTAATGGGTGATTCATCGTGAGATTTGATTTTCAATTGGCTTTTTTTTGACACATGACTCATATCAAACTGCTTTGTCATTTTTTTTTTGTACGTATCATTTGGCAAATCATCATGGAAAGACTCACACCACAGCAGCGTCTCTATTTTCAGTGAATGGAAAATCCAGTGTTTTACCGTGAAATTTTGCTGAGTGATGAAGCCCAGTTCTGGCTTCAAAATGTAAATGCCATTAATTGTTTTTTTAATCGATATTAAAAATTTTAAGTTCACTTTAAAAATTTTCAAATTGTTGTGTTTTTAATTTTACATTATAAATCAAACCTCACGATGAATCACCCGTTAAGTATTAGTATTCTCAGGCTTTTGATTATTTTTAAACTCCTTGATAAGCCCATATCAAATATTGCAAAGAATAAACAATTTCTTTGTTCTGAAGGCGTTCCGAGAATACCTTCCAGGCTGGGCATTGGCCCTACCTTACCGACGATTTGTTGTCAAAGAAATCGTTATTAATGACAACCCAAACTCCAATATTTGTTGACAAGTCAAACTAGAACTTGTCAAGTTCGTAGAGACTGTTTCTGACAAGTGATTTCATACGGAGAGAATCTACATTACCGACTGTGAAAGCTTTTCTCTCACCAATTCGTAATAAAGCTTTTTTTCAATATTCTCTGTGTTGAGCTGGTTGTCAAAACTACGTCATACCTTCACAAAGTGATAGAAAGGTTTGAAGGATTATGCTAATTGGTGAAGCATGTGTCAGTTTAAAAAAAAACAACGAAATCTGGCTTTTGGCATTGTTACAGCAAGTGTCCTGTTTTAAGAACTCGGAGAGACTATAAATATTGATAGCCCCTCAAAAGATTGAGTTTTTTACATTTTACACATCAAATCCAGCCCTGATTATCATGATGATAGAGGTAATTAAGGCTACAATCCGGAGCCATCGTGGAGGTGGCTTTTTTAAAGGTTCAATGTGGGTTAGGGAGAAACAGTTCCTCTTTTTTTTTTTTTATAAATAAACCCCTAAAGTCAGCAATAATAACACTCAGAGAGGATTGATTGTTGTATTTGTTTAGTGTTGATGCGGCTTTGTGGCAATGGAAAAAAAATGTTGTCGGAGATCTCTGATGCTATGGCAATTGATTTTAATTCTGTACTGCAGTGCAAAGAAGGATATTAGCGTGAGCGACCTCGGATGATGTATTTTTTATTGTATCATCCACTCAATGGTTTGCCTGTTGAGCAAGGTTGCCCATTGACAAATGTCAATTGGTTATGAGAGCAAGCTTTTTTTTTGTTTGGAAATTGATATGAGTATGACCATTTGAATTTAACACTTCACCGCATCATAAATTCTGAGTGAGTTTAATTTGTTCGATTAAATACAATAAATTAAAGAAGCTATGTGCTTGTTAATAGGATTGTACGTGAAGCCTTTTTTTGAAGTTTACTTTTTTTAAAGTTTTATATTTTTCAATATTAAAAATGTTTACACCCACAAAAACTTAGAATAGATGGTTGTCCCCAACAGTGAGACATTTTTTGCAATCACTACACTTAAAAGTTTTTTCAGTGAAGTAAGGAAAAGCAATATATTGAAAGTACTCGCGAATCTCGGTTGTCTCACTGTTGCCTTTAATGTGCTTTTGTCTCACAGTTGGATTTTGTATGCCTACAGTAAGACAGCATCATCCCGGCAAAAGAACACAAGTTAGAAGTTAGATAATTTGAAAATGATTTTGTTTTTAACTAAAATCAATTGACCTAAGTGTCATATTGCACTAAGATATGATTTGTGTCTCCTATTCGTCTTGTAGTAGTGAGATTTTTTTTTATTTGTGAAAATAGAAATGTGTAGATAGAGCCACTGTCCTATTATTAAATTTAGAATTCTACCCCTGTCAGCAAATTAACTATAAATAATATTGAAAAAGTAAAGTCAATTCAAAGTTGCTTGGAGCTTATTGATATGTCCCACTGCTTGTAATGTCTCACTGTTTGTTTATTTTCCAATTTGAATTTTTTTTTGGCGGAACTGCATAGCCTTAGCTTAAAGTTTTATTAAAATCATTGCATCTGTGTTCGAGAAAATTAAGCTTTTTGTTAAGGATTGAATGGCAGGTAACAAAATTTTTGGATCTGAATAAAAACAAAAAATCTTAGAGCACAGGTGTGTCAATAGACTGGCAGGACTGGAGGAATATTTTATCTACGCACCTATTATCATAATATGAATATGGTAGCTTAAGGAATTAATGGTTCAATAAAGTGAGGTTCATTTTTGAATATTATTATTAGAAGTAAACTTAGTCCAACAGTGAGACATACCACGCAGTCAGAAGAATTGATTGCCAATGAAAAAACCGCAATAAATGATCTTAAACTTTTTATTTTGACTGCTAGTATAGGTAGAGTTCGGTGCAAAAATAATCGAAGACCAACAGTGGGACAATTTCTTTTATCTTTAAAACAAATAAGTTTGGGTAGCGAATAAAAAATGTAACATCTTGCTTTCGAAAACTATTTAAATGCATTGCATCAATACCAAATATACAGTCATTTCAAGATAAAGTGTCTCACTGTTGGTGACTTCTTTTCATTCTACTGCAAATGGAATCTCTTTATTAACACGCTACAGTAATTTTTTAAACACATTTAATCTGCCAATAAGCTTAATACATCGAAGTACATAACTGAGTTGATTTATTTAAACAAAACAAAAAAACACATCAGCTAATTGCAAAATATCTTGCAACATAAAAATAAAATAAAAAATGAAAAAACCAACAAATACCGGATCGTTTCATGTTTCTTTACAAATATTCTGTACCCATTACACACATTAATATGGTAGAGTTTTATATCAAAAGGGCTGGCTTGAAGGTTGTTTTTTAATTAAAAAGCTTTTCCCAGTAAAAAATAAAAAAAGTTTGTTTTTGGTTGTTTTCGTTTCGCTTTACAATAAATCAACAAACCTGTCTGTCTGTCATAATGTCATAATTTATGTGGCATTTCAAAGTAAACACAAAATGTAAAATACCCGAATGAGTTTTCCAAATATGTGCATGCATTTCATATCAGCTTTTATAATGAACTGCAGACAATACTGATTCTATCTTCTGTCCTTCTGTGTGGGCGGTGTATTAAAGTATCTGTAAACGTATCGATTTTGTTTAAAGCGAAGGTTTAATTTTTAAATATGTACTTTATTTTCCTTCCGGCCAAATATGTTTGTCATATTTATTAAAAATGAAAGCTAAAAATTGAAATTTAATGTGAAAAGAATTCAGAAACGTTTCTCAAAAAGGATAAATTAATAAACGCGCTACCTTGAGTGATTGGTATAATTTTATAATGTGTATGTGTTGGTGGTGGTGCGGTGGATATACAAAATCCATCAACGGAAATGGCGGACATCATTAATATTTTATTTCATTGATTGAAAAGGTGAAAGCCGTTTTAACAACATTATTCCAATTATGCTAGAATCCAATTTATTTTATGGTTTTACACTAGCGAGCGTACTTTGACGGAATTAAAAAACTATCAGCGTTATAAATAAAAAAATGAAAAGCTTTGAAATTGTTTTATGAATGAGATGATGACAAACAATGGGATCATAAGTCAATGATTTGTAATCCTTAGGGCCTGCTTTTCAGCGTGAGACTAAAATTAATTCTGAGTTAATCTGCAAATATTGATAAATTTACTTTAGAATTATTTTTTCAAATGATTTTGTATTCACTATCACAGTCTAGTACATACTGCTTAGTTCATTGAAAACAAAAATGTTTTAAGAGAGAAAAAACTTTCCATGTTTAAAATTTGGTCGAAATCAGTCTAGTAGTTTACGAAAATTTCTTTGTGCTTTCATTAAACCAACCTGAGATTTCCATAAAAATCGATTTAGTCAATTTCGAGGAAAACGGTTTTCTGTAGGTGTAAATATAAAAGATGCATAATTCATAACTTGAAGAGCTTTTGTTAAAATTGTTCTTCATCAAAAAGACACGAGTGTGGATCCTGGTATCGAGGGATATAAACTTCCTTTTCGTATTCAATCCCACTAACGCAACTTCGTTTCTAATTATTTAAGGAAATTTTAACTTGCTTCGACAAACTACTTTAAATTGTCGACAATGTATTAAAAGACACTCAAAGATTTTCAGCAACTTCTTTCTTCTTTCTCCCCTTCCAACTGTTAAGATTCGACAATTTGTCCGGTAATGAAATAGCCTTGCGTCTTTGAAAATTTTATATTGGGTGTTTTCTTAGCTGCATTGCAAGTTTCGATGGTTGTTGTCTATGGTTTGACTGTTTAGAATGTCAAACTGCGCTTATATTTCTGTTAAGTAAAGTTTGGCAATTCATCATGAATCGTTTCACACCGGAACAACGCTTCCCAATTGTGAAAATTTTATTTGGAAAAAATCAACCTGTTCGCGAAGTTCATAAAGCACTTCGTCCATTTTACGGTCAACGTAATCGGTGTAGTGAGCAAGCAAACTCGTGCAGTAGTTGATCGTTTTCTAATTTTATTTTTCTCTATTCAAAACCATTAACGAATCAATATAACATCAACGGCTAGGCCGATTTGGCTCAAATTTAAGTTGTTTGTAATTGCCTATAGAGAAGGTTTTTACGAAAGAAAATTTTGGAAAAACCCTCCGAAAAAGTCGGGAAATTAGAAAATTCGTAATTTGATTTTTTGTATGGAATTTGGTGTGAAATTGATCCAATAATTGTGAAAAGACGTTTTGCATGCATTTAAATAAGTTTACGTGTAAAAGTGAGGTTATCCAATCGGGCATTCTGTATTGTTTTATATTTTATTTGGATAGGACTTTGAACGACTTTGTTGTTTTTAAGTGACGTGCACGTCGTTCAATAATAAGTCTCAACGTCCGTGACAATCAAGCGCAAGAGAAACGTGTAGAGAAAATGAATAGAGACGTGCCCATATTGCACAATCACCACCTGATATTCGACTAAATGTTAGAATTGAAACGGGAGCAAAACTATGATCGAGATAAGCTTTTGATAGCGTTCCCGGAAAATGTTTGCTAATTCACATCGTCGAAGGAGGAACTCATCACCAAAGTGTTTTCCGGCATTTTTATTTGATAAGTGAATGGGAAATACTAGCAGCGAAGAACAGGGATATCGATGGCTTGAGTTTCATAATTCAACTGCATTCGTAATATCTGTTGACAGCTTGACCGATGAGGATGTAGCGATCAACTATCCGACGGAATTGAACTCGCTTGACGTGCCGCATAATTTACAGCTGAAGGTGGGATTGATCATAATCATGTTGCGAAATCTGAATCATCATTTGATTATCATATCGTGATATAAATCACATTTAAATTCGCAGCTACATATGTTTTATTACCATTCACTCTGGATTTTATTTGAAAGCGTTAAATTGTGGTGAGACAAAGTTTGCCGGGTCCGCTAGTTCGTTATAAAGAACCTTATCCTTATGGAATATTTTTTAAGGGGATGATGTGTAACCAAATGAATTCTGCTGTAGCTAGCGCATTACGTTATAAGGAAGTTCTTATAAAGAAGTTTGACTGTATACATGTGTGTTTGTGTGATTTAATGATTGCCGATAGATTTTCTCTAGAATCGCTCATGTCACATGGACAAATGGACATTGAACTATTTAGCCCAGTCGGAATGTAAATTGAAATGGAAACAAATCGATATGGTTTTTTTTCTTTTAATCGCTAGAAGGGTTCATTAGAAACCTACATAGCTCTTTACGACCTCCTAGCACTATTGCGTTGGCCGCCATTTTGAATTTAAGACAATTTTTTTTTTAATAACTCGCTTGTTATCAATTTTTGACTAAAAATGCACATAGCAAAAGTTGTTCAGAATTTAATTTCCTACAACTTAATTTATAACAACATTTTCCCTATGACTAATATTTTTCGACTTAATCCTGAAAATTAGAAAAAAAGTTCTAAATGCATATCAAATAATGTTTTGTTAAAGAACTTGCTAATTTTCAACTTTTTACTGAAATAATTCACTCACCACTTCAATCACTTTTCGACCTATAGCGAATAGATTTTTCGACCTATAGCGAATAGTTCAAACCTACCTGCCATACAATCATAAACAAAAGGTTCGATTTTTTAAAGACGGCTCTAACGTTTTTGATAAAACTTTCAGGATACTATTTTTTTTAAGAAAATATATCTTGTGGTTAGAATAGATGTTCGAAATTTGTCTTATAACGTTAGCTCTCACAAAACCAGTTTTCTCAACAGGTAGCCATTTATAATTGAACTTGTATTGAATTTTAAAATGTTCAAAAGATTTTTTTGTCGATTTTTAAAAATGTTCAAAAACAAATTTTAGCTTTCCAAATACTTTAAAGCGGGTGAATTGAATTTTTTTTTTCAACTAATTTTTCAAAATGAAAACTACAGATTTTCTTATAATGACATACTCAAAAAAATTAAAAAAATATTTTTTCGAAAAAATTTTCAAATTAAAAATTATTTAAAAAAAAAACTGGTCGAATGATTTTCAATATTTTTTTTCCTAAATAGTAATGGAGCAAATGAATATTATTGCATACCTATTTTTTTCAAGAAATCTTTAAAACTCTTAAAAAAATTAATATTTTTTTTTTTCAAAATACATTGCCCCTAAAAAAATATCTAACATAAGAGCAGGTTCCTGCGACCCAGTCGTGCATTTAATTTGTAATTTGAATAATTATTGCATTCAATTAAAACTTTTCATTTGGAAACTATTCACATTTGCAATTTTCAATTCGAAAACTAACTCTTTCGCATAGCCCAATCGTTAGTGTTCCAATTTAGTTGCATTGAAGTTCAAATACTTTTAAAACCATGGTTTCCATCGTACTACATCACTGTTCTGTAATTCAATTGAATCATTCTCCTCCCCCCTTAAAAGCGTCTCAATCAATGATCGATTCGATTCAAAATAAATACTCCAGTATCACAATCGATTGATTTATATTTTATTTGCTGTTCTCTAATTTATTTGGAAACTCACTCACCCTTTGCAATTTATATTCGAAATTTAACTGACCGTATCCGAAAAGCGGATAAAATACAAAAAAAAAATCCCTTAAACGTCCAATTCAGCTGCAGCAGTGTGGTAACATTGGCGAATGTTGATTTTTTGCTTAGCTCATACTCCTGACCGTCCTGTGTCGTCCTGTCGCTATAAATAATACCAAAAAAAAGCAATCATTTTCCATGTTTATCCTCCGGTCCGAGCTAACGTCATTTATTGATATTTATTTAAAGCTGTCAGCTCTGCCCCAAGGAAACCAAGTGAAGAACCAAGACCAGGACGAGGACTACACACATCTATATGCTATGCAGTGACCTTTAGTCCATTCAATGGTCTGCCAGCATCCGCAAGAGAGGAAATAATACCTTAAATTTTGTGTAGGGTAATGGATAGGTCATCATAAATTTAAAGGCTTATAATAGAAGCTCCTCGCAAAAGTTCAATAGATTATATTAGATGCAGGGTAAGCATTAATATTATATATATTCTTAATTGATAGGGCTATTGCAGACAAAGTTTTACCGCAACCCAGGATGGATAGATATGATTAATTTTTGAGGATATTTTTTAAGACTTTTTTATGTCTTTTATTGGTTTTATTAAAAAGAAGCCTTCTTGCCTTCAATCATGATGCACCGACATAAAGCTCCAAATCCTTGCAAAATTAAGCCAAATTTTACTTGAAAACTATTTTCAATTTAAACTTTATAATCTTTCAAGGAAGAGAGACAACGACACAAAAAAAAGGCAGCAATGTTTTCATAAACTAAAGGAGTTATGCCTTTATTATCTTCCCCTCACCGACTCGACTTTGGGTTCAGAATGGCGGCACACACACAATAACGCCATCAACCTTCACTTCATTTACCTTTTCTTCCCTTCTGTGTCGTATAATGGCATCATCTTCAAAATCCTAATCCTCTTTGGCAAGAAGATTGCTGCTGAGGCACAACAGCAGCCAGCAGCGATCTGTCCTTTTGTTATATCCTTGTGCTCCTTTTAAACGCCAACATCTTACTCTATGATGTTGCTGTGTTGAGATATAGTTTGAGTCCTCGGAGGAGGAGTAGGGTATAGCCAGCTGAAAACAATTTTCCACTATATTGTGCTCGATTTTTGATACTAACGGAATGTTCAATTAACCAATCTAATTCAATTTTCACGTTAAGTGTCTCCTTTATGAATGTGCGTGTGTAAGAATGTGTGTGAATTTTTTTTGTTTTGAGGGAAAAAGGACGACAAAATTTGCCAGAAAACCGAAAGTGAGAAATTCTATTCGGAGGGATTTTAGGGTTTCGGATATAGGAATGGGGATGGGGCATATTGGGTTATGGGTATTTCGGTGATAGGGTTTTGATGGCTTTCCCAATTCTTTGAATACCTTGACTTTGGTATGTCTTTGTTTTCAATTAGAGTGGAAAATTAGCTTTAATAGAAGATGTTCGATAAAGTGGGAATTACTTTGTAAAGGGTTTGGATTTGTTGGATCTAGGCACAGTAATGTATCCGGGTTCTCTAAAGCGATTTCCACCATCATGTTAAATATATGGTTATAGCCATCTGTGTGTGGGTATTTCTCTCAGTGAAAGGTTTGGAATTTCAAAAGGACGAAGCCTAAGATACCACAAATTTCAGATTCATAGCTTATTTGACTCAGGCTTAGAGCATTTTTTGAAGAAATCTGTGCTCTTTAAGTAGGCGATGCTTTAGTTGGTAAATATCGAACTTAAATTGTGTTTTTTGTATAGTTACGACCAAAGAGCAACGCTTGCTATAGGTATGTATATCCTCTCTTAATTAAATACAAATATTTCAGTTTGGGCGTGACAATCGCCCACTTTTCATACAAAACCATCAATATTATTTTTATAAACTAACGATGCTTATATTCGAGCAAAAAATCTTAAATTTTGTGGGTGTTAGTTGTACGTAAACATCGTAAAATAATTTTGGGTGTGGTTGACGCCCACTTTTCATTAGAAACTATTAAAAATGATTTTTGGAAATAAACGGTTTTTTTAACAAATCTACAACGTTAAATTTGTGCGTTTCTTAGTCGAAACTAGAAAGCTTGAGTATGAAAAGAATTTTTTTAGTTTCGGGCGTGGCTTACGCCCACTATTCATGAAAGAAAGAAAAAAGTTTTAATAATTTGAGGTGTTTTCAATCTGTTTACATTTTTTTTCGTTTGTTATATGAAAACTTTATCTTTGAATTTTTTCTTTATGTAAGTTTTTAACACGCCCACTTTTAAGGGCGTGATTTTTATAAAGCACTTTTATTCATGTAAGATGGTTGAAAAACTTCTCAATTCGGCTGTAGTTTTACACATATGCCTAAAATTTGTCTAACGATCAAAGCTTAGGTAGTGCATTAAAAGACACGCCCACTTGTAAGGGGCGTGTCTTTTTCACTCTTTTTTATAGAAGTTCCGCACCTCTTGTCTGGCTGCTGTCAAGGAGCTTCTCAACGTCCATTCGGCTTACGTCGAGATGACGATGGTCTAAAGGCCTCCGGATTTCCCTTCGTTGATCTGAGCGCACTTGGAGTCACACTTATATTTTCTCGGAGATAGTTGAAAGGAGCCTTACTTTTCTGCTACAATCTTTTTTCCATTTATGTATGTACTTGTCAAGACATTATTAAAAATCTCAAGGAATACGCATTATGCGTGGGCTGTAGTTTGCCACCAACTAGGGAGTTGTCCAAGTGGATATATTTGGCCCCTTGGAATATGCCGGCATCCAGTTTTTTTTTTATAAAGTTATGCTCTGAGTGGACAGGTAATCGCAAGCCAACTTAAACAGGATTTGTTCCTGCGGGGTATATTCAACTTTTTCTTTAGGAGTTTTTAGTGACTAAGATGGAAAACTTTGCATAAACCATAAAATGTCTGTCAATTGCGTTTCGATCATATTGTGATCTATAAAGCTGATAGCCATTTTGACTCACATTCTCAACCATTCCTATGTGTGTGTTGATACACTGCAGCATTGGAAGGGACCTACAATTTACCGCCAACGCCGCGCCGGTAGAGATGCACGTTACTTGACAAGTTTTACTCTTGAAGAATTTGTCTTTTCCTCGCTAGATACAGTATCCCGAAATTTTTTTTTGGATGGAATCACGGCTTTAACACAGAACTAACCATAAGCGTGAAAGTTCGACACGCTCAATACTACTCTAAGGGATATTTCTCGATCACATGATAATTAACTTTAAATTCTGTGCCCTAAATCAGTGGAAGATGACCGATGAAGCCATTGTTTGTGCTTTGTTTTTTTTTTTTGTAGTTGGTCTAGTGGTAAAGGAATTAAAAACAACTATGTTTCCCCTAAACACAATAAACCCAAAACTTGAATACATTTCCATCCAACTGACCTAAAAGCTCATGCATTTAGGTCTTTGGTTTATTTTTTCTTGCGTTTTGTTAAACAATTCTTTGAATTAAAGTTTTCCTTCTATTTTTTTTTCGTTCCCCCTCCTCCTTGTGCATGCACATCTATTCGTCATAAAGAATCAAAGAGGTTCTTCTAGGAAAAATATATGCAGAATTAAATTTCCCCCCTCCTCTTCTGTTCCAGAGAAATAAAAAAAAAATAAGTACAAAAAACCACAGGAAAAAACTTTTTTCTAATTTTTTTTTCCACACTGTGCTTTTCTTCCTTCATTTTCGAAATGAATTTGAAATGAAAAAAATTGAACAAGAATACAAAACAAAAAAAAAAAAAATTACAACATGAAATGCAAATTGTATCTTGTATCTGCGGCCTGACACTGATATAAATATATTCTTACCACACTTTTTCCAACTTCCGAGGCAGAGGCACACAACCCTCTTCCTCATTATTTATCAATTCAGTTTTCACTTTTTTGTGAATATATGGGAAACCTATATTCTTCTCATCGGTCAGGATGGAGATTGGAATGGGAATGTGAATCAGAACGGGAATGGAAATGGGATTAAGATTGGGATTTTGCTTTTGCTGGTTGCTTTATTTATTCATTCACTCTCAGGGAATCACTTTCCATTCGCTAATCCTTTTTGGTTTTCTTTTTACTTAATTCAATGGGAGGAAGCTAGGTAGAGAAGCTACTTAAGTTAATGGAACTTTATGGTGAATAAGTAACACCACTTCAAATGCTGAAGCCGAACCTAAAACTGAAACTGACGGAAAGGAATATACCTTTCCTCTCTTCCTTTTCTATGTATGGCATAGTGGCAGAGAAAAGGTAGTTCATAAGGAGACCGCAAAAGCTTTGTTGGGAATGATTCCACCTACCACCCTATACATACCACCCGCATCAACCGATGAAGGAGTAATGTAGCACTCTCAGTCTCAGTTTGAAGTTGGAATGCTATAATGTGGTTTGTTTGGAGGTTGAATTGAATTCCATTGAAACGTTGAAATATAATGTTTTCGAAATAGTCAGCAGGTTTCCTTTTTGAAAGAAAACAAAAAAAAATGAAGGAAGATGATCCAAATGGAAATTCGTGTTATTCGGTTTTGAATTGAATTTTTAAAAGTTTTCTTTCCACTTAAATGGGAACCTTTCTTTCTGTTCCGGGGAAAAGTGAAAAAGTAGTTTATTTTGGACTTATTTTGTTTTTGAATAAAATCATAAATTTTGTTTGATATAATGTTTAATACATTTTTTTTTTATTTCTTTTTCAGGTAATTGACATTAATACCATTGTGGGGAATCTTTTCTTTCCCGTTTAAGTTGAGGTAATTTTGTGTTCAAATATTTTACTGAACATAGCAAATAAGTTATAAAGTATTTCAAAAGAGGCATGGGAGACTCAAAATCGCTGATATGAAAATAAAATTTTAAAAATAAGATGAGTAACAAAGCTCTTAAGTTCTTAAGAGTATTGTTTGCATTTAAGTTCTTAATCCTCTGTTGATGGGATCCTCAGAAATTGGTGAACTGAACCCCATCCAATATATCTTTCCAGCTAGTCTAACTTCTTTTTTCTGATATTTCAACCCCACGTTGGGTGCCAATATGTTACCCAAATTAACAGCATCATCAATCAAGAAGCAATGATATGGTACCGCTGAAAAATCCTGAATTACAAAATCCTGATAATAAGACATCCCTATTTATTTTGAAGACTAACTGATGACGTTAGAATGAGAGTTTAAAATAGCCCTCTGCTCTGTTTACCAGAATCGATATTGAGCAATTCGCGAAATTGTCTTCTCTATCTGAAACTGATTCAAATTATTACAAAAATATCCACGGGATAGTTTCGGTGATGTTGTTTTGTCCGATAACCTTTAATGATCCGATACAGTGTTCCTTCTTCCATTATTCCCCACAAGACTGTGTTCCTCCCCTTAAAATAGGGGTGTCTGATTCGTCCCCAAAACCACTGCATTATTTAATTGGAATATAATCTATTCCTCCGAAGCCGTTTTCTTACCATCACCGTCGCTTAATAGAAATTAATGGGAAACGGAAACTACTACCTACGAGACCTCTTTGCCGATATAGTTATGGTGACAGCACTAGTCAGCTATATAATCCATTATTCGATTGATTTTCCATAGTTTTCTTCGTTCGTATAATTTACATTCTGTTGGTCATATATGCGCAAGCCGGCGCGTGGCAGAAGTAGAGATTTAAAAAAATCAATAAATGGAATCTTGGCCATGCTATTATCACCATGGCAAATGTTTTGAGTATTTATAACACATGTCGCATATGAAGATATGTTTAAAGGGTTTTAGGAGTCGGTGGCTAACATCGCTGACCAGGCAGTGGGGGAAAACGGTGCACTTCGGTTCGGGATGACCTATTTAATGTACCTACTAAACACTTTTGGGAACCGCTTCCTCTACGCTGTCGATGTCCGCCAGCAGCTTCAAGTCACAAGAGAAGTCAACGTACCAGCGCACGATAAAAAGATGCATGGAAGAAGCGAATTTAAAAGCTCTTAGGCCAACACGTGGTCCACAGCTCCTCAGACAGCACCGGGTAGCCCGGCTTCGATTTTGCTAAAAACTTTGCAAATTGGACTCACGAGCAATGTGGCAGAGTTTTGTTCACGAAACCAAACCTTCATTTATGCGGGAGTTACAGCAAAAATCAAAAGTGGCCAAGTTTTTCCCTGTCGGTGAGTTTAGAAATCTTCATACTCCAAACATTCACAATGCCTTATTTTGAAATTTCTGGGATCTATCTCAAGTATTGCTGCAAAAATTTGGAGGATGTGTGTTTGAATGTTGTCTTTGAGTTCATTTTGATCCTTGGGGCGATTGTTGCTAGTAACTGGTCAAAGTATTCCTTGCAGGTTTCGCAAAGGGACAAATGACCACTTAGGGAGACGAGACACTCGAAAATTCCGTCATGCAAAAAGTCCATTAAATCTCTTGATGATTTAGCGGTGAAAACGACTTGCTGAAACCAGACATCTTTCAGCTGAATCCTTAAACTACGGAGATTATTCAATTCCAGCTCAAGTCTCGATGTTTTCTGGGGTATAGACTGTTCTCTGATTACCCCTTCTTATCGTGAAAGTTTTGTTTTTTTCTGGAAGATACTACCCACGCAAAACTTCTATTTCGAGACCATTAATATAGTTTAATCACATCATAGTCGTGGGCCGAACACCTAAGCTCTAGCTTCTAGTATTGTACTAGAAGCTAGAGCTTAGGATTTTTTTAATTTTCGTGAAACCTGGACCATTGTTCCGAATTGATGAGTGAATCGCCAATTTAAATGTATTTTTTCAGATATACTCATATTCATTCAAGTCGAGCTATGCATGTTGCATACCTTCAGGAGTTTACATATACGTTCCCATATTTTATAGTGCTTTACAACGACTTCCACTATTTATTTCGGGATACCAACATACATAGAAACCTTCCGAAAACAATTATCTACATGACGGGGAAAATTGTTTTGAATCCGTTGCGTAGTTAAGAAGGAGTTAGCGGATAAAAAAGAGGCTTAAAATCACCTCTTAATCTTTGGCAACCCATTGTGTATGATTTTATTTGTCCAAGATATCTTGGGATATCCAGTACGACTTTCTTAGCACTCTTTTAGCAAAAAATACTTCATGTTAATTTTCAAAATCTACAAGAATTTCAAAACGAATTGGCGCTGTAAATACATCTCGTTGCATCTCTCATTTCTTTTATTTATTGAGTTGATACTTTTTGCTACCAATTACATGAGTGCGGTGCTCCCAATCACGTGCATCTCATGGCCCATATAGCGTTTGTCCAAAGTCCACCTATAATGACCATGTGTTTTTTTTTTTTTTCTGTTACTAATTCAGTTTTTGAAGTAAAATTCTATTACAATGAACTTTTCCGTAGAGAAATGATACGACCATAAAAAAAAAACTTCGGCACATGGGTTCTCTGCTTACATATGGAGTCTGCCTATGTTGAGACAATAAATTAGACAATTTTCCAAGGAGGTGAACTCTTTCTCTGGGCAAAGCATAATACTCGGATATTATGGTGCAGTACAATTAACAGTAAACGGATCCGCATTGTTTTCCTTCTAACGGGCATTTATCGTTCAAAAACCTACGTCCCCCCATCATCGTCATCATCGGCAAAAGTAGTGAGCAATATTAACGATCAAATGCATCTCGTTTATGGGTCTCTCTCTCTTATTAAGTG
This sequence comes from Platycheirus albimanus, assembly GCA_916050605.2. Taxonomy (NCBI): domain Eukaryota; kingdom Metazoa; phylum Arthropoda; class Insecta; order Diptera; family Syrphidae; genus Platycheirus; species Platycheirus albimanus. The sequence continues at coordinate 88,982,422 of OU696698.1, read as the reverse complement.
GACTAGAAATCTTTGATGTTAGATAACGAAGCTAAATGCACCCAAAAGGCTTCTGAATTTTCCGCCATCGCCACCGCGGCCGCGCCGGCCACACGCCACACGCTGATCCGAAGCAATAGAATAATAAAGGCTGAGATTCAAATCAAATGTTTGAAAAATCACCCGCCACCCGGTATCGGAGGATTGGATACGCTTTTATGAGTTGTGCACATTTGCTTGGAGTTAGATAGATATGTACATAGGTTCCTACTGGCTGCGCCTGATGTGGTTTACTGAAATACAAAGATTGGTATCTTTTTGTGCACTAAAAACAGTAAAGAGCAGAAGCAACAGGAGTGTGTACACTAGATACGAGTATCTCAAGCGCACACAATGGATAAATGAGGCAGGAAGTGGTTCGCATAGATGCACATCACGTAGATAGATGCAATAAATTGTATCTATTGATTGGAAAATGAGAAAATCGTTTGTGACGTGCTGCAGTCGCAAATTATAAATTAGGGATACTTTTCTATGCTGTCTCAATGTTAATGGCAACGACCACCACATGGAAGAAGCATGTTGATCAACTAACTTGGTTGAGAGCAAATTCTTTGGGTTAGGATTCTTAGAAAGCTTGGGTAATGGTTATGTTGTCAATCTGAGACAAAAGACCACAATGGATGTGCAAAATAAGTTATATTTCATTTGAAATACGGGAATCAGCAATTTCAAGCATTCGACTACCAACAGCTTTTTGGCATTTCCGGGGTACTTTTACAACGAATTCTTCAGAGTTTGTACTGGAAACATGACGGAATAACAGGCAAGCCTTTAAGACTTTAGGATTTACCCCAAGTTAAGGTGTATTCAAAATAAAAAGTATAAAAAAGTTTAGTTTTGAGACTATCCGGCTTCGAACAGCAGTTCAAATGTCAGAGTTTTGTTAGTCAAACTCCATAAAAGAAAAGGAAAACAATAGAAAAATTAAAAAATAAATTAAATGGCTTCATTTCAGTTATTTTTCAAAATTATTTTTCAAGTTTTTTTCCTCATAAGCGGAACGTTAGGTGCGCCATCTATGGACAGAGTTCAAAAACACTTGATTGGAGAGATTGAAGTGGTTTTTGTCTAGATTGCCATTTGAAGCAAAAGCAACCATGGAAGACATTTGATGTAAAGTAGATAAGATAACTAGCGCCACCATTGACGAATTTCGCAACTAGAAAAAACATATTCCATGAAATTGCTATAAAAATATATATACAATGATTTGTTCTCCCTGACCAAATTTTACAGTAAAAATGAGCTCTGCAATTGTATATATAAACTATTGTATTACCACTTGAGGTGCGCCATCTATCGGCGGAAAACTAAGCTCTTGATTTTTGAGGTTTTTGTCTAGATTACCATGGGAAGCAACAACAACAATTTTTTTTTACGTTCCACCATTTTAATTGTTGTTGTTGCTTCCCATGGTAATCTAGACAAAAACCTCTTAAACCAAGAGCTTAATTTTCCATCGACAGATGGTGCAACTCAAGTGGTAATACTATAGTTTGTATATACAATGGCTCTGCCATTGTATTTATATTTTATAGTAATTTCATGGAACATTTTATTTTAGTTCTGAACGTCGTCAATGGCGGCACTAGTTGTCTTATCTACTTTACATATATTGTTGTTTTTGCTTCCCATGGAGTTTAGACAAAAACCACTCAAATTTCTCTCCAATTCAAGCTTGTGAACGTCGTCCATAGATGCCGCACAAAACGTTCCGCTTCTTGGGAATACTATAAAATATAAATACAATGGCTCTGCCATTGTATTTATATTTTATAGTAATTTCATGGAACATTTTATTTTAGTTCTGAACGTCGTCAATGGCGGCACTAGTTGTCTTGTCTACTTTACATCGAATTTCTTCTATTGTTGTTTTTGCTTTCCATGGCAGTTTAGACAAAAACCACTCAAATTTCTTTCGAAGTCAAGCTTGTGAACGTCGTCGCTAGATGCCGCACAAAACGTTCCGCTTCTTGGGAATACTATAAAATATAAATACAATGGCTCTGCTTCTTTGTTTCAAATTCCACTCGATCCACTTCGAAAAAAATGAAAACACTTCAAGACTGGTTCCCCAGTTTCAACGAAGAAGGGCAATGGCTATGACAATTGATTGCAACCAATTTTTCCTCAGCCTCAACACCAAAGCAATGCACTAACACCCGCATGCTCCAAAAATTCATCCCTCGCTTATGATCTCGAGGAACGATTTAAGATTCTTACTGAGAAAATTATCACACGCTTTAAAACAAAACTAAGCGAATTTCAAACTGATCTTATGAACCATATTACAATCATGGAACAGAATTGGACGACACACTTAAAAACATTATGATCAGTCACTCAACGACTTAGAAGAGCAAGTAGAAATAATTGAAGAGTACAGAAAAGAACTCCTCATCACTCACACCGAAATTAAAAATAAGGAGCAGCTTGCCTATATCTCAGAAAACCATGTGATGAGTTTGAGAGAAGAGATCTCACTGATGCGGATGCTATTCTCTTGGAGTACCAGAGCTGGAAATCTTAAATCAATCTTCAACCACCTGTGTCATGAAATTGACATCCAACCTCCAGCTTTGCGATCGATTTTCAACTTCGACCGCCGCGCCGTGGTGAATGTAATGATACCCACCCATAATTGTGTAGTTTATCAGCTCACATGACAGTAAATCTACTCTGAAATCATTATCTGAGTTCCAGAAAAATAAATAAAACCACCCTTCCTCTTCGTGAACACATTTTTTTGAACGAGAGCCTCACTACAAAAAATTGCTGTTTGCTGGTGTGCCCCAGGGTTCTGTTCTGTCTCGGGCTCCCTTTCTCATTTTTATAAATGACCTTTTGTCTTTGACTTCTAATCCTATTAATTGACGACTGAATATAACGACGTTTTTACCGAAACGCCCCTTAAAAGTCGGCGTGTCCTAAAATTTTTTTAGAAAAAATTTAAAGCACTAACTGAGCTTTGATCATTAGTCAAATTTTAGGCGGCACATTTGTGTAAAACTACAGCTGAATCGAGTAGTTTTTTAACGATATTACCTTAATAAAGATATTTTATAAAAATCACGCCATTGAAAGTGGGCGTATTGAAAAAATTTACAGACACAAAATGGTTAAAATAGAATATTGGTACCTTTAAATTTTTAAACTTTGTTTTTGTTCTTTGATGAAAAGTGGGCGTAAGTCACTCCCAAAATTCAAAAACTTCTTTTCATACACAAGTTTCTTAGTTTCGACTAATGGACGCATAGATTTGGGCCTGTGGATTTATTTTAAGTGTTGCAAAATGTTATTTTTCAAATCATTTTTGTTTGTTTTCATACAATATGATTTTGTATACAAAGATTAATTGAATTTCTTGTTTGTTTTTATTTTCATTTTGACAATTTATTTTTCTAAAACAGTTCACTAGAATAATATATTTAAAAATACAATAAATGAAGAGATTTCTAGCTTTACAGAAAGGTATGACATGGCTTTGTAGGAGTTGCTGTCATTTAAAAAAAATGTTTTTAATTTATTTCAATTTAAGTCATTGTTAAATGGAGGTTAATAGACCCCCCTCATAAACGTTTTTTTCTCGTCTTAACCCAACCTACTCGATATATCTTTTTATTGAACTTTATACTGATCACCCTGCATGTAAGTAGAACTCTATTTCAACCCAGAAAGGGGTCAAAACAGCTAATTTTACAATCTATAATCGAATACCTCAACTTACTAACAACCGATTGAATCCACGAAAAAGATCTTGTTTAATTTCTATAATTTCACTCAACCAAAATTCGAAACTAAAAAAAAAAAACAATTGCCCAATCAAAATGGCAACTTCAAAGATAAAATAATGACTCTTATTTTATCCAACAAAACAACACCCATCATTGATCAATTTTCCAACTTATACATTAATTTTCAGCGTTGTTTGTCTAACACCTTAGGCATCCCATTACTCAACTTACATATAATTACCTACTGTGAATAATAAAGATAAACACCGTGTTACTGATGCCATCCATGAGCTGAGCTAGCATGAGCTGTTTCGGACTCCGGAGCAGCAAAGTATATATCGTCCGGCGTCGCTTCGTCATCATCTTCCCAACATAATTCATAATGTAAACATTTGTTTTAGGTTTCCTTTTCTTGCTGCCTCCTCTTCCGCCTGGCATAAACTGATTTTAATTAGAATCGAACCCGAGGGTTGACAGAACTCCTGACTCATAGTGAACGCGTTCATACGCTTTACAAACGGACAATCATGGACTTAAATAATACCTAAATAAATAAATTAACAGGCGACGAAATTCTTTCGTTTTAGTTTTTTTTTTTAAATTGTAAGTCAAAGAGCTGAAAAACATTACACAAACGGTGTATTTCGAAAACGATGTAGTGCGCTTTTTTTAATCGAAACATAAGTGTTTCTGTTTACTTTCGAAGCAAGCAAGGAAAGCAAGTAGCCAGACGGTCTATAAAACTTTGTGTTCTATTTTGAAAATGTTTTCGAAAGACGCAAAATTTTGCCAGAACTTTGTTTTTTTATACGAAATCAAAAATGCGAATGTTGATGTGAATTAAGTCTTTGAAACTCTCCAAACCATGAATGTGTGTGGTTATTGTTGTGTTCCCTAAAAAAATTTGATCTTATCACACTTTTAAAAATTTGTATTTTTAATATTCCAACTTTTGTATTATAAATTGGCAAAATTTATGATTTGAAATTTTGGAATTAGAATTAAAATCATAAAATATTTAATCAAGTGTGGGTGTGTTAAATGGATTTAGCCACATGAAAAGAAATAAATTAAAAACAAACAAAAAAATTTGTTTTTAATAAAAAATGAAAGTGGATTGTAATAAAATGCTTTAACCTTTTGGCACTCTGTTTTTTAAAAAAATATAAGATTTTTCGTTTAATTAAAAATGAGTCAAATGGCATTTAGATCACACTTATCTTTAGACTGCTTGCTTAGCTTATTTTAAAATCCATTAGTGTCAAAATGTGATTTAAATCTTCTATTTTAATTAATTTCAAACTCTGTAACAGTTTTAACAGCGGTTTTGAATTTTTTCAAAGAAATTTAGTTTCATTTTTATGAGTCAACTTTTTACTTAACTTGAATTTGGAATACGCACCTGCAAATTACATGATATGAGGAATCTTATTTTCATGCGATTGTGTCAGTGTCAGTCAGTGTCCATTCTTCTGCCTCATACAGCAGGGCTGGGATAATTTGGGTCTTGTATAGTGTCTCCTTTTGGCCCCTGGAGAGAGGCTTTCTAAGCGCGAAGAAACAGCGATTGGCAAGAGTTATTCTTCGACTGATCTCTTCACTGATGTTGTTCTGAGAGGTTTTAGTGGAACCTAAATAGACAAAGTCATTGACAACTTTAAAGTTATATCTGTCCGTCATCGTGACGTTTTGCCCGAGTCTACGGTGTTGAGTTTCTGCACCCGAGGACAGCACGTTCTTTGTTTCATCTTCATTTATACCCAGGCCCATTTTCGCCGCCTCCACTTCAATACTTGCGAATGCTCCACTGACCGGTTTATTTGACTTACTAGCTATATCGTTGTCCATCACGATCAAGTGAGTAATCAAAAACATTTAAATTAATACAAATCCCACAAATGCCGCGGAGCACGTGAGTCAGAATATAAATACTACATACTATACGATCAGCTAATGTGAGCAATTGGCTGGGGCCGCCATATTGTGACATACGACAGGTGAACCAACAAATTTGAGGCGATGTAAAAAAAAAGTTTCACTTTAAAAATATATAGTCCTGACGCAGGTTTTCTGAAATAGTTGGAATGCCTAAAATTTCAATTTTATTGACGAGGCTTTCATTTTGTCTAGCAAAGTGTGCGTGTCAGGAAGAAGGTCAAGATTTTCTCCTTCTTGGTTGACTGCTTAGTTGAAGAAATAAAAACCAGCTCAACCATCTAAACTTTAAGCAAATTAATGATAGATGACATCAGATCCTTGATTTTGATGTTTGATTAAAGTTAATGCTTTCCTAGAATCACTGAGTGGTGCTCATTTCTATCGTTACGATTGTTGATAAATCATTCCAAAAATGTATGCTAAGCTCATAAAACAATATAATTTCGCTGAAATGTGTGAGACGACTATAAAAGATACCGAGAAACCTATCATCTATCTTTAAAATACACTTTTCATAAGCGATCACATAAATCACTAAAATTTCAACCCAAATTATACGAAATAGCTTTTGCGTGTCGACGAACCTCGATTAAATAATACAAAAATCACAAGATTTTTGTATCAATCGACAAAATGACATGTTCAATTTAATGCGATAAGATATCCGCTCGCTACTTGGATATACTTGATGTTCTACACCATTTAGCGGCTTATTTCAAAGGTTGTTTTTTTGAAGCTTCAAGTGCAAAGCTTTTATTTAAACAAATCGTCCCTCACACACTTTTAATGTGCCATTTTTCACTTTGCTTCTCTCTCTCAATGTCTCAATGTCCCATCAGTTCCAAGCCTCAATGCTGCACAAACAAGAGTGAAAGTGAAGATAAATTGCTGCTGCAAGGCAGGCATGAAGTGGGTTATGTCGAAAGTGTCATCGTCTTCAATGACAATTCATTAAAATATAATACCAAAGTGCTTTTTGTTTTATTATCTTTGAAGTGCCAAATGACTTTTGATATTGAGACTTCTTTCTTGTTTATGTGGAGCCTAAGACCGTACATATGTACATACGCATAAGTGCTTTTGGTGAATGAATTGAAAAATATTCGCTTTGTGGAACAGTAGAACACAGGCCAGATATGAGTGCTCCATGAGCAGAATATAGTGAGCGAAGTCAGTGCCTGCTGCGTGAAATTTACAAGCTTTATTTCGAAACAGGAGATTCCACCCTGTGGAAGCACTGTAAGTTTTTCATAGTTACATATTGGGAAATATAAAGTGTGGAGGGGAAATATTGTGGAACTTCTTTGTTTAACATTTCACTGGAATGCTATATGCTTTGTGTGTAAAACATTCAAAACGAATGGTTTTTTTACAATGAGTAAGAATGAATACAATAAAATGGCATGTAATGTGGAAGTGAAATTCTAGCTGAACAAACTTCCATTTTTAAAAGAGATGGTGTGGAACTCATAGTTTATTTAACATTCCACAACATCTTCAAAAAAATAAACCTGCGTGTTAATGCCGCGTGAATTTTGCAAATTTACCTTCCACAGTTTATTTTTCAACTGTGATTTTTTTACTGTGACAGATTTTAATTTTTCCCGCTTTTTCTATGTTGTTGCATATTGTGAAATAAAAAGGCAAAGCTTGGGAAAGATTGTGGAATGTTGGTATTTTTCATTTAACTGGAGGTGAGTAAGAAAGTTGGTAGAATTCACTCGTTTCGAAGTGACATGAATACCTACGTTCCACAATTTTTCGCATGTATATTTTTTGATTTTGGAGGCATTTAAGTACAAGAAAATGATGCACTCCTTAACAACATAAATACTGTTCCTCTTAAACAGTACTCAGGTAAGATTAAAGTAACTGCATATTACGACTTTTGACGAAAACACCCCTTAAAAGTGGGCGTGTCCTAAAAATTTGTAAGCGAAAATTAAAGTCCTAACTGAGTTTTGATCATTAGTCAATTTTCAGGCATATGTGAAGAAAAAAAAATACATCTGAATCGAATAGTTTTTTAAGAATCTTACCAGAGTAAAAGGATTTTATAAAAATCACGCCCTTAAAATTGGGCGTATTGAAAAAATTTACACAAAAAAGCATTTAGAGATATATTGGTACCTTCAATTTTTAAAACTATGTTTTTTGTTCTTTCATAAAAAGTTGCCACGCCCACGCCCAAAATTCAATAATTTCTTTTCATACATTTCTTCTAAGTTTCGTCTAAGAGACGCACAAATTTGGGATTGTGGATATACTACCGTTCATTTGAAAAATTACTTTTCCAATAGTTTCTAATATAAATTGGGCGTCAGTCACACCTGAAATATTTTTTTGTTGTTTTAATACACAATGTTTACGTACATCTAATACCCACAAAATTTAAGGTTTTTTGCTCAAATGCAAGCATTTATTATTGTTTTATAAAAATAATGTTGATGGTTTTGTATGAAAAGTGGGCATTATCCACGCCCACTGAATTATTTGTATTTAATTAGAGAAGTTTTACACTTAGCTGGCCTGTGCAAGATTAAAGTGTTGTGCTTTGATCTTAATTGCACAAAAAACACAATTTAATTTTGCTAGTTCGTATTTTTATAGAATAGGGTATAAAAAGATTGACGGACGGACAGAATTTTCAGCCTCACTCCTTTCAACTCTCATATCATCGTAATGCCATGTTAAATTGCTATGTTAATTTTTGTGAACAAAAGTGAATAAAATAAAATATAATTATTCAAAATAATAAAATGGTTCGAAAATTCTGAGAACTGCTTCTAAAATATACTGAGCAGAAAACTTTCAAATACTTCAACCGAACTGTTCCTTTGAAACTTATAGCATTGCGAGTATCAGTAAAAGTACCTACATATCATTTTTTAATTTTTTTCGAAGAATATTGTTGAAGTAAAAAAAAAGAAATGATTAAATTTGTTTACCATTTTTAAATTGAAAAAAAAAAAATTAAATGGGTATATTTAAACATAAAAGTTTCTATATTTTTTTTTTGTAATTTGCCTCTCCGAATTGATGAATTTCTCATGAAATGTTGCCCAAATGCTTAATTGGCAGTTAGTTAAGGTCTGTTGAATTCAAATATTCCAATCCTACCCAACAAAAACATCTGTTCTTGAATCTTTTTATTTTTTGTTGTGTTCCTTCTCAGATACTCATTACTTACTTTTTTTTATATGGGCGAACTTTTATGCATACGAGTATGAAACACTAATTGCCTAGTTTTATGATAGCATCTAATTAGAAAACAATAAAAATAAACATGAACAACAACACAAGCCAAACAATTTTTGTGAAAAAAAAACACACAAAATTAAAACATAAAACTTTTTAGCATGAACTTCTGTTTGAACTCTGAGTTAGAGTGTATCTGAAAAACCCATAAATACTTCCAAGTGTCTGAAATGGGGTTAGCAAATAAAAAATGTTTTCTCTGTATTTTTTTTTTCATCTTTTTACTTGCGATTATAGGTACTATAAGGCAAGTTATGCATTCGTCGAAAAAAAAAGTTTTGAGATAACAATCAAACATGACATTACGATGATAGCGAAGACGAAAAAAGATGGTCTAAAAATTCTGTCCGTCTGTATGTCTGTCTGTCTGTCTGTCTGTCTGTCTGTCTGTCTGTCTGTATGAAACCTACAGCCCAAACGGGTGGGCCGAATTGCTTCAAACTTGGTATATAGACTTTTTTAGGTATTGTGCAGAAAGGAAATTGAAATTTTTTTTTTAGCTCAAAAAATAACGGTACCTGCCATACAACCGTTACGTTAAAGCTTATTTTTCTCAAAAACGGCTCTAACGATTTTTATTTAAAAAAATCAGTGTTGCTTTTTAGGTTCGACCAATCATATGGCTGAAAAAAAAGTTTTAAAAAATGGCTAAGAACGGTACTTTCCATAGGACCGTTTTTTTTGCTTTCGACTAACTCGAAAACGACTTAACCGATTCTTTCGAAATTTCACACACATATAGCTGTAGGTAGCTCAATTTGTATTGCATACCAATATTTTTGAAAAATATTTTTTTGTATTTTTAAAAGCATTTTTTTAAAAAAAATTTAAAAAATTAATATTTTGAAAACTGCTTATTAAATTTTTTTCTAAAAATTTTAAATAAATGTATTTGCTGAATACCTATGAACTGGCGTTTTTGAATTTTTTTTGAAAAATTTTTTCAAAAAGTTTTTCAAAAAAAACTTTTTTTCTCAAAAACCGCTCCACAGATTTTTATAAATTTATTCTGATAAATTCATATTTATAAAAGAAATAAAATGGCGTACTTTTTTTTCAGCTCAAATTAGTTTAAGTATTTATTTAAGAATTTTGAAAAATTTATTTTTATCAAAATCTCAAGCCCCAATACCACTGTCACACATTAGAGCAAGTTCGTGCGACCCAGTCGTGCATTTTATTTCTCTTTGCTAAAATCCAATTTTCGTTTAACAGGTTAAAGGTCCCTTTTTACTTGCGATTATAGGTACTATAAGGCAAGTTATGGATTCGTGCAGAAAAAAAATTTCGAGATAACAATCACACATGACATTACGATGATGGAGAAGTCGAAAAAAGTGGGTCTGGGAATTCCGTCCGTCTGTCTGTCTGTCTGTCTGTCTGTCTGTCTGTCTGTCTGTCTGTTCGCGCTTCTAGAGCCTGAACGGATGGGCCGATTTGCTTCAAATTTGGTATCTAGGATTTATTTGGCCGTCCCTCAGAACGTATTTTTTATTTTTGCTCTAGGCCCAAAAATAACGGCACCTGCCATACAATCGTGAAGAAAAAAATTGATTTTCTCAAAAACGGCTCTAACGATTTTGATAAAACTTTCAGGATGCTATTTTTGTAAGACAATCTATCTTTTGGTTAAAAAATATTTTTCAAAATTTGTCTTATAACGGTACCTCTCATAGCACCAGTATTTTCATATCAAATTTTCTCGTAAACTATACATTCGATTTCAATAAAATTTTGGCCACAGGAAGTCATTTATAATTGTATTAATATGGCATTTCAAATTTTTCAAAAACTTTTTTTTTTGATTTTTTATAATTTTTTCAAAAAAATTTTTGGTTTTCGAAATATGTTGGAAACGGGTATATTGATTTTTTTTAAAATTATTTTTTCAAATGTAAACTACAGATTGCCATATATTTGCATACCCAAATAAATTTCAAAATATTTTTTGGAAAAGTTTTTCAAAAATAACCTTTTTAAAAAAAAACTGGTCGAACGATTTTCAATATTTTTTTTTTCCTAGATTCACGTATAGCTTTGAAATTTTGTTGTATACTTTGTTTTTCCGAGAAAACTCTTAAACTAATTTAAAAAATAAAAGAATTTTCGAAATTATTTAAATTTTTTTTTAAATCCATATATGCAGCCACTAAGCAATTGCTTATCATAAGAGCAAGTTCGTGCGACCCAGTCGTGCATTTTATTTTTTCTAATACACCACATGGAGATATGAATAAGTAAGTAATTTTGTTAAATAATAATTTCTGCAAATGAATTGAACGGTTCCCATTTCGATCGAGTTAAAAAGGCCGAAAAAAAACCCACATCACAGAGAGAGAAATCTACTGTAAACCGCAGTTATTTGAAAAATTTGTATCTTTTCGTTGCCTTTTTCATTTCTCAATCGATATGATGATGATGATGATTATTGTTGTTGCCTTTTTATGTTTTATGATTCCTTAAAATTGAGGCTTTATTTTTTTTAGTATGTGTAAAATCCAAAACATCCAAAACCAAACACAAACGCTCGAACTGAATCCACAATCAATCGTTTGGTTTATCCATTATCCAAAAAAAAGATACTGTATTTGTAAGGAAGGAGAATAGTATGTTGTGTGTAATTTGCAAATTAAGTCTATTTGAATTGGTATGAATTGGCTTCTGTACTGTGTGTTTGCTTTGTTGCATTGTATGGCAATGTTGCGAGGGAGTGTTGTGTTCATTTGGCAATTTTGAGTTAACTCATTTATCTTTTCCAATATAATGTAGATTTGCTAGGCAAAGTGATTTCAACAATGTTGCTTTAATATTCATCAAATGGGCTAACAGTGCAATCATTGAGAGATAGGATAATGAACCAATTTTCAGATGATTGTGTGTTTACACATTGATGACATCGTTTTCTAAAAATGTATCTCTGAAAGCTTTATTTGTTCAAAGTTGATTCCATGAAAATGTGAATTGATTGTGGTTTTATTTCGAAAAGGAAATGTAATAGGGAGAACTTTCGTGTCTTTTGATTTGACAAATGTTGGTTGTTTGAGTCACAAAAACTAAGGAATCTATCACGTTGAATAATGTGAAATGAATCAAGGTTAAAGGGTTTCAAATTATCGTAATCAATTCAGTTTTCCTGCCATTTGTCACAATCATTTAATTTCAGAATAATCTGAATGAAGTCTTTGAACTTCAAGAAAGTAAATGCGAACGGGATGTTCTTTTAAGTATTCAATTTTTTATATGGCTTCTGCAGTTGCTAAAACAAACAAACAACGATGAAAAAATATAGTAATAACAAGTATTTATAATGCTGCAAATGGCACCCAACATGGGGTACACCAAAATGTCCCCTTTTCCCAGTTCAAATGGAAATTGGAATATATGTACATTTTTCATTTATTACTGCTTCAAATTAATGTGAGTTATGATATTTAAATGGCGCCCAACGCAACGTGACAACTACCAAGTTGCTCTTCTTCTCAATACAATATTTATTCATTTAGGCCTAGCTTTCCAATTTAAACCGATAATGTCTTGTACCTTGCATGTAGTTTAAAATTAATAAGTTGTATATGTGAGTTTCAATTTTTTTTTAAATGGTGGTCAACGAGTGACGCTTTATTGAATCTCTAATTTTTTCCAATGTTCCTGAAGCAATCATTAAAACCTTTCAACATGTAGAGGAAAATCAAATTTGATCTGCATTATATGCACCTGCGAACATTATAGACTGTTTTGATGCAGGTATCAAGTGGCGCCCAACGTGGGGTGTTTGAATAATGTTCTGTTCTCAAATAGTTAGATTTGTTCAGTCAGCCTCAGAACTGACATTGAGAAATGAAAATTATTCTGCAATACGTGCAACTAAACGCTTTGAGTGATAGGATGTTAGTTTAAAATGGCGCCCAACGTGATACTTTGGAAACTAACCAAAGTTTTATAAAGGGGAGTGTATTCTACATCTCATAGATGAAGCTGCAACTATCATAGATAAATTCTCATAATAAATTCTCCATTCAATACAGTGTTTAAATTTTGTTCTTAAATGGCGCCCAACAGTACGTCCTTATTTGAAAGGGTACCAAATGTGAAATGTTTTCTACATCGCTTTTAGTTTCCCCAGCTCGTTTTGTAAATGTTATTAATTGTACTCAGCACAGCTTTTTCAATGTTATGTAAATAAAATGCACGACTGGGTCGCACGAACTTGCTCTTATGATAAGTAATTGCGTAGTGGCTGCATATATGGATATTAAAAAAAATTAAATAATTTCGAAAATTCTTTTATTTTTTAAATTAGTTTAAGAGTTTTCTCGGAAAAACTAAGTATGCAATAAAATTTCAAAGCTATACGGCAATCTAGGAAAAAATAAAATGCACGACTGGGTCGCACGAACTTGCTCTAATGTGTGACAGTGGTCTTGGGGCTTGAGATTTTGATAAAAATATATTTTTCAAAATTCTTAAATAAATACTTAAACTAATTTGAGCTGAAAAAAAGGTACGCCATTTTATTTCTTTTATAAATTTAAATTTATGAGAATAAATTTATAAAAATCTGTGGAGCGGTTTTTGAGAAAAAAAGTTTTTTTTGAAAAACTTTTTGAAAAAAATTAAAAAAAAAAAATTCAAAAACGCCAGATCATAGGTATTCAGCAAATACATTAATTTAAAATTTTTAGAAAAAAATTTAATAATCAGTTTTCAAAATATTAATTTTTTTAATTTTTTTTAAAAAAATGCTTTTAAAAATACAAAAAAATATTTTTCAAAAATATTGGTATGCAATACAAATTGAGCTACCTACAGCTATATGTGTGTGAAATTTCGAAAGAATCGGTTTAGTCGTTTTCGAGTTAGTCGAAAGCAAAAAAAACGGTCCTATGGAAAGTACCATTCTTAGCCATTTTTTAAAACTTTTTTTTCAGCCATATGATTGGTCGTACCTAAAAAGCAACACTGATTTTTTTAAATAAAAATCGTTAGAGCCGTTTTCGAGAAAAATAAGCTTTAAAATAACGGTTGTATGGCAGGTACCGTTATTTTTTGAGCTAAAAAAAAAATTTCAATTTCCACTCTGTACAATATCTAAAAAAGTCTATATACCAAGTTTGAAGCAATTCGGTCCACCCGTTTGGGCTGCAAGTCTACATACAGACAGACAGACAGACATACAGACGGACAGAATTTTTAGACCATCTTTTTTCGTCTTCGCTATCATCGTAATGTCATGTTTGATTGTTATCTCAAAACTTTTTTTTTCGACGAATGCATAACTTGCCTTATACATAGTACCTATAATCGCAAGTAAAAAAAACTACCAGGCTTATATAAATTGTTAAGTTAATATAAATGTATGCTTCAGTTGTTATTGTTTATTTTAATTGGCGCCCAACGTGAAACACTTTAAAAGTTTTTCTGCTTCTGACGTTCTAAATTATAAATAAATAAAAAAGAAAAGAGTTTATTCTACATGCAGTACAATCGCCATTATTATTAGATGAGATAAAAGATTTAACTGGCGCCCAACGATTATTTAATTAATTATTATTATTTAACAATTTATCCTCCCTTGAATAGAGCTCTAAATACATAGTGCTATCGTGAAGACTTACAATAGCTCCCCTTTCTTAATTGCAGAATTTAAATGGTTCAATGTAAATGTTGAATGGCGAACAACGTGAGGTCTTTTTTTTGTCTAATTTGATTCCTTTTTTGAACAACAATTTAGACAAATCGGCATAGTTTCTCCTTTGTTTTCATTTCTTACATTAAGGTGACAAAACTTTCTTCGAAGTGGTGATCACGAACTATCTGTTACTGCCTTATAAATTCAACCCTTTTTCAAACTCAGCAAAATACAGGAATGTAATAAACAAACGAGATTTAAATGCTCTTATGTCCCGAACCTTGTTGGGTAGCTTTCCAATCCCATTGAAATTGAAAATTTGCAACCGAATCCTCGAATGTTTTGATATTGAATGGGTTTTCAATTTGCTCCTCCTTCGATAAATCGAACAATTGTTCACCTTGTACTCATTTTGCGGAGAACCATATCAATCAATGTCTCTCCTTTGCACAACCGAAACGTGAAAATTGCTGCGCTTCATTATTCTTCACCTATTTCGCACATTTCACGCTGCGAAATTCCAATTTCATTGCTCAATGGCAAACAACAAATCATTCATTTCACGGGTTCCCACTCTCAATTCTCAAAAAAAAACAAAAAAAAAAAACCAAAAAGACTTGCCGAACAAAATACTCAACATTGTTTTCTGGAACATCCATGGAGGGAGCTTTGGATTTTGATGAGCTGGCACACATTTTCGGTCGTCTGCAATTTATCTCATTTATATCACGGGCATACATCTGGAATGTATCACATCGATTGAGTCTGCTTCTCTGCCTCTGCATGTGGAATGAAAATTCTTGCAATCAATTCCAAAAAACCACCATCGTACGCACCGGCACGGAATTGATATCATAGAGTAGACCATAGAGGCATAGCACATACTGACCTATTGAGATATAAACCGCACTTCATCCGCCCTCTAAAGCTACATAAATGAGTACCTAGCTATCATCATCTATCTAACTGCAGTGCCCTCATCCATCCGGCCAATCAGTCGGCAAAACTTCAACGCATTTAATGCAACTGACACAGAAAATTGATGTTTGTCCAGAGTAGGTGCCCACTTACATGACATCATAAACAAACGATAAAATGTCTATAAGAGTTATCATTTGAATTGTAGACTCTTGGCGCTGCTCTGCGCTGCTTCATTGTCCCTCAAGGCCCACTCGTATGGAAAGTTATTTGAAGCTTTGAAATGTTTACAAATACTTTGATTTTAAATTTGTTTTCACGCTTTATTTTCTAGTTGACGTTTTAGTCGAGTGGAGTCGTAAAATAATATTTTAGGCCACTGCAATAAACGAATGTAAACACAGAAAATGTATCTACAAAGGTGCATATAAGATGTTTGTATCTAACTCAAGTTGTAAATGAAGATGTTAACAGAGTGTGCCATACAGTTTACAAATGATGATTCTAAACAATAAAAATGTGCCTTTTGATATAAATCTAACGACCAAGTGACGTCAATAGATTATTTTTCTTCATAGGATGCCGAGATGGCGTTGATTTTGATAGGGAAAGCAATGTCACTGTACAATCTCGGAATTCTATTCGAAAAAAAAACTTTTTGAAGTTAACAAAAGTTTTTGAAGTTACTTAGTTTTTGACAGTTGAAATGTCATTTCTTGGCTTTTTTGTAAAACAATTACTGTTAACTTACTTAAGCAAAGTACACACCTCCAACTAAAATTTCAAATTTTTGTTTCACAGTGTACATTATTTAATTGTCAAAATTTAGCGTTAAATGTTGACAAATATTTTCAGAGCGTAGTGTAGAGAACAGAATTTAGCTGGTGTTTTAGCTTACGTTTGGAGAGAAAATTTTGAACCTAAATTTAGCTCGAGTTGGGAACTACCTCCTGGGATTAGTCTTTTAAGAAAGGGTTTTGCTCGTAAGATTCCTTCGAAGAAACAGCGATTGGCAAGAGTGATTTTTTGACTGATTTCTTCACTGATATTGTTCTGATAGGCTATAGTTGAACCCATAAGTCGAAAAGGCCGTCATGGTCCTATACGTTTTGACCGTAGAAACAATTTGAAACTCTCCCTGTTTCTGGTTGATATAGTCTGCAGTAACCAAATGCTGATGCGTCTTGCGTTTGGTTGCAGCTGGACTTATCTGACAGTTTTGTTTTTGTTTCCGACCTTGCCGGCACGTTATCGCTTTTTAAGCAGGGTTTTGAAAATGTCTCCTCTAAACATGTAAATGCTTCATTAGATTTTCGGACTTTCTATTATATCAAGCTTATCACACCTGCTATCCAGCAAAGCATATCCTACGTTATGAACAGTATTTGAGTGCAGGACATCAATGTTTCGATAACAAAAGAAGCAGAAAGTCGGCGTCACTTAATTTATACTGTCAGCACTGGTTGGTAGTTAAAATCTTGGTTAACACTCTTCCGTACAAAAACAGCTGGAATGTAAGATCCTTGGTTATGATGTCTCCATCGAATCAATACATTTTCAAAATCAGCGATCATGTAAAGTGCAAATCATTTGCGGATCCATATTCTCTATGGTGGACCCCCTTCCCGTGATTAAATTGCATTGGACCTTAGACAGCTTCATTACGTTTTGTAGTTGAAACTTCAATCTTTATGAATTCCTTATACCAAAAACAAGGGTGTGTTGTTCCTAGGCCTTGCTTAATATGTCCCTTCAGACGCGACCTCTCGATCTCTAGACTGCCGTTTCCAATCTCTCACTCCAATTAATCAGAGATCTCCCTCTAACTTGTCGATCTATTGAAGAAGAGGTATTATAACAAAAGCACTTTCTTTAAAATTTCCTTTTCAAGAAGAGATCTCCAGATCACATAATAAGCCAAGTGTCAGATCTCCTCGAAATCAAATCCCGAGAGTTTTTGAAAGTCAAGAATGAAGTAAAAAATCTTGACACCTATTGTGCTTACTAGTACGAAAACTGACAAAATCGTGACAAAAGTTTTGAAAATGTATAGTCTTAACCTTCCAGTCCTTCGGTTATGCTCCATTTACCCAAATTATAAAATGTTCATTTTCTTACTTCAAAACTGCGACTAAAAGTTAGAAAATATTAACATATTAATCCATACTAAGACTTTTAGTGGAAACGCCCCTTTAAAGAGGGCGTGTCCTAAAACATGTAAACAAATCACTAACTGAGCTCTCGTCGTAGTCAGTTTTTATGCAAAACTACAGCTGAACTGAGTAGTTTCTTAACGATCTTACCCTAATAAAGGTATTTTATAAAAATCAGGCCCTTAAAAGTGGGCGTATTGAAAAGATTGGCACAGCAAAATTAAGAGATATATTTTAAAATTGGTTAATATTGAATATTGGTACCTTTAATTTTTAAAACTGTTTTTTTTTTCTTTCATGAAAAGTGGGCGAAATCCACGCCCAAAATTCAAAACTTTCTTTTCATGCACAAGCTTCTTTGTTTCGATTGAGACGCACAAATGTGGGCTTGTGATTCATTATAAATAAATTGTATTTGCAAAAAATAAGTTTTTTTGATAGTTTCTAATGAAAAGTGGGCGTCAGCCACATCCAAAATCCTTTTTTTTTTGTTTTCATACACAAGATGTTTACGTGCAACTAAAATATACAAAATTTAAGATTTTTTGCTTGAATAAAAGCATTGTTATTTTGAAAAGTGGGCGTTAGCCACGCCCAAACTGAAATATTTTTATTTAATGTAGAGGAGATTTACCTGGCGTGTGCAAAATTTAAGCGTTGTGATGCTTTGATCGTAGCTGTACAAAAACCACAATTCAATTTTGATAAATACATATTGTTGAACAAAAATGGCTATTGTGATCGTGTTTGTGGGCGGGTTGCACCGGTTCAAGAACTTAGCCTTACTCTTGATACCAAATTTCTAGCTCAAAAATTGCGACCCTAGAGAGTATACACACGGACGGACGGACGGACGGACGGACGGACATGGCTAAATCGACTAGGCTTTTGATTCTGAGTCAGAATATATCTATATGCTTTCCAAAACCTAACGGTATTATTTCTCTTTTACAAACTCCACACCAAATACAATATACCCATTCTATAGTATAGGGTATAAAAAGTGGAAAAATTACATCCACTTGCAAAATTTTCTACTTGAAAATGGTCCAAATTTAAATTTTTTAATTGAATTTTGGTCCAATAATGAAAACCAAAATCCAAATGAACTTTTTGAAAGGAATTAAGGTCAATAATTGCAAAACGTTCCGTCTCTTCCAAGCCATCTGACTAGTATATCATAATCCTAGTTCCCAACACTGCCACTTTCCAACACAAACAAATGCAAGGCTTTATTTCACCAAAATATAATCCGATGCATGCCAAAAATTTACCAATCCCGAATGTCATACACCGCACTATAAAAAACTGTCCATGTCCATTTAGCATAGTTAAAGCCATCATGTAGAGCTATGTAGTAGAATGGTACAACAGTAAAATAACTTTTAATCCAACCGTGAAACCAGACTATTCAGTGAACGTGCTGGAACAGCATCTTTTTCATTCACAATTTAATAAATGAATGTGGCTCGGCTCTGTGGCTATCCAAACGAACATTAAAAAAAAAAAAATAACGACTGCAACACGAAGCTCTGGGGAGGAGTAAAGAGAATCATTTTAAATTCCACGCTCGAGATGCGATCTCTAGCGATGACGACAACGCCAGCTTCGACGTCGACGACGGACGGGATAAACTTTTTATGAGTTTTTTTAAATTCCCTTTTTTTTTGAAACCTACATGAATGAATGAAGAATAAAGCATACAAAAGTAAAGCTAACGTCATTTATAAAAAAAAAATAACACCAACAACAATTTGGATTCAACTTAAGTGTAAGAGTACGATAATCTTCGTCCCGAATCTGCCAGCACCTACTCTACAGAGATACATAGTAGCGTTTCTTTACGGAAATGAGACTTTTTCCTCTATCATGGATGGTGGCCGTAGGTTTGGGGTGAACTCGTTCTGCTTTTTTTTTTGTAACCTTGCGCAGGTTTTTGAATTTGACTCCATCATCCTTCAAAATTAAATTGGGTGCTTAAATGTTATTTGAGAAATTAATTTGTTAAATCTTTGTAATTCCGGATGGAGCCGGAGCGACCTACAGGAAAGTGTATGTACTTATATCTTCACAGTGCATCGGTTCAATTTCAATGAAATTGTTTTTTTTTTTATGGATTCTTTTCATCAAAAAATGTATTTCTATGCTTTGAAGGATACTCCTGTGAATAGGATGGATAAATTTCTATTTCAACAACAAAAAGATACTATAGTTTACTAGATTAAAAGAGATACGGAAGTTCAAGTTCGAATTGTATCTTTCTCATTTTCATTAATTTTAAGCGAAAAAAACTGGTATCCCTTTTGTTCGAAAAAATTTCCCCGGTTGTGCTTCAGAAAATTTGAAAATAAAAATTAAAAATTCTTCAAAAAAAATGTTTCAAGATTTTATTCGAGTTCTGGACTGGCATTATATACCTTCCTCTTTGAAGTTAAGAAGTAGGAATCATCAAGCACCAGAACCTGATATATCACATCTTTTTTAGAACTAAACGATAAGTAGGGGAGAGTAGGGCTTAAAGGTACACTTTTTATTTAGACCGATGTGCCTCCTTCGTTTTGAAAATGAGTCAACCAAAAGGTTATTAAGTGTGAATGGCATTTTTCAGCTTTAAAATCCGTCAAAAAAGACCAGCTTAAATCGTAATGTTCCAACAAACCCCGTGTTTGGGTTGAGTTAAAACATAGGCCGGGGTAAGTTGGAACAAAAACTTTAAAAAAATGCTTGCCGCAGCAAAATAAATACTTATGTTGTTATTTATTATTCGAAAACATATTTGTACCAACTCAATGCAATATAATACCTTGGTACACTTGTTGCCCACTTCTTGCAGATTATGGTGTTTACTTATGTACAGGCCAAATTTGGATAATTGAAACAGCCATGAAGCACAAACATTTCTGGTCTACTTCCTTGAGTGAAGAGGTTGAAACCTTTTCCTTCACCAATTTTTTTGGTTTAATTTAGCTGCTCTCTTGGATTCACTTTAAGCCACGATTTCGTGACTGTCCTCAAAAATGTATTGGTGTTGTGGAGTATCATTTTTAATTGTGTATTTTTTGGGTAAGGTTCTGGCCTGCAGCCTGTGGAGTGTGACAAACGTTGAAATGCGGATGGCTCACTAGGGCGAGAAGTTTAAAACAATGTCTTCAATGATGACCCTAGTTCATAACAGAGTATATTTTATCATGTTACAATTTACCCCAGAAAAATGTTTCAACTATTCCCGTCATGAAATTTACAAGTTTCAAGAAATAGATATTTATCATGTACTGTACAACACTTAAACCCAAAACAACTGCATGCACACATAAAACATCCAGACCTGTACTTGTGAAGAGGAAGACCCAAAATCGCCTAGTTTTTGGAACCACCACTAAATTTTGTATCATTGATGCCTACTCAACAACTTTAGTAGATGTGCCAGTAACTTTGGAGTCGTTCAAGGTCCCGAAAAATCAAAATCCAAAAAAATCTAAATAACGAATGATCAATAGCAAATCCCTAGTGCCACCCAAGTACTGCTGATGAAGAAAACTGTTGTGCAACGAAGTTGCGTGAGAAGGTGTGCCCCGAAAAAGGGAGTTGAAGTGAACACTTGTCTCTTTCAAGTGATTCTTCATTTTTAGAAGCACCCTATAATTTGAGATGCTTACTCTATTCACCCCTGTTACTTCCTTCCCCACTCTTCCCCTACGTAGCAATTTTCCAATGTCATTATTTTTTTTCTTACTGCCTCGCTCATTTCTTCAACTGTTCGAAATTCAAAACGAAGTCTTCAAATTTCTAGTGCAAATCTTTGAGTATTGTAGTGTCCATCAATTTTTTTTTTTTTTTTGTTATAGCTCTCGCTTCCTTCCTTTCATCAAGAATTTTAAGTCGTTTTGCAATCATTTCTGCGTGACACTTTTTGGTGGTCCCGTCTGAAGTGATAAAATTAAACCAAATACCATCTGCGACTTATTTGTCACGGCATCATTTCCACACTTTTTCCCCCATTTTAAGCCATTAATCAGCTTAAAAAAAAAATGTGTGTGTTGTTGTTGCTGCCATTATCACCAGCAACAGCACCTTACAACACAGCAAAGAAACCAACACACACACACACACACACACGCAAAAGAATCATTTTCAAAATGGAGGAAAATAAAAAAAATACTCTGTCGCAAAATATACAAAGTCTTTTGATACTTTTTCGCAGATACTCTCTCATTCCATGGGTTTTAATTAAAGCCTTGGCAATAGAAGTAAAGTATAAAACAGGGAGATGCGCATTCTTATACATTCTATGGAGCTGGAACTCGAGTTGGAGCTGAAGCTGATGTTATAATCTTGAGAGGAGTTTGTCACCGGACCGACCGAAAAAAGGGCCCACAAAGATGATATCATTAAGACAGATTACGGTGCGGATTTTCAACTTGGTTTCCGCAGAGCTTGGCGCAACGGACCATGATGGAGTATGGAGAATAGAGTCTCTTCTTCCTTGCGCTCAAGTGAATATTCCATTACTTGGTTATTTATACGTTTGAGTTTATTGGTGAGGTACTTGTCATCATCGTATTTTTCATGAGACTACGACTTCAGACTTAAGGGATAAAGTGATTGAAGCATGAGCGAAGCTATTCTTTGCTTTCATAATAGGATACGTGATAGCTTTAAGATATACCTACTTCTACAACAGCGAACAAATAAAATAGGTTCAAGTTGGTAAATAGCTTGTAAATTGGATGTGTGCTGCTTTATTGTTCGAAGGTGAGATAAATGTTTTCAAGGTGTGACGAATCTGAGTATACAATGGCGGCAAACGATATACCTTAAAAAAAAAACTTTAAAAAAAACACATGTTTTTTTTTTTTTGTAAATCATTTTGTTTGAGGTTTTTTTTTAACAAATTCACCGGGGGGAAAACAGAGGGCTGTTGTGATAGTTGTGCAAATACACACGCTTTTTTATTTTTCTCACTCAAGTAGCTCCTTTAATGGCATCTTATGGGTTCATGAAACTTCAAACTATTCAAGAAGTATATTATTACTTGGATTTTCCATATTATGGGATCACAATCAATTACTTTAAACATTGCCATGGAGAAATAAAGCAGACATTTTAGTTACAATACTGACCGCAGGTGAAAGATAGGGTTTGTTCATTGTCATCAATCCCCTACCCTGGCTCACCGTTGCTTAAAACTTATGAAAAAAAGGAATTCACAAGCTTTCATAAAATAAGTATATTAATCATTTAGACTGATACATGGAATGGAGGTATTTAAGACTCCATTTCGTTAACAATAGATGTCAAAAACATTTCCAAAAAAGGTCTCTTCATGTTTAATGCAATAAATTACAACCCATAGCTAACGAACACGCTATAGAAATGTCAATTTTGGCCACCAGATGACACTTGAAAATTTGACACAAAACAACTCAAGTTTAAACCCAATAAGTCGATAACATTTGTTACTGAGTTTCAAATAAGCAGTAATTTAATGTTGACAGCTAATTTTGACTGTCATTGATTTATTCTGAATACATACTTCAATACGTTTGTAAGGTTAATAAGGTGAAGTCATTTAATTCTAAAATAATACGAGTATTTGAAAAATAAAATGAAAGTCAAAACATCATTTGTGCTACATACTATTCAGAATAAGTATCGCAAATATGGCCCACGTTGGTAATATAGCCCACTGCAATATTTTAGAATAACTAAATCAAACACATTCAAACCGGCATTATATCATTTTGTTTTGAAGGCAGTAGTTGATTAGTGTTGGGAGTGAGTGCATTTGGTTGATTTTATTTGTTTTTGATATATTTCTTGGGTGAGTTTGCTTAAGAATTTGTGTACTAAATTTTTGGTAATTTTTGTTTGTTATTTACAAAGTTATATAATTTTATGCTGTTACATGTGAAATTGAAGTTGGGATTGCAATTAATTGAATATGTTGAAAATTAAAAAAGTGAAATTGTCATAGTGTCGATAATATGGCGCATTCCAGGTTTATAAACCACTGGACCATATGTAAAACATGGTTTAAACTGGATATTCTTTAATTTGTTTTAAGGATTCACATCATGGCTGACAATATTTAGCTTGTAAATGCATGCCTTACCATCTCAAAATATTTGAAAAATATTGTTTCAGATATGTACTACCCTGGTCCATATTTGAAACTAAGTGGGCTATATTAATAGCACTCTTTTTTAAAGTTGTGAAATGACGTTAATTTAATTTTTTGTGAACATTTTTTTCTAACGCTATTTCTTATATTTTTTTTTATTACAAAAGACTCAAATGTAAAACTTTTGTAAGACATTGAAATAAATAAATATATAAATTCCAGTTGAATTCGTCAATTAATTTAAAAAAAAGTTAATGTTGGACCATATTTGCGACACTTACTCTTGTTACATTTTTCATCTTTCCTAATATGACTTTGACCTGTTTTAAGCATGATTTCCTCAGACAAAAATATTATTTTCGAATAGCTTTTGGAGCGATATCCCTTCAATACAATCCATTTCTATGGAGGCAATTTTGTGAGGTGAGGTTCAGAGTTGATTTGAACTGAGAATATAACGATGGTGTTCCAAATATCAGAAATAAAAATCAACTCTTCATTGACATAAATTATAATAAATTTTCAATAAAAAAAAAGCATCGAAAGAAAACAAAATTTCATTGAAATTAAGTATGTTTTCAGTGAAATATAAAATGTGTGTCAAAATATCATTAGCTTAATTTTTATTCCAATTAAATAAAATTAATTATATTTGATCAATCGTCTGAAAATAGGAAACCAAAATGTTTAATGTTAAATTTCAATGGAAGCCATAACGAGCCCATTATCTGAATTCCTCACAACCTGCTGATTCAATTTCAATTTTATTTTGTTTGTGGTCAGCGCTAAATTATAAACGTTTGATTGTTTTGTGAAGTTTACATGCCTTTAAACTGGTAAACTTAAAATTCAGAAATTTTGCATACATAAAATTTGAAAATTTGATCAAACAGAATTCGTTTTTACGAAATTCCATTCTTCGCTTGCGGGTGAGTGGATTTCCAACTTTTTTTATTTATGTGAAGGCACTGTTACAGTTTACAAATCACACACAACTTCTTTCGTAACACTTAAGGTTAAACTATAATGGACGTAAACAAACGGAAGCTAGTGTCAAAACCAAACGAAACGTTGCCGTCCAACCTGTGAAATGAACACGCTACCCATATTGGACGGATTGCCGCGCAAGCAAAACATGTATTTTCCTCCGAACAATCAAGATGACTGTGACGTTTTACACAAGGCAGCATAACTCACTCTCATATCCATTCACAGTTATAATGTCAAATTTTCATCCTTAAAATGCGATTGCGAGCGCAGACGCTCGACCCACTCGCGCATCTTTTCCACGTGTTATCATACTATTGATGTGGCAAATGATGCATTTATAAAAAAAATAGAAAAAAACTTGCAACATCTACAGTTCTCTCTCCGTCGTCCACCTGCCGGTCTTTGGTCTGTTGAAACTCTCCTTGGAGTAAGTCTTATTGGACCCACTTTCTTCAAAACATTTTTTCTTTAAAAATCCATTGAATAAATCAAACAAATTATGACACTTCTTAAGAATCCTTGTGATTTGAAATTCGATGAAACGAAAATCCGTCACGAAAAAGAGACAATATCATACATATGTTTCGCAGCTTTCCCACTCTCTTCTCGTTAGCATTGTACATAATGTGTGGAAGTGTATATATTGCTTAGCTTAAGTGAAAGATCAAGTGTCCGTGCATGTGTATGTTAGTATGTGTGTTAATACGTGTGTACGCGTCAGCGTATGACAAAGCTTTATTATTTTATTTATGCGTATTTTTATTTGTGTGAATATGAAACTCATGTTAAAAGGCGTTGTTTATCTCAATCCCACGCAGGGTTACTTTTTTAAAGCTTCACTTCTACCGAGTGTGAATTGCACACGTAAATTTTTTTCAAATTCTAAAATTGAAACCCTTAAATAAAATTCTCATATTTATCTCAAGATTTATCTTTCTTTACATGATACCCCAAATCAACTACTATACGAGTGATTTCATGCGACTTAGTCGTGCATTTTGTTTTTTTTTTTACCGTTGAAAAAAAAAAAAATACACTAAAAATCGATTGCGTTGGTAACCGCGATTGAGCTTTATTTGAATTAAGCGTGGTTGGATATCTTGTTTCGTTATACAAAAAAATAAGGTCAATCGAGTTAATCTGTTTTATTCTAAAAAAGAAGTTCGAACCAGTTTGTTTTTTATTGAACGCCTTCAGTAATTTAATCGGCTATTAATCAGGATTTAGTGTTAAATTCACTAAGCTTCCAGTTTTTGGATACGATTTTTTTTTTTGCTATTGAATAGGGTGATTGATAATTTGTTTTGACATAAAGCCATGATTTAAAAAAAATTAAGAAAAATCATTTTCTTTTGTCTGAATAATGTGGAGGCCGTTTATTAGCCACACCTTCAAACAATAGGTTTACCAAAGATAGACAGTGCTGAAGAAAGCTTTGAAAGAAGTTAATAAAAAAATTCACAAAATCATCACAACAGACCACCCTTTAAAAACAACTTCGTATCAGCCTCCAATCAGAAAACGAAAAGCCTTTTCAAAGCCAAGACTTTTAATTCAATTTAATTGATTTATTTTGACAGTTAAGTGATGTTTTAAGAATTCAAAACAAATTTAAAATTTCGTTTAAATTAAAGCTTCCTGTTGTTTTCGTTAAAAAACAGACGTGGTACATTTTTTCCCTCAGGATACAGGATACTTAAAAAAAAAAAAAATAGGTGATTCTGTTTATTGGTTAAACTTGAATCAGTTAAAAAAAAAATACCCACATCGCATTTTTTCCTCAAATTGTGTCGTTGTTGACCCCCACTCTTAAAGTTGAAAATCGTTGCTTCCTGTTTCTTAATTTGATAAATCGAAACCCCCCCAAGGCAATCACTATTTAGAAGACTGCTTCCATTACCTCATTTTGCATACTTGCCAATTACACCAGAGGGAAGATTTTGTCACTACGCGACGCGACACCATGAGTTCAAGAAAAATGAATCCGCCTACATCCAACTCGTCCTACACATTTTCATTGCGAATATCGCGCGCTGAAATCTTAATAGACATACTTCGCTGGTCAATTACTTAAGCAGCATCCAAAAGTCACTTGGGGTTACTGTGTTACGCGGACATCGCAGCACTGGAAAATGCCTTCATAATACCCTTAGCAGACACAGAAACACACTCTCCAACCAAAATACCTCCTCGTCCTCGTGTTCTGCAAGTTCAGTAGTGCAAATGTATAATATTCGCAAGCGGAATAATCGTCGCTACTGTCCCAAGTGAGCAAATGATTCTTGGTTTTGACGTCGTGTCGCGTAGCGTCAGTCAGCGGCAAACGATAAACCTATTCCGAATGCTTCCAAGATTAATCATAGAAATTTCTCCAATTTAATATAAAATCAGACACTCCTTTCGTTTCTAGAAGCTGTGTGAGCAAAAAGGGCACAATGACGGAACGACTGGCCATATCCAAGAAGATTCGCGCACACGATTAATTCGATAATAAAACCGCGCACATCTTTATCTCTCTCGGTTCGTGTCGCATAATCTGGAAGCATGTCGGGTATGCTTTCGGGCCGCGCATTACATAACATGGAAACTATATGCTTGTGCCGCACATCATCCTATGGATGGACGCTAGCGCAGCTGGAAGCAATGATTGACAGAAGGATCACTGACACCGCTGGAGCATGTTGCAAGCATAATTGATTTAACTACACGCGCACAGTACACACGCTCGCTTCTGGTGCGCGAACGCGAATTGATCTCAAAGTACGCGCTTACTGCACTTCTCTTCCTCTCTCTGTCTTCAGCTGTCAGAACTTTGTAACAAAGTCGTACGTCGCGTCGTTGCGGTCACTGCTTAAGAAAAAAAGAAAACAAAAAAACCGACAACACAAGGAGATTTATTTATTGCATGGCGCGCACATTGTCAATTTGTATGAATTAAGTTTTATGTTTGATACCCGTCAAAGTATCCATTAAGTTGGCCGGCTTTTGAAAGTGCACATTTTTTCTCATCCCCACCGCACCAACGACCGAGAAGATTAGCGAGCGCGGATTCTTTTCATTTCGTAAGTGAAGAATGGAAGGGGATTGCGTAATAATTCTGATGGGTAATCTAAGTGCATCGGGGAGAGGATTTTTTGTAGTTTATTTGTGTGTCCTAATTTATGTTGTTAATTAAGTGATTTGTTTTAATGTTTCTTTAAAAGAATTTCAATTTTAAATACTGACGTGTTTTTTTTTTATTTCTTTGCAGGAAAATTTTATCGGAACATTGGCTTAATGCAAAGTTTAAAGTGAGTACATATAACTTTTTAGTATTTTTTAAAAATTTGGATCTTTTTTAATTCAAAAGGAAAATCTGTTTTTTGAAAAATAATTTATGTAATCTCTCAATTCGTGGAAACCACCTTTAATACAGTATTCTTGGCGTGCGGCTGCCATATTAAAATGTTTTGAAAATCCCACAGTCCGGAGCATTGTTTTCCTTTCCTTGATCCAATTTCATGTCATTTAGCAATCTCATTCTCATTGCTAAACTTTCTTTGAAAAAACAATTCTTCGTCCAATATTGATAAAGTCTGTTTTGGCACCGTAGAAAAGTACTATAGTCTAAGAGCTTGCTAGTGCTACGTAAAATAGTATACAATTTATAGAGCGACGAAAGCCCTCTAGAAAGTCTGCCACACTATCATAATTCATTGATCCGGTCACCTGGCACCTGTCCAGCGGTGGGTGTGAGAGTGGTAGTCCAACAAAGGTAAATAAAATGGTAGATTTTGCTTATATTGACTTGTATTTCAAAAACAGTGAGCTAGACAAAAAACATGTTTAACAAACTAATAGCTTAGTATATTTCAAATAAAATTGCTGATGAAAGTTTTCGCATACCATTTATCATATAGAAGTTATAAGTATTACTTCAAATTTGTATGTGGTTCTTAAAAGTATGCAATAGAACCCTTTTTCCCCAACCAAAACTCCTGGCAATGTTATACTTAAATTAAATACATAACAATCTATAATACGATACCAAATCTAGATCTATATAAATTGTTTGAAAAATAATTTTGGCAGTAAAGCACCTAAAACAAAAAACTTTGCATACTTTTGGGAACCATTTACAATTTTGAAGTAATAGTGCTTCGGTTTTCCCTCAATAACTTTTTTTCTTTGCGTCCTATAGTAAAAGTATTTCGGACTTGTTTTGTAGAGATTTGAACTACCTACAACTTTGATAGTAGGAACATTTTTGTTTTGTATGGTAAAAAACCAAGATATGACGCTTCGAAAAACAGGCCACTTTTCAAATCGATAAAAAATGCAAACAAAGTTTTGAAAAGTGACCTGTTCTTAGAAGCACCATATCTTGGTTACAAATTGACTTACAAAAATGTTGGTTCTAACAAAATTGTAGAAAATTTAACGTAAAATATGCTTTTGCCATAGAACGTAAGAAAAACAAGTTATTGAGGAAAAACCAGAGCAAGGTCGAAAAAATTTGCAAATCCCCAAACTTACAAGTAGGAGCATTCTTGTCGCCCTGATTTAATGCTTGCGAAAGTTGCGCAAACTCATCATTCAAACAGGATGACTCACGAATCCAAATATTTTCAAGTATAATTCCTCCTGCTTTCAGTGGAATTAATTTTTGTAAAAATTTGTTGTTACGGTTCTGAAAACCCTGTGACTTCTTCAGTTTGAGTGATGACATCGGTTGCCTCCGATTGTCGCCGTTTTAAAATTTTTTGGTTGGCCAAGACACTCGATAAATATTTTTATTTGCAGTTTATCATCCGTCAGAAAAAAGTAAGCTTCTTGAAATGTAAGGACATTCAGCATCCTCGAATGTCTTTCGTCGACTTAAACAAAGTTGGTTTGGTATCAAGTTCTACCGCCTTTTAAAAGCTTTTAATCATTAATTGATGCGGGAACCATAATCAATAATCTGAGTTTATTTCTCAAAAAACCTTCGGCTAGGCTGTTCTCTCTACTACTTCCAACTTTTCGCATGTGCCATTAACAAGAGTTAGTAGATTTCTATTTTGAATGGCTATCTATTTCAAATGCAGTTTTTGGATTAAATAGCTTACGATTACATATTAAGGTATCCCCTACATAAAAAGTCAGATTTTGTCCATTTCCAATTTTTTTTTGAACGCTGTAATTTTTTTTTAAATTTAATGTAAAATTATAAAAATTGATCTGAAATTTGTTTTTTTTTTATAGAAATATCTATAATAACGTTTTGAAATATCAAAACAGGACCAATAGCTATCTATTTGATTCGCTTTTATTCCATTTTGTCTTATGTTACGGCATGGCATCGCATCAATATGGTTTTTTTTATTGAAAAGAATTTCAAAATATACTCTTAAAGAATTCAATTTATCGGTGTTGTAACATATGTAATACCTTAGAAATAAAAAAATCAAAAAAAAATATTAATACACCTCAGTTTGAGTGTTCCAGCGAATAAAAATAAATCAATAAACCTTTTAAAAAGGAATCCTTGCTTAAACATACATTCACATATAAAACAAACTCCAAGTCATACATTATCCCAGAATCATCTCAGGGAATAACATGAAATCTATGGCTGCCTGTGTCCCATCCATCATACATAATACTTTCGTATAGGTAATATTGAGACAGTAAATATCTTCCTTCAACTGTAAAATAAAAGAAAAAAAAAGATAAAACCAAGTCACGAGGGAAAGAAACATTTACCTCCAAGTTTTATTAGTTTGGTATACCTTCCGTCTCTTGACAAGGAACAACAAGGACAACTTGAAACAAGGATCATCTTACACTACACTACATAGCTAGCTAGCTACATATACTACACGTCCATAACATTTTATGTTCTTCAGAATAGGGCTACAAAAAAATCGTTTCCACTTGTGTACAAGATTTCCCTTCCTTGAAAATGAAGATGAAGTATATAACCACACTTAAAAACCTAACATCCATGCCTGCCTCCTTCTAAAATGCTCCTACGCGCTCCTACGTGTATCTATGTCTATGACATTTTTGCTTCTTTTTGCTTCAGACCAACAATTCTAGACTTACTTATGTTGCGGTGTCACGCGCAAAGCATAATGTTGACACAAAAATGAACGAGTAACTGAATCGCGTTCTGTTTATTAACGAAGTTTTCAAAAAAAAAACCCAAAGATACAAAGATACAAAACACGAATTAGCTTTGAGTGTAATTTTGAAGAAATTCCTTAAAACGTTTCCTTGTGTGGATTTAAATGCTTCAAAAAAAAAAAGAGTATAATTTTATGAACGAACATAAGGACCCTGAAATCCTTACGCTACCACCTTACCGTCACTCGCACTTTCACTTGAGCTTCTTCTGCTTCTGCTGCTGCTACTGCTGCTGCTGATGTTATAAATCAACGGATTCGAGAACCACTTACTACCTACCTCTTACACACCCCTATTCGCACCCTCATGTTTAACCTTGAATTTCACCTAAAAGATACACAACAAGCATAGAAAGATAAAAAAAAAAAAAAAAAAATTATACCTACTAACCCACATAAATTTTATTCTTACGTGTTCACGTGTTTGATGGGAATGGGTTGGTATCTTTTTTTTTTTATTGTTGTTGTTGTTCTGTTGTCTCCTTCGCTTGTTCGTTCTGCTTAAAACACTGATGTATCTTTTTACTTAATGTTGGTCTTGGTGCCGCACTCAACAATTTATTGTTCCTGATGTTTTTGCTTATTTATTTATGTTTTCTGCTTTCCTTCTGTTAAAGAATGCATGAAACATTTAGTTGAAAATGTATCCACAATCCGCATGAGATAGCTTTAGTATATAAAAATATCTATTCTTTTTTCTGAGTTTGATTTAGTTTATTTTATCATTTTTTTTGTGTGCCTTTCGAAGGAGAGTTTGGTTTTGTGATATGAACTGTGAGAAAGAATTGTGTTTTTTTATTATTAAGTGGCTTAGTCAGTTCTGTTTAAATATTTAATATTTATGATAATTTTTGGGGGTGCCCAAGGTTAAATGGTTAATGCAAATGACAATATCAGATCATCAATTTATGCATTTAGTGAACAAATTTATTTGATGCGAATAAATTTGTTTATTATCTTTCATTTTATTTTTTCGTCAGAATATATGTATTTTTATTGTTTTCATGCGTCTTGCATTAGATGACTAACTAACCATTTAAATATATTAAGTCTTTATAATTTAAAAAATTAGTTTTAAAAATAGAATGCACTTATCTTATCTTTTTTAATTTTAAAATCATTTAATTTATTTTCTGGCATTCGAAGTGAAACTTCCTTAGAATCGGTGTTATTTAAAAGTCGATGAAACGAAAATGCGTCACGAAAGCTGGACATAATATATAGAATTGAGGCGGCGTGAGAATGACATATAATACATTACTCTTACCCCAATCTCTTCTCATAAGTATTGTGCAGTGTACACACAAATATGCGCGCCTGTGTGTTTGCTTATAAGGCCAGGGCAGTGTATTATACAGGGTGATTGTATAAGGTTCTTCAAAAAGCTAGAGCAATTAGGTGGGTTGAGAGAAAAAAAAAATCACATAGGAAGGAAATTTTCTAAAAATGACTGACTTAAATTGGAACAAAAATTATTAGAAAATAACGGTAAATGCCAGCCATATTATTTTTACTTGCGATTATAGGTACTATAAGGCAAGTTATGCATTCGTAATGATGACAGAGAAGTCGAAAAAAGTGGGTCCGACAATTCTGTCTGCCTGCCTGTCTGTCTATTATTATATTTTCCTACATTATTATTATTATGATGTCCTACAGAGGGGAAATTAGCATTCTAGCTCCAAAACAAACGGTACCTGCTATATGATTTTTTCGAAAAATTCATTTTTCTCAAAAACGGCTAATACGATTTTGGTAAAACTTTTTTGAGTGAACTTTATGTTTTGGTTGGAATTAAATTTTCAGGAAAAGTATTGTAACGGTACCTCGCATAGGACCAGTTTTGTCATACCAGATTTTCTCGTAAACCACTTCACGGATTTCGATGAAAATTTGAATGTGAAAGCTCTTTTATAAACAAAATAAAATTAATTGTTTAATTTTCCAAAAAAACTTTTTTTGAGTTAAAAAAAAATATTTTTGGTTTTTTCAAAAACGGGTTTTCAAAATTTTTAAAATTTTTGTTTATTTTAAACTGCTAGATGTTGGAATATGTTTTTGAAAAGCTTTTCAACAAAAACCGTTTTTTGAAAAAACTGGTCATATGATTTTGAAAAAAATATTCCTTAAAATTAAAAAAAAAAAACAAAAAAATCTGATAGTTTACTTCATTTTAGAATAAAAACAATTTAACTATTGATAAGTGATTAAAAATTTCATACGATTTTTTCAATGCTTTTTTCCGAAAATCTCAAGCCCCAAGACCATTTTAACACATTAGAGCAAGTTCGTACGACCTAGTCGTGCACTTTATTTTTGTAAAACAACCTACTTCTGCAGAAAAGCAAGAAAATCTAGCCTTACGATATGGCATAGGTGGTTATTTTGACAATTTTTTTTTTTTGTGTGTGTTTATGAAGAAGTAGGGTGGGTGGGTTATTTAAAAGTAAAAGAGTAAAAAGTTTGAAAGTATTTGAAAGTTAATATTTTGAAAACAGTTCACTAAAATAACTTTGTTTAAAAACACAATAAATGATTATTTCTTTACAAAAAGGTATAACATAGCATTGTTGGAATTACTATTATTTTTAAATACTTTTGTTTGCAATTTAAGTCACGTTTTTTTTCAAATTTTCTCTCCTGGCTAAACAAAGGGAAAAGACACTCTTGCGATATTTTTCTTGTCTCGACCCAACTTACTCGTTCTAGCCTTTTCTACAACCTTATACCGATTGCCCTGTATACGTATATTTAATTCCAAATTTGTATTTTTATTTATTGTCTTAACTAAAAAACTAGTTCATTTAAGGACAACCCTGTTGTTGTAAAACTAGAAAACTTAAACTAAGCCAAGGCTCGGTCTTTGATACCCTTAGATAAAGAATGCCTATGAGATTCATAAACAAATATTCATAAGACTTTTGGTCTATGTTGTTTCAAGAAACCTAGTCTATTACAGTCCACATTATTTATTGTTGCAAAATGAAGTAAAGTGCTAACAATTAAATTAACTTTAATACTAAAAAATAAAAACAAATTGAGAATATACTCCCTTGTACTATTTAATGGGTTCCTTGGTTCATATGCTTACTATATTTTATAATATTTGTATCTTCGAATTATTTACATGGATTGGCATCAATTGATGCTTTTCGTTAACACTAAGTTCTCAAATGGGTTTATCCTGTCCACTAGATAGGAAGTTCAATTTCGTTACAATTTGTATCCATGAATAAGCCGAACTCCAATTTATATTGATACAGAGGTCATTATTCCATGTAGGTCATTTATTGAAAATAAATTAAGTAAAAAAAGAAATGAAATAAAGCCTCTATAGATCAAAATAATTATATCAATGAAGTGGAAACCACATTTTAATGTACAAATGAAATAAAATACACAAAAAATAAATCATCAAGGCACGTCATTGCATTGCGCAATTATAATTGCAATCTTTTAAATTGAAAATGAACAAACAATAATGATTTTAACAAACCAGATATAAAATTGAATTACATGCAACGGCATTTTGAGCCATTTGTTATAAATTGCATATTTACAATACAATTTTTTCCGTTTCAGTGTTATTAAAAGCAACAGCAAAAAAAAAAACAAGTTATATTGTGTATTAATTTTCATATTTTGTTTGATCAGATAAATAATGTTAAAATTATATGATTTCGTGATTATTCGCAAGTCAATTCGTATAATTATTTTGTTAATTTTAACAGAAGGATAATAAATCAACGATAACGTAAATAGAAATTTGTTTCTATCGGCTTTAAGATTTTCGAAATTCATAAAAGCGATTTCAATTAAGCGCTGTGGCTAGTTTAAATTGATACAAAGAAGTACAGAATATGTAAACTTAATAAAAAAAATATCTCGTTAGTCAGTGTGGATTTCAAGATTAACTGATTTACAAACGATTAAATTGTTTATATTTTCCCATGTCTATGGAAAAAATTATTCTTTATTAACGAAACATTAAAAACGGTTTTTTTTTGTGTGAGTGAAGTTCAAACTCGGACAATGAGATGAATGAATCCTTTTCAGCATATTTTTTATAAAATTCTTCAGAAAGATACAATATTCACACAAATCAAAAAACATACATATAAGCACACTTTTTTTCCTCATTCTTGGAGGAAATGGGAAAACACGATGCTTGCACGATATCATTTTTGCAGAGTTTCAAAGGTGGATTTTAAAACCTCTTTTTTAATTTATCGAAACTTGATGGCCTCCAAATTGTTTTTGGTCTTTTGATGCATCTGTTACCCTGAGGATTTTATTCCAAAAATTTTAAAAACTGTCGTTCAGGTTTTCTCAGTGTATGGACGAACCCCTTTTTTTTCAAGCCGTTCAATTCAATTGTCTTGGACAGTTTTCAGTCTGCTATCCACAAAATAAATGCTGGTGTTACACGAGGCTTCTTTTTGACTCCGACTCTCTTCCTCATTTTTATAGTCGATCTTTTTATTTGTTTTGCAGATGACAGTAATGGCAGCTTTTCATATTCGTTTCCAAATTCACAATGTTGTTTCTTGTTTTTGAAATTGCAACGACTGCGTATGATGAGCTCATTAAATTCCAATCTTTACCGCATTGTGCAATGTTTCCTATCTGGTCTGGCTACAATCTGAAAGGTAGATTGAGTAAGTGCGCCAAATATAGCCCACCCTTAACATTTTATTAAATAAAACTATACATTTAAGTCTAATTAGTTTATTTTTTCGTAAACAGTTACAAATTATTTTTACTTCAGTCTTTAGAAACTATAATTGAAAAAAAAAAAAAACTAACAAAAAGTTAATAACAAAAAAATTAAAAGAACTTCATTTCACAACTTATAAAAAAAAACTGCTGGTAATATGGCCCACTTAGTTTCAAATATGGACCAGGGTGCTACATATTTGAAACAATGCTTTTTGAAAGATTTTGTGATGGTAAGGCATGCAGAATTCACATATAAAATATTGCTTTTCATTGCCAGCCGTAATGTGATTCCACAAAACAAAACAATCCAGTATAAACCAGGTTTTAAATATGACCCACTATTCAAAACTTGGAATGGGCCATATTATCGACACTGACAATTTCACTTTTTTAGTTTTTAACAAACTCAGTTAATCGCAGTAAAATTTTTCATTTCACATTTGATAACATAAAATATAACACTTTGTACATAACGCAAAAACTTATTTAATTTCCAAAATAAATTTATACAAAAATCCTTAAGTAAACTCACCCAAAAATTATAACGAACACGAATAAAATTAACAAAATGCACTCACTCCGAACACTAATCAACTACTGTCTTTAAAACATAATGATGCAATGACTGTTTGAATGTGTTTGATTTGAACGGTCAGTTCAGTGACTAGTATATTTGATTCATAATATATTGCAGTGGGCCATATTACCAACCTGGGCCATATTGGCGACACTTACTCACATTCCAAGCTTGAGTATAATTCCTTTATCTGGAAAGCTGCTCCTCTTAAACATTTGCTACTCCTGGATAAGATTCAGAAAAGAACATTAAAATAGATAGGTGAAAGGACCAATTCAATAGCATTGTATAAATATTTCTGTAGAATTCTCCATGGGACAGATTTTTGAGACTCCTCGTTCGTTTCGCTAGTAACCGAATTCCTCAAATTAGTTAAAATAAAGTGCTAGGTGACATAGCGCTCAATTTGTCTCTCAATATGTACATACATATAACTATAGAAATATACAACAATGGCGATTGTTTCAATCTTACATCATTGCAAAGTCTCTTGTCTCACCTTGTTTTATCGTTAGTCCTATAAACAGTGCGCCAGATTAATTCCTCCCCTTTAACAATTTCCCTGTAATACTTGCATTGCTACCCATCAATTTAACTTATGACGTACTGTTAAGTACGACACTCAATTTTAAGCCGCACTACAAGAATGCTGAATGATTAACCCGGACCGATTTTTTCCTCCCATTTTGATTTACCTACAGGCATTCATCGGTATATCTTTTTATTCCCTGTGTAATTCTAAAGGCTCGCATTGTGTTTATTCATATCAAGGGTATGAATATTCCCTCGGCACAGTCGACAATTTTATAAAAAAACCCCCTAAAACCATTGCAAAATATTCTGAAAAGCATCTATTGAAAAAAAGTACTCATACGCCACAGTGCCCCAACAAAATAATATCATTGAAGCTATGGCAACATTCAAGGTCGTAAACAACTCAAAAATATAAATCACTCCGGATCTTCATTATCAAGTTTTTAAGTTCCTAGAAATTCTTCATTTCTCTAAAAATATCGTTTCAAAAAAAAAATGGTTAAAAATGTAAAATCCCATCCGACAACAGCCATTCAACATAAATTTACATCTGTCAACCTTAACCCAGACAGAGCTTATGAAGTCCAAAAGTACCTTATGAATCATTCACAGACAAACAATAAAAATGTATCCATCACAAGAATAGAAATTTATTTCCTAATTTCTGGAACTCAATCAAAATCTATTTCAGATACACAATCCATAATATAATGCCTGCCGTGCAATCAACACGAGCGTGTAGTTTAATTTACTACTATCAACGTGTCGCCATTCCGTTTCGTTGTTTGTCTCTCTCTCTGGCTGCGCTAAAATTAGTTACAAGAAAATAAATTTTATGTCATTTCTGTGGAGTGTTCTACATCAACCGAAATAGCATCCAATAAATATGACTTCAAGGTGAATCCGTTATACACTCAACTGGAAAAGTTATGCTAGCATGACTGACACAACATCCAGCTGGAGGATTCCCAAAAAAAAAAAAACTGTCACCATATCATCGTGGATATAAATTTAGATTGCCATCTTAGCGGCTCAGTGTGGCGTCACCGTCGGTGACTTTTCTAAGAATATTTATAAAGGCGACAAAGTCACCAAACGTCGTCCCTGACCTAAGTTCATTTAGATTCGAATGATTTCAACTGCCTACAACAGCATGGGCACTTGGGAACTCCAGTCATCCACCCAGCGGAGCTTTGCAGCTGGAGTAGATGCCAATTGTATTAAAGCCATATTTCATAGATGCTGCCATAGAGATTTATTTGTGGTGTATTTCAGGGAAGACTTCCATGTAATGTGTACAGAAAACACTTTTCATTCTTTGGAGATGGCAGGATCAATATGATGGCTCCCAGTCTCAGCCAGCCTACAATCTGAGTCATTCAAAATGCCGCTGCAGTAGTGCAAGTTCCAGTTCCATTGCCATGGCAATAAATTATGTCTGAAGTACCTGCCAGCCAGCTAGAGGGTGGCAATGGCGGTGTTGGTGCATCCAACTCTTTCCATGGATGAATTGCAAAAATATTCTAGGCATGGGATGGCACAGAGATAACGCTGGCTGGAGGAAAGAAGGCACATAATATCGCATCAAGTTGATGGCTCATTTACTTAATTAGTATTACGGATATTTAATTTGATGTTAATACACGAGATAATGAACTGACTATAACGAGAACGACACTACTGGGTGGGTGAGTTGAGTGTGGAGGAAATTGAATCGTTGCGTTGGATCGGAAGATACTTTGACGTCAAAGTGGCTGTGCGTTGCTCTGGCTCATAACAATAACTATGCAAATTGTTTGCTTTTAGCATTTGCTTGTTTTAATTATTGAAAATGACCACCCCTCATAATGGTGTTAAGTGGAGTTTGTTTTTAAGAAGGTTTTAGGAAATTAAACTTTGAAGATACATTTGAAGGAATGGCGATTCTTGTTTTTAATAGCATCGCATTATGGCAAAGTGGTTTAGGGAAGAGCTGATGTGATGTTGCCAAGTGATAATTGTGTTGTTTTCTTAAGTTTCTAGTTGGGGAAGCCTGAGCTGGGTGTGGAGTCAATCTTAAGAAAACTCAAAATTAATTTTTATTACAATGTTTCAAAATTAAAATATTGAGTTTATGTATAATAGGTTACAATACAAGTCTTGCACTTAAATATAAAAGGAACACAATTAAAGTTCTTTACATGATATACAATACATACTTAGTCATGTTATGATCTTTCAAAAAAGGTACAAATCTGGGCTCCCAAGTTGGATACCCTGCTGCTGTTTTTGAATCCAGCAAGAAGTACAAATTATCAGATTGAAGAACACGTCTTTCCTTAGACACTTAGAAAGAGTCGAGCAAAGATTAATCTTTTAGATCAAAAAACCTTTTTTTCTTAACTTTTTGCCAGTGCATTATGTGCTCCGTACCTTGTACAGAAAAGTGTTTTTGATTAAAATATTAATTTTTCTTACTACTACTCTGTCGATTCGCTTGAAAGAAAATAGAACATTCAAGCACGATTTCATACTCGGTTTTATCGAAAATATTTCTTGCTAAACGCCCGAAATTCAAACATATTTTTTTTCATGCACAAGCTTCTTAGTTTCTACTTAGAACCGCACAAATTTGGGCTTGTGCATTTATTATAAGTAACGTTTAAGTGTAAACATAAGTTTTTTATAGTTTCTAATGGAAAGTGGGCGTCAGCCACACCCAAAATCAATTTTTTTTTTGTTTTCATACACAAAATGTTTACGTACAAATAATACCCCACAAAATTTAAGGATTTTTGCTCAAATGCAAGCATTTATTATTGTTTTATAAAAATAATGTTAATGGTTTTGTATGAAAAGTGGACGTTAGCCACGCCCAAACTGATATATTTATATTTAATTTAGAGAAGATTTACCTTAGGCTGGCGTGTGCATTTTAAAGCGTTGTGTTTCGATCCTAACTGTACAGAAAACACAATTTAATTTTTCCAAATAGAGGGTGTTGAACAGAAATAGCGATTGTGGGAATGTTTTTGGGCGGATTTCACCAGTTTAAGAACTAAGCCTTACTCTTGAAACAAAGATTATCATTGTATATACCAAATTTCAGCTTTCTAGCTCAAAAATGGCTAACTCTAGATTCTAGAGAATATACATACATACGGACGGACAGACATCGCTAAATCGGCTTTTGATTCTGAGTCAGAATATATAGACTTTTCTATATCTAACGGTATTGTTTCTCTATGTTACAAACTCCACACCAAATACAATATACCCTATTCTATATAATAGATAATGGATTGATTTTAAATGAGAAGGCAATTTAATCAAATTTAGTGTTGGTAAACATTTAAATTCTCCCGCTCGAAAAAGTGAACAATTTCGATATTGTGAACGGGTTTGGTTTTTATTAGTTCACTATATCGAACGTCTACTGTAGATAGATACAAGAGTGTGAACCTAAACTGGGAGAATATCCAGCTTCTACTCACAGTCTTTACTTACTTTCAAAATCACTCCTTTTAATTCACATTCTCTCTAAACTGAGAAAAATTAAATCTATCTGAGCTCTACCGAAAAATTGATATTGTTTCTTAAATTTAAATATTCAGATCTGAAGAACCATAATTTTAAAAGGATGGTGGGGTGGTGGGGAAACGATGGGAAAAAATTGAGGATCGCAAAAGTTTGCTGCGATTCACTGTAGAGTTATCATTTCATACAAAATTCTCTAGTGGGGCTACTTAAGTGAAATATTTTCAAAGTGCTTGCATGCAAGAGATTTCAATAAGTAAATCCATCAATTATATAATTCTATAATGCATTATTTTTAATAGAACGTTAAACTTCTCCGCTCCTTGTCCTTACCCTTCTTTCCATCTTGCATTATTCAATTCTAGTTCTGTATACAATTATAAAATTCTGCACTGCTTAACTAACAAATTAAATAAACAATAGCAGTTTATATTAGTTTTTTGTGTGCGTATAATTCACACTCAGTTGTTATCAACATATTCATACGAAGTTGTTGTTTATTTTATAAAGCACTCCTACTCATTGATGGAGGATCTAGACCTCTATGTATGAACATTGGACATATTTGAACTGGTCTTCAAAATATTGATTATGTGTCCAGTTCTGAAAAGTTTCCAATATTTTCCCGGGTAAGATTCCATCTGTCTATTGAAGTGAGTTCTAAAAATGTCTTTTCAGTGGATTTATCTGTGTGACACTGAATATAGGGTTTTCCAATCAGAGTTGTTATTTTTTTGTTGAAGCGTGTATCGTTCCATTTATATTAATGGTAGTTTCTACTTGTCAAATGTCAAAAAATTACAGCTTCAAAAGTGACAACTACCGAAATAGCGGGCTATTCAAAATAACACCTCTTATCGGAGAACCCTATATAATGGAAGAAATTGATTTAGAATATACTTTCTTGTGATTTTTCGTTTGACAAGCTTCCGAATTTCAATTGAGAAATAATTTTCTGAATATAAAATCATCTATCTGTCTATAAGTCTAGTCAAATGGTGTTCAAAAAGGACTTGAAGTGGAAAGTTCTGTTGTAATTACTTTTCATCACTTCATTTATTTGTTTGGCATCACTGAAATCATCGTTTCCATATTCAGAGCCCTGTTCCCTGTTCTTTGGTTGTGAAATTGCAAACCTTGATCCTTGAAAGTATTTCCCAAAAAGTGAATGCTTTCTTTGTCTCAAAGCATAAACTACCGGCGGTCGGTATCAAGTATGTTCAGGAAAATGTTGAAGCTTCCTAGGTGGTTGCAAAAAATATTTTTCCCCATCTAATCTGGCTGCTATCGCCCAATAAGCTTGAGCATAGTTAGCATATCGGAAGGGGTGCTCTTGTTATACACATTTGTGTCTCCTCGATAGAATCAGAAAGCGCCATAATAGAAAAGTTAACTCGTCACTCTTGAACATCGTTGTATGCTCCATGCCTCGTTTTATTCTTTAAAAAAAAAAACTCGAATCGTACGAACCAAATGCTTTTCACGGCTTTATTTTTCCCTTTCATTGTCATATACAGACATTTAAAACCCAACCTTTCTATAAACGCTCGTCTCATATTTATTTATGTATAAGGGTATTTATAACCCCTTGCAAGTCTAAATTGATCAACAGTTTGTTTTGCAATCAATCTCGGTATGGAATCCCCTCTTCTCTCACAAAGAATCCTATTCAAAGTATTTAACCCGACTTTGTGGATTTATTGATTGAAGATAAATGCATTCATCGGAAGCCAATGCAAATTTCCAATCGTCTTCCTAAAAGTTTTCATCCCACACTCGATAGAAATTCCTTGGAATTCGATTCTTTATTCAGGTAAATCGTTATTCCTTTGTTTTCGATATACATAGTATACAGCACATAGAAATAAAATCAGTTAATCAACTTAAAAAGTTCAACTTAAACAAGGAATATTTTCCTCTCATTTTCCGGCTGCCATATTGGATATCAAAACATGAATCCACTTTTGCTGACGTTCCCGTGGGATGTTTTAAATTTCACATTATAGTCGACTCGAGATTCAAGTGAAATCTCAAAGTGTGGATGGTGGGTGGAGTCTGAGTTGAAATCGAAGCAGCAAAGAAGAGTATCGCATTTTGCAAAAGGCTTCAGGACGGTCGTCGAATGGAAATGGTGTGGTGGCAAGTGGCAAGTACTCGTACCAAGTGCTATCCGATAACACGTGTTTTAAATGCCTTAAATTTGTTTGCTCTCGATAAAATATTGTGTTATCGATTTTCTTGGTCTGCACGTTTTGTGCTTCAACTTTTCCAATACCTCCCCAATGAACAACACGACAAAATTTATTTATAAAACTGCACGCATAAACCGTAATGCGTATTAAAGGAGGCTATAGGGGATGTCAGTTTTCATTTCGCATGGCCGACGCGACGGGCGACGACTAACGGTAAGGGTTAAGTTACGTCGTCGTAGCCACTATTTGCAAATGTTACGCCCCATTCCCATCACCATCCCCATCCTAGGAAAGAGTTTGATGATGATGATGGTGTTGGTGTTTGGGCTTGTGGAAATCACTGAAATTAAAATGCCATTAGGTGGGATGAACTAACGCGCTTTTCTAAAAGCTTGTGTGTTTTCAAAATTCAAAGTAAAACGTTATACATCGTTAGATGGTGAGAAAAATTTAATTATGTATTTACTTTATGGCTTTATGAACGTAATTTAGCAGGCTTACTTGAGAGAGCGCAGGTTGATCCTTGATGTTAGGTACGATATAAATTTGTGTGTGTGAGTGTGAGTAAGAATTAAAAGCGTTTTTGTTGGCTATTTATAGGATTAGTCTATGGTTTTACTTTTGGGGGCTGATTTTTGTGGTTGTAATCCGTCGGAGTTGGGGTCTTTTGGATGATAAAAAAAACTGATTATTTGTTTTAGCATTAAGTCAATTATAATACTTTGCCTGGATGTGGGGTTAAAAGTACAGGATTTAATATTTGTGGTGGAATTTTTTTTTTTTGAAATTTAACCAACTTTAAGCAGCATAATAAGCTATTTAAAGCATATTTTTTTTAAGTGGATTGTTGCCATGTTTGTTGAAAGGCTTCTTCCTAATAAGAAGTTAACTTTAAGTTTCTGTGAGTGCGAATTTCCAGGAAGTTCGCTTTATA
Organism: Platycheirus albimanus; assembly: GCA_916050605.2. Lineage (NCBI taxonomy): Eukaryota > Metazoa > Arthropoda > Insecta > Diptera > Syrphidae > Platycheirus > Platycheirus albimanus. The sequence goes on along the minus strand of OU696698.1, from coordinate 88,939,021 downwards.
ACTTTTGATAGTGCTTTAACTTTGAATTTGTGATTTCATTTGAAAATCAAAGTTATCGTAAAGGACATGGCATGGAAGCCACGTTGTGTATTTGCTTGGGCTTTATACTTGATAAAAGCAATTGCATTTTATTTGTGCATATCCTATTTGGAATGTTATTTAGATGGTTTTGGTTTTACAAAATGGCTGAATAATCTTTAGAGGGAAAATGTTCCTGGTACCAAGAGTTTGTTTTACTTTAGAAGTTTGGAATTGAAACGAGTAAACAATTCAAAACTTGACACACACCTACATCGACAAATAATTAAACTTTTAAGTTGAATCCTTGGACTAAAAAAAATGGGTATAAAACAGAAGATTATTGAGAAGTCTTGGGGGGGGGGGGGCAGTGAGGACATGTTTTGAGGGTTTATTTGCTCAACTGGAAGTCGTGTGAGTTTTGTACTCCTATGATGTGAATTAAACTTAGCGTAAGAGTTACAGGTTTGTTGCTTCTGTAACTTGCGTGAGGAACTTTTTTCTGTGAGATCAGTGGTTTCATGTTATACTTCTTCAAAACAGAAATGTTCTACAGACATCTTGCTCAGGTTATAGGCTATCGTCTACAGTTTTCTTGGCCACACTTCAAGAACACCTAGCAAAAATACAGCAAAACAAACCTTCGCTAGAGACTCCAATTTAAAAGCAGTGTTGGGAGGCCAAACAAATATGGAAACTAACTGTATTGAAAGAAATTCGGTACCAGGAAAAACATTCTTTCTCACAGCTTGGGCCAGTTTTAACAAATTGGAGTAGATAAAACGACATTGTTATGGACTTACTCAAGGAAAAGTTGAAAAACCGTTGAACCTGCAGCTGACTGCGCTTCCTTTAACTGAAAAGCAAGAAAGTAGAAGAAAATAAAAGTGGTGGAAGTATCTTTAAAGTGAGTGACCAAAAAGTTATTTATTTAATTGCAGTTCCGACTAAAAGTTGCAGAAGGAATATTACAAAGTTTAATTGAAATAACATAATTTACGAGGCTTTTAAACAGTAATAAAGACAGTTAGTCAGAAGAAGTCTATCAATTAATTTGATTTTAAGCCTTTTAAAATGTAAAATTACAAGTTACTTTGCGTTCCACGTTGGGCGCCATTTTTAGTTTCTCATTAAACAAACTGGATTGTTGATGGGGATCATGTGTTTAAGATCTCGCACAAGAACTGAGTCTTCTCCAAACTTAAAATTACCAAAAAATGTTGCTTGACGTACCCACTTTGGACACGATGAGTTAAAAAATCGAGTGGCAATGGTACAGTGGATGAAGTGCTTGGTTGCCAACCTAAGAGTTGTGGGTTCGAACCCCAGCCTAGTCAGCAACTTTTCAATATTCCCCCAGCTTCAACTGGACGCCACCCGTGGGATTTTCATGAGATAAATATCACCTATTTCTCAATCCATTGTACCAACAAAAATTCTTCCCTATCTTTCTATTCCTTCTAACTATTGCCGTGCATTTTGCATTCAAAAGACCTTGGGTCTTACAGGCATATAGTTAAAATTATTATTAAAGAAACAGAAGTACATATTTTAAATTTACAATATCTGCTGTTAGGCTTAGAGAATGTTCTAATTTCAATAAAAAAAACTGCTGGCAAACAAAATCAAAGTCTGTGTTCCCCTAAAAGGCTGATATAAAAAAATGTATTTGGGTCCTACGTTGGGCGCCACTTTGAATAAACTGATTTCCTTGTTAACTTTTAATCAGAAACTATTGAAGTTTTGTAAAAACGGGCTCATCAAATCAATATTATTTTTTAAACTCTTCATCATGTAAGAAATATTTGATAGAACTGCAATTTGTCCAGATAAGTTCATAAATCTGAAGTGACTTGCAAGTGCGACAACAGCATTTTCATTACAAAAAAGTGTTTCCGAAGCGCAAAATGCTGCTTTTTGGGGAAATCATAAGTAAACATTCAGCCTTTTAATAGGATCCTATCGAGTAGAACATACAAATCCGAAGAATATTCTTAACCCAATTTTACCCCCAATGTCCTTTCATTGAAAACGTCGGGCAATTTCCAATTCATTTCCGAATTCCATGTTAAGTGTATGGACCTGTGCCTGGCTTGTCAGTTTTAACCGGAGGAGATGGCAAATATGAATGTTGCGTATAGAAATCGCACGACTGTGTTCTACAATGCGACCTGCATTACCGACCGGGAAAGTTCTCCATTTTATTGTATCGAGTTGGTTATCCCATGATAGGGCTGATAATAACGCAATTAAGAACATTTTGATCATTCCAGACTTGTAAAAGATTAATATCGTTGTGTTACCAAATTTCCCATTTAAATATAAACTCAAGTAATAACAGTCTATCAATTTCAAGACTTCGCATCGCATATATGCTAAAAACGTCAGTAAACTGTTTAGACACATCACTCAAAAAGTCTTACGGAGACACAAGAAATCACTAATAAACCTTTATTGACATCTCCACGTGCCACTCCTACATGCTTCAAAAATACCTACATACAAGTCAGTCCCTCCCAAGCACTATATGCATCCATCCATACATTGCTATCATCTATCCAGCAACTTTATAGTGAAATCATTCATCACAGTCGACATAAAGGCGACTGACAAACACACACTTTATCGATGTGAAACTCATATTTACACACGAGTCACCTTCCATCTTCCATCTTTGATGTTTGATTTAATGTTCAATGTTCTTCGATCACACTGGACGACCGATGAAGCGGAGACGCATGGACGCAGCTACGTACAAAATCAAATAATCATACTTCACTTGCCATACTCGTAGATGTCCCTATATCAATGCGATGAATGACAGCTTACAAAATGCACCAGCCAGAACAATACTGTGAATAACGGTAATCACTGCTCTAGGCAATTTCGTTCCAGATTAAGTGTCCATTCCAGAGAGGGAGGTGTCCGTTGTGTAGTGTTGTTGGTCATCGTGATTTAGTATTGTCGATGCGAAAGTAAATTAAGTTCAACTACGTAGGTACAACATTGCCATGATGATAACTCCTGTGGCCCATGGCCCATGGCCCATTATGACCAGGTCACGTTGTAGATTCGTTCTCCCTATAAAAAACATATTGCTTCCGTCTTCTATGAAACCTTATACCCCAATGAAGTGTTAAATTTTCATGTCGAAACAATGTTTTTTTTTTTTTTTTAAATTTCTTCCAAATTGACACGACGACGGACGACGGACGACGGACGACAACGACGAAACCGACAACACCAGGAACACAAGAAAATTGTTGTTCTCAATCTTGGTGCCCACTGTAGAGGCTATAACACGAAAAAGGTGGAAACGCAGATAACTTTTAAACAATGGAGTAGGTAGATACTGCAGGAGGACTAAATTTATGAACGTTCATAGTGCTAGAGTAGTGTGCTAGAAGAAGGAGCTCCTTCGGTTTGGAGGTGGCTGGCTCATATGTCGAGTTCATTTTCGTGGGTGTGCACAGTTTGTCAATGCTTCCGCCTCCTCTTTTTGAAAGATAATGATGTTCCGTCCGTCGGCGTCGTTGTCGTTTTTCTTCCGTTTAGCACAAGCTGCTTATATATGATGAAGAGAATATGAGCGTGTGGAACAATGAGGACGACGACGGGACGCCTTTCTGTTTCCACTGATTATGATAACAGTGAAGGATATCCCAAAAGTCAAACTCCATTAAATAAAATCAAGAAAATTCAATTTTCATTTGGTCTAAAACTGCGAGAGGCAAGGAGAGAATAAATTGAAGTGCTATCTTCGTTGTTGCAGAAAGCAACTAGCTGATGTGCCATTTGGATCCGGTCTTGGGTTTTTTTTTTTTGCTTCACTTTCCTCTTTATGTCCCATTTCGTATTAGGGATGATGAAGAACCAGGAAGTCATGCTGTGCACTATAAAGATGCAACATCTGCTTTAACTTTGTATCTGGCTGGGCTGTGAGGAGTGGTATTTTAAGGGAATCCCAGTTTAGCAACTTTAAGATTCGTAAACAGTTTTCAAAGTGATTCTTAATAAAATAATCATTTGGGAAAAGCTGGATTGAAGAGATTCGATGTGAACTGGGAATGTATATGTTGTGTGGTGGGAAATTGAGGGAAATGAAATCTTTAGAAGGGTGTCCCTGTCCGTGGTTAAGGTTGTTAATGTTCGAACAACAACACATCCATAACAATGCTGTCTTCCTTCGAACGCCATGTTGCATCGTTAAGCTTTCAAGGATATTTTTTCTTGCTGAAAATTAAATTGTCCATTGTTGTTTATGGGAAAAAAGGATTTCGAAGAAAAAGAGAAACGAACTGTCAAGCAACCATTTAAAGAAATAGTCTAAACAAGGGATTAATGTTTCAAAAAGAACGTTGACATTTCAACTGACAGTTGTATTGTAGAAATTCTAAAGTGACTTAAAGCAATGCTTTGCACCTGACAGGTAACAGAATGAAAAGGAGAATTTAGAGCAAATCGAATAGATGAATCAATGTGTTCGATTTAAACATGCAATCGTAGAGGAAATGGTTGCTTTTTGCAAAATAATACTAAACTTTTGTTCAAGGTACATTTCGGATGATGCATCAATGCCAGGAAGAGTTTTGTTGAGTTGAAACTTGGTGTTGCAGTGATATTTTGTTGAAGGTTCAGACTTGTCTCTTGTTAACAACCAGGTCCACTACGCCACAAAGGGCAAAGGACATATTATTTCAAGTTAGCCATGTTGTTTAAAAGAAAACTCATTTACTTTATGAAAATGAACAAATCCTTCCATTCCTGCGAATGCGAATAGGTTCTATTCTCAAGAAACCTAGTACACAAGTGCGCTTTCGGGTCTCATAAAATAAGTATACCTTTTGTATGACAAGATAACCTATAATGAAAAAGTAAGGTAGAATCAAGGATTAAACTTAGAACCCATGGCGTGGTAGTCTGGCACACTATTGACGCTATAAAGCACCCTGCTTTTAGGTGGGCTCTTAGGAACACTGTTGTTATACCCAAAATCCTAGCTGCTTTGTTTGTTTTAAGAACAAGGATAGCGAATTTTGTCTCTGTCCTTGCTGGTAAATTGATGTCAATATTAAATGGCACGTTAAGTATGTTGTTCAGTTAAATATTCAAGTTTACAATGTGGTCATGATTTAGCAGTACAGTTCTCTTGTCCATCTTTCATCTTGCCTATCTGCTATAGGCACTAAAAAGTTTCAGTTCATATCCAGAATGGTCAGTGTAAAGTTATTCTATAGGGTTTTCAAATAAGAGGTGTTATTTTGATATTCAAAGAAAAATGGCATTTTTTGAGATAAATGATCCGATGTTTATTTCAACGTAAAGAGAAAAATATGCCATTTGAAAATAGAAAACAATATCAGCAATATCCTTTTCATGAAATTTAAGAAACTACCAGAAATTTGGCATAAGTCAGTTCTGTCACGTCAGCAAAGAAAATCTTTTATTCGTTGTCTGATTCATCACCAAATCGCAAAATGGCTGCTGTATGCCCTCAATAGCTTCACGAATTCCATCTTTGAGGTCTTGAATCGACTCTGGGCTGTTGGCGTAGACCTTACCCTTCACGTGGTTTCAATGGAAGAAGTCCCAAGGTATTAAATCACAAGATCACAAGGTAACACGGTCCAGAAACTTTTCCAGTAAAAGATCGATGGTTTCGTTGCTTGTTTCACCGTAGCTGTTGCTCCAGCTTCATTTTCGAAAAAGTAAGGTCCAATGACCCCGCTGGACTATAAACCGCACCAAACAGTTCCTCGTTGAGGATGGAGAGGCTTTTTAACAATAAATCTTGGGTTTTCCGGTTTGAGTTCTTGTGTTAACTGAACTTTTCAAGCCTTAAGACCCAAGTCTTTATGCAAAATACGGTGTAATGACGTTTGTCTCCAACTCCATAGAACGACTAGGAATGGATAAACCTGGGTTTTCTTTAACACTTTGGGCTACAGCAGCAATATTTTAAGTTGTTCTGGAGCGACGTGCACGGGTTTTATTCTTCACATAGCTTACTTGTCCCAACAGCTCAAATTTTTCCACAAATTTCTGAATTGTGGTCCGACAAGGGGCTTCACGACGACCAACAAATGTTTTAGTTTTACGAACCGTCACTGGCAAATTTTCATCAATTTTATAGTGAATTTTAATAATTTCAATGCGTTGTTGTATCGTTCCATTTTTATTAATGGCTTAGTTTCTACTCTTGTCAAATGTCAAAAAATTACAGCTTCAAAAGTGACAAATACCGAAATAGTGGGCTATTCAAAATAACACCTCTTATTGGAAAACCCTTTATAAGCTGACCTGCAATACCCTTACTTATTACCTATTTCTTGAACAGAATATCTTCTATTTTTGCATAGCATACTCCACGACATTGCTTACTTACTGTGCATTTTTCTCAGCAGTGCTGTCCTTGTAAACTAATCTATATTCATTCCGTAAAATCAATTTCAACTGAGCATCACTTTCTTTATTGATCCTTGCTTTCCTTGATGTATGCTGCCTTGTGCTTCATCCCAGGTATCTTAAAATATTACGGAATCTCTTCTCTCGTTCTTGCCTCCCTTGGTACAGACTCCATAAAAGTGACACACATAGCATATTGATAAGTCAGCATTTTTAAATACTTGTGAGCTTGAAGCTTGATCGTCGAGCAACAAAAAGCTTATCAAGAATTAAGTACAGAACTCTGAAGACTTCATAATGGTCAAAATAACATGAAAGCCTTACAGTGAACATGCAAGGTCGGATAATTTTGCCGCTAGCAGAACCACAAAAAAGAATTGCATCCTTGAACTAAAATTTATTTGTTGCCACCTTAATATGTGGACAATTCGACCAAATTGGAGCACAATCGTTTTGTATACAAGTTTTCTAAAGTGCACTTGTCTTTAATGAAATCAAAACTCATTCCACGATTATTCCTTAAGTGTCCATCAACCAACTGTAATTTCGAACTCATATATCAATGGATCGTGATCAATCACTCATCGACTTTTCCTCGATAATTATGTCGACCATTTCAACCTTCAACTGCAAAATAGGGTCATAACAATAAACTATACTTTTCTACGAAAAAAAAAAAATCATACACCAATCGAAAGTAAACAATCAAATGGGAACCGATCAAATCAAATTGAAACTCTGGAGACCAAGTGCACTATCCCTGCGATCGATGTTTTTTTCATTTTTTATTTATTTATGTATTCCATCAAAAAGCAAAGCAATTAATTCTGCACCGAGGCACACACTCCAAGCCAATTAAAAAATACCTTTCATGTAAATTGACTCGGACAGACAATCAATCGACACAAATAAACAAATAGATTTCTTAAGTTTATCGTTGATCGGGACGGGAACGTGTATCTATATCTTCACTCGTATATGCAGTCCGTGCTATGTGCACTTGAATTCTGATTGAGTGACGGAGTGCCACCGATAACGATCTTTTTGTGCAGACATGTGGTCTGCCACACACTAGCTAGCTACTCGTACGCGGATTCAATCCAACCACAAAGAGCTATGTTAGTCTGACCGCAGAGTTTTAGGAACTTGTTTCAATATCTACCACACTATACCAGTCTGGACAGAATTGCATAGAGCAGGAGATAGTTTGAATGGGAATGGAATTCCATACGCACTGCAGTGCGTAACCAAAACCCATTACCTCGATGGGTCTTAAGAGTATTTGTCACATTTGACGTTGAATTCGAAACTTCAAAGTCGTAATTACAATCAATTACATATGCGATAGATACATATCGACCGCCGCGCACTGGCTGCTGGCTGGGTGTTTGGCCACTTTTTTGACATTGGCTAAGACACCACAACCAGCAGCAGACAATCGCTGCTGGAGCCACGCGTCGTCATTCATATCTGATTAAATTTTATTTTGTAACTAAGTAAATGCTTAGTGTAATGTAATTACTTGTTCATGATAGTGTGTATGTGAAACTATAAAAAAGTTAAACGATTAAAACTTTTGAATTAAAAATTTAAATTAAGTATTTTGGTCGATGGACTGGAACCAATCAAGTCGAAGCAGTAGCGACAGTAATAATCGACTTTCTGTATCAGCTCTTAAACAAGCTGCCAATTCAAGATCATCTCAAACTATTTTTATTACACGTTTTTAGACATTCACAAATGAAATTTTTAATCAAAAATCGTGTTTCAAAAGCAAAATGGCTTCTATATAAGCATTTCCAGTGAGTCCCTTGAATTGGCCTTCATTTTGAAAGCTATAAACATACACATGCATCAGGATTGCATTAAAAGCTAGTTCACGTCTTAAGAACAAGTTCAATACAAGCATTCAAATATTGATTTAATGCCTGTGAGCTGTCAGCTTAAGAGGCAATTTTATTAAAATCTTAAAACCAATACCTAGGACCTGTCAACTTGAATCAAAATGGCAAAGTACTTGTTTGACAAGTATATAGCTGTAAAAGCTTTATGAAACTGCACTAACCATAGTGGCAAAGTTATGTTTGTTTGCACAAATTCAATCAAATTAAATTAAAATGATGTTTTCAATGCCAAATAATGTAATAGATGAAGAGAGATTCTGACAGCTTCCTAGAACAATGTGAGAAAGAATCCTTCCATTTTAGGTTTTTGTTACTTCATTTTGTTTTACCTGGTAATTTATTAGAAATGTATAAACAATGATATGATGAAAATAACTTATAGGAACAGAAAATCACTTATGTAAATACTAACGACATGTCAAAATTAACGTAAGTCCCTAGTTTACGGAAACTGTCAGCGGGTGTTAATTAAAGTGACTTTCACAAGAAATTCTCAAATTGTTCAATGTGTCATATTAAGCTGTCAACAGAACATTGACGCTTGACGGAAATAATTGCATATTTTTACAGAGTAATAATTAAACCAGTGTTAAATGGAAGAAAATGTCCGACTAGATCGCACTTACTTGCCTTCTGGGTGTTGATTGATGTCATAAGATCAATATTATTTAAAGCTTCATTGTATACCAAATTTACGCAAAATATTTTCTTTAGTTTTAACTATCTTTCGATAAAGAAATTAGAATTATTCGCGCAGTGGCGTCGTAAAACTACAGTACATTTCGTAGGTATTTGGCTGAAAGTTTACGAAGAAATAGTAAGCGAACTGTCAAAATTTGTACGGTAAATCTTAAAACTTGCTTTTCTAATAAGATGGTTGACGCCATAGAAACATTTCCGATTTGTTTCAATTAATCCACTAAAAAGGGTTGTTTTCCAGATTTAAAGTAAGTTTTTTTGTGAAGTACTGCCTCTTGCGAGAAGTCATTAAGGCTTCTTTTTAAAAATTGGTGATAATAGATTTTGACGGTCTGTCGTGGCCATGTTGTTTTGGTGACACCTGTCAAAACTGTTGTTTATTTGCAATTACAGATGACAAATCACCATGGCAAGTAACACGATTGAACAGGACATCCAAATGATAAAACTTTAGCAGTTTGTTCGCTGACCGGGTTTCGAAGCGTTTGGAAGAGAAAAAAATCATTTTTGGCGACGAGGCGCATTTTTAATAAATGACGATGCAAAATTGAACTCACACGAGATTAACCCGGTGACAATGCATCGTCAAAAATTTACTGTGAGTTTTGAGCGGGAGGCGTCACTGTTCCGATCTTTTTCAATAACGTCATTGGTTAGGCGTTCACCATCAATGGCGGCCGCAACAGAACTATGATGACCATTAATATTATGGCCCACACTAAACCATACAGCGGATCCCATGATTGACATTCTGCATGAGCGATTTGAGGGTAATGTTATATCTTACAGAGTTGACGTGAATTGGCCACCAAGTTTATACGATACCCCACTAGACTTTTTCTTGCGGGGTTTCCTGAAGTTGTTTTAATACATTTCCACATATAGGTACCCAACCCTAATTCAAAAACTATTAAATAATATGTAATAGCACTGCATGATTCCATTTTACTTTTTTATTTTGGGAGGGATATATTTACTTGGATTCAGCATAAAACTGCAGGTCTCTTCCATTCCTACAGAGTATCAATCCACACACAGGAATTGTGGAGCGTGTAATACACTAGGCCCTAGCTCCTTCTAGAGCTCCCACAATATTTATTTATCTAACCGGATACATTCAAACAATTCGTCGTATCTTTCCTTACCAAATACTTACTTTTTTTCTCTTGTTTCAGATAATTTCAACCATGGTCTACCATGGACTCAGGTAGTCTAAGACACAGCGGCACCCGCACAGTTTTCTAAACTTTTCTTGTTCATCCGACAAGAAAATCCCAAAAAACCAAAAAATAGCAAAACCGATTCCAAAAGGAAGCAAACCAACAACAAAATTTAGCAACACACCACAGGACAAGCGCCTGAAAATATTCAAAACTTAAATTCAGAATCAACAAAATGGGCTCCTACACAGCGGCATTTATTTTAGTCACATTATCAGTGTGTAAGTGAATTATCAAATACATTCAAAAATGACTTCACATTTTATTAAAAAATAAACTATCTTCTTTTCTTGCAGTATTCACTGTAATCCAATCACAAGAACACATTCGCATAAAACGCCGCATGTATGCGATGTGTCCGCCAAAGTTCCAACGAATCGGTTCCGAATGTTACGCAATCTCAGATCAACCAGCCAATTGGCTTGAGGCTCACTTTCAGTGCAAGGACAAGAATAGTAAATTGGCAGAACCAAATAACAGATCAGATCGGAAGCTGAGAGCTTTCTTCCAACGAATGGATCATGGTAAGTTGTTTTTTTTTTTTTGAGTTTCTTGATTGGCTTAGTTTCTAACGTATCCTCGTTTTGCAGATAGTGATGAAATCTGGATTGGTGCAACATTCGATTGGCACATCAATACCTGGCAATGGAGTATTAGTGGCAAGAACTTGAGCTACGATGCCTTCAGCCGACTGGATCCCGAGTAATGTTTAATTTTAAGCGTATTCTTTATTAAAAAAAAACAACCTTTTTGTTTATGAAACAGTTTCTTATGAGCATTTTTTGCAGGAGCAGACAAAATCTGGAATACCATTGTGCCGTGCTTAATCCATCGCTAAAATACAGGTAAGCCTAGTGTCTTGTCAAATCTATTCACCTACATTATACATACACATTTTACAAATACACACACCAGAAACAAATTGTTATGTAAAAAGTGTTGACGTAAAAGTGGAACCCTGAGGTATCCCACTCAAATGTAAGAACGACAGGTTTGTAAATACTTAGAAATTTCTACTAGTTGCCATAATTAGACACCTTCTCTCTATTAATCTCTTTAATATTATAAAATCCACACCAACTCTGTTGCATGTACTTGTACACGAGTAGTTTCTCATTTGATATGCACAACAAGGTTGACAGAAATAATCTCACACTTTTTTGACACTCCTTTACTTTGACTGACATTGACGTCTAATTGAATGCGGTTCAAAGTAACTTGATGGAACTTTTGGCCACCATCACAATACTTCACCTAGAGCTAGTAGACACAAAAGGAAAGTCACTTCCTCTTTTCATTTACATAGGCACAAATAATAATAGTAATCAAAAAGTAGATTTTAAAACACAACACGCAAACAACATGTATCGCTTTTTATTCATTCATCCTCAGTAAATTTATATAATCAATTGTTTTTGTTAGTTGAATTAATTGTTTCATTTTCTTTCTCTTCTTCTTCGACTTATAGATGGTCGGCACGTTCCTGCGTTGATAAACATCGTTACATATGCCAACACAAAATGCCAAAAGTCAGCGAGAAGAATCGTTTTAAAGTCTACAATCGTTGGAATCAAACCTTCCCAAATCAACTAGCTAATGAAGTGGAATTGGAAGTGATTGATACGAAGACAAAAGATGGCGTAAGGTAAGTTGTTCAGATGAATTGGTATAAGGCTTTGAAATCTAAATAACTGCGAGAGCTTGACCTTTGAGCATCAAGATGGCTTCTAAATAGTGTTGCTTAGCCATTTTCATTGAAAAAAAAAAATTTAAAAATCGTAACAGATTGATTAAGGAAGTGTAGCTTAGCCCTCGGCATAAGAAAGCACCATTGGAATCGCACTTCAGATCTGGTTGTATTTCGCTATGTTCCCAGGATGTCTTTTAAAGTACGTGCATGTGCAATAAAACGCTAAGCTAGTGAATATGTAATTATTCATTGAGTACAGTGATGGTAGGTGATGGTGCTATGTTCTAAAAAAAGAACATTTGCCCCTATCGAGGCACCCGTTGGAACCGAAAATTCTCTGATTGTATAAGATTTGGACGATTTTTAATTCGAGGTATTCTTCCGACCAGCTGTAAACGACACCAACAACAAAAAACACAATAACAAGCAACACCAAGAACAAAAAAAAAACAGCAACTATATTAACAACAACAACAACAACAACAGCAAAAACAACAACAACACCAACAACAATAGGAAAAACAACAATAACAGCAACAACAAACGAAACAACAACGACAAACACAACTACAACAAAAACAATAATACCAACAACAACAGACGCAACAACAACAGCAACTACAAAAGCAACAAGAACAACAGCAAAAACAAAAAACAACAACAAAAGCAGTAACAGCAACAATAGCAACAAGAACAACAACAAAAAGAACAACAACCACAACAACAGCCAAAACAACAACAATAACAACAACAACAGAAACAACAGCAACTACAAAAGCAGCAACACAATAACAACACGAAACACAACACCAACAACAATCGTAACAACAACAATAACAGCAACAGAAACAACAATAACAAAATAATAACCAACAGCAGCAACATCAATAATACTAACAACAAAAAACGCAAACGCAACAACAAATGCAGCAACAGGAAACGCAACAAAAATTTCAGCAACCGAAAGAACAACAAAAAACGCAGCAACCACGACAATAGCAACAACAATAACAAAAAGAAACAGCAACAACAAACAACAACGCATCGAGTAAACGCAGCAACAACAACAAATAAACCAAACCCAGCAGCAGCAACCATAACAAGAACAACAACATTTACAAATGAAACAACAAACACAAAAGTAACAACAACATAAACGACATCAACAACAAACGCAACAATAAACTCAACAACAACAAACGCAACAACAACCAATGCAATATTCGCCACAACATATGCAACATATGCCACATATGCAACATATGCGACATATGCGGCATATGCAACATATGCATTATATGCAACATATGCAATATATGCAACATATGAAACATATGAAACATATGAAACATATGAAACATATGAAACATATGAAACATATGAAACATATGAAACATATGAAACATATGAAACATATGAAACATATGAAACATATGCAACATATGCAACATATACAACATATGCAACATATGCAACATATGCAACATATGCAACATATGTAACATATGCGACATATGCGACATATGCGGCATATGCAACATATGCATTATATGCAACATATGCAATATATGCAACATATGCAACATATGAAACATATGAAACATATGAAACATATGAAACATATGAAACACATGAAACATGTGAAACATATAAAACATATGAAACATATGAAACATATGAAACATATGAAACATATGCAACATATGCAACATATGCAACATATGCAGCATATGAAACATATACAACATATACAACATACACAACATATGCAACATATGCATCATATGGCACAAATGCAACATATACAACACATGCAACATATGCAACATATGCAACATATGCAATATATGCACCATATGCAACATATGCAACATATGCAACATAAGCAACATATGCAACATATGCAACATATGCAACATATGCAAAATATGCAACATATGCAAAATATGCAACACATGCAAAATATGCAGCATATGCGACAAATACAATAAATGCAATATGTGCAACTTTTGCAACATATGCAACATATGCAACATATGCAACATATGCAACATATGCAACATATGCAACATATGCAACATATGCAACATATGCAACATATGCGAAAAATACAATAAATGCAACTTATGCAACACATGCTACATATGCAACATATGCGACTTATGCTACATATGCAACATATGCGACATACAGTAACATGCAACATATGCTACATATGCAACATATGCGACATATGCGACAAATACAACAAATGCAACAAAAACAACAAATGCAACATAGGCAACATATGCAGCATATGCATCATATTCAACACATGCAGCATATGCAACATATACAACATATGCAGCATATGAAACATGTGCAATATACACAACATACACAACATATGCAACACATTTCACACATGCAACATATGCAACACATGCAACATATGCAACATATGCAACATTAGCAACATATGCAACATTTGCAATATATACAACGTATGCAACATATGCAACATATGCAACATATGCAACATAAGCAACATATGCAGCATATGCAACATATGCAACATATGCAACATATGCAACATATGCAGCATATGCAACATATGCAACATATGCAACATATGCAATATATGACACACATGCAACATATGCAACATATGCAACATATGCAACATATGCAACATATGCAACTATGCATCATATGCAACATATGCAACATATGCAACATATGCAACATATGCAACATATGCAACACATGCAACATATGCAACATATGCAACATATGCACCATACGCAACATATGCAACATATTCAACATATGCCACATATGCAACATATGCAACATATGCAACATATGCAACAAATACAACATATGCAACATATGCACCATACATATGCATGCAACATATGCAATCTGTTGCTGATGTTGTATATGTTGTATTTTTCGCATATTATGTTGCATATGTATATATTGCGTATGTTGCATATGTTGCATGCTGCATCTGTTGTATATGTTGCATTTGTTGTATTTGTCGCATATGTTGCATATGTTGCATTTGTTGTATTTGTCGCATTTGTTGTATTTGTCGCATTTGTCGCATTTGTCGCATATGTTGCATATGTTGCATATGTTGCATATGTTGCATATGTTGCATATGTTGCATATGTTGCATATGTTGCATATGTTGCATATGTTGCATATGTTGCATATGTTGCATATGTTGCATATGTTGCATATGTTGCATATGTGGCTTATGTTGCATATGTTGCATATGTTGCATATGTTGCATATGTTGCATATGTTGCATATGTAGCATATGTTGCATGTTGCATATGTTGCATATGTTGCATGTTGCATGTGTTACACATGTTGCATGTTGCATATGTTGCATATGTTGCATATGTTGCGTATGTTGCATATGTTGCATAAGTTGCAGTTGTTGCATATGTTGTATTTGTTGCATATGTTGCATTTGTTGCATGTCACATATGTTGCATATGTTGTATATGTTGTATTTTTCGCATATTATGTTGCATATGTATATATTGCGTATGTTGCATATGTTGCATGCTGCATCTGTTGTATATGTTGCATTTGTTGTATTTGTCGCATATGTTGCATTTGTTGTATTTGTCGCATTTGTTGTATTTGTCGCATCTGTCGCATTTGTCGCATATGTTGCATATGTTGCATATGTTGCATATGTTGCATATGTTGCATATGTTGCATATGTTGCATATGTTGCATATGTTGCATATGTTGCATATGTTGCATATGTTGCATATGTTGCATATGTTGCATATGTTGCATATGTTGCATATGATGCATAGTTGCATATGTTGCATATGTTGCATATGATGCATAGTTGCATATGTTGCATATGTTGCATATGTTGCATATGTTGCATATGTTGCATATGTTGCATATGTTGCATATGTTGCATATGTTGCATATGTTGCATATGTTGCATATGTTGCATATGTTGCATATGTTGCATATGTTGCATGTGTGTCATATATTGCATATGTTGCATATGTTGCATATGTTGCATATGTTGCATATGTTGCATATGTTGCATATGTTGCATATGTTGCATATTTTGCATATGTTGCATATGTTGCATATGTTGCATTTGTTGCATATGTTGTATATGTTGTATATATTGCGTATGTTGCATGCTGCATCTGTTGCATATGTTGTTTATGTTGCATTTGTTGTATTTGTCGCATATGTTGCATATGTTGCATTTGTTGTATTTGTCGCATTTGTCACATATGTTGTATATGTTGCATATGTTGCATTAGTTGCATATGTTGCATATTTTGCACATGTTGCATGTTGCATATGCTGCATATGTTGTATATGTTGCATATTTTGCATATATGTTGCATGTTGCATATGTTGCATGTTGCATGTATCATATGTTGCATGTTGCATATGTATGTTGAATATGTTGCATATGTTACGTATGGTGCATATGTTGCATATATTGCATATGTTGCATATTGTGTATATGTTGCATATGTTGCATATGTTGCATATGTTGCATATGTTGCATATGTTGCATATGTTGCATATGTTGCATATGTTGCATATGTAGCATATGTAGCATATGTTGCATATGTTGCATATGTTGCATATGTTGCATATGTTGCATATGTTTCATATCTATGTTGTATATGTTGCATTTGTTGCATTTGTTGCGTATGTTGTTGTTGCGTTTGTTAAGGATGTTGTTGATATCATTGTTCATTTTGCGTGTTGTTTTTTCTGTCGCCGTTGTTGCTTTTGATGTCGCTGCATTTGTTTTTGTTGCTGCTATTGTTGTTGTTGTGTTTCTTGTTGTTGCTTTTGTTACTGCTGCTTTTGTTTTGATGGTGTTGCGTTTGTTGTTGCTTTTGTTGATGTTATTGCGTTTCTTGTTGTTGTTGTTTTTGTAGTGATTATTTGTGATGTGTTGCTGCTATTGTTGTTGCGTTTGTTGTGGTTGTTGCGTTTCTTGTTGTTGTTGCTATTGTTGCTGCTGCTTTTGTTGTTGAGTTTGTTGTTGTTGGTTTTGTTTTGATGTTGTTGCGTTTGTTGTTATTATTTTTTTGTTTTGTTGTTGTTGTCAAAGTAATGAAAAGTCTTTTTGTCGTCTGTTCTGTTTTGTTTAGAATATCATCACTTTTTTATTTTTGTTTTCTGTCTTAAATACACAAACGTTATAACTTCACACAGATGGCACAAGAGCAGCTTTCTCGGCTACACTTGTATCATTTTCACTTTGAATGGCTTCATCTGAACTTTCATCGTCTTCCTCTGCTTGCTTTTCTTCACCTTTTTCTAAATATTTGTCCCATTTATTGATTCGCTCTTGAATTTCTTTTTCCGTTTCAGCAACCCTATACAAAAATAAATTAAAATATTACATTTTTTTTAAATAACTGACAAAACTTACTTGTATTTTGTCTTTCCATCCCACGTCTCCGCTATCAGCTTTCTTTGACCAAAGAAACGTCCATTCATCATTTGAATAACTAAATCCGCCTGTTCAGGATCAGCCATATTGATTTGTGCAACTCCTTCGACATGTCTCTGTTAAAAGTAAAAAAACTTATTTCCTCTGATGTCGAGCCGAAGATTTGAAATACTCACGTCATAAATAACAACTTTCCGAACTGTCCCACATTTGGAACACTCTTCCCTCAAATCATTTTGGTAGTCAATGATTAGATGCACTTCTTTGTCAAACAACTCTGGCGTGAACAAATTCTTTATGATAACCGTCCTTTCGTGCTTTGACCGTTCTCCTCTCATTTTTTCCGGGCGCCAATCGAAAAGCCTGGAAAAAGAAAAGAGAAGAGCATAAAAAGAGAACCTTAAAAACAAAGTCAATAGATTTCTTACTTCTCTTTCATTTTAATAAGCTTCTCCTTGTCCTTCTTCTTCCTTTTGGGCTTGAGCGTAGGATTGTATTCACCTCTCATTTGAAACTTGGCTCGTTGGACTTTGATCTTGCATCCTCGAACAATGCTTTCGTCAAGCAGATTCAGAGCTAAATCCACTGATTCCACCTGAAAATAAAATTAACACGTTATTTTCTCTTATATTTTCAGAACTCATCGCAGAGTGAAGCCAATGGACAGTAGTGAAAACTACCCAATGCCCTCAAGACGTCCAAGTCAGCCAGAAAAGCAACGCCGTCGACCTTATGTGCCATCGAGAGATACCGATAACGAGGTCAATGTTAGATTCATCCCAAACTATATAACAAACGAAATCAATGGAGGCGTTAGCTATCAAACACCAGTTCCAGCTACGGTGTATCCTCTGTCTATGGAATTCATTCCTGCTAACAATGATGTGCAGGCTGCTCAAGCGTATATGGAAACAACGACTAAACGATCTCGACACCCTACGAACACCCCATCAAGCGATAACGAAACCGTCGATCAGGTGAAACAACCAACAAACAAACGAGTTAAAACAACATTCGATAAGCTTAACGAAGAGAAGCGTCGATTGGAGCGGGAAAGGAAACGGGCAGAGCATCGTCGTCGCAAGCAGATGCGTCTCCGAAAAATGCAGGAAGTGGACCGAAAGGCTAAGGAGGAAGAGCGAAAGAAGGAGGAAGAAGATCGTAAGAAGGAGGAAGAGGAGCGCAAAAATCAAGAAGCAGAGCGAAAACGGCAAGAACAAGTAGCCATCGATGAATTGAAGGCCAAACAGGCTGAGGAGGAAAAACAGGTTAAGGAACAGGAGGAGGCTACTTTGGCTCAAAGGCAAAAACTAGAGGCCCAAAGAGAAAAAGACAAAAAAGATAAACAACGCCAAGAGGAAGAAGCTAAACTGATGCAGGAAAAGCGTGAAGAAGAAGAAGATCGTCTACGCAAACAGCGACTCCACGAAGAGAACCGCTTGCGTTTAGAATACGAGGAAAGAGTCAACAAGGAACAACAAACCGAACGCGAGCTTAAGCTTGAGGAAGAGAAACGAGTTGCTGAGGAAAACCAACGTCGCTCGGAGCAAGAAGAACGCGCTCGTCAAGAAGAACTTAAACGCCTACAAGAAGAAGATGAGAAACGCCTTGAACTTCAGCGAATGGAAATCGATCGCAAGCGTCAAGAAGAAGAACTAGCTCGTCTGGAGGAAGAAAACCGTAAACGCATAGCTGCTCAGAAAAAACGTGAAGAGGAAATCCGAAGACGGGAAGAAGCACTCACAGCTCAGCTAGAAGAAGAAAAACGCCTTCAAGAGGAACTTAGAATACGTGAAGAACAAGATCGATTGCTGCACGAGCAAGAGATTCAGCGCGAAATCGATGAGAAGAAACAAAAGGAAGAAGCTGAAAGGCTAGAGCAAGAACGAAAAGAAGAAATTCGCAAACAGAAAGAAAAGAAACTAAGGGAAAAAATCGATATTGAAGCTCAAAATTTAGAACAGGAAGAAGAACGAAAAAAGAAAGAGAAGATTCGAAAATACGCCGAACGTATTTCAAGACTTTCGCCAGAAATGCAAAAGAAATTTATGGAAGCGCGAAAAAATCGCAAGAAGAATCACAAAAACTCTGACAATGAAGTGTCCATTCCAGAGAGAAAGTAAACACAAAATATCGAATTATGACAATTTTAAGATGCTTTCAGTTCTTCGTTAAGTTTTTTGTTTGTTTTGTTTCTAACAAAAACAACCAGAACAACAACAAAATGAAATTATCATTCTTATCTTTTTTAGAATGCCATTAATGTTCGTTAAATTTTTCTACAAATTATAACCATTGCGCTGCTTTAAATTGATATTTTTTTATAATTCGTTAAGATGGAGCTTTGGAATTTGTTTTTTGTTTCGTCAAGTCAAACATATTCCTTTTTTAACGTTTACGTTTTTTTTTTTCATGCATCATTAATTTTTTTTTTTAAGTACATAAGTTAATTTAAGAAAGAAAAATATGGGAATGTTGCTTTAAAAGTAAGGTTTAAATAAAGAAATGTCAGAAACTTAACGAATCGAATGTCTTGTCAAATTGTTTAGAATTTTATCAAAGCCTTCGTATGGTAGAAGATATTTTTTATCTCAGTATTTCTAGCTTAAAACTACTCTCAAGCTTTATTTATTAAAAAAAAAATACGACAGCTTATTATAAACAAACAAAATAGATTTGACAATTGTTTTTCGTTAAAAAAAAACTCTTTTCCAAAAGTTCTTAACAAGTTCCCAGCTCAAATAATCCACCTTAACATCAATAAGTTTCTCTAAATCTTATTTATTTGATTATTTTTTATGTTTTTGTTTTTATTATAAAAACCTGTGTCCTCGCTCAAGTCGTATTTTTATTTAAAAAAAAATAAAATTTAAAAAATATTATGTTTTGTAAATGTAAATATAATATTAAATAGTTTTAGGTTTTTTATTTACACTTAAGTTGTCTTGCAATCTGAATGCTTGTATTTTTTTTATAAATTTAAAAAAAAATTATTAACAAACGCAAAAAAAGGATTAAAATTAAAATTAATATTTCTAGAAGTAAATTGTATATTTTTGTATTACTTTCTTGTGAATAGAAACCAAAACGAAATTGTTTTTAAAACACACACACACAGCCAACCACTCACACCAAGTGCACATAAGGAAGTTTTATTTGCAAATAAAAACAAATATTTCCATTTTCTTATTAAAAACAATTAATTTATGTAATTTTAATTTTTTGTTCTATATATAAATCTCACACTGCAGTTATATGATTATTATTTGTTTTATGTTAAATAAGAAAACAAAAAAATAGCAAGTATATATACAAAATGCAAGAGTCAAACACCATACACTTCGAAATATCATATCACATGCAATCGATTATAAAAACTGTTAATTCTTATAAAAACAAACAAAAACATAAATATAAAATAAACTAATTAAAATAAAAAATTAAAAACTAAAAACATAACCAGCAAATAAGCAATATATATTAAAATGGAAATTTAGAATTTAGAACAAAAAAAAAAACATTTTCAAAATAAAAATGTAATTAATTACCTCAATTGTGAGTTCATTCATATGTAAGTGACAATGAATTAAAAATGTAATAAAGATGACAAAACAAAAAAGATAAATAAAAATAAATTAACACAAATATTGTGTCGTTCATTATTTAAAGTTGGAGAGGATATACAGGGTGACACATATGCAGATTGGTTTAGAGTTTCTGCTCCCATTGCGAGTGAGGGAAAATAGGGCCTGTTAAAGCATTGCACATTCGTGTAGTGCGGCTAAAGAAAGCTTCTCTACACTTAACAATTCTTCCGAAATAAGGCTCAAGTAGATTTTGATGTCGGTACATTTCGAGCATTACGGAGAAATCGTTTCAGGGGAGGAATGCAATTGGCTGTTTTGTTTACAAAAAAAAAATTAAATGAGAAGACAAAAAATATTCCGACGATTTTCAGGTTATATACAACAAATTTTTCCATTATAAAGGGTGTTTTTTTGAGGTATACGAGTAAAACTATAAAATTGACTAGTTGAAATATCTTACTGTGCCGTTTTTTATTTAAATATGATTTCTGACATATGGCTATCGCGGCTGGCTCGGATGTAGTACAATGTTTTTTTTTAAGACACGCGCTCAAGGGGTTTGTATAGCCCTTTTAATGATAAGTCACAGCACGAGCGATAGGAAATTAGGGTGAGAGGGATGTACTCCAATCTTGAGGACCAATTTTCGATCACTTTGAATGTTTTTTTTTAAGTCGAAAATAGTCTAGCAGTGTTGAATCGCAAGATCTTAGAGGCCAGCTCACAGGTCCAAAATGCGAAATTATGCGCTCACCAAAGACCAAACCATTTTCTTCAACAATTTAATTATGATACATGATGTGTGACATGTTGCGCCGGTCATCTTGTTAAAACCATAGCTACCCCACATCAAGGCGATTCTGTTCACGAACTAAAGTCATTTCCCGAGGCTCTATAATGGTCTCCACTGACGGTAAACTTCTGGCCGGCATCATCTTTTTTAAAGAAGTAAGGCCCAATGATTCCACTAGCCCATTAAACAGAAGTACACCAATCTGCTACTTTTTTTTGGATGCAAAGGGGTCTCAACAATCCAAATCCGGCACTTTTACTTATTGACGTAGCCATTCAACTAAAAATAAACTTCATCGCTGCACACAATTTTCTTGTGAAAATCGGGATTGAACAGAACCAATTTTTTTGAAATAAAACTGCACAATTTGCATGTGTTGTTCAGGCGTCAGTCGATTAGTGATGAAATGACAAGCCCAATAAATACAGGGTTTTATAATAAGAGGTTTTATTTTGATATTCAAAGAAAAATGGAATTTTTTGAGATAAATGATCGGATGTTTATTTCAATGTAAAGAGGAAAGTATGTATGTATGTTATTAATAAGGGAAAACAATATCAGCCAAATAGCCGCCACGGCTACACTTACACAACAATATCCTTTTCATGAAATTTTCCATCACCAAATCTCAAAGTGGCTACTGTATGCCCTCAATAGCTTCACGAAATCCATCTTTGAGGGCTGGGCTGTTGGCGTAGACCTTATCTTTCACGTGGCTCTAAAGGAAGAAGTCGCAAGGTGTTAAATCACAGGATCTCGGTAACCAATATTGTGATCACCTTTTCGAGAGATAACACGGTCCGGAAACTTTTCCCGTAAAAGATCGATGGTTTCGTTGCTTGTGTGGCACGTAGCGCCGCGCCGTCTTGTTGAAAGTAAACGTTGGCCAAGTCAATACCATCCAATTCCGGCCAAAAACAATTATTTATCATCTCTCGATAGTGCAATCCATATTCACCGTAGCTGTTGCTCCAGCCCCATTTTCGAAAAATTTAGGACCGCCGGACTATAAACCGCACCAAACAGTTACTCGTTGGCGTAGCCACTGATTTAGAAATGGGCCTCATCCGTCAAGATGATTTTTCGTTGAAATTCCGAATCATTTTCAAAAATTTCAAGGACCCAATCAGCAAAAACACGACGTTGTTTATGATCGGCAGGCTTGAGTTCTTGTGTTAACTGAACTTTAAAGCCTTAAGACCTAAGTTTGTATGCAAAATATGGTGTAATGACATTTGTCTCCAACTCCATAGAACGACGAGGAATTGACAAACCTGGGTTTCAACACTTTGGGCTAGAGCAGCAATATTGTCAGCTGTTCTTGAGCGACGTGCACTGGTTTTATTTTTCCCATCGCTAACTTGTCCCAACAGCTCAAATATTTCCACCAATTTCTGAATTGCGGTCCGACAGATGCTTCATGACGACCAAAAAATGTTTTAGTTTTACGAACCGTCTCTGCTCGTTGTTGAAGCGTGTATCGTTCCATTTTTAATGGCGTAGTTTCTACTTGTCAAATGTCAGCTTCAAAAGT
The DNA here is from genome assembly GCA_916050605.2 of Platycheirus albimanus. Lineage (NCBI taxonomy): Eukaryota > Metazoa > Arthropoda > Insecta > Diptera > Syrphidae > Platycheirus > Platycheirus albimanus. The sequence continues at coordinate 88,915,719 of OU696698.1, read as the reverse complement.
GACAATTACCGAAATAGAGGGATATTCAAAATAACACCTTTTATTGGAAAACCCTTTATAAATCACATTGCAGATGACAAAATGGATGTCAATTAAAACTGTGCTGCCAACTTAAGGCTAATTTTCATGGTTAATAACTTTTTCTTTACAAAGGTTTTTCTTTCAATTGGCGGGGGCTAAAATGTTTCGGCCTCTGACAGCCATGTTGTTTTAGTGACATCTGTCAAATTTGTTGTTAATTATTCATTTACCTACCGATGTCCAAATGATAAACTGACTAACCGAAAATTTCGGCCGAAAATGAATCTTTAGCGACGATTTGCATTTGTGGATAAAAAGCTAGTTTAACAAAACAAAATGTCCGTACATGGGTCGACAACAACACACGATGTTAACCTCCCGCAATACTCGGATGCCCCTAATTAATCTTCCTTGGGGTTCACTTAACTGATTCTTGTTTCGTTTTTTATACAAAAGCTACCGATTTAAACACTTGGGGGCTTCTCTAGGATTTGCTCAGGGCACACACTTTGACGTTTGTAGATATTTCAGACCGACCTGAAGCCATATGTGTTGGCCTGGGTGCACGGTTTTCCAAAAATTAAAAGCAGATTCAGTTTTTTTTTTTTGCCTTGCAAACGGGCCCGCGGAGAAGAGACATTAGCTTTGTTTGTTGAACTTTACCAAGGGTCGCCCTGGGTTTTCTTGACAACTCCAAGAGTTGTCAAAAAAAAACTGGGTTTTTCGGTTCTCAAAAAACGCATGACGGCTGCTGATTGTATATTTTTCACAACGCACAAAATCAAAAGTTTCCATTTTGCTTTATTTGTTCGATTTGTATTTACTTTCATCAAAATAAATGCATTCACTTGCATTTCATTTAGTTTTATCGAAAAAAAGACATGAAAAATCAAATACAGAAGTAAAATACACAAGAAATGCTTGACAGCAAAAGTCACTTCAACAGCTGATTCGTTACCTCAACTCGCCCCAGCTAAATAGCAAGATCGACTTCAGGGTGACTTCAGGGCGACCCCAGGTTTCAAAAAACAGAGAATTTTGTATTGAGGGCGAGTTGAGGTAATTCAAAAAACACGCTGTGGCGACCCCAGGGTGACTTGATGCAATTTTTTCAAGACAAGATTTGGCAAGAGGAGATAACTAAAAAATAATAGGTCGGAGTCAGGAGTCGAACCCGGAGCCTTCCACGCGGCATTCGGATACACAAACCACGACGCCATGTTTTTTTTTTAACAAAACAATTTTACTTATCCGAAAATTATGAAAACATTTCTAAAAAAGATAATCAATAGCGGAAAGAAGCACTGTTCCAAGGGACTTTTGCTCACACTTTCTGCCCCCAATTTCGGGTTTTATGATTTTAAATGTTGAACTTTATAAGCATCCACTATTTTAAAATAAAAGAATATCACAACTCACCTTAATATAATCGCACAACCCATCTCCTTTCAGCTGTCCATCGGATTCCGAATACAATTTGAGCTTCTGCTTTTGCGTTTGCGGATCTTTCATAATCATTCCACATTTTGACATAAGTTCTGAAAATTCCTCCATCGTAATGTCCAATGGTAAATTGGATACGTAAACCTTGGTATTTTGTGTGGCATCTACTTCGAACCACTCTATCAGATGGATAAAAAAAAAACAATCTTAAAAATACATTTGGAAATAATATTTCAGCACTCACTTGGCGGTTCGGGTGGTGCTTTTCTTTTGACACCTCCTCCAGCAGAAGCATCTGTCTTCTTGAGTAGTTCTTCTGCCTTTTCTTCCAGCTCCACTTTTTTCAACTCTTCCTCTGCTTCAGCTGAACCAGGTGCTGAAGAAGTATTATCAATAAACCCATAACTCATCTGATACCTTGCCATGAAATCATCATCGATTTTGGGAAACCATGCTTTTTTATCCGCATCCCAAAAGAACACCGTTCCATCCTTATCCGTGTATATTCGAACTCCATCCTCGTAACCATAAGTAACATCGTCCAGCGACGGTACCTGGTTTTTCATAATCCATTCGTTCTTCACGGCATCCCAACGATAGTGTTCGGTTTCTGTTAGACTAGATATTTGCTGTTCAGTGTTCTTTGGAATCCATTGATTGGTTTCACTACACCAACGGTAATGTTCGTTCTCGTAGGGATTAGATTTCTTATTGTCGTTGTCATCATCATCATTGCCATCACTAGCAGGAAGATATGTTGTGCCTTCTTCGAAAGCAATCCAATCGTTTTTTTCTGGACTCCATTTGTATTTGTATTGGGTTTTAGGATCGACATAGATTGCTGTGCCATCCTCCGTGTAAGTTACATGCTCAGCATATTGCTCACTTGATTGGGTTTTTTCCGCTTCATTAGGAAGGATTTCGATTTCTTTATGTGATTCTTTAGGAACAGCATTGGGCTCAGGTTCGGTGGTGGTGGAAGTATTTGAATTTGAATTTGGATTTTCATTTTGATCGCTTTCTGGAAGCACCGATGATGATGATGATGGAGATGTATTTTTTGGACTTTTTACAGCATCGATTGTGGGTATGCTCACTGAGCTTATGAGCACTTTAATTTTTGATGCAGTTTTTAAACCTTTAGGGAGGGGTAGTTCTTCCATCGATTTATCTTTTTTGTCATCGACTCTTAACGATTCCGTATTGCAACTTTGGGTTGGAGGTATTTCCTTGTCGGTTTCCATTGATGAACGTGCATTTTCAGTCGACGTCAGAGTGGTTTTTGGATCAGATGACTCAACTGTTTTCTGCTCTTCCTCGTCTATTGAGGGTCCTTGCTGGTGTTCCGTTTTTGGTGGACTTGCAGAATCAGCAGGTGTCAGACTAATATCTGGACCGAGTGAAGCATTTTCTTTCTCAGGTTTGACTTCGGGGACGTTTGCGGAGGAACCACTGTCAGTACTCTCCATAATGGGTTTAGCTTCATTTTCTTGAAATGAGATCAATTTCGATTCCCCGGTATCAGGTTTTTCAGGCTGACTATCGGTTATTTCTGTTAGAGTATTTGTAGGATTTTGTTCGGAAGAATCGACTTTTGTTGCAGTGTCATCTTTTGCAATGCTTTCTGAAGAATGGCTCCCATCAGATCCGCCAAAGCACACCGGAGCTAATGCTACAAATTCTGGGTCACTTTTAATTTGTTGTTCTTCTTCACTCATCGTTGTGCTGACATATCTAAAAAAAAAAATGCAAAGTAAAGAGTTTTCGATATTATTTACTTAAAAGCTGTGATTCTAGGAATATGCACTCAATTTTTTATAGTTTAGGCTTTAATGTCTTTGTAAACCAAGGTTTCAGATCCTTCATTCCTAAACAACGTCGATTTCGAAAAAAATACGGACCAATAACGGCGCCGCGCCGGTCAAATATCCAAACCAAATGGTAACTTTTTGAGGATACATTGTCGTATGGTATAACCTGGTTTAATCTAATCTTATAATTTTTCGACTTTTCGCCCAAAATTGGGATTGTCTTCGAAACTCTGCGAAGCCTAGACACAAAAAAAAACGGCGTTGTCTATGGTCATGAACTTTGATCTCCTGGGTCAGTTGGACCGAAATTCTCCAAGTTAAAGTCTGCGAAAAGTAAATCACAATGTTTGCATTGCATTGCACTAACGTAAATTGGTAATTAACAACAGATTTGACAGATGTCACCAATACAATATGGCCGCCACAGGTCACCAAAGTCTACCCGCGCCAGTTGAAAAGCCTTTGAAAAAGTGGGTTCATGACAATACAATAATTTCAAGGCATAACACATATTAGGAAGAAGCAGAATGCGTGACTTCAACCCTCCGAGCCTGAACATCATTGCATCAAAAACGTGATCAATGCCCCGATCACTTATCTAAGTATCTTTGATGACTGTAAAAATAAAACATATTTCCGATCTATATAGGCTTTCTGAAAACTTAATATTTGGGAGTAGACCCGATTGAGCTCTACAATACCATGGGAAACAACAACAACAACTAAAATGGTTTATTTTGTTGTTGTTGCTTCCCATGGTATTCTAGAGCTTAGTTTTTCGTCGATAGATGGCGCACTTCAAGTGGGAATACTATAGTTTATAATATGCAATGGTTACAATCATACACTCTCAAAACTTCCTTTGTGTGCGTTGCTATTCTGCAGGAATGCAAGGAACCTAAAATTTACCGGTGGATATCAAAGGCTTAGCAGAGATTCACTTTTCCGTGTCAAGTTTTATTCTTGAAAGATTGACAATAATTTTCTCGCAAGAGGCAGTGAGTTCACCGCAAAACAAAAAAAAAAACTCAGGTGATATCAGGGATTAAGAACAGAACCTTGCGAGTGGCAGTCTGACACACAAACCATTATAAAATATTTTGTTAAATATTGTAACATCCCAAACTGGACTTTGAGATTTCGTGACAATTTTCAAAAACGAAACAGTCAAGTCCTTGAACAAGTAGGTAGAAGTACTTCCTTAACAAAGAAGTTCTTAAAAAATAATACCACAACCAAAAATTCCTTCTATATCAATGCAAAGTGTTACGTTATTAAACGAATCGTTAGTTTTCGTCGGTAAGATGATAATTATTTATTTAGCCATCAATCGCGATTGACAAGAGAGTTAAAATAAACTCGAAACTAATTTAGATTAGCTTATTTATTTACCAAGCAAGAAACCCTCGTCAACAAAACTGTTTATACACTTTGAATGGCTCCTTGCAGAATGAAACATTCGTATCTGTTCCTAAAATAGGCTATGCATAAGTTTTCCTTCAAATCATGACTTTTCCTTTCCTTTCAAATTACATAAGAAGAAGACTTCTTTTGACGTAAAAAAAAGACAGGTGTTGTTCTAAGGTTTTTTTTCTCGTGACATCTGACATTTCACGGAAAAGAAAAGCGATAGAAAATTCCTTCTTAGAAAATAAATAAATAAATATCATCTACTCGGGGTGCTTTGTCAATTGTCACCCAAATCACTTGAATAAAATTCCTTTAAGTAGCAGCTCTTTGGGTGTCAACTTGAGGAATCGTCTATTTTTATCGAGGAAGACGTCAGTGACCTGATAAATGGCACTCAAATTGATTGTTATCGTTGTTTTTACCAACTAACCAAAGAAGGTAATTTCTTAATTTGACATGTTGATACACTCTGCAGGAGCGGATACATGGGGAAATAGGTGCAGTAGCAGAATAAACGATGCTTAAGTTAAGTTGAATCGCGGAGCGGATATCCTTCCTTACAAGACATTTTATAAATGTGAGAAGTTACAAGGAGGACGATGTTTGCTGGACTAGAAGAAGAAGAGATACCAGAGAAATGGAACCAATATCCAAGGACTCGTACACGCTGTAAGAGACACAGTACTGGAATCAGTTTAAGATCGATTAGGCAGTTGTGACTTGTGAGTGACATTTTTGCATCACCCGATCTATGATGATTTTGCTCAGCAGAGGGTCTATATGAACCTCATCCTATCCGAAAATCCGTTAGAAGTATCTACACTTTTCTGAAGGCAGATCCTGAAAAGCAATTTATACCGCCGATACAAACTGTTTGAAAACAATGAAAGCGATAACTTGCGTCGTATAAAACTTTTTCCAAAATTTATTGCGACTATCATTCTCGGAAAGATAAAGGGGACTTTCAGAGTCGTTAATCGTATATAGACCAGACAGTCTGGCCATTATTTTCGAGCAGTTTGGTGAGTTCCAGTTTCCACTTTTTTTCAGGTTTGTGAATTTTTAGACTAAACCTACCGAAATGAAAGATCACTTTTCGCAACCGGAACTATACAAACAATATTTTCTATTTTATAAGAGAGTAATATGTTTATTTTTACACAACGCATTACTCTCTTATTCTTTCGAAATGTTAAAAGAGTCACACTAGGGTATGTGCTTTGGCCAATACTTTTTTAATGATAGATGATGTGCTGATTGCCACAGCAATACAAGTTTAGAATGTTCCAAATACTTAGTCGTTTAGAATACGCCACCGGGAATAAATATTTAATGGAACGTGAATTACCTAAGCTAGATGATGCAAGTAATTGGAGGATTAGAAGTCTAGGGATGAACGGTGAAAAGACAAAACAAAAGCTCGCAGACATACCTTTGTGTACCCCAATTTGGAAATCCACGAAAATTGCCTCATGTAAAAAATCCTGGATCCGCACCTGATATGCAGACAACTCTACACCAAACCAAGTTATGGAGCAATGAACTTGTCATGTTATAGTCTATATAGTTTGAGGATTTAAATAATATGTTTGCTTAGATGGTCTGGTATTGAGTATAGGAAATTGACACTTAGGGGCCAGTTATAGCGATACGGAAAACCAAACCGAAAAAATTTTCAAATGGAAAATTTGGTATAGTATAATCAGATTTAAAACACAAATTCTACACTGATCAATGGCAACCAACTCAGAGAATTTATTTTGCAAATAAAAATTTGAATTGAACTTGTACTTTTTGTTAAAAATGTATTTATTCTTTTTTCTGTTATACGTATAAAAGAAAAAGAAAAAATTACATTTTTGACAAAAAGTATTTGTTCAATTAAAATTATTATGAACAAAAAAAATTCTCTGCATTGATTGTCATCGATCAGTGTAGCATTTTTCTTAAAAATCGAATGAGAACATACAAAATTTTTCATTTGAAACTTTTTTCGGTTTGGTTTTCCGTATCGCTATAACTGGCCCCTTAGGCAAGAATTTGTGAAAGTGAAGAATTTCCACAATCCCATCCTCGCTATATTTTGATATGCAGCCTGAAAGCTTCTCACTTATATGTCAAACTCGCCACTTAAGCAAGTTGCATGGTTTCCAGGCGGGTCCTCTGGCAGCTCTACGTTTTAAGACCGACGGACGGGGGAAAATTGATTGGGAATGAGTCAGAAATACTCCCCTTGAAATTACACCTTAACTGCCAGACGATCTTTTAGACAACCAATGTGATCAGATTTTAGACTTTATTCCACCTAGGCAGGTTGCTAGTTGGTGAGGATAAACTGTTGGTGCGTTCTTTTTCTAACCATGTAGTCAACAATTGTTGTTATGTCAAAAAAAAAAACTTGGTTGTCTGTAAAGTCGGTTTACGGTACGGACGATAATTTTACGTGATAACCAGATATTTATGTGTAAGTTGTATCTCTCCAACCACCCACCATGTTTGATTTTTTCTTTCTCACCCCTCTTCCCCCCCAAACATCAGCATCCCACCACCACACGCAACCATAAACCAACAGCCCACCATTTTTGACAATTTTGCCCCCCCCCCGTACACAATAAATACCCCTTCTTTACCACCACCATCCACCTACAACCACCAACCAACCACACACTATTTTTGACTATTCCCTCCCAAACACCAAATCCTCCCCCCAAAAATCAAACCACCTACAACCACCTGCTACTCACCCACCATTTTTGACAATTTTTCATTTCTCACTGAACGCTGTGACTAAGGGGTTTGAAGTGACAAGTCCTCTAAAGCAGGAAATACACGATACAATCATCGTACCGACTATCGTACAAAAGTTGGGTCGAATGCGATGATTGTATCGTGTGTGTACACGTAATGATCCGCTGTACCGATATCGCATGGTCGAATGCTCTCAAGCGAAAACCAGACGTCGTCTATTTCTACTTTCGTGAAATCGTAAGTAAATCAAATATGGTGTGTGTGCTACCTTGCGATTTCGTTAGTGATTTCGGTACGATTCAAGTATGTACGATGATTCTTGAATGATGATGAATCTTGTCGTGAAAAAATTGCATTTCTGATAGATGTTTGGATTCTGTGGTAAAATGTCGGTTCTTTCAATTCCTGCCGATGGGTTCCAGTGACCAATACAGGATTTGATTGTGAAATATGGTTTCGAACAAACCGATACACCCACTTAAGTAGACTGACAGAAAGGAGGAATTTGTTGATTCTCACTGTGTCGAGCTCCTAAACAGGAGCAATGTCAGAATTTCAGGAAAACACTAGTTTTCATAAAAAAAAGACTGTGAGGTTTTTTTGAAACCACGATGCAAGTGAAATTTTTTTTCGGTCGAAGGCATTTCACATCAATACACTGATCAAAACACAAAAATAGAACACGTGTACGAATTACTGAGAATTTAAATGCTACATGGTGATGCCAGACACGGGCCGGGAGCTGCCATATTAGCGGCTGTAATGCGACATGAGATAGATGGATGATCTACCGGCGAATGATGTTTTAGACATTTTTGCGCCAAGTAAGATTTTACACACCCTGCGAAATTAAATAAAATAAAGTGCACGACTGGGTCGTACGAACTTGCTCTACTGTGTTAAAATGGTTTTGGGTGCTTGAGATTTTGGGAAAAAAGCGTTGAAAAAATCATATGAAATTTTATAAATCACTTTAAAATTAATACCTAAAACGTTTTTTGGAGAAAATGGAGTAAGCCATCAGGTTTCTTTTAGGTTTTTAAATTTTGACGAACATTTTTTTCAAAATCGTTGGACCAGTTTTTTCAAAAACAGTTTTTTTTGAAAAACTTTTCGAAAATATATTCCAAATTTTTTTTGAGTATGTCAACTTCTAGCACTTTGTAGTTTTTATCAGAAAAATAAAATTAAAAAAATATAGATTAAACCGTTTTTGGAAAAAACAAAAGTTAAAAAAAAAATTTGAAACTTTTTTTAAAAACTCAAAAAAAAAACAATTTTTGGAAAATTTAAGAATTTATATCATTTCTTTATAAAAGGGCTTCTACATTAAAAATTTCATCGAAATCCGTCAAGTGGCTTACGAGAAAATCGAAATAAAAAAACCGGTCCTATGGGAGGTACCGTTATAAGACTTTTCCTGAAAAATCTATTCCAACCAAAACATAAAGTTTGCACAGAAAACATCATTCAGAAAGTTTTATCAAAATCGTAGAAGCCGTTTTTGAGAAAATTTAATTTTTCACAAAAAATCGTATGGCAGGTACCGTTAGTTTTGAAGCTATGATGCTAATTCCAAAAACTCCTCTGTAGGACGTAATAATAATACTATGTACCAAGTTTAAAGCAAATCGGTCCAGCCGTTTAGGCTGTAGGTTACTATACAGACAGACAGACAGACACACGGACAGACAGACAGAATTGTCTGACCCACTTTTTTCGACTTCTCTATCATCGTAATGTCATGTTTGATTATTAGAATTTTTTTTTTACGAATGCATAACTTGCCTTATAGTACCTATAATCGCAAGTAAAAATGGCATGAAACAGGGTGACGAAAACTAATCATTCCACAGGAGGCCTTGGTGCAAAAAGGAGTTCACCGGATACGCTCAGTACTATCATAAGAAAGGAACGAAAAAATTCATAGAATCCAGCATTAATTAATTAAATTCAGTTTGACAAACCGTGATCCACGGAAATCTTCTAAAAATAAAGCAAAAAGTGGGAATATTGTGAATGGTCGCCCAGAAAAAAAACCTGAGTAATTTTTAGAACAAGCAATGCAACCATCAAATATCCTTCTCTGCGACTTTTACCTTTCTTCCGTCGATGTACAAAACAGTGCCACACTAATTTCATTGTCTTTTTAATTTAACCAAAAAAAAAAAAAGAAATCCAATTCCAATGCATTTGCAAACTAATTTGAATTTTAAATAGGAAATCAAACAAATTGACCTAATATGAATGATTGCACCCATAAAAAAACCCAACCGGACGACGACGCGACGCGACGCACGGTAGGACGTAGAGTAACCTATCATAAAATTAAATGAAGTCAACATTGTTGTGTAGTACCTACTCCGAACCAAGCCAATACGGATACAGAAACCCCAACACCCAACTAATCTCCTCGTTTGTGGCAAAACTAGTGCATGGACACAGAAAGAGATACTAACTCCACCATCGCCGACGCCATTTACGAGTATGTAGACCACCTTCCAGTTGGATATTCCACCTTTATCCTTGTTATAGGATATTTGCATAATAATTTTAGTTTATTTTTTATTTACTGCTAACTGCGGTCATGTCATGCATTTGAACGTAACTAGGACATTGTCCTAACCTGACCAGAGTGTAACCTAACAAGACTTCTCCAATCTGAAACAGCATACACAACTCGGCCTAAACAAAACACATGCCAGCTAAATGCACATCGCTCCTTTGAGGCAAGCACGTTGCAGTTTACATGTTGTAAAAATGCCGGCAGGGACACAGAAGTAAGGGGTTAGGGGCAAAGCACAACAAGTAAACAATGGAAAGTGGGGAAAACCGTCCATTTTAGACTTCTCGAAAGAATAGTATTTTTGTAACCTGGTTGAAGTTTGATTTAGTGGAACTTATGTGGATCGAGCAATTTATAAAAGGACGAACAAACAAAAAAAAGGACTCGTTTATTATTCTAATCGATACGAGACGGAATGAATTAACAGAGTTGGTACTAAAGGGGGGGTAAATGTCATTCTCTAATAGCTTCATTTATAGTTTACGAGAATCACTCTGTACTGTATTATAGTCTGGCAGCCGGACATGTCTCTTTGATTTGTATCTATAAAAATGCTTTCAATAAATCCATAAAATGGAAAATAAATGACATAAGGGTCTTGCTATTTTTCTTGGAATTGAAAAGAATAAGTCCCTTTTGACACTCATATGAGGGGTGGACATGGGCACACAAAACTTTTATCATTTTCTTTGTACCTTACCTATACGCCCGATAAATAGATGTTAGGGGGGAGGGGGGTGAGTCATTTTATGAAACAGGTCAAATACCTTTTTAAACTTATTTTTACTTTGACACTTTAAAAGGAAATGATTTTTTTTTTTTTTGAGAAATTGTGGAATTTAAAAATTTCTCAAGCTCACACACGGTCTTCACACATTTCTATGTGAATTTATTTTTTAAGGCTGAGATTACAATCAGTAATGCTGAGAGATTTTTTATACTCGGAGTGGTTTTTTTTTCCATAATAATTCCATGAAATCAGGGAGTTAAATGTCGCAATGTCATGGTCAAGAGAAGTCAGGTTATTTTTAACATTATTTTTCTTTGATTCTCTTGAAGCAAGGACAAAATGTGGTTGTATGGTCATAATCATGAGCTTTTAGGCTTTGAAGAATTAAATAAAAAAAAATTAAATCACGCTATTGTATAATAAAATTGCAATAAAGTTTTGGAATCTTAATTAAAGGTATATTATTTAGGTGGGTTTGTGTAGGAATTCCTGATTTGAAATTAACCAAGGGATAAATCTGAAGGTCATCGATGGATAAATTGAAGCATGGGAAGCGTGAGCTAGAAGTGGATAAACTTTTATAGCAAGATAAGTGTGTTTCATAATAAAACACAAATGTTTAAGAACAAAAAGAAAAGAAAGGAGTTAAAGATATCAGCGCCAGTCAGATTATTCATTAAAAATCCCGATGCCGTGGCACGTTCATGACTCTTAACAATTTGAATTTATAAAGTTTTTGTCTGGCTTGGTTCAAACAAATTGTTTGAAACTTTTATTGGGAAACCGAATGTAATCTTGATTTTAATAAGACTAAACTACGTTCAAGTTCTTACAATAAGCCCCTTAAGATCGAATTTAGCGTTTAAACAGAGAGTCTTGAAACGTTTGTAGATGTTATTGTAATTGGTCCTTACCCTTCAGAACTGGAAAATATACGACAATCAAATATTCACATTGCGCCAGATCCAAGAATTTAAAATTTTGAAATTGAAACCTTCAACACTATTACAGGGTTAAGGCAAAGAGACGCACTGTCATGCATATATGCCTCAACAACACTTATGCCAGTTCATCTGGCGCTTTGATAGGTCGAGGCAATTTCATTGATTTGCTGACGATATTGACGTGATAGGAAAAACAAAACTAGCAGTAAATGGTGTCTTCACTACCATGGAGTCAGCAGCAAGCAGAATGAGACTGATACTTATTATAAACGAAGACACGACGTCATCAACAAATGTCGCCACCCACCGCTAACTTGGCCGTCGTGACCATCGACAGGTATAACTTCGTGATTGTCAGTGAATTTGTCTACCTAGGCGATGCTGTAAACACGAGAAAACAATATCAGCGGGGAAATCCAACGTCGAATAGCCCTTGCTAATAGCTGTTCCTTTGGGCAACTGAAGAAAAAAGCAATACTGACAAGAACCGAGGAAGAACCAATTCGCTGGCGCTGTAAAGAACAATCTTCATGCTGATTATGCTATAAGGTGCAGAAGCTTCGACCCTCTTTTATTCAATGGTTAAAAAGGCTGGCTTATGTAGACTGTAGAGCCAGTGGCAATGAACGCTCCACCTCGTTAAGTAGCACTGGGAGTCAGAAAACAGGAGAGACATTATCATTGATGGAGCGACTAGGTAGAGAGAGATCTCCAACTAGTTGGAATATAAATATGAGACGGATTGTTAAGCCTTAAACAAAATATGCATATATTAGAATTAGGATTCAAAAAAAATTCACTCCGAAAAACGTTATCTTGAATTTTTAGAAAAAAATTACTAGATTGCCAAATCAATACCATACGAAGATTGAGGAAGAGTGTTTCTATGCGAATTGAACTAATGCCCAAGCCTGCCTTTATCACACGGTATGTCAAATGACGATTTTGCAACATCAACAGTGGATGTGAGTTGATCGGTACAATTATGTTTAAGCAAATCATAAAAAAAACATTGCACGGGAATGTTTACAATTCAAATCCAAGTTTCAAATAACTATCGACACCACAAATAGCATTATTATGACAAAATGTTAATTCCAAATAACAATGTCAAGTTTGAAATATTCTATTCACTCTGCAGAACTTCCGTTAGCAACCCTCGTATTTTGTATTAAGCCTGCCTTTGTAAGTAGTTCAAGTTAAATTGAAACTTTCATATAAAAGTCTAGACGTAAAAATGTAAAGGTAAAGGTGCGACTTCCAATATTGAAAATGACGTGCAAGATACTGCAGAGCCTTTATCAATTTTTCAAATTGCAGGTTTAAAGTTCTGTATTCACTTTCGGAGGAATGAAAAACGAAGAATACGTTCCACCCAGCTTTCTATACGATATTTACAATTTCGTAATAATTTTCCCTGAAAAAAAGGAAAAGTGTAAGATGTGAAGGACTATTGACATGAGACCGAGCGATGAACAACGAATGAACGAAAAATCACCTATTTCGACGTTTCATTCACATGACATTTCTTTGCTGACACTGAACGCCGTGTCCGTTTATCACAATTGAACAGTGACATTTATTTTGACACTGACTCTAATTTTCCGCTCGAAAGAATGTCAGTATCATACCACCGATGAACGAAATGATTTTTCGAAGTATTAAAAACTTATTTCTAAAGTGAGGAGTAGCCAAAATGAAGCACCCACGAATGTGGCTGCTGTACTGTAGCTGAGTGTGAGACTTAATTCAGTAAAATCAACTCGCCATCGATCTCAACAGCTCAACATTTCACGCAATATCTCGGATTATGCGCTTACAAGGTTCAATTGACTCAACAATTGAAGGTCACGACCATCTGCTTCGTTATAGCTTCAAAGTTTGGGCTTTAGAGCAGATTGAATTGAACAACGATTTTGAGCGAATAATCATATTTTCTGACCAGATGCAATTTCATGTCGAGTTGGTTATGCATCCACAGAGAGTAACAGTTTGGTGCTGATAGTGGAGTAATGGGATCTCTGGGTTATTTTTCTTCGAAAATGGGGCTAGGAACAAGGTTTTGGTCAACGGTGGGCGTTACAGTGTCATGTTAACCGACTTTCTTTTACTGAAATTAAAGACATGAACTTGGACGACTTCTAGTTCATGCCCACAATCGGTCTTTTGCGCACCGAATTCCCAAATCGTGTTATCAGCCATCTTGGCAATGTCAATGAAATAAACCATCTGATTTCTTTTACTGTTTTGAATTTTAAGGAAAAAAAATTTCAAAATTGTCTGACCAGTTTTTTGTTTTTTTTAGTATGCCAAGAAAAAACTAAAAATTAAAAAAAGATAACTTTAAAAAATTTAAGAATTTCATGTTATTTTGTCTATAAAAAAGGCCCTACAAAATTTCATCGAAATCCGTCTAGTGGTTTACGAGAAAATTTGATTTCAAAAAACTGGTTAAATGGGAGGTACAAACTGGTTTAATGGAAGGTACCGTTATAAAACTTTTCCTGAAATATCTATTCCAACCAAAACATAAAGTTTACTCAAAAAACACCATTCAGAAAGTTTTATCAAAATCGTATGAGCATTTTTGAGGCAATGAATTTTTCATTGAAAGGCTGTAAGGAACTATACAGACTGACAGACATACGGACAGGATAGTCGGACACACTTTTTTCGGTTTTTTATCATCGTAATGTCATGTTTGATTGTTAATTATATTTACGAATACATAACTTGCCTTACAGTACCTATAATGGCAAGTGAAAATTAAGTTTGTTCATTTTATTGCATTTTTAAAAAGAAACTTGTATTTAGCCCACCCTGTATAAATAAATTAACAACGCATTGGAAAATTCCTTTCACAGGACCTCTTATTTACGATGTCAACGATTTTTATTGCAAGCTATTTACATATTCTACACATCTACTACGAAAACACTTCTTTGTCCGTCCTGAATAAATTAACCTATATATGCTATAATTACACTCAATAAAACAAAGCTGTTAAAATGGTATACGCGCTATAATCCAATCGATCCCCGTCATAGTGTCAACCAAACCAAAAGCAACAACAAAAACAATAATAAATCACAAAATTACAATAAATGACATAGCCAACGCCACAACTCACCTTGACTTCACTTCACTTAACTTCACAACACTTCATGATGACGTAAATGTAGATAAAGGTGAATGGAAGCTTGTCAAATTCAGCTTCACATTAACTGTTAATTAAGCAATATGTAGGAAATCCTTTTAATTAAGAAAATGCGTCCTCCCATCGATCGGCATCAGTGTAATTAATTTCAAGGAACAAATTAACGTACATCAACCGTCAACAGCGCAACGCTAACGAATTTGTCGAACTTGAAACTTGACAAAACTAAATCAATCTTTGAACTAAAAATACGAATGGTCTGCTAAGCACAGAAAAGGCTACAAAAAATTGCGCGAAAAATATTTCACTAAATTAAATAATATTGTGGAATGTATGTAAATGTTGGTCAAACACACACCAACAAGAACAACCAACTAACCAACCCTTAAAGCCTACACGAGGCAAATGAAAAATACAATACTAAACACCGCCGCGCCGCTAATATCCTAAAACCGTTATGAAATTCCTATAAATCGTTTCTCAACTCGGATCGGCTATATTGCTACTGGCTACTAGAGAGTGGAATTGGAACTCTAGTTCACCCTTCTAGATGGATAAGTGACTGGGGTATAGCCTGAATGGTCAGCACAGCAGGACCTGCTGAGGCAATAGTTTGACCAGTATTCGAGTAACCGGGTAACTGACCACAAGTCCTCGCAGCGAACCCTTAGTCAGTCTTTAAAGACTGAAATTAGAATCAAATTTTATTCTTTCCCATTTAAAATCGATATTTGAACGATTGAAAAGATACTCTCTCCGTCGTCCTCGTCGTCGTCCGTCTTCGTTATAATCGTCAGTCGGTTGGGTCAGTGTGAAAGAATGTAGAATGCCCTACTACTGCAGCTACCTTCCGTTGGCATAGATATTCGGGGTGGAAAACAAAAGTATCCTTTATGTAGAAAGTGTATATAGTGAAAACGAAAATAGTATAATTCTTAAAACACAATTGAATAAATAAATCAACAAAAAAAAAAAGTTTCCACGGATAAGACTATGGATATACCAAACACAGGAGCTATCTTCACCCTCGGGAAATCCCATCTAGCAGAGAATACACAAAGCTACTTCTATATAAAGAATGACCCGGTTAGGAGGTTGACTTCCGGTGCAAACCAGAGTGCCGTTATTTGTGGTAAACAATGAGATTTAAAAATAAAAAAAAAAATGGCTTGCAATACTTTTCAGTGGTGGAAACTATGTTGAAACTATTTATTTAATAGATCCTTATTTAAGACTGAAGGAATTCGATAGAACGGTGAAAATGAGCATTGTCGGAATTCTTCAAGGCTCTTTTGGAATATTTCTCAGACTTAAAATGTCCGATTTGTTGATTTCGGTTTTAATTTCACGATTTTTTACCAACTTTCACTAGAAACTATTTTCTCATTAGCCAAGTAAACAGTTTGAGTGAAAATTTAAATTCCATGCAAATATTTTGGCTTTTTTTGTTTTCACGCCTGAATTACTAAACTAATCGAATGAAATTTTGTCCACACATTGTCAGAGGTACAGAAAAGGACATAGGGTACTTTCTATGAGGAAGAAATTGTATTCCCGACGGAAAAAAAACTTAGGAAAGTTAGAAACTCGGCGGGGAAAATATTGTGGAACATTTTTTTATCAATTCAATAGAGGATACTTCTTCTGGCTTTTTGTGGAACGTGTTAAAATTTCTTCGATTTTTTTTTTTAAATAAATATTTTGTTGTTTTAAAAAGCTATAAAAAAACAAAAAAAAAATAAGTTATAAAGGTTTTAGAAACATTGTTAAAGTGTTAGATTCTGAGAATTTTTTTGAATGTAAATTTTTCAATTCCAAAGGGAAACAAAAATAGTTCGAGTGAATCTTTCTTTTAGGTGTTTTGATGATTTCCCGAGTATCTTTCACGGATATTTTTTTTCAACAAAACAAATATGGAACTCAATAGCGTGCAATTTAATGCTTAATTGTGTGATGCAATAATTTTGTCATTTCTTCTTATTTTGCTGTTATATCTTTAAGCAGATGTCAGATCAATGCACTTGAAATAAAATGCAAAATATGAAAAATCTTTAATTTTTTTAAGAGTTTAAGAGTTTTCTTGAAAAAACTTAGTATGCTTATATTTCATTGCTTAATATACCTACGAGTATATAGGAAAAAAAAAAAATGAAAATCGTTCGACGTTTTTTTTTTCAAAAGGTTATTTTTTAAAAACTTTTCGAAAAAATATTTTGAAATTTATTTCGAGTATGTAAGTATATGGCAAATTGTAGTTTGCATCTGGGAAAATAATGTTAAAAAAATTCAATTTACGCCCGTTTCCAACATAAACAGGGTTTTCCAATAAGAGGTGTTATTTTGCTATTCAAACAAAAATGTCATTTTTTGAGATAAATGATCGAATGTTTATTTCAACGTAAAGAGGAAAGTATGCCATTAATAATAATGGAAAACAATATCAGCCAAATGGCTGCCACAGCTACGCTTACAATACACAACAATATCCTTTTTATGAAATTTTCCATCACCAAATCGCATTGTATGCTCTCATTTGCTTCTCGAATTCCATCTTTGAGGTCTTGAATCGACGCTGGTGGGATGTTGAGGTAGACCTTGTCTTTTACGTGGCCCCAAAGGAAGAAGTCGCAAGGTGTTAAATCCCAAGATCTTGGTGGCAAATTGTGATCACCACTTCGAGAGATAACACGGTCTGGAAACTTTTCCCGTAAAGATCGATATTTTCGTTGCTTGTGTGGCACGTAGCGCCGCGCCGTCTTGTTGAAAGTAAACGTTGTCCAGCCAATTCCTGCCATAAATAAAATGCACGACTGGGTCGCACGTACTTGCTCTGTGGGTGCAATAGTACGACGAAAACAAACTTTTCGATCAATAAGAACAACTAATTTTTGAAAAATTTGGTAACAACTAAAAAAAAAATGGCTAAAACTGGAAAGTTCGATATACGTGAGCTAATATATCAAATTTAGATGTCGTCTTTTGGGTGACATAAATGATATAAATTTCCGCTTATGGCCAAATTAATAAAACTGATATTACCTATTTCCGCTATTATAATGTGTAGCCAAAAACTAAAAATGCAGTTTTCTTTGAAGTATTCTATATATGTTACATACAAATTTTCATACAAATCGGGGGAGCCTTTTTGAGTAAATAAGAAAAAAAAGAAAAAATTGGTGGCTCTTTGGATAAGGGCCTGAGCCACCATACAAAAAAGAGAAACTGAAAAAAAATCAATGCCATCTGATAGGAAGCTGTAAGAAACTATACAAAACAAAGTTTGAGTGAATTCGATGCAACCGTTGACAACTTATGGCCATTTGAAAAAAAGCCGTTAAGAGCAGATCTCCGTTATTTGCATTTTTAGCCAAAAACTAAAAACGCAGTTCTCTTAAAAACACTAAAAGAATATAACACACAAAGTTTAATCAAAATCGTTAGAACCGTTTTCGAGCAAATTAGAAAAAACCAAAAAAAGTTGGCTAAAACTCAAGGGCTCGTTGTATGGAAGCCACCGTTTAGAAAGGCTTCAGTGAAAAATTTATTAAACCATCCTATAGAAAACGATGAAAAACTATGTCAAACGAAATTTGAGTCGATTCAATCAAGCTGTTGTGAACTTATGGCTATTTGAAAAAAAGCCGTTAAAACATAATTTTCGTTACGACCATTTGAGCCAAAAACAAAAAACGCAGTTTTGTTAGAAATGCTTAAAGTTAGTTAAATTTTAAGTTTAATCAAAATCGTTAGAGCCGTTTTCGAGCAAATCCAAAATGAAAAAAAACCGTTACTCGAAAGGTAACAGTTTGAGCCGGGCTAAAACGAAATAAAAAAAACCTCGAAAACCGTTTTTCTTCAAACTACTTTATATCAAGTTTGAAGAAAATCCATCAAGCGGTTTAGGCTGTAGCATGACGTGAAAAAACGCACATCCGCACAGACGCACAGACAGACCGACGGACGGTATGGCGAAAACCACTTTTTTGGGCTTCTCTATCATCGTAATGTCATGTTTGATTAAAACCTCGATTTTTTTTTTCTGCACGAAACCAATACTTGCCCTATTGAGCAAGTAAAAATTATTAATCATCTCTCGATAGCGCAATCCATTCACCGTAGCTGTTGCTCCAGCCTAATTTTCGAAAAAGTAAGGTCCAAGGACCCCGCCGCCCGGACCATAAACCGCACCAAATAGTTGCTCGTTGAGGATGGAGAGGCTTCTCAAGAATAAATCTTGGGTTTTCCGAGCCCCAGATACGACAATTTTGCTTGTTCACGGAGCCACCGAGGTGGAAATGGGCCTCATCATTCAAGAGATGATTTTTCGATGAAATTCCGGATCATTTTCATGCATTTCAAGGAACCGATCAGCAAATACACGACGTTGTTGATGATCGGCCGGCTCGAATTCTTGTGTTAACGTTGTTATAAACCTTAAGACCCAAGTTTTTATGCAAAATACAATGTAAGGACGTTTGTGGAATGCCCAATTCCAAATGGACAAACCTGGGTTTTCTTCAACACTTTGGGCTACAGCAGCAATAATCTCAGTTGTTCTTGAGCGACGTGCA
The DNA here is from genome assembly GCA_916050605.2 of Platycheirus albimanus. Taxonomy (NCBI): domain Eukaryota; kingdom Metazoa; phylum Arthropoda; class Insecta; order Diptera; family Syrphidae; genus Platycheirus; species Platycheirus albimanus. Next base: position 88,896,318 of record OU696698.1, on the reverse strand, counting down.
CTGGTTTTATTCTTCACATTGCTAACTTGTCCCAACAGCTCAAATTTTTCCACCAATTTCTGATTTGCGGTCCGACAAGGTGCTTCAAGACGACCAAAAAATGTTTTAGTTTTACGAACCGTCTCTGCCAAATTTTCACCAATTTTATAGTGAATTTTAATAATTTCAATGAGTTGATGAAGCGTGTATAATTCCATTTTTTTTTTAATGGTGTAGTTTCTACTTGTCAAATGTCAAAAAATTACAGCTTCAAAAGTGACAACTAACGAAATAGCTGGCTATTAAAAATAACACCACTTATTGGAAAAGGTGCCGTGTCATTTGGCCATGTGTCATGTGGCCATATTTTTGAAATATGGCAATATGACACTTTCAAAATGTGTCATGTGGCCATATTTCAAAATATGGCCATCTCTGTCCCTTTGTCAAAGTGTCATTTGGACATATTTTTCTGCGACTTTTAGCCATATGGTCCAATGACACTTTTCTAAAAGCGTCAAATGGCCATACAAAAAATTCGTTGCTAAGTTTAATGTAGTTTGCTATTTAAACAATTAAATGTAATGTATAAATAAGTTTTCTTGCTGCGAAATTAAATTTGAACTCTTAGAAAACATTGTCAATTGGCAAGAATATATTTTCAACTATATACTTAAGTTACTTAAGTTAATATTTAAAAGAGACAAATCTTGATTCGCGCAAAAGCGTAACGGCCGGAAACAAAATTTGGCCAAAGAGATAATCAATTTTTTCACACCCCAAATAGATTATCTCTTGGGCCAAATTTTTTTTCCGCCCGTTACGCTTTGCGCTTTTGCCGCACTGCACGAATGTGGTATGTTTTACATAGCCTAGAAATTACTACTCCTATAAGTTCAAGAAAAATTCTGATTTAAACCACGCTGTAATTTCAACAATAAATGTTAATTATAATTTTTTGAAATTCATTATTATTTCTGAATATAACATAACATGTTAATATTAACCTATTGACAGGGCTAAAAATTCCTCCCATTTAGCGCCTTGAACAATTAAATATAGCCTTACAAAACAACTTTACTCAATAAAATCAAATAAAGGACCATTTTGATGCCAATTAATCACATGAAAACATCAATTAACGCTCAGTCCTTTAGTGGTCCTTAGGCAAACTTCAATTCTAATTCCATCGTCTTTATTCAAAAATTCCTTTTCAATCATTCAGACATCAGAGACGAGCAAGTTTGCTTTTATTTCGTTTTCCTTTTCTCTTTGTTTTCTTATTTTTTGTTTTTTCTTTTCCACTCTTTTCGATTAAAAGTGTAATTTGTTTTAATGGAAAAAGAAAAAGAAGAGTCCTTTGGCTTTAAACTGGAAAACTGGAATGGACGACGACGTCGTCGTTGGCAACCACTTCATTTTTAAACAAACTGAAGTAAAAAAATTAATCTTAAATAAGGTCACAGTGAAAAGTAAAACATAAAAAAAATAAAAAAAGGACGAAGAAAAAAATAAAAGGAAAAACTCCTTATCGAACGCAAAAGACGAACGGAACCTACGAATATAAGAAAATGAAAGTTTAATGAACACGAAGTGCATGGGGAAACTAAACGACTCCTTAATGTAAGGTGGTACACGCCCCTCACGTGCGATTCCTTCAAGAAAAGTGAAAGCCAAAGCAATAAACACAATACACACTTAAGAGCCTTTATCTAAGGGTCAGACGTTGTGTTTTCGTTCTTTCGTGATTAAGAAAGATTAAATATTTAGAACTACAAAATTCTTTTTCTTCCTTTAAGCGGTAAACACAATCTTTAAAGGTTTGATTGTTTTTTTTTTTATTTGAATCTGAAATGGATCCTTCTTTTTTTATTTTATAAAGCGAAATTCTTAAGGACATAACTTTTGGTATTTAAAAATCAAGCTGGGGAATTCTGTTAGAAACGCAAGGCCATCAATTATACGAATCGTGGGGGGAGAAAGACATTCCAAAACATTTTTGATGCAAACAAATGCATCAATCCTAGCTAATGAGTTAGAGTTGGGTTATCCGGTGGCCACGGCTTAGGACTGACAGTCGAAAGGGGGATGTTCACATGACACATAGAAAGTGGGCGCTGGATGAGCATTGTTTTGGGGAACTCCGATGACACCATACCAAAGCAGTGCTTTGAATCGAACCCTCGAAGTGAAAGGAGGTTGGGAAGACCAAAGGAAACATCGAGGTGAACTGTAATGAAGGAGACCCAGAATTTCAGAGAGATATGGAAGCATTTGCTGCCATCCTATGCTCCAGTGTTGTTGCAGACAGTAACTTCCGGAAATCAATAAGAAGAGGATGAGTTGGAGGCAGATATGGATCATTATCGAACCAGGAGGCTTATTAAGGTTTTCTGAAGGCAATCTTCTAGAAGTAGATTATTATTGCAAAGTAGTGGCAGGGGAACAATAAGAACTAAGAAATTAGTATAGTACAAAAGGTCACTGGCCTTGAAGTGTCTGAAGAGAATTGAAAAACATGCGACAGGACAAACACCGAAAATGTTCGTAGTGCTCTCTGTCACGGATGAGACTACAACGTCGATCGGCCTACGTGCCACGCAATCGCCTATTAAACGTTCCTGTCCACATAAGATGCTCCCTATAGCAATGCGAAAACTTCGTAACTCATGCTTTTTTGAAACTCAATTTCTATTGAAATTCGCCATGAGCGAAGTCGTCCCTTTCTATCTGGTCTGATATATGATGCACTTTGTTTTACGATGAGCTATTTCGGCCACTCTAATTGCCTTCGGGCGATGCTTCATTTACAACGCCAAGGTATACCTTCCAGCTCTTCTAAGCAGTAGCGTATTTAGCTTTGACGGCGTCCTAGGACCAAGACGGTATGGCGCCCTTTTTCTTTAGTTAACAAGGATTTGAGTCCTCAAAAACTTAGTATTTGTTTAAGTACCCTATTATGCCCTTCTCTCCCCTATAACGATAAAAATAAATTTGATGTAGAGCAATTTTTTTCAAGTCTAAATTTTGTTCTTGCTAAGGATATTATTTGTAAAGCTTTTCAAATACATTGTGCGACCTTTTAAAACTGATCAATCATGCTGAACGTTGGGGCTTCACACACTAGTTACAATGATCGTCTAGCAGACCGTCCGGCATCACCCTAACCTGAAATTACAGACACCCGTTATCACTTTTTAGGTCACGTCAGTCATGGCGAAAATACTGCAGACTCCAGCATTATCTCGGTTTTGTGAGTCCCTGATTCTCAAACGACTACCTCCCTTTTATATTTCATTCGCAAAAAAGTTCACAGTTTGTGAAAATAAATGCTTCATACCAAATGAATGTGGATATCACATCTTTAACTTTACAGCACATACCTAGTTTTTAAACGAAGACATTGTTTGACAAATGTCTGACTTTTTCATGTCCCTTGAAGTTTTCCCATGTGCTGCGTTCTTTTTCTAACCATAATCAACAATTGTTGTTATGTCAAAAAAAAAATTGCTGAAGTGTAATTTTTAGGATTTGTTGGGTTTTTTACAAACTATTTAGGAACGATACGTTGTTAGATTTTGTTTAACTGTCAAACGACCACTTTTAAAATTTTTTTTTTATAATTTCTTGTTGATCGCTCAAAAAAAAAACGAAGCCGTTCCTGCTGCTCGAATCGAGAGTTTGAAATTTTTTGGTTTGATTTTGAATAAAAGCTTTGTTTGTTGAACTTTACAAATGGTCGCCTTAGGTTTTCTTGTCAAAAAACCTGAACCTGGGTTTTCCCGTTCTCAAAAAACGCATTAGGGCTGCTTAATAGTATATTTTCCACAACGCACAAATCAAAAGTTTCCCTTTTGCTTTATTTCTTCGATTTGTATTTATTTTCATTATAATAAATGCATTCCTGGCATTTCTTTTACTTTTTTTTCGAAAAAAAGATATAAGAATCAAATACAGAAGAAAAATACACAAGAAATGCTTGACAGCAAAAGTCACTTCAACAGCTGATTCGTTACCTCAACTCGCCCCAGCTAAATACCAGATCGACTTGAGAGTGACTTCAGGGCGACCCCAGGTTTAAAAAAAAAAACAGAGAATTTTCTCGTGAGGGCGAGTTGAGGTATTTGAAAAAACGAGTTGTGGCGACCCCAGGGTGACTTCATGGCTCAACAAACAAAGCTAAAGAATTTGAATTGTTTAAAACAAAACGTCTAATTTGACAGATCAGCAGTCTTAACTCATATAATGGAGGTGAGTTGAAAATAGTTACAAATCGTAATTATTTGACACTTCAACGTGAGATATGAAACGCTGTTATGACGTCATATATAGTTACAAATGGTAACTAATTTGGATTAAATGAACGCTTTTTTGTTGACTATTGCTAACAATAGTTGACTATGGTTAGAAATATAACACACCAATGTGGTTGAACAATGCAAAATCAAAAATATGGCCTTGAAAATATTGTGGAATCTATTCACTCTTATTTCACAGGTCGTGAGCAATTCACCTAACGAAAAAAAAACATTTAACCGAATTAAATATGTGTGTTATATTTTAGGTGCCATGACATTAGGCCATGTGACATAAGGCCATATTCGAGCATATGGCGTTACGACGATTTCGGAAACGTCATAAGACCATTATCGCCGTATGTCACTTTCGTTTTCTCTGTGAAACTTTTTTTTTAATCAAGCTCACTTTTATTATCATGATCATGAGCTTGATAAAAAAAAATAGATATTAAAGTTCGCGTTCCAAATTCTTGTATCTTTTTTTATCAAGCCATGTCATTATGATAATTTGCAAGAATTTGCAATTACAAAAGCAACAACACTTGATAAAAAAATAAAAGCTCAAAATTCGCGGCGAATATTACCTACAGCGTTTTATTGTCAGTTGCTTTTTTTTTAGTATGGGCCTATGTCACAAAAACATATGGCCTTATGACACTTTAGCAATGTGTCATAAGGCCATACTTCGAAATATGGCCTTATGTCATGGCACCGGTATTTTAGTGTTAACTCAATGATTAATATTTCAAATCAATTTTCATGTTTGTTCCCACAGAATCAGGACGATTATTTGTTTGGGGTGAGAACCATTTCGGCCAATTGGGAGTCGGGACAAGCAACAACAATAGCAACACCAACGACATAATAACAAAGCCAACATGCGTCAAGTCTTTAAAAACACTTGGTCTTAAAATTGCCGACATTGCATTTGGAAATGGTTGGGCAGTTATCCTAACATGTAAGACACCCTCCCTCAAGTTTTGTTATCCTTTGTTCTGATACTTTCTTTTTTGTATTTTTCTAGATTCCAATGAAATCTTCTTCACCGGACGCAACATTTTCGCAACTAGCACAAAAGTTGTGGAAAACTTTACCAGTGCCACTGTTGGCTCCGAAAAGTGTTCCATCATCCGGAAACCGTTTCGCTTGGAGGATCTTGATGATTATCTGGCAGCCAGTGAAGACCCTGAAAATTTCGTAGGCATTTCAGCTGGAAATGACCACTTTGCTATGATGACATGTAAGTGTGTATATTATGTTCCTTCTCATCAGTCATCCTCGCCATCATCACAAATGTATACTATTTATCTAAGCGTTTTGATTTCTGGGGAAATACAACTGAATCACCCCCCATCGCATCGGGGACATACGGACTGTTATAAATGAATAACGACAATATATCGTGCTTTGTTCGAAATTATCCTTGCAGGACAACGAACACGGCACAGCCGGCGCAATAACACCACCGGTTGGATATTTTTAAAGAAAACAACAACAACAAAAAAGTAACATGCATTTCCAAGTTATCGCTGTATTCTGTGATGGAATTCAATTTATTGACTGGACTGCTTCTTCCACGAGTATCTGTCCTGTCCTGTATATCACTCATCGCGTGAGTAGTGTTGGCAGTTGACATGAAAATGTGATTTAATAGGCTTCCATTCCCATATACTGTCCTCATGACTTGTTTTTGAGTGAAGGGACATTTGAGACCCGGGATAAAAGGGGAAAAGCATGTTCCATAGATTTTGAACGATTATCGACAAAAGCTTCCACATTTTACTATTTGGTGAATTACTTTCGCGACGACCAACGACAGACATGACACGAGACGCGAAGTTGTTCGGTGGAAGCGAAGCGAATATAATGTTCGTGTTCATATAATTTTATTTGAGGGCGGTAATATTTGGTTTATTGGCGCAATAATTATACACCTCACGTACTTCCGGGCCGGATATATGCAAACCCTAAGAGTTAACATAAAGTGGAAGTGTTGTTTTTTTTTTATTGGAATCTTATGGCTTTTTGACTGGTATACATTTATTGATCCGTGGTTACAACAGTTGGTCTATATTTTACATGTCGCTATAAATTGGATTGGGTTTTTTGACCCGTTATTAATGTTTTGTGCGATATAATTTCAAATGGTGACCTTTATTTTAGCGATAAATTAGCAAGGTGTTCAATTGAGGGTTGAAAAACCGAAACTCACCGTCTTAAAAGAGAGCCCAATGGTTTTTCTTTCTTTCTATTCTTTAGTTCGATTTAAGTATGTCCAGGAACGTTCCTTTAAGAATGGATTAAGTTTAGACTCAAAATTCGGACACTGCACTTTTATAGTAAACAAAAGATTTTCAAGACTTATGATTATCGAGCACTCAAGTAGAAGGATAAAGAAAGTTAGGAAGACATTTTTGTTGGTACAATGGAGTGAGAATCAGGTGATAGTTATCTCACGAAAATTCCTCGGGTGGCGTAGAGTTGAAGCTGGCGAAATTTTGGAAAAAACTGCTGGCCAGGCTGGGGCTTGAACCCACTATTCTAAATTAGCAACCAAGCACTACATATTCTGTTACATTGCTAAACGCAGGGTGAGTCAAAGGACCTTTCACCGATCAATTCTAAAGGTCTTTTCTGAACACTTTCCTAGTTATGAGAATTTTACTCAAGCTATGGATGAATGTTAGTTTGTAGCAGCCCACATTATATGGGGGACGTATTTCTTCCATCGTCCAATGAAACCTATATTTTACGTAATTTTTTGCCACCAAAATTGTGTGTTTGTTTTTGTCCCACAGAACATGGTTTCTGATACACATATCTAGATCGCAAAGCTGTTCGGGTTTTGTCGCTGAACGTGTCACTAATGGTTAATGGATAGCGGCATAGGGGGTAGGTTAGGTAAGATTATGTTTTGATGGCAGAAGACAAAATTGAGTTTTTGAAGCAATAAATTCCACATTGTTGATAATTCATTTTTGGGCAACGCTGTCAAGATTGGACTTTTCTAGCCCACTTTTCATGAAAGTGGTACATACTAGTATTAATTTTTACTTGGGATTATAGGTACTATAAAGCAAGTTATGGATTCGTGCAAAAAAAAATAAATTGCACGACTGGGTCGCACGAACTTGTTCTAATGTGATAGTGGTCTAGGGGCTTGAGTTTTTATTAAAAATAAATTTTTCAAAATTCTTAAATAAATATTTAAACTAATTGGAGCTGAAAAAAAGTACACCATTATATTTCTTGGATAAATTTGAATTTATGAGAATAAATTTATAAAAATCTGTGGAGCGGTTTTTGAGAAAAAGTTTTTTTTTTTGAAAAACTTTTTGAAAACAATTTAAAAAAAAAATCAAAAACGCCAGCTCTTTGGCATTCAGCACATACATTCATTTATAATTAATTACTATTTTTTTAAAATATTGGTATGCAGTACAAATTGAGCTACCAACACCTATATACGTATGAAATTTCGAAAGAATCGGTTGAGTCGTTTTCGAGATAGTCGAAAGCAAAAAAAAACGGTCCTATGGAAAGTACCGTTCTAAGACATTTTTTAAAACTTTTTTTCAGCCAATGATTGGTCGTACCTAAAAAGCTACACTAATTTTTTTAATCAAAATCGTTGAAAAATAAGCTTTAACGTAACGGTTATATGACAGGTACCGTTATTTTTTGAGCTAAAATAAAATTCAATTTCCCCTCTGTACAATACCTAAGAAACTCTATATACCAAGTTTGAAGCAATTCGGCCAACCCGTTTGGGCTGTAGGTGTCTATACATACAGGCAGACAGACAGACAGACAGACATACAGACGGACAGAATTTTTTGACCATCTTTTTCGTCTTCGCTATCATCGTTATGTCATGTTTGATTGTTATCTCAAAACTTTTTTTTTCGACGAATGCAAAACTTTCCTTATATGTATAATAATCGCAAGTAAAAATCACACATGACATTACGATGATGGAGAAGTCGATAAAAGTGGGTCTGCTTGTCTGTCTGTTCGCACTTCTACAGCCTGAACGGATGGCCCGATTTGCTTCAAATTTATTATGCAGTACTTATTTGGGCGTCCCACGGAAAGTATTTTTAATTTTTGCTCTAGGCCCAAAAATGACGGTATACCTGCCATATTATCGTGAAGAAAAAAATTGATTTCTCAAAAACGGCTCTAACGATTTTGATAAAACTTTCAGAATGCTATTTTTGTCAGACAATCTATCTTTTGGTTCCAAAAATGTTACCAAAATTTTTCTAATAACGGTACCTCTCATAGAACCAGTATTTTCAAATCAAATTTTCTCGTAAACTATACATCCGATTTAAATAAAATTTTAGGCACAGGAAGTCATTCATAATTTTATTAATATGGCATTTCAAAAACTTTTTTTTTGATTTTTTATATTTTTTAAAAAAAAATTTTTTGGTTTTCGAAATATGTTGGAAACGGGTATATTGTTTTTTTTTTTAAATTTTTTTTTTCAAATATAAACTACAGATTGTCATTTATTTACATAGTCAAATAAATTTCAAAATATTTTTTGGAAAAGTTTTTCAAAAATATCCTTTAAAAAAAAAACTGGTCGAACGATTTTCAATACTTTTTTTCCTAGACTGACATAGAGCTTTGAAATTTTATTGCATACTTAGTTTTTCTGCGAAAGCTCTTAAACTAATTCAAAAAATAAAAGAATTTTCAAAATTATTTAAATTTTTTTTAATATCCATAAGAGCAAGTTCGTTCGACCCAGTCGTGCATTTTTTTTACAATCTGTTTCTTTCGTGTAAATTTTAGTTTGTGTAAATTTTTCCAATACGCCCACTTTAAAAGGCGTGATTTTTATAATCTACCTTTATTCGGGTAAGATTGTTAAAACACTACTCCATTCAGCTGTAGTTTTACACATATGCCTAAAAATTGACTTATGATCAAAGCTCAGTTAGTGCTTTGAACTTTTTTTGAACATTTTAGGACACGCCCACTTTTAATGGGCGTTTCAGGTAAAACTCTTGTATGTAATAATTTTTTAATGTTTTATAACTATCGGTCGCACTTTTGAAGTAAGAAGACGAACATTTCGGTTTTTATTCTTTGGTAACGTAGCAATATTAAATACACCCATAATCGCAATTTTCGTTCAAAATCTCGCATACAAGGGGGTGGTTTAGTTGATTGAGATTTAAGGTGATAATTATCTCATGAAAATCTCACGGGTGGCATCCAGTTGAAACTGGGGGAATAAATTAAAATTGCTGCCCAGACTGGGTTTGAAGTCACAACTCTAAGGTTAAGAAACCAAAAACTATATACCATTGCCACCCGCAATTTTATTTTGTCCTGTCAGCTAAAGAAGAATGTTGTTTCTGGAATTGGACAACGCCTGGCCTGGGGGGGGGGGGGGTATCCAACAGTTCGTTGCAAACGTTCCGTAGCTCTCGCTTATGTTTTTTTTTCTTTCAATAAAGTAAATTTCCATATCGGTAATGGCTGTAGTACATGTTTACTAACTTGAGGATTCTTTTGGAGGGATTGTTCCTGTATGTTGTCGTTTGGTTTTCGCATTTGAAAGCTTATCACCGTCGCCGTTTTCGATTACATGACATCTGTCTGCATCAATTTTTACTTGCCATTATAGGATAAAGCAAGTTATGCATTCGTAAAAAAATTTGGACAATCAAATATCCTAGAAAAGTGAGTCCCACAATTTTGTCTGACCTATCTGGCTGTATAGTTAGCTACAGCCTAAATGGGTGAACCGATTTGTTTCAAACTTGGTACACAGTATTATTATGAAGTTCTGCAGGGGGATTTTGGAATCGGCATTCAAGGTCTAAAACTGACGGTAACTAGGTGCCTGACAAACGATTTTTTTTATGAAAATGCATCTATCTCAAAAAGCTTCTACGATTTTGATAAAATTTTCTGAATGGTGTTTTTTGATTAAACTTTATGATTTGTTTGGAATACATTTTTCAGGAAAAGTCTTATAACGGTACCTCCCATAGGACCGGTTTTTTTCATATCACATTTTTAAATATGAAAGCTCTTTAATAAACAAAATTAAAAAGCCATTTGTTTGAGTCTTTTAAAAAAAGTTAATTTTTTTTTTAATTTTTTATTTCAAAAACGGTTTATTCAAAACGTATAAAATGTTTGTTTTATGATAAGAACTACAAACTGGAAGTTCGTGGGCTGCTCTACGAATTCCTGCCTTAGAATACCTTGACCTTGATGCCACTAACATTTTTGTACGATCAGCTTTGTAACATCACTTTTGATCAAAATCATGTTTTATTTACAAAATATTAAAATCTATTAACAATATTATTTTGTCTCACTTTCCAGCTCTTGGCCGACTCATCGGTTGGGGATCCAATGAATACCACCAACTTGGCTCAGACAACGTTGATCTCACCCAACCCTACGAAGTTGAGCTTGACTCAAAAATCAAGCAATTTGTTTGCGGTCCAACTTCGACTCTTATCCTAACCGAAAACGGAAACCTTTACTTAACCGGAAGACTCAGTGAATTTGTGTTTCCCCAATTCACCGAGCTTCAGAAAAATCTCTCGGCCCAAGAGAAGATCCTTTTCATGCATATTTCTCAAGCAAGTGAAATCTACATTGTGACAAATGAAGGAGGCATTTATCGCAGTATGGAGTCCACACGCCACAATAGCTTGATATTTCAGCGATTTTACGACTATGACAGCGAAGAGAATGGCCAAATTGTTAAACTTCTTCGTGGAACATCATTCTTTGCTGCCCTCACTAAGGCCAATAAGTTTTATACAACATTCTCAGAAAGTGGACATCATTTGAAGACATTTAGAGAAATTTCCAAATTTAAAAATCTCCGAATTCTCGACATGGTTGTGGGGGATCAGCATATATTAGTTCATGGCATTCCAAGGTCAGCTAATAAGCTGCTCAATAAGACGTTTGTAGTTAGTCCCGATTCGAATGCAAACATACATCAAGTATCGGATATGAGTCGAATCGTAGCCTCGAATATTCCAGAAGAAGCCGACGAGGAAGTGGAACAGAATGGGAACCATGAGGAAACAATTAAACCCAACACCCCAGTGAAGGAAAAAATTGATGAAGACCATGTAGTTGAAGTTATGGAGAAGATAAGTACGCCAAAAGAAGATGACAAAATGGCTGAAGTGTCCTCCAAAGAAGAAGACGAGGTTACAATGAAAGAAGAAAAGATAAACAGAAATCGTCGTTCGTCAACATCATCATCAAAAGATTTGGATATTTTTGATGACACATCACCAACATTTTCTATGAAGTCAGCCACGTATCGCAGATTAGACGATTCAGAATGGGATAGCAACAACTCGACACCGTCAAAGAAAACAATTCTTACAGCGAATGCCGATAGCTCACCTCCAGCAACATCATCGGCAAAGTCTCGCAAAGGTTCTTCCCGGTCTATTCGATTTGACGAGAAATCCATTCCAAAACTAAGTTCTACCGAACGTAAGGTTAGACCGAAAACACCATATCCAGATGGAACCCCTCAAAAACCAATGAAATTGCTTGACAGCGAGGAGGATAAAACAAGTGTCGCACTTAATGATAGCTTGGAGAACATTCCTGAGACAGTGGCAACATTTCAAGGAGGTACGTACTTTTTAAAAGCATTATTGGGTTGCCTCAAGATTTCAGAATTTTTTTTTCTTGCTTGGTGCTGACTTCATTGTATTGAAGGCACCGGTTAGGGCTCGCTTTGTTCTTCTTACCACGTCAATTTCGGCATTTATTAAGGATACTTCTCTTGTATATCATACTGAAGCTTCGAAATTCTTCCCAAACTTGTGCAGGATGGAGAACTCTAGTTCCTATCGTCCCACACCGTCAGAGTTTAAAAAAAAAACAGGGTGGCGCAAAGTCTGTCAGGGTTCTGCTTATTGACGCGGTCTAAAAAACTTTTCGACTGAGAGGGACGACTTTGGTCTAGTCAAACAAATTTTAACCTATATTGAATGAGTTGAATGAGCAATGTTTTTCGGATGAAATGTAGACTATCAAAGGGAAGACACGATTGGAGATCAGACTTGGACGAGATTATCACTCAGATTTAAGTCTTTTTTTATTTGAAAGCAAACAAAATGGGATCAAGGGAAGCTTCTGGAAGACGAGCTTCGCGTCGGCTACCATAGCATCCATAATCTAGTTGATCAAGGTTGGCACAATTATTTGGCCCTTGCACGGACCATTTATTTCTGTATATTTCACCTGAGTAGTGTCCTTCAGCTTAGTGGTTAGTGTGTCTTGCTATCCCGGATTTTACCTAAGTTACTTTCGGGGATACATACTATTCAAATCCCAAGATGGTCACTGAAGTCGGTGCTTTATTGAATGACTACAATTTCCGCAATCATCCATAATTGTTAAAAATGTAAGTCCCTAGTCCTTGGCTCTTTCTGGAGCTGTTCTGAGCGACATTATGAACTTCAGGTTGCCTATTAAGGAAAGGGGACTCATTTTGAAATAATTGGCTTATTCGTCAAACTCTTTGCTCCCGTTGAGGCATATGACGCCAAAAAAAATTTCTCTGCGAACAAGTTTTCCTCTTTATATTTGTTTCAAGTAAGATTGTTGGATTCCATTCTTCAGCTCCCAGCCCAAGAATTCCATGCAAAGGTTGTGTACTGGTTTCTTCAGTGTGAAGCTAATTGAACGCCGTTCTTTCACCTTAACTTGACACCCAACAACTTAGACATTCGAGTGTTTGCGTGGCGACTTCCAAACCAATTTAACAATTTTTTGTCTACTTTATTCTTGAATTCAGAAGTTCCTCAGCGCTCCAAATAAATTTTTTTTTTCAATTTTTTCAGATAACAAACAACAAAACGGAAGCACAAAAAGCAAAGCATCAACGAAGAAACGGGCTTTGACTCCAATTGTCCGTACAAATGAGGAGCTCCTTTCAAGCGAGGAAGACGAACAACTGGCCGTCGAAATAAGTTCCACCGAACTATTGGACAAAACGATCATAAACGAGATCAGGTTCATCAATAATGGAGTCGATGTCACCGACCTTTCAAAGAAGGCCTTGGGAGAAGACACTCCTGTGAAGGAGAAGCCAGCGAAAATTCTTGATCAAGCCGGAGAGGCCATGCACAAGGCTACTGATGTCGCAAAAACCTCAGCAATCACGGCAGCAGAAGGAGCAATGGAAAAACTTTCCATTGAGAAGAACAAAGCCATTGATAAAGTGTCAGCTGAAGCAGAGGAAGCAGTGGAAAAACTTTCCAAGGAGAAGGACAAGGCCATTGAAAAAGTGTCAGCAGAAGCAAAGGAAGGAGTGGAAAAACTTTCCAAGGAGAAGGACAAGGCCATTGAGAAAGTATCAGCAGAAGCTGAAGGTATTGGTGGCAAAATTTCCAGCACTGTTAGCGCAGCTGTAGGCAAAGTTTCCACCGAAGTTGACAGTGCGATGGGCAAGGTAACCGAAAAATATGACTCTGCGGTATCGACGGTGTCCGAAGGAGTAGACAATACAATTTCAACAGTTTCCCATACCGTCAACACAACAACTACCAAAATTTCATCGAAGATGGAAGACGCAAAGCAAAGTTTGGCTAATTTTTTAACCGGCGGTCACAAGGATGAGAGTCCAAATCGAAGTTCTAATGTCAGCACCGCCGTCACCACCGAAGAAGCTTACACCCCCAAGGATGACTCAAAGATTGATGACGACGAGAGAACCACCGCATCGGTGAATTCGAATTTGAACGGGACAGGCAACCCGTTCGAGAATGACCGCGAACAAGACTTCGAGCCGGTTAAGCGGACGGTTGGCGATGAGATTCGGTCAACGGGAGAGACTGGCAAGGGTCGAGTGATGAAGTTTATCAGCGGCTTGAAGGCAAAAGGAAAGGGATTGTCGTGTCGGAATGAGAAGTCCGTTCGAGTTGTTGAAGGTTTCGTCCTTGGGTATACAATATTTTTTGTTTAGACTTTTAATTTCCTAATTTTTTCAGATGAACCCCCAAAATACACACCGGTGGATGAGTTAGGTGACCAAACAGACAAAACATCGAAAGTTTGCACAATTTTGTGAGAGGATGCCTCTTAATTTGTTAATTTAAATAATTCTTTAATATTTTGTAAAATTTGTTCGGCTCAAAAGTAAAATAAGTTTGGTAAATAGTACCGCCGCTAAGGATACTTAATAAATAATATAAATATGCTTTTATTTGAACTTACCTCGGGAAGGTGAAATGCTGTTTTATTTTTATTGAAAAAAATAAGAAAATGTGATTTTTAAATATTAATTTCGGACATTAGATAGATAAACAAAACAAAATCACTTGCCACTGCCACTTTTTAAAGTTTTTCAAACGTCACAGTGACATTCGGAAAAATGATGGTTGGTGCAGCGGATGTTTTATAACTTCTTACTCTACTACAGTCTTAGGTAATGTACCTACTAGCTAACCGGTACAATTTAAGACTTAATGGTTTTAGCATATTTTTGCTAAAAGGAACGATAAAATTATTACTGCCTTGGCACATTGACTTATTGAAAGATATAGTTTGTAGTGAAGTCAAAATTAAACGAACGAAATTCGTTTAGTATGATACAATTGAAATTGTAATTGTATTAGAAAAAGTAGATGAAGTTCAAGTAAACTCATCTTCACTTGCAGCTACTCCATTGTGCCAATACAGTAACTCCATTTTATTAAAAATTTCAGTTTAGATTCCTATTCAAATCATGGTCTAAATACATTCCATTCATCATTCCAAAACTAATCATAACGATGCTAACACCATGCCGACCGAAACAGTATTTTCTTCAAGTTTTGGTAGCGAATTTTAGAGTTTCAACAAAAGGAAATGGTCTTCACAGAATTGACAATTTCTGCTTGCACAAACCATACTGTCATCAGTTTTATTAGTATCAACACTTTTGATATTGTCACAGCAACTTGAAATGACTAACTAAGGGCCAGTTGTACAATCGTGGTTCATCCTAGGATCAAAATTTAAAAACAATTTACCTCGGTTCCTGTTTACGTAATTAAAGTTAAGACGGTGGTTCAAGAGTTAACCCACTGATTTCAGTGGATTAAATAAAGTTGACCCACGGATCAAGAATTAAAAACCAACTTTGACAAACAGATTAAATTCAAATCATGTTGAAGGCAAGACGCTATAGAGGTAAAGGTAAGAAGGCACTAGGTGTAACTTCACTACACTACAAGTCATATTTTTCAAGCACTTGAGGCACGACAGATGAAGAGCAATTCCGCCTATTGTGAACTTACCTCCAATCTACTATAATTTCTACTGAACGAAGAATAAATAGTAGAAAAAGAAGACAGCAAACTCAAAATAAACAAACTCAAATGAAAATATTTTTTCTTTGATTATTTCGACTCTAGTGAAAATGTTAATAATCAATGGGTATAATGCCCTTTTTTGTCAATTCATATAAAAAACCAAAACTCTACGAACACAGCCTGAATTTTAGCAAATACACCGCTGTACACTCCTCATTTTGCGCACAAATATTTCTGTTTCTGCACAATTCTACTACAATCCACCGCATATTCCATCTTTTATTTTCCGCATGCAGCACTTTTCTTTTACAGGCGTTAAACAAACAACAACTGTCAAAAGTCGTGTTCCCAAAAAACCACACACAAAAAAAAAAATTCATTTTGATTTTTCACGAAAAAAAATCTCACTTTTTTACTTTCAACTGGATATTTCGCACACATTTGGAATTTATTATTTAATTACATCGCACTAAAACGAAAGGTGAATATATAAGCTTTAATTTGGACACAATTCCGCTGGGCCATCCATTTAACGAAAAAAGATGGAAATAACCAAAGTTAAAGGCATAGAAATGCCTTAGGTAGGTCAAAGGTGAAAAGTGCTAGTGCTGGTCGCGACTCGCGAATAAGAATAAGGACACAAAAAATTGTTTACCCAAAAGATTTTATGTAATTCCTTGATCCATCCACCACATCACATCGATGCGATGATGGAGCTGAGGCTGAGTGGTGTGTAGATTTTATCTCTGACGTTGCACGCACGGCACAACACGGCTCGGCTCGGCTATTCGGAATATTTTCGTTCGATTGAATGAGAATAGACACACGAAATTTTTGTAGTCGTCGTCGTCGTTGTCGTCGTCGTTTCGCAAAGCAAAAGGCAACCTAACCTAACCTCATTGGGGCGGAGCGGATCGGGAATCGTATTCGAAAAAAAAGTGTTACCTCAACGCTTTTGGCCAAATCAGGAGTTGAGTCGAGTGTAGGCCGCATATTTAATTCTTTTGAGATTCAATTTTGTTTTCAAATAATAAAAAAAAAATATAATTCGAGTGCAAGTTGTAGGAGGATCGTAAGTCACACTGAAGAGGGTGCTGTGTTGGGCATGCTTGAGTGTTGTTGAGTACTTCTTGTTGACAATATGGTTAGGAAGTCGATTTTATTGTGTATCTCTCTGCAAATCGTTATTGTCATTTTTATTATGAGAATCGTGAGTCAAATTTATGGACGTCTTGGAGATTAATATTTTTTTTTTTTTTTTTTTGAAATGGATTTGAGGTTTGTTTTGATACAAAAATTTAAGGTGACAGTATGGCGAAGGTGTTTTTGAATGAATTAGCTTAGTTTTCACTACATTTTTCGCGTTGCTTAGGGGAAGGTGGCGTCGATGGCTTGCTAACAATCTGCAACTGATAAAAAATAATGATTTAGGCTTTGTGTCGAAGCCCGAATGGTCAAAGTTTTGCTATGGTCTAATAGGTTGTAATCCACTTTCTTCACTACAGCGATCCACATGTGCATGACACTTGTTCAGTCTTGAAAAGCTTTCAATCTGTGAGCTATCGAAGTGCTGCTGTTTTCATGGTGGTCCCATCTTTTCCTGCTTTGCAATTGAATTGAAAATCCAAGTCATTAGGTCCACTGCTGAAAGGATCGTTAGTCTTAGTGAGCACTTGATATTTAAAAAGTAACTATCGAGCTTGGCATCAAGCGACCTTGACGAGAATGCGTGCATTTTGTGTTCACGAACCCTTTTTTTGTGGATTATAAGTTACCTTTCCAACGGTTCCATAAGCGTTGTTTTGTGCAATTATTAGCCTGATATTCAAAAAGTAAGTGCCCCAAGACGCCGTTCTGGGTCCGATTCTTTTTCTTATCTTTTTCATGAATCTCTTGTCTTAGTTTTCTTATCTAGTAAATTGTCTTGCTAACCAGTGACCTCTAATTTTCATATTTGTTCCCAGATTCACAACTCTACTCTTCTGACGTGGATCTACAGCAGCAGCGTATGACAAGCTCATTAAATTCCGATTTTGAATACATTATCCAATTGGGAGCTTTGATCCCTTTGAAACTTGGTCTTTCAAAAATTCAAATAATCATCATTCTCTGCCAATATCCATGTGTGGCACTTGAATCGAGGAAAGCGAACAGCTTTGCCTTCTTCTTAGGTACTTATGGTGGCGCAGACAGTTTATTGTGAACCACAGCCTCAACCAACAATCCTTGCCAGCTAGGCCGGTCCCTATCCAGTGGCCTCCAGTTGCTCACACCAAGTTGGTTGTTGAGGTTGTTCTCCACTTGATCGCTCCACCTTAGATGGGTTCTTCCAGAACTGCGTCGCCCCTCCGAGTTTGAACTGAAGGCTCGGTGAGCTTGTGCGTTTTCGTCCATACGCTTCACATGACCCAGCCATCTAAGCCGCTGAATTTTCAGCTTCTTAACCAAGTCAATGTTGCTGTATAGCCCGTACAGTTCGTCATTGAATCTTCTCCTCCATACTCCATTGATACATACAGGCCCGAATATCACCCGAAAAATCTTTCTTTCAAAGCCCCCAGCCTGTATTCATCCGATTTTATCAGTATCCACGCTTCTGCCCCATACAGCAGGACTGGGATGATTAGGGTCTTTTATAGTTTCTCCTTGGTCCTTTGAGAGGGCTTTGCTACTAAAATACCTTCTAAGCCCGAAGAAACAGCGATTAGAAAGAGTGATCTCCTCACTGATGTCGTTCTGAGATGTTATAGTTGACCCAAATAGACAAAGTCCTTGACAACTTCATAGTTAAATGGTGACGTTTTGTCCGAGCCTACGGTGATGATGTCCTGCACCCGAGGACAGCATATACTTTGTTTTATCTTCATTTACAGCCAGACCCATTTGAGCCGCTTCCACTTCAATACTTGCGAATGCTCCACTGACAGCGCGCTTCGTTCTTCCAATAATGTCAATATCATCAGCATAGCCAAGTAATTGAAGAGACTTAGGAATGTTTATATCAAACCTACCTTCTATCGAATAAAATCACATATTTAAAGTCACTTGAAGGTTTAGGTTTCATGAACGTTCTAAGAAATATTTCTTCCCCACCTTTCTTTTCACATTTCGAAAAAGAGTGTCTTGAGAATGCATGATCGATCATCTCTTGTGGTGTCCCAGAAGAGAATTGTTTCTTTCTTAATTTTTTAAAGGGAACCTAGGACTGGGACGGTTTTGCTTGGTGACTTATATGCAGGGCACAATAATTCTATTGGAAAAGATTAATGTTGATTCTGCGATCCTTCGCAACGACCTTCATTGTTTATTATTCAAGAATTTTAACAACAAAACGTTCTGGGTGTTTCATCCTAGCAGGCTTTGCTTTTTGGTCCCGATACAGTTTTTCCATACTTCTGCTTGAAATAGGTTTTTACTCGCATCTTTCTTGAAACGCTTGTTCACAGCTTTTGTGCTGTTTGTTCTCAGCTTTATATTTCCGATAAAGTTGGTACGTAAGGCACCAACAACTACATCCATCCTTTACGGAATGAAGCTAAACATTTTAACTGTGACCTCGTTTTTCTCTGGCTGTTAGCTTCCGCTATGACTTGATCTGGATGTTGTTCTTGATCTTCCAACCCGTCGTGCACACTCAAGTTTCCAATTGAAGGACTGCTTAGCGATGTCATCGACCAGCTTCGTCAGTATGTGGGCTTTGCCCTTATAAAATACTTCTGAAGTCCTCTCTGGCATTATCATATTATCATATGCCTATGAAGAGGAGCTATGATGTGAGGTGCGGCTGGTGAGCATTATTTGTGTGTTTTTGCCTTTAATATTTAGGCCTATTGATTCTCACATCATTTCAATTCATAGAATGGTTTCGCTTAGTTCACATTCTAGAGGTGTTCTATATGATGACAAAGGCCAACTCAGAGACCATAACTTTGACCCGTAACCTTTCTCGCGGTATTCCCAACATCTATGTCACTTTGACTGCTTTGTTTCCTCTGCTTGAGCTGGGTAATCAGATCGAGCTGCTATTTTGTAAAGCTTTTTATTAGAAGCCAGTGTTATCCAAATCCAGCTCGAATCAAATGGGTTCAGCTTCACTTCCTCATTTGCAATAGGTACCTTTCGGCATAGAATATAAGCTCCTTATTCCACTTACCAACTATGGACGTGTGGTTCCCCTGTGCGTATGATTTCAAGGGGATTTCTAAAAACAAACTTTGACACCGGGCTTATATATATATCGAGTTGTATTCAAAAAATACAATTTGGATACCGAATTTCAAAAACATTTCTATCTAAATAGCATTCTTCAATGCATTTTTATTGACTTGGTGGAATGGCCTGTTTGAAGTTATATTTCTTCAAAACTGTACTAACAACTTATATTCTTTTTACTTTTCAGGCATCACGACAGAATGCTTGCCATAACCAAATGCTGCGGCTGCTGCCTAACAAATTGAACGAAACGAAACGCAAATTCTTTTCCCGAATTCTATCAAAACTATATAAAGTCTTAAACTTACACTTGGACACACACACACACACACAGATAACTAAAGGACTACCTTTCTTTGCTATCGAATCCTTCTTGCACAATGACTAATTGTGAAATAGTTATCGTTGCGACAACAGATGAACCAGCAACCGATATACAACTCCCATTCAACGTGATAACCTCAGCGGCAACAGTTTCAGCATCTGGTGTCACCACTACCACTCATCACCTCGCGCCACTGCAACAAAGCTCGGAGCAGCAGCAGCAGCAGCAAGTGCTGCAACTGCAAACCGAAGCCCTCCAGCAGCAAGTGCAAACGGCGTCGGGTACATTAACGCCGCCGCAATTGGATCGTTATCCAGCAGCCAATGGCAATCCCAATGGTCAAGAGAAGCCATTCCAATGCACTATATGCGAGCGACGGTTTCGGCAGCTAAGCACACTTACGAATCACGTTAAAATTCATACCGGCGAGAAACCCTACAAATGCACGATATGCGACAAAACCTTTCGACAATCGAGCACCCTCACAAATCATATGAAAATCCACACTGGCGAGAAACCTTTCATTTGTTCGTTCTGTCCCAAGCAATTCCGCCAGCTGAGCACGCTCACAAATCACCTCAAAATCCATACCGGAGAGAAGCCATTCGAATGTGCTGTGTGCAAAAAACAATTCCGCCAATCGAGTACGCTCAACAATCACATAAAGATCCATGTCATGGACAAGGTGTATATACCAATAAAAATCAAAACCGAAGAGGAAGAAGGATGACTAGAGATGGTGACCGATGGTCAGACACCGGTCACCACGCCCAATCACCAAACTCAACTTCAGCAGCTTCCGCTACCGCTACCGCTTCCGCTCCAGCTTCAGCAGCAAACGCACCAGGTTGTCTTGGACGCAACGCAATTAGCCGAAGGCATAATCTCTGCAGCTGACGTGGTGAAGATCGAGGTGAACAGCGTACAATCGGACTGCGATTATCCAGGTGAAGGATGAGTCTATATAGAGTTATTAAATATTTTTTTTAAGTTCTGATTTTTTCCAAAATCAGTTCTTCCTACTTTACTATACTTACTACTACTACTACTTCTTATTGCTATATTTATGTATGTGTATAGTTATTTTATTCTTTATGAAATGGTTAGTTTTTTCCTTTATAATGATTGTTTTATTTTTTTATTAAATTCTTTTTGGCTTGACTCCTTTGAAAAAAAAGAAGCAAAATGCTAAACAAAAAATGACAAAGACTTAAACCTGTGCTTATAGAAGAAGAAAAGGCAAAGGAAGGAGGAGAGCAAAATTTAAAAAAATACTTAACTTCGTATAGAAATGTTGTTGATGATGATGAAAACAAAAGTAAATAGAAGAGAAAGCAAGCAAAAACAATAATTCAATCAAACTCTGTACATTTCACTTTCTTATGATTTTCTTATTAATTGATTTCATTTGGTGTGATGCGCTCTGTATTTTTTGTCCTTTCTCCTAAAATATTTCCAATTAGTTAGATGCGCTGTGAAAATGTCCTCTCCTCTTCTCAAATCTAATTCTCGTCCTTAAATTGTCAGTTTTATCTTAGCTTTGTTTTAAGAATATCTTCCAAAATCTAAGTTGTTTTTTAAATCTCTATCCACTATAGTTAGAAGTCAATAATAACCAAGCTCCTGAAGAAACAAAAATATAGTGCTTGGTAATGCTAGGGCTAGGCAGAGTGATGAGTCTCTGGTTTCAATATCTGATTGCATCTAATTTCTTATGTGACAAGTCCTCCAAAAGATACTCGTACCATAAAATTATTTAGGTATCTTGCTCTACTAGCCGTTCGACACCGTTGTTAAATTTTAGATCCTTTTCATTACTGAAAAGTATTAACGCACACTCAAGAATGGTTGTTTGTTTATTTTTTGGCACTCCATTGGTCTCTTACAAGGTTTATTATAGAGCACTGCTGGTCAAGAGGCACAAGAACTTGGACGTTATGTCTTAAAATCATTACCATCTTGCTCGACCATGATCCATGAGGTTAAATAGTTGTGGCGGGTGGCAATGGTACAGTGGATGTAGTGCTTGGTTGCTCAACCTGAGAGCTGTGCGTTCAAACCCAGCCGAGGGCAGCAATTTTTATTTAATTCCCAAGTTTCAACTGGATGCCACCCGTGGAATTTCCATGAGATAATTATCACCTAAAATCTCAAACCACAGTACCACCTTTCTTTCCTATCTTTCTATTCCTTCTCTTTCCTCGCTCGCACATGTTAATTCATTATAAAGGTATTAATATCCCTTTGAGTGCGAGTGCATTATAAAAAAAAAAAAAAAAAATTGCCGCCCACTTTATGTATTATATTTCACTTTATTGTGCCCTCCCAACATTATCCTATAAACGTAATTCCTACATCGCTTATTTTGTCACAGTTAAATATTTTTCACTTTACAAAAAAGACTGCACCGAATATTATTTCCATGATTTTTTTGAGAAAGAGAACAAAAAGTCCAATCCGAGCTCTATTCAAATGCATCCTTAAAAATGTGCCTTGTCCTTCCAATAGTATTAATGGCATATCAAAGGAAAGTAAATCTGGCAGTTAGCTTGTTTAACATTCAAATGGCTGGCACTCGATGTCTGTAAGGGTATTATGAGGTTCTGGTCAAGTTTAGCATGGAGGCCCTGATCAGACATAATTCTGTACAGCTATTCCCCTGAATTGCTGCCGTACGTTACCTTGAAGTCGATTTTTTTGTCTGCTGTTTTTGAATTTTGCAGGACCTTGCTTGAACCAATCTGATAGGAACCGCCAGGCATCGTTCAGTTTTAGAAGTTTAAAAAATCTTCTTTTATGCAATCTTAAGTAGGCTGACGACAGTGGTTAACGTAAACTATTAGCTCCCTGATAGCTTCTGAAGAATGGCGAATGCGACTTTTACTTCCTCATCGGGAGTGTCTCGAATAATGAAACATTGCGTTATCCAATAATATCTATGGAATGAACGCACAAGGATCGTTTTCAGAAATAATCTGTTTAAAAAAAAAAAAAAATTGGATAAGAAGGCTGGCAATGGTACAGTGGATGAAGTGCTTGGTTGCCAACCTAAGAGTTGTGGGTTCGAGCCCCAGCCTGGGCAGCAATTTTTAAATATTCCCCCAGCTTCAACTGGACGGCACCCGTGGGATTTTTCTCAATCTATTGTGCCAACAAAAAATCTGTCCCACTTCCTATTCCTTCTAACTAATGCCGTGCAGAGATTTGATAAACTAATTAATTTAATTGTATGGTGTTTGGAAGTATGCTTTTAAAAGCCTTTTTTTTTTAAATTCGAAATTCCGACTGATGGTGCAAAGGTCTGGCCCGCAATTTCTTGTATATTTTTGACGAATAAACAAGTCAACATTTGTCAATGTGCCATATACTTTCTGTATATTAAAGATAAAATTAAATTAATGGTTTTCTAAATAAGGACCTTCTCGACAATCCGATGCTACTCCGAACACATTTTTGTTCAGAAAAAAAAAACAAATGATCTTACAAAATCCAAGAGAATTATGTGATTTACGATACGGCGACAATAGAAAGAAAGCTCTGCTTTGCATCAGTCTCCTTATCTTATGGCCACATTCAAAACAGAATTCTTTTTAAGAAGTATAAAAATAAGTACCTAGTCAACGAAAAGTTAATAGATACATCAATTCAATAAGTTGCTACTCCAAATTAGTTGTTCTTGTTTCTTTCCATGTTTTTAAACTCGTAACCTATATGTGTGAGAAGATGTCGTCGTGCCAAGTATGTCGAAAAATTCTGTCCTTCCATTTGTGTTTTTTGTCTGTTTACACCTCTGTACCGATTTGCTTCAGACTTAGTTGGAAACATAGCATTTATTGAAATTGTCATTCTAGCTCTTAAGTCGAACAGTACCTGCCATGCGTTACCTGAAACCTCAATTGTCCTCGGAAATGGTACAAACGATTTTGACCAAATTTCCGGGTTGCTAAGAACAGTCTATATTTTTTGGTTTGAATAGACTTATGATCCAATTGAAAATAACTTTGAAAAAAAAATTAACAGAAGTTGTTTTGAGTTCTCAATAATTCTTCTTTTTATTTTTTTAAAAATATATTTGAAATAGATAGACTAAATTAAAATTTTCCGTAGGTTTTTCAAATAAATTTCAATATAATTCTTTTCCTCAAAATACATAGACCCATATCATATGACCAAGTTCGCTCGAACCATTCTTGTTTTTTTTTTTGGTTCGCTTTTCGTTTTATAGATTTAAAATCGTTAAATTTCGACCTCTGGAGAACCAAGTTTTTTAATCAAGAATTAAATAGGAATTAGGTTTTTTTTTGTTTTCGTCGTAGTTGCTAGTTTGTCGATCTGCTTCGCCTAGGGTTCTGGGTTCAATGAATAATAATTCTATCTAATTTTTGTTCCGTAATAATGCCTCTTGCGAGGAAGAAAAGTAAAACTTGTCGGGGAAAGTGCAAATTTTAGGTCCCTCCAATTCCTGCAGAGCAACAAAGCACGCTGGAATGGTTGGGGATATAAGTCACTAGACCTTGGCTGTCTGGAGCTGTTCGGCAATTATTTTTTTATTTTTATGTTCTTGATGAAAAACTCTGATTCTTGTGGGTTTTCATGAAAACTCTGTTAACACTTAAATTGATGATGCTTTATGTGTGCTTCAAGGAGTTATGTTATGTTTGCGTTAAGCTTTGCTTCTTAATATCTATGTTTCCTTGCAACTTATCCCATTAAAATAATATAATGCTTGCAGTCTATTAAGCTTTAAAAGTAATCCTTAAACTTAACAAAAAACCGTTGACTTCAGTAGTGTGTAGTTATCTCATTTTTAAACCTTAAATTCTAAATAATTTATACATAAAACCCTGTCATTTCTGACCCCTCCCCCCCCCCCAACCCTATCTAAAAAAAAATTATTTGATTAGTCTTAAATGCTTAATCAACGACAGATAACAACAAACTATGCTTCGTGTGCTCTTTAATTACAGCTTATAAAGTTACTTACACCACCTGAAGTTGATCGCCAGCATGAAGCTTAAGAAAAATGCATGAACTTGTCCAACGCTCTCACACAAATTTAGTCGGGGAAAAACAAAACTTGGAATCCAAGCAAATGACTGTTTTGTATACAATTTTTTTCTCTTTTTTTCTTTCTTTCAAAACTATTATGTTCAAAGATGTCTAATATATTCGGAAACAAAAAACGTAACGTTTCGAAAACAGAAAAATTTAAAAAAAAACCTTCTTTAAACTTCTAACTTTCTATCTTAAAAAAAAAAAACTCTTGGGCTGCTCAAAAATTCATTGTGTTTTCCAACTCAAAAACAAACAACAAAACAGCTATATTAATCCTTAATGATATAATATGTGTGCCATTAGAATAAATAAAAAAAGAAGTTCCTATAAAAAAAAAATACATACTTAATAATTTTGTTTTGCCATAAAAGTTGAAGCAAATGGTAACAACACAAACTTTTTTTGTACATTTTATATTCTTTGTATGTCCCAAAATAACACATTTTATTTATAATTTCTTAAAAAAACGAATATGTTGCTTGCTTTTGTCTTTAAAAAAAATCAACAAATGTTTAAGTATACGAACTGAAGTTTTGTAAAGAGTTAGATGATGACGAAAAATTATAAAAAATTGAAAATAATTTAAAAAACAATACTCAGCCAAGCTGAATTTTAAATTATTTTCTTTTACAAAAAAAATCATAAAAATCGAACTAAAAAAACATAAAAATAGAGATTAAAAATAAATTTTAAACAAAAAAAGAAAAACAAACTATAGCTTCAAAAAAATAAAAAAACAGTTGTGCAAGTTAAAATTTATAGCTCACGTAAACTTTCACAGTAAAAAGAATAAAAATACTGCTCCGCCCGGCGCTTATTTATAATTTTTTTTTTAGATGGATTAGAAATCATTGTACTATAGAAAATAATAAAATTTAAATTAAAATTTAAACTTAACATTTAAAATTTAAAATCAAAGGATAAAGGTGGAATACCTTAAAAAAAGGATAGGATAGTTGGTAAGAGACTTTTAAACTATTGTTTTATTTCCTTCAATTTTAATTTTTATAAATATTTAAAGCATAATAAAATATATATTTATATATGAATATACAATTTAAAAATAGCATATAAAAATGAAAATAAAATTTAAAAAACATAATAATTACAGGGCGTCACATGTGCGGCAAAATACAAGAAAAACAAAAACAAAACATAAATAAATAATATTGTTTTATTTTTTAGTAAATAGCAGTTAAGTTTAGTAGAATTAAAAATAAAAAAATAGAACGCAAAAAAAAAGTTCTGTGAAACACTTCTTTTTTAAAACAATAATTGTAATAAATTATTATATTCGTTGAAAGAGCATAAACAAAACATAACTCACACACAAATACAACAAAAAAACGAAAAAAAAATACTTGCTTCTTTAGTGTTAGCAACAAATTGAGAGGAAATAGCGAAAAAATAAATTATAAATAATACAAAAAAAAAAAACAATGAACAAAAAAATTATAATTAATAAATTATATATACTTAAAGCGGAAATAAACAAGTGATGTGTATAAAAGTAAAGTTAAAAAACGCGCTTTTTAGGAGCAAGCTAATCTTAATCGACATTATATATATATATACAAAAAAGGAAGAAAAAGTGTTTTTAACAAACAATAAACTATTATTATAATGATTTAATATAAACGAACAAGAAAAAGAAAAAGAAACAAAAAAAAATAAGGAAACGTTAAACATAATTTTTTTTTATTTATGAACGATGTAAAATGGAGATTTAACTATTATACCTAATATTTAAAAGAAAAATTATTATTATTATTATAATTTGTAATAAATATTAACAGAAAATAATATAATATGTTTGTAAGAAATGTCAATGGATTGTATTTTTTTTTTAAGTGAAAACTTCTTTAACGACGTTGCCATTTGAAGCTCAATGAAACGAAAAAGCGACACTTTAAAAAAACAAACATTTATCCTCATACATTATACAGGGTTTAGTCTGAAATAGATGTGTGTTCAATATTCCTCTCCGCATGATTTTGTCCGCATACAATTTCGAGGACGCCAGAAGGTTTTGTTTGATGTCCTTTTTCCCAGTTCGCTCTGAGAAATGTTAAAAAACTAATAACCTACCCCGAACTTCTTTTTGCATCAATCAATTCAAGTGCGAACAAAATGCAATCGCTCAAATTCGATTTAGTTATTGCTTGTTTATTTAATTTTCCAAAATGATAATTCGAATTCATTAAAATGTTAACAAAAAAAAAACATTTTAAATTTATCTTATCTTATCTTTCCATTTTCTAACTGACACCTTTTCAAATAATGACAACTCTGTTTTGTTCCCTAGAGTAAAACTGGAGTAAACTCGAGCGTGGGCGATCTCTAGCCTACCGTCTCCAATGTTGCACTTCAAGTTGTCGGAGGTCTCCTTCTACCTGGTCGCTCCATCGCAGATGAGGTCTACCTTTGCTTCTGACTCACTCTGGTTTGGCATTTAAGACTTTATAAGCTGGAGCGTTGATGCCCATTTGTCAACATGGCCCAGCCATCTTAGTCGTTGAATTCGATATGGCTTTGCTTACGTCGCAGCACGCGTATAGTTCGTCGTTGTATTGTTTCTTCTTCGCCAAATGTTGTTTTCTCGGTTTACGCAGACAGGACCATAAATTGTACGCAGAACTTTTCTCTCGAAGACTCAAAGTGACTTTTCATCCTATTGGGATAGGGTCCATGCTTTTGCACTCATATAGCAGGACCGTGTTATTCTCGATAAGGCTTTTGTGATGTGCCTTTTATCTTATCTTTGTTATCCTTAGAAACCATAAATTAATTAAATCTTCCTTACTAGTTTAGATTACAGTGTTTAAAGTATTTTGAACAATAGGTGCAGTTTATAATCTCTTTCTTTAGTTGAACCTGTATTATTTTATGGCGATAGTTCGGTGTCATACCTATTTGTGTGAACATTTTAAAAGGAAGTTTTTAATCAAAGATATATCGCTGTACCACAAAAACCTTAATCTTAACCAGGTTAAGGCTTAGTTCCTGTTGTGAAACTGGACCTGTCATATTTTACGCTTCCAGCAAATAATAACACTATACACGAATGGGTAGCACAAACTTGCTTTTACGCTTGTGGGCTATGTATTTTGAAAAAGAACATTTGAACCAATATTTGGAAAATTATTTTCAATCTTCACAATGGGAGGTTAAGAGTTTTTTACTATTTTGTACCCAGGAAACAATTAACAAACAAATATTGCTGTGATTTGAAACTCGATAAAACGGAAATGCGCCATGACACTTTTAAGCAAATACAGTAGAATCTCGAAAAGATGAACAGATATAAAACAGGCCCCGTTCATCTTTTAGAATTGTTCATCTTTCCAAGCATCGTTCATTAATTTAAGAAAAACATATAATTATATTAACATTGTATCTATCAAATTAACTACTTAATCATTTTAATTAAAAAAAAAACTTAAAACATCACAAAAATACATAAAAGTTGTTCATAAGGGTTAAAACAAACAGACTATATTTAAAAAAACAGATTTTTGGTAGATTGTCGCCAGGAAAAAAGCGTTCATCTTTCCGAATTGTTCATGTTTTAGAACCGTTCATGTTTTCAAGATTCTACTGTAAATATAGAGTATAAGGCCGGGGAGAGAATGACGTGAAGTACACTTCACAGAATTTTTTTTCTATCCAATATCAACTTTAAGAAAGCTGAGATTAAATATGGTGGGCTTAAACCGAAGAGTTGATATGAAAGAGTGTCACATTCTATGTCTCCTCTACAAAAGAGTTACCTGACCTCTAAAACATTTTTTGAAAGAGTCAAAAAAAAGTACGGGTCAGAAAACCGAATCTTCAAGCTTCATAAATGCTATACATATTTTTGTATACATTTATTGCAGACAAAATTCATTGCCAAGATTCGACCTTAAATCGGTTGGTAAGTTTATTTTGAGGCAACATCTGCTTAGAGAACTATGGGACTTGTTGAATTGCTCGAATACAAATTTCTACAAAATGTTTTTCAAATTATCAGCTTCGAAGCAAAATACATTTTGGCATCATTGTTTTGAGCCTCTGTCTAACAGGAGAAGCTTTAGAAATAGATTTGAATGAGCTTAGTTCAAGAAGAATGCATACGAAAATTATTTAACGGAAATTGGCACTACAAAAATTATTAAAATGCTCAAAGGGAGTTTCTAATTTTTTGAAAGGAGTCCGTTTTAGATAATTTTTAAATATTGGCGTATTGAAGTTCAGGCTTTAAAAAGGATTCAAAAGGACGCAAATGAGCCAAAAAGGCAACTCTGCTCTTCATGTCTAAGGCAAGAAAGAAGTTTCACTTCGACCGAGTGTGAGTTACACTCACACAAATTATAGGTACTATATAAAGTATGCATTCGTAAACAACAAAAACATTTTTTTTTTTTAACAATCAAACTTAACATTACGATGATAGAGAAGCCTGAAAAAGTGGTATAGTTACCTACAGCTTAAACGGCTGGACCGATTTGCTTCAAACTTGGTACATAGTATTATTATGACGTCCTACAGAGGAGTTTTGGAATTCTAGCATTCTAGCTTTAAAACTAACGGTACCTGCCATACCATTTTTAGTGAAAAATTAATTTTTCTCAAAAACGGATCCTACGATTTTGATAAAAACTTTCTGAATAGTGTTTTCTGTGCAAACTTTATGTTTTAGTTGGAATAGATTTTTCAGGAAAAGTCTTATAACGATTTTCTCGTAAGCCACTCGACGAATTTTAATAA
This sequence comes from Platycheirus albimanus, assembly GCA_916050605.2. Lineage (NCBI taxonomy): Eukaryota > Metazoa > Arthropoda > Insecta > Diptera > Syrphidae > Platycheirus > Platycheirus albimanus. The sequence continues at coordinate 88,866,385 of OU696698.1, read as the reverse complement.
AATTTTTAATGTAGAAGCCCTATTATAAACGAAATAATAAAAATTCTTAAATTTTTCAAACAAAATTTTTTTGAGTTTTTTAAAAAAGTTTTAAATTTTTTTTTTTATTTTTTGTTTTTTTTTTTTCAAAAACGGTTTAGTCAATTTTTTTTAAATTTTATTTTTCTGATAAAAACTACAAAGTTCTAGAAGTTGGCACGCTCAAAACAAATTTGGAATATGTTTTCGAAGTTTTTCAAAAAAACCGTTTTTTGAAAGAACTGGTCGAACCATTTTGAAAACAAAAATTCTTAAAAATAAACGAAATTAGATGGCTTACCTACTTCCTTTTTTCCAAAAAAACTTTTTTACTACGATTTTTAAGTACCGTGAAATATAGAGATTCTTTCTTTAGTCGTATAACACGAATGTGGAATGGATTGCCTGGCACAATTTTTCCTTGCCATTTTGATCTTCAAATATTCAAGATCAATGTTCATCGACACCTCTTTTCTCTTCCTTCCTAACGCTCGCGCTGTGACTTATCATTAAGAGGGCTATAACAAACTACTTGTGCGCGTGTACATTATAACAAAAAAAAAATATCATTTTGTGTCTGCTTTTTTCCAAAATTTCAAACCATAAGACCACTGTCACACATTAGAGCAAGTTCGTGCGACCCAGTCGTGCTGTTTATTTATACTGAAATCGTGAGAATCGTTTTCAAGAAAAATAAACTAGTTGTTAACGGGTATATAGGAGGTACCGTTATTTTCGGCTTACAATTAAAATAGAAAAGCCCCATAAGGCTTGTAATTTTCACCCAAACAGCCCGTTAGCCGTTACTCAACTCCTTTTATGCATTAATGTATGTATATCAAACCTAGTAGGTGCCCGTAGAGAGAGACCAAGTTGTTATGCAGGACGACTATATACATCTTATTTAACTATTTCCCGGGAACAGTATTTTTTGTCGGGTACAAAATGTTATGATGATCGGTTGAGAAGTTAAGGCGTGAAAGTCTTTTTTGAAGTTGATAGTTTCTAGTCGTTTTAAAGTGCTATTTTAGATTATAGCAAACCACGAAGTATTTAATTATTTATTTCACGTCCAGCTGACCTGAAATCGTATTTGAAAACCCTCGAGAACTACTTTGAAAGCTATGTATTTTTTCGTTCCACAAAACTTGATTCTTTATTATTTTTTAAACTAAACTGACCGAGAAAACATCAACATTTTGTGTCTCTGACCTATCCTTTGCAAGTTTTTCTATTGAATAATTTATTGTAGTTTCAGACGTTGCAAACGCACTCCATTATTAAGTTTTACTTACGAATTTTTTAGAAAGGTAATAAAGGCTGTTAAAATATGGTTGCCTTCAGGGAAGGTCCATTTAAACGGCCATCATTAAAAAGATTAGATTTGTTTAGTTAGAGCGATAATCAACGATAAGTCGTCATAGATCGATTTTCGAAAAATTCACCCTGACAACGAGGGAAGTTTCTGTTTCAACTTGGGGTCGCCCTGAAATCGTTTAAGGTATTTTTCTGGGGCTAGCTGAGGGAAGGTATCAGCTGTTTAAGTAAATTTCGGCACACGTCAATCATTTCTTGTGGTCTCAAATGCTGCGTGTAAGTTTCGTCTTTTTCTTAAGACACAATAAAAGGCAACAAAACAGGTTTTAAAGCCAATTAAAATAGAACTTAAAATACAAAATGAAAGCTGCTGTGGATTGAGAAAAAATACCCTAACGTGTTTTTTTGAGAATTGAGAATAACAGTTTAAGGGGTGTCTAGAAAACCCGCCCTAAAACATTTTAATGCATAAAGAACAAAACTATTATGTTCCAAATATTGGAAAATAATACCCACTGTTCAAGTAAAACTGATCTTGTTTGGCTTTTGAAAGTTGAACAAATATATAAGATAGATTTGTAATGAGATGAGGACCAAGTTTATTTCTGACGGATCTTACCATAAACAACATAAAATAATACCAATAAAACAAAAAAAAACTAAATAGAATATTCGATAACACAGAAACTAAAAAAACATAAATTCATTTGGAGCAAACATTTTAAGGAACTTTGCCGGGCTAGAGAACAAAAGAGACGAAGAATACTATTAGTACATGTGGCGTCAATGACATGTTCGAACTCAAAGTTAAGAGGCAGGTAAGAACAATCTACACCACCCTACTGATGTGGTGTAAAATCTTTCAGATACTCAATCATCTTGGAGAAATCTTCAGTGTGTTCATGTTGCAAAGCCGAAATGTACGAGTGTAGATTCTTAAGATTCTTCAAATCAGTTCGATACTGCGAAAGCAACTCGGCATTAACAGAAATGTTTACAGTTGGGATTTCCAGCCGTCCAACACGCAGTTTTACCGACATATCCATTTCCTTTTCAATTTTTGAAATATTCTTTCTCATTTCTGAGAGATCTATTCGATCTTTGGGTTCTTTTTGAAGTTGACTTTTGTTTGGAATGTTATCCGATTTGGTGACAGGGCATACAAGTTCTTGGAAGAACTCTTTAATGCCATAGTAATCACAATAACTTCGTAGGGCTTCCAAGATAAACTGCAAGTAGTCTTGGCGGTAGATTATTGATTTTTGTCTCAGCATTGATTCGTCCTTCGATCTTTCTTCGTCAAGTGCACACTCTAGCCAACGGTTTTTGCGGAAATTTTCAACAATCTTTTGAGGATTCATTTTGCCAGCCGCAGGATTTAAACGTTTGAGGAAGATGTCGATGTATTCGTATCGGACGAAGGGGCAGCTTAAGTTGTTTATAAGGCGCATGTAACTGTTAACATTGGTTTTCAAGTGAACTAAAAAAGGGAATTTTGTTTCAGTCATGAAAATTGAATCTTACAACTTTATCATACCGTCAGCGATTTTATAAAGCTCGACAGTGAATGCCGATGTCCTGGGGCCAACAAATGGATATCGTATGCCTCCGGAAGTGTTTTGAATTTCACACAAATTCTGAACGTTTGCCAAAAGTGAAATGAAGCGCTGAAATATAAAGAAAACGAATTCAAAAAACCAACAACAACATAGAAAACCAAGAACTTACATCCATTATACTGAGATAGTTCTTGGCGAGATTTTTCTCGACGCACAACGAATAAAGCGACATCACTTTCTTCACCAGCACCGAAGTGTGAGTGTATTCCGAAAGTGAGAAAAGCTCAATTACCAACGGTTTATCTGCATTGTTGTAGATGCGTTTGCTGGGATTCTTGTGATAACGCAGCATCCACATGGCCATGTCCATTTCCAACATTTTAGCGAGGAAATGCAAAACCTGCATTAGTCGATCGAGTCGCGTAGCCTCAGAGAGAGCCAGAAAGGATTGTTCTTCATTGTCGTTCTTCTCCCAATGCTGCATGTTGTGGTACTCATTCTCGAATTTGGAAAAAGAAGTTGAAGTGTTCCCTGGGCCTCGTCTCCTTTTGGTACTGCGATTGTTCCTCAATTTTTCGTCTTCATTGAGATTATCTTCTAAAAGTATGAGCACGATTTCGAAGACCGTATTCTTAGCGTGGAGTGTTTTGTCTGGAAGCAGGATGGACATTTCCATGGTATTTCGAAGGAATTTAATGTAACTATCACGTAGAGCTAGCCAGCATGGTGGGAATGTCTTCAGAATTATATCAAAAAGACAGAGAAGCTCATCGAGGATTCCCTGCAGAAAGGCATTGTGTTCGCTTTCTGGATTCAAGGTCTTAAAAGGGAAAATAAATCGTTGTTGGCCCTTGAATATAACTTATTATAGTGTGAGTACTTACCAAAAGCAATTTAACGATATTTGTCAAGACAACGTCGCCTGGAAATTGTTCCTTATAACAGAGACCCCACACCAGGCTTATAAAGACATTGTAGCGCGCCTGCTGTAGGGAGTTCCTTATTAGATTCAATTGGTTTATATTGGGAGGTTTAGGTGGTGGAGCTGTCTTGTAATGTTTCCTATGACAATACTCTAGGTTTTCGCAACATACAGGAACATATCCCAGTTTAAGGCGTTCCACAACTGTAACATACTTCTTGCTGAGTACTTTCTGTAGCTGTTCGTAGTATTTAATCTCATTCTCCACGCAACGTTCCTGGACAGGCTGGACAGGCGGCGATGGGTTAGATGGTTTGTTAGACTCTTGAAGAAGTGGCTTTTTGTGTGAAACATTCTCATCCGGATTTTTAGTTTTGCGTTTCAATGTTTTGGTTGGGCTTTGGTTTGTGCCGGCGGCGTTTGGTTTTGGAACATCAATTTTTTGCATTTTAACGACGCAATTACGCTTAGATTGACGAGTTGGTTTGTTTGTTATATTTTGAAGGGACGTCGACGAAGTAGGCTTATTTTTGAGTGTCCCTTGAGACATTTCTTGTTGAAAATTATTGGTTAAACGATAAGATAATTTATTTTGAGCAATGAATCATTAATGCACTTATAATAGGTTTCACACGAATGCAATTATTCATTTGTCGAATACGTGAGTGTTTGAATGTTGATAATTATCTACTCCGGAAATTAGTGCACAATTTGTTTATTTGAAAATTAAACATTTATTTTAACAGACTGCATTGTTTCCTTTTGCATGCCCAAGCCCAACAAATATAATGGCTTTTGTTTACCCGCTTGATTGTGTTTGTGTACAGTTGGAACCGAAATTGTTTGACATTTCCCAATATCGTAAGTTCATTGCTCAGTTTAAGGCTGAGTTCATACAGGTTCATACGGAAAAATAGAGATTTTAAGCAAACGGCAATATACTTCTTTCCCTCTCGCTCCTATAGTCAAAATCAAATGTGAAATCCTACTTTTAGGGAAAACAACAACTGGAAACAACAACAACAACAGGAAGAATTTAATTGTTTTCCCTCAAAGTAGTGATTTGCCATTTCTCTTTGACGTATTCGCATACTTCTCTATCGAACGGCTACAATATCCTGAGACCGTATCACCTCCATGGTGAGTGTGTTTCTAGGTGTTTCTAAAGAAAGTGTTTCCGGATAGGGAATAGAAAAGGCAGAAAAGAAAAAAATATCTATCCAGAATATCCAGAATAAGAATATCCAGAATAGAATAAATAAAGAAACAAAACTAGAATAAAAAGAATAAACAATAGCTGACAGTGAACTGCATCAGTCAAACTACCCTGCAAAAGTAGAAGTACAGAAATAACCAGTGGAATATGTACGTAAAAGAAGTACTTCATATCCACTGAAAAAGGATAGGCGATCGGGAAAAAATTCAGTTATATACCTACTGTATATAAGAATATATGAAGGCACTATCTCTTTCTAAAAAAGCAAAATATCAGAAAAGTACTGCACTTCCCCGCCAATAAAAGTACTTCCAAAGCACATACAAAGTACTTCTGGGGATGCACCTACTTCAATGGATGTACATCTGAAGTACTTTTTTGAAGCGCATATTCCACCAGTTATATTCGTACTTCCAAAGATGCACGCTCTGTGAACTGTGAATGTAGAACTACGAATCGAAATAGACATGAAGTCAAAAAAAAAATTAGGAAAAATGCATTTTTATGATAATAATTTTATTATTTAATATATTATATTATTATTTACATTTTGTATTATTAAAAATATATTTATTATTAAAAACAAACAAAAATATCACAAAAAAAATAAAATAACTTACATAAAAAAAGGATTCGCCATATTCTCAAATTATACACAACAAACTCAACTCAACTTAAAAACTGTTGATGATTATGTTTTGAATCGAAGATCACTCTGACAAAAAGACAAACGACAACAAGAAAAAAAAGAGACAACATTTTGCATTACATCCTGGATTTCTCCTTCGCACAGTTCAAAAGGGAATCGTTAATTGTTTTTTCAGGAGAAACCAAACTACTTCCTTTGATGTACATATTTCATCGATTGTTACCGTACTTTCTTGTTTGCAGGGGTATACTCTACGGCGCAGGGGAAGTAGTAAATAAGAAAACCCACACATTCGAAGGATATATTTTTAGTTGTAGAAGTGTTTTCTAGAAAACTACTGCTGTTTGGTTTGCAGGGTAGAGAATATTCCATTTAAACCACCTCTTCACTAGGAGTAGGAATGAAAAGAATGCGTTCCAAATATTCTAGATTGAATAAAGAAACAAGGAAATAGTTAATCCGGAATATTCCATTGAGTAGACACACAAAAAGGGCTTTCCATACCGAATTTCCGAATATACGTAATGAATAAAAAACTCACTCGGTTTGATCCACTTAGGCTGTGTGTCAATTGCGTTAAAATACTGGCTAAATTTGATCCCGTGGCTAAATTTTGATGTTTACATCAAAATGGACACAGTTTAAGCTTTTTGCTGTGTGAATTGGATTAAAAGGTATATTTTTCATCTACTTTTCGCCTTTATTTCCCACTTGAACATCAAAATTTTCATAAAGAAAACATTGTGTCTTGATAAAAATTATTAGTTTTGTATACAAAAGACAGAGTACAAAATACCATAATAAAATTAATTCATACTAGTTATATATTTACATATTTTTATTTGATTTTTCACCAATAATTCTATTTTATAAAACAACAATCGAAAATCTCTATAAAATATTTCCCATGGCAGATAATTTATTTACTAGTCTGTGAACACTAGGTTTTACAAAAGTGATTTGAAAAAAATAAAAATTTCAAAACAAACAATCAATTCGGTTTGAAAAATGAACAATAATTTGAGGAAGTATCTTATAATAATTCTTTTAAAATATCAACGTTCAACGTTGTATCACAAGTCATTCGATTGAATGGAAAATGAGACATCGTGAAGTATGAGTAAGCGAAAGTAAACAAAGAAGCTTCATATTTATCTCCATCTCTCTTACACCTTCATAAGCAAGGAAGACGTAAAAATTGAACCCACTGGCTAAAATTTAACCTGCTCTGGCAGCAGGCTAAATAATATCCCAATTTAATCTGTCAAAATTTAGCCATGGCATCAAATTATTTAACCAGCATTTTTCATCCTCGGATCAAAATTTAAAAACGATTTACCAATAGCGGTTCAGCACTGAACCTCGTTTTTAAATTTCTGAAACGTGTGTCAACTTTATTTAATCCGCCGAAATCGGTGAGTTATTTCTTAAACCACTCTTGAACCATCGTCTTAACATTAAAGGCCCAACCATAATACGCGAAAGAAAAAGTAAGCAAGTGTCAAAACCGAACGAAAAGTTTCCTTCCGATTTGTAAAGTACATCAGTTGCCCATAATAGCATTTAAAAATAAGAAGAAAGAAAGAAGGAGAATACCCTTTAAAAAAAAGGAATGTCAGAAAACGCAAGTGAACGAAACTTGCCGAAACTGAACAAAAAGTCATTTCGGGTTGGGTATACAAATCACATGTATTTCTACTGTTTCGTAAGTCAACGTACGTACCATTCTTCAATTATGGTTAGCCCTTTAATTATGCAAACACGAGCCGAGGTGGATCGTTTTTAAATTTTGATCCAAGGATGAACCACGATTGTACAACTGGCCCTTAGTGAATGACCCTGTGCATTATTGATCGTCTTGCCGAATGCACTATGGACTTGATACTGGAAACATTTGCATTTAAACGAAATGGAAGCCTAATTGTGGATTTACCTACATTGTTCTGCATCAATTAGGCTTCCATTTTGTTTTAGATTATTGGAAGTAGTATAAATCGGTGCCGTGACTTAAAGGCAAGTGACATAATGCCAACTAAGAGTTGGCCTTATGTCATTATTGTAAAGCGAACAGCCACTCTCCTTTGTCCCGTAAGCTTTGTTCGTTGAACCATAGTTTTGATTCAGTTCTTAAAAGCTTAGCACTGATTATAATGATTAAACATTCAATTTATATTTGTGTGCATTAAATTATAGATCTTTAATCTGACATTTTGGATTTGGAAATGCTGCTCCAATTGGACTCGCAGGCTTCTTGGCATATACTATTAACCTTTCATGTGTGTGAGTTATGGTACTTCGCAGGAAAAGTAGGGACCATTTACCGTGTCAAATTTAAACAGAAACCAGAGTTCTTCTACTATATGGCAAGGTACTACTGGAGGATTTGTCACTTCCTCGCTAGAGACAGTACCCACACAAAATAAACCAAACGTAGAATCACGGATTTCGCCGGAATTGGTTTGGTATCAAACAAATGAAAACATATTTGTGGTAAAATGTTGATAGAATAAATTTCTAGGTTTCTTAAAACCTTTCCCTAGCCAACTATTTCACTAAGTTTCACTAAGTCAGCAGTTTTGTGATCTTCTTTAAAAAAATTTAAGTCAATTATACTTTTTAACAAGAATTCAAAAAATTTTAATTTCACCGCATTAAGTCGCTTTATGTAAAATTTCGTTGTAATAATTAACTTGCTTTTTAAACCCCTTTTACCTCTATGAATCTCTTAAAACGTCATTATAATATTTGATTTAAATAAATTATTTATTACGTAGACACACAGTAGCTAGCTTTTGATACAGAAACAAAGGCTACACGACGAAGCAGACTCAATCCAAGAGTTTAAGCGGCAAGCACACCAGCTGTTTCATAATAAATAGTTCAAACCAGTGTCCATCTTTTGAATGTGTGCCTTGCACGTAACATAACATATTTCTTTTAACCCAATTTATATTGTCTCAATAATGGCTACGATATTACCAAATCAAAAGAGAGAAGCACTCACATTTGGTATGCGAACTCGCTGAACCATGACGAAATGCGATTTACTTCAGTGTTCCAGTCTGAACGTCCGTCTACTGCAAGGCCGCAAAAGTATGCTACTGTCTGGCTGATCCTCTTATATTTTGACCACATTATATATACCTAAAGATATAGACTGATTCGTTTATAACGACTGTAGTGACAGTTTTTGTAAGCAATAGTGTTGTTGATGGATCGTAATGGAAGTTGAAAGAATAATGAGCTGCTATAAATCCTGTGACGGAAAGGCTTACCTATTCCGCAAACTATGCAAAAGCTTAGACATGATTCGAACAAAAAGAGTTTTCGCACAACAAATGAAAGTTCCTTTTATTTAAATGCGTTTCGAGTAACATTAAAAAAAAAAAAAAAAAGATAAAGTTCGCACCTCAGCTCTTTTGTTTTAAAAGATCAACCATTTGTATGAGCTCTTACCCAACCATTTATAACCCATTCTAATAAAAAGTTCAGTGTTATAAAATTTCCGGACTTTTATTTATCTAAAATCTCAAAAGTCACACTAATAATCTTCGATCTCTTCACTTCTCTCATCATCATCATCCATCTCCTCTGATTCGTCTCTGCTCTCGGATGATTTTCCACCATTATCCTCATCGCTGTCATAATCACTCGTATCTCTTGAGTCTGAAGATGAAGATTCATTGTTGACTTCTACAACTTGGGGAATCTTTTTGACTCCTGCCTCCTCACGATTATAAGACGACGTCTCTGTACTCTCTGGGTGCTGCACTTGAATATGATGATTGGGTTGAAGTGGTTTAGTGTCGTCCTTGGCGTTCACCTGATACCTATTACCACCGACAACAGCAGCATCATCATCAACTAATTGCTGCGGATCCGGATGAGCCACCACTGGATTCTCTTGACCATGATTTGTTGAGACACCGTTCGAAGTGACCTCAGCTTGGAATCCATTAACATTGTCCGCGGTATACTTAACCACTCGCAGGGAGCCATCAGGGTCGACCACACTGATCGCACACGCATTGCATATTTTGCATTAATGATGAGGCGCAAAGATATAGATAGGAACGTCAAAACAAGAAATCAGATCCAAAAGAACAACAAACGAGACATGCGTTTTGATAACCAATGAAGAGTAGTTGGCGCGAAAAAAGAAATCAAGCAAAACAAATTGTAAATTATAAAAAGAAAAAAAAAATGTAAACAAATACGTAACACAAAAAATGAAAATTCTCCCAAACCACTATGGAAGCTCAAGCAGATTACCCAATTTACCTGTAGACACCTTTTACAGCATCGCCATTACGGGTCTCCCGTCGATTTTGCAACACTCGTGTCTTGGCATCTTCGACGCCATATGCGAACTGGTACTCTGGTCTAGCCACGTAATCCACACGTCCCCTGCCGTCGTACCGATCGTGAACGATGATTTGCCTCTCTGGTCCACGAACGGGTCCAATAAATCTGGAATACGAGTAACCAAATGCTTCGACCGATGTTCGTTCATTTTGGACGATAAGAAGGAGTACGAGGAATGTAGTAGTGAGGACTTCGAATGCCAACAACTGGGAAATTAGCAGATTGAATTTTTGGTTTTTATTTAAAATACAATTTTTTTTTCTCGAGCTATGCTTTAAATAAAATTCATGTTTAACATACACGATGTGTAATCATGATGGTTATGTTTCCCTCGAGTTTAAAATGTAAGTCGCGATTCGTTTTCGGAAGACACTAACTCAAATGACTGTCATCCACAGAATATTTATAGACACCAGTTGGATGGAACAATTATTATTTGTAATGTTTCCCTAGAGGAAGTAATTTATGTCACGCTGTGACGCTTTTATGCAACCCAACGACCACCGTCGTCAAGCAGGCGGGTAAACCGCAAAAATCAAAAACTTGCTGAACCTGGACCTAATGGAGCTAATTTTGCTGTGGAATATTGTGATACAATGTTATTGGGGGAAATAAAATCAAGGAAAAAAATGTAACTACTTCGATGAAGAAGGTAATCTTTTCTTGAGTCTTCCCTTGTCTTCGTAGGTTTCTATATGCATCCGGTATATTCTCACAGAAACATCTATCCAGGTTTAATTTCCCATCGGTTTGACAAGAAGTTGAGACTGCCAAGTTATGACCAAGTCAAGCTAGACCAACCCATGTTGAAAGAGGTCAGGTTTGATGATTTTCTTTTTGTGAAGATAATTATTTACATCTACAGAGATCTGCTGCGTGTGGGAAACATTCCTTGTTTTTTTCTTTAAATCCATCTTTTCCACAGAATGTGTCTAACAAAAAATGCAAATCTTGATTCTCAGATAGCCCCGATTGCATTTCAAGAAGGTTTGCCTCTCTGACAAAGTCCGACGGTCAAAAAGTCAAACACTCAGACTTCTTCGCAGAAGCTCAGACCCAGCTTCAAAAAGAAGTTTCAACTAAAATTCCTGGGACATTTATAAAAGAAACATAAGCGAGAGCTACAGTACGTTTGCAACGAACTGTTGGATACCCTATTCCCTATTTTTTTTATGTGTATGTGTTCGTTCCCCGCAGCCAATCACTGTCCAGTTCCAGTAACAAAAGTCTTCATTAGCAGACAGGAAAAAATATAATAACATTAATTTTGTGTGTCTGAGTCTTTTTATTGCCAAGGCAATTTTTTTAAGCTAAGCGACATTCAATTTTAAGCTTGAAGCTCGATTTGAACAAAACAAGACATAACTTGACTATGGGTTGGGTGTAACAATACTTGAACCACAACCTACAACGTAACTAAGAAATACAAACCGAAATGTTCATCTTCTTACTTCAAAACTGCGACAGATAGTTAGAAAACATAAAAACATTAATGTACATCAAGACTTTAAAGGAAACGCCCCTTAAAAGTGGGCGTGTCCAATTTTTCTTAATGAAAGCACTAACTGAGCTAAGGCATTATGTGTTAAACTACAGCTGAATCGAGTAGTTTTTTAACGATCTTACCTGAGTAAAGGTATTTTATAAAAATCACGCCCTTAAAAGTAGGCGTATTGAAAAAATTTACACAATATATTTTTCAAATAACGAACGGAAAGAAAGGTTAAAATTTAATATTACCATACATTTGTAGAACTAGATTTTAGTTCGTTCATGGAAAGTGGGCGTAAGCCACTCCCAAAATTCAAAAATTTCTTTTCATGTACAAGCTTCTTAGTTTCGACTTAGAGACACCCAAATTTGGGCTTGTGGATATTTATTATTAGTACAAGTTTACTTGCAAAAATTTTGTAGTTTATAATGAAAAGTGGGCGTCAGCCACACCCAAAATCAATTTTTTGTTTTTGTTTTGTACGTAAACACAAAATTTATAGTTTTTCGTTTGAATATAGGTACCTAAGCATTTTTATTTTATACAAATAATATTGACGGTTTTGCATACAAAGTGGGCGTCAGCCACGCCCAAACTGAAATATTTTTATTTAATTTAGAGAAGAAGCTTGCGTGTGTAAGATTTTAGTGTTGTGCTATGATCGTAGATAACTGCACAAAAAACATAATTTCATTTTGCCAAATAGAGGTTGTTGAACGAAAATGGCGATTGTGGGTGGGTTCCACCTTCCACTGGTTCAAGAACTTAGCCTTTCTCTTGAACCAAAGATTGCATATAAAAAAACTTCAGCTTCTAGATAATGGAGACGTCAATTTGAAAATAAACTCCGCTAGCTGTTCCGTAATTTCAAGACTAATGAAGTTAGAGTCGAATGAGGAAAACTATATCGTTCCACACCCCCAGTCTTGTGTGGATGATGTTTAAAAATAGAAGGGCTCTGCTAAAATGGTTCATGGTTCGAGGATCACACTCTAAGGCTAGACATGGTCTATTTGCCAGAGACAAACTTTTCCCCCGGGAAAATTACCATCCAAAAATGATAACACTGGGTTACAAATTAAATCAGCTAGAGGGGCTTATTACTTAATGCGCCTAATACACCCGCACTGTTGACCCTACAAAAGTAAAATATAGTTTCCTCAAGAGACTAGATCCTAAATAAAGTATCCACGACACCGCGATTCACTTCATGTTCCTTATGGCGCCATAATGGTCTATCTCCAACACTTCTTGTCTGGATACATGCTTTCATAATTTTGTTGGACTTATGGATTAATGCAAACCCACAAAACTACTATCACCAGAGACCAGAGCCAACACCCAGTCGTTGACAAGATTCTTTATCGTATAGCAACACAGGCGATTACTCCAAATGGCATGCAATTTGGGAATTCAAAAACTAGTATGGCTCTCTTAGCCTGTGCCTGCGCCTGCGCCTGTGGGGCTATGGTATGGACTATTAGAGTTCCACTCTGTGTGTGATGTGATATCTTCTATTATGTACACACAGACCCGACTGACAGACCGACACAGCATGCGCGAGAGATACCACTTTCGAATTGCAAACTAAAACGATTGCAACATAGGTGCACATAGAAATGCACATAATTCAATTAAAAGTTGCTCCAGAAAAGTGGATCAGATTTAAATTTTTTTGTTCCACCTCACTCTCGTTGCCATCGCATCTTGTCCGTCGTCGTCGTCGTAGTTTGGCGTTTGTACGTTTATCTAATGGCAGCAGCAGCAGCATGCAGTTAGCGTGCACGATATTTGATTATTTCATCCCGAAGCCAGATAGAAATAGTCAATCGCAGTGGTCAGTCGTGTCTTGAGGTTGTATTTTGTGTCTGACTGCACTATTCGATTGAGTTTTTTTTATAAACTCCAGAATGATTTGGATATTGGCTAGGACTACAGAAGAGATAAGATCTTCGTGGCCTGAGATACCTTATCAAGTCATCTATCAGGTCACTTGTTACAATCGTAACAAATAAATCTTGAAATCATGAAGACATTAATGTTTGAAATTTTAGAGTTTCCGACTCTGGACAAGGTCTTATCTTTGTTATCTAAGGAGATTGCTATAATGAATCTGAAGGTATGTAGTACCAAGATAAGTTTTCTGATTTTGCACAGGATTTTGTCCAGGATCGTGAGAGAATTACCATACTTTTGCAAATGATTTGCGTAAATGAAGAAGACTACTTTTTTTTTTGCGAAATTATGACCAAACATTTTGTGACCTGGTATTCAATTTTGATTCTCAAGTATGAACTAGGGCATCTTCCAAGCTATACGACCAAAATCTTGGTAGGAAAAGAGGAGAAACCGATGCGCATTGGTTTTGAGTGTCTGAAAAATGTAGTAGCACATTCATAGTGTGCGGCTTTAAAAGGAATCTCCGAACTTAGCAGCATGTCCAAAGTTGGTAAGCGCTGTTTTTATGGTTGACTCGTTCATGTTGGAGGAATGTAACCAGCTTTTTGTTATAGCATTGACTTTAAAAAACAACGATTGAACAATCATTAACGGGATAAAACGCTACGGTTTTCGGAAGAAGTGGTTATTTCGGTGATGTCTGAATTTTCAAATACTTTGAAGGATCATTTCAACGCTGGATATTGGAGTTCTAATTAAACCTTGGACAAACAAGTATTCTGTAAATGACAGCCAGATCTAAGGCCGCAGGAAATCCAAACACCAAAACGGTATTTTTGGGGACGCGCAAAGTGTCATGTGCGGGTATATTTTTGCTGCCTGTGGCTACCATTTTGTTTCAGTGACATCTGTCAAAATGTTGTCTATTGAAATTACTGATGCCAAAACAACATGAAAATTACCACGATTGAACAGAACGTCCAAATGATAAAACTTTATTTTCAAAATGAGTGTTCGTTATTGCAAACGTTGCAGACTTCAACTTGGCAAAATTTGCGTCGTAACTTGGGCGTATACTTTCACAGAAGGTCCATTGAAAAACTTTCTGAGGAGCTTAAAGTTGAAGTTCATAGACAACGAAGTTTTTTCGCTGACAGCGCTGTGGAGTGTTTGGAAAATGTCCCCAATTATGGGATATCCTCAATCATATTTAGTGACGAGACACATTTTTTGATGAATGATTGTATCAACAGGCGAAATTTGCCGCATATGGGATGACACTAAAACACACGAGGTTTATACTTGTTGGCAATGCATCCTCAAAAATTTATCATTTTTAAGGGGTTTTTGGGACGGTGTGGTGGGCGTTTTCATTGGTCCAAACTCTTTTCAAAATGAAGTGGTAAGGTATGGTCACCCTAAATGATAACCAATTTTTTTCTTGTGACCCAAAATAAACCGTATGGACCAAGACTACATGCGGTTAAACAGCAGGATGACGTTACGTGCCACACTGTGGATGCAACGATTGACATTCTGCATCAACGATTTGAGGGTAAGGTTATTTGCCGCAGAGGTGATAAAAAATTAGCCGACCAAGTATACATAAGATTTGACCTCGCTAGACTTTTTCTTGTGGGGTTTCTTGGAGTCACAAGTCTATGTAAATAAACAACAACTGACCCATGCCCTAAATTTCAACATAAAACAGGCGATCACACAAATTCAGTTAGATCTATGCGTAAGAAGTTATTGAAGAATTGGACCACTCTATTAATGCGTGCCACCGTAAGAATCCGAGGCGGGCATTTGAACGATATCATATTCTTAACATCAAAATGGAGTACATAACCAATAAAAAATATGCAAAGCTTGTTTTATTCAATTTCACATCTACCCGCCCTTATTGAAAACCCCTTAACATACAAAATTCATTCAATTTTGAAAGTCAACTAACTGAAGTAACTAATTCAAGTTACAAGAATTCCACCCCACCAGCCACCAACATTTAAAATTGAAAAAAAATGCCAACACTTTAAATTTAAAAATAAAACGATTTAACCTAGTTTTTGATCTTTTTTTGGTATTATTTTTAGCCATATGTCAAAACCTCTCACTCAATCTACAACAAACTCAAGAAATAATGACCAAAATTAAGATAACAACCAACGCACTCTAGATCTTAATAACTGGGTATTATCCACGCATAAATGGTGGTGGGCTGTAACCGAACCAAACTAAGGTGGCAACTTTTACGGTCCTTGAATCCACCTATAATGTTCACATTATTATATCACCTCGTGTGCGCACTCCTTTAATAAATCTTCAACCTCAATCTGCAAGTATCACCGGTGTTTTAGAGTTGATAGACCTTTTTTTTTAGGCCGCCAAGAATATACTCCGACATTTCGCTTATAAGAATGATGTGTATCTATGAGTATGAGTATGTATCTTGTTAGAGAATCGAACGACTTTTGGTTCATTTCTTGTAGCACACTTAATGATAGGCTAATTGCAAAGTTTCTTGAGATTATTTTCACAGATACCACGAATCCAAATAAATCACGCTACAAGTGCAAAAAGATACAAAAAAAAAAAGATAAATCACACTGCGACACACCACACGATCGTGTTCGTCGTACCCACACTTTTAATGTGTCCAATTGGAGTGCATTAACCTAAAAATAGCATTTTGGGACTCTTGAGAGCTAAGTTTTTTTTCCCACACATTAAAGAATATCTATGAAGTACACAGAGCACAGTCTGGTCTGAGGGAATATATATATATATTGAGCTTAACAACGATGAATAGATACACCGCAGCGGCAGCCATGTGCCGTATCTATGGCTTTCAATTAACAAAGTAACCTACTAAAATTGATTTACGATCCGTTAGATATCGGAGACCCCGAAAAGGCTCAACAAAGAACTATGTATCTATCTACGATTCGTTGGTCTTGGTATTGGTTAGGTATGACTTCGGCTTGAAATAAGTTCAACTGTGGTGCGATCATGGATTCCTATGTCTCTCGGTGAGCCTATTCCATTATGTGAATCAAATTGAACTTAAGCCTAACGAACCAACTATAAACCAACTTCACAATCCGAATGCGTTTTTTTTTTTTCAATTCTCATGTTGGCCTAGTTAAGAAGTCACACAGCGGTACATTTATTTGGACTTTGCATAAAGTGCATTTTGAATTCTCTGTTTTTTTTTATTGGGTTTTATCTTTGCATTTGACACATGGTGGCCCACTGTGAGAGCAGATTTATGGTAAATGATTTTGCTGTTCGGCCAAATATGGCATCGATCTGTATCTGATCTATAAAAAAATATATATATATTCACATTAAGATTAGCTTAAGCAATTGCAGGCACGCACTTTTTGTTTTTTGTTTGGGTTTTGGTTAAGGCTTTTTTAGAGTCTTTTAGGAGAGCGGGGCTTTTGAAAGGTTTCCTTTCATTTTATTTCTTCGGGGCTTTGTCAAAAGAATGTCATATGTTATATTGATTGCTATTGTGAATTGCAATCAAAAGAACAAGTATTACAAGATGGCCGTTGGGCAGTGTTAGGCAATTAACTTTATGCTTGCAATTATTGTGGCTGTCGCCAAAATGAAAGATTTATGCAGGCATAGCTTGGGGTCATAACTTTAGTGGATCAAATAACATACCTGCGGGAAAATTAAAAAAAAAAAAAACAGTTTATTATAAATTGATCTATTAACTTTATTAGTCAAGTTATAAATTTATAACCATCGCAAATGTATGTGATTAGATACTTTTTAGGATAATTCATTAGACTAGATTGTAAGATCGCTTCACCACTCATGGAGCTGTTCGAAAAAGTTTCGAAAAATTTTGCTGTAAGCGAAAAGAAACCGTGCTTGCGATGTTAAAATAGAAAAAGGTTCTATTAAATTTGTTCGTATTCATGAATTACTCAGACAAAATTACGGAATTCCTAAAAATTTAAAGAAAGAGCATCCCTAACATAATTCAACAAAACGACGTATATATGCTATAGAAGATACGATCCACAAATGTCATCGCCATTAGAAAAATTAGCTGACAAATTTTGCTTCATGTGGTTTTTTAAATCCTTCAGTCACTTTAAAGTCACCGAAAGTCTTTAAACAAGAAATTCCTCCTTAACATATATTTCTTGGAATTTTTTAGTCCATAATTTAAATACGTTGAATGTTTTTGAAAGAAATAGAGACCAATATTAAACAGAAGCGAGAGATACAGTAACGCTTTCGACGAACTGTTGGATACCCTTTTCCCTATATTTTGTATGTGTATGCGCCTCCTGCAGCCAGCCGATTTTCCATGTCCAGGAACAAATCTCTTCTTTAGCAGACAGCAAAAAATTCAATAACATTAATTTTGTGTGGTGTGATGTTCAATTAGTGCTGGAACACTAAAAAACGGCGTGCGCCACAACCAAAGTTCAGACTTTTTATTGCCAAGGCAATTAGTATGAGCTCAGTGACATTCAATTTTATTCTTGCAGATCGATTTGATAACAAAACAAGACAAAACTTGAATTTTTAAAAATTAGATTTTTAATGGAGATAGCGATTATGGGTGTTTATAACAATTCTTGGACCACACTCTGCTACGTAACCAAGAAATATAAATCCAAGTGTTCATCTTTTTACTTCAAAACTGCGACCGATAGTTAAAAAACTTTAAAAAATTAATGCATTATATGACTTTTGACGGAAACGCCCCTTAAAAGTGGGCGTGCCACACAAATTTGAAGAACTGACTGAGCTTTGATCAGTATTTAGGCATATGTGTAAAACTACAGCTGAATCGAATATTTTTTAAACAATCTTACCTTAACAAAGGTATCTTATCAAAATCACGCCTTTAAAAGTGGGCGTATTGAAAAAATTACACAAGAAAATGTAGAGATATATTTCTCAAATAACGAACAAAAGGAAATAGGTTTAAATTGAATATTGGAAATATGTACCTTAAATTTTTGAGACTACGTTTTTCGTTCGGAGGGGAATAGACCCCCCTCCAATACAATTTTGTTGTTGTATCGATCCAACCTACATGCTATAGCTTTTTGTACCACCATATAACAATCACCCTGTATAAAACGAGCAGCGAATGCAGAAGTCATTTCCTAAAAATATGTGTTTAATTATTTTTCAACAGGAAAACTTCAAGTTTTGATGTACAATTATCATGTTAAATGAAAAAATTTTCTTTTCAAAGCCATCTTCTATTAGTTTAAATATATTTGTTAAAAGGTTAAATGCATTTGCTTTTGGGTTAAAGTTATTTGCTAAAGGGTTAAATATATTTGCGTTTTGCTTAAACCAATTTGCTTTTCGGTTAAACTTATTTGCTATTGTGTTAATTAAATGTGCGAATGCTATGTATCGACTCGACTCCGCTGATCGAGGGCAGCTGAGTAGAGTTAACTTTGCTTCAAATCGACCCAGGTACACATCGGGTTTAATGTTAGTTCAAGCTGCTTTAAATTTTTTTAAGTATAGACTAAAAGATCATTCAATTGCTGTTTTATTACTCCTAGCAGCAAAATTATATTAAAAACTATATTTTTTTATTGACAAAATAGACCAAGGACATAAACAAAAAGAAGTTTGGCAGCTGTCATGTTTTACGGTTTGATTAAATAAAATATTTATAAATTCTATAACGTGTCAAGCCAATTAAATCATTGCTTAAAAGGAAGCTGATAACTTTTGACTATTTTCAACATTAACAAAAACTGACTAGGTACAATAAAATTTAGAAATTAAAAAAAAAAAACCAAACATCACACGAAAACCTTCTACCAGACAAAAACCACCTGTTCAAATTGATTAAAGGCAAAATCGAACATTAAATTCCTTCTAATTGCCCCGTTGAACATAATTCACATCCTTTGCTGCGTCAACTCTAATTGACAGTTGTAAATCACGTAAGCATTCCATTTCAATATCCAATTCTAGGATGTTGGATACCAAATCGGTTTTAATCCAAAGCCAAACCGAAAAATTCCAAAAATGGATTCAATCAAACCTCCGCACGCACACATTCTGATCTGCTGCTCTCTGGCTCTGACTCTGTACCACGAATCTGCGGCGGCGGCGCGGTGCGGCGGCGTGAACTAGGTCATGTTGTTTCTTCGTTTCAGCTGCACAGCTCAATCCAAGACGAATTTATTTACCTATAACTGATTATATAGAGGTGTTTAGAGATCACTTCAACGTGTCCATTGCCCATAAAGTGCGACCCGAACGACTTTAGATTCTCAAAATTAAGTCATTATCCAGGTTTGTGATGGCCATACATATGGACTACCTTAAAAACGGTGGTGGCATTTATATATCTTGACACATTCTTATGCAGATTCGCAGAGTGTTTTTCAAACACTTCTTAGACGCTAACGGTTTAATCTTACAAGCCATTAACTGCTGATGTATCTGACAGAAGCGGCTTTGGATCCTTTTAATTGGCACATTGCCCATATTCGGCGGAATGAATGAATACGGTAGTTCTTCGAATTTGGGCTGATTGCACATTCTTGACGTAAACGTTTTAATTATAAACGTCAAATAAGAATGACAGCGGCATTACTGCATCTACGGAGTACGGACAGCAGCGCAGCGCAGCGGTTTCACAAAGAGCCTTACGTCAAAACAAACTAGAAAAATGGAAATAGTTGCAATGTGTAAATTAGACAAAATTAGGGATTTTGGTTTATAACGCCATATTTATCAGGATGCAAAAGTATATTATACATATACCTATGTATGTAGTTACGCACACCACACGACAGTGCTTGCAATTGGCTTTAATCGCCCACTTAAGCCTCTTACCCGCATATACAAAAAATATATAAATCGCAGTTCAAATGCACCAATTAATTGCAATTTTAATGCGTGCCAGCCTGTTTTATGGGGGCTTGTGTAAGAACACGAATCCAAACCCAAATCCAAACCCAAACTCGAAGTCGTATGCCACGCTGCGTGATATATTTTAACTTTTGGCGTTTCTCGCCATTTAATTGGAGAGAGATATCATTTGGGCTGTGGTTGTGATAAATAAAGTGATTCGGCTCTTAAAAGTAAATACCACTTAAAATGTGGCTCCGTTTGTGGTGTGTTTTGTAGAAAAAATATTTAATTTATTGATGAAATGATAGATCACTCTGAGCGATATGGAAGAATGAAACAAAATTGATTGAAATTGTTCGAAAAAAATTGATCTGTTTTGCGGTTTAAGCCGAAATTTAGCAATAAAAATACTTTTTTACATTTTTGGAAAGCAAAAAACAGTCTCAATTTGCTTATAAGTGTGTTAAGAATTTCTAAAATTTGTTTTAAAATTAATTTAACAAAAAAAAAAAAAGGAAAACATATCCATAGAACGCGAAGCTTTTTAATTTCCTTAATTCAAGTGCCTCTCTTGAACATACTCGCAAAAAAGAGGGCAATGCTGTCCAGATCAGAATTTAAAGACCTTATCATAAGGCACTGTTGCGGTTTCACATCCTATAAACAGGGTTGTGAATCAGGAAACGAAGATGAGACGCTGAGGCTATTGTTATCAGCAAAACGATTCAGTGGATGGGAAAGAGAATAGTAGACAGAATGGAACCTTGGGGCACACCAGCATTTATTTTGTGAATATCAGACTAAAAATGGCCCAGAACAACTCTTATAGAGTTCGAATGGTAGATTTGAATCCATCGGAATGGGTTTCGTCGAAACCAAATATGCATGCTTTTCAATAAGAGAGCTAGTTGCCAGAGTCTTTTAAATGCTGATCCTTTATCAGTGTTTCTATTAATTTGGTAAAAAGCGATGTTTTTTTTAGAAGTTTGAGGGGGTTGACCGTTTTTTAGACACGTAGCTACTGATCACAGGTTGTTTTCCATCAACTTGAAAAGAGACCGGTAGAATCGGACATGAAGTAGGTTTGCCAGCGTGGAGGGACACCTCTTCAGAAATATGGGAGATATGTTTACTTTCTGGGTAAATAGATTTGTGTATATCGGGATCTTCTTGCAACTGTATGAGCGTAAAAGAAGGTTTGTTCTATTTACCATTTGCGCTCTTAAGTACACAAGGGAAGCTATATAACTCTTGTATGTGAAGCTTCAAATTAAAGCAAAATGTATTGTATAGAGATTTTTAATAAATTTTTTTAGAATTAGCATTCTGGCTCTAAGACTAACGGTACCTGAAATGAAAACATCATTTTTATCAAAAACGGTTTCTTCGAATTTGATAAAACTTTCTGAATAGTGTTTTTTGTTTAAC
Source organism: Platycheirus albimanus (assembly GCA_916050605.2). NCBI lineage: Eukaryota > Metazoa > Arthropoda > Insecta > Diptera > Syrphidae > Platycheirus > Platycheirus albimanus. Next base: position 88,844,653 of record OU696698.1, on the reverse strand, counting down.
TTCATTTTTTTTACTCGAATAAATTTTTCAGGAAAAGTGTTATAACGGTGCCTCCCATACTTTTTGAAATTAGATTTTCTCGTAAGCCACTTGACGGATTTCGATGAAATTTTTATGTGGAAGCCCTGTATTATAAGTGAAATAATATAAAGTTTTAAATTTAAAAAAAAATTTAAAGATTTGTTTTAGTTAAGCTTTTTTCAATAATTATTTTTTTTTTACAAAACGCTTTGTTAATTTTTAAATTTTTGTTTTCGTGATAAAAACTACAAAGTGTGGAGCAGTTTTTGAGAAAAAAAAAATATTTTTTTTTCAAAACTTTTTGAAAACATTGTTCAAAAAAAAAAAATTCAAAAAAGTCAGTTCATAGGTATTCAATAAATACATTAATTTATAATTTTTTGAAAAAAAATTAATGAGCAGTTTTAAAAAAATTAAAAAATGCTTTTAAAGTTACAAAAAAATATTTTGTAAAAATATTAGTATGCAGTATAAATTGAGCTTCCTACACCTATAAATGGGTGAGATTTCGAAAGAATAGGTTGAACCGTTTTCGAGATAGTAAAAAAACGGTCCTATAAAAAGTACCGTTTTTAGCCATTTAAAAAAAAAATTTCAGCCATGATGATTGGTCGTACCTAAAAAGTTACACTGATTTTTTAAATCAAAGTCGTTATAACCATTTTCTAGAAAAATAAGCTTTAAGGTAACGGTTAAATGGCATCAGGTACCGTTATTTTTTGAGCTAAAAAAAAATTTCAATTTCCCCTCTGAACAATACCTTAAAAACTATAAATACCAAGTTTGAAGCATTTCGGAACACCCGTTTGGGCTGTAGATGTTAAACATACATACATACAGACAGACAGACAGACAGGCATGCGGACAGAATTTTTAGACCATCTTTTTTCGTCTTCGCTATCATCGTAATATCATGTTTGATTGATATCTCAAAACTCTTTCAAAACTCTTTTTTTTTCGACTTTGAGAGTAATTTAAGCACAGGTTACAATTTTAAGAATATTTTAAAATCTAACATATTCGTTTGTAACCTTAAATTTGCCGATTTAATTAAGAAACAAAAATGTGTGCACTTTACAGGCAGTAGAATAGAAGTGAAACCTTCACAATACTTGACTGCGAGAAATTATGACGATGCTTGGACTACAAGATTAGGAAAAAAATCCTAAAGATGTTTTTGTTTTTTTTTTTTTTCTCTTTTTAAGTGACACATTTTATTTTGTCTTTAATCAAAACGATGCTTCAGAAGTTTTCACTTCACGAAATCTTAAAAAAAAAATTCTTCCACGATGCATACATAAGCTTCAAACAGTACATCACATCAATCTTATGCTTCAATACGACTATATCTTTCAAATTGGAATAAAAGAAGATATTTTTTTTTATCTAAAGTCAGTGTAAATTGAAATTAATTATATTCATATTATCTCTGATTGCCTGCGTACTTTCAAGTTATGAGCTTAAACGAGTCATCATCAAGACGAAGACCAGAAGCCAAATGGAGTTAACTAACCATCATTAAGTCTTAATGGTTTCTTATAGGCACGATAATTACTTACAGAAGTCAAATTTAATAACCAACAATTATGTTAAGCATTTCCTTGAGTTAATAAGAAACGCATGCGTGAAGACGCGATTATGTAAACTATAAATATCTTTTATAAGTGAAAAGTGCACAAAAACTTCACGCATGAAATTATACGCAAGAAATAAGGAAAGGTAGTTCACACTTCGTGGTAGTATCTCAGCCATTATTAAAAATTTATTAGAATTTGTTTAAAATTTGACTCACTATAACCAAAATCACCCTTAAGTATATTTAACTAAATAGGCTATAAAATAATTCACTACACGAAAACTAGGTAAGAAATACAACATGTTGTAAAATGTGGTAGAACATGCAAAATAATCAGCTGGCCTGCTTGTTAGCACTCATGATCTTTAACAATCATGATGGCATTGGTAATATCAACAGGAACCAGTCTTCAACAAGTGAACTTATAGTTAAATGTATCTTGTGGATCCAGAACGAAACCTTAAAGTAAAAAAAAAAGCATTCATGACACGGAGGTCGTGATTCTTCGAGTGAATAAGAGTATACACTAAGCAATGGAACAATTCCGTTTAGATGTCATTTGGAACTGCAGATCTAACATTTAACAACTCTGTCGGTAAACGGACTTTGTCTGGACAGATTTTATTGTGGCAAAGGAACTTTTGGATTTTGTACCTTTACTACTCACTGTGTCTCGGTTGGAAGCTCTTAATTTTGTTGGGAATCGTGACTTCTGTTGCATAATATATTCCGTTTGGATGGAATGAGTGGCGTTGAGAGTTGGAAACATATTAAAATAATCGGAGTTTTTAAGAAGTGTCGAATGTTAAGTTAGTGCTACAGGTGTGGTCTTATGGAGGAAAATATGTAGGATTTGCGTAATGCTAAGATCAAACTTTTGATGGTTTTTTTATTTCTGAGCCAAGCAGCGAAAGACTGAAAAGTGTTCTTTTAAAATCATCAAAGCCCACACAAAATTTGAGAGTGCATGGTGATCCAAAATAAACCAAGACTAAAATCAAACCAGCTCCAACTCTTTATTGAGAAGCATGAAATACCTCTCAAATAAAAGCAAATTAACAGCAAAATATTTAAATAAATGATTGTTCATTTTGATTCTGTTTTATTTTCCAGCACCACTCTCAAACGACAATGTTTCAAGTAACAATCGCAACCATCTCAATTTCAAAACAGATATACATATGTACATTCAGAAGCCAATATCTCAAACCTCAATTAGCAATTGAGCTTGCATAAGGTTTGTATTTGAATTTGGCAAGTTAAAGCTTGCAAAGAGCTTGTATAAGATAAACTTTTGCAAGCAACGTTTTAAACACTGATAATTAAGAAAATATCTGCTTTAATTCCCTTAGAAGTGAGTTTGAAATATTATATACAAGGCTTGCAGATATAGGTTAAACATACACTGCGCGTCATCAGGTAAGCGTTATGAAGGGTGTTCATAAGCTTATTATAATTGATCATGGTGTTGTTGTTGTTAAAATGCAGCAATTTTTGTGTATGTCCATGTTCTTGGACTTGAAAATTGTACGAGTCACTTCACAATCAAATTTATGAGCTTAACCTCAGCAAGGAAGGACCGAAAATTGTTGAAAAATATTTAAATTGCCTAATGTATGAGCTAAGAAATAAGTTGATGGCATAAAAGCTAAAGAAAAATGAAAAAAAAAATAATATTTGCTTACCTGATGACCCAATTTAAATTTTTTTTTTGTAATTGTGTTTGTAAAATAAATTATAAAAAAATAATTTGCATAAGGCCTTTCTTTGTTTCTATAGCAGTATAAAAATAGCTTGTTTAGAACCTTTTACAAGTTAAATTGTTAGTTGGGATAGTCACTCAATTAACGCGACATTTCAAAAAGATGTAAGTAGGAATGTCAAGATTTTTGCAGACAATTTGACCCAGTCTATCGATAAACCAACACAAATCCTTAACATTGCAGCATTGCAAGTCTAGAAACTTATGCATGTACAGATCTTGATAGGGCTGTACGAGGCAGCAGTGACAAAGGTAAGATTTTTTGATAGTGTCACCGAAAAAAGCGTTTTGGTTCCCCTCCTTAACTTCAAATTCACCGAGATCAGTGTTTAGTTGGCCTTAGAAATGGAACAATCTTTCTTTTCTGAGGTGAACCCGGGAAATCCAAAGGCAGATCACGTGAAAGTAGGCAAATGGGAAGGCTGTGATCCGAAAACGTACGATCGTTTAGCTCCAAGCGTTTGATGTTATACATTTTTTATATCTCATAGTTTACTCAGAAACAATGGCCTTCAATTTACGAGTACATATCCTTAAAACTTCTTGCGGTTGATTAATAACCTATCTTGTAATTTTTTTAAAGATCATCATCATCATAAACATCCTCTCGCTGAAAACCTTTTAAATGACCAACAAAGTCTTGTCCATTAAAACCAAGAACAGACAAAGACAACAAAAGCCCACCTTTGCTTAGTAGTTCATGATCCAATCAAGACGGATTCTCCATGGCCCACTCAGCAGCTGTTCTTCATTAATTTATACCACCTCCTGACTACTGGACAATGGAAAATATTTTGTTCTTTTTATTAAACCAAAAACGAAAGAAATGCCTGCCTAGACACTCCCAGATGGATCTCTTGTGGCCTGGTAGCCGACATCAGAAGTTCACATCGATTTGTGTGGCCAAATTGTACATCTGTGGGCATGGTGATTATTTAACTCTCATGGGCCATTAAATTAATTTGGCGGCAAAACTTGTAAATATTTTAATTACCCACGTTGCCGTTGTTGCAGATACTATATTGAAATCCTTCAAGAAATGTTCATATAGCTTTGAATGTTCCTCCTAAGGCAGGCTTATTGCAGCTTGGCTTTATACACACACAAGATGGAGATAAATTAAAATCTTTTGAATTTTCGATTGAATGCATTTTGTGTGCAAATCGAATTTTTTGCATCTTTTTGGATACCTTAGAGGTTTTTTGTTTTGTTTTTGTTTTTGTAATGCCTGCAGCCAGCGGTGTCGATTGAATGAACTTTGAATTAACGAAGCAAATGAGAAAAATGACAAGACAGCTGGGGCTTAGAAGATTTATGGGAATTTTTCATCGACGTTATGTTCATGGGATGTTAGCTTAGTGAGGCACAAACTTTGGATAAGGTTGTCGACATGTCGAATCGAAAATGGATATCCACGTACAAATATAGAGTTTGTGTGTTGACAACCGAAACTAAAATCAATTAATTCAAATCAAGTGTGAACAACATTTGGGGAAGTGATTTCAAAATATATTGGTTTGCAAGTAAAAATAATTGTTTTTCTAAGACTTTCAATCAATTAACCTGTTTTTGTATTCAGCGCTAAATTTGGTGCAACCATTTTTTTTCGAAAGAAGAAAAGCAAGGATTTATACACAGCGTGTTTTAAGGCCAAAAAAACTTTAAAATTCCAATTTTCCAAATGGTTACTGTGAACGTTGCAGGCTGCGGGTTTTTAAGTCTTTAGAAACTTTAACTGGCACCGATTTCTGTAATAATTTAAACAATTGCCCTTCCATTAAGATCTTCTCACATCTAAGGAGCATGGGTGTTAAACAGTGTGCAAATTAAATTTGAAACTATCAAAGAGGGGTTCTAAATCGATGAAATTGAATTCATATTTGAGACAAAGATTACGATGTTGATGGAATTAAAAAAAAAAAAAAATGAAGTTTAAAACAAAGTCATAAAAAACATTGAAACTATAAAATAAATTGTTGTTTTTAAATTAAATCTTACTTGTTTGTTTAAAATTTCCAAAGCTGTGAAGGCGGTCAAATCTGTAAAGAATGAAAATATTTTTTGAATTATTTTGAACACATACAAAAAATTGAAAAAAATGATAATCTATGTATATGTATATATCTAAATCTGTTTCTATCGTTAAATCTTAAGAATGGATGGATTTCGTTCATTTTGAACTTGAAATATTTGTTACAGTTTAGGGAAGTTTTAAACGGTGAGAAATATTATACTTAGGCAAAGCGGTTTACCAATAAATCTTTTGACAGGATATTTGAGGATGTTGAAGAAGTTTTCTGTGAAATTTGTTAAAAAGAAATTTGCCATCAGATCAGACCAGATCAGATAGCCTATGATAAATACAATTGATAGACTTAACTGGATTGCAAATTGCAATGCAATTCGTATTTTTTGATATTTGTTTATATTTATTATGTTTTTTGATACATTTTGACAATTTTCGAATATTTTTCATAATTTTTTGTGTTTTTTTTGATAATTTTTAATATTTTTTTAATATATTTTATGTTTTTTTTGACATTGTGGTTTTTGATTTTTTTTTTTTTAATTTTTTGATATTTTTTTATGTTTTTTGATATTTTTTATGGTTTTTGAATTTTTAGATAATATTTGCTGTTTTTGATAATTTTTGGATATATTTGATTGTTTTTGAGATTTTCTGATTTTTCTGAAATTTTCTGATTTTTTTTTGATAATTTTTGATATTTTTCGATATTTTTGATATATTTTTGTTTTTTGATAATTTTTGATATTTTTTATGTTTTTTTATAGGTTTGATATTTTTTGATAATTTTTGATATTTTTTTATATTTCTTATGTTTTTTTAATATTTCTCGATATTTTTTTGTTTTTTTGTCAAATTTTGTGAAATTTTTTGATTTTTTTCGACATTTTATTGTTTTTATACCCTATTCCATAGAATGGGTATATTGTATTTGGTATGGAGTTTGTAACATAGAGAAATAATAACATTAGGTATGGAAAAGTAGATACATATATTCTGACTCAGAATCAAAAGCGTAGTCGATTAAGCCATGTCCGTCCGTCCGTCCGTCCGTCCGTCCGTCCGTATGTATACTCTAGAGGTCGCAATTTGTGATCTAGAAAGCTGAAATTTGGTATATATAATCTTTGCTTCAAGGTAAGGCTAAGTTTTTGAACCAATATAATCCGCCCACAAACACGCCCACAATCGCCATTTTTGTTAAACAATCTCAATTTGGTAAAATTAAATTATGTTTTTTGTACAGTTACGATAAAAACATAACGTTAAAATTTTGCACACGCAAGCTTTAAGTAAACCTTCTTCCAATTAAATAAAAATATTTCAGTTTGGGCGTGGCTGACGCCCATTTTTCATACAAAACCATCAATACTGTTTTTATAAAATAACAATTGTTATATTAATGCGAAAAACATTAAATTTTGTGGATATTACTTACTTACTTATGTTGGCGCCACTGGAGCGTGGTACTCCAAGGCCTTGCTGAGAATGCCCCTCCAGCCGGCTCGATCTCTAGCCTGCTGTCTCCAATTTCGTACTCCAAGTTGACGGATGTCTCCCTCTACCTGGTAACTCCATCGAAGATGAGGTCTACCTTGGCTTCTGACTCCCTCGGGTTTGGCGTTGAAGACTTTACGAGCTGGAGCGTCGATGTCCATTCGCTCTACATGGCCCAGCCATCTTAGTCTTTGGATTCGAATTTTTCTGGCTAGGCTTATGTCGCTGTACAGCTCGTACAGTTCATTGTTATATCTTCTTCTCCAAACGTTGTTTTCGCGATTTACGCAGACAGGACCATAGATCGTACGCAGAACTTTTCTCTCGAAGACTCCAAGTGAATTTTCATCCGATTGGGATAGGGTCCATGCTTCTGCACCATATAGCAGGACCGGGATGATGAGTGTTTTATACAGTGTCACCTTGGTTCTTCTCGATAGGGCTTTACTCCTCAATTGCTTACTCAGCCCAAAGAAACAGCGATTAGCAAGAGTTAGTCTGCGTTTGATTTCAGCGCTGATGTTGTTGCCTGTGTTTACAGCAGTGCCCAGGTAGACAAATTCACTGACTACCTCGAAGTTATACCTATCAATGGTTACGTTCTGACCAAGTCTGTGGTGGGATTGGACTTTTGTTGATGAAAGCATATACTTCGTCTTGTCCTCGTTTATTTTCAGCCCCATTCTGCTTGCTGCTGACTCCATAGTAGTGAAAGCACCGGTTACTGCTCGCTTTGTTCTTCCTATCACGTCTATGTCGTCAGCAAACCCAAGTAATTGTGTCGATCTATTGAAAATGGTGCCTGATGTACTGGCATGGGTGCTCCGTATTACATTTTCAAGCACAATATTAAAACAGCTGCATGACAGTGCGTCACCTTGTCTTAGCCCTCTGGTGGTTTCGAAGGTTTCAGTAGAGTCTCTACCAACTTGGACGGAACAGCGAGCATTCTCCAACGTCATCCTGATAAGGCGTATCAGTTTAGCAGGGATTCTAAAGTTAGACATGGCACGATACAGTTCGACTCTATTAACACTGTCGTAGGCGGCTTTAAAATCGACGAACAGGTGGTGGGTGTCGATGTTATACTCTTGGGTTTTCTCCAGGATCTGGCGTAATGTGAATATTTGGTCGGTGGTAGATTTTCCAGGTCTGAAGCCGCATTGGTAAGGACCTATCAGGTCGTCAGCAAACGGCTTGAGACGTTCACATAAAACGCTGGACAGGATCTTATAGGCGATGTTTAAAAGGCTTATGCCTCTATAGTTGGCGCAGAGGAGGCGGTCTCCTTTTTTGTGAATCGGGCAGATGGTACTGAGATTCCACTCATCGGGCATACTTTCCTCCGACCATATTTTGCAGATGAGTTGGTGTATGCTCCTGACCAGGTCATCTCCAGCGTGTTTAAAAAGCTCCGCTTGAAGGCCATCACATCCAGCTGCCTTATTCATCTTTAGTCTGGTGATGGCTACTTTGATTTCATTTTGGTCGGGCGGGTGTAGTTCGTGGTCGTCATCTAGATTAACTGGAACAAGTTGATCTTGGGCGGGATCTTGGCTGTCATCGCCATTTAGCAACCGGTTAAAGTAGTCTCTCCAGATGGCTAACATCGCCTGCGTTTCCACTATGGTATTTCCATCCTGATCTTTGCAGGGCCCAGGGCAGCTTGTGAAACCGGATGTAGACTGTTTTACCTTTTTATAGAAGTTTCGTACCTCTTTTCTGCAAAAACATCTCTGCATCTCTTCGACTTCGCGTTGCTGGTGTTCTTTTTTCTTTCTCCTGAGTAGACGTTTCTCAACTTTCCTTCGCTCAACATAGAGATTTCTGGATGCTCTAGTATCTCTCTGGAGCCACGACTTGTATGCCTCCGTTTTGGCTTTGTTTGCCTGAGCACATTCGGAGTCGAACCAGGGGTTCCTGGGGGGTGGATGTGAGAAGCCCAATACCTCTGACGCAGCACTTCTTATGGCTTGTTGACATAGCTGCCATTGGTCTTCCGGGTTCATGTCATCAGTCGAAGGATTTCTCGCAAGCTCAAGGGATACGCGGTCGGCATAGGCAGCGGCGGTCTCTTCCGATTGAAGACGTCCAACATTGAATTTCCTAGGTGTAGTCGGTGTTCGCCTAAGAACTTCCATGGAGATCCGTACCCTAAGTTATGCACCGACTAGGTAGTGGTCCGAATCGATGTTTGCTCCTCGGAAAGTACGGACATTCATAATGCTGGAGGAGTGTCTTCCATCAATCACAACATGGTCGATTTGGTTGCAGGTTCGACCATCTGGGGATCGCCATGTGCCCTTGTGGATGTCGGGACGTGGGAATCGCGTGCTGCTCAGCACCATGTTTTTTCCCGCTGCAAAATCGATGAGCCTGAGTCCGTTGTCGGAGATGTTTATGTGCAAGTAATATTTTGTGGATATTACTTGCACATAAACATCTTGTGTATGAAATCAAAAAAAATTGATTTTGGGCGTGGCTTACGCCCACTTTTCATGAAAGAACGAAAAACAGGCTCAAAAATTTAAGGCACTTCCTATATTTAACTTAAACCTTTTTCCTTCCGTTCGTTATCTGAGAAATATATCTCTACATTTTCTTGTGTAAATTTTTTTCAATACGCCCACTTTTAAAGGCGTGATTTTGATAAAACACCTTTGTTCAGGTAAGATTGTTTAAAAACTACTTGATTCAGCTGTTGTTTTACACATATACCTAAATACTGATCAAAGCTCAGTTGGTGCTTCACATTTTTAAGACACGCCCACTTTTAAGGGGCGTTGACGTCAAAAGTTGTATAATGCATTAATTTGATAACGTTTTTTAACTATCGGTCGCAGTTTTGAAGTAAACAGATGAACACTTGGATTTATATTCCTTGGTTACGTAGCAGAGTGTGGTCCAATAATTGTTAAAAACACCCATAATCACTATTTCCATTCCAAATCTAATTTTTAAAAATTTAAGTTTTGTCTTGTTTTGTTCAAATCGATCTGCAAGAATAAAATTGAATGTCACTGAGCTCATAACAATTGCCTTGGCAATAAAACGTTTTAACTTTGGGCGTGGCGCACTCCTTTTTTTATTGCGCCAGCACTAATTGAACATCACACCGCATAAAATTAATGTTATTGAATTTTTTTCTGTCTGCTAAAGAAGAATTTTGTTTCTGAAACATCGGCTGTTTGCGGGAGGCAGACGCATGCATATACAAAAATATGGGGAATAGGAACAGTTCGTTGAAAACGTACTGTAGCTCTCGCTTATGTTGGATATTTTTTTTTTTTTTCTGATATTTTTCGATATTTTGTATGTCTTTTGATTTTTTGGATTTACTGTTAATGTTTTGATGTTTTTTTTTTCAATTTCAGATACAAATTCAGCATTTGCAGTTTTTAGACCTACATTTAAGAAATTCGTGATGCCTAGAAAAAATGAGAGACTTTCAATGACAATTTAAAATTACGTACAACTAAACTTTCAAATATACTAGAGATGAGTGAGAGTATGGGGATGGGATTAAAACTTTTAACATTGCTTGAATTCAGTTGATATTCGAGTTAAAATAGATTTCATTCCTAAGGTGGTGAAGGTTTAAAATTTTGTTGGGAATACATCGTGAAGGCAGGAAAGAAACTCATCATAAACTTATTTCTGCTGATAAAGGGGTCAACACTAAAAGAAAAAGTTGATTTTATGGAGGAAATTGTCAAATAATAAAATCGAAACCCCACTCAGAAAATTTTATCAAAATCATAGGACATGTTTTTTAGAAAAATACATTATTTAAATTTAGTATGACTATAAAAGCGGATAATTCTTAGCTTAATGTTTTTAATAGGCTAAGCTTACAAAGGTAAAGTGCAAAATTCTCGAACAGAAAAACAGAAGAGATGCGAAATACATTTTTTTAAGACTATAGGTAAGTGGCGTTCAAGTTGATGATATTTGCAAAGCCATCTTTGATTTCAATCTCGATCTCGTAACTCAGCTATGTTAGCGCACGAATACAGAATAAAAAGGGTATGACAATTCTTAAGGCCAGCATCATGGCGTCTATTTTAAAAAAGCAATGAGACTATAAAGATACCAACAATCTAGTCTTCTTCAAAAATTCATTGTTCTTCATATCAATTGCCATTGTAATTATTTTAAACCTCATTTGAGCATTCAAAGTCTTCTTAATAAAACTATCCCACTATAAAAATAAAACCTCCGCTTAACTTAACCAATCTGGCATTTGAATTTAATATTCATTAATTCAAGAAACATGCGTCAAACTGCACCAAACGCCATATGCTGGAAGTGGTGCTGCTGCTGCAGGTCTCCTCTTCGCATCTCCAAGTTGCAGCCTTCGCCACATTTGTGAACATCTCAAGAAGAATTTCAATTGTTAAGAAAATGATCATCGTATTGATTAGCACTCAATCGATTCCAATGTCGATGCTGTTGATAAAGTTGGTGCTGCGCTGATCTTCTTTCCTCCTACTATACTCCTATACACTGACGATACTTGAAACAAGCGCAGTTGCAAACAAATGCTACTCTCAAATGATGTTTAAGGCATCTCTTTTGTTTGGTCTTACTGCCATTTGTAGCTGCACGCTGATGAAATCAGTGTTTAGACCTTAAAAATAAACGAACCACCAGACAAAGTCTTGTTGGCTGCACACCTACAACTATCCTGTGTACCGATTGCTAGCTGCCAGAGTCTACCGAAGCTCGATGAGAAAAAAAAAATCTAACTCTGGAGGTTGAAGTAGGTTGAATTACTCCGAGCCGAGGTGCTGGCTTTGAGTTAACCTCTCTCTGTCTCAATATGCGATCAGATAGTTATGCAATCACCACCGGCTCTGGCTCTGGCTCTGGCTGTGGCATAATTTCTCAGCACACTATTGAGCACAGAGGGTACATCATCTTGTATCTTGTGGATAGGATTTTTTTTTGCTTCGTCTTTTTTTTGCCTGCTGTGTGGATACTTGTTCATGTTGTCTCCCTACTTGGGAGACCACCGCACCGCTCCGGCCATGGAGCATGCAACTCCGTAAAAAGTGGACAACGATTCTGGCAACTGGATTTGGTGAGGTACGTTCACCTTAATGCAAATGCTGCTCTGGGGCACTGTTACACGGCCTATTATAGAAAGTAACAGTAAAATTGGAACAATTCCGAGTGCCTTTAAAATAATTATAACTTATTGTGTATACAGCTTAAGTAAGGAATGCAGGCACGCATGCAGTGAATAGGGTTGGTTTTTAATTTTTTTTTTTAAATTTTCAACGACTCGACTGCCGTCGTCAATTTGAGCAAAAGATCAATCAATCGGGATAAAGACACACACACTCTTCGTGGGTAATTAAAATGACATAATAAATTCTGTGTGTGTGTCATTAATGGCGCGCAGTGTCACTATGACGCTGATAATTTTATCTTGAAGCATAAAATTGTGACAGATTGTTTTTGATTGGAGATTGGTGATAAAACGGCCGTGGTGTAGCGCTGTGGTGTTAGGATTTTGGTTGCAGATAATTAGATATACATAATTAGGGGCTCTTAGCGATTAAAGGACTACCGATATTTATAACTAAACTTCTCATACTTTCGTGTGACATTTCAGAAGATAATTTCCACTTACTTTCCTAACATAATTTACAATGACCCTAGACTTAATGGCTTAGATGACGAATTCCTAAAAGAAGGCCCCCACTTGGTAGCATGTAATTTGTTGCCACCCGTTAAGGCTGTTTTGAAAAAAATGAAACCTTTGCCAGGGAATGGAATGACGGAGTTATTATTGTCAAACTAACGAACAAAGGTGATCTAGGGAACTGTTATAACTGGCGTAGTTTCACCATTTTGTCAGAATTCGGAAGAAAAAGACAAAAATGGACGACAACAACAGAATAAGTAAAGCGTAGTCCTTTTGAAATCAATTTTCCAGTTGGAAAGTCCAGAAAAATTTCACTTATGAGCTGTTACATAAATATGCATGCGAGGCATTAAAATAATCTGACAACATCTGTGGTGCATATCAAGGAAACACAGCATTACATCCGAAATGAAATTAATGCAATCAGATGGGAAACAAAATTATTCGATATTTTGATTCACTGTTTAGTTGAGAAAGTTAGGACATTATAAAAATAGGTATTCACAATTTTATAATAGTATGTACGTGTAAACTATGATAGTGTCAAATAAGAGTTGGTTCCACCCAAGGTGAATTATTGTAACCCATATTCCTATTCCGCGTCCGAAGAAAAGAGGGCGATGAATCGGAACGAATATGAGAAAAAGAGTTGGAGACAAAACTGAGCCTTGAGGCTCACAAGAATTTATTTTGTGAATATCAGCCTTAAAACAATCAAAAACAACTCGAATAGAACAGTCCAAGAAGGATTACCTCCACCAAAGAAGAATGGTTTCAAGGAAACACGTTCCTCAGGCAAAGAGATAAGAAATAAAAGGAAATTAAATTGAAACAACTTAATTTAAAAAATGTTTGCCCTCAGATCGTCTCTGTATTTCTGTTCATTTTCTTATTTCAAAAATCAAAAACTTAAACATTACATATGTTAATTTAATTTTTATTAATATGTAATATCATTTCTTTAATAATTGTTTTAAGTAAAGGCAACAGCATAATCCAAAAATATTTTGGAAAATATTGCAGATCAATAACAAATCGGTGTAAGATTTGGACTTCAAGATGTACCAACTTAATTCAAGAAGGAAATGTGAAAGAAACATTTTTGGAAAAGCAGAAAATTCGAATCGAAGATTTGAAAAAATCCAGTTTCTTCTTCTAATCCCTAAATCCAAATCCTGTGTCTTATGCCGCATAGATCTACTATAATGTCATGAATCATGGTCTTTCATTACACGAGAACAACAATAATCAAGAGCTAAACTTCGTCTTTTTCCTTGTTTGTGAGCATGAATGCAAGAGATGACGTCTAAGAATAAATTATATTCACATGACAGTTTTTATCAAAGTTTCAAACCCATCGTAGATTTTAGTAAATGCTCGAAATAATTGGTTTGAGCCTCGACTAACGTTTCCGACGAAACAAACTATGATTTGCTCAATTCCCCCTCGGGGATAAGTTAGACGGTTGGCTATCTCATAGTGTTAGTTTGGCAACGTTCGTAAATGTTGTATTTGGTTTAAATAGTGAATTGTCAAAATTTATAGCGTTTGGACGTCCGCATGTGTTTATTGAATGAATTTAAAAATGTTTGGAATTAAAAAGTGATAAATTGTCAAAATTAATGAGATAAATAGCCGTGATCCCCTTTTCCTCTACAACTAAAACAGATACAGTATTTGAAACACACATGGGAATGTTTTTTTTTTTTTATTTTTAGTCAAAATACATTTAATTTCTATAAGCGGTTTTTGGTTGGTAGTTGATGGTTGATGGTTGATGGTTGATGGTTGATGGTTGATGGTTGATGGTTGATGGTTGATGGTTGATGGTTGATGGTTGATGGTTGATGGTTGATGGTTGATGGTTGATGGTTGATGGTTGATGGTTGATGGTTGATGGTTGATGGTTGATGGTTGATGGTTGATGGTTGATGGTTGATGGTTGATGGTTGATGGTTGATGGTTGATGGTTGATGGTTGATGGTTGATGGTTGATGGTTGATGGTTGATGGTTGATGGTTGATGGTTGATGGTTGATGGTTGATGGTTGATGGTTGATGGTTGATGGTTGATGGTTGATGGTTGATGGTTGATGGTTGATGGTTGATGGTTGATGGTTGATGGTTGATGGTTGATGGTTGATGGTTGATGGTTGATGGTTGATGGTTGATGGTTGATGGTTGATGGTTGATGGTTGATTATTGATGGTTGATTATTGATGGTTGATGGTTGATGGTTGATGGTTGATAGTGCAGATAGTTGATGGTGCAGATAGTTGATGGTGCAGATAGTTGATGGTGTAGGTAGTTGATGGTGCAGGTAGTCAATGGTGCAGATAGTTGATGGTGCAGACAGTTGATGGTGCAGATAGTTGATGGTGCAGATAGTTGATGGTGCAGGTAGTTGATGGTGCAGATAGTTGTTGGTGTAGATGGTTGATATTGAAGATGATGGTAGATGGGTAGATGGGTAGATGGGTAGATGACAGATGACAGATGACAGATGACAGATGACAGATGACAGATGACAGATGACAGATGACAGATGACAGATGACAGATGACAGATGACAGATGACAGATGACAGATGACAGATGACAGATGACAGATGACAGATGACAGATGACAGATGGCAGATGACAGATGACAGATGACAGATGACAGAATGACAGAATGACAGAATGACAGAATGACAGAATGACAGAATGACAGATGACAGATAAGAGATATATTTTAATTTGAATTTCAAAATTAAAACTTCAAAAAAAAAAACAGAAGTTCCCTTGCCAAAGCAATTATTTTCAATCGATTTTTTAAAATTAACAATCTAAAAAAAACATGCTCTTCATCCAGCCAGTTTGCGACAATACAAAATCGTTCTCATGGCTTAATTTTGCAAATTGAGCACACAACTCTCAAATTGTATATGTACATATATATGAAATCAGTCAATATCATATTTTTCGAAATCTTTTTTCCTCCCTACCTTATTTTGTATCCAGTTATTCAGTCATTCGACGGAGTCAGGGATAAATGTTTGATTAATCAAATCAAGGAACTCGCATGCGAAGGAGAGATAGGTTTGAAAATAATTCTGTTAATTTTTTCGAATAAAATGTGTGGAGTAAATAAATTGTTGCCTTGGCTTTGACTATACATACATACATTTCACAGTTGAAAATTGTGTAAATAATAAATTAATCCTTTTTTTTTCTATTTTAAATTATTGATGTGAATAATATTTTTTGAAATGTAACTTCAAAGCTTAAATTTAAAAAAAAAGTTGATATTCAATGTAAGTTTCAAAATTAAGATGATAGTAAGTTTTAACCAGAGTATATCTACCAATGAGTAGGGACACTCTCCACGTGTTTATTATTTGTTTACAATTTATACAAGAAATAGACAAAACGTGATGCGTCCTCTTTTTTTCGTAAGCTATTTTACGAAAGGCTAGGGATCAATACTTCTTGCCTGTTTTCACTTATAATAGTTCATTTTTTTAGGTTTTTCTTGTATTGGTTGATGTTCTAAGTGTGAGTAGAGTGTCCCTACTCATTTGTAGATATACTTTGGTTTTAACTAAAATTTAGTGTTTACGTTAAAAAGTTTAAAATTAAACACTAATTTTGAATAATAACTACCTAAACTGTGAGGGATATGTTACCGAAGAATGTTGAAAGAAACAAAGCCGAATCCCGTTTTCTATTATTACTTTATATTAATGTAGAAGGACCCCGACCCCATGCTATATGTGAAAAGCAGTCTTATTACATATTAAAATGTAAGTTAATTATCAGGATAAAATTATACAAAAAAGTGCAACATACTCCCGGGTGTTGGCCTTAAGTATTGCATTTATCGAAGAAAAAGATATTACATAAAGTTTTTGTATGTCCTTCACATAAATTAATAAAAAAATATGATAAACATAAATGAGAACTGAAAAATGTTCCACATACGCCCGAGTAACCCTCTGCACATTGTATGCATCTCAAACTCAATTTTTGTGTCTCTTTAGTTTACATTGTATCTTTTATGTCTGATGTGCGTTATTTTCTTTTTACAAAAACAATTACTTAAAATGGTAAAATATTCAATACAACTCTGCCAATAACAAATTTCATCAATTTATTTAAGTATAACAAATTCACAGAATTCTTATCTCAAAATTGGATCAAAAAAACAACTCATTAAGTCGCGCTTGTCGATATGATATGGCCTAGTCCCAGTCCCATTACAAGATATTTCAGCCACGATATTATAAGTCTTTTGTGGACTTATTTTTTAAACGATCTTGGTGACACCACAATTGGTTATGAAAAACACTCAGCCAACAAAGGTAAGTTGGACCCAAAGCTATGGTAAGGTATAGTTGGAGTTGGTGGTGCATTATGTGTTTCATACTTTTGCGATTTATGCTCCTTTTAACATGTGGGTTAACAGCGAGTTAACTTGGTCAAAATAGATACAAAAAAAATGAAAACTATTACTTTACTCTCTTCTTAAATCAAATAAACATAAAACTAGTTCAAAATATTGGCAAAAAATTATATGGCGACGTAGTAAAAATAGGCACGTTAGCGTTAACGTTTATGTATAGTGCGCATGTGCAGCTTGACGGAGATCCCATTCACACATCAGCATCCAGCATCCCAAAGTGGCTGAAATAAAATGCCCACCATACCAAGACCATCAACCACCACATGCTCTCCGCCGATATTACAACCACGCCACTGAGCCAGAGCCATACAGAAACGTGTCTTTTTTAATCGGAATAGGGGTGGGGATTTGAATCTTAGATTATGCTGCTACATTGAGGGGAAAAACTGAAGAAAAATGAATGAAAAACGAAAAAAATGTATCCAAAACGAAGAAAAGCATTAGGATGCATAGATACATTTAATTGAGGAGAGATGCTGCGGAGGGATGGCAAGTATTAGCACACAGATGCACAGCATTGCATTGCAATTTACCTTTTCATGGGTTTGGAGCTTGAATGTATCTCGATAATACACTAGTGCGTATTAGATACTTTTTTTTGTCTTTAGATTTGTTTTTTTTTTTCTGCAGATACATGCTGAACTTTTATCCTCCCCTAGATGTGTATGTTTTCGAACAGCAGCGAGAGACAGCAGCTATGGTGGCAGTTTTTTTGCATTGCAAGAATTTGAAAACTTCGCCTATATAAATGGTTTTGGTCATCGAAATTGGCATCAGTTCAACAGTTTCTTACAAACGGATTACATCGGGTTCAGAAGTTCCAGAACTCAAAGATCACCAAAAAGAATAATTATTCGTGTAATTTTGTTCGCTGTGTAAAGTGTGTGGTGTAGTACTTGGGATCGGTTTTCTTGTGTTGTATAGTTTAATATTTTGAAACACCTGTTTTTTAAAACAAACAAATCTTTAAAAACCAATATGAAGGTACGGAGTATTTTTTTTTCAATTTTTAAATTCTTTTCAAAATATCAATGAAAAGGACTATGAGCACTTTAAGTGTGATCTAATGTGAATTATTGAGTTGAAATGACTTTAAAAAAAGAAGTGATTTGTTCCGATGAATTGGCAGGAGAATTTATTCCTCAAGTCAAGTGATTCAATCCATTAATTTTCTTAGGAACTCCTGCTCAATAGTGAAATAGTTTTGAGTTTTAAGTGTGTTTGACACTATATGCTTTTGAGTTTAAAAACCAATTAGTTTAAATACACTAAAATTGAAAATATATTTGAATCAAAATTTGCAGGTACACTTTCGTGGCGTCAAAAAGTATCACTGTTCCAATCAGTACCTTTGTGTGTACCAAACAAGGTTCATTGGTACACAAAAACGCATATAAATATTCAAATAAAACGTTTTACTGATGTTTTTCAAACTATTATGGATCTTTTAAATTTAAATTGTTCTGTTTAAAAGAATGATTGCTTTAAAAATAATAATAATAAAAATAATTTTTAGATGTTTAAATTTTGTTGAGGTGACTCTAATCAATCCGTACCTACTTAAATGCCTAGCTGCACTTTTGACGTCATTCATTTTTCAATTTTCACAAATTTTAGAGTTACACTTTAAATCAAACAGGAACACGTTTAAAATAATAACAAATATGTTTAAAAACACTATTTTGTAGAACTTCACGTAAACGTTGCAGAATTAAGGTTTTATATGAAAAATTTAACTTTATTCGAGTTGAAAAATGTCACAGGGTCATGTCAATAGCCAACTCACATTTTGAAAATTATGAATTCAGAATGAATGAAAATTTTCATAAAGAATTAGGGAGTTGTAAGCCAAAATTAAATTTCACATTTCTTTAACGAATCACCAAAACTGGTTTAATGTCTTGCAAGTTATATACAGTAAGCACTAGAAACATGGAAACACTTATTTTTCAAAGCGAGGAAAAATTAAGGCATGTATTTATTACGAGTCTTCGATCTTGATGAAATTTGAAACGATTTATTCCTTAAACAATTTTTAAGCATCCTTAAATATTCATAAATATTCATTATAAAATCAAGCTGATTTCACAATAAATCTGCATATTTTAGATGACACTTACACGACCTTCAAACGGTTTTGTATTGCAGTGTTTTTAACTTCCTTTTTTTTACTCAAATATTATATTTTCTTTCACACTTTACCAAAAGGCAAAATTGGGAAATCCAAAATTTTCATATCCATTAAATTGGGTTTGCATATGAAATAGCTCAACAAAATGTACCAAACTATCATTACATTAACCATTTTGAAATACAAAATTAATAGATTTCTGTAATTTTTGAACACGAAAACATTGAATCCTGTTGAACTAGAAAATCCTTCCCAAATTTTTCAGAAACATTCTTCTTACCCATTTAAAAAATATTTTTGAAATTGTCAAAAAAGTCAATGTGTACACAGCTAAAAATATAAAAAAAACTGCTTTTATTACGCTCACTGGACAAGTTACAAAGTGTTAGCACGAAGACCTCGGGATTCGGGTGAAGTGGGGTTAACTCTCAACTATTTCTGTATAAGCCAGGACAAAAATGTACTTTGCTACCAACTCAAAACTAACACCGCCAATAACAGATTTTTTTTGACTTCTTATCTTAATAAAATATTTCGCCCACTTTCAGTACGTTATTGCCATCGTCCTGTTCGTCAGTGTAGCGCAAGCTATCCCAATTGAATTGGGTCATTATGGTGCACCAGCGCTGCTGTCACATGGCCCCATTCTAGGACACGCCGTTCATGCCGTTGCTCCCGAACCTGTGGTATGTTATATCAAAAAAATAAATTGAAACCAATTTTTTATTAAAAAAAAAAACAAAAAAAAAACAAAAATATTTCCCAGGCATATCCCAAGTACTCCTTCAACTATGGCATCAAGGACCCCCACACTGGTGACATCAAGTCCCAAGCCGAAGAACGTGATGGTGATGTTGTAAAGGGTCAATACTCCCTTGTTGAACCTGATGGTTCAGTGCGTACCGTCGACTACACCGCCGATGACCACAACGGTTTCAATGCCATCGTCCATAAATCTGCCCCAACGAAGGTCGCAGTTCCAGTTCTTGCCCATGGACCACTGCTTTCACATGCCCCAGCTGGATTATTGCACCATTACCGCTAAGGAGTCATTTTCAGCTCATCAAAAAAACTGACCGACCCAATTTAAACATTGCTTACTTTATGTGTGAGGATGATATATTTTAACGGCCACAAACTCTCATTCACTTTTATAACCGTTTACACGTTCATCAATCAATCATTGTAGATTTTATATCTTTTGTTTTTATTATTTTAAATAATAATTATTATTTTTATATTATATACTTCTTCTTTCTCGTTCGTGTATAGTGATGTAAGTAATTTTATTGTCTAATCATTTTCTTCTTCTTTTTTTTTGCATGAATTTGAAAGAGTTGTTGTGTCTAGACATTCGTAAGTGATATAAAAAATAGTGTCAAAAGAGAATCATAAACACCATCTTTTTCTCTTTTCTCTTTTTAACTTAACTTTTATCTATTTCATAATATCTACTTTTATGCGCGCGCGATTTCTCTTTACCACTTTTGTTTATAGTTCTTCTTCTTTTTCCTACTTATCTTCTTCTTTCTTTTTGATTATTATTGTGAATTTTTTCATCTTTGTTGTGTAATATTTATGTCACTTTGACATAAAATGCAAAAGACAAAAAAAAAAAAGGAAGATGTAGTCTTTACAACATTCTTTCTTCCTTCTTAGGCTAATCTTGCATCACCACCGATTTAGCAAAGATGGAAACTGACACTTTCTAGCAGTATTTGACAGCGGCTGTCATTTAATTGCAACTTTACTTCTCATTTCTACTATACTGTCGAGTAATTGTTTGCCACAAGCAGGATTAATTATTTAATTAACATTCTTTTCTATTGCGATGCGGGGGGCTTAAATGTAGAAAACTTGTGATAGTTTTTTTTGAATTTTCATAAATTCTTTGTCCAACATCTGTGCCGGTAATTGTGCATTAATAAGAAATAAAAAAATTGCTAGAACAACTTAAAGATTAATCAACTTCATAATTCGTTGAGAGCAAGTTTTCTTCAATTCTTTTTTATTAAATCATCGAGATTTACTAAACAATTTTGTTAGTGTTAATAAATTTGAATTGTCTTCTTCTTTTCTTTTTAGTTTGTTAAAAAGTTTTCAATTTTGTGTGTGTTTGTCTGTCTCAGCTAATTTGCAAAGAAATTTATTTAAATACTATTTTTTTTAATGAAAAAATTAAATTTTCTTCTTTATCATCTTCTTTTTAAATATTAATTTTTTTTAACATAAACAGCTTTTGTCTATGATTTCATTTTTATAATTTTTCATCTTCGTTTCATTAAAAAAATATTATTAAATAATATTGTATTATATACATATTTTTATATATTGTTTTCCATATTATATTATAATTTTGTACTTTTGCAATAATTTTCAATTTGTATATGCATTTTATGGAGGCTATATCTTAATTGTTTGTAGGACCAAAACTGTATGCCCGGTTGTGGTTAATAGACAGGGTGTGCCTTTTTTTCGTGTGTATTATGAAAATGTAATGTATTTTTTGTATTGTAAATAAATAAATGACTTAAAAAAAAGTAAAATGAATAAAAAATATTGAAAAAAAAATTACAACGTTTTTTGATTTTATGTCTCTGCTAACTAAACAAAAAAATTAGTTTTCAAACGTTCATAATTGAACAAAACTCACCGTTAAGAAATTAGTTTAAAAATATGCCAATAAATACATTTAACATAATGAACATCAAAATTTAGAAAGGCAACAGTTCAGCTTGAATTTTGATAAACAAAAACACCCTCTAGTTAGAATGAATTTGTTGAAGAAGGTGAATAAATACCAATTTTTGCTAGAAAAACTATGGAACCACTTAAAAAATTATAATAAATACGTTTTACTCATACTTTCAAGATATTATTTTACCAAGCTTTGAAAAATTTCATTTACCAATTTTTAACAGCCTCGGTGTTTCCCATTTTCATCCCCACATTGGACTTCCTTGACATATGGTTTTTGGCATTAGAAAAACGTATTATGAACAGTATTTTTTAGAGCTATAGAACTTTAAGTTGGCTGCACTGTTTTTATATTGTCATTAATTTTGTCATCTGATTGTCATGTGATTTATCTTTTGTTTAGTTTTACATTTCATCATGAATCGACTGACACCTGAACAACGCATGCAAATTGTGTAGATTTGTTTCGAATGGGCTCAGAACAAAATTGCTGTTGATCCCAATTTTCAAAAGAAAATTTTGTTCAGTAAAGCTCATTTTTGGTTGAATGGCTATTCCAATGAGTAAAACTTCTGCTTTTTGAGTGTAGATAATCCCCAAGTTATTGTTGAGATACCTTTACATAAAAAGAAGACAGTTTAGTGTGGTTTTTGTGTTGATGGAATCATTAGTCCTTACAGCAACTACGTTGCCACTTGACAGAAGACGGTGGTGGGGCTTATATGTTCGTGAGTTATTTTTCCATAAATAATATTTTTAACAGAAATTATATTTAAAAAACTAAAGTCGTTCAAGACTAGAAAAATGTTGATAAAAGGAAACTCAAAATTTCGGGATGTACAGCAAAAACGTTTAAAAAACTAGTTATCCTAACAAAATTGATTGATTGAGTATGTTCTTATGTATTTCAAAAAGGTGATTAAGCTCTTCAAAGCAAGCTATTAAGAATGAAGGCAGTTTGGTATTTCAAAATCACAAAAAATGTAAAACCGAACAAATAAAAAAAAAATCCAAAGCCAGGGTTTTCGTAAAAAATTAATCTTGAAAATAAAAGTGAAAAATAAAAGATATTCAACTATTGATCAAGAAAACTTTTGACAAAGATCCTTCTAGAATACTGTACAATGCGCAATGCGTTTTAAAGACATCAAGAAGCTCTTCAGCAGGAATAAATCTGATTCTTATAAAAAGAGAATGAGTTAATATCTTTTTTTTTGCTGTGGGGTGTCTTGATTGAAATATTCTTAGGGTGATATTTGGTTGTGGTTACTACGAAGGGTGGTGCTTCAATTCTTGATTCCAAATAGGTTTTTTTTAGTTGGGTACTGCCTCTTGCAAAGGAGTGACGAATCTTTCAAGAATAAAAACAATCAAGAAAAGTGAGTCTCAAGCACTATTGCTTCAGATCCAGAGGTAAAGTGTAAGACCCTTCCTTTCCTGTGAAGTCTCAACGCGCCCACATGGTGCAAGTCACTTGGCCTTTGCTCTATGGAGTTGTTTGTTTGAAGAAGATTAAATAAAGAACTATGTATGTTCGGATTATACAGCGATGTTGAAGTGCTCAGGTCATAATGTTGAAAATTATTGGATGGTTTAACCCTAAGGTGGCGCTAGTGATAGGTACAAATTGAAATAGTCTGCAAGAACTGTCTCGAAACAAGAGAACAGCGCTTGGAAAAAATCAAAAATCTGTATTCTTAACCAAAATAAAGTGCACGATTGGGTTGCACAAACTTCATCTAATGTGAGACAATTGTCTTGGGGCTTGACATTGTGAAAAAAATGGAAGGCAAAATCATATGACATTTTATTAATCACTTAAAAATCCGTAGTTTTTTTTTTTTGGAAAAAGCGAAGAATCTAATTTATTTTACTGTTTTGAATTTAAATTTTTTTTTCAAAATCGTTCGACCCGTTTTTTTCAAAAAACGTTTTTTTTTAAAACTTTTCGAAAACATATTCCAATTTTTATTTGAGAATGCGAATTTTTTTGAACTTTGTAGTTTGGATTTGGAAAATAAAATTTAAAAAAAAAATTCACTTTCTCAAAAAAGCTTTTTTTGCAATTTTGAAGAAGCAGTTTTATTTCGTTCATAAAAAATTTCATCGAAATAGTCAAATTGCTTACGAGAAAATCTGTTCTGTAAAAATCATTTCCATGGGAGGTATACCGTTATAAGACTTTCCCTGAAAAATCTATTTTAAACAAAACATAAAGTTTACACATAAAAAGTTTTATCAAAATCGTAGGAGCCGTTTTTAAGAAAAATTCGTTTTTCATATGGCAGGTATCGTTAGTTTTGGAGATAGAATTCTAATTCCAAAAACCCTTCTGTAGAAGATCATAGTAAAACTATGTACCAAGTTAAAAGCCAATCCAAAATCGGTTCAGCGCCTTACGCTGTAGGTAACTTATACAGACAGACAGAATTATCGGATCCACTGTTTTCGGCTTCTCTATCATCATAATGCCATTTTCGATTGTCCAACAAATTTTTTCTTACGAATTCATAGTTTGCTTTATAATAAGTAGTACCTATAATCACAAGTAAAAAGGGTCAAAGAAGTGAACAAAATCTTGGTACTTTTGAATATTTATCTTAGAAACAGTTTATTTCAAATCCAGTTATGATAACATCCCATAGTTAAACTTAATTTGAAATTGTTCTAAGTCGAAGATATTTACAAAAACTACTTGAATTTGAAAATGCCATTTAAGTATCTAATAGTAAGCAGCAATTCTTTTTCCAAACTAGATCGCTCTAAACAATTCCAAGTACCTTACAGTGATAATTAATTTGTGACTGTCTTTGGATTTTTCAAAGACTTTTTCACACTCTCATGAGTGTTCAAATAGTATCTATCACATTAGCTACTTTATTTGGGTATTCAGATCACAATTATCACGTACCATTTTAATTGGCTAATATTTCAGCTGATCAGGTAGTTGATGGGTGTACTGCCGAATTCGTTTCGAAGGAAGAAACAAGTGAATCTTCAGATTCCATTTATAACTTGAAGAACCAAGAAGTGCTTTTGAAGAAACATCTTTTAATTATGATTTGCCATTTATTTATTGTGAGTTTGTGTGTTCTTCTGTTTTATTTTCTAATATACAATGAACTACAAAGCTGTGAATCTAATTTAGATTCTCATCATGATCAATGATGATAGATTTGATAGTTTTTTTTTTAAACACCAAGTGAAAGACGAAATATAAATTTGAGCAAAAGATACTTTGTGATGGGTGTGAAATAATTAAAATTCCTCTTCTTAAAAAAATTAAGGGAGATGATGGTTTCATATGCGTGGTTTTAACCGAAAATTTTATCCGGTTTTAAGAAAAATGAAAAAAATCCCAAGTCATGGAAAGCCAATAATGCCAAGAGATTCAGTTATTAGTGTTCCACACTATCAAAAGAGTTTTCAAGTTAAAATCTAGTAAATCCTTAACATTAAACATTATTAAGAATCCTTATGAGCCGTTTCGCAACGAAAATAGCTGTATTTTAGTCCTACTTTTGAGCAGATTTCTTGTGCCTTTTACTTGGTTGAGTCTTTTGGATTTTCTAAACAGCAACAGCCACTTATTCCTTTAACAAACTTTTAGTGTTCTTGGCTTGATTGTTAATGTGTTGGACTGCAGTGACATGAAACAAATCCGTTCTCAAAGAGTAAATCCTTACATGACAAAATGCGTTTCTGTGTAGGTTTCCTCTATTTTTATAGAACACCAAGTCATTGGGCTTTGGGTCTTCTTTGAAGGATCGAAACAGCATTATTTTATTTAAATCTTTTTAAAGTCTTAAGTTACGTACAGACGATTGTAAGATATAACAATATTGTCAGATCTGTCAGTGAACAATTGTCCCAAAAGACTTACAACCGTATGAACTTACAATTAATTGTCAGACCTGATTGTTGTCGTCTGTACATAGCTTTACAATTTTTCATTTTTTGCTACTCAATTTTGTCTAATCTAAGCTTCACTATCGCGGTTAAATTTTCAATTTTCTTTTAGTTCATATTTATTGCGCCTAACTTTTTACATCAAGTTCGGACATCAGACTCTATGAACTCAACCGAAGTAGCCTCCCAGGCAGCTACTGATTTAGATTCAACAGCTCCCAAACAGACATCATACTTTTTTCTCAATCCAAAAGGTATGCTTCAAATATCGTTTATTCAACAGTGTACAGTAAGAGCACGAAAAAAGGCCCTGAATTTAATGATTTTTTTTTGTGCTTGACACAGGAACATATGAATTCGGCTATCACGTTGAAGATAAATCAACTGAAAACATTCAATTTCGAAATGAAACGAGATACTCAAATGGAACTGTCACTGGATCATATGGGTATTTGCGTCCTGATGGAAGGATGACAGTAACTAATTATGTAGCTGATAAAGAGGGATATCGAATCAAGAAAAAGTCAAAAAAGAACCGTCCATCATGTTCATCTAATATGACATCAGAAACAACATCGAATATAGCAACAACAACGGAGATTCCAACATTAAATCTTACCTCAGGAACCCTACCACCACTTCTTGTAAATGAAGTTATGGACAAATATCAAATTGATCTTAGACCAGACGCAAGTCCAAATGATATTCTTCATCCGAATATCTCAGATATTATAAATGGCAAAGTTTCAATGAAGACTGACACAAAAAATTCTCAACTCGGATTTGATGTTGTTCATAACTTTATACCGAACCATTTTCCAATTGTTCCTTTTCAGTTGCCAACAGAAGCACCGGGTAAGCCTGTGGATGATTGATTATTTTATGGGAAAAGGATGAATTTGTGAAGAACGGTTTGAATAGTAAGATCCCAGATGTAACTTCGTCTCATAAGTTCTAGATTTAATAAAATAAATTTAATTTTAAATAAATAATAAACACACAAAAATATTCGTATTATTTAAAATAAATAGTTTCTTTGTTTGGATTTTTGATTATAATTTTGAGGAGGTATTTTCCTTTTTCTTGGAATTGATAAAATTTGTGGGACCACCAACTTGAATTATCTCGAGTTCCATCGAAAAATAACAATTATTACATTATGAATTACTCTGTAAGGAAAATGTTTTGTTTAACAGTTCAAACTTGAATATCTTGTTTCCAATACCACCCAATATCGATTTCATCAAATTTTCTCAATGCACTTTTTATTTGTGCTCTCTTAATAAAACCCGAAACTATTATTGCGATTAATAAAACTTCATGTTGCTCTCTTATGACTTGATTTTACTCACTCATCCCCATAAAATCTTTTACAAAGGAATAAACGCCAAATTTTACACTGACTTTTTGGTTAATAGCTTTTCCAAAATTGAAGAAAATGATTTTTCTTCATTTTAAAAGTGATTGTCTATTTTTCTAAAAGAACGAAATCAAATAATTTTGACGTGAATATTTGGGCAGCACGCACGAAAAAGTGTCACAGTCACGTTCCATATCTGCTTTGATAGCCTAAAAAGTCGATAAAGTGGGAGAGGAGTGGTTGGGTGGTTGGTGATTGTAAGTGGTGGTGGGGTGGCAGAGGAAAAACTGTCAAAAATAATGGGTGGTTCGTTGGTGGCTGTAGGTGGGATGGGTGCTTTGTGTTGGGGGGTTTTAGTTTGGTTTGGGGGTATTGTCATAATGGTGGGTGGTTGGTTGGCAGTGGGTGGGTGAGTGGCAGGTGGTTGTATATAGAGTGGGTAGTTGGATTTGTGGGGAGTATTTGGTGTTTGGGTTAGTTGTCAAAAATAGTGGTTGGTGGGTGTGGGTGGTTGGTGATGGTTAGGAAGGGGAATTTATAGTGTGGGGGAGATGAAAATTGTAAAAAACTGTCAAAAATGGTAGGCTGTTGGTTGTATGTGGGGGTGGGAGGTTGGTGTTTGGCTGGAAGGGGTGGGGAAAAAAAATTCAAAAATGGTGAGTGGTTGTAGGTAAGTCGGGTGTTTGGTGGTTGAATACAACCTACTTATGAACTGTTTTGTGAACTGGTTATCACGTAAACTTATCGTCCGTATACCAACTTTACAGACAACCAAGATTTTTTTTCAAAAGACCCGCCTTTTATAAATTAATTTCATCTCAACGCACTTGTCATTTGTCGAACATCACAAAATTACATTATTTTAATAAAGTCAAAAAAAAAACCAGCCAATTCTTAAGAAAGTTTCTTCACATGATTTTTTTTTCTTCAAACTTAACAAAAATTATTCATCAATCTGCCAAGTGCGTGTGGTTAGTGTTTACTTTGGCATAGACCCTCTAAATGCCACTTTTCCATCAATTTATCACCTCCGCCAAAATGCGTTTAAATTAACAAAAAATAACACTTTCATTCGAATCACGTTTGACAGCTTACATTGGTTTTGAAAAGTAAAACCAGTAAATGCGTCGTCCATATGTGTCTTGTGGCCATTTTTATCACCCAACAAAATCTGTCACTCGGCCAAAATGAAATCGAGTGCAATGTGAATGCTAATGCCTGGGCGGGTCTCATCTCATCTTGGACAGTTGAGGAACACTTTAAAACTAATTTTCTTCTTCCTTAATCGTCAGCTCTTAAAATATGCAGCTTCAGCATTTTGAGAGATCAAATTACGTTATGGAAACACACATCATAAACGGAATCGTATCGCAAAAGTATCTGTGAGTTCGTTTTCTTCTTCGAAATGAAAGAAAAAGAAACGGAAGATAAACCGAAGAAATATCGAGGAATTAACCCGTCTGCATTGTTCAGATTCCAATTTTTTTTTCCTAATGGTTGTTGTGTTGAAGTAGTAGTCTGGAGCTGAAAGTGAATCTTCTCCAGGCGCAGCAGAGTCTGTCGATCTGAATCGTAATTTGTTAGGGGCTTTCCCCAGATTTGCATAACTATAAAGCATTTCATTTGTAATGCTCTCGACCAGATGGATGATGAGGATACAGATTAGCGCACTCTTGGCCATGTAATGAACGTAATGAATGTAAAAAGTAAGACATCCGGACTTGACTGATGGTATGCAAGTGCATCTTTGCAATATTTTTTCTTTCGAGGCAACTGAGAATGGAAAGATGTTCGCATCAGAGTGAAGACTGGGCTTATCGGCGGGAATCTTTTGATTCGGACGGGCTATTAAGTTTATTTTGTATTTTTAATTTGTTTATAAAAATAGTTTAAACGAATGCATACGAATCTTATCATGAGCGATTAAAAAGGTTGGGAAGGAGATATAAATGATGAACTATCTTTGCTAGAGGAGATCGGAATCCAATGTGTTTCTCAAAGAGTTAGATAAAAAAAAGGAAAAAAGAGCCGGTGACAAAACTGCGTCTTGAGGCACACCAGAATTTATTATGTGAATATCAGCCTGAAAACTATAGAAAACAATTAGAATAGAACATTCCGAAAGGTAATCCATTAACCAAAAAAGAATGGTTTCATCGAATTTAAGTATAATAAGTCCCACTTCGCTTAGAAAACGCATAAGAACAAAATATCAAAAATCTAAAAAAATCAAAATAAAACAACTTAAACTTTTAAAAATATGTTTGCTTTAGAGCGTCTCTGTTTTCCTGTTCATTTTATTATATCAAACATTAAAAACTTGAACTTTATTCACTTTTTTTTAAATTAAATTGTTTCTAGGCAAGGCAACAGCATTAAATGAAAAATATTTTTGAAAATATTGTAGATCAAAAACAAATCGTTGTAAAAATTCGGCTTCAAGATGCGCCAACTTAATTCAAGAAGGAAATGAAAAACATTTTTAGAAAATCAGAAAATTCTTCCGGAACATTTGAAAACGTGCAGTTCCTTCGATAAGAATCCATAAAGCCAAAATCTATGCCTTTTGCCGCATAGATGTATTTTATGTACAGAGATCTCAACTCCAAATTCGTTGTAAGAACTCACTTCAAGACCACACCAAAGAGTTCAAGAAGTAAATATGAAAATCAATACGGAAGATTTGAAAACATCCAGTTTCTTCTTTGTTAAAAATCCATAGGGCCAAATTCTGTGTCTTAAGCCGCATAGATCTATAATGTCATGAATCACAGTCTTTCATTTCCACGAGAACAACAGTAATTAAGAGCTAAACTTCGTCTTTTTCCTTGTTTGTGAGAATGAATGCAAGAGATGACGTCTATAAATAAAATATATTCGCATGACAGTTTTTAACAAAGTTTCGAACCATTCGTAGATTTTAGCAAATGCTCAAAATAATTGGTTTGAGCCTCGACTAACGTTTCCGACGAAACAAACTATGATTTGCTCAATTCCCCCTCGGGGATAAGTTAGACGGTTGGCTATCTCATAGTGTTAGTTTGGCAACGTTCGTAAATGTTGTGTTTGGTTTAAATAGTGAATTGTCAAAATTTGTTGCGTTTGGACGTCCGCATGTGTTTATATAATGAATTTAAAAATGTTTGGAATTAAAAAGTGATAAATTGTCAAAATTAATGAGGTAAATAGCCGTGATCCCCTTTTCCTCTACAACTAAAACAGATACGGTATTTGAAACACACATGAGAATTTTGGAATGTTTTTTTTTTTAATTTTTAGTGAAAATACATATAATTTCTGTAAGCGGTTTTTGGTTGGTGGTTGATGGTTGATGGTTGATGGTTGATGGTTGATGGTTGATGGTTGATGGTTGATGGTTGATGGTTGATGGTTGATGGTTGATGGTTGATGGTTGATGGTTGATGGTTGATGGTTGATGGTTGATGGTTGATGGTTGATGGTTGATGGTTGATGGTTGATGGTTGATGGTTGATGGTTGATGGTTGATGGTTGATGGTTGATGGTTGATGGTTGATGGTTGATGGTTGATGGTTGATGGTTGATGGTTGATGGTTGATGGTTGATGGTTGATGGTTGATGGTTGATGGTTTTTGGTTGGTTGTTGATGGTTGATGGTTGATGGTTGATAGTTGATGGTTGATGGTTGATGGTTAATGGTTGATGGTTGATGGTTGATGGTTGATGGTTGATGGTTGATGGTTGATGGTTGATGGTTGATGGTTGATGGTTGATGGTTGATGGTTGATGGTTGATGGTTGATGGTTGATGTTTGATGGTTGATGGTTAATGGTTGATGGTTGATGGTTGATGGTTGATGGTTGATGGTTGATGGTTGATGGTTGATGGTTGATGGTTGATGGTTGATGGTTGATGGTTGATGGTTGATGGTTGATGGTTGATGGTTGATGGTTGATGGTTGATGGTTGATGGTTGATAGTTGATGGTGCAGATAGTTGATGGTGCAGATAGTTGATGGTGCAGATAGTTGATGGTGCAGATAGTTGATGGTGCAGATAGTTGATGGTGCAGATAATTGATGGTGCAGATAATTGATGGTGCAGATAATTGATGGTGCAGATAATTGATGGTGCAGATAATTGATGGTGCAGATAGTTGATGGTGCAGATGATTGATGGTTCAGATAATTGATGGTGCAGATAGTTGATGGTGCAGATAGTTGATGGTGCAGATAGTTGATGGTGCAGATAGTTGATGGTGCAGATAGTTGATGGTGCAGATAGTTGATGGTGCAAATAGTTGTTCAGATGACAGATGACAGATGACAGATGACAGATGACAGATGACAGATGACATATGACATATGACAGATGACAGATGACAGATGACAGATGACAGATGACAGATGACAGATGACAGATGACAGATGACAGATGACAGATGACAGATGACAGATGACAGATGACAGATGACAGATGACAGATGACAGA
The DNA here is from genome assembly GCA_916050605.2 of Platycheirus albimanus. NCBI lineage: Eukaryota > Metazoa > Arthropoda > Insecta > Diptera > Syrphidae > Platycheirus > Platycheirus albimanus. The sequence goes on along the minus strand of OU696698.1, from coordinate 88,813,110 downwards.
TGTCATTTAAATTTTTATTTGAATTTCGGAATTAAAACTTCAAAAAAACAGAAATTCCCTTTTCCACTGATGTTATCGATTTTTTTTAATCGACAATATACAAATTAGTTTTCATGCTCTCTGGGACAAAGATCAATACATTGATTTTGAAGTTACATATATGTACATGTCCCACTGCTGCTAGTCATAACTCATAAGTCCATAAAATAAATTGTATGAAAATGCATCCCAACAATATTTTCTTATTTAAGAAAGTGTGGTATAGTTTACTAAACAGCCAAGCAAGTTGGCAAGCAGTTCTCTTTGCGCATATTGGCAATGGGTAATGAATTATGTTTTGGGATACTATCTCCCATGTTCTTTTACAACCTTGGCTCATAGTACCTGCGCAAAAGCAATTAATACGGGACTTTGTTTTGAAACTCGTTATATGACAACTAATGCCTCTTCAAAGCTTAAGACTTGTGTTCCGTTTTCAATGAAAGAATCCCAATTTCATGGAACAACTATGGACCAATATCCCCTGTAGTGTAATATGAGTCTAGAAGGGACTTTGTCCCAAGAAGTTATGTGTGTGCACCACTTAAAGATGGTAACAAGAACTTCGCTACAATTAGTCAGGACATCTGCAAGTCCTCAGTAAGTTGTGGCCCATTAGATGCTTCTGTTTCTAATTAATTAAGAAACACTTTCTTTGCAACACATAGTTATGTCCCTGTGCAACACCTCCTCAAATTCCATAAGCCACAAGCTCTTATGCCACAAAAATGAAAAATTTTCACGTTGATTTCCCACATTCCTTGTTGTGATTATTAAAAACCTATTATGCATTATCATTATTATGCTAATATTATGTAATTAAGAAACACTCTCACATTACGCTACTATAGCTGTTGGTAGTTGGCAACAGGCAGTTGGCTCTAAACTCTTAGCTTTACTTTACTTCCATTCACCTTAATTAGACTATACGAAAATAAATGGCAATGTAAAGCAGTTTGCGTGTGTACGACGACGCTCCATTGAACACACGTTAGTCTGGAGCACTACTATATTGCTGCTGTTGCTACCGATGTGCATTTGGAGCACCGCACTCCTCACAACCGGCACTCCGAACAGGAGTACTTACATTCCTGCAATCTGATTTTGCAAACAAAAACAAAAAGTTCCGTCTATTGCTTTCTATTTCATTGTTCGAAGCCTTTATAGCCATTTGTGGTCAAAAAGTAACCACAAGACGTTTAGTCTCAATATCTAGCTTCAACTCTCAGCTTCTGCTATCCATACTATTCACAGAGACAGTAATGTACTGCGACTGAGATATATATATTTAAATCCTCAGAGATCCCTTTATTTGCTTCATGATCAGCATCAGCTGGCGCGCAGCAGCGTAGTGGTGGCGGCGGCGCCACAAATTGCTGGCCAATAAATACATTTTGGCCTAGTAGCAATAATTTTTACGATCTGGGTAACGAGGTACCAAACAGCAAACACATTTCGTATACTCGTACCAGCTGGTAGTTTATCTTGGAAAAGATATTTCCTGATTGCCATCCATTATAAGCCAATATTGTCGAATGTCGACAAAATCTTACTTCTTCTTGAATTACTGATAGACACTTGGCAGAAATTTATTTCAAATTGATATGTGTGTGTGCTCTACAGGGTGATCAAAGAGGTTCAGAAATTGTTGTAGATGAATTTTAAAAAAAAAAGGAACACGAAAAACTAATCCCTCACACACCGTTCATTTAGAAACATAAAACAGTTCTCAGAATGTGGGATTTTTGTCGACAAAAGAAGGAAGAAGCGCACTGACATGTTCTTGAATTTAAATCTTTTTTAAGTTTATCGTTTAATAGGGGAAGACTGATACAGTTACGCAGTTTCAATTTTCCGGATCTTCATGTGAAGTTATGCTATAAAAGTAAGGTTACATCGTATCCAAGTGCTGCGATACCTTTTGTAGAAAGAGCCTGTTAAATCAGCCGAAAATTAAAGCATTCGTTTGCTAAGCTTTGGAAAGGACAAACCAATAGTGTTGACAACATTTTAACTGCAAACAGAAAATTAAATTTTATTTCATAACAACTCATGGAAAACGGTGCTAAAATGAGCTAAAGCATATTATTTGATGTCCTTGTCAATTTATGACCTTCTTACAACAATCAATAAAACCGGATCTCCGTTATGTAATATCAGCCAAAAACTATTAAATCCAATTAAGTTCAATAAATTCAAAGAAATGTATCAGACAAACAGTTTCAAAAAAATCGTTCCAGCAGATGTAGCGAAATTTAGTAAAAACTCAAAAACATAGATTTCCCTTTTTTAAAATCAAATTAAAAAGGAATTAGTTATGCTAAGCCAAGGAAGATATACATATAAGAACCTGTCAAACCAAGTTTCACGTATGTATATTTGGGAATAAGCCATTAAACCCTGATTTCGATTATCAACTTTAGAGTGAAAAACTAAAATACTACATTAAAAATGTTATCAAATTCGTTACAGCCATCCAACTAATTTTAATCGCTTGCCAGACTTTAAAAAGATTTTAAAGGAAAAACTCCATATGAATTTTTGAAGCTTGACGAAAATCGGTCAAGCGTTAAGGCTGAGGGAGGTGTGGCGATAGTTTGGACTTCCCATCATCGTTATATCTTTTTTGATTAAAGCCTAAATTTTTGTTTGCGCAAAAACATTTTTTTTTATTTTTGAACTTTGAGCCGACACTTGTTTTATTTTAACCTTTAGACTTAAAGCTGGTAACTAAAATTGTTTATGTCTGTTCAATATCCGAAAACTCTCCGGAATTTCTTATTATTTTTAGGTAGGGATAGTAGGTGCATTTTCAAAAACTTCGTAAAAAAGGTGTCTCAGGTTGCTTAGGCTATGTATTTTGAAAAAAAAATACTATCTAGAAAAATCTTTAATTTTCTTAAGAGTTTCTTGTGAAAACTAAATATGAAATTATATTTCATTGCTTATTTTATCTATCTAGGAAAAAAAATATTCAAAATCGTTCGATTTTTTTTTTAAACTTTTTAAAAAATATTTTAAATTTTTTTTGAGTATGTCATTATAAAAAAATCTTAAGTTTTCACCTGGAAATATTATTAAAGAAATTCAATTTTTTTTAGAAAATTATTAAAACTCGAAAAAAAACAAGTTAGAACCATTTTCGAGGAAATCATACTTTTTGTTTATGATCGTAAGGCAGGTACCGTTATTTTTCGACCTAGAGCAAAAACGAAAAAAAGACAGACAACGGATTTCAACGGACGGATTTCCCAGACAAACTTTTTTCGACTTCTCCATCATTGCAATGTCATGTGTGATTGTTATCTCAAACCTTTTTTTTTTTGCACGAATCCATAACTTGCCTAGTCGCAAGTAAAAATACTGCACGTGGCCTTCTACGGCTGAATTTCACTTTCAATTTTCGCTAACACAACCCTATATGGGCATGGGCACACCTTTTAAAAACCTCCGAAACCCGAAAATACTACTTCGAATCATGTGAAAGATTCATAGTCAAGAATCCATTCTTTTTTTGAACAGTTGTATAATGGAAAGTCGGGTAAGTAGATTGAATAAGTTCTTATTGAACAACCTAATTGGAAGGTGCAGACTTTTGTTATGGACAGCGGCCTTCTTTTAAGAATTTGAATGTTACCACTTACCAATTGTAACAAATGAATTTAACATAAAATAAAAAATAATAAAAAAAAACATTTATTTTTTTTCAATGAAAACGCTGCCCTTAAATGAAGACCTCATCACAAATTTATGAGAAACGCACCTCGCTTATTTTAGAATTTATGAGCCAAAGCTTAATTTTTCTTAATTGACGACATGCTTTGATTAAATTTGTCTTAGGTGGTGTGAAAATTCTTTTTTTTATGATTTAAATTTTTCTCAAGAAGAGTTTATATTTTCAAGCCACCTTCAACTAAGTCTTAAATCAAGTTTATACAAATTTCAAGCTTAATCTAATATCATTTTAACTAAATATAAAAACCAACAAAAGAAACTGTAACCCTGTGACTGACAAAAAATTGGATTAATAATGATCAATTGTGTGACTTACGTAACCGCATAGGGGTTCAACAGTTTTGTGGTCTTGCAGACTAGTTTTGGCGCATTGTGGTCCGTGTTAAGAAAACCAATCCACAAACTTCCATCACTCATAAAGTACCTCGCTGGTTATTTCGAAAAATCATTTCGGACATTCCTAGTAAAATTGTAACAACAACAATCACTCAATCAAGGCATGAAGTTTATGCGATGGTTTGATTGCTGCCGCTGGCGCTGGTGCTGCTGCTTCTGTTGCAGAGTGCAGCAGGTGTTGATTCTTAACAACAACTACAGTAGCCACAATCTGTAACCACTAAACACCAACAACAACAACAACAACAACAAACATCAACTAACTGTATGTAAATATTAATTTGTGGTTAATTGTATGAAATTAAACTTACATAACCTAAAAAAAGTGGTTCGCTGGTTTTGTCTCGCCTCAGAATAACAACGTGTGTCCAGAATAATTGTGAGTTGTTGGAGTTGCTGAACAAAAATAGTCGTTTAAAAATGTTTGAAGTGCCAATGAGGCATGCTAGGCTAGCTTGACGGTATTTCCGTGAGCATAAGGTGCACTTATTGTGGGTTACTTTTGTATCCATCTATATCTATCCACTATTGGACATATGTATTTTGGTTTGGTTGCTGGACGTGGTATAAGTCATTGCTGCGGTTTCTTTGGATTCAGTGCTCCTGCCTGGAGTATCGATAAATATGGGTTCAATTATTTTAATTGTATTAGGTGATTATAGAATGGGCACACGTTTAAAAGATCTACGGCATTTGATTCCTGAAATTTGTATCTATTGATGCAAACTATATAATCTCAGTGCTACAACCTGTCGACGCAATATATTTGCAAATTTCGGTTTTTAGCTTAATTTAATGTTTGTTTATTGGGTTGAAATTAATTTAAAAGTAAAACGAGAACTGAAAGGTAAAGCAAAATAAATTGCGTTTTTTGCTTTGGCTTTGTGGATATTCTGAGATATCGTCCCAATAAAAAGAAAATTGAGAACATTTGGGATCGTTATCGATGACTTTGAGTTCATCACTTTTTTTTTTTTTGGACAATTAAACATAACATTACGATGATGCCTAAAAAAGTGCGGGTACACAAATTCTGTTTGTCTGTCTGTCTGTCGATCTGTTTGTCTGTTTGTATCGGCACCTACAGCCTAAAACGGCTGGACCGATTTGATTCGAACTTGGTACACAGTATTATTATGACGTCATACAGAGGGATTTTTGGTATAAACATTCAAACTCTAAAACTAACGGTGTGTAAACCTTGTCAATGAAAATTCATTTATCTCGAAAACGGCTTCTACGATTTTGATTAAACTTTCTGAATGGTGTTTTTTGTGTAAATTTTATATTATGGTTGGAATAGATCTTTCAGGAAATGTCTTGTAACAATACCAATACTATATGACCGATTTTTTCAAATCAGATTTTCTCGTCAGACATTTGACGGATTCCGATGAAATATTTAAGGTCGAAGCCCTTTTATAAACAAAATAATGTTGGTTCTTCAAATTTTCAAAACACATTTTCTTCAGTTTTTAAAAAAAGTTAATATTTTGTGTTTATTTTATTTTCCAAATAAGAACTACAAAAATTTAGAAATCCGCATTCTCAAACAAAAAAAAAATGTTTAAAATGTTTTCGAAAAGTTTTTCAAGCCGTTTTGTAGAAAATCTGTTCAAACGATTTAAAAAAAATTCTTAAAATTTATAACAGTAAAGGGAATCAGATGGTACTTCCTTTTTTCAAAAAAACGTTTTAACTAGTGGTTTTTTTCATATTTACTTCCGACCCTTTTTCACCTGAAGCTATGTCGACTGGACTAATATATGACTAAAAATATATGTATGAAGGTTTAATATTTGGTGAAAGTCCAACAGTTCCCACACTGGTGAGGTAATTTTGGTACTTTATTTACATACATTGAGATAAGTGAAGATCCTTAAATAGAACCCTGTGGAACTCCGGTAGATATTTGTTAAAAATTCGAAATTTTACATACCAGAACAACTTTTTTCGAGATGTAAGAAGAAGTTAGTCCTAGTGGCTTACGAATTAATATTGACAATTATTTTAAGCGTCCATTGCCAGAAATTTCACGCTCGTTGTGTTTGGCCTGGATAAAAGTAAGATTTTTTTGAGGTAAGTTAAAAAACAAGCAGTAATATCAGATTAGAACTTACAGCAAAAGATTTTATTTAAATGAAGCGCCCAACTACAGCTTTGTTCTGAAAAAATGAATATTGAAAAGCCACTATTACACCAAAATGTCCGATAACTGCTCTGCAAAAAAAACTTTCAATGGAATGAATAAATAATTGCGGGATCGATGCGATAAAACATACAATCAAGTTCCTAAACACTGTAGCTAATACCTTTGCTTCTGAATTTTTTCAAGTTTTTAATAGATTTTGACCACTTTAAGAAATGTTTAGGAGGCACTGGAACCAGTAATCTTAAGCCAGTTGAATTAAACGAGCAGCATTGTTACACAAGCGAAAATATTCTTGGAACTTATCAGAAAAAATAAACAAATTTTTTAACCGGTCCCTTTCCTAAAGGTTGCAACAGAGATTTCTTTGGCATTCATTAAACGGAACAGAGATTCCTTAAAGGTTGTAGTTGCCGAAATAAATTGCACACTGAGCTTCTTTCAATGTTAGGATGAGCTTTAATGAGATTGGAACCAATGCTGTTATTTTAGCTGACTTGTCATGTTCATTCAAATAATTTTTTTTTCACGCTTTCATGGAGAAATTCAGCTCCCGAAAATAATTACCTGGAATCCTTAAAATTGGCCAACACATCGAGTATGCTTCAACTCTGCTATGCAGGTGTCATTGATATTTCCCTGGCCTGGTTTTGTAAAAACTCAAAAAAAAAAAAACTTAATCCCACGGACGACCAAAGAGTCGACGGCTAGCGACATGACGATCTCCTTTCTGCCGCTTCATTTCAAATATAAAAACAAGACCACCGCATCTGTGAATATAAAAAAAAAAACCCCGAACTCGGTTCGTTAAATTTTTCCTTTTCTGTCCCACTAAATCAAACAATCATGTCTACGATTTTGTGACACAATTGTCCCGCTGAATTACACATCTTTGTGCAACCAACAACACGAACAACACGAAATTTCAAATAGACCAAAGAGTTCTCTAAATTCACTTGTCCATTAAACAGACAAGGATTGAAGTGAAATCCAGGTCCCAAGCAGCGCATATATGCGGCTTTCAGAGGAACATACATGAACCTTTGAGCTGCGCGCTCTATGCTCGCTCATTGGTATGACCAAAGTGGCAGTAGTGATATGAACTGACACTAGGAAATTGTTATGTGATCCAAATTGAATTGACTGGACTGGACAGTGGAGTATATTTTTCTTTGTAATGAAGTGTGTGTGGGAGTCCTACTCACCTAGTCTCAGTGGCGGCTGCCATCGCAGCAACTCAATACAACTCCAAGTGATGGGAAACTTTTGCAATAAGACCCAAGTGGCTCTGGCTATGATAATAATTGGGTTAAGTAAGAGACCAGAAAGTCGAGCGAGAGTCGTGGTTAAAGAAGGCTTAAGAAAACATCTAACTCAAGCATGAATGATTTTTACACGTTTTTTTATTGTTTTTGTTATGATTTTCATCATGAAAATAATTTCACTTTAAAATCAATTAACCAGAAAGAAAATTATGTGGTAATTTCTTAAGTGCGGTTTCACTTTGCGAATTTAGCCGGGAGATTATGATTAAATGAGATTTCATGTAGCTTTTAATGAAAGCATTAAAATTAACAGCAACAAGGTTATTGGGTAACGTTAAACAGGGAAATGCTTTATTTCGAATTTTGCAAAATAAAGGGCAGTAAAAGAAAAGTTATGCAATAATTTTATTTTATGTTTTTAAGGTAATAATTATTGCTAAATGCTATAAAAGGGAAAAACCATTAAGCTTAGGTACTTTTGTTAAAACTTAAACGAGGTTCCAATAGTATTGCTCAGCTACTACATATTTTTAAGACAAAATTGCTTAACAACCTAAGGCTCGGTTACAGTAATGAAAAGTCTAAAATTCGCTATGAAAATAATTTTTCAGGTAATGTTAACATTTTTTGAGTTTGGATTTTTTTTTTAAACGATCACGAGAGAAACATAAAAAATAAAGCCAAGTTCCCACAAAGTTCACGAGAGGTTCGCACGAATTTGTTCTAAGGTGTGACAGTTGTTGTCCTGGATTTTGAAAAAAAAAAAGAAAATTTTCCGAAACTAAAATAAAATATTTATACTGATTTGAGATTAAAAAAAACTTAGAAATTTTATTTTTTGGATGAATTTCAACTTTTGAGCATAAAATTTTCAAGATCTTTGGAACGGTTTTTTTAAAAGTTTTGTTTGAAAAACTTTCTGAAAACACTTCTCAAAAAAAAATCATATACGCCAACTCATAGGTATTCAATACTGTACATACAAGTAAAATCATTTTTAAAAAATAGTCCAGTCAAATGGTAGTTTCATGTTACAAAAAATATACAAATGGATTTTTTTTGATTCCCATGTTTTTTGAGTCGCCGAATCTGAAGAAATCCAACAAAATTTGCTGGTGCGTTTTGGGAAATCCACAAAAAAACCGCGAAATTTTCGCACTTTTTTCGGTCGACACTTCAACGTAAGTTTAGGAACGCTATTATGACGTCATATATTCATAAATTGTAACTAATTTGTATTAAAGGAACGCCTTTTTGTTGACTATTGTTAAGAATCGTTGACTATGGTTAGAAGACGAACGCACGAATTCGGTTTGACGTACGTCATTTAGAGAAATAAATCGATCTGAAGTGCCCGTGTTTCGAAATTATTGTTTCGATGACTCTATTCAGAATGAAGGAATGGAAAAAATCTATGGTTTATGTGTTAATGAGAAATATGAAAAAAAGTATTGAGACTTCGATTCAAAAAATTAAAATCACCAAAAACGAAAAATATCGCCTTTTTTAGGGTACATCGCCAAACCGATTTTCGTGTTGCCAAAATAAATTTAAAATCGCCCGTTTGGCGATAAATCGCCACATATGACAAGCCTGGTGGCTGCTGCTATTTAAAATTCAACCCCTTTTTAATTGATGTGCATTCAGAGTTGTTACCAGTGTTTTTTTGGTAACTCGTTCAGCTTTCTTTTCTTCGGTTTCTGCTGATGAGCTTTTGGTTTTAGAGCTTTAATTTTTTTTAAGATTGTTGCTTATTTAAAATGCTTACTACGGAAACGCTGCAAGAGCTTACTATCTTCTCTGTACCGCCGATTTATGTAGAACAGAGTACCTATAGTTTTCAAAATACTGTTGGTCAAAGTTCTGTTTTTGTTTTTTTTTATAAAAATTCTGTGTGGTCAAAATTCTGTTTCTCCAAAAATCTGTTTTATAAGATTCTGTGAATGCAAAATTCTGTATTTCGAAATTATCTATGTGCAAAATTTTGTATGACGAAAATTCTGCTTCTGAACACTGAAATTCTTTCCAAGAAAAATAACCATTTCCGTAAACAATTTGTTGTGAGTTTATTAAATATTTATACAATGAAAACCAAAAACAGTATTTGCACAAACAGTGCGCACTTTTTTACATTATCAAAACTAAAAACAGAATTTTGAAAGCAGACTTTTTTCGTTCAGAATTTTGAAATGCAGAATCTGTGTTTCAAAAATTCTGTAAATCCACTATTCGGCTTTTGAAAATTGCAAGAGCAAAATTCTGTTTTGAAATTCTTCAAACCCTTAAAGAGAGTTATTATGTATCTGTCAAAGAATTTTTATTCAATAAAAAAAAAAAAAATACAAAATCTATCATTGACAAAAAAAAAAAACTTAAAATTAAAAAAAAAAAACTTGGTTGTCTGTAAAGGTTTACGGACGATAATTTTACGTGATAACCAGTTAACAAAACAGTTCGTGTGTAGTTTGTATCTCTTAAACCACCAACAACCCACCCCACTTACACCCACCCAACATTTTTGAATTTTTTTTCTCACCCCTTCCCCCCAAACATCAACCTCTTACCCCAACATACAACCAACACAGCCCACCATTTTTGACAATTGTTTCCTCCCCCCTCCAAACATACAGTAAATACCCCCTTCCTTACCACCAACAACCACCAACACAACCTACAACCACCACCAATCATCCACACCGCCTAGAACCATCCACCAACCACCCACTATTTTTGACAATTCTCTCCCAAACACCAAATCCAACCACCCACTCCACCTACAACCACCTGCTACTCACCCACCATTTTTTGTATCATATCACAATTTTTTCATCGCCCCCAATCAAATGAACTATCCCCACCACCTAAACCACCGACCACCCAACACACCTACAACCGCCAACCAACCACCCACGATATTTGATAATTCCCCCACCAAACCATACCAAATCCCTCGCAACACCAAACACCCATCCCACCTTCAGCCACCAACGAACCACCCATTATTTTTGACAATTTTATCCTTTTTGTTATCCTCATGACAATTGTTCTTCTCCCCGGCACTACCCCCCCCCCTCCACCACCCACACCCACCACCACTTACAATCACCAACCACCCAAAACCCTTCCCTCCCACTTTATCGACTTTCTAGGCTATCAAAGCAGCTAGGTAACGTCAGTGTGACTGTGACATATTTTCGTGCGTGCTGCCCATATATTCCAAACCGATTTATTAGACGTTATCACGTCAAAAAGTAAAGAACTAATTTCAACAAAAAGGAAATTAAAGATGCAAATTCTTTATGAACACTCCGTTACAATGAGAAACTGTACTTGTAATTTTTTGAAAGAAAAATTTTGAATTTACTGAATTTTAGAATTAATATTTTTTATTACAAAATAAGTCAATTTTTCAGAAAATTGCCCCTCCCGGCTAAACGGGGGGGGGAATAGACCCCCCTTCCTATACGATTTTTTTTCTTGTCTCAACTCAACCTACATGCTCTAGCTTTTTGGCACAACGCTCGTCAATCACAATTTTTCCAGAAAATTGCCCCTCCCGGCTAAACGGGGGGGAATAGACCCCCCTCCTATACGATTTTTTTCTTGTCTCAACTCAACCTACATGCTCTAGCTTTTTGGCACAACGCTCGTGAATCACCCTGTATAATACAGATTTTTGAAACCTTGGAATCCGAACTTTGGCACATACAGAAATACAACCCCGACCCAATTTAAATGTTTGATAGCATTTTGGGAATGGGTGGATGTCACGCCCTATGAATGAGAAATCCCGATATTTTAGATTCACATTGTATGTATCACGAAGGCCTACCACAAAATGCCCAAATTTCAAGATTCCACGATGATTTGAAATGATCATGAGTTGTGTAGTATTTCTAAACAAATGTGTATCCGCCACGCTCCTGAATGGAAGATCTTAAATTTTCGATATTTCCTTTCTATAAACCGCAATGCCAAATGCTGTGCAAAGTCTTAAACAGGTACGATAAAGGAGGGCTCCGTCATTTTGAAAACCACCAAGGTTTTGGAGAGCGGAAACAAAAAGTGAAATGATTAATTTCTGTGAAATTAATATTGTGTCGTGTTATTGTTGGCAGCATAGAAAGAGAACACACCCCAACAACCTATGGAGGTGGCTCTCTTCTGATCTGCTGATGTGTTGCTTATTTTTAAGTATATGTATGTTTACCTTTACCACTGGCATTTTAACTGAAAACAAATCAAGGTAAGAGTCAAATTAAATACACATTCACACCATACACGAACCACCAAGAAACCGATTAATATGTATTCAAACGATAAAATTATGTTCCTTACAGGGTGATTCTCGGAATATCAAAGAAAATAGGGCAAGGAGCAAACACTGAAGAAATGCAATAAATTCTTTATGACAGAATAAAATTTCCCAGTTCGAAATGACAAAAGAAAACATGTTCAATTACTCTTATTTCTTTATGAATCTGTAAAAAAAAAAAGCATCTCAAAGAGTTAGGCTTTAGGCTTTAAATTTTCGAAATTCGTGCTTTCTGTTTTGATGAACTCCTTCGATGGATTACAAAGTTACCTTTCGGAACGTTCCATTCACGTTGTTTTAAAATGTTTGGTGTGCCACAAGGCTCCATTATGGCCCTTACTCTCTTTTTCATTTTTATCAACGATCAAGTTTTTCTTTTTTTCTAGATAAGCTCCCATGAAAATATTCATTTGCTTAGTTACATTTATTTTCGTCATTTTGAATATCAATTATTTTCGCTAATGATGTCGCAAGTGATTTTTCTGGGAATGGGAACCGATTGTAAATAATTGTCAATTCTATTGACGAAATACTTTTTTTTTGTCTTTTGTCTGTCATCTGAACTCCTTGTTCGTTGTAATAAAACATGATTCTCTGCAGGCATTGAGTGCAACTTAATTCAGCTTTCAACACAACATTATGCATTCTTTTAACAACCATTGCGAATGGTAGTCGTTCAATTCATCGTTAAACCAGATGAACCTTCAAGCAAAAAGCAAAAAAGACAATTTAGTTGATTACTTTGGAGAGCTTACCTACTGATTTCCAAGTCATGTTTACCTTTACAAGTTTTTCATTGTGCACGATTTCAGTTTAAATAAAAAAAAGATCTTTATAAAAGGTCATTATTTTATTTCCAACGCACTACTTTTTACAAAAAAATATAAATCCATCTAAGTGTGGTATTAAAAAAAAAAACTAAGCAAATGCATTGAGCTTTCGAAATATTGGTGATCATTGAGTGCGCAAGTCTTAAGGCTCAAGATTATGGTTAGGGATGTAGAAATCTTGGAACACAATCATGTTAGGTGTATAAGAGTGTTATGAGTTTGATCATCATCATCACCCCAACGTTTTCCTCAAATGCTAAGCTAACATTGCCGACCTAAAGAAAGAAAGGCAACAATCAGAAAATTACATGAGCTCTCCATGTAGTCCAAGAGCAAGATTTACTTGGAGTCGGAGTCGGAGTCGGAATAAGAGTTGGGGTGATGAAGATGCAATAAAAATTATGTTAGGAAATTGATTTTCCTCATATTTTTTTTTCAATCAAGCGGGTAGTACATTAAAAGAAGATTGAGGACGATGCAGTGGCGTGTGGAAACTATTGGGTCAATCAGTTTTTTAAGGAGGGATGGTGTTAAGTAAGAAAAGGTTGGTGTTAGCTCTCTAAGTGAACAATAGCAAAGTTGGAATCTTAACAGAAATGCAAAGATGAGTTTTACAATAGAAAGATCTTCGTCCATACCAGGACGGTTCATAAAATTTGATGAATATAATGTTTCATTATTTTACAGAATCAGTATAGGGACTTCAACCCTGCTTTGATGTTATTCTATGGTCCATATTTCCTTATCCTCTAACTTCCTTCTTCTCTAGCATGAATAAATGAATAAATATTAGCCCCCTGTCAAGCATAGCTGCGCAATGACAAGCATCACACCACTATTTTTAGATATATCCAAAGTAGTTGCCCTGTGGAAATGTGACAAATGGCACCCAACGTGGGGCCCAAGGCCAGTTAGCCCAGATGATTACCAGAGCTGGCAAATCATTACCTCCACTATCTGCTAATTCAAAGTTTTCCCTCTCAGAAACCAGACTCGAAACATGTTATAAGTTCTAGTAGAAAAAAGAATCCTGCTCATTATGTTTCTTTGAAATTATGCACTAAGACAGACAATATTCTCTTAAAATGTTCTGAAGTTTAAGTGTCCATCGTATTGGATAGGCTATCTCAAATGATTTTTGCTTACTAAGCACAAAGGATGATTTTACCATTTATTGATCAATTCGGACAGCTATTTCGTGGATGACATGAAAAGCTTTTAATAAAAAGTTAACTTATTCTGGCGGTAGTTTCCGGTGAAAGAGAATTGGCGTACGTGATGTCTTTGTTCCTGATATCGAGGTAAAAAACAATCCGTAAACTGGATTTCATTTACAAGACAAAATCATTTATAAATATGTAATTAATTGCTCCGGCGCCTTGACAACATTGATTGGATGCTCCTAAATACGTAGATGGAAAACTTCAAGTAAAACTAGAAATTCATCAAATTTAGGAGAAAGCAAACACCAGTTTGAATTTTCCAATAAACTGGATTCACAAAGTTTAAAAATAGGTCTTTACTGCACGTGTACTTAATAATTTTTTATTCAAAATCCCGTTTCATAGAAACAACAACAACAACTTCAACTTTCCACACTCTTAACTTGAATATCATCATCCAACCTTCGAGTAGTGTGGTGTGGCACTCCTTACGCGATTTCAATATCCTAACCTTCGCATTGACACATACCCTTTGAGCAAGACTAGTACTTACAAAACTAGTATCAAATACAGTAAAAAAAAAAACGTTGTTATGAAATCGCTTTTCAGCGGCGATATTCCAAAATAATTGTAATCCCAGTCGATCGGACGAAAGATAGATTTTATACTGAAGCCAAAAGTAGCCAAGCATTGAAAACAAGCTCACACATAGCGCCCAGGAAAGAGAAAAATTAAAATTGTTACGCACGATTTTAGAGCCTCCAAGTCTTGACAGCTTAATAGTTTTTTTTTTGCAATTGCATATATATTAACTCGGTAACAACAACAACATTGCATTGCACAAAAATATACGATCCAAGCGAACCTAGTTTCATTGAATGGCCGGCCAACCAACAAGAAGTAGCTAGCTGCACCAAGGAAGTTAACGAAAGAAAGTTTTTTTTTTTAGTATAGTTTTCTACACACATCTTAATTAACAAGATAAGATGGAAAATTTTAAACAACAAGTTTTAGATGGAATATATTTATTTAAAAAAAAAAAAAAAAAAAAAAAAAAAAACTGAATATAAAAATAGGAAGGAAATTGGAAAAACCAAAGCATTGGTGTGTGAAAAGGAGAATAAACCTGAATTAAATTGTTTTATTAAGACATTTTTATTTTTATTCGCTACTTATAGAAATGCCAATGGCATCTTATTTATGAATCTTAAATTGATAAATTAGATTGCCATAGCGGTCTATTTACTTATAGCGATGTCCATAAATATTATGAAATCACTCCAATCTTTAGTTATTTTGACAAAAGAAAATTTAGATCAAGTACAATGATTTAAAGAAAGGCCGTTTGAGAACTGAAACAAAAGAGCTGATGAACGAACTCTAATTTGAAAGATTTCAATAGATTCGAAAGAGTATTAACTTTTACTTGTTTTACATTGTTTAAATATTATTATTTATAGATTTAAATTGCAAAGCAAAAATGTGGCCTATTGTTTGAATTATGGTGCAATACAAAATATATCTTTTTTTGTACTTTTTGGCAAGGTTGATGAGATAAAAACTATCCCAAACGAAGCTTTTGAAAGAGGTTATTTTAAAGAACCTTCGTTAAAATGATATTACAGACAGCATTAAATTTTGAAAATTTTGATCGAAAATAGTCCACATGTTTTACGCATAGAAAGGCCATAGGGAGGCTTTTCTGATAATATAATAGATTAGATTAGATTTTATTTATTCTATATATATTACATATATTACATAAGTTCATAAGTAGGTTAATCATAATTTTAAAATCTTTGAAGCATGGCATTTTGCCGTCTGCCTTAGTTAAAGCAGATACATTTTAAATTGTTTAAGTTATAATTCTAATCAAATTTTTTTATTTAAAATACCACTTCTATAAGTTAGTGCTATTTTTCAAAGTTTGAACATGGTATTGGTACACCAATTACGTTAAGATAATGTAGACTAAGTTCATGGAAATCCGCTTCGAAAAATATGTCTTCTTGTTTTTCGCAGTACAGGACATCTACCGATAAAAAGAAAAAACGCAAACTTGAATCTAAATCGATCATCGTAGGCAGAAATTAGCTGATACATTGAAGGCTTCCACATACTGTAGTTTTCAAGGGCAAGTTCTATATTTGCTTCTGGATTCAGCTCCTCATCCACTCTCAAAAGTCTAAACCATTCTGCTCTGCTATTTATTGCTTGAAGTGCTGCTTTCTTTGTGAGATAATCATCAGAAATTTTAAGAACATTACCTATGCTATATAGTCAACTTGATGTTTAAGTGTTTTGATAAATATGGGAGAGATGCCAGTTTCTAACAAAAGCATGTAAAATTTGAGAAGTTTCTCAGCGGTTTCATACTGCTAACCACTTTAAACTTGAGCTGCAATTTCTCTAAGATGTTTTTCCAAACTGTTGTCTTTCGTGGTGTAAACTCCTAAATATTTATATTTATTAACGACCTTGATTCACTCACTATTATATGTCTACTGTTCCTGCCTTACACCTATCTACGTTTCAAACCATTGCGAAATGTTTTCACCATCCCATTCAGCTGCTGTAGTTTCTAGATACAGGCACGTCCGAATCTGAATGACAATCCCATTATAAATTCTTATACATCAAAGCATTCCGGTCTATCATATCAAATGGTGAGGCATGACCAAATGCCATAACACCAAAAAGAAACGCAGGCAAAGACAAAATCCCCAAGGGAAAATCCCAAAACGATAATGTGCAAGTAGTGAATCAAGCAATAATATCGTGAATCAAGCAATAATATATTGCTTGATTCAGTACTTGCACATCATCATTTTGGCCAAGTTAAAAATAACTTTTTTACATTTTACAACGCGCACGGAGAACAAAGTTGTGATCTATGTTTGAGTATCCTTGTTTTAACCCAGCCAGGAATTAATTGATAAGGTTTTGTGAATCCATCCACGATCTGAGTCGGTTTTGAAGTATCGATGTGAATATTTTGTATGATGCCTTCAAGAAGAAAATTCTTCTGTATTGGAAGGGTCCATAGAGTACTTAATTTTTTGTGAACTGGAAAGATTAGTGCTTCCTTGAATTTCTGTTAACAAGCTGATTGAGAAGTTGGCTATAATGCAATCCCAAAGTGTCACAAGTGTCGATGTATTCACATAAACCTTGCCATTCAATTTTTGAGCTAGCTTCCAGAAATCATGTGTGTTCTTTTAGATTCCCTTTCGTAATGAGATTTATTTTTTTCTGATATAATATATATTGGATGTTTAGTGGGCACTGCAAATTTCATAAGTTTGTATTCACGTGAAAAAAAGCAGCTTGTGCTATTGAATGAAATTTAAATATTATATATGGGGTTCTCCAAGGCTCAATCTTAGGCCCGTTTCTTTTAAAAATATTTTTAAAATATTTAAATATGTTCGGCTAAGGAAACTGGCATAGGCCGATCGTCATCATTAGGCATAATATGGAGGCGCCTTAAAATAGGACTCTTTTGACGATATTTTGACAATGTCAGCATATTATAGCTAATCTTTTCATCGAGTTAATTCTTTGAACATCAAATATCCGATTCGGTTTTTTTTTCAAAATTCGTTATAAAATAGTTTGACTTAACTAAAATTGTAGTAGAATAATGAAGTTGCGGAAGGCAACTTACAGTTTTAGAACGGTGGATTTAAGTATTAGTCAAGCCTATTAGGTGTGGAGAGCAAGACTTGCAAAAATCTTACGACTTTTTCAGAGCTTTTCGCTTATTTTGTTCTCCTTGGACGAAAAAAGGATTGTATGGAACTTTCAGTTTAGATATGGCACTTCTATTAATTGCTTTCATTTTATTTAATATACTCTTAAAACTAAAAAAAAAACATCAAAGCAGTACCTGGTGATTTTTAATTGATGTTGGGGGTTCGTAAAAATCTAGGTTTTTTAAATTACAGTAAACTTTTCGGGCTTAAAAGAAACTGTCGTGAGCTTCTAGTGTATGAAATATATGAGACTTAAAAATTTCGTATCTAACTAAGAATCTGAAAGGTAAATGTGTGTTTTAACATATCAATTTTATGCAATTATGTAATCTCCAAAGTCTTATCTTAGATTAGTTTCCAATAGTAATTAAAGCTGAAAATTTGATATCGCTCTCTATACTCCAATTAATTTTCCACCGAAGTGCGGCCAATTAAGCATTCTTTTTAAGGAATTTTTCAATTTTTTGTTTTTAACAAGCCAATTCTGCATGACCCGCATTCCACGATTTAATTGCTTCGAAAATTGCACCAATTAATATTTTGTAACCCAACTGTCACACCATCACCGATGGCTATGATCAAACGCTCGACTCAGGCAATTCTTCCATCCAAACATAATGTGTTACACAAACTATATCTTCATCCAGACACAACCGCCACAGTCTAGCGATTTGTTGGCAAAAAAAAAAAGTACAAAATGTATATTCGGACTTTACTATAATCATAACAATAAAACAGAAATTGCACACACATACATAATTTACACACACTCAATGTGTGGCTCCTGGCGGTGGCGATGGCGACTCTGTTTCTCCATATTACCTATTTCCGTCTCCGGATAAGTGCGGTCTAAGCTCCTGACCAGCACCAGAGCTCGAGCTCAGCGGTCCACTACCAGCACCCGTAAATCCATGGCAATGGTCTTCTCTTTCGTAAACTCACCTTCTCCTCTCCATACTAGATTATGTTGATGGTGCGCAAAAACTCTTTGTTGCTTTCCACAAATACCTAGTAACATTTGACACGCGAGTATTTTTCACCTACAAAGCGCAGGAAAAAAAGCTGGAAAAACGTTTCCCTCTCAATTAAGATCATCCCCTTTGTGCTGCCTGTTAGTGTGGTGCCACAAACAACCAACCACTTAGGTAGGTATACCTCAAGTCTGCATGGAACTCTAGCTTACCACGAAACGCAGTTTTTATACCACCATCATCATCATCCATGGAAAGGCAGTCGGGAAGCGGTGGGTCTATACTGCAGCAGGTGCGATTGGACTCATTGTGCAGTTGTGTTGCTGTCATCCGTTCAGATAAACATCAATCCAAATTTTGGAGGGGGTTGGGGGATCCATACTGCTCCATCATCAACCTCAAAGAGGGGGTTGCATATACCAAAGACAAAGTCTACCTAGTGTGTATCCATCTACTATATGCGATATGGCTCGTAGGTAGCCTATACCAAATGTGATGATGGTAGTTGTTGGACTTGGAAGAATAATAATTTTTTTTGTCTGCATTTGAAAATGCAGATTTGTTGTTGTTGTATTTGTTGTTGTTTTGTTCGCATACGTTCGCTTTCTTCCTAAAAAAATATATAAAAGCAACAAATTTTCGATACTCCATCATTATTCAGTTGTGGAAAGTGCTTTAGTAAAGATCAGCTCAAAAAGTGATCTCGTTTTTTTTTTCTTCTTTTCCTTATAAATTTATAAAATCGCAACTCGCTTTTGTTTAGGATTTGTGTTAAACTATCCTATTTTTATTTTGCTTTTAAACTTTAATTTTAGTTATTTAACCCCAGTGCTACCGTGTGTGGTTTAGAAAACAAAACAAAAAAAAAGAACAAAATGGCATTCAAGGTAATAAAATGTGGATAACCAAACGAAAAATTCAAAAATAAAACAACAAGGACAAAAAAGGATTATGTGAATACAGTGAATTTTTAATTAAAATTAGTTCAAAGTTTAATTGAAATTGAAAAAAAAAAAAACAATTTACGATAATGATAATTGGCAACACTGAAATATAATGTTTTTTAATATAAAGACTTTAAGTGACACATTTGTGTGTGATTTGTTTTACTTCTGAGAGTTTTTTGAGGAACAAATATGAAAAACTATTCAATTCAATCCAATCAATTATTGTTTTAACATGATTATTGGAAAAGTCCCTATTTGTTCGCACTTTTTATTCTATGAGTTAAAAAAAAATTAAATTGCGAAGAGTTTTCGGAAGCTGAGACGAAATGGTTTCATATTTATATGAGCTCCAGATTAATTTATTGAAACCCCAATATAAACTAAATCTGAAATTTGAAAATAGTGACCGTTCTGATATACAATGTTGTATCGCTAAGTGGTATTTTGTGAAGCCTTTTAAACTTTAAAGCTTTATCCAATGTTATTAACCGCAAGTCATTAAATTTAATATTTAAACCAGAGCTCTATTTCTTCAAAGTACCCGACCATTAAAATCTCTAAGCTCAAGATTATAATATTAATTTCAAAAAATCTTGCAGAGTTAACGAACAATGTTTAGTGCAAATAACCAAATTTCGCTTCTGATAAAGGAGTATTTCAAAAACTTACAAAATTTATGAAATGGTTACTTGAGAGGATTGTGTTAAGACAAGAACCAAATTGGTTTTCAAAGCTTTCGATATTTTCACTAAAGTTGAAAAAAACTGTATTCAATGCAGCTAACTGAATTTTAAAGGGCATGTTTTCATTTTGAAATCAATAAATATACAAATTTAATTCATAAAAATAATTCTCAAAAATCTAAAGCAAAATGTTTCTTTGTTTTTGAGTTTCATGCATCTTTCAAAGAATTGGTTCGAATTGAATAGTACGCACTTTTTCACCCAAACTACTTGGTCTGATTTACTTCAAAAATGGTCTTTATATAGTGGTAGTCTTCTGAGGGTTTTTTTTTACATTGATTCTAGGATTAAAAATATCGGCATCTGCCATATTCCTTCTAACAAAAATCTTATCTTTCACAAAAATGGCAGGTAGACTTTGTAAGTTTTATATTCATATAGATATATTATTTTTTTTGGGATAAGTTATGTAAAGGTACCTACAAAATTAATCTATTACAAATTAAATATTCCATCTAGTAATTCTGACATTAATATTAATAAATGTTGAGTTTATGCAATTTAAATACATTTTTGTTTTAAATGTTTTACATTAGTGGAAACTTAAGATCTTTGGAGTATCAACCAATGAACAAAGTTTTGAAAAAAAAAAATGCTATTAGAAAAACCGTTAAAAAGATTTCGAATTCTTTAGTAAACGTCTATAAATGAAATTACTTCAAACTTAGTTTTTTT
This sequence comes from Platycheirus albimanus, assembly GCA_916050605.2. Lineage (NCBI taxonomy): Eukaryota > Metazoa > Arthropoda > Insecta > Diptera > Syrphidae > Platycheirus > Platycheirus albimanus. Next base: position 88,792,127 of record OU696698.1, on the reverse strand, counting down.
TTTGAGAAAACTTCATCTGACAAGAAATTATTGTACTAATGAAAAAAAATAACGTATCAACAAAATCTAAGAAACCGATTTTAACAAAATTTTCAATAATGAGAAATGCATTTCAATGCTTAGAAAAACCGTTGACTTTTGTGTTTCTTATTAAGCTCTTTTAACTTTTGCTAGTTTAAAGTTATGCTTTAGTAAACAAATTGTTTGGTATTTCTGTCTCAGTGTCTGGCTACCTTTCTAACTTTTCTTATTCATATTTGTATAGCCTAAACTACAAGCCAAATTGCATCAAACAACATAGCTAGTTTGATAAGAAGTAACCTATAAACCCAAAGATTTTCACTTTTAGGCCTCATTTTTGTATGAAGAAACTTACTATTGCCTGTGCTGATAAAATTAAATTTCCAAATGTTAAGAATGTTTCAAGAATTTTTTTTTTCTCAATAAATCGTAGTAAATTACTTTTATAGAAAATGGGTATGAGTTCCAATAATTTTAAATAGAGTGGATCAAATTATCATAATTTATATTAAATGTTAAATTTTAAACGTTTACAAGAAGACTATTTATCATCTTGAGGTTCGTAATTGATATAGTGAGTATTAATCCGAAGAAGAATACAAATGTGCATGTAATTCACACTAGGTCGAAGTGAAACTTCAGAGAAGTAATCTACGAGGAATGACATGAAAAACTCTTTCAAATACCAGTTTTGGGAATACTTTAAAACTTTTTATGACTAAAGACTTGCAACACGCTATACACGCTATTCTAGTATACAAATGTACCGACACGCTTGCTCTTACGTTTAAGATGTGTAGATCAGAGTTGCCTTTGGGACTTCTTTGCGTCTTTTGACTCCTTTTTAAAGCCTGAACTCTATGACTCCACTGTTCAAAAATCATCGAAAACGAAAACCTTTCAAAAATTCAATTTTTTAATTCAAATTTTCTTTAAATACTTTTCTTATGCATTTCTTTGCATATTGCATTCTTATTGAATCGTGAAATAAGCTTATTCAAATCTTGTTATAAAGCTTCTCCTGTTAAAAAGAGATTCAAGGCAACCATTTTCAAAATGTATTTTGACAATAACACTTCGGCGGTGTGAGCCCACTATATTCAATTTCAGTTTCCTAAGGTACGTAATGTATGCGTCTATTCTATGATTCTGTCTCATTCTCTCCCCTGTCTCATCCTTTATATTTATCTGCTTCAAAGTGTCACGACGCATTTCCGTTTCATCAAGTTTTAAATCACAACGATACTTAAAAAGTTTCACTTCAAAAAGAGCTCTTGTTTTTTTTTTTTTTTTTTTTTTTTTTTTTTATAATGCACTCGCACTCAAGGGGATATGAATACCCTTATAATGATTTAACATGTGCGAGCAAGTAGAGAAGGAATAGAAAGACAGGAAAGAAAGGTGGTACAGTGGTTTGAGATTTTAGATGATAATTATCTCAAGGAAATTCCACGGGTGGCATCCAGTCGAAACTTGGGAAATAAATAAAAATTGCTGCCCAGGCTGGGTTTGAACTCACAGCTCTCAGGTTAAGCAACCAAGCACTACATCCACTGTACCATTGCCACCCGCAAATACTTGTTAAAAAAAAATAAAATGGTTTTGGGAGGCTTGTCATTTTGGGGGAAAAAAGCATTAAAAACTCAAATAAAATTTTATTAATCACTTCAAAATAAATTATTAAAACATTTTTTGGAGAAAATTAAGTAAACCATCAGACTTCCTTTACTTTTTTAAATTTTAATCAATTTTTTTTTCAAAATCGTTCGACCAGTTTTTTCAAAAAACGATTTTTTTAAAAAAAAAACTTTTAGAAAACATATTCCAAATTTTTTTTTTTGAGTATACCAACATCTAGCAGTTTAAAGTTCTTATCAGAAAATATGACTTTTAAAAAAAACACATTTTGAAAAAATCAAAAATAAACACAAATAAAAATGTTTTGAAAAATTAAAGAATTTATATTATTTGGTTTATAGAAGAGCTTTTACATTAAAGTTTTCATTGAAATCCTTTGAGTGGTTTATGAGAAAATCTGTTACGAAAAAACTGGTCATATGGGGAGGTACCGTTACATAACTTTTCCTAAAAAAATTATTCAAACCAAAACATTAAGTTTACTCAAAAAAACACCATTTAGAAAGTTTTATCAAAATCGTAGGAGCCGTTTTTGAGGTAAATGAGTTTTTCATAAAAAATCATATGGCAGGTACCGCTAGTTTTAGAGCTAGTAATATTTTTTTTATAAGCTGCTTTTTCAAAGTTTCATGTGTAGCATTAACACTAACATAAGTACAAAATTGTTTGACCCAATCTTTGTAAATTTTCCTCCTTCAATAGCTTTCATTTTTCAAACATGAGCTACATTTAAGAATTTGAATTCTGCCGTTGAAAAAAGACTAGTCAAAAGTTTCACGAAATCATGATGTTTATTAAATATACGGGAAACTATTTTAAAGAAACAAAACATAGCTTAATTTTTTTGTGAATTGAAATTTTATGCGAATTTTGAGATATTGTATATTATTTGCCAGTTAATTAATAATCTAAGAAATAATTTTATTGTTCCAGTTTATTATATTCGCCTCAGCACTATGCTTAAGCCTGGCCTATCCATTAGAACATTATCCATCATACGATGGAGGCCATGATTACTCCGAAGGTATCCAAGAAGAAAGCCACGACTATGGTCAGCCAATTTCTAGAATTTCTTTGGGTGAACATCACTCTGCTGGCTACGAGCATGAAGAGGAACATGCAGTAGATTATTATGTAATTTTAACTGAAGCCAACTGTAACAGATTTGTTTCTAATTCAAATAATTCCCATCCCTCCTATAGGCTCCACCAAAGTATGCCTTCAAATACGGAGTAAATGACTACCACACTGGTGATGTCAAATCACAGCACGAAACACGAGATGGTGATGTCGTCAAGGGTAAGCTTTAAATTTTCATTACCATTCTTGTTGCATAGTCAACATTTTTAATTTTAGGACAATACTCCCTTGTGGAGCCAGATGGTTCAATCCGTACCGTTGATTACACCGCTGACAAGCACAATGGATTCAATGCTGTTGTGCATAAAACAGCCCCAGTTCACTCACACTCATCAGATCACTACTAGAATCTTCCAGAATCAAATCTTATAGACTATCCAATCCAGTCCCCCTTAAAACCATCATATACCATTTCAAAGTATTGCCACCGTGCGTCGAAAAGATGGACGAATAATACGTACGAACAAAAAAATAAATAAATATTTATTATAAGATCAAACCAAAAAAAAAAAAAAAAATCTACGCTATTACTATGCTACTTTTTTTTGTACTTTTTTAATACTCTTAGTATTATTTCTAATACTCTTTTAATACTTTTTTTTAAACGTCAATCTGTGCCAGTACAGACTTTATTAACCACATAACACAATCATTCTATAACTCATTCTGCCCTCAACTATATATTTCATTTATTTAATTCTATTTTGTGTAAGATTCTGTGATAAGAAGACTTTTTTTTTTGTTGTTGTAACTAACCTTCTAGCCTTTGTCCTGTATTTCAATTTTTAAGTGCGTATGTGTGTAAATAATTTCTATACAGACTGTACTCATTATGTAAACTATCATCTAAGTTAGAAAAAACAATCATTACATTACATTTCATTTAATATAATTTAGTTTAAGATACATTTGTATCTTTTTTTGCATCTTTATGAATTATTCATTGTATGTGTTCTCTTTTTTTTAATAAACGATCTGAATAAAAATGATTTGAAAATAAATTTGCAGACATTTTTTTTTGTGTGGCGCCTCGTTTTGAGATTAAAATCCGATATCATGATATCATTGAACTTGGTCTGCTGGTGTTAGATAAAGTGCATGCGTAAGAGCCAAGCAGAGCCCCATGAGGTATGCATCGGCCAATGCCAATGAACAGTGAAACCGAAGCGGGAAAACTAGTTTTTCCGTGAATAGAAAAAACTACAAACACCCGGCGATGAAAATGGAAGTGGATTGGAGTGTAAAGTGGAAACCATGGCGTCGTCGGTCGCTTGGAGCAGAGGAAGCGTCGCCATTAATCGTGAAGGCTTGTCAAATAATTTCTGCGTTCAACTAGTGTACATGAGAATCGACAAATGCAACCTTAGCAGCGAGGCCGCCAAAGGCTCTCCACGGAACAGGCTATTCCAGCGACAGCTATTACAAATTCAGTCGCAGGAAATGGTATCCAACGACCACTTTCGCTGCTGCGGCAGCATCGGCATGGCATAGGCATAGCCGACTGTTATAATACCCTGCTAGAGTGTGGTAGTCGTTTGGGGGTAATTTAGTGATAACTGCTGTTGGAAATGTTAGATTGGCCAAAGTGATTGTGTGTGATGTCATATTTTGTGGTGCTGTCACACTCTCGAATCGCTAGATCTGGCTGTTAGTTGGCCTTAAAGCAAAAAGATGGTAATTGTACGTGACAAATGGATTGTTCAACGGGGAACAACAGTTTTGCTGGTGGAGTAGAAGGTATCCATGTGATGGCTGACGTTAAGGCGAATTAGGAGGAAAAACGTTGTTTCCTGATTATAGATTGCTGAGCTAAATTATTGTCAAGATTTATTTTCAGTCTGTCTTAAGTTAAAGTCATGTCTTTTTTTTTTAAAGAGACAAATAAGACTATTTAAAGACTTTAAGTGAGATCCTTATTCCTGCTCTGAATGATTTAAAATAAAGTGCTGCTAAGAAGTTTGACCTGAAAATTTTTTTTATATAGCGATCTGACAAAGGAAACTATAGCTGATAACGCACTCCACATAAGATAATAACGGAAACAGAATAAGATTCATGGAAAAACAAAAAGACTTCTCATTTAGACGGGGATTTGGAATGTTCTAATTTACACTTAAAGCAAGACTTGGAGGGCAATAACATCGTTGGACACAGCAGAAATTTGTAGAAGACGCAACTGATTATAATCAGTCACTCCATGCTGCCATCTTGACTACTACAGTTAACCGGGAGTTTTTCAAAAGATCTTCAATTCCTGCAGAATATCAACGAACACAGGAATGGTTGGGAGTGTAAGTTACATGACAATTTTTTTTCGAGGTATCTGAAAATGCCTTTTTTAATTCAGCTGTACCCCTATAATTAAAACATCAAGATTGTGTTTAAGATCACTTTAATTACGAAAAATTTGATCCCCACTACAAAAAAAAAATCCTTTACACCAAATTAAAAACAGCAAAATATCCTGACCTGAAGATATGATGCGAAAACGCTTCGACAGGTAAGCTTTAAAAATACTCTAGGTAAGGGATAAGAATTGTTGGATAACAAAACTTTGCCTTTCTTAAAAACAAATAAAAACATAAGTGAGAGCTACAGTACATTTGCAACGAACTGTTGGATACCCTATTCAATATTTTTTTTTTGTATGTGCATGCGTGCCCGCCGCAGCCAGCCACTGTCCAGTTCCAGAAACAAAATTCTTCTTCAGCAGACGGGAAATAATATACAATAACATTGGTTTTGTGTGGCCGTTGTTAAATAACTGCTAGTGCAACAAAAAAATGCGTATGCCACGGCTATAGTTGAGACTTTACCACTTTTAAGTGGCCGTGTCCTGAAAATTTGCAAACAAACATTTAAAGAACTTACTCTGCTTTGATCGTTCGTCAATTTTTAAGCATAGGACTACAGCTGAATCGAGTAGTAAGGATCTTACCTGAATAAAGCAAATTTATAAAAATCACGCCCTATGAAAACATTTTGAGATGTTTTTCATAATAACAAACGAAAAAAAGGTTGAAATTGAATATTGGTACCTTAAATTTTTTAAACTAGGTTTTTTGTTTTTTCATGAAAAGTGGGCGTAAGAAACGCCCGAAATTCAAAAATTTCTTTTCATACACAAGATTCTCAGTTTCGAATTTGGGCTTCTGGATTTATTATAAGCAACGAATATTTGCAAAAATAAGTTTTGTATAGTTTCTAATGAAAAATGGGCGTCAGCCACACCCAAAATCTTTTTTTTTTATTTTCGTACACAAGATGTTTATGCACAACTTATACCTGCAAAATTTAAGGTCTTTAGCTCGAATATTAGCATCCTTAATTTATATAAAAAAAGTATTGATCCTTTGGTATGAAAAGTGGGCGTCAGCCACGTCCCAATTTGGAGAAGATTTACCTAAAGCTTACGTATGCCAAATAGAGGTTGTTGAACGAAAATGGCGATGTTGGGCATGTTTGTGGGCGGGCTTCACCGGTTCAAGAACTATAAATATTAAAATTCAGCTTTCCAGCTCAAAAATTGCAACCTCTAGAGAGTATACATAGTATATATAGCGGCTTCGCTAAACGGACTTGGCTTTTGATAATATATACACTTTTTTATATCTTACGAGGTTACGGTATTATTTTCTCTTTATTACAAACTCCACACCAAATACAATATATCCATTCTAAAAGATAGGGTATATAAAGAATAAAATTGTACAGGGGTTCTTTTTCTGCGTTCACGCTTCTATAAAACACTATAAACATCGGTATTGCCGTTGCATGTACTATTTTGAAAAATATTTTGTTTTTTAAAGTTTTGAGTTTGAAAATTAATTTTTCAAAAAAACTATTTGTTAATGTTAGTGTTAAATGCAACGAGGCTGAGACGCAAATGGCGTATCTTACCTGTACTGACAATTTTTATTGAACAGAGTACAAAGTACTGTTTTACATATGTTGAGCTTCTCGTACTACTAAGAAAAATTACTTGAAATCGTACTTCAAATGGCACTTTGAATCATACTGCCAAGGCAACTACAGACTTCATATTACAAATACATTTTTTAATTTTTCTGTATAGATCTAATGGTCTATTTTTAACAACAGTTTGGAGATTCATCGTTTTTAAGAAGCATCAGATAAATGGTTTGAATACGATTAATAAATAATAGTACCTTAAGCCTGGCAGTGCTTTTTTGCTTGTAAATGGTATAAAGCTACTGTCTGAAGTACACACATGCCCCTTGCATTACGATAAATTAGTTTTCTTGTAACATACTTTTAGGCAAAATAAATTACAGAAGCAAGTGTCAGTGGGAGCGTACCATAAGAATAACAGCTTTTATGTCTGGAACGTGAAAGCTTTCGGAAACTACAAGAAATTTCTGAAGCCCCTAAAATTACTTAAAAAAAATGAACGATTTATCGAAGTTGGGTTATATTTAAAAGTTTGAATTTATTGAACAGTGTTTGAAAAAAGTGATAGTTATATTCGTAAAAAAAGAAATTGAATTTAATTACAAAGGGTTTGATTTTACAAAAAAAATTTCATGATTTAAAATGAAGAATTTAGTTCTATTTTTCAAACACAGTGTTAATAGTGGTTCAGAAGTGGGATAAGACTTTTATCTAAAATCTATGTATAGATGTTAAAAATCATAAAATAACAAAGAAGTGAGGTCTTTCTATTGTTGTGGAACACATAGAATTTTTTTTTGGTTAAAACTGAAAAACCCGATTTACGGTATAGCTAAGGTTAAGAAATCTTAATATTTAAAATTTACATGTCATCTTTAAGGTGCTATAAATGATGTAAATGTCCGCTTATGGCCAAATTAATAAATATGTTAAATCCAGTTTCCGTTATTATCATTTGTAGCCAAAAGCTAAAATGCAGTCTCCTTCAAAGCATTCTATGTATTATTACATACAGTTTAATAAAAATCGGTAGAGCGTAATTTGAGTAAATTGGAAAATTTTTAAAAATTTTGGCCAAAACCGAGTTGCTCTTTATATAGGAGCCACCATTTAAATAGAGTAACTGAACAAAATTCAACGCCATCTGATGGAAAGTCGTAAGGAACTATCCCAAAAAAGTTTGCTGCTATATATCAAATTTGAAGAAAATCCATCAAGCCGTTTAGGCTGTAGCATGACGTGAAAAAGCGCAAATCCGCACATCCACACAGACAGACCGACGGACGGTATGGCGAAAACCACTTTTTTTGGGTTTCTTTACCATCGTTATGTCATGTTTGATTAAAACCTCAATTTTGTCTGCATGAAACCAATACTTGCCCTATAGAGCAAGTAAAAACTGTAGATTTTGAAAAACTAGTCACCGTAATATTTGTAAAACATCTGTACTGTATGATAGAACTCGAAACTCAACAACGTTCCCGAAACAACTGGTAAGGCATCGAACCGATACGGTCAAGGAACTTGTAAACGTGCTACTGTAGTCCTTGTTTTCCATATTTATAATCAAAATTTTAGAATTAATTCAACTAAAATTAATTAATTTCAATCTCAAACTAATAAAATGCAAAGCCTTATTCTAAGGGATATCAACAATGACCCCAACATGTTGCCAGCATGCGTCTATTAATCATTTTAATTACCAATGTATCTTACCACTAATATTTATATTATTAAAAAATCATAATTTACATAAAATAATGTGTTCTATAATTTTTCAATTTACTTAATTACAGTTTCCTCCAATGCTACAGACCATTTTTTTCTGTCATTATGTCATTGCATTATGAATCAAACAATGCATTTGCAAGACTCTGAAACACACCCATTTTAATAAATTTATCAATTTAGTGAAGAGCGAGGGTGGATTAAATTTCTCATCAAAGTTTTGATATCAATTCACCTGTTTCGAAGTCCCAACAAACTGTTTGTTTCTGTTAATGCTTCCTCCGTCCATCTGGTCACTCATAAAAATGCATATACTTGAAATACAAGTTATTTAAAGTTTAGTGTTTTCCCACGAACTTGCAAATTGAATTGGACAATAAGATCACTTGCTTTTAAAAACCAGTCTGATGGAAGCTATCAAGACCGAACCAAACCTCCCACACTCTGGACACTTTCTCTCTCTCTGTCGTCTATGTAAATGCAATGCCCAAACCCTTTTCACAAATGCATCTCATAAATTTAACATTTTAAATCAATTTCCTAACCTTAAAATGGCACATTGTCGGCAAACTTGAAGAAGTTAATTTAATCCAAACATCAACACAAGATACAATTCAAAGATATGTGATTCATGAGCCAGTTTGACCGCTTCGATTTGAGTAAAACATATTGCACCCCTGACATCACTATACTTTACTACAACCACTGGCCCACGTCATTAAGTCCAAGCTTGAAGCCATGTAAAGTCTGAGATAAATGTGATCTTGCGATCATTCAAGTTCCCACAATTAACAACAATAAAAGATAGTGCATGCTCAAGTCGTAAAAGTATATAGATACGAGTAGGTACACTCATAATATTCCACGCGGAACATTATTATTGTTTTGGTCGCGTTAATAATTTCGCGTCGCCGATAAATCTACAACTCGTACTCGGTGGTTCTGCTAATCGGACACATGTGTACGCCCATTTAGAATGCACATCGTCGTCGTCACTAGTGCTGCACCCTAAATAAGGGAATTTCACAAGTTCCATTGTTTTTGATTTACAAAAAAAAATCACACTTCGGGCTCACAAAATGTTGACTTTATGATCGAGCAATGGACGAAAATGTTGAACAAGACGTGGCGGTGCGGTGCCGGCGGCGTTTTTTTAATGATGGCCCGTACAGAAGGGGTTAGTGATACCCTTATCATGAGTTAACACAGTACGAGCGTTCAGAAGGATACCGATGCACATTGGTTTTGAATTTCTGTAATTCGGGGAAATCGACCCGGCTAAAGCATTCCACATTCTTGTAGTGCAGCTTAAAATGAGTCCCTAAGTGAGACAAGAAACGTCAATGGTTAAGAAAAAATTGTACCCGTAATGGTCTTTTCTGTATCCTTTCTAGGAGACACAAATGCGTAACAGGAGCACCTCCCCACGTATGGTATCTTACACAAGCTCGACCAAATGTATGCTTTGCAGATAGTGGCCAGATCAGAAGGGAGATTCTGGCATTTTTGGCGACGTCAAATACGTGATCGGTCATAATACACATTCACATACCTAGAACGCAACAGAACTGAACAGCTTTCTCGATGCAAGTGTAAACTCGTGATGAGTAGTAGCATTGGGGGAAGGTTATGCTTTGATGACAGAAGGCAGTATTGAGCTTTTACGGTTGATAACTCCTTATTGGGTAATGCTGTGAAGATTGGTATTTAATGAGCATACATCATACGCTGAAGTTGCAGTTCCACATCTTTTGGAAACGAGTATGAAAAGCTGAGAGTCATTATGAGCGAAACAATAAAGTGGATTAGAAAACTCAGACCAGAAATCACTTATAAGGATTTAAAAGGGAGTCGGAGAAAGAAGTTAGCCCTAGGACACACCAGCAATTTGTTTTGTGGATGTCAGACTGAAAAATGTCCAAGACAACGCGAATTAAATGGTCTGCAAGATAGCTTCTAATCCATCGAGGCAGAAGTTTCAACGAAACCAAATTTACACATTTTCAATAAAAGAAATTCTTGGAGGGGTATGTGGCTGTGACTTTAATTGGACAAAAAACAAAACGATAGAAAAGCATCAAAAGCATACTTCGTTTGTTGTGGAATCAATATTGAGAAATGGGGGCTCAGCCCGGAACCCCATCGCTGGATGTGTACAGTGTACAGCCATAATCTGGTGTACGCATGTTTGGACTGGTGGCCAGGTTCATAGAAGCAGAAGGCAACACCAAGACCCGAGTGAGACTATGGGGCTTGCATCTAATTCAAAATAATTGTAATACAAAAGCTGAAGATATTTGAATACTTTGTAGAATTTTGCATCATTAACTTAATTGAGTCGAACGTGCTGCCAGATATGATATTGAGATGAGAATTTGTATTATTTTAAGTTCACATCACATTTTCTTTTAATATTATATTTTTGGGTAAACAACTACTTCACTGGTGAAATTCACCGGTCTACTTTTCATCTAAATCAGAATGGCCTTTTCAATGAAATCTATTTTTGTATTTATTTCCCTGCAGAATAGATAAACATCGCTCAATAAAGTTCTCAGCAGATAAGTGGTTGGGTCCGGTGGCGGCACACGGGTATGACTTACAAGTTACAAGCAGTACAGCTGCTGGAGGCTGGTAGCCCGTCGTGGTCTAAACCAACAATATATGAATCATGGAGAGCTGCGGTAAAGAGCGCAGCGGTTGGCCAGATTTATTCTGTAGTAGTTATGCTCTAATGCTGGCTGGAAAATTGGTGCAAATGTCTTGAGTCATGGGTTTTACCGTGGGCACATAATATGCAATAATTTGTCGGCGGATGCCAAGACTCCCCTCCCCTACTCCCAAAAGCGGAACTAGACTATATTTTTCTTTCCAGCATCTATGCTAGACTGAGGACGATGGCGTGACCACCACACCTACTCCTGCTGGCCAAATGTTCAAGGTTAACACTTCTTGTAGAGGTTATGTTTGTGGTTATAAATCACAAGCATGAGTGTTTGTGGAAGAAAAAGAGCGGGAACAACATAAAAATATCTCCTCTTTGTTGTAAAGAAACCCCAGCAACTGTTATCTAAGAAATTGGGCATGGGTGGGCCTGCGTGGTATTACTCGACTCTCAACTGACTGACTGACAGAGGGCGACTCGTGGTGTTGTAGTACATGATTATCACAATCTTATATTGTTCCAGATACAACAGCAATAACTTTACCGCCTTTTGTTTTGCGCAGGATGACCTTTCAATCGGCCAAAAATGTATTTCGTTAAATATTACTTTGTCCGACCGAAGATATTATTTTTATTTAACCATTGTGAGTCTCGATAATGAGAGCAATCTGCGAAATAGAAACTGTGCTTAGCATTTTTGAGGTTGGTCCAGTATCTTTTGGTTAATGTGATGGACTGAAAGATTTCCGTATAATTTTTTTCAAAGGGCCTTGTGGAACACCTTGTTTTTTTTTTTTTTTTTTTAAAGAATATAATTGGGGGCTTGGACTTTTAACAGTGGTCGTTGTGGCTAGATTAGATTGCTTGAGGCGATTGAATTTGGGTACTGTAAAAAAAAAAAAACTGACATCTTAACAAACACAAGAACAAACTAAAAAAAAAATTTTTGTTGAAAATTTTGTACGCTTTATCGAAAAGAAGCGATCAAGTCTACCGCAAATTTACAAGTTACGCTGATGGCGGCTGACAAACTTGATTACAGGGAAAAGCAATAAACTTCTGATTTTCTGATCAACCATCTTGGAACTGGGAGTCAAATTAGTCTTGAAGAAAATAATTTGTCGCGTTTCGTTTTTCAAAATTTCAAAATGAACCTTTGAAAATGGTAAAAAAGGAACAAAAAGCAGAAAGGAAAAATAAATTACAGGCGATCTGAGGTCGTGAAAAAATGTACACTTTAATTGCTGGAAGAACGTAAGATTCCATGATACTCGTACATTGATAAACAAAAAAATTAAAAATTAAAAAAAGTGTAAATTTTTTAATAAATAGCTCATGTTTTGAGTTTTGGTTTTTTTTTTGCATTTTCTGAGAAAATTTACCATGGTCATGTGCATTTTTTTAAACCATCAGAAAGTAGAGATTTCAAGGAACAAAAAGCTAACCGCCTTTTTAAAATTAAGTGCACGACTAGGTCGTGCGAACTTGCTCTAATGTGTGACAGTGGTCTTGGGGTTTGAGATTTTGGAAAAAAGCAGAGAAAAAATGATATGAAATTTTATTTATCACTTAAAAATCACCAGGTAAAATGTTTTTCGGAAAAAATGACGCTATCTGATTTCTTTTACTGTTTTCAATTTTAAGAAATTTTTTTTTTAAATCATGGGCCCAGTTTTTTTCAGAAAACTTTTTTTTTAACTTTTCGAAAACATATTAATTTTTTTTTAGTACTGAGTTTGTAGTAAAATTACTGAGTTTGTAGTAAAATTACTATACATTGTTTAGTAATATTACTTAACTTATTTTGTAGTAAAATTACTATACCTTGTTTAGTAATATTACTAAACTGAGTGTGTAGTAAAATTACTAAACATTGTTTAGTAATATTACTAAACTGAGTTTGTAGTAAAATTACTAAACATTGTTTAGTAATATTACTAAACTGAGTTTGTAGTAAAATTACTAAACATTGTTTAGTAATATTACTAAACTGAGTGTGTAGTAAAATTAATAAACATTGTTTAGTAATATTACTAAACTGAGTTTGTAGTAAAATTACTATACATTGTTTAGTAATATTACTAAACTGAGTTTGTAGTAAAATTACTAAACATTGTTTAGTAATTTAACTAAATTGAGTTTGTAGTAAAATTACTATACATTGTCTAGTAATATTACAAAACTGAGTTTGTAGTAAAATTACTATACATTGTTTAGTAATATTACTAAATTGAGTGTGTAGTAAAATTACTATACATTGGTTTAGTAATATTATTGAACTGAGTTTGTAGTAAAATTACTATACATTGTTTAGTAATATTACTAAAATGAGTTTGTAGTAAAATTACTATGCATTGTTTAGTAATATTACCAAACTGAGTTTGTAGTAAAATTACTAAATATTGTTTAGTAATATTACTAAACTGAGTTTGTAGTAAAATTACTATACATTGTTTAGTAATATTACTAAACTGAGTTAGTAGTAAAATTACTATACATTGCTTAGTAATATTACTAAACTGAGTTTGTAGTAAAATTACTAAAAATTGTTTAGTAATATTACTAAATTGAGTTTGTAGTAAAATTACTAAACATTGTTTAGTAATATTACTAAAGTGAGTTTGTAGTAAAATTACTAAACATTGTTTAGTAATATTACTAAACTGAGTGTGTAGTAAAATGAATATACATTGTTTAGTAATATTACTAAACTGAGTTTGTAGTAAAATTACTATACATTGTTTAGTAATATTACTAAACTGAGTTAGTAGTAACATTACTAAACATTGTTTAGTAAAATTACTAAACATTGTTTAGTAATATTACTAAACTGAGTTTGTAGTAAAATTATTATACATTGTTTAGTAATATTACTAAACTGAGTTTGTAGTAAACATTGTTTAGTAATTTTACTAAATTGAGTTTGTAGTAAAATTACTATACATTGTCTAGTAATATTACAAAACTGAGTTTGTAGTAATATTACTATACATTGTTTAGTAATATTACTAAACTGAGTTTGTAGTAAAATTACTAAACATTGTTTAGTAATATTACTAAACTGAGTTTGTAGTAAAATTACTATACATTGTTTAATATTATTACTAAACTGAGTTTGTAGTAAAATTACTAAACATTGTTTAGTAATATTACTAAGCTGAGTTTGTAGTAAAATTACTATACATTGTTTAGTAATATTACTTAACTGAGCTTGTAGTAAAATTACTATACATTGTTTAGTAATATTACTAAACTGAGTTTGTAGTAAAATTACTAAACATTGTTTAGTAATATTACTAAATTGAGTTTGTAGTAAAATTACTTAACATTGTTTAGTAATATTACTAAAGTGAGTTTGTAGTAAAATTACTAAACATTGTTTAGTAATATTACTAAACTGAGTGTGTAGTAAAATTACTATACATTGTTTAGTAATATTACTAAACTGAGTTTGTAGTAAAATTACTATACATTGCTTAGTAATATTACTAAACTGAGTTTGTAGTAAAATTACTAAAAATTGTTTAGTAATATTACTAAATTGAGTTTGTAGTAAAATTACTAAACATTGTTTAGTAATATTACTAAAGTGAGTTTGTAGTAAAATTACTAAACATTGTTTAGTAATATTACTAAACTGAGTGTGTAGTAAAATTAATAAACATTGTTTAGTAATATTACTAAACTGAGTTTGTAGTAAAATTACTATACATTGTTTAGTAATATTACTAAACTGAGTTTGTAGTAAAATTACTAAACATTGTTTAGTAATTTAACTAAATTGAGTTTGTAGTAAAATTACTATACATTGTCTAGTAATATTACAAAACTGAGTTTGTAGTAAAATTACTATACATTGTTTAGTAATATTACTTAAGTGAGTTTGTAGTAAAATTACTAAACATTGTTTAGTAATATTACTAAACTGAGTGTGTAGTAAAATTACTATACATTGTTTAGTAATATTACTAAACTGAGTGTGTAGTAAAATTACTATACATTGTTTAGTAATATTACTAAAATGAGTTTGTAGTAAAATTACTATACATTGTTTAGTAATATTACCAAACTGAGTTTGTAGTAAAATTACTAAATATTGTTTAGTAATATTACTAAACTGAGTTTGTAGTAAAATTACTATACATTGTTTAGTAATATTACTAAACTGAGTTAGTAGTAAAATTACTATACATTGCTTAGTAATATTACTAAACTGAGTTTGTAGTAAAATTACTAAAAATTGTTTAGTAATATTACTAAATTGAGTTTGTAGTAAAATTACTAAACATTGTTTAGTAATATTACTAAAGTGAGTTTGTAGTAAAATTACTAAACATTGTTTAGTAATATTACTAAACTGAGTTTGTAGTAAAATTAATATACATTGTTTAGTAATATTACTAAACTGAGTTTGTAGTAAAATTACTATACATTGTTTAGTAATATTACTAAACTGAGTTAGTAGTAAAATTACTAAACATTGTTTAGTAAAATTACTAAACATTGTTTAGTAATATTACTAAACTGAGTTTGTAGTAAAATTACTATACATTGTTTAGTAATATTACTAAACTGAGTTTGTAGTAAACATTGTTTAGTAATTTTACTAAATTGAGTTTGTAGTAAAATTACTATACATTGTCTAGTAATATTACAAAACTGAGTTTGTAGTAAAATTACTATACATTGTTTAGTAATATTACTAAATTGAGTGTGTAGTAAAATTACTATACCTTGTTTAGTAATATTACCAAACTGAGTTTGTTGTAAAATTACTAAATATTGTTTAGTAATATTACTAAACTGAGTTTGTAGTAAAATTACTATACATTGTTTAGTAATATTACTAAACTGAGTTTGTAGTAAAATTACTAAACATTGTTTAGTAATATTACTAAATTGAGTTTGTAGTAAAATTACTAAACATTGTTTAGTAATATTACTAAACTGAGTGTGTAGTAAAATTACTATACATTGTTTGGTAATATTACTAAACTGAGTTTGTAGTAAAATTACTATACATTGTTTAGTAATATTACTAAACTGAGTTTGTAGTAAAATTACTAAACATTGTTTAATTATTTAACTAAATTGAGTTTGTAGTAAAATTACTATACATTGTCTAGTAATATAACAAAACTGAGTTTGTAGTAAAATTACTATACATTGTTTAGTAATATTACTAAAGTGAGTTTGTAGTAAAATTACTAAACATTGTTTAGTAATATTACTAAACTGAGTTTGTAGTAAAATTACTTAACATTGTTTAGTAATATTACTAAAGTGAGTTTGTAGTAAAATTACTAAACATTGTTTAGTAATATTACTAAACTGAGTTTGTAGTAAAATTACTATACATTGTTTAATATTATTACTAAACTGAGTTTGTAGTAAAATTACTAAACATTGTTTAGTAATATTACTAAGCTGAGTTTGTAGTAAAATTACTATACATTGTTTAGTAATATTACTTAACTGAGCTTGTAGTAAAATTACTATACATTGTTTAGTAATATTACTAAACTGAGTTTGTAGTAAAATTACTAAACATTGTTTAGTAATATTACTAAATTGAGTTTGTAGTAAAATTACTTAACATTGTTTAGTAATATTACTAAAGTGAGTTTTTAGTAAAATTACTAAACATTGTTTAGTAATATTACTAAACTGAGTGTGTAGTAAAATTACTATACATTGTTTAGTAATATTACTAAACTGAGTTTGTAGTAAAATTACTATACATTGCTTAGTAATATTACTAAACTGAGTTTGTAGTAAAATTACTAAAAATTGTTTAGTAATATTACTAAATTGAGTTTGTAGTAAAATTACTAAACATTGTTTAGTAATATTACTAAAGTGAGTTTGTAGTAAAATTACTAAACATTGTTTAGTAATATTACTAAACTGAGTGTGTAGTAAAATTAATAAACATTGTTTAGTAATATTACTAAACTGAGTTTGTAGTAAAATTACTATACATTGTTTAGTAATATTACTAAACTGAGTTTGTAGTAAAATTACTAAACATTGTTTAGTAATTTAACTAAATTGAGTTTGTAGTAAAATTACTATACATTGTCTAGTAATATTACAAAACTGAGTTTGTAGTAAAATTACTATACATTGTTTAGTAATATTACTTAAGTGAGTTTGTAGTAAAATTACTAAACATTGTTTAGTAATATTACTAAACTGAGTGTGTAGTAAAATTACTATACATTGTTTAGTAATATTACTAAACTGAGTGTGTAGTAAAATTACTATACATTGTTTAGTAATATTACTAAACTGAGTTTGTAGTAAAATTACTATACATTGGTTTAGTAATATTATTGAACTGAGTTTGTAGTAAAATTACTATACATTGTTTAGTAATATTACTAAAATGAGTTTGTAGTAAAATTACTATACATTGTTTAGTAATATTACCAAACTGAGTTTGTAGTAAAATTACTAAATATTGTTTAGTAATATTACTAAACTGAGTTTGTAGTAAAATTACTATACATTGTTTAGTAATATTACTAAACTGAGTTAGTAGTAAAATTACTATACATTGCTTAGTAATATTACTAAACTGAGTTTGTAGTAAAATTACTAAACATTGTTTAGTAATATTACTAAAGTGAGTTTGTAGTAAAATTACTAAACATTGTTTAGTAATATTACTAAACTGAGTTTGTAGTAAAATTAATATACATTGTTTAGTAATATTACTAAACTGAGTTTGTAGTAAAATTACTATACATTGTTTAGTAATATTACTAAACTGAGTTAGTAGTAAAATTACTAAACATTGTTTAGTAAAATTACTAAACATTGCTTAGTAATATTACTAAACTGAGTTTGTAGTAAAATTACTATACATTGTTTAGTAATATTACTAAACTGAGTTTGTAGTAAACATTGTTTAGTAATTTTACTAAATTGAGTTTGTAGTAAAATTACTATACATTGTCTAGTAATATTACAAAACTGAGTTTGTAGTAAAATTACTAAACATTGTTTAGTAATATTACTAAGCTGAGTTTGTAGTAAAATTACTATACATTGTTTAGTAATATTACTTAACTGAGCTTGTAGTAAAATTACTAAACATTGTTTAGTAATATTACTAAACTGAGTGTGTAGTAAAATTACTATACATTGTTTAGTAATATTACTAAACTGAGTTTGTAGTAAAATTACTATACATTGCTTAGTAATATTACTAAACTGAGTTTGTAGTAAAATTACTAAAAATTGTTTAGTAATATTACTAAATTGAGTTTGTAGTAAAATTACTAAACATTGTTTAGTAATATTACTAAAGTGAGTTTGTAGTAAAATTACTAAACATTGTTTAGTAATATTACTAAACTGAGTGTGTAGTAAAATTAATAAACATTGTTTAGTAATATTACTAAACTGAGTTTGTAGTAAAATTACTATACATTGTTTAGTAATATTACTAAACTGAGTTTGTAGTAAAATTACTAAACATTGTTTAGTAATTTAACTAAATTGAGTTTGTAGTAAAATTACTATACATTGTCTAGTAATATTACAAAACTGAGTTTGTAGTAAAATTACTATACATTGTTTAGTAATATTACTTAAGTGAGTTTGTAGTAAAATTACTAAACATTGTTTAGTAATATTACTAAACTGAGTGTGTAGTAAAATTACTATACATTGTTTAGTAATATTACTAAACTGAGTGTGTAGTAAAATTACTATACATTGTTTAGTAATATTACTAAACTGAGTTTGTAGTAAAATTACTATACATTGGTTTAGTAATATTATTGAACTGAGTTTGTAGTAAAATTACTATACATTGTTTAGTAATATTACTAAAATGAGTTTGTAGTAAAATTACTATACATTGTTTAGTAATATTACCAAGCTGAGTTTGTAGTAAAATTACTAAATATTGTTTAGTAATATTACTAAACTGAGTTTGTAGTAAAATTACTATACATTGTTTAGTAATATTACTAAACTGAGTTAGTAGTAAAATTACTATACATTGCTTAGTAATATTACTAAACTGAGTTTGTAGTAAAATTACTAAAAATTGTTTAGTAATATTACTAAATTGAGTTTGTAGTAAAATTACTAAACATTGTTTAGTAATATTACTAAAGTGAGTTTGTAGTAAAATTACTAAACATTGTTTAGTAATATTACTAAACTGAGTTTGTAGTAAAATTAATATACATTGTTTAGTAATATTACTAAACTGAGTTTGTAGTAAAATTACTATACATTGTTTAGTAATATTACTAAACTGAGTTAGTAGTAAAATTACTAAACATTGTTTAGTAAAATTACTAAACATTGTTTAGTAATATTACTAAACTGAGTTTGTAGTAAAATTACTATACATTGTTTAGTAATATTACTAAACTGAGTTTGTAGTAAACATTGTTTAGTAATTTTACTAAATTGAGTTTGTAGTAAAATTACTATACATTGTCTAGTAATATTACAAAACTGAGTTTGTAGTAAAATTACTATACATTGTTTAGTAATATTACTAAATTGAGTGTGTAGTAAAATTACTATACCTTGTTTAGTAATATTACCAAACTGAGTTTGTTGTAAAATTACTAAATATTGTTTAGTAATATTACTAAATTGAGTTTGTAGTAAAATTACTAAACATTGTTTAGTAATATTACTAAACTGATTGTGTAGTAAAATTACTATACATTGTTTGGTAATATTACTAAACTGAGTTTGTAGTAAAATTACTATACATTGTTTAGTTATATTACTAAACTGAGTTTGTAGTAAAATTACTAAACATTGTTTAATTATTTAACTAAATTGAGTTTGTAGTAAAATTACTATACATTGTCTAGTAATATAACAAAACTGAGTTTGTAGTAAAATTACTATACATTGTTTAGTAATATTACTAAAGTGAGTTTGTAGTAAAATTACTAAACATTGTTTAGTAATATTACTAAACTGAGTTTGTAGTAAAATTACTATACATTGTTTAGTAATATTACTAAACTGAGTTTGTAGTAAAGTTACTATACATTGTCTAGTAATATTACAAAACTGAGTTTGTAGTAAAATTACTATACATTGTTTAGTAATATTACTAAACTGAGTTTGTAGTAAAATTACTATACATTGTTTAGTAATATTACTAAACTGAGTGTGTAGTAAAATTACTATACATTGTTTAGTAATATTACTAAACTGAGTTTGTAGTAAAATTACTATACATTGGTTTAGTAATATTATTGAACTGAGTTTGTAGTAAAATTACTATACATTGTTTAGTAATATTACTAAACTGAGTTTGTAGTAAAATTTCTAAACATTGTTTAGTAATTTTACTAAATTGAGTTTGTAGTAAAATTACTATACATTGTCTAGTAATATTACAAAACTGAGTTTGTAGTAAAATTACTATACATTGTTTAGTAATATTACTGAACTGAGTTTGTAGTAAAATTACTAAACATTGTTTAGTAATATTACTAAGCTGAGTTTGTAGTAAAATTACTATACATTGTTTAGTAATATTACTTAACTGAGCTTGTAGTAAAATTACTATACATTGTTTAGTAATATTACTAAACTGAGTTTGTAGTAAAATTACTAAACATTGTTTAGTAATATTACTAAATTGAGTTTGTAGTAAAATTACTAAACATTGTTTAGTAATATTACTAAAGTGAGTTTGTAGTAAAATTACTAAACATTGTTTAGTAATATTACTAAACTGAGTGTGTAGTAAAATTACTATACATTGTTTAGTAATATTACTAAACTGAGTTTGTAGTAAAATTACTATACATTGTTTAGTAATATTACTAAAGTGAGTTTGTAGTAAAATTACTAAACATTGTTTAGTAATATTACTAAACTGAGTGTGTAGTAAAATTACTATACATTGTTTAGTAATATTACTAAACTGAGTTTGTAGTAAAATTACTATACATTGTTTAGTAATATTACTAAACTGAGTTTGTAGTAAAATTACTAAACATTGTTTAGTAATTTAACTAAATTGAGTTTGTAGTAAAATTACTATACATTGTCTAGTGTAACGCAACATTGCACAAGAGAGAATATTACCCATCTCTTAGTTGCTGATCATTATGTTTATGTTCCTTTCTCTTCTTAAATAAAGAGAGAAGTTGAAGGGCCAGCTGCTGTGATCTACTGGTTAAACTCGAAGGGTTGAATCCAGGCAGTTCATTGGGGACAGTAGCTGGTTGCGGTTCAAATATTAATAGAAGCTCGAGTAATATATCAGAAGTGCGATCTAAATAACCCATCTGTGTTCGTTTTTCTTTAAAAAAAAAAAAATATATATATATATATATATATATATATATATATATATAATATATAATAACAACGATATCCACACAGAACACAGAAGTGTCTGCAGTAGTGCCGTCGCCGCCGTCTGCGTTTGCGTGATTGTAACACAGAAGTGTCTGCAGTAGTGCCGTCGCCGCCGTCTGCGTTTGCGTGATTGTGTATGGTTTTCTTTTCCTTCATTCGGGGTGAAAAAAAAAATATATATAGATATATAGAATATAAAAACAACGGTACCCAGACAGAACACAGAAGTATTTGCGGTAGTGCTGTCGCCGCCGTGTGCGTAGCGGATAGGCAATTGTGATTTCGTTTTCTTTCCCTGTTCTCTGGTGTACTGGTCATTAATACGCCTGTATTGGTAATTCGCCTCACGTGTGTTTTTTTTATTGCTATTCAGCAATTCAGCAACACTTTTAAAGAGAAAAGAGAGAAGAAGAAAGACAACACTCTCAAATCTCAACCATCACATTTCACATGACACATTTGAATAGTGGTTTTGCGTTTTGGTAAGTTTTTTATAAGTATACCTACCACTATTATATTTTTTGGTTAAAAGAAAAAAAAAATAATAAAAAAAAAAAAAATTATGGAAAAACGGGGAAGGAAAAAGAAAACAATTGCTCCGGCGACGGGAAGGGGAGAGCAATCATCTCCTTCGATAGATGCAAGCAGCATCGCTGATTGTAATGCTGAAATCGCAATGCTGCAAAATAAAATTGATTTGCTCCGCGGTCAACTTAACTTGATAGACAGCACTGAGGAAGCGTTAAATATAACGGCAGTTGTAAATACTGGTGAAAGGGTTGGACTACGAATGTCCTTGAATGAGGCAAAAACACTCATTCCAGCATATGAGCCAGGAAAATCTATTTTGAATGCGGAAGAGTGGGTAGCAATTGTGGAGAATCTAAAAAGGATATATTGTTGGGACAACCTGACAACAATGTTTTTTGCAGGAAGCCAGTTACGAAACGCCGCGTCAGAATGGTATGAAACCAACAGAAGAACCATTTCAACATGGCAACAGTTCAAAGATGGATTTGTAATGGGATTCCCAACCGTTGACAACAAATCGGATTTACTAATTAAAATTATGCAGCGTAGGCGTCAACCTAATGAAGAAATAGAAACATATTTTTATAATGTGGTTGCATTAGGTAGACAGCTTCAGTACTCTGAAAACGATATCATTCGGTTTGTTATTTCTGGTCTAAGAGATGAGGGTGTTATCCTACGGCTTGAGGCAGTTAAGCCGCAAACGTTAAATGACACACTGAAGGAGATTAAAGCTATTGAGTCGATGGATCGTCATTGCCAGCTTCGTAGGCAATTTAATAGCGTCCAAATATCGTCTTCTTTCAATATACGAAAACCAACAAATTGCTGGGGCAACGAACCAAACACAAACACAAACATGCATACAGATACAGAGGCATCAAGTATATTGTCTCGCCGCCATATACAAATACAACCTTCGTTACAAACAAAAGATTGCCATAAGTGTGGCAAACAAGGCCATTTCGCTTATGAATGTGGGAAACGCCGAAGAGAGCAAGCCGAACCCGTTACCCACAAATGCTATAGATGTGGTGACCTCGGGCATTTCGCATATGAGTGTCCAAAACGGCAAAGGGTTAGTGAGGCGAACATCAAGAAAAATGTACGAGCGATAAAAGAAAACAATGTAAAAGACAATGAATGCTATCAGAAAATCTTTGTAGATGACAAACAGGTGGAGGCGTTCATAGATTTGGGCAGTGATTGCACGACAATGAAGATATCAACTGTTAAGCACTACAACTGGAGTTTTGATAACAGCGAGGTCACTCTGAAAGGATTTGGTGGAGGGTCATATAAGTCGATGGGGCGAATGAATAAAGTTCTGACTATAGATGATGTTTCTTTGCCTGTGGATGTATTGGTGGTAGAGGATGAGTTCCAAGATGTACCTGTGTTGGTTGGTCGAAATTTTCTCAACAATCCTGAAGTTATGATAATTAAGCGTTGCGATTCTCTTAAAATAGTGCGCGATGAAAATTACGGCCATAAAGTGGCTAATGTACAGACTGAAAATCCTTGTATAACAGTCGCTCGACAAATGATTGTTCAAAAGCGTGACACTTGAGGACCTTACATTCGGGGAGAAGGTTACAGACATTCATAAAACTTGTCTTTTAGGCATGGTCAACAAGCACAGAAATGCTGTAGCACTCAATATCAAAGAGCTTGGGACGGCAAAAACATTTGATTTAAAAATAAAATTTAAAGTTGATGAAGTCGTCCGATATAAACCGTACCGACTACCATACGGTCAAATTGAGTTAGTTAAAAAAAAAAATATTAAAAGACCTCGAGATCGACATAATCGAAGAATCGACGTCAGAATACGCTAGTCCGATGATTCTGGTTCCAAAACCGAAAGGAGGTTATAGAATGGGCGTTGACTACAGAGCCTTAAACAAAAATATTGAACGAGCAAATTTTCGTTACAAATAAATTAATTATATTTAATGTTCTGTTACATCTATTCATTTATTCTTGTTTTGTGTTGGGAAGGATCAGTATTCTAACGGGATGGTAAAGCGACAGAA
Organism: Platycheirus albimanus; assembly: GCA_916050605.2. NCBI lineage: Eukaryota > Metazoa > Arthropoda > Insecta > Diptera > Syrphidae > Platycheirus > Platycheirus albimanus. The sequence continues at coordinate 88,768,094 of OU696698.1, read as the reverse complement.
ATACTATTTAGAATTAAAAGGTAATCAGTTTACAATCAGTAGCAGAGTGATTCTACTATACTGAGTACAGAAAACAGAGATTCTAAGATTTGCTCAGCGATTGAGTGAAGTCAAATGATGTGGTTTATGTATTGAGTGATTCAATGGTAAATCTCCAATGTGATATTGGAGGTACATAGCTACCTTATAATTTGATAATTTGAGTGATTCAATGGTAAATCTCCAATGTGATATTGGAGGTACATACCTTATAATTTGATAATTTGAGTGATTCAATGGTAAATCTCCAATGTGATATTGGAAGTACATACCTTATAATTTGATAATTTGAGTGATTCAATGGTGTAATACTCAATGTGATATTGGAATTCCCTTACAAATTGAGTGATTCAAAGTACTGGTCAATGTGAGATTGATCGAGCCGGAGACAACATCGGGACGATATAAATGTCGGATGGCCGAATGTAACGCAACATTGCACAAGAGAGAATATTACCCATCTCTTAGTTGCTGATCATTATGTTTATGTTCCTTTCTCTTCTTAAATAAAGAGAGAAGTTGAAGGGCCAGCTGCTGTGATCTACTGGTTAAACTCGAAGGGTTGAATCCAGGCAGTTCATTGGGGACAGTAGCTGGTTGCGGTTCAAATATTAATAGAAGCTCGAGTAATACTAGTAATATTACAAAACTGAGTTTGTAGTAAAATTACTATACATTGTTTAGTAATATTACTTAAGTGAGTTTGTAGTAAAATTACTAAACATTGTTTAGTAATATTACTAAACTGAGTGTGTAGTAAAATTACTATACATTGTTTAGTAATATTACTAAACTGAGTGTGTAGTAAAATTACTATACATTGTTTAGTAATATTACTAAACTGAGTTTGTAGTTAAATTACTAAACATTGTTTAGTAATATTACTAAACTGAGTTTGTAGTAAAATTACTATACATTGTTTAGTAATATTACTAAACTGAGTTTGTAGTAAAATTACTAAACATTGTTTAGTAATTTTACTAAATTGAGTTTGTAGTAAAGTTACTATACATTGTCTAGTAATATTACAAAACTGAATTTGTAGTAAAATTACTATACATTGTTTAGTAATATTACTAAAGTGAGTTTGTAGTAAAATTACTAAACATTGTTTAGTAATTTTACTAAATTGAGTTTGTAGTAAAATGACTATACATTGTCTAGTAATATTACAAAACTGAGTTTGTAGTAAAATTACTAAACATTGATTAGTAATATTACTAAACTGAGTTTGTAGTTAAATTACTATACATTGTTTAGTAATATTACTAAACTGAGTTTGTAGTAAAATTACTATACCTTGTTTAGTAATATTACTAAATTGAGTTTGTAGTAAAATTACTATACATTGTTTAGTAATATTACTAAAGTGAGTTTGTAGTAAAATTACTAAACATTGTTTAGTAATATTACTAAACATTGTTTAGTAATATTACTAAACTGAGTGTGTAGTAAAATGACTATACATTGTTTAGTAATATTACCAAACTGAGTTTGTAGTAAAATTACTAAAAATTGTTTAGTAATATTACTAAATTGAGTTTGTAGTAAATTTACTAAACATTGTTTAGTAATATTACTAAAGTGAGTTTGTAGTAAAATTACTAAACATTGTTTAGTAATATTACTAAACTGAGTTTGTAGTAAAATTAATATACATTGTTTAGTAATATTACTAAACTGAGTTAGTAGTAAAATTACTAAACATTGTTTAGTAAAATTACTAAACATTGTTTAGTAATATTACTAAACTGAGTTTGTAGTAAAATTACTATACATTGTTTAGTAATATTACTAAACTGAGTTTGTAGTAAACATTGTTTAGTAATTTTACTAAATTGAGTTTGTAGTAAAATTACTATACATTGTCTAGTAATATTACAAAACTGAGTTTGTAGTAAAATTACTATACATTGTTTAGTAATATTACTAAATTGAGTGTGTAGTAAAATTACTATACCTTGTTTAGTAATATTACCAAACTGAGTTTGTTGTAAAATTACTAAATATTGTTTAGTAATATTACTAAACTGAGTTTGTAGTAAAATTACTATACATTGTTTAGTAATATTACTAAACTGAGTTTGTAGTAAAATTACTAAACATTGTTTAGTAATATTACTAAATTGAGTTTGTAGTAAAATTACTAAACATTGTTTAGTAATATTACTAAACTGAGTGTGTAGTAAAATTACTATACATTGTTTGGTAATATTACTAAACTGATTTTGTAGTAAAATTACTATACATTGTTTAGTTATATTACTAAACTGAGTTTGTAGTAAAATTACTAAACATTGTTTAATTATTTAACTAAATTGAGTTTGTAGTAAAATTACTATACATTGTCTAGTAATATAACAAAACTGAGTTTGTAGTAAAATTACTATACATTGTTTAGTAATATTACTAAAGTGAGTTTGTAGTAAAATTACTAAACATTGTTTAGTAATATTACTAAACTGAGTTTGTAGTAAAATTACTATACATTGTTTAGTAATATTACTAAACTGAGTTTGTAGTAAAGTTACTATACATTGTCTAGTAATATTACAAAACTGAGTTTGTAGTAAAATTACTATACATTGTTTAGTAATATTACTAAACTGAGTTTGTAGTAAAATTACTATACATTGTTTAGTAATATTACTAAACTGAGTGTGTAGTAAAATTACTATACATTGTTTAGTAATATTACTAAACTGAGTTTGTAGTTAAATTACTAAACATTGTTTAGTAATATTACTAAACTGAGTTTGTAGTAAAATTACTATACATTGTTTAGTAATATTACTAAACTGAGTTTGTAGTAAAATTACTAAACATTGTTTAGTAATTTTACTAAATTGAGTTTGTAGTAAAGTTACTATACATTGTCTAGTAATATTACAAAACTGAATTTGTAGTAAAATTACTATACATTGTTTAGTAATATTACTAAAGTGAGTTTGTAGTAAAATTACTAAACATTGTTTAGTAATATTACTAAACTGAGTGTGTAGTAAAATTACTATACATTGTTTAGTAATATTACTAAACTGAGTTTGTAGTAAAATTACAAAACATTGTTTAGTAATATTACTAAACTGAGTTTGTAGTAAAATTACTATACATTGTTTAGTAATATTACTATACTGAGTTTGTAGTAAAGTTACTATACATTGTCTAGTAATATTACAAAACTGAGTTTGTAGTAAAATAACTATACATTGTTTAGTAATATTACTAAAGTGAGTTTGTAGTAAAATTACTAAACATTGTTTAGTAATTTTACTAAATTGAGTTTGTAGTAAAATTACTATACATTGTCTAGTAATATTACAAAACTGAGTTTGTAGTAAAATTACTAAACATTGATTAGTAATATTACTAAACTGAGTTTGTAGTTAAATTACTATACATTGTTTAGTAATATTACTAAACTGAGTTTGTAGTAAAATTACTATACCTTGTTTAGTAATATTACTAAATTGAGTTTGTAGTAAAATTACTATACATTGTTTAGTAATATTACTAAAGTGAGTTTGTAGTAAAATTACTAAACATTGTTTAGTAATATTACTAAACATTGTTTAGTAATATTACTAAACTGAGTGTGTAGTAAAATGACTATACATTGTTTAGTAATATTACTAAACTGAGTTTGTAGTAAAATTACTATACATTATTTAGTAATATTACTAAATTGAGTGTGTAGTAAAATTACTATACATTGTTTAGTAATATTACCAAACTGAGTTTGTAGTAAAATTACTAAATATTGTTTAGTAATATTACTAAACTGAGTTTGTAGTAAAATTACTATACATTGTTTAGTAATATTACTAAACTGAGTTTGTAGTAAAATTACTATACATTGCTTAGTAATATTACTAAACTGAGTTTGTAGTAAAATTACTAAAAATTGTTTAGTAATATTACTAAATTGAGTTTGTAGTAAAATTACTAAACATTGTTTAGTAATATTACTAAAGTGAGTTTGTAGTAAAATTACTAAACATTGTTTAGTAATATTACTAAACTGAGTTTGTAGTAAAATTAATATACATTGTTTAGTAATATTACTAAACTGAGTTTGTAGTAAAATTACTATACATTGTTTAGTAATATTACTAAACTGAGTTAGTAGTAAAATTACTAAACATTGTTTAGTAAAATTACTAAACATTGTTTAGTAATATTACTAAACTGAGTTTGTAGTAAAATTACTATACATTGTTTAGTAATATTACTAAACTGAGTTTGTAGTAAACATTGTTTAGTAATTTTACTAAATTGAGTTTGTAGTAAAATTACTATACATTGTCTAGTAATATTACAAAACTGAGTTTGTAGTAAAATTACTATACATTGTTTAGTAATATTACTAAATTGAGTGTGTAGTAAAATTACTATACCTTGTTTAGTAATATTACCAAACTGAGTTTGTTGTAAAATTACTAAATATTGTTTAGTAATATTACTAAACTGAGTTTGTAGTAAAATTACTATACATTGTTTAGTAATATTACTAAACTGAGTTTGTAGTAAAATTACTAAACATTGTTTAGTAATATTACTAAACTGAGTTTGTAGTAAAATTACTATACATTGTTTAGTAATATTACTATACTGAGTTTGTAGTAAAGTTACTATACATTGTCTAGTAATATAACAAAACTGAGTTTGTAGTAAAATTACTATACATTGTTTAGTAATATTACTAAAGTGAGTTTGTAGTAAAATTACTAAACATTGTTTAGTAATTTTACTAAATTGAGTTTGTAGTAAAATTACTATACATTGTCTAGTAATATTACAAAACTGAGTTTGTAGTAAAATTACTAAACATTGATTAGTAATATTACTAAACTGAGTTTGTAGTTAAATTACTATACATTGTTTAGTAATATTACTAAACTGAGTTTGTAGTAAAATTACTATACCTTGTTTAGTAATATTACTAAATTGAGTTTGTAGTAAAATTACTATACATTGTTTAGTAATATTACTAAAGTGAGTTTGTAGTAAAATTACTAAACATTGTTTAGTAATATTACTAAACATTGTTTAGTAATATTACTAAACTGAGTGTGTAGTAAAATGACTATACATTGTTTAGTAATATTACTAAACTGAGTTTGTAGTAAAATTACTATACATTATTTAGTAATATTACTAAATTGAGTGTGTAGTAAAATTACTATACATTGTTTAGTAATATTACCAAACTGAGTTTGTAGTAAAATTACTAAATATTGTTTAGTAATATTACTAAACTGAGTTTGTAGTAAAATTACTATACATTGTTTAGTAATATTACTAAACTGAGTTTGTAGTAAAATTACTATACATTGCTTAGTAATATTACTAAACTGAGTTTGTAGTAAAATTACTAAAAATTGTTTAGTAATATTACTAAATTGAGTTTGTAGTAAAATTACTAAACATTGTTTAGTAATATTACTAAAGTGAGTTTGTAGTAAAATTACTAAACATTGTTTAGTAATATTACTAAACTGAGTTTGTAGTAAAATTAATATACATTGTTTAGTAATATTACTAAACTGAGTTTGTAGTAAAATTACTATACATTGTTTAGTAATATTACTAAACTGAGTTAGTAGTAAAATTACTAAACATTGTTTAGTAAAATTACTAAACATTGTTTAGTAATATTACTAAACTGAGTTTGTAGTAAAATTACTATACATTGTTTAGTAATATTACTAAACTGAGTTTGTAGTAAACATTGTTTAGTAATTTTACTAAATTGAGTTTGTAGTAAAATTACTATACATTGTCTAGTAATATTACAAAACTGAGTTTGTAGTAAAATTACTATACATTGTTTAGTAATATTACTAAATTGAGTGTGTAGTAAAATTACTATACCTTGTTTAGTAATATTACCAAACTGAGTTTGTTGTAAAATTACTAAATATTGTTTAGTAATATTACTAAACTGAGTTTGTAGTAAAATTACTATACATTGTTTAGTAATATTACTAAACTGAGTTTGTAGTAAAATTACTAAACATTGTTTAGTAATATTACTAAATTGAGTTTGTAGTAAAATTACTAAACATTGTTTAGTAATATTACTAAACTGAGTGTGTAGTAAAATTACTATACATTGTTTGGTAATATTACTAAACTGAGTTTGTAGTAAAATTACTATACATTGTTTAGTTATATTACTAAACTGAGTTTGTAGTAAAATTACTAAACATTGTTTAATTATTTAACTAAATTGAGTTTGTAGTAAAATTACTATACATTGTCTAGTAATATAACAAAACTGAGTTTGTAGTAAAATTACTATACATTGTTTAGTAATATTACTAAAGTGAGTTTGTAGTAAAATTACTAAACATTGTTTAGTAATATTACTAAACTGAGTTTGTAGTAAAATTACTATACATTGTTTAGTAATATTACTAAACTGAGTTTGTAGTAAAGTTACTATACATTGTCTAGTAATATTACAAAACTGAGTTTGTAGTAAAATTACTATACATTGTTTAGTAATATTACTAAACTGAGTTTGTAGTAAAATTACTATACATTGTTTAGTAATATTACTAAACTGAGTGTGTAGTAAAATTACTATACATTGTTTAGTAATATTACTAAACTGAGTTTGTAGTTAAATTACTAAACATTGTTTAGTAATATTACTAAACTGAGTTTGTAGTAAAATTACTATACATTGTTTAGTAATATTACTAAACTGAGTTTGTAGTAAAATTACTAAACATTGTTTAGTAATTTTACTAAATTGAGTTTGTAGTAAAGTTACTATACATTGTCTAGTAATATTACAAAACTGAATTTGTAGTAAAATTACTATACATTGTTTAGTAATATTACTAAACTGAGTTTGTAGTAAAATTACAAAACATTGTTTAGTAATATTACTAAACTGAGTTTGTAGTAAAATTACTATACATTGTTTAGTAATATTACTATACTGAGTTTGTAGTAAAGTTACTATACATTGTCTAGTAATATTACAAAACTGAGTTTGTAGTAAAATTACTATACATTGTTTAGTAATATTACAAAACTGAGTTTGTAGTAAAATTACTATACCTTGTTTAGTAATATTACTAAATTGAGTTTGTAGTAAAATTACTATACATTGTTTAGTAATATTACTAAAGTGAGTTTGTAGTAAAATTACTAAACATTGTTTAGTAATATTACTAAACATTGTTTAGTAATATTACTAAACTGAGTGTGTAGTAAAATGACTATACATTGTTTAGTAATATTACTAAACTGAGTTTGTAGTAAAATTACTATACATTATTTAGTAATATTACTAAATTGAGTGTGTAGTAAAATTACTATACATTGTTTAGTAATATTACCAAACTGAGTTTGTAGTAAAATTACTAAATATTGTTTAGTAATATTACTAAACTGAGTTTGTAGTAAAATTACTATACATTGTTTAGTAATATTACTAAACTGAGTTTGTAGTAAAATTACTATACATTGCTTAGTAATATTACTAAACTGAGTTTGTAGTAAAATTACTAAAAATTGTTTAGTAATATTACTAAATTGAGTTTGTAGTAAAATTACTAAACATTGTTTAGTAATATTACTAAAGTGAGTTTGTAGTAAAATTACTAAACATTGTTTAGTAATATTACTAAACTGAGTTTGTAGTAAAATTAATATACATTGTTTAGTAATATTACTAAACTGAGTTTGTAGTAAAATTACTATACATTGTTTAGTAATATTACTAAACTGAGTTAGTAGTAAAATTACTAAACATTGTTTAGTAAAATTACTAAACATTGTTTAGTAATATTACTAAACTGAGTTTGTAGTAAAATTACTATACATTGTTTAGTAATATTACTAAACTGAGTTTGTAGTAAACATTGTTTAGTAATTTTACTAAATTGAGTTTGTAGTAAAATTACTATACATTGTCTAGTAATATTACAAAACTGAGTTTGTAGTAAAATTACTATACATTGTTTAGTAATATTACTAAATTGAGTGTGTAGTAAAATTACTATACCTTGTTTAGTAATATTACCAAACTGAGTTTGTTGTAAAATTACTAAATATTGTTTAGTAATATTACTAAACTGAGTTTGTAGTAAAATTACTATACATTGTTTAGTAATATTACTAAACTGAGTTTGTAGTAAAATTACTAAACATTGTTTAGTAATATTACTAAATTGAGTTTGTAGTAAAATTACTAAACATTGTTTAGTAATATTACTAAACTGAGTGTGTAGTAAAATTACTATACATTGTTTGGTAATATTACTAAACTGAGTTTGTAGTAAAATTACTATACATTGTTTAGTTATATTACTAAACTGAGTTTGTAGTAAAATTACTAAACATTGTTTAATTATTTAACTAAATTGAGTTTGTAGTAAAATTACTATACATTGTCTAGTAATATAACAAAACTGAGTTTGTAGTAAAATTACTATACATTGTTTAGTAATATTACTAAAGTGAGTTTGTAGTAAAATTACTAAACATTGTTTAGTAATATTACTAAACTGAGTTTGTAGTAAAATTACTATACATTGTTTAGTAATATTACTAAACTGAGTTTGTAGTAAAGTTACTATACATTGTCTAGTAATATTACAAAACTGAGTTTGTAGTAAAATTACTATACATTGTTTAGTAATATTACTAAACTGAGTTTGTAGTAAAATTACTATACATTGTTTAGTAATATTACTAAACTGAGTGTGTAGTAAAATTACTATACATTGTTTAGTAATATTACTAAACTGAGTTTGTAGTTAAATTACTAAACATTGTTTAGTAATATTACTAAACTGAGTTTGTAGTAAAATTACTATACATTGTTTAGTAATATTACTAAACTGAGTTTGTAGTAAAATTACTAAACATTGTTTAGTAATTTTACTAAATTGAGTTTGTAGTAAAGTTACTATACATTGTCTAGTAATATTACAAAACTGAATTTGTAGTAAAATTACTATACATTGTTTAGTAATATTACTAAAGTGAGTTTGTAGTAAAATTACTAAACATTGTTTAGTAATATTACTAAACTGAGTGTGTAGTAAAATTACTATACATTGTTTAGTAATATTACTAAACTGAGTTTGTAGTAAAATTACAAAACATTGTTTAGTAATATTACTAAACTGAGTTTGTAGTAAAATTACTATACATTGTTTAGTAATATTACTATACTGAGTTTGTAGTAAAGTTACTATACATTGTCTAGTAATATTACAAAACTGAGTTTGTAGTAAAATAACTATACATTGTTTAGTAATATTACTAAAGTGAGTTTGTAGTAAAATTACTAAACATTGTTTAGTAATTTTACTAAATTGAGTTTGTAGTAAAATTACTATACATTGTCTAGTAATATTACAAAACTGAGTTTGTAGTAAAATTACTAAACATTGATTAGTAATATTACTAAACTGAGTTTGTAGTTAAATTACTATACATTGTTTAGTAATATTAATAAACTGAGTTTGTAGTAAAATTACTATACCTTGTTTAGTAATATTACTAAATTGAGTTTGTAGTAAAATTACTATACATTGTTTAGTAATATTACTAAAGTGAGTTTGTAGTAAAATTACTAAACATTGTTTAGTAATATTACTAAACATTGTTTAGTAATATTACTAAACTGAGTGTGTAGTAAAATGACTATACATTGTTTAGTAATATTACTAAACTGAGTTTGTAGTAAAATTACTATACATTATTTAGTAATATTACTAAATTGAGTGTGTAGTAAAATTACTATACATTGTTTAGTAATATTACCAAACTGAGTTTGTAGTAAAATTACTAAATATTGTTTAGTAATATTACTAAACTGAGTTTGTAGTAAAATTACTATACATTGTTTAGTAATATTACTAAACTGAGTTTGTAGTAAAATTACTATACATTGCTTAGTAATATTACTAAACTGAGTTTGTAGTAAAATTACTAAAAATTGTTTAGTAATATTACTAAATTGAGTTTGTAGTAAAATTACTAAACATTGTTTAGTAATATTACTAAAGTGAGTTTGTAGTAAAATTACTAAACATTGTTTAGTAATATTACTAAACTGAGTTTGTAGTAAAATTAATATACATTGTTTAGTAATATTACTAAACTGAGTTTGTAGTAAAATTACTATACATTGTTTAGTAATATTACTAAACTGAGTTAGTAGTAAAATTACTAAACATTGTTTAGTAAAATTACTAAACATTGTTTAGTAATATTACTAAACTGAGTTTGTAGTAAAATTACTATACATTGTTTAGTAATATTACTAAACTGAGTTTGTAGTAAACATTGTTTAGTAATTTTACTAAATTGAGTTTGTAGTAAAATTACTATACATTGTCTAGTAATATTACAAAACTGAGTTTGTAGTAAAATTACTATACATTGTTTAGTAATATTACTAAATTGAGTGTGTAGTAAAATTACTATACCTTGTTTAGTAATATTACCAAACTGAGTTTGTTGTAAAATTACTAAATATTGTTTAGTAATATTACTAAACTGAGTTTGTAGTAAAATTACTATACATTGTTTAGTAATATTACTAAACTGAGTTTGTAGTAAAATTACTAAACATTGTTTAGTAATATTACTAAATTGAGTTTGTAGTAAAATTACTAAACATTGTTTAGTAATATTACTAAACTGAGTGTGTAGTAAAATTACTATACATTGTTTGGTAATATTACTAAACTGAGTTTGTAGTAAAATTACTATACATTGTTTAGTTATATTACTAAACTGAGTTTGTAGTAATATTACTAAACATTGTTTAATTATTTAACTAAATTGAGTTTGTAGTAAAATTACTATACATTGTCTAGTAATATAACAAAACTGAGTTTGTAGTAAAATTACTATACATTGTTTAGTAATATTACTAAAGTGAGTTTGTAGTAAAATTACTAAACATTGTTTAGTAATATTACTAAACTGAGTTTGTAGTAAAATTACTATACATTGTTTAGTAATATTACTAAACTGAGTTTGTAGTAAAGTTACTATACATTGTCTAGTAATATTACAAAACTGAGTTTGTAGTAAAATTACTATACATTGTTTAGTAATATTACTAAACTGAGTTTGTAGTAAAATTACTATACATTGTTTAGTAATATTACTAAACTGAGTGTGTAGTAAAATTACTATACATTGTTTAGTAATATTACTAAACTGAGTTTGTAGTAAAATTACTATACATTGGTTTAGTAATATTATTGAACTGAGTTTGTAGTAAAATTACTATACATTGTTTAGTAATATTACTAAACTGAGTTTGTAGTAAAATTTCTAAACATTGTTTAGTAATTTTACTAAATTGAGTTTGTAGTAAAATTACTATACATTGTCTAGTAATATTACAAAACTGAGTTTGTAGTAAAATTACTATACATTGTTTAGTAATATTACTAAACTGAGTTTGTAGTAAAATTACTAAACATTGTTTAGTAATATTACTGAACTGAGTTTGTAGTAAAATTACTAAACATTGTTTAGTAATATTACTAAGCTGAGTTTGTAGTAAAATTACTATACATTGTTTAGTAATATTACTTAACTGAGCTTGTAGTAAAATTACTATACATTGTTTAGTAATATTACTAAACTGAGTTTGTAGTAAAATTACTAAACATTGTTTAGTAATATTACTAAATTGAGTTTGTAGTAAAATTACTAAACATTGTTTAGTAATATTACTAAAGTGAGTTTGTAGTAAAATTACTAAACATTGTTTAGTAATATTACTAAACTGAGTGTGTAGTAAAATTACTATACATTGTTTAGTAATATTACTAAACTGAGTTTGTAGTAAAATTACTATACATTGTTTAGTAATATTACTAAAGTGAGTTTGTAGTAAAATTACTAAACATTGTTTAGTAATATTACTAAACTGAGTGTGTAGTAAAATTACTATACATTGTTTAGTAATATTACTAAACTGAGTTTGTAGTAAAATTACTATACATTGTTTAGTAATATTACTAAACTGAGTTTGTAGTAAAATTACTAAACATTGTTTAGTAATTTAACTAAATTGAGTTTGTAGTAAAATTACTATACATTGTCTAGTGTAACGCAACATTGCACAAGAGAGAATATTACCCATCTCTTAGTTGCTGATCATTATGTTTATGTTCCTTTCTCTTCTTAAATAAAGAGAGAAGTTGAAGGGCCAGCTGCTGTGATCTACTGGTTAAACTCGAAGGGTTGAATCCAGGCAGTTCATTGGGGACAGTAGCTGGTTGCGGTTCAAATATTAATAGAAGCTCGAGTAATACTAGTAATATTACAAAACTGAGTTTGTAGTAAAATTACTATACATTGTTTAGTAATATTACTTAAGTGAGTTTGTAGTAAAATTACTAAACATTGTTTAGTAATATTACTAAACTGAGTGTGTAGTAAAATTACTATACATTGTTTAGTAATATTACTAAACTGAGTGTGTAGTAAAATTACTATACATTGTTTAGTAATATTACTAAACTGAGTTTGTAGTTAAATTACTAAACATTGTTTAGTAATATTACTAAACTGAGTTTGTAGTAAAATTACTATACATTGTTTAGTAATATTACTAAACTGAGTTTGTAGTAAAATTACTAAACATTGTTTAGTAATTTTACTAAATTGAGTTTGTAGTAAAGTTACTATACATTGTCTAGTAATATTACAAAACTGAATTTGTAGTAAAATTACTATACATTGTTTAGTAATATTACTAAAGTGAGTTTGTAGTAAAATTACTAAACATTGTTTAGTAATATTACTAAACTGAGTGTGTAGTAAAATTACTATACATTGTTTAGTAATATTACTAAACTGAGTTTGTAGTAAAATTACAAAACATTGTTTAGTAATATTACTAAACTGAGTTTGTAGTAAAATTACTATACATTGTTTAGTAATATTACTATACTGAGTTTGTAGTAAAGTTACTATACATTGTCTAGTAATATTACAAAACTGAGTTTGTAGTAAAATTACTATACATTGTTTAGTAATATTACTAAAGTGAGTTTGTAGTAAAATTACTAAACATTGTTTAGTAATTTTACTAAATTGAGTTTGTAGTAAAATTACTATACATTGTCTAGTAATATTACAAAACTGAGTTTGTAGTAAAATTACTAAACATTGATTAGTAATATTACTAAACTGAGTTTGAAGTTAAATTACTATACATTGTTTAGTAATATTACTAAACTGAGTTTGTAGTAAAATTACTATACCTTGTTTAGTAATATTACTAAATTGAGTTTGTAGTAAAATTACTATACATTGTTTAGTAATATTACTAAAGTGAGTTTGTAGTAAAATTACTAAACATTGTTTAGTAATATTACTAAACATTGTTTAGTAATATTACTAAACATTGTTTAGTAATATTACTAAACTGAGTGTGTAGTAAAATGACTATACATTGTTTAGTAATATTACTAAACTGAGTTTGTAGTAAAATTACTATACATTATTTAGTAATATTACTAAATTGAGTGTGTAGTAAAATTACTATACATTGTTTAGTAATATTACCAAACTGAGTTTGTAGTAAAATTACTAAATATTGTTTAGTAATATTACTAAACTGAGTTTGTAGTAAAATTACTATACATTGTTTAGTAATATTACTAAACTGAGTTTGTAGTAAAATTACTAAACATTGTTTAGTAATTTAACTAAATTGAGTTTGTAGTAAAATTACTATACATTGTCTAGTAATATTACAAAACTGAGTTTGTAGTAAAATTACTATACATTGTTTAGTAATATTACTAAAGTGAGTTTGTAGTAAAATTACTAAACATTGTTTAGTAATATTACTAAACTGAGTTTGTAGTAAAATTACTATACATTGTTTAGTAATATTACTAAACTGAGTGTGTAGTAAAATTACTATACACTGTTTAGTAATATTACTAAACTGAGTTTGTAGTTAAATTACTAAACATTGTTTAGTAATATTACTAAACTGAGTTTGTAGTAAAATAACTATACATTGTTTAGTAATATTACTAAACTGAGTTTGTAGTAAAATTACTAAACATTGTTTAGTAATTTTACTAAATTGAGTTTGTAGTAAAATTACTATACATTGTCTAGTAATATTACAAAACTGAGTTTGTAGTAAAATTACTAAACATTGTTTAGTAATATTACTAAACTGAGTTTGTAGTTAAATGACTATACATTGTTTAGTAATATTACTAAACTGAGTTTGTAGTAAAATTACTAAACATCGTTTAGTAATTTTACTAAATTGAGTTTGTAGTAAAATTACTATACATTGTTTAGTAATATTACTAAAGTGAGTTTGTAGTAAAATTACTAAACATTGTTTAGTAATATTACTAAACATTGTTTAGTAATATTACTAAACTGAGTGTGTAGTAAAATGACTATACATTGTTTAGTAATATTACTAAACTGAGTTTGTAGTAAAATTACTATACATTATTTAGTAATATTACTAAATTGAGTTTGTAGTAAAATTACTATACATTGTTTAGTAATATTACTAAACTGAGTGTGTAGTAAAATTACTATACACTGTTTAGTAATATTACTAAACTGAGTTTGTAGTTAAATTACTAAACATTGTTTAGTAATATTACTAAACTGAGTTTGTAGTAAAATTACTATACATTGTTTAGTAATATTACTAAACTGAGTTTGTAGTAAAATTACTAAACATTGTTTAGTAATTTTACTAAATTGAGTTTGTAGTAAAGTTACTATACATTGTCTAGTAATATTACAAAACTGAGTTTGTAGTAAAATTACTATACATTGTTTAGTAATATTACTAAAGTGAGTTTGTAGTAAAATTACTAAACATTGTTTAGTAATATTACTAAACTGAGTGTGTAGTAAAATTACTATACATTGTTTAGTAATATTACTAAACTGAGTTTGTAGTAAAATTACTAAACATTGTTTAGTAATATTACTAAACATTGTTTAGTAATATTACTAAACTGAGTGTGTAGTAAAATGACTATACATTGTTTAGTAATATTACTAAACTGAGTTTGTAGTAAAATTACTATACATTATTTAGTAATATTACTAAATTGAGTTTGTAGTAAAATTACTATACATTGTTTAGTAATATTACTAAACTGAGTGTGTAGTAAAATTACTATACACTGTTTAGTAATATTACTAAACTGAGTTTGTAGTTAAATTACTAAACATTGTTTAGTAATATTACTAAACTGAGTTTGTAGTAAAATTACTATACATTGTTTAGTAATATTACTAAACTGAGTTTGTAGTAAAATTACTAAACATTGTTTAGTAATTTTACTAAATTGAGTTTGTAGTAAAGTTACTATACATTGTCTAGTAATATTACAAAACTGAGTTTGTAGTAAAATTACTATACATTGTTTAGTAATATTACTAAACTGAGTTTGTAGTAAAATTACTATACCTTGTTTAGTAATATTACTAAACTGAGTTTGTAGTAAAATTACTAAACATTGTTTAGTAATATTACTAAACTGAGTGTGTAGTAAAATTACTATACATTGTTTAGTAATATTACTAAACTGAGTTTGTAGTAAAATTACTATACATTGTTTAGTTATATTACTAAACTGAGTTTGTAGTAAAATTATTAAACATCGTTTAGTAATATTACTAAATTGAGTTTGTAGTAAAATTACTATACATTGTTTAGTAATATTACTAAAGTGAGTTTGTAGTAAAATTACTAAACATTGTTTAGTAATATTACTAAACTGAGTTTGTAGTAAAATTACTATACATTGTTTAGTAATATTACTAAACTGAGTGTGTAGTAAAATTACTATACACTGTTTAGTAATATTACTAAACTGAGTTTGTAGTTAAATTACTAATAATTGTTTAGTAATATTACTAAACTGAGTTTGTAGTAAAATTACTATACATTGTTTAGTAATATTACTAAACTGAGTTTGTAGTTAAATAAATAAACATTGTTTAGTAATTTTACTAAATTGAGTTTGTAGTAAAGTTACTATACATTGTCTAGTAATATTACAAAACTGAGTTTGTAGTAAAATTACTATACATTGTTTAGTAATATTACTAAAGTGAGTTTGTAGTAAAATTACTAAACATTGTTTAGTAATATTACTAAACTGAGTTTGTAGTAAAATTACTATACATTATTTAGTAATATTACTAAATTGAGTGTGTAGTAAAATTACTATACATTGTTTAGTAATATTACCAAACTGAGTTTGTAGTAAAATTACTAAATATTGTTTAGTAATATTACTAAACTGAGTTTGTAGTAAAATTACTATACATTGTTTAGTAATATTACTAAACTGAGTGTGTAGTAAAATTACTATACACTGTTTAGTAATATTACTAAACTGAGTTTGTAGTTAAATTACTAAACATTGTTTAGTAATATTACTAAACTGAGTTTGTAGTAAAATTACTATACATTGTTTAGTAATATTACTAAACTGAGTTTGTAGTTAAATAAATAAACATTGTTTAGTAATTTTACTAAATTGAGTTTGTAGTAAAGTTACTATACATTGTCTAGTAATATTACAAAACTGAGTTTGTAGTAAAATTACTATACATTGTTTAGTAATATTACTAAAGTGAGTTTGTAGTAAAATTACTAAACATTGTTTAGTAATATTACTAAACTGAGTGTGTAGTAAAATTACTATACATTGTTTAGTAATATTATTAAACTGAGTTTGTAGTAAAATTACTATACCTTGTTTAGTAATATTACTAAACTGAGTTTGTAGTAAAATTACTATACATTGTTTAGTAATATTACTAAACTGAGTTTGTAGTAAAATTACTAAACATTGTTTAGTAATATTACTAAACTGAGTGTGTAGTAAAATTACTATACATTGTTTAGTAATATTACTAAACTGAGTTTGTAGTAAAGTTACTATACATTGTCTAGTAATATTACAAAACTGAGTTTGTAGTAAAATTACTATACATTGTTTAGTAATATTACTAAACTGAGTTTGTAGTAAAATTTCTAAACATTGTTTAGTAATTTTACTAAATTGAGTTTGTAGTAAAATTACTATACATTGTCTAGTAATATTACAAAACTGAGTTTGTAGTAAAATTATTATACATTGTTTAGTAATATTACTAAACTGAGTTTGTAGTAAAATTACTAAACATTGTTTAGTAATATTACTAAACTGAGTTTGTAGTAAAATTACTATACATTGTTTAATATTATTACTAAACTGAGTTTGTAGTAAAATTACTATACATTGTTTAGTAATATTACTAAACTGAGTTTGTAGTAAAGTTACTATACATTGTCTAGTAATATTACAAAACTGAGTTTGTAGTAAAATTACTATACATTGTTTAGTAATATTACTAAAGTGAGTTTGTAGTAAAATTACTAAACATTGTTTAGTAATTTTACTAAATTGAGTTTGTAGTAAAATTACTATACATTGTCTAGTAATATTACAAAACTGAGTTTGTAGTAAAATTACTATATATTGTTTAGTAATATTACTAAAGTGAGTTTGTAGTAAAATTACTAAACATTGTTTAGTAATATTACTAAACTGAGTTTGTAGTAAAATTACTATACATTGTTTAGTAATATTACTAAACTGAGTTTGTAGTAAAATTACTAAACATTGTTTAGTAATATTACTAAACTGAGTTTGTAGTAAAATTACTATACATTGTTTAATAATATAACTAAACTGAGTTTGTAGTAAAATTACTATACATTGTTTAGTAATATTACTAACTTGAGTTTGTAGTAAAATTACTATACCTT
Organism: Platycheirus albimanus; assembly: GCA_916050605.2. NCBI lineage: Eukaryota > Metazoa > Arthropoda > Insecta > Diptera > Syrphidae > Platycheirus > Platycheirus albimanus. Next base: position 88,750,231 of record OU696698.1, on the reverse strand, counting down.
GTTTAGTAATATTACTAAACTGAGTTTGTAGTAAAATTACTAAACATTGTTTAGTAATATTACTAAACTGAGTGTGTAGTAAAATTACTATACATTGTTTAGTAATATTACTAAACTGAGTTTGTAGTAAAATTACTATACTTTGTTTAGTTATATTACTAAACTGAGTTTGTAGTAAAATTACTATACATTGTTTAGTAATATTACTAAACTGAGTTTGTAGTAAAATTACTAAACATTGTTTAGTAATATTACTAAACTAAGTGTGTAGTAAAATTACTAAACATTGTTTAGTAATATTACTAAATTGAGTTTGTAGTAAAATTACTAAACATTGTTTAGTAATATTACTAAACATTGTTTAGTAATATTACTAAACTGAGTGTGTAGTAAAATGACTATACATTGTTTAGTAATATTACTAAACTGAGTTTGTAGTAAAATTACTATACATTGTTTAGTAATATTACTAAACTGAGTTTGTAGTAAAATTACTATACCTTGTTTAGTAATATTACTAAACTGAGTTTGTAGTAAAATTACTAAACATTGTTTAGTAATATTACTAAACTGAGTGTGTAGTAAAATTACTATACATTGTTTAGTAATATTACTTAACTGAGTTTGTAGTAAAATTACTATGCATTGTTTAGTTATATTACTAAACTGAGTTTGTAGTAAAATTACTAAACATTGTTTAGTAATATTACTAAATTGAGTTTGTAGTAAAATTACTATACATTGTTTAGTAATATTACTAAAGTGAGTTTATAGTAAAATTACTAAACATTGTTTAGTAATATTACTAACTTGAGTTTGTAGTAAAATTACTATACCTTGTTTAGTAATATTACTAAACTGAGTGTGTAGTAAAATGACTATACATTGTTTAGTAATATTACTAAACTGAGTTTGTAGTAAAATTACTATACATTGTTTAGTAATATTACTAAATTGAGTGTGTAGTAAAATTACTATACATTGTTTAGTAATATTACCAAACTGAGTTTGTAGTAAAATTACTAAATATTGTTTAGTAATATTACTAAACTGAGTTTGTAGTAAAATTACTATACATTGTTTAGTAATATTACTAAACTGAGTTTGTAGTAAAATTACTAAACATTGTTTAGTAATATTACTAAATTGAGTTTGTAGTAAAATTACTAAATATTGATTAGTAATATTACTAAAGTGAGTTTGTAGTAAAATTACTAAACATTGTTTAGTAATATTACTAAACTGAGTGTGTAGTAAAATTACTATACATTGTTTGGTAATATTACTAAACTGAGTTTGTAGTAAAATTACTATACATTGTTTAGTAATATTACTAAACTGAGTTTGTAGTAAAATTACTAAACATTGTTTAGTAATTTAACTAAATTGAGTTTGTAGTAAAATTACTATACATTGTCTAGTAATATTACAAAACTGAGTTTGTAGTAAAATTACTATACATTGTTTAGTAATATTACTAAAGTGAGTTTGTAGTAAAATTACTATACATTGTTTAGTAATATTACTAAACTGAGTTTGTAGTAAAGTTACTATACATTGTCTAGTAATATTACAAAACTGAGTTTGTAGTAAAATTACTATACATTGTTTAGTAATATTACTAAACTGAGTTTGTAGTAAAATTTCTAAACATTGTTTAGTAATTTTACTAAATTGAGTTTGTAGTAAAATTACTATACATTGTCTAGTAATATTACAAAACTGAGTTTGTAGTAAAATTACTATACATTGTTTAGTAATATTACTAAACTGAGTTTGTAGTAAAATTACTATACATTGTTTAATATTATTACTAAACTGAGTTTGTAGTAAAATTACTAAACATTGTTTAGTAATATTACTAAGCTGAGTTTGTAGTAAAATTACTATACATTGTTTAGTAATATTACTAAACTGAGTTTGTAGTAAAATTACTAAACATTGTTTAGTAATATTACTAAACTGAGTTTGTAGTAAAATTACTAAACATTGTTTAGTAATTTTACTAAACTGAGTTTGTAGTAAAATTACTAAACATTGTTTAGTAATTTAGTAAATTGAGTTTGTAGTAAAATTACTATACATTGTCTAGTAATATTACAAAACTGAGTTTGTAGTAAAATTACTATACATTGTTTAGTAATATTACTAAAGTGAGTTTGTAGTAAAATTTCTAAACATTGTTTAGTAATATTACTAAACTGAGTTTGTAGTAAAATTACTATACATTGTTTAGTAATATGACTAAACTGAGTGTGTAGTAAAATTACTAAATATTGTTTAGTAATATTACTAAACTGAGTTTGTAGTAAAATTACTATACATTGTTTAGTAATATTACTAAATTGAGTGTGTAGTAAAATTACTATACATTGTTTAGTAATATTACCAAACTGAGTTTGTAGTAAAATTACTAAACATTGTTTAGTAATATTACTAAACTGAGTTTGTAGTAAAATTACTATACATTGTTTAGTAATATTACTAAACTGAGTTTGTAGTAAAATTTCTAAACATTGTTTAGTAATTTTACTAAATTGAGTTTGTAGTAAAATTACTATACATTGTCTAGTAATATTACAAAACTGAGTTTGTAGTAAAATTACTATACATTGTTTAGTAATATTACTAAACTGAGTTTGTAGTAAAATTACTAAACATTGTTTAGTAATTTAACTAAATTGAGTTTGTAGTAAAATTACTATACATTGTCTAGTAATATTACAAAACTGAGTTTGTAGTAAAATTACTATACATTGTTTAATATTATTACTAAACTGAGTTTGTAGTAAAATTACTAAACATTGTTTAGTAATATTACTAAGCTGAGTTTGTAGTAAAATTACTATACATTGTTTAGTAATATTACTAAAGTGAGTTTGTAGTAAAATTACTATACATTGTTTAGTAATATTACTAAACTGAGTTTGTAGTAAAGTTACTATACATTGTCTAGTAATATTACAAAACTGAGTTTGTAGTAAAATTACTATACATTGTTTAGTAATATTACTAAACTGAGTTTGTAGTAAAATTTCTAAACATTGTTTAGTAATTTTACTAAATTGAGTTTGTAGTAAAATTACTATACATTGTCTAGTAATATTACAAAACTGAGTTTGTAGTAAAATTACTATACATTGTTTAGTAATATTACTAAACTGAGTTTGTAGTAAAATTTCTAAACATTGTTTAGTAATTTTACTAAATTGAGTTTGTAGTAAAATTACTATACATTGTCTAGTAATATTACAAAACTGAGTTTGTAGTAAAATTACTATACATTGTTTAGTAATATTACTAAACTGAGTTTGTAGTAAAATTACTATACATTGTTTAATATTATTACTAAACTGAGTTTGTAGTAAAATTACTAAACATTGTTTAGTAATATTACTAAGCTGAGTTTGTAGTAAAATTACTATACATTGTTTAGTAATATTACTAAACTGAGTTTGTAGTAAAATTACTAAACATTGTTTAGTAATATTACTAAACTGAGTTTGTAGTAAAATTACTAAACATTGTTTAGTAATTTTACTAAACTGAGTTTGTAGTAAAATTACTAAACATTGTTTAGTAATTTTACTAAATTGAGTTTGTAGTAAAATTACTATACATTGTCTAGTAATATTACAAAACTGAGTTTGTAGTAAAATTACTATACATTGTTTAGTAATATTACTAAAGTGAGTTTGTAGTAAAATTTCTAAACATTGTTTAGTAATATTACTAAACTGAGTTTGTAGTAAAATTACTATACATTGTTTAGTAATATGACTAAACTGAGTGTGTAGTAAAATTACTAAATATTGTTTAGTAATATTACTAAACTGAGTTTGTAGTAAAATTACTATACATTGTTTAGTAATATTACTAAATTGAGTGTGTAGTAAAATTACTATACATTGTTTAGTAATATTACCAAACTGAGTTTGTAGTAAAATTACTAAACATTGTTTAGTAATATTACTAAACTGAGTTTGTAGTAAAATTACTATACATTGTTTAGTAATATTACTAAACTGAGTTTGTAGTAAAATTTCTAAACATTGTTTAGTAATTTTACTAAATTGAGTTTGTAGTAAAATTACTATACATTGTCTAGTAATATTACAAAACTGAGTTTGTAGTAAAATTACTATACATTGTTTAGTAATATTACTAAACTGAGTTTGTAGTAAAATTACTATACATTGTTTAGTAATATTACTAAATTGAGTGTGTAGTAAAATTACTATACATTGTTTAGTAATATTACCAAACTGAGTTTGTAGTAAAATTACTAAATATTGTTTAGTAATATTACTAAACTGAGTTTGTACTAAAATTACTATACATTGTTTAGTAATATTACTAAACTGAGTTTGTAGTAAAATTACTAAACATTGTTTAGTAATATTACTAAATTGAGTTTGTAGTAAAATTACTAAATATTGTTTAGTAATATTACAAAACTGAGTTTGTAGTAAAATTACTATACATTGTTTAGTAATATTACTAAACTGAGTTTGTAGTAAAATTACTAAACATTGTTTAGTAATATTACTAAACTGAGTTTGTAGTAAAATTACTAAACATTGTTTAGTAATTTTACTAAACTGAGTTTGTAGTAAAATTACTAAACATTGTTTAGTAATTTTACTAAATTGAGTTTGTAGTAAAATTACTATACATTGTCTAGTAATATTACAAAACTGAGTTTGTAGTAAAATTACTAAACATTGTTTAGTAATATTACTAAGCTGAGTTTGTAGTAAAATTACTATACATTGTTTAGTAATATTACTAAACTGAGTTTGTAGTAAAATTACTAAACATTGTTTAGTAATATTACTAAACTGAGTTTGTAGTAAAATTACTAAACATTGTTTAGTAATTTTACTAAACTGAGTTTGTAGTAAAATTACTAAACATTGTTTAGTAATTTTACTAAATTGAGTTTGTAGTAAAATTACTATACATTGTCTAGTAATATTACAAAACTGAGTTTGTAGTAAAATTACTATACATTGTTTAGTAATATTACTAAAGTGAGTTTGTAGTAAAATTTCTAAACATTGTTTAGTAATATTACTAAACTGAGTTTGTAGTAAAATTACTATACATTGTTTAGTAATATTACTAAACTGAGTTTATAGTAAAATTACTAAACATTGTTTAGTAATATTACTAAGCTGAGTTTGTAGTAAAATTACTATACATTGTTTAGTAATATTACTCAACTGAGCTTGCAGTAAAATTACTATACATTGTTTAGTAATATGACTAAACTGAGTGTGTAGTAAAATTACTAAATATTGCTTAGTAATATTACTAAACTGAGTTTGTAGTAAAATTACTAAACATTGTTTAGTAATATTACTTAACTTATTTTGTAGTAAAATTACTATACATTGTCTAGTAATATTACAAAACTGAGTTTGTAGTAAAATTACTATACATTGTTCAGTAATATTACTAAACTGAGTTTGTAGTAAAATTACTATACATTGTTTAGTAATATTACTAAAGTGAGTTTGTAGTAAAATTACTAAACATTGTTTAGTAATATTACTAAACTGAGTGTGTAATAAAATTACTATACATTGTTTAGTAATATTACTAAACTGAGTTTGTAGTAAAATTACTAAACATTGTTTAGTAATATTACTAAACATTGTTTAGTAATATTACTAAACTGAGTGTGTAGTAAAATGACTATACATTGTTTAGTAATATTACTAAACTGAGTTTGTAGTAAAATTACTATACATTATTTAGTAATATTACTTAACTGAGCTTGCAGTAAAATTACTATACATTGTTTAGTAATATGACTAAACTGAGTGTGTAGTAAAATTACTAAATATTGCTTAGTAATATTACTAAACTGAGTTTGTAGTAAAATTACTAAACATTGTTTAGTAATATTACTTAACTTATTTTGTAGTAAAATTACTATACATTGTCTAGTAATATTACAAAACTGAGTTTGTAGTAAAATTACTATACATTGTTTAGTAATATTTCTAAATTGAGTTTGTAGTAAAATTACTATACATTGTTCAGTAATATTACTAAACTGAGTTTGTAGTAAAATTACAATGCATTTTTGTAAAATTACGAATAATGTATAGTTATATTACTAAACATAGTTCTAGTAAATGATTAGTAATGTTGCGACCGATGATTTGTAATAATTTGAAACGGAGTTGTGATTAGTTGTGTAGTAAAATTACAAGACTGAGTTCCACAATTTCAAAATGTGGTGCGTAAAAACGGCCTACACAAATTTAGTTAAATTATTTTGGAAATTTTTAAAGGTGCATAAATGAAATTGATTTATTTTGTATAATTAATGTAAAAATATTGAATTGTAAAATTTAATTGAAACTTTTAATCATACACGCTTTTGTGATTAACAGAGAAGCAGTCGAATTGAGTGCCGAAGTGTTAGATATCATGTTTTCGTACTGAGCAGTAACAGCATCGTGAACAGTTAAACCGATTTCAGTCGAATTGTTTATCATTTCGATGATTTTTTATAGAGGGTTTTATCAAGTTTTTTGTTCCTATAATCATTTCAGTAAAAAAAATCCTGTTTTATTGCAATATTATTCCTCTCAGACAATAATAGATTAGCTGTCAGATAATTGCATGATTACGTGTCTCCAATTCCAAACTATAAGTAGACTTTTTGCGAATTCTTTTTTTACTTGCGATTATAGGTACAAACCAGCATTCGCGGAATTTTTTTTTTTGGACAATCAAACATATTATTACGATGATAGAGAAGCCTAAAAAAGAGAATCCAACAATTCTGTTTGTCTGTCTGTCTGTCCGTCCGTCTGTATCGGTACCTAAATCCTAAACGGCTGGACCGATTTGCTTCAAACTTGGTACATAGTATTATTATGACGTTGGAAGCAATCCAACGGTGAGTATTCAAAAATTGTATACATTAAAAGTACTAAAACAAAACTGACACATTTGACTTTCCCCATAACCTATTACATTAAATTATGAAGTACTTACATATTCTTCAAATTTATTTTGAAAATAAAGTTTTTCAACTTTTTTTTACTTGCGATTATAGGTACTATAAGGCAAGTTATGCATTCGTCGAAAAAAAAAAGTTTTGAGATAACAATCAAACATGACATTACGATGATAGCAAAGACGAAAAAAGATGGTCTAAAAATTCTGTCCGTCTGTATGTCTGTCTGTCGGTCTGTCTGTCTGTATGTATAGACACCTACAGCCCAAATGGGTGGGCCGAATTGCTTCGAACTTGGTATATAGACTTTTTTAGTTATTGTACAGAGGAGAAATTGAAATTTTTTTTTAGCTCAAAAAATAACGGTACCTGCCATACAACCGTTACGTTAAAGCTTATTTTTCTCAAAAACGGCTATAACGATTTAAATTTACAAAAATTGGTGTTGCTTTTTAGGTACGAAAAATCATATGGCTGAACAAAAAGTTTTAAAAATTGGCTAAGAACGGTACTTCCCATAGGACCGTTTTTTTTTGCTTTCGCCTATCTCGAAAACGACTCAACCGATTCTTTCGAAATTTCACACACATATAGCTGTAGGTAGCTCAATTTGTATTGCATACCAATATTTTTGAAAAATATATTTTTGTACTTTTAAAAGCATTTAAAAAAAAAATTTAAAAATTAATATTTTGAAAACTGCTTATTAAATTTTTTTTCTTAAATATTTAAATAAATGTATTTGCTGAATACCTATGAACTGGCATTTTTGAATTTTTTTGGAAATTTTTTTTTCAAAAAGTTTTTAAAAAAAAACATGTTTTCTCAAAAACCGCTCCACAGATTTTTATAAATTTATTCTCATAAATTCAAATTTATCCAAGAAATAAAATTAAAATCAAATTAGTTTAAGTATTTATTTAAGAATTTTGAAAATTTTCTTTGTATCAAAATATCAAGCCCCTAAACCACTGTCGCTCATTAGAGCAAGTTCGTGCGACCCAGTCGTGCATTTTATTTATTTTTGCTCTAGTTTTTGCTCTAGACCCAAAAATAACGGCACCTGCCATACAATCGTGAAGAAAAAAATTGATTTTCTCAAAAACGGCTCCAACGATTTTGATAAAACTTTCAGAATGCTATTTCCTTAAGGCAGTCTATCTTTAAGTTAGAAATTTTTTTTCAAAATTTGTGTTATAACGGTACCTTTCATAGAACCAGTATTTTCAAATCAAATTTTCTCGTAAACTATTCATTCGATCTCAATAAAATTTTGGGCACAGGAAGTCACTAGTAATTTTAATAATATGGCATTTCAAAATTTTCAAAAACTTATTTTTTTGATTTTTTATAATTTTTTCAAAAAAAATTTTGGTTTTTGAAATATGTTGGAAACGGGTATATTAATTTTTGTTAACATTATTTTTTCAGATGTAAACTACGTATTGCCATATATTTGCATACTCAAATAAATTTCAAAATATTTTTTGGAAAACTTTTTCAAAAATTACCTTTTTAAAAAAAAACTGGTCGAACGATTTTCAATATTTTTTTTCCTAGATTTACGTAAAGCTTTGAAATTGTATTGCGTACTTAGTTTTTCCGAGAAAACTCTTAAACTAATTTAAAAAATAAAAGAATTTTCGAAATTATTAAATTTTTTTTAATATCCGTATATGCAGCCACAAAGAAATTGCTTAGCATAAGATCAAGTTCGTGCGACCCAGTCGTGCATTTTTCTTTTTTTCAAAATCTCAAGTCCCAAGACGACTGTATAAGACCCAGTCGTGCACTTTATTTAATATGAATACATATTTATTTTTACGGACAAGCGCGAAAATGGCCGCTTGCGAAATGTTAGTTCTAGGTCGGTTAAACAATGACGAAAAATGTTTGGTATGAATAAAAGGTTTGTCGGTTTGGTTGACGTATGAGATCGAATTATTGGGAATTCTTTTGCTTATGATATTCCAGTTTTGAAGTTGTGACTCCCAAAAATAAAAACAAATCAATTTGGCTACTAAATACAGTTGGCTCCTATATTTCTTCATCACACTCAGAAATCAGACTTAGAACAATTGGAATTTTGATAAAAAAAAGAACTCTTTGTCATTGAACTAAATTCCTTAGAATTAAACCATAACTTCTTTCAATTGTTAACCAAATCCAATTGATCACATGCAGCGCAGCGGCCTGACACACATTAGAAGTACAATAAAAGCTATAATCAATCAATTGGCTTGCATTCTGTTCTTGTTGCGACATCGTTTTGGCAAAACCCCTCCCCAATCGTTCAGTTTACTCAACCGGACATAGGATACTTGGATACTCGTTGACTTACCTATTCCATACCGATCGATTTTTGTTTTGATTTCTTTGCAATTGCGGTCGCCATGGTTTTGGCCAATTACACAGCATGATCACGAGCAAGCAACATTTTTTTTTCTTCCTCGCCAGCAACTAATTGAATGCCTGGCCAGACTAACTGCGGAGCACAGGTACGTTTTCCCAAGTTTGTTGTTGTTGTCTGCTGATGATGATGATGGTGCAACAGTGAAAACCTATGAACGGAACAAAGTCGTTTTTTGCGTTCTTAAGAGCGTACGTAAGACTGTGTTACATTAGAGCAACTTCAAACGGCATTGACAAGGCCAATTCCGGCAAGGTCTGTACACACACGAACGATTGCTCGTTGCACCTTTCAGACCAAACTCTGGAACTAATTAATCACTAGATAGACTTGTGAGTGAGCGCAAATTGACTCACAGTCTATTATCTGGCCACAACAGGGAGGTGTTTAGAGTTTAGAGTCCAGTTCATTCCATAGTGCTGCTAGAGTGGACCGTGTCATCGAGTGGACGTGGAAGCAGACACTGTGCGCTGTCAAAACGTAGTCCTTTGTCTTTCACATTAAAACAGACAACTTCAGCAGCTCCAGCGGTGTTGTGTCGATGATAGGAAAACCACAGCCTCATCGCATCCACTGTCCACAGCTAGAAATTTGATAGACTAAGCCGCCGCTATTACCATACGGACGCCGGCGTACATGAATTAATGTATGGCTAAGAGTTTTTGTTGTTGTTGTTGTTGTTATAGACTTTCATGAGCTCGCGGGACACTATCTTGGCAATTTTATCAGAAAAATTGCAAAATTGTATCGAAAGCCGAGCGAAAAGTGTAATTTTTTAGTACGTGGTTAGCGATCATTGTTCAGCGCGGTGCGGTCTGGTTTGTCGGACAACAAGATTTGGGGGAGGAGGCGAGTGATGTGGGTCGCCGAAAGGAATTTCTATTTGGAGCGGAGCTACCCTCATGAGTGGTTATGTTTTTTTTTTGCATTTTGCTTTTTTTGCTGCTTCGAGGAAAAGGCATACAAAATTGAATATTTGGACGGGAAAAGGTTTTTTCTTTGAACTACCTGGTTATGGTGATGTAGAGCGATATTTTTTAGCATTTTTTTAGACCAACACAACCACCAACACCACCGACGCTGTAGGTAATTGGGTTATGCAATACATTTGTTGAGACCATGTCGTTCCATAATTCTATAGCCTGGTGGTTTTTTTTTTTGTTGCTGATGGTTGTCGTGGTGGTTTTGGGTTGAAAGTATTTTTTAGTGAAAGGCGCAGATCAAAGTTGTTATAGTGTTTTTATTAGTTTTAATATCATCGCATTAAAGAATCAGGGAATGGGAATGAGTTTGCTATAATTTTTTTTTTATTTTTTTTTTTTTTGAGGAAATGCAAATTTGTGCAGCGCGTGGGTGAAGAGATTGTTAAAGACATTGTGGACTTGAAGGTAATTCATTGTGATCGCAGTTATCAGAAGCAAGGTTTATATTATTTAGGAGCAAACAAAATTGGTTAAAGTGGATAATTGACGAATTTTTTGTATTTGTGGAGCGAGTGTTTTTCTTGTCGAAATTTAGACTTTTTTTTTTGACAAGATGTTTTCATCAATACTTCCCCCTTTCCCTTCCCCTGATTAGAAATCCTATTTACTGATGTAAAAGATTCTTCTGTATGCTGTCTGGCTAAAAGCTCAGCGGCAACTCAGATTTCTGCTTCTTGAGCATCCGATCCCGGAATTTATCCTCTTAAGATTAAAAATTGATGTTTACTTTGGACAAACGGACAGAACGGTGACATCAAGTAATTTATTGTATTTCTTGACGCAACTCTTATTTGGTATCATTTTGCTTAGCACCAAAGTACTACTTTTATCTTTGCAGCTGATCTTCTGTCGTCGCTTAAAAGATCCTTTTTTATATTCAGAACAGTACGGATCGTATTAGTTCATCAGTGATTTTGTACAGCTCTCTTGCCTGCCTGCCCTCTTTCTATATGACATATTTTAAAGAGTTCCGTAGAATCAGTTTACGCCAGGAATTTTTCTGCTGGTCTGTCTTGAAACAGTTTCAGTCCGGGTTTCCATATGCTCTGCACTTGACAGCACGTTCATTTCATAATTCAGCATTTTCTGGCCGAGACATCCACGACGTACATTCTGCTTATTTTGAACGCATTTGAGTTAGATCTTTATCTCCTTATCTTTCTAGCTTAGCGTTGTGATGATTTTTTGTAACTAGGCTGGGGTAAGATCGACGATATCCAGGGTTGTTCCCAAAGAAAGCGAAAACTCAGCATTGAAGAGTTTTGAACTCCGAAATGACAATGTGTTTTTTATCGAAATATTTCTGACAGGATATTTCATATACTTGATGATAAACTTAAGATAACAATTCAATTCATATAATATCTTAAAAACTAGGTCTGTGGAGTTCAGAAGAAACAGTCCACTACAGTAAACGGTTCCTTAAAACTAGGTCTTTAGAGTTTCCTCCACGACATTATAACTGGATGGCCTAATGCCACAACTACGGCAATGCGATTTCAGCAGAAAAACGGTTGAGCAAGGCTCGGTCTGTGGCACATCTTGAGGAACAGTATTCTAGACAGTAAACAGATAGTTCCAAACTCGGTCTGTGCCCTGTGATGATGTTAACAGGAACAGCAACTCCACGACAAACTATGGTCGGTAGAAATTCCTCTGAAAAGAAAGCGCTCCACGGCAGTAAACAGTTTTGCTTAATGCCGGTCAGCAATCCACTGCGTCCAACAGCGAAGTGTGTGGACGGCTGGCAAAAGACTTTGCTTCAAAAACTTCGGTGAGGCTTCTAGTGTTACCAGCAACGTACCTTCGTGTGAGAAGAGAACTCTATTCCTCGTATTCTATTTATAATAGAATCTTCTTCCAATGGCAGGGAGGTCGAGTCTGATTTCCAGTGCAAATTGTACTACTATTTATGAAGTATTCCTGCAAAAAGAAAATGTGAATTATAACATCAAAAGTTAAAAGTACTTGTGAATGTATAACTCTTCTTTTTACATCTATTCATTAATCTCGATGTAGATTCTGCACAGGTTAAACATCTAATTGCACCAGAAATAATGGACGGAAACAAACGGAAGCTAGTGTCAAAACCGAACGAAACGCCGTTGACGTCCAACCTGTGAAATGAACACACTACCCATAATGGATTGCTTGCCGCAGAAGCAGAACATTTATTTTCACACACAAATCATCATATCTCTCACTTTCATATCCATTCACAGTCATATGTCAAATTTTCGTCCGTAAAGTAAGATAGCGAGCGCAGTTAATGTCCGTAAACTTAACTGATCGAAATTTGACGAAACAGAGCAATCCGTTATTTCGGGCGTTAAATACAATATGCTTGTTCTCAAAGATTACTTTGGTAACTCAATTACATACATATGAGCTCTTGGATCCAATGAATCTGCGTCAGTCGATCAGTTTGACTTTTTGTTGTCATGCGGATGCCAACGTAAAAATGATATTGATATTTCGTTCAGCCGAAACACACAAAGCTAGACCGTAGAAAAAAATGATTAAGAGTTTTTTGTATATATAAACAACCCATATGGAATTGTGCCAAAAATAGAAATGACCTTGCGAAAAGATGCAAAATACGATATCAATACCCCACCATCGCCTTAAGACTTCAACTCAAGAAACCAACAAATGCGTGTCAAGTTCACTGTTAAATTTCCAATCAAAAAGGAAAATCCAGCTGGTCGCCAATGGTGGGTTTGGTTAACAAGCTTCTTTTTATGAATCTCTTAAGCAGTAAACGCATGGCTTGAGGGTATTTTTTAATGCACCACCGAACGCTTTAATCTAAAATCCGAACCAGCAAGGAGTTTTTTTTTTTTTTTTTTTTTGTTTCTACGAGCAACGAGTTTTACAAATGCGTTAACATATGAAATTGGAAATAGGCTGGTCATTGGACGTAGGTTTTTTTTTGGACTTGCCACGCAACATAACATCAACCAGATCGACGACCTTTTCAATGTGCGTGGAAAACGGATATGGTGTTATTTTTTTTTTTTTTCAACAGAATGTAAGTAATTGACTTGAACTTCAAGGTCAAGATTGCCAGAGAGCAGCACTTAGTTCAAAAATTTTATACTAATTAGTGGTTAAATTATTTATTTTAAGTCTTTTTAATGGCTAATACTATAGTTAATTGTGTAAAGGAATGTTAACTTAAAATATTTCATACTTTCGCTGAAGTTCATTTAAAGTGCATAATATATTTGCAATTTGTCATAAACAAAGTAATTAAAGACATAGAGTTCGTTGCTCAGCTCTTTTGTTTTCTAGATCAAGCAAAAATGATTCACTTACAAGACATACAAAAAAACATGTACAATGTACAGTTCAGTGTGTTGTTTCCTGTTGCAAGGTTAATTGCAGCATTTCATGTGGCTAAGTGACTCGATAAATTGTAACTCATTTGTTTATTACCCCCATTACCCCCCCCCCCCCCCCGTCTAAGAAAGATCCGCTTTGTTATATTATGATGTTTATCTTTTTAATGTTGCTAAGGTGTTCATTGGACGAATGTTAACTTGCGCAAAACCAGCGACACAAGGTAGTAAACTTAAATTTAAAAAGAAAGAAAAAGTTTTAGAGGTCTTAAGAGCCAAATTCAATCAACAAAAAAGGGATAGTTTTGGTGTAAATTAGTTTTCAAAACGAAATTCAATTTAATTAAATATTAATTATAAGCTTTGCTTTATTTTTCATCACAGTTTCTGATTGAAATCTTTTTTGTTTTTTTTTTTCAATTTCCTGTGGCCATGTTTAATAGATGTAAAGCTTAAAATTTATTTTCGCGATAAGAATCACGCCTTCAGGCTAGAAAAAAGATAAATCGCAAAATTATTTCTAACCAGCGACCGACGTGTGGGTACTATTTTTTTGGCGCCGCCGACGCAGGTCGATGGTGTTAACATCACTTGGGCGACACGACTACTGCTTGTTCCTTACAATATTGTTCTGCCAATTTTTGCACCGATACGATGCATGGAAGCGCGATGTATGTAGATGTTTCTACCCACAAGGGTTTCTTTTGGGATCAAATTGTTGCAAGGCACCGATATTTTAATCAAACAATCTTTTTGGTGTTGCTTGGGTTGTGTTGTGAGTGCGTGCACAGAATTGTTTATGGATGAGATACGGCTAGCATTATTGGTTTTGTGCGTTTGCGTCGGTCGTAGGAGAATTTGATTTAAGAATTGCGAAATATTTTGATATTTGGAAATGAGATCTCTAATGCATTGCGATAATGCTTTTAATTTAATTCTAAGAATTGGTACTAAACTTATGTATAAATTTTAATTTTTTTAGTATTTTATTGCAATGCTGCGTTGGTTGGTTCTTTGAAAATAACCACTTCAAAGGATATTGTATGAAGCAGCAAGAAAACTTTTTTCTATTGGCGATCGAATTTTATTTAAATATGACACAATAAACTACATTACTAGGTCGAGTGATATTTATCGAATGAGTGCTTGGGGGTTCGAGATAAAAAAAAAAATATAAGCCATTTTATTAAAATAAAATAATAAAAAAAAAAGTACGCCATATGATCTTTCGGCCAATTTAAAAAAATTTTGTGTATCATATTCCAATTTTTTGGTGTATGTGAATTTCTAGAACTTTCTCGTTTTATCAGAAAAATAAAATTAAATAAATTAATCAAACCGATTTAAAACATCAACAATTAAAAAATACTCTTTTTAAAACACTAAAAAACCTTTTTTTGGAAATTCTGTAAAACATTTTAATTGCATATAAAAGATATCTCACTATAAAAACTTTATCGGAATTCAGCAAGTGTCTTGCGAGAAAATCTAATTAAAAACAGTCATCTGGGTTAAGAGACTTTCTGACACAAAATTCTAACCAAAAAGGATTGACTTATATAAAAAGACAATTTTATAAAAACAGTATGAGCCGTTTTTGAAAAAAATAAATAAATCCCCTTTACGGGATGCTAAACGGACCTACCATAACTGTACGGTGCCGAAACAGACAGACAGAACTGTCTTACCACTTTTAACGAACAAATGTTTGGTTGCAATTTTGTATACGGATGCATAACTTGCTCTATATTTTGTAGAATTACTTGTTATCTTCAATGTTTCACAAAAAATCCTGCCCCATCTTCAATAAATTTTGGAAACTCAAATAATTTTTTATAAAAATGATTGGGTGTACTACAGAATCCCCAAAAAAAAAAATATCCCCATCGATTAAAATCCCCAAAAGTTATAATCCAACTAGCTAATATCCCCACATTCATAATGCACATGGATGAAATCCACACCTAAACAATCTCTTTTGCCAAAATCCCCAAGAAATCCGCAAATCCCCAGTGTCCGTTGTACATCTAAATTATGTGCATTTAGTTTTCAGAAAAATCTAATGAAATTATTTTTATTGTGAATCTAACTAATAAGTGATAACGATTAAGTTTTTGTTTTCGCTGCATTTAAGACTTTATGAATATTTATTTACTTACTTATTTTGAAAATGTATTTTTATTTTAATAAACATAACAAGCACTAAAAAGAATTTTATATTTACTCTCTGGATTACATTTAATGCAATATGAATATGAAATCGCGCGCGCGATTTGATCGCATGATTCACTACTTGAACATATTTGTTTTGTAGATATTGGTTTGGGGATTTTCGGCTTGTAGATTTTCTCTTTGGGGATTTCGGGGATGGGGATTTTACTGTGGGGATTTTGCGTTTGGGGATTCCCGTTTGGGGCTTTTGTTTTGGGGCAAACGTTACCAACCCAAAATGAATTCGTTTTCCAGAGGAATAATAACGTTTTTTATGTGATACTTTAAGGCCTGAAAATATAGTTTAGTCGACTATAAAGTGCACAACTGGGTCGTACACACTTGCTATAGTGTGTGACAGTGGAGTTCTTGAAAAAAAAGCCAAGGAAAATATCATATGAAATTTAAGTTATCACTTCAAAATCACTATTTTAAACGTTTTTTTGGAAAGAATGAAGTGAACCATCTTTTTTCTTTTACTGTTTTGAAAAACTGTTGTGAAAACGTATTCCATTTTTTTGTTGAGTATGCCAACTTCTAGCATTTTGTAGTTTTAATCAGAAAAATTAAATTTAAAAAAATTTAAAAATTGTGAAAAAAATCAAAAGTAAAAAAAAACTTGTTCATCGGAATGCGTAAAGTGGTTTACGAGAAAATCTGATTTCAAAAAACCGTTCCTATCTGAGGTACCGTTATAAGACTTTTCCTGAAATATTTATTCCAACCAACACATAAGTTTACAAAAAAAAAACCATTCACAAAATTTTATCAAAATCGTAGGAGTGGTTTTTTAAGAAAAACATGTTTTTCATGAAACATCATATGGCGAAAATCATGCCGATAGTATTAGAGCTAGAATGCTAATTCAATACCCCTCTGTAGGACGTCAAAATAATACTGTGTAACAATTTTGAAGCAAATCGGTCTAGCCGATTAGGCTGTAGGTGCCGATACAGACAGACGAACAGACAGACAGACAGACAGAGAGACAGACAGACAGGCGGAATTGTCGGACCCACTTTATAAGGCTTCTCCATAATCCTAATGTCATGTGTGATTGTCCAAAAATTTTGTTTTTTTTTTTACGAATGCATAACTTGCCTTATACAATAGTACCTAAAATCCCAAGTAAACAATTATTTTGGGCGTGTCACCACTTTTATCAAAAACTTTCTGTTTATATAATTATCTATTATCGATTCCCTTTGTCGTACGCAATATAAAAAATATTTCTTAGAAAAGTTTTCTGTGGAAGGTTTTTCCAATACGCCCACTTTAAGGGACGTATAATCTTTATAAAAAACGATTCGTCTTGTGATCTTACGGATATGCTTAGAAACTTTGTTCGGAACATTCTTCCTTTTTTAGCTTGCAATTTGCAGTTAATGGACAACGGACACACTAAATGACTGACATTGTATTTTCTCATGTCTGTTTAAGAAGAATTTCTTTTTTGGAACCGGCGGACGCAAACTGTTTCTACACAAACTTGTCAAAAATCGAGGTAAAAAATGTGTGTTTTTCGCGTTTTCTGTGAACTACGGAACTGTTCAAGTTTTAATCAAGAAACCGGACTCAATATTACAGTCATAAACTTTTATTTTTCATGAAAAAAAATTTTAATGTTTTATGTATTTTTGACACATCCCGTTCGGGCATTTCCTAATTTTTGCAAGAAAAATTTTTTACTGAATAGTTTTTTCCCAAACGAAAACTTATGTTGGTAATACAGGTCGTGCTGTAGCTCTGTCTTGTATTTCTTCTTAGAATACATGCAAGAACCATGCCCTAAAATATCACTGACATATTAAAGGATACCAGTGTAGAATTCGTTACTCTTAGAAAATATTAAGAATCTAATACAGTTTGAAAATATTGTAATCCCATTTCATTTTTTTGTGTAAAGTTACTGCAGAGTTCTCTGGATGAGATATGTATAGTATATTCATTCAAATGAATTGTTTATTGATTAGCAACATTTCAAATGATTTAGGTTTTTCTTGGAAATGTGGTTTTTGATTTTCAATTTTTCTTGAGAAAATATTAAGCCTGTTGTATGAATTACACAAACATTCAATTAGGTCTCCTCGACTGTGGTTTTTCAAAGAAACACTTTGATTTCCATGCATTTTCAAGAAGCTCAAAACATAAACAAAAATCAAAACAAATTTTAGGCTCTTTATTGAAACATTTTTACCGTTAAATTGATAAATTAACTACAATTCAATTTCACAAATAACTCTTCATTGCATAATCATATCAATTACATATCCGAATACCCGACAAAGGTTAATCAATGAGTAAGCACATTATTTTCCATTAATCAAGTTTACCGAACTAACCTACGTGCAGGCCAAAATGTAAGCCATTCTGTTTTAATAGTATCTTACCATCGCGTCTTGCCATCATAAAGCCATTTGGACGGATTCAAAGTTCCGATCCAATCGGCTTCAGTTTAACTGATGCATGTCAATTGGTCTACTAACATTTTTTAATTGGATTTTTGGATTGTTTTTTTTTTTTCATTTACTATTCAGATTTTGAGATAAATACTGGTGTGGAACCGAAAGAAATTCTTGTTTGGCTAATTGAAGTTTACAAAAAAATTAAGAAAAAAAAAAAACTAAAAAAAGGGAGCAATTTAGAGTGTGAGGCAAAGCTCATTTTATTTGTTGTTTGATTTTAGGTCGATTCAAGGTTTAATTTAATTATATTTTTTTTTGTATTGTTCGTTAAAAAAAGGTGCTACCTGAAATTGTTTTCAATTTTTATTGGAATTTTGTTAAGACGTTTTTCGGTTGCATAATATAATAATTTTTATTGAAAAAGCATTAAAGAATTAGACAATTGAGGCTGGTAATTTGATTTGTCCTTGGATAGCGGTATCTTAAACCAATAGCTTCAATGTAAAGGTTTTTTTTTACTCGAAATCAAACCAAAAAACAAAAACTTCAATTGAAATGTAAATTAATAAAATTTTATCACAGTTTTGTGCGATTATCTTGTTTCGCACGCACCTAAGCGTATGCCTGAAATTCAAATTTTGTATTAAATTGAGAAAAAGAAATTAATTATTTGGAACTTGGAACAAACAATCGTTTTGGAAGAAGCCGTTCGTTAAAAGCCATTTCTTCAGATGTAAGATATTAATCAAAAGCGAAGATAATTCGTTAAATATCACAGCAACGCATTAATGCTATCAACCGGTTACTGTTACAATGCTCTCATAATTTAGTGAGTTATGAGGCGTAAAATAACCAAATCTGCATGTTATGCTTCATAAATTGATTTGTAACTCTTTTCTATTCGATTAAGAGGATTACATTAATTAAATAATTTGGATGTGATAACATGTTATATTTAAAAGATCATATTTCATACTAGTGTAAGAGCATTGCCATATTCAAGGTCAGATGAAGGTCGTTTTGTTTAATAATATTATCTTAAATGACATTTAGGCCTTTTAGATAAATGGGCTCAACTTACGTTAGGAATGTTATTAAGGCTGGAGTTTATCAGGTCGTATTTATGACAAAAATTTAGAGGAAAAGATATTTTTAGTATGAGTATACTTTGAAGGCTTTGCAAAATTTTGGTTTCAGGACCCTTTTTCTGTAACTTCGTCGATAACTTTTCGATTCGATAAAAAATGAAACGAATAATTAGATCCTTATCGATTCTGGAAATAATTCGGTTTCTGTAAGTCCATGCGATAACCGTAAATTTCAGTCTTTGCTTGACTGAAACTTCCAATGGAAATCGATAAGTTGAGCTGTCACATTGACACTTAAAATCTAACAAACATTTTATATTGATGATCTTGTTGACGTTTTAGTAAAATATATTCGTGAATTAGAAATCTCGTATGTTAAAAAATTAAAAAACAAAACATGTTCGCTTTGCTTCCATCTGAAGCATACTAAAGGAGGAATCAGATGCGATTTTTCCGTCAAAACCTTCGCAATTCAACCAATCCTTTTGATATGTCCGAAGTACGATTCAGGGAACTGTATCGGCTAAGTAGAAATGCAGCACTCATTTTTATGGAGGAAATGCATCCACAGAAAAAAAACCATACTAAAACCATTTTAATATTTGTAAAAAATGTTGGTTAGTTAAATATGGTTTAGTTTACCTTTTTCCACAGCTCCACTGACTGAATTACAGAGCCGAAGGAATTCAGCTGGGAATTGAGTATTTCCAACTGCTCAGCTTGCCTCTGGTGGGCATTAACTCCAGTGAATTGCCCCCTTGCAAATTCAACATTGTTTCCCATATAATTAATGAGCATATTTGTCTGTTGTTTTTAAAGCTCTTTGAAAATTCAGTTCAATTTTAGGATTAATTTAACATAAGTAAACATAAAAACCAATTTTATTTTAACTACCTTATTGGTTTGGTTCTTTGTAAGCATATAGCGCCTGGTCTGAACAAAAAAAAAAATTTGACGTTTAAAATAAAAAAATTATCGATTTTCAATTGTAAAGAACACCACTTTTTCGAATACTTTCAGTTTGCAATTCAAATTCAAATCCAATTCGTTTCAATCGATAAATTTGTCGATTGTCAAACTTAAAGAATCAGGATGATGCGGTAAAATGAGTTTTGTTTCAATTCACAGCGTTCTTCGATTATTTTTTTCGATGCGATAATTACAGAACAGGGGTACAGGACTAATGCAACGATTGTTTTTAATACACTGGGACTAGTGATTTTCGTTTAAATAATTGTCTCATTCTCATATTATTTTGGAAATCCTTCTTAAACTTTGAAGACTAGAAAAAAATTCTCATTTATTTTGATCCTACATCGTATCAAATACTGCAGGTTTCGTGAGTCTATAAGTTCTTAGAAAGCAATTTGTTTGGGTAAAAATGAAAATCCAGTTTTATGTTGTGAGATCGAAAATAAAGAGAATGATTACGCCCGAGACACATAAACTAGTACCAGTACCTCTATTATAAAGAATATTTCACATGCAAGATAAACAAAACAAAATCCAACCGTAGGATGTAGCCTTTTGTAATGGACAGCGGCCCTGCTTTTAAACTTAAAATATATTTTATACAAAATGTATTCTTTTTTTCTGCATTTTTCTGATGGCAAGTATACATCAATCAATTGAAACGTTTTTTTGATGTTTTTCTTTCGATGATCATTAAGAATCTTATATACAATAGAACAAATTAAGCAAATATCAAATTTACAAATTCTTACACACTCTTTACAATTTTTTGAATCTCCTCACTTTATTTTACTAATTAATCAATATATAAATTTTCTAGCTTAAAAAAATATTATAAAGGAACCATTCAGAAGTTGCAACAAACCCAGTTCCCTTGCTGTTTTTCAAGGAGAAGTTGAAGAAAAGTTGATCATTATCCCGTCAAATGGTATGTGTTATTTGGAAATTTTCTGAAAATTGCTTCGAAAAATGTTGACTTTACTTCATATTTGTTAAATGTTAAGTTAAGTTGATGATATTGTTCCAGCATCTGAAGTAAAATCAGAGAAACAAAAAACTGGTGCTCGAACATTATTTTTGTCACTCAACATATACGCCGTTTTTACTTGCGATTATAGGTACACACTATGTGTAATGCAAGTTATGGATTCGTGCAAAAAAAAAAATTGGGATAGCAATCACACATGACATTACGATGATGGAGAATTTGAAAAAAGTGGGTCCCTAAATTTCGCCCGTCTGTGTGTATGTCCACCTTCATTTGCTTCAAATTTGGTATTTAGTAATTATTTCATAGTATCTCGGGGATGTTTTTCATTTTTGCTCTAGATCGAAAAATAACGGTACAATCTTTTAAAAAGTCTGATTTTTTCAAAAAAAAAAAAAACTAGAATTTATATCTCTTAGTAAAAATAGATACCTAGGTATAGAACCGGTATTTCAAAATCAGGTTTTATAGGAAGCCATTCACCCGATTTTAATAAAATGTTGCAAGCATGAAGAACTTTATAGTTTAATTAATATTATTTTTCAAAATTTAAAAAAAAAAAAAAATTGGTTTGAAATTTTTTAAAATTATTTTTCCACATAAAAACTCCTGATTTATCAAAATGACAGATATTCGAATATTTTTTTCAAAAAGTTTTTAAAAACATTCACTTTTCAAAAAAACTGGTCGAACGATTTTCAATATTTTTTTTCTTCGATAGACATTTAAATTTAAAATTGAATAGCTATTAGTTTTTCCCAGAAAAATCTTAAGCATATTCAAAAACTAAAATTTTCGAAATTATTTTTCATTTTTTTTACTTGAGAATTTTGATTATATATAATTACTACAAGTTATGCATTCGTAAAAAAAAATTCTAACAATCAAACATGACATTACGATGATAGAGAAGTCGAAAAAAGTGGGTCCCGCAATTCTGTCTGCCTGCCTGTCCGTATGTCTGCCTGTCTGTATAGTTACCTACAACCTAAACGGCTGGACCCATTTGCTTCAAACATAGTATTATTATGACGTCCTACAGAGGGGTTTTTGGAATTAGCATTCTAGCTTCAAAACTAACAGTACCTGCCATACGATTTTTAGTGAAAAATTAATTTTTCTCAAAAACGGCTCCTACGATTTTGATAAAACTTTCTGAACAGTGTTTTCTGTGCAAACTTGTTTTTTGGAATCCGATTTTCTCGTAAGCCTCTTGACGGATTTCGATGAAATTTATAAAAGAAATAATATAAATTTTCAAATTTTTCAAAAAAAAAAGGTTTTTTTCTAGTTTTTTTTTTTTAAAGTTCAAATTTTTTTTTTAATTTTCGTTTTTTCCAAAAACGTTTTAATCTATTTTTTTTTAAATTTTATTTTTTTGATAAAAACTACAAAGTCCTATAAGTTGGCATACTTCAAAAAAACTGTTTTTTGAAAAAACTGGTCGAACGATTTTGAAAAAAAATTTCGTAAAATTTTAAAAAAGTAAAAGAAATCTCCAAAAATCGTTTTAGGTTTTGATTTTTAAGTGATTAATAAAATTTCATATGATTTTTTCAATGCTGTTTTCACAAAATCTCAAGCCCCAAGACCATTTTAACACATTAGAGAAAGTTCGTATACGACCCAGTCGTGCACTTTATTTCCATTACTTACAGATTTAACTCCTAAAAAAATTTAAGATTTTCACTCCAAGGGAATAAAAAAAATTAAATTGAATAAAATGTGTTTTTCCTTTAAGTTTAACATTTTCAGATGTAGAACTCAGCTTTCACATTCTTGCAAGCATTCAGTAATCCTGAAACCTTAGGTATTATAAACCGTGCTTAAAAACCTCGGATAAGATTTTTAAACAAATAAGAGTTCAAGTTTTTAAAATTCAAGATTCTTACAACCAAAGTCATTACTTTAAACTAAGTGTGTATTTGATACGCCTGGTTTTTATTTTCACGCTAAAAATTTACATACTATAAATCTTGATAGTTCATTTAATTGAACAAGTTCGCAAATCCATAAACATTTACAATTTACTTTAACTTTAATTGGTTCGCATTTAACAGAGTTTCTAATTGATTATTTCCTGTTCAATGGAGCAGCTTTTCTTTTACTATAGCTTTCATTTAGCGGGAAATACAAACTAAGGCATAATTTTTCGTTTAATGTCATTTCCTTAAAAAACAACTTTTAAGGGAACTTGTTTTTGGATCACATCAAAATTGCGCATTTAAAGTTACCTTATTTATTCCTTGGTATTACAGTAGGACGTCAGTCGGTCGGTTATTTGAACGCTCTACTAATTCGAACCCCTTTTTTTCGAATTAAATACATTTGTTTTTTGTAAGTTCGAATTACGTGTCAAAATTGGTACTCTTATACCAATTGGTAGGTCGGATTTGCTCGCTGTTTTTCTGTTGAATACTTTTGCAGTTGCAGAGTCAAAAATATTTTCTTAGAAATATGTATGTAAGTGGGAAAAACGTTGATTTTAGTGCAATACGCTGTGAGTTAAGTATACAAGAAGTTCAAGACTGGGTGGGGGATACTCCTTATGAAAGTGTTTTAAGTTATTCCGATAATAAAATAGACAACATTTCACAAAATGTGAATCAATTGCTGTGGAATACGAATATCCAACAATTCATTTCGAAAAACTCAACATATCGATACAAAAGTCGACTTTTACTAAAAATACAGTAACTGATAAAAAATGTAGTATCGAAGATCAAAAATTAAGTTATCTGATATGTACGAAAAAACACCTAAATAATAAATCAAGAAATAATGTAATAAATAATTGAAACCTTTAAGTCAATCATACAGGGTGTTTCCTAATTCGTAGGCAATATTGTAGGGCATGATTTTTGGGTATATTAAAAAAATTGTTCTACAGTAATTATATCTTTAATTAAAGAAAAAGTTTACTTTGGTGTACCTTGACCAACGTTAACGGTAATTGAGCTGTTAGTAGGTGCTAATTATGATACAAATTACGTTTAGGAATTCATTTTTAGAAAAAATAAAAGCATTCGTAAAGACGTTTGAATAAATGAAATATGTATCTTGTCTCAGTCTTGAGATATCAAAAACACTACAATTGCAGTAGGGGGCAGCACTGATCGACAATGGCAAAGTGAATGATGTTTACATGTATGTATATGGCTACGAGTCGACATTTTCAAAATCGACTTTATGAAGGTTGCCATTTTGATCAAAATCCAGCAAATCGTAACGAACCCTAATTTTATTGCAAGAATTCAATCTTATGATTGAAATTATTTTCGCAAATGCTTCAAGCCCCCTACAGTCAAATTAAACCAGTATGTTCAGCCAATTGTTATTAATATTACTACACATCAACTTTTTTACCGTACAATTCTGATAATTTGACATATTTTCCAAAAGATACTTTTGTTTTGAATTTCATAATGTTTAGATGTGACTTACAGCTCATGTCAAAAATGTCAAGTGCTTTCTTACTTAAATTTTTAGGAAATAAAATAGCATGGATTGCTATCAGCTAAGACCAACATACAAATTTATGTTATTTCGATGTAAAATATTTCAAACTTGCAATTCAGTAGTTAATTGTTTAAGCATAAAAGTTAATATTTTCAATTTGAACATATATTTATCACTCTATAAAATTGTGTTATTACAAGTAGGTACTTAAAGTTTCAATAGGTGTTCCATTGTGTATAAAGTTTACCAAAGGCAACAAAATTTTTGCAAAACCTTCAAAAAGCAATAATTTTAACAATGCCACATATCGATTAAGAAAAATGCGAAATAAAATATTTTCAATTGCCTCAAAGCTATTGCAACTACTGACAAATTGTTAACCATCAAGCAACGCCTTGTTTCTTTTTTTTTTAACCACTTCCTGGGACAAACAACTTCTTTTGCTTTTGAGTACGAAAAACTAAAAATCAAATATCACTCAGTCATCTGTCTTAATGACAATTTAATGACCTACCATTCAAACCCCAAACCATTTTCTTTTGCATCACTTTGAATGGATGGAATTCAAATTGGAACAATTTTATATGACCGACCGCTTTAAGAGGCGGCTTGCTGATGGCGGGCGCTGCGCTGCGCTGCAACTGCGCTCGAACTGCGCTGCTCGTGCTCCGATAAATCATTGAAATTAATTTTATTTAGCAAATAAAAATCACAGAATATAGAGTACCTAACCGAACCACACATCTCTTATGCAAATCGCAAAAGACACATTCATTACAATTACTTCATCCCGTAAAGTTTTTTGGTTGACCCATTGGATAGTTATGTTGTTGAGTACATGTCCACATCTGGAACTATCTCTATAAATGTTTTCATTTTGGTCGCGCCACATTTCCTCGGCATCGGCACATCGGCATCGGAATCGGCCCAGCAGCCATCTGACTTTATTACTTGCGACAGATATTTTTGTCTCCATAGTTCAGTCATTATGTCAGTGCGCGCAAGCTCAATTGGCCGTGCATGAATAGTTATGACGATGTAACCTTGGACTATTGCATCCCATATAGCGTATTTTTTAACTGTCTTTCCTGTCTTATGGCAAAACAGTTGTTGCTCTTATAGTTGATATATATTCCCCCGACCTCCTTGTTCTTTGAAGCATATGTCTGCAGCATGAATGGAATGGCCAAAGCATACATTTATATATTATGAATGCTGCTGCTGCCCACCCTTTCTCTCCACTCCGCTCCGGCTCCGGCCCGCCTAAAAGGGAATTTCACGAGAAAAAGTTTAAACAAATGTCCCGCGTCTCGGCCCAGTAAAAAAAAATCGAGTTCAATAGACAAAACCAAGTCGGCGAAGAGAGAAAGACAGAGAGGGAGTTGTATAGGCATATAGCAGTTAGCAGCACAATAGGCTATAGGCACTCTGGCACATATACACTGTTTGAGAATATTGTTAACTTTAATGGCACGCGTTCGCACTTGTATTAGTTAGCAGTGGCTTGAAGTAACTGCTGCTGCTGACGCTGACGCTGACTCTGAGCCGAGCTAAAGTTGAACCATTGAGGCTGACCCAAAGAGAGTGAGTGAACAAACTGAATGAGTGTTGTATTGTTGCAAAAACAAACCAACAACAATAACACCAACAGCAACAACAACAACAAGCACCAGCAACGGTAACAATTTAATAACAAATTGTGTGTGTGTTTTTGTGTTTTTATTTTTTTTTCTGTTTCCTCTAGCGGTGGCGGCAGTGCCAGCATTGTGCACAAGTTAACACAATTGGTATGCCACACACTGTATTATAGAGTAGAGTATCACTATGGTCGGGTGGAGTCAACTATATAAGAGGCTTCCTTCTGGTTCTAGTTATCAGTTAAACAGAGTCAATCGACGCGGTTAATTCGTTAACAACAAAAAACTCCAACTTCCAAGTTCCCTTTTATTTTAAATATTAAAATGGCTTTCTTCAAAGTGAGTGTTAAATAGTTTTTTTTTTTTTTAATTTTGAACTATTTCACAAGTGAAAAGTGATATTAAATTTAAAAAAAATTTGTTTCTGATTTTAGTCCTTTGTTTGCTTGGCTATCATGGGTGTTGCATCCGCTGGTTTGTTGCACGGTGGTGCTGGATTAGGACATGGTGGAGCAGTTTATGCTAGTGGACCAGCTGTCTATGCTGGTGGACCAGTTGCTTATGCTGGAGCTGGACATGTCGACCACGATAATGTGGATTATTATGTAAGTATTAACAAGGGATCATAGACTGAAAAACTATTTATCTTGTACAATTTGCCAAGTTCACAATAAAGTCCTTAAACAATTTAAGAAACGAAAGAGCTGATGCCCGAACTTTGTTTTCGACTTTAGGCTTTACTATGATCTCCGTATGGGCAAAAGGATATTCAGAATTTATGAATCTTTAAATTTTAATATTTCCAATTGATTTTCATGGTCAGGAAATTAAAAATCAAAATGTTGGGTATTTAAAATTAAATCAACCGAATGAAAAAAAGTTCACAAGCGAACCTTAATGAAAGGAATTATATTTCAATAAACAATTCCTTAAAAAAACGAAAAGAGCTGATACGAGAACTTGAGCTTGGCTCTGGAATTTCGATAAGAAAAAGCATTTCAAGAATTTTGATTGCACTTTTCTGTTCATAATTTGCAAAAAAAAAAGAAGTGCTACTCAGAAACAAATTTTCGAACAAAAAAATTAAAGTTTGTTCTTTGGACACTCAAAGTAAATTCAATTTTTCTTTTATTTTAAGTATTTTTGGATTTTAAACTCCACTAACATATTCTTGAATGCTATATATAATTTTGTAGAACTTTATTTAAATTACCCGATTTTTTAAGTGATCATTTTCAACTTGAATCACAAAAACTTCTTGGAGTTTCAAATAGAAGATTGGTTCGGTTTCAATTACTTTAAGTGTCCTATTTGTATTTATCCCTAATTATTCCTTCTTTCAATACATTAATTTTTCTCATCAAAACTTTTTCGATCTCAGAAAACTGTCCTACCAAAAAAAAACTCAAGTTTTAAAAATTCAAAACACCTGTAATAAATACTTACTTTATACTCAAAACTACAGCGCTAATGCAAAATCCTTTAAAATCTATTAAGGATTCAATTTACAACTTCCTCTTTGATTTCCGAAAGATGCAAATTTCAATATAAAAGCCTATCAAACAACACCATTACCATAAGAAATCACTTTTCAATCGAAAACGAAAGAGCTGAGGCAAAAACTTAAAAAAAAAATTTCCTATAGCTTCTATAATTGCACTTCCAAGAGCTACAAAAACCAAATGCGAATTAAAATGCATGAGATTAATCACTCGTCAAAATGCCAATATTGCATACTTCCAAAGTCAACTGGAAAAAAAAATCTGTCTGCATTTTTAATTAGCTGCTTGTGACATCGACATTTCCCAACAATAATCGTAATATACCATTTTCTCACAAAAAATAAAGCAGTAATTGCACACGCAAGAGTTGTTGCTCTTTGGATACCGCCATGAAAGAGTTAATTACCGTCTCAAGCAATTGCATATTCACGTCAGAATCACTTTCAACAGTTTTAACTGTTTAACCGACATTTCAACCGAGAGCAGGAAAATAAAAAAAACCAGAACACACAACAACTCCGGACAAATCACATGATATTTACAAAAAAAAAAGTGAACGTCCTTGTCAAAGCCTCCGGCGATACAATTATTCTTGTGTTTACTCGTGAGAACCACTTTGTGAGTCAGATTTAGCCGTCTTTGTGACTGTTCTCAACTCGCAGCCAGTCGGTACCATGGGAACTGGGAACTATGCCTTTGCCTAGCCACCGTCACTGCAACCAAATTATAGTACGACACGAATAATAATTAGAGTACTCTCATTTCATTCATTCTTCATCAATTCAATTCAGCACCTACATTTGAGTAGAGTAGGTGCGCCATAGCCTAGCCATATAATAGTACAGCATACAACCAAGGCCCTGTCAATTAACCCAAACACCTTTGATTTCTTCGTTACAGTCACACCCCAAGTACTCGTACAACTATGGAGTATCTGATTCCCACACCGGAGATGTCAAGTCCCAGCACGAAGTCCGTGATGGTGATGTTGTCAAGGGACAATACTCCTTGGTTGAACCTGATGGTTCAGTGCGCACCGTTGACTACACCGCTGATGATCACAATGGTTTCAATGCAGTCGTTACCAAGACTGGACCAAGTGTACACCATGCTGCTCCAGTTATCGCTCATGCTGCTCCAGCTGTATACCATGCCGCACCACAACACATTGTTGCCGCTGCTCCAGCTCACTATGGATCAATTGCCCAC
This sequence comes from Platycheirus albimanus, assembly GCA_916050605.2. Taxonomy (NCBI): domain Eukaryota; kingdom Metazoa; phylum Arthropoda; class Insecta; order Diptera; family Syrphidae; genus Platycheirus; species Platycheirus albimanus. The sequence continues at coordinate 88,721,047 of OU696698.1, read as the reverse complement.
CATGTTCCAAACGCCTACGGACACGCCGCCGCCTATGGTGGTCATGGACCTGTTGCCCATTACTAAGATTTTTATTTTAGTTCCAAGGGAAAGCAGCTATGACTCGTGGATGGATGAAAGGACCAGAATCAAGAAACCCGACTCTTTTTAAAGACTCTCTTTTATACTCAATCTCTTAGTCAATGCTCTTTGTCTTCTCTCATTATTACTAATGTGTAAGCTTTAATGTCGATATACTCTGATTTCTCTTGTAAATAGCTTTAGATCTCTTGCCTCAATTTTCTCCTATACATACATACTCGTATATATTTATCATTATGTAAAACTATATGCCTCATATTATGTCGGTTCGGAACTTGACCCACCACCACAACCACACTCGACTCCCACACTCTTACTCTCTCTCATTGCTCTCTCATCTCAACCATAGATAAAATATTATAACGACCCTCATTGCCAATGTTAACGAATTTTGTGTTTGATGCTTAAATGTATTTAATTTTTTTATATTTATGATTTTATTATTTTATAATTTTTTTGTGTATAAAAAAAAAATATAGCGAATAATAATTATATTGAAAAAAAAAATCTGTTTTTGTTTAATTTTTGTTGCACTCGAGCCCGACTTCCATGGTCGGATTGATTATGATTCTAACTTTTTTTTATAAATGCGATTAATTGATTAATTGATTTGGTATAATGTTTGACGCAACGGTATTTGACATTAATGGTTAGTTAATTGTCCAATAGATAAGTTATTGCAAAAATGTACGGTTTTTGCGGCAATATGGATTAGTGAAGCGGATGTTGTTAATTGGTAAGCACTTTGTCATTCTGCCTCGCTTTCGAGTAATTAATCACTTTTCAGTTTCATTATGGAAATTTAATTTTATTGTTATTGAGCCAGACTGTAGGATTGATTGTATGGGCTTATTTGATATGTGGCATGTGGGTAAAAGAAATGAGACAATGCCTTTTATGCGTATTGGGAAATTGAATATTCAATGATTTTGGGTTGATTATGAAACCAGTGTCAATAGGTTTAAATTATATTGTTAATATTAAAATGTGCATCTTTTAAGTTAACTATTATCCTACATTTGTACAGTAGCTACCTTGTTTTGAGAAATAGCTCAGGTTATCACCAGCTAACTGAATACAAAAACATTAAGTGTAGGCATGGCATTCGCAGTTCCTGAAATTAACAGATAGTTTATGGAGTCAATGAAACTGTTGTTTAAGTCTCAGCATTCGTGTTATATAGGTTCTGTCGTATAATTGAGTTAATCTAAATCAATATGCAAGAAATTTTAGCCAATGTAGATCATTAGTAACAGCAATGTAAAGTTGTAATAGATTTGACACTAAAAAAAAAGAACAGAAATGTAAAAGCCACGCAGAGTTCTAATTTCATGACCTTTTTCTGGAATTCAATGACAGTCTTACTCTTAGTTCGCTTCCCCTTAATTAAACAGTTTATTGTAAATCCCATATGTATGTTTTTGTAAGTTAGAATAAAATACACATGAACTAAAACAGATTGTTTAAGTACATACATATATTACGTGTTCGTTGTATATAAGAGGTAAAGAAGTCTCAGCTTACGGGGGTTAGTGTTAATAAAAATAAAGTTGTTAAAGGTTCCAAAACAAACGGATCCCAACGGGATGTCATGAATGAAGAGGGTCTGGTTCTGGTTCTGGTTCAAAATCCGGTAACTTGGAAATCGCAGAAAAAGCTAAATTCAGAATATTCAAAATTCCAAAAATTCAAAATCCGGAAAAATTAAAGTATCGAAAAGCAATCAACACTGAAAAGTCAAAGAATTCGTGATTTGCAATACGTTCAGTAGTCTGACAGGCTCCTGTTGTAATAGTTTTCTTTACCAGCAGTACTTGCGGGTGGAGCGGGATCTATTGAATTAAATCCCTTTTTCGGGGGCACATAACTTCGTTGCTCGTTGCTCCGCTCTGTCAGACACCTGTGTCAACAGTTTTCTTAGTTAGCAATACTTTTGGGTGGATTTGCTTTTGATCGTTTGGGATTTTGAACTCTCTGGATTTCGGTTTTTCGGACTTTGAACGGCTACCGAGCCGAAGAAGAGAATCTCATCAGTTAATTCTCTTCGTTATCTTGTATAGAGTAATTAGGTTAAAGGATTGAAGGTGACTTTGATATGGGGCAACTACGTGGAATGCTTTCTATATTCTAGAGATATGAAGGATATGCGTTCAAAGGTTATGTATAAAGATGGGGGACGTATAAAGGTAGGAAAATTATTTGAACTACCATTTCACAAAAATAAGTGCTGAGTTGGCTTCTAAGATTATATTATCGATGTGCCAGTCAAAAAGACGATTTTTTCGTCACATGTGCCAAGGTTGTGTTTCGAATCCATTTTTATTCACAATTTAGTATCATAATATCAATATCGATAAAAGTAAGAATTAAAAGGAGAGACCTTAAGTGGATATCTTTTTGGACACTGTGGTGGCAAAGAATGGACTGTTGAATGATTTTTTAAAAGTATTTCTAAAATTTTTAGAGAACACATTGACTTCCTTTCCGTTATGTAGTTCTAAGAGTGTATACGATAAGAATTCAACCAATTTCGTGGTTTTAGACTTACATTAAGGAAAACTACACAAGGACTAGGGGTAATAAAAGACTTATAATTTCTTACAAAAAAATATGCGATGACATAATAGCGTGTGTTTTCTTAAAATGGACTATTGCAATGATTTTAAATTATATTATTTTAACCCTTAGGTGAGGAAATATTGTGAATAACAAACAAATAGAAGTTTCCATAAGCTGCCGACAATTGCGTTTTTTCAACCTTTATCTGGAATACTAAAATTCAGTTATTAGATCAGGGTCGACAATTTTTGAAATCAAAAAATAAAATAACAAAAATGAAAGGAAAAATAAGTTACGGGCAATCTGAGTTCGGAAAGTTGATGGGGGGATTAGGATACAAAAAAGTTAAATAGCAAGCTCTACAACTTTTTCATATACACTTTTTTCACATGACCACAAAATATATGTGAAAAATTCAAATAGCCAAATGTTTGGTTTTTTATTCTTATCTTTTACAATAAAAATTTTAGTTTCAAGAAAGGAGAATGCCTAAGAAAAAATCAGCTTCTATTATTCACATGGCACATGTGTCTTGTAATAGTATATTTGAAATCTACATGTATGCCCTTTTAAGCCACATATGTTTTATTTCTATCGACTCTGTATGTAAAAAAAGCACATCACAGGAAAATTCCAAGGAACCAAAAACCTACCAACTTTTAGGTATAAAAAAGTAAATATTTTAACGTGAGATTTTCGATTGAAAATTAGGGTTCTTTTTCGATATTAAGTCAAAATAAGGCACAAATGAGTTTTTTAAATAAAAAAAAAAAACATGGTTGTCTGTAAAGTCAGTTTACGGACGATAATTTTACGTGATAACCAGTTCACAAAACACTTTATGTGTAAAGCGGTATCTCTCCAACCACCAACCACCCAACCTACATACAACCACCCACCATTTTTTAATTTTGTTCACCCCTTGAACACCAACCTCCCACTCCCACATACAACCACAAACCAAAAGCTAACAATTTTTGAACATTTTTTGCTCCTCCCCCACACAGTAAATCCCCCCTTCCTAACCACTACCAATCACCCACATCACCTACAATCAACCACCCACTTTTTTTGACAATTTGTTCCTCCTCTCCCACACAATAAAGCCAGCCCTTCCTAACCACCACCAACCACCCACCCACTATTTTTGACAATTTTTTTCTCACCCCCACCCCTTCCCCAGTACAACTATTTTTGACAATTCCCTTCACTTCATCCTCAACCCAAATCCAACCCCCATAACACCTAAAACAACTTGCCACTCACCCAACACCGCCAACCACCCATCACACTTACAGCCACCAACCAACCACCAACCATTTACTATTTTTCCCTCACCCCCTCCCAACACCAAATCCCCCAAATCCAACCACCTACCCCACCTGCCACCACCTTCCACTCACCCACATTTTTTGACAACTTTTTCATCGCACCCCATCAAATCAACCATCCTCACCACAAAAACTGCCAATTAATCAACCCACCAACAAGCGCCAACCAAACACCCACCATATTTGACAATTCCCCCCCCCCCCCCCTCTCCAACCATACCAAATCCCCCCAACACCAAACACCAATCCCACCTACAGCCACCAAGGAACCTCCAATTAGCTTTGACAATATTTAACTCACCACCCAAAGCAGCTACAACCACCCACCATTTTTGACAATTTTTCCTCTTCTCGATACTACCCCCTCCCCCCTGGCCCACACACACTCTCACCACAACCAACCAACCACCCTCCCCTCCCACTTTATCGACTCTCTAGGCTATGAAAGCAGCTAGGTAACGTGACTGTGAATTTTTTCCGTGCGTGCTGCCCATATATTCCAAATCGATTTATTAGACGTTATCACGTCAAAAAATTGAGACATAAAAAGGTAAATTTTCACCAAAGGAAAGAATGCCCAAGAAAGTATGGGTGAAAACCCCAGAGTCGATAGACTTATGACTTATGAGCATTTTACCCAAAAACTAAGCACACAGTTTTGTTAAACACACTCTCATACTTAATAACATAATTAATATTTTAACCAAAATCTTAAGAGCCGTTTCAGAGCAAATCCAGAGAATCTTAAACCTCACCAGCTGAAGCAATTTTGAATCTCACAACTGATTTTTAAGGCCCCTCTTCAACTTATTTGATAAAAATATGCAACACATTTTTCTTGCTATTAATTCAATGTGGTTAAAATGTATCTTACATATCACTAGGCAGCAATGAAATTCATTCAAAAAGCTTTCAGAAATAGATGAAGCATACTTTTATGAACTAATATTTGGTCTAATCAAACTTACGTTGGAATATAGCTATCTTCTTAGGTAGCCACGTGTAATGTAAGCTTTATAATATTGTTTGCTGCTCTACATGAAATGACTAACCTATGTATCCATTATGAAGAGGACAACAACGGTCTACGCTCGTTTGAAGTAGATGGCAAGTGCGAGGGCTAAATAAACTTTGAAGTATTTCAAAAGGTTTATTAAGCCTTATTCTACTCATCAAATCAATTTGCGTGTATCTGGAAGATCAACCAAATTTGGGATAAGATGAGTTTAAATTGTATTTTTTTAGCTAAAAAAATAGAAGGACTTGCATAAAAAGAGCCTTAAAAATATATAAATTCCAGACAAAATGCAACTCACCCACTCAACTTTGTTCGTGTGTGTGCGTTGATACGCTTCAGGAATAGAAGCGAACTTCAATTAACCACCATGAGACAGTGACCTTAAAGAAATACGACAGTGGCATAAACTGAAAGCTTTTGTTAGCCATTGTCATTGTTAAATTTTAAAGATCTGGTGACCGGAAACAATAGAGGAAGTTGCTGCAAAAAGGAAAGATAGTACTAGGATTAACTGCACTGCAATTGAACAGCACATATTCTTTGTATAAGATTGTTATAGTTTTCTTGCACTACGCTGCAGGGGAACTGCACTCCAGTAAACGGCATTATTGGTGGATGGAGATTTACCCAACTAGTGCAGTGCAGTTCCTCTTAGAGCAGTAAAGTGCGGGTGCGGCAATGGCACAGTAGATGTAGTGTTTGGTTGCTAAACCTAGATTTGTCAGTTCAAACATAGACTGTTCAGAAATTTTTATTTTCCGTCAATTTCAACCCCACCCTCCAGGTTTTTATCATAATTATCAACTGAAATTCCAATCCACTGTACCACCTCCTCGCTTGCACATGTAAATAAATTATAAAAGTATTCATATCCCTTTGAGTGCGAGTGCATTATACAAAAAAAAAAAAAAAAAAAAAATGGCTGCGAAATTTCTTCTACTTTGATGATACACTTTCTGGGTTTGGTAACCGAACACCAATTAGGAAAACCATCATTGCTGCTTTTAAAGGAAGGATAACTTGGAACCCCTATCGCGGTATTCCTTGATTTGAACTATCATTTGTTGCATAACTTCAACATCATCATCTAGAATTAGCAAGCACACAGCAAAAGGGTTACCTATGTTTAATTACTCTAATCTAACTTCATCTAAAAAGGTGAAGTGTAATTAGAGTCAATTTCCTAAAATTGACATTTATCTGAATTTTAAAACTAGCAGATGAAAGAACATCATCTTCAAAAAATTCAGATTTCCTTTGATCTAAATTTTATTTAAATTGCTTGAAGTATTTTAAAACTTCCCTTTTCTGATAGTTTTCTTCAATGAAAAAAAAAATTGATACAAAATATCCCCAAGATGCACTTCTCGAAAATTGGTGAAAAGTTTTAAGTTCCGTAAGTGTCTTACTCTGATGTAACGTTTTTCAACTTTAACAAAAACTGATTTTTGGAAAAGCCAAGCCTCTGGCAATGAAACCAAATCATTTAACGAGTTTATTAGGATGTAAGTTTCATTTAATGCCAAAACTATTATATCTATGTTTCAGTTTCAGAAAAAAATATTTAATTTTTAGTACCTACCCCATCAAAAAAAAAAAAATTGATCAAAAACACCATTCTTTTGTGCATCAATTTTGAAAAGCATTCCTCAAACATTTCAACATCGAACCAATATCATATAAAAGTTCACGATGCGGTTTGCGCTGGTTTGCATAGCTACCAAGATCCCAAAGTCCAAGATCAAATTCCGCCTCTAAACAATCAGCCGATAGCGCTTAGTAATTTGCGCGCCATTTGTCTCAGTTCTCATAGATTTATTATTTGCGCGACATAAATTGTGGCAATTGTGGTTTTGCAAACATTGAACTGATTTTTTTTGTTTCTGTGTTTTAAGTTCATGCTGCGCTCTGATGCAGTGAAAATAATGCAAACTAATTCATTTTTTTTTCTTTTAATACTTCCAACAACAACTGAAAAGCGAGTCTACTGTAATTAAGTTAATTTGCCCTGCAATTTAATGTTCCAATTAGTCTGAGGTGCAAAATGAGTTCAGTCGAAACATAAATCGACTTAGGGAACCTGCTCAAGATTAAATTCATCAGTGAAAACTATCATCGAGTTAGTTTTTGAAAAAAAGCCTTTGATAGACTCTCAAATCATAATCATAAAGATGATGGTTTCTGCAATAAGCTATTAAAATATCGCCGTGAAGCAATCGTTGCCATCTTCGCTATACTCTAATGTCGTGCTTAGCAGTCCAAACCATGGGAAGCATCTCTTGAATGCAGCAGCAGGTAGCAGGTACATCTTCTGGATCGGTGGTTTAATTGTTATGATTTTACAACTCGAATGTGGAGTCATCATTCATACACCCAGACGAACTTTTTCTTAGTCACACATTATACTACACTTGTACAAGTAGTACCTATCCCAATGGGTTACTGGATGAAGCATTGTTTTTTGTTGGAAAATTGCGAAAAATAAATCATCTGAATCTGAAAAAAATTTGCCCCAACTAACGTTCGCGATCGGTATGTGTTAGAAAAAAATTGCGTAATTTAAAGGGACTTTATACGTACTTACTTTTTTTTACTTTTAAACGCATGCATGTTTCCTTAATTTGACGTCATTTTTATATCGTCCATTACAATGTGCTGGCTCAGATGAAAGACAATTAATTGCTAACCATTAAATCAGATAAAAACCGATTAAGGTTTTAAATTAAACCGAAATGAACAGTTAAGATAGCGAAACTGAACAAATTAGACTGACCGCAACAACAACAGACAATATTTTTAGAATACGTGAGCTGAATTAGGCTCTGAATAATTAATTTGTACAATTAGTTTTGATTCGATGGTTATTGTTTGAATAGAGCATAGAAATAAGAAATAAAGAATCAACGGTAAGTATAGCTCTTCCGGATCACAGCAATGGCGTCGTCCGTCCTTCAAGAGTGTGTCTATTTTATTGTTTCAATTTAAAGAGACAGCTCACGTCAGATATAAACAATGTTCGCAATAAATTTTGAACTCGTACAATCGAAAGTAAATAGTTTGAAGTTGATTTACATTTTTTGAAGTTCTTTATTTTTATTCAAGCCTAGAACAGTAAATGTATGGAATTTTCGGTTTGGCATTTTTATGGTTTATTTGTAGGGCAGGCAGGGAACTGAACCGTGGAATGAGTTGAGTTATGTTTTGATTTATAAACTTATGGATTTATGGAATTAATGAATTCAAATCTACACAACTTAGATCAATTGCCCGTATCAAATTTATGTTATTCCCAGACCCACTTTTTTCGACTTCGCCATCATCGTAATGTCATGTTTAATTGTTATCTCAAATTTTTTTTTCTGCACGAATCCATAACTTGCCTCATGGTACCTATATCGCAAGTAAAAAATGGATAAAATTAAATATTGGTACCTACCTACATTAGATTAGATTAATAAATGTTTTATTTTTCTTTAAGCTTAACAGAGTTCATAGTAATATACTAACATTATCGAGCATGGCCTAAGCCGTCTGCCAGTTGACAATTGTAAACTTTGAAGAGTTAATGTATGAAATTTATTTAAAAAAAAGTTCTTCAATGATTTGTTTTCTGTAGGAAAGTGCAAGCTTGACAAACTGAAATAAAATTTTCCAAACAGCTTCGTTGAGAATACTGAACATCTCGTCTTCACCGAGTAAGCTCATCCCGAAAACGCTCCTTCGGGTTTCCATTAAGATAGGGCATCTAGAAAGGAAGTGGTAAATATTTTCTCTTTCTCCTTGATTACACAGACTGCAGATTTCTGGGCGTTCATCTCTGTGTGGTATAAAGTTGAGTGGCAGCAACTCTCCTCTTGTTTTTAAAACGAGTGACATGAGGGCGGTCGAGTACTCTTCCTTGAAATAGCTTTTGGATGAAAGGTTGTAGACGAGCATTGCATAAATACGTCTATTTGTTGACTTGTTACGAACTCCTCTCTTTTTTTACATCTACAGCGCTGACAAGGCCATAAAGTTGAGGTTTCCATTGGTCTGGTCTATTTACAGTGAGAGTAAGTTGATGGCCGCAATGGGAAGCTAAGTTGCTCCAAGTCTCGAACCAAGATAATTTCTTTCTAAAAATAACCATAGTTAATTTTCTGGGCAGCCTGTTCTCGTCCATATTTAACGTTTTCAATATGTAATCCACCTGCATTTTCAGTGTTGAAATAAATACCGGAGGCAAACCCGTCTCGAGCATGAGGATGTGATTTGCAGTACTGCTTGGGAGCTTCAACGTTCTTTTCAGAAAATATCGCAGAAGATTTTCTACCTCGTCGAATTCGATGTGACCCCGCATACCTGTGCAGCGTAGCACATAACTGCCTTTGCTGTTGTTTCAAAAACTCGAAATTTGGAGTTAAAATTGACGTCCTTATTATGCATAATCGACCTCCACGTTGCATTAAGAGCGTTTTTTGATTTAGCAAGTTTCTCTGCCATATGGTTTCTCAGATTAATATTTCTCGATATTTTGACTCCTAAGTAATCATAGTTATTTAATACTTCCACTTCGTTATCGTCGAATCTCCACTTTTCATTCCGACAATTTGGGCCACCACCGTTACGAAATATCATAACCTTCGATTTACTGAGGTTTACCTGAAGCCTCCATTTATGGCAGTACTCAGCAATTCTGTTAATCATTAGTTGGAGGCTTCCAGGCGTTTCAGCAAGTATCACGATGTCGTCCGCAAATTTCAAGGATTTCACTAGTAGATTCGCAGTGACTCTTGCTCCACCCTGTAACACGTCCTCAATGTCGTCTATGAAGAGGGCAAACAAAAGGGGGCTTAAATTACATCCTTGTCTTACACCGATTTCCACCTCGTATAGTTCTGATAGATGGTTGTTGAATGCGAGCGCTGAAGTTGTGGAGTCATACAATGCTTCCAAAATACGTCCAAATTTCGTTGAAACACCTTTGCTGTATAGCTTAAGCATAAAAGCTTTTCTGGCGATGGTGTCGAAGGCTGCTTTAAAGCCTATAAAGAAAGCGTATAACTTCTTTTTGGCTTTAATAAAAATGTCTGCAATGCTACTGAGTGGGTAAATTTGATCTATAGTCGAGTAGTTTTTACGGAACCCAGCTTGGGATTCACCCAGGAGATTGTTAGCTTCAACCCAGTTGTAGAGTCTATTGAAGAGAAGCTTTGTTAAAATTTTCATTGATGAGTTCAGCAAGGAAATTCCTCTATAATTTGCAGGAACTGAGCGGTCACCTTTCTTGAATATCGGAGTTACGATGGAATCCTTAAAGTAACTTGGCACGCATGATCAAAAGCTTGGTTTAGCGCTAGAATAAAATGTTCTAGGAATAGAGGTGTGCTGAACTTGTAAAATTCAGGCGGTATTCCATTGGATCCCGGAGCTTTGTTGTTTTTCAGTTCATCCAAAACTGTTTTTACCTCTAAGTGGCTAAAAGGAGCGTCCAAGGCTTCGTTTATTTGGAAAGGGATAGCAAATTAAAAAAATTGTAGAAAACTTGTCCTTTGTGAGATTTTCAAAATGTTCCCTTAAATCTTTTAGATCAAGCGGTAGAGTGGGTTGCTGTAGTTTTTTTTACCGTCGTTTATAAGTACCTACCTTAAATTTTGAATTATTTTTTGGTTCTTTCATGAGAAGTGGGCGAGACACACCCGAAACTCAAAAAATTCTTTTCATACACAATCTTCTCAGTTTCGACTAAGAGACGCAAAAAACTATATTTTTATAGTTTCTAATGAAAAATGGGCGTCAGCCACACCCGAAATAATTTTTTTTATTTCATGCATAAGATTTTTTGTACATGAACAAGTAAAACCCACAAAATTTAATGCTTTGCGCTCCAATATAAACATTGTTACACAATATTGATGGTTTTGTGTGAAAAGTGGGCGTCAGCCACGCCTAAACTGAGATATTTTTATTTAATTAAGAGAAGATTTATAGGGAACAAAAATGGTTACGGATTTTTTTCAAACTTCATGATTATCTAAGAGTGAAGAAACCGCACATTGAGCTTTAAAAAACAGTTTTAATCCCGGTTCCAAATTTCGACTTTTATTTTCTTGGGTTTCAAAACCACTCTAATAATTTTGATCAAACTCACAAATAAACATTTACAATCGAACCAATTTTTATAAATCTGCGTTTTCCTTCTTCACTCATATTTATCATTAAGAGAAATTTCGAATGTAAACATGATTTCGTCTGATTTAAATATTTTTAATACTGGAACATTTAGTTGGTTTTCTTGAAATGGTTATTCAAATTTGCTTTCTGAAAATAGTGTTTATGCACGGAAACCAAATAACTTTACTTAAAATCAGAATTAATCTTTTCGATTCAAAATATCACCAAAAGTCACAATTGATAAAACATCAAAACCTGACTTAGAAACTACAGCATCCTAACAATTGTTCATATTATGCTTTCCATTATCCAGCACAGTGGAAACTTGTGGAAACTCATTCAGTTGTCCACATGACTGTTTATCTGGTTGTCTAGCTATCTACCTTTCGAGTTAAGAATATCCTGCTACCAACTCGTACACATTTGGTACTATTCAGTTGTTTGATTATATGGTACTCATTAGTCGCTTATCAGGTCGTCCAATTATCCACTTATCCAGACGTCCAGTTGACCAGTTGTTCAGTCGTCTAGTTGTCAGGCTGTGTTGTGAAATTTCGTTTAAACATTTTTATTTTTAAACATTTGCCTAGTCATCCGGTCATTAAGTTTTCCGGAGTTGTCTATCGGCCCAGTATTCCTATCAGTTTGTAATTTATTTCATCCAATTGGTTCCCAAAAATGTATTTATTAATCCTAAAACTTTCATGAAGGATACTAACATCATATTTCATGTGACCATTTGAATTGAATAATGAATTATTTATTCTGATGTGTCTCTAGGAATTGCCCACCCAAATTATAAATTACTAATATTCCAGTATTCCGTTGCACTAAATTGATGACGCCGAAGTTCATATCAAACACAGTGAACCTTGAAAGGTCAACATACAAGAGTGGAAATACAAAACGGTGTAAAATTTGAACCTTAACGCTCAAACATAATTAAAAAAGATCGATTCAATAGTAACTCAAGTATAAATTGTGGTGAACTTATTTCAACCAGAAGCGGCACTCACTGTTTGGGAAAACAAAAACAGAAACAAAATAACACCCAACGAAGTGACATGAGAAAAGAGATATCATGTCCATGCCCGAACCACAATGTCTAATTACAATAACTTAATTAGACCACCTGGTTATAACTTTTTGCTGACCTTACCAAAACTTGAATTCCGGAACATGATTTGGTATTTTTGTATAATTTACAAGATTCATTTTAAGTACTTAACTATTGACCTTGAAAAAAAAGTAGATATCGGGATATTTATGGGCAATTTTTAAAGTATAATTATCAACTTTATTGTTGGTGTTGAGATTTGTGGTAAGATAAAAATCAGAAGTTGTTTGTCTTTGAGTACGGGAATGTGTTCTATCGCCAAATATGAAAACAAATGTCAAAAACTTAAAACCCAACCTTAGAAAAAGCTGTTATAACTAGAAATTTATGGGTTTACCACGATATCTAGAAAAAAAAAATCTAGAATTAGGAACATCCAGAAAACCCAAAATCTAGAAAACCTTAATCTCGAAAACCTAAAATCGAGAAAAAGAAATCTAGAATGGACAGAGATTTAGAATTCCTCTAAAAAAAATCTAGAACCCTTTTTTTTCTAGATTATTCTAGATTTACATCTTTCTAGATTTTTATACATTCTAGGTTTTTACTACTTCTAGATTTTATCTTTCTATATTTTTTTTTATAGATTCTGTCCTTTCTAGATTCTATCACTCTGGATAACGTCGTGATCCCAAATTTATTCTAATTCTTTGAAATGGTGTGTTATTGACTCCACGATAAATCTAACTGAAATTCTGTTCAGATAATGTTTCCTTGAAAAGTTACAACAATCATTCTTTAAGTTCTTATAATTCATCAAGAAAGCTTTTGACTTTCTAGGCCCTTTTTAGGAGCAAGAATTACCAATCCCGATTACATTTGGTTTTTCGTTTCCCAAAGTGGAAGAAAACAAATGCTGAAACGGTGAATGGATTGCACTGTTAAATAAAGATCAATAAATTTTTATGACAACGAGTCGGATATGTTTATTTCCCACAAGAGCAACATTTGCCTCAAGTTATGATAAATAAAGCCCTTTGATGGAAAAAATATATTTTTTTTGATATAAATATTTTCACAATAATTAGCTTTTCCACATTCGTGTAGTGCGGTTTAAGACGGAGTCCCTTTCCTTAAAACTACTTTTAAAATGAAGCTCAAGATTAAATTGATGTATATTTCTTTGTGGATTATCACGATAAAAATATTTCAGTGGGGAATGCACTTGTCTATTTGGACAAAGCAGCTTTTCTAAAAGTAGCGATAAAATAAAATGAAAAAAAAAAACATGTCGCAAGTAAAAATTAACCGTATGTACTTATATTCGAACGCAAAACTTAACATTTTGTGGGTATTTGTTTTGAGTAAACGTCTTGTCTATGAAAGAAAATTTTTTGATTTTGGGAGTGGCTGGAACACATTCACACATGACATTACGATGATTGAGAAGTCGAAAAAAGTGGGTTTGAAAATTCCAGTCGAAAAATAACAGTACCTGCCATACAATCATAAAAAAAAGTTTGATTTTATCAAAAACGGATCTAACGATTTAGACTAAACTTTCAGCATAGGTACTATTTTTTAGAAGAATCTACCTTTGGTTGGAACAGACTTTTCGAAATTTGTCTTATAACGGTACTTCTCATTGAATCGGCTTTTCAAAATGTGTTTTAAATTTTAACGCAGAAAACCATCATTGTATTCATATTGCATATCAACATTTTCGAAAACTTTTTTTTCGATTTTTAATATTTTTTTTTTTAATTTTTTTTCCGAAATATGTATGTATTTTGAAAACTGGTAGGTTGTATTTTTTAAAGTAATTTTCCCAAATGAAGATTACAGATTTTCTTATAATGACATATAATTATGTATACCTACTCAAAAAAATTTTAAATTTTAAAATATTTAGTTTAAAAAAAATTTTTTTTTAAAAACTGGTCGACCGATTTAAATTTTTTTTCTGGATATATATGTATGTATTTAGCAAAGAAATATTATCGCATACCTAATTTTCCCAAGAAAACTCTCAATCTCTAAAAAAAAATTGAAGATTTTTCAAAATAATTTTTTTTTTTTTTTTAAATACATTGCCCCTAGGCAAATATGTATCTAGAATAAGAGCAAGCTCGTGCGACTGAATCGTGCATTTTATTTAATACGCAATATGAAAAATATTACTTAAAAAAGTGTTTTTTGTAATTTTCTTCCAATACGCCCACTTTAAAGGGCGTGATTTTTATAAAATACCTTTTTTCAGTTCAAACGATCAAAACTCAGTAAGTACTTGATTGCGTTTAAACAAATCCTCAGAACACGCCCAATTTTTGGGGACGTTTTCATTGAAAACCTAAATTTGGATTTATTGTTCCAGTGTCGCAGTTTTGAAGTTAGAAGATTCAAAATCAAAATTTTATTTCTGCCATCGGCGAAAGACAACTTTTTATAAACACATAGAAAAAACTTCTCAAAAATTAAGAACACAAAAAACTAAATTAAAATTTTTCTGTGAACCATGAGACTTCCAAGTTTTTAATCTAAAACCAGTCTTTATCTTTTCGCTTCACTGTCATGGACTTTTGTTTTTCATGAAAAATCTTTTAATAGCTTAAGGTATCTATGACACACCCACTTAGGGCAAAAATTGTAGCAAGAAAAATTTCGTACCAAATAGTTTGTCACAATGAAACTCATGTTGGAAAAGCGTATTCAACAGTTTGTTGCATTTGTACTTTAGTGTTACTTTTAAATTCAATATTGTAACCTAATGGACTTGTATAAGTGTCATGGTAGTTATTATATTTTGAATGACACTTTTGATGACAGATTTGAAATACTTTGATGTCATATTAGCAAAGAAAGACACGCGAGTCATTCCTAGGAACGAGGAACTCAAATCGCTTTTAGTGAGAAGTGTAAGGACTAGTACTCTTTTTCATAAGTATACAATACAAAAATCATTAGATCATTCATCAAATAATCAAACTGTGAAACAATTAACCAATTTTATTGGCGATATGATCTACTGATGCTTCACTATGAAGAATTAATTAAAATACTCAATTGATGAATATTCATATTTATCGGGTTGTTAGTTTTGTTTTTGTGTTAAGCTTTAATTAATTAAAATAACAATAGTATCCTCTATTTTATTGTCCATAACTCTGCAACCTTACACAACAATAAAAGACCTAGCATATTAGCACCGTTTCAAATTAAGTGTATCAAAATGTAAGCAATCTTAATCTACAAAATTTTTGTAGATCATCATGCTACATTAACAAAAATCTAAGCTTTTTGATTTTACAAATTTATCTGCGTATCAGTAGTGCTCCTAAACTGAGTGCCTTGGGCGCTTAAACGCCACCGCAGCCACTATAGCTACTGCTACCGTTGCAGGCTGTTAATCTTTTCGGAAACTGTTACAGTGCCTCGACTCGCTTTGATGCGATGACGACAGCAAAAGATATTTTTTCCAGCCATTGTCTTTCTTCGATGTATATTCAGATGGACGTGACGAAATGTTTATTTTTTCGCCTGCTTTGCATACCACAATTGGTGCCATTACTTCTTCCTCCTCCAGGTTGGGTGTTTCTGCACAAGTGTTAAAAAAAAAACAATCTGAAATTTGCATGGAAATTTGTCATAAGTTTCGCATGTACTAACCATTTGAATGTTGTTGTTGTTGTTAGTGTATGGTGGAAAAAATCCTTCGTTTTGAGGGTCTTTTGTAGACAACAGAGTTGCCATTATTTCCCATGTGGTGCGTGACGGTCGTATGTGATAAAGTGGTTATAAATTTCACAGCCATCTCGCGGGACTTATGAGTTCAGGCTTCGATGATTTCTGGTGTAATGTAGTGGTTGAAATTGAAAGCCAAGAATTTTGACTTGACCGAGCTTCAGCTCTCTTTGATTTGAAGAAAAGGAAAAGTGATTCCATTGACCCAATTCAGTGAACCAGAAATGTAATTGTTAATTGAGCGCCAATTTGCTTTGATTAATAAAACTATATGCTCGTATCTTGATGAACATCTCAAGTTTGATTAGACAGGTGTAATGAATATGTCACTTCCCTTTGTGGTCAGCGGCATTCGGCAAATGGACATGGCAGTGGAAAATGAAGCAGACTAATCTACTTAAGAAAACCGATATCGAAACATCACTTGGAAGCCCAACTCGGAAGTGTATCGTCGGATGCTAGTTGGATCATGTCCAGATATACCTAAACATGCCAGACACGCCTATTGAAATAGATGTGGTTGCAGATTGTGTCATGTAATACAGTAGTGTCAAGCTGCCAATTGTTAGGGTTTGGTTATGACCACGTTATATGGGAAAAGTGCAAATTTGAAGCACATACATTTGTTGAATTGTCAAAACGTTTTATACATAAAATATCCATTATGTCATTTTAATTTGTTTCTTTATAGCTGAGGAAGGTTTTACAATATACATTGTATTGAGCATAGTTTAAACTGTTTTAGCAGGTGGATTGATATCAGGAAAATCCTTTTTAGCATGTGGGAAATTAAAAATCTATCAGGATATTTTCTAAGGTTTATCTTAAGGCAATACTTCAATACTTGATGAACTAGTACTACCTTCACTATGTTGTTAGATTGTTAGGTCTGTTTTAATTTGGGGGAGGTCAGTATATTAAGGAATTTTAGTTCATTAAACCACAAATTGTGATATCCAATAGTGCATTCAGAATTGTGTTTTCCGATTGTTAAATAAGTTTATTCTGATAATATTGTTCCGTCAAAAAAGCGATTTGACACACGGAGAGAATTGAAAAATCACCAATTGCGAAATATTCAGTTCCAATTTACAAAACATGTTTTTTTTGTAAATCACGGCGCTTTGATTCGAAACTGATAGAACAATTGGCAATTTAACTTTCAATTCATCGCAAATTACAACAATTCCTGAGTTGAGATTTACAATTAAAAGTTATAATTCAAGCTTGTGCCCTTCAAAGTAAATTACAACCTTTTTGTCGCAATTTACTACTTCAAGGGAATAATTCCATTTATACTTTTTACCAATCTGGATTTGCTAAAATTTTTTCGTGATTTACAATCACTGAGTATTTAATTCAACTCAAGTGTGTCTGACGGCTACGTCGAAGGTCCGGAGTTCGATCCCTGCCTCGAACTAATAATTATCTTTTTTTTTTTTTGGTACTGTCTCTTTTGAGGAAATGTAAAATCATCGAAAAATAAATCTATTTAATATTAAGAGTGGATTTTTGTAAGCCATTCGGATTCAGCGAGAAATGATATTCCACCAGAATATCAACGCACATACAGGAATCGTTTAGAATATAAGTCATTAGGCCCTGGCCCCGCTTGTGTCTCCAATAATGCCTTTTTTGTAGTCCTATTATGTACATAGGGAGTACAAGGTTGAATTTCAACTACACATTATATACAATTTCTTACCTTTATTTAAATGATCATCACAAGAAATTGTACATTAGAGGTTAGACGTCCAAAATAAGACGACTATATTTTTCTCGCCAATAAAACATAAACTTAATTCAGAACACCCCTAAAATGTAACTCATATTCAGGTTGCTTCTTATTATTAATTTTGATATCCGACTTGGATGCATCACTATGGCCTAGTAGATGTGTGCTAGGTTGGTATGCAGAGAGGGTCTCGAGTTCGATTCCTAGAATCAGCCAAGTAAGTAAAAGTTACATTTTTCAATAAAAAATAATAAATGCTTTTCAATAAATAGAAAACGTTGCTCCTCTCAAAGCAATATAATTTGTTACAAATTGAATAAAATGGGGTTGCAATTTACGACTTTACAACACTCATTTTTTCAAAAACATATTTTTGATTCAAAACAAAAAGATGGAAATCTACGACTAGTATTTTGCAATTTACAATCGAGTAAATATAAAATTGATACAAATTTGGATCAATTTTCGATTCGCGATGGCAATGTTTTATTTCTCAGGATCGAATTATTGACCCAAAAAAGTGGTAATTTGCTATTTTTGAGTGTCAATATCTTCATTTCGTTCAATTTTGAAAATTGCGAACAAGGAGTCGTAATTTACAAAACCCCGAGCAAGGGTGAGAAACTGCATAAGATTTTCGTGATTTGCAGCTCATTTTTCTTGATCTGATCTAAAAATTCTTTCCGTGCAGTAAGCTAACAATCGTAATTGTTTTATCAGAAAAAAATGACACTTTAACTGTCAGATATGGTTTGTCAGATGTTTGCTATGCATTTGCAAATATGATAGCTAGGTTAACGCATACTTTACTTATTTTTTCTATTTTAAAACATCCAGGATTGACCATTGATAAATAGTTACTTCAATGTCTGACAAAACGTTTCCTGCCAATATTGTCTGATAAAATTGAACGTTTACACGGTTTTAAGAATTTTTGACGTGGTAACGTCTTATAAATCGATGAACGTGAAAAAAAACTATAGAGAAGCATGATCGGCCTAAGAGTTAGGCTTGTGACGCACCTATATCTCAGAGTCATGAACTGTTTTGTCAACTGGTTATCAGGTAAAATTATCGTCCGTAAACCGAATTTACAGACGACAATTTTTTTTTTCTAAATCCACTCTGTAGACACCATCTTCTCAAGACAATTCACACAAGACAGAGAGATAGATAGAACAAATGTCAACAACACGCAGTTAGTGTCTTACTGTCCTCCAAATAAATGGTTGATTTCGCTGATTTTTCACTGACAGATCTCCCAATATTGTCAGATCTTACAACAGTCTGTATGCAAACCTTTAGTGTCATATTGTTTCTATTTGCATGAACTCCGTGTTCGATGCAGTTTGAATGGTCAATTGCAGGTACATTTTTTGTCTTCCAGCAGCAATTCAGTCACCACTACGAGTAATTTGAGGATTAAATAGAATTGTATGACCTCAGACGGGGAGCAGCGCTTTTTTCTGTCCAAGTGAACGAGCCGAATGAGGATCTTCAGAGCGCAGAAGTACTGGCTGTTCTGTAAGGATGTGGAGAGCTGTTTCTTTACTTTTGACGCAAAGTCTACTGAAGCAGTCCGGTGCTGCTATCATGTTGTGAAGATATATTTGTTTCAAATAACAGTACAGCTGGTTTTAATGTGTCCACAATGGATTGCCTGCGCCACCTTAAGTAAGTAAGTTAGTAAGTAAAAATGAGTATTCTGGGCAAAAAGTGCTTAGAGAAATTTTGACCAGATGTTATTTGCAATGTTTTACTATATTCAAAATACAAGTAAAAATTCTTTCAAGAAATGTTCAGCACTGATGAATATCAAATAGATGGTAACTATTGGAAAAGGGGATAACTCCATTCATACACAGCATGTCCCGTTTGTATAGGAATCCATTGGAGAAACACAAAAGTCAGTCTTCTTTCCAACCTTGCATCTTTTGACTGGTCAGTTCAGAGCTTTTTCGTTAACTTGGATGTCTTCAAAAATTAAAAATGGGTTTCCATTTCTTAGATAGGTACATATTTATTTTTTTTTTGTCACACACTGTGGTTGGTAGCGAAGATCTTTGTGTTGAATGTAAACTAGTGATGGCAAAGACTGGTTAAAAAGATCATACATTTACTAAAAACACTATAATCGGTATACCGTGGTAGTACGCCGCGGCGCGCCGTGTTAGTGGTTAGTATATTGGACTGCCACGCAGAAGGTTCCAGGTTAAATCTCTGACTTCACCTAAGTTCTTTTCCGGGGTACTGCGAGGAAGTGACAAATCCTCGAAGAGAAAATCATGTCATGGAAAGTGCTTTTCTTTTAGCCGTTCGGCCGTAAATTTTGAGTTCCTTTCCATTACTGCAGAATATATCAACGCACACACAGGAATGGTTGAGTCTACTTGGAGCTGTTGTGTCAAGTATTTTTTTTTATATTTATCTGTTTATCTCATGCTAAAAATTTGTGATTTGCAGTTTTCTACATCCAAGCTATTTAAGATAGTTTTCCACTTTTGTAGTTGGTGAGAGCAGAAGAGAGGGCTTGGCAGCCACCATTAGGTTTCACACCACCGGGCGGTTATTCTCTAAACTGCTCTGGGAACAACTATGTTCTAAAGCAGTTGCAAAGATTGAATTTGAGAATATAAATATTAACATTGAAAATCGAGCTTCCTCAAGTGAAGTGGAGTAAGTCATAGTTAGTCGACTCGATTTTCGACCATAATATACTGGGTGATTCGTATAAGGTGCATCAAAAAGCTAGAGCGAGTAGGTTGGATTGAGACAAGAAAAAAATCGTTTTGGAGGGGGTCTATTCCCCTCCGTTTAGCCGGGGGAGGGGGGGCGTGGCTTAAATTGAAAACAAATATTTAAAAATAACACTAACATCTACAATGCTATGCTATACTTTTTGTTAAGCTAGAAATTTCTTCTTTTATTTTGTTTTTCGATAAAATTATTTTAGTGAACCATTTAAGAAAAATTAATTATCAAACTCAAAACTTTGAAAAAAAAAATTGAAAATAAATTTTCAAACTAATTTTTTTCAAAATTTGAAATGATTCTGTACTACTTCTCATATCAAAATTTAATGCTCTTATTAGTTTTAAGTCCAACATTGAAAAACGTTTGGCTCAATGAATTTTAGTTGCCAAGCTAATCAAAAATAACCGAGCCTACTTCCTCATGTAAACACGAAAAAATTGGCTAAGTGACCACCTGTGCATGTGCAAACCCTGTTTATGTATTTATGTGATTGTCCCTGAACTAAAAAATATGAAGCAAGAAATATTTAAAATTAAAGCAATAAGAACATTTATCAAAGCTCAAGCCTTTTCTTACAACTGCAAGACCATTTGACTATTTTAAGGCAAGTAATGTAAAGCAAGTAAAATGACAAAAGTTAATTTAAATTCAATACAATTAAGAGCTATATAGTCTGCAAGGAAAGAAGTTTTTCATTTTATTAAAAAAGTATCATATTATTTATTTTACAAACTCCAAGTCTGATTATTATCTTTCCTATCTTTCTATTCCTTCTAACTATTGCCGTGCAGTTTGCATTCTAAAGAACTTGGGTCTTACAGGCATATAGTTAAAATTATTATTATTATTATTATTATTGAGAGGGCTTGGTACCAATAATCACATCTCCGAAAAACTACTTTGGCCATCTAACATTTGCGGCATATATAAACCCTAAAAATCACAATATTATCATGTCACAAATGAATCCTGAACATGATTCAAAAACAAAAATATCATCCTTTAAATTAAATTTGAAATCAGGTATTGATGTTTTTCTACCAAATAGATTTTGGTTCTGAAGTCATTTCAGAATTCAAATAATTTTGATTGAATTAAATCAAGAACACTATCGAACGTTCTTTGACTTGATATTGATATATATCATCTCCAAGGTTATATATTTTTCTTCTTGAATCTCTATTAAAGATACAATAGTTCACCTAAAAATCAGATCACCGCAGACAACTCGGCAGCCACAACCTTCTTCTTCGTCTTTAATTAATTTCGTTCTCAGTTTCTTTAATAATAGCAAATAAGTCATCATGACAGCCACGTATAATATAAACAAAATACTTTAATCACTCTCGTGTACTCCAACCCCATTGTATTCTGATTGACCTGCAGCCAACGCGTTTTCCCACTTAGTTAATCATTTGTACAAACAAAAACGCACCAATATTGCAGCAGAAATAGCAACAGCAGGAGCAGAAGCAGAGCTCTCAAACTCAAACCCCCCACTCATATCAACTTCAATCGAATCTCTATAGTGTAAACAGAAACAGATAGTAGCAGTCTTTGGCTTGAAGCCTCTGTCAAGAAACCCGCTCTTCTCCTTGTCTTCTTCGTCTTTGTCATTCAAATCTAAAAAAATCAACGTGTGGTTTGGATTTGGATTTTCTTTTAGGGGGCAATTTGTGTTTCTTTTTCTTTTAGTTCGCCCTAAAGCCACTGGCTGAGTATATAACACAAACTTGATCTTAGAATTGGCACAGTATACCGGGCATCTTGCAAGCGATTAAATCAAAGTGTTAAAATCAAATCAAAACAATATAAAAAGGCAAAAAGGATTTTGTGATAAAATATAATTCAACAAACAAAAATTAATTTAAAATGGAAAATTATTCAACGATTGCCGTTTTATGTCTGGTGGCCATGTTCGCTTCGACGGTCCTTGCCCATCCAGGATATGCTGTGGATTATTATGTGAGTTTTTTTACAAGTGAAGTGGGTAGTGTGTGGAGATAAAGGAACAAAAAAAATGAATTTAAATGAAATAAAACGGTTTGAAATAAAATTTAAGTACAAAAAAGAGTTCGCTCCTCAGCTCTTTCGTTTTCCTAAAAAGAAACTTTTAACGTGATGAATTTATTGAAAGCAAAACCATTTTGTTGATTTTGATAACGGAATTTGATTACTTTGAATGTGATTTATCATTAACAAAGCTTGAAAATTGTAAAATTTAGTTCAAATACTATTTTATTTTGTCAAAACAGTGTCTAACGCAAAAACTTACTTTTTTAAATTCAAAAAAATATATGTGATTGAAAATATGAATTTTTTGCTTTCCAGGATCATCCAAAGTACGCATTCAACTATGGTGTAGCAGATCACACAACTGGTGATATTAAATCACAACACGAAACTCGTGATGGTGGGGTTGTAAAAGGTAGGAAATTTGTTCTTCATTTAAAATATATTCCAATTTATTTCTTTAGTTTCTTAAACAAATTTTTTTAAATAAATTTTCTATCCTTAGGTCAATACTCACTAGTTGAACCTGATGGTTCAATTCGTACAGTAGACTACACTGCCGATCCAATCAATGGTTTTAACGCTGTTGTCTCCAAATCTGGACCTACAATTCACTCACATGATATAGTTGCCAAGCCTGTGATACACAAAACAATTACACCAATTGTTAAGCACATCCAACAGCCAATTGTTCTTGCCTCGCCGGCGCCTTATGGTAAGTGAATATTTTTTTTATAATTTTTTTTTTTGACACTTTAGCTTTTCTTTTAAATTCTTACAACATTTAACAGTGGGTTCTGGTTTCTGTGTGTTAAAATCTTTCTGAGGTCTTATTTTATTTTCTATCAAATAATGCCAATTTTCAGAATTTTTAATCCATAAAATTACCAAAATTATAAAACTGTCACTCGGGACAAGAGGTCGATTCCAGAATTAACTTTAACTAGTATTAGCTCAAAGTTTTGTGTGGTAATCAAAATTAAAAAATGATAAGCTATTCAAAAGTAGAGAACTATTTTTTCGGAATTTTCTTGTGTAAGCAGTTTCTAAGAGAACAAATGATAATTTCTATTCAAAAACAATCAGTAAGTCTTATCAAACCAAAAAATTACTTTGTAAATTAAAAAGTAAACTTACTTCTTCATTTTATCGTTCAGAAGTTTTGATATTGTTTCGTCAAATTCCGAAGTTTTGGTCACTATAGTGTTGGATGAATCATTTTCAGGGGTCAAATGTCAAAAATAATTTTCTTGTTTCATGCTCATTATTCGAGCCACATACCCATAACTCTCTTGCGAAAGTGTTTGAGAATCGGCCAAAATTGTTTAAATGGTATTAGATTCTTGAACTGTCACTCTTAACTATTTGTGTACTGCTGCGTGAATAATGAGCTTTTTAAAAAAAAAACTATGAAAAAACTGGACCTTAACTAGACCAATCCTCTAACTTCCAAAATCCGAGGACAAAATAAAAAATATAAATGGTACATCTCAAACATAAAAAAATTAAAAGAATTCAAATCAAAATTTGCGAAATGGTGCTTTTTATTGACTCCTCTTCTATTTTTAACATCCTTTTTGCTTTTTGTACATCTGCAAACGTCTAATTTGCACTATGCTTCTTGCCACTTGGTAAAAATTTTGTTGCTAGTTTGCAAAATAAATCAGCACAATACAAAACCTCTAACCACACTGTTTGGTTTTTCTTTGTATTTTTTATTCCGCCCAGGCATTGATACTTATCGTATGGTGAAGCTTTTCCGCAGGCACGCTAACTACTACAACAATCAGCACTTGAAATATCGATCGGATTAGAAAAAGTATATTTAATCATGGTTCTAAAATTTGATCTTACACACATCACCAACACACCCCGTAACTAAAGTATTAACTAGAATTTAAAGCTTATAATTTATATTTCTTTAAGAAAAAAGTCAATAAAACAACACCAATAGAAAAAAACACAAAAAATGTCGTCTTGAAATTTCCTCTGTGTTATCTAAACATGCGCCAATGCCCATTTAGAGAAATCCATCTTTCCAGCTTGCCAGCCAGCGCCTCAAAAATGGACAAAAAATAATGTCTTCCGTGACACTAACATTGCTTACTTCAGTGGCAATCCACAACTTCAATCATCCTAACACTATAAAGATGAGCATTTGCGATGATGATGCTATACCGTCATTGCGTGAGACGACGCAATTAATATTCAATCCGTTGTGCACATCAATATCTAGTATGTTGTATGTGCGATGATTCCTCTCTCATAGTACTTGAATTTATTATGCAACCTCAAAGATTCACTTTCATTAAATCTTGAATCTTGAAGATTTATTGAACAATAATTAGTGCGCAAAGTATTCTTTTAACAACTTTGCCACAAAAGAAATGAAAAGTGAGTGATCGCGCAAATTGATCCAATTTCTTTGATTCAAGTGATGGATTTGATGAGTATAGAGCATCTTATATTACAAAACAATATCGAATTGAAGTCCATGTGCTTTCCCAACAAATCCCGCAGATATGCATTGATGTAACAAAATGGATTATATGGTATTTTGTATCTTGAGTTCATTAGTGTGGTTCACAAAACCGCAAAAGTGTGTCTATAATAATTGTGATGAAGTATTAATCGCATTTTATATGCTTCGTTTGTTTTGTGTAATAAGGTTGATGATCCTGTTATAAATCTATGTATACTTCTGGTTTGATAAACTGATATCAATTTAAAGGAAACAATAGTCATTTGATATGTTTGTGATATTGAATGTGGATTTGAGTTTGATCAGTTTGTTAACATTATTTGCTTTTCTGAAATGGTTTTGGTTTACCACGTTCCAATGCTGCACCAACTTAAAGTGTTTAAATTTGTTTGATGATGTTTATTTTAAAAGAAAGTTGCAAAATTCGACTTGATCTAGTTGAACATATCAAACAAAGATGTTATTTTTCGATGTCCATGACACTAACAGAATTTTTCTGAATTGATGACATCATCGTCGTCATTGGTGAAAAACGGAAGTAGAGGTTTCTGCCTTGGTGGAGTTCCCAAGACTTTATTTCCAGCCCCATTTATAATTTAACGCAGCGATATAATATTATAAGAAAGTATTTGATTCCAACCAAATTTAAAGCAGGCAAAGAAGAAGTGAACCGGCATCATACCCCAAGGTTCCATACTTAGGGCGCTATTGTTTTGATTGTTACTGTTGGTGCGGTTTTGGCTTAACTGCCTCGTACAAATTGAATACGAATCTTAGGAGCAAACCCAACCGATATCTTGTGAATAAGGAAAATCTTCAACAAAAATTTGTATTTGGAAAATCTAGTGTGCGCAATCTTTCAGATTTTGAAGAAATCTCAAGGATTTTTCCATTTTTGCTGCATTAAATGATTCAATGCACACACGAGAAAGGCTGCAAAAGTGGCTAAGCTGTAAATTCCAAGTGCTAATTTTATATTTTTTGAGTAAATAAAATTTTAGTAAAGTTACAAAAATGGAACATCAAAAAGTTTAATGGCGTCTTTAGCAGCATACTACACCTCTTTGTTTTCAGGCTTGATAAATATGATAAAATTTCTCGTTCCACTATTAATCTTCTTGGTCCGCGTTTTGAAAAAAAATTGTTTATGCTGTGGTAATTGTACAGAAACAAAATCTTTCAAAATCGACGTTTACAAAATTTTCCTTGTTCGAACATTTTTTTTTCAGTATGATTTATATTTTTTAAATAAATGCATTTTCCTGATACAAGTATCGAAAATGAAATTCTTATTAAAAATTTTAAGCAACTTAAATCATAATTCATACTTAAATGCGTCTTTTAATATTCAATTGGAGAAAAAAAAACAGATTGAATAACAAAAAGACCAATTGTAGTGGTATTTTAACAAATAAGTCTTTTTCTCAATTTCCTACCAGCTACCACCACCCACTCGTGGAAAATCTTACAATGAACACTCTGAAAACAAACAAATGCAAATTTTCCCAGAGCTATGTGATGTGATACGGCTACGGTAGCGTTTTGTTGTTAATCTTTTAATATGCCATTGGTGGGAGTTTAGTTCAGTCATTCTGTGATGGTTCCTCAATGTCGAAATAATTATTAACTCTTTTCTGAAGACAATGAGCCATTTTTTGTTTGTTTTGTGCAGAAAAATTCAAACAAACAGAATCCAATTGACCTGCTTTTTTATGTTTCTTTTGAAATTCCTTGTAAAGTATTGTTGTTTTTAATATGATGATTATGTTGCTGTATCTTTTTTTTTTCTTATTTGCTGTGTGAACTACATTATATGACAATCGAGTTTGCACCTCAGCTCTTTTGTTTAGATTTTGATCTCTTGATATTCAGATGCACTCATTTTGAATCGCTACTTATTGTGATGCGATGTGATGTGAGATAAAGATAAACGTTTTGTGGTAAACAATTGTCCTGTCATTTGAATGGGTTTTGATCTTTAGTATAGATTGGCAGTGGAGAGCACACTATACATACTATATGTTTCCATTTTTTTATGGATGAATAAATCAATGTGGTTCACTTTTATATTCACAAGGTCAAAACAATTTGTGTTAATAAATGATTCTATTATTATATTTTCAGTCGTATCAAAGCCCCACTATACAGCACAACAACCTATTCATTACGACTATGACAACTATGGTGATGGACAATACTACAGTGGCGGACAATATGATGATGGTTACAATGGACACTACGAAAGCCAATATGGTGGACACTACGATCATTACTAAGAAGTGATATAATTGTGTTTTTTTAAGAAAAATCAATGATCTTATACAGTTATGCTAAAGACAATACAAAAAAAAAAAATACTTAACCAAATGTGCAAATCTCTTGTTTGTATTTTGTAAATAGTTTTAACACGCTTTTTATATCAACTCAACTTATACATATAAATAATTTCTCACATCTCTTTTTTTAATTTTTGTTTTTGTATAGGAAATAAGAGCTATAAATCCTTTTGTGTTCCATTTTTTGTAGAGTTTCTCATTGTGACTGACAATAATGACATATAATATTGCAAAAAAAGAATAATCATACATATAGCTAGCTATGCGAATAATTTTAATTAAATATAAATTATTTTTTGTTCCAAGTCTATAATTACAATAATGCTACGCAACTTATCATGATATTGTTATACGAGAAGAAAATAAACGAAGAAAGTCAATGAAGTGGAGTTTGTGTTTATTTTAATTCGTTGTAATTTATATTTTTATTTTTATAAACATGGACTTTATAGTTTCTAGAATGCACAAACAGGAGTTGATAGAAAGAACTCTACGAATTTTTATAGTCATCGTTTGTAAGACAGACTGCTACGCAGAAGGTTCTTAGTTCAATGCCAGATTAGTTTTTAGGTTGTTTTTTTTTTACATTATGTAGTAAGAGCAAGAGTAAAACTTGTTGAGAACGGCACAGCTCTACTAGTCCGTTTGGACCCAGAGGTATTTCTATTCTCGGATCGTATAGAAACGCAAATACAGAAAAATGGTGAAGGATACAAAAAATGGTGTGAAGGACATGGCTCCTTGGAACTATTCTTATCATAATATTCGTTTATATATGTATTTGTTGTCTTTTGCCACTTTAGAATAAAGTAAAGCAAAACATAGCATGATGATTTTGTTTAATAAATCATTCATTAAAGACTGCTATCTCATTACTTACAATTTAGTATTTTAAGTGACAAACTTCAAAATGTGTTATTTTTAATTAACTATGCAAACCCATTGGCAATGATAAGGGATCAAAAGCAATAGAACAAAATAAAATAATTATAATAATACAAAATTGGGATTTAGAAATGGGTTTGATGACGACACCCTAGAGCCTGGAAGATTTGTAAACAAAATTAAATGCAGCATGAAAAACCGATAGTTTAAATTTAGTTGAATCGGCTGACTAATTCCCGTGAGCAAATCGACCAACTTTGATTTAAAGCCTGATTTCTGACTGAAAAAAATTAAAGTGGACGATTGGATCGCACGAACTTGATAGCAGTGGTCTTAGAGCTGGAAATTTCGGAAAAAGCCGGGAACAAATCATGTCAAATTTTATTAATCACTTATAAATCACTAGCTAAAGCGTTTTTCTCTAACTGTTTTGAATTTTAAGGAAAAAAAATTGAAAATCGTCGGACTAGTTTTTTTCAAAAAACGTTTTTTTTTAAACTTTTCGAAAACACATTCCAATTTTTTTTGTAGACAAATTTAAGATTTAATGTTATTTCCTTTATAAAAAAGGCTCCTATATTAAAAATTTCATTGAAATCCGTCAAGTCGTTTACGAGAAAATCTGATTTAAAAAAACCGGTCCTATGGGAGGTACCGTTATAAGACTTTTCCTGAAAAATCTATTTTCTGTTTACGCAAAAAACACCATTCGGAAAGTTTTATTAAGATCGTATAAGCCGTTTTTGAGAAAAATTAACTTACCATTAAAAATCGTATGTCAGGTTTCCGTTAATTCCAAAAACACCTCTGTAGGACGTCATAATAATGCTATGTACCAAGTTTGAAGCAAATCGGTCCAGCCGTTTAGGCTGTAGGTGCCGATACAGACGGACGGACAGACAGAATTGTCAGACTCACTTTTTTTCGACTTCTCTATCGTCGTAATGCCATGTTTGACTGTCAACAAAAAATTTGTTTATCGCAAGTGAAAAATAGTGTGCCACTCCCAAAACTGAATCTTTGTATTGCTAAGGCAACACTATTGATATTAGCTCAGTGATATTCAATTTTAAGCTTGCAGCTCGATTTGAACAAAGCAAAAGACATAACTTGAATTTATAAAAATTAGATTTGAACGAAATTAGAGATTATGGATGTAATTAACAATTCTTGAAACACACTCTGCTACGTAACTAAGGAATACAAATCAAAGTGTTTATCATCTTACTTCAAAACTGCGACTTAAAAAACATTAAAAAATGAATGCATATACGACTTTTGACGGAAACGCCCCTTAAAAGTGGGGATGTCCTAAAAATGTTTAAACAAAATTGAAAAAACTAACTGGAGCTTTGGTCGTTAGTCAATTTTTAGACATATGTGTACTGCTGAATGGAGTAGTTTTCCAACGATCTTACCTGAAAAAATAACTTAATAAAAATCACGCCTTTAAAAATAGGCGTATTGAAAAAAATACAGTAAAAAAAATTTAAAATATATTTTTCATAAAGAAAAAATAGTTAAAATTGAATATTGGTACCTTAAATGGTTAAAACTATGTTTATGTTGTTGTTCTTTCATGAAAAGTTGGCGTAAGCCACGCCCAAAATTCAAAAATTCTTTTCATACACAAGTTTCGACTTAGAGCTCCTGGATTTATTATAAGTACCGTTTATTTGCAAAACTAAGTTTTTTTTATAGTGGGCGTCAGCCACACCCAAATTCAACATTTTAGTTTTTATACAGAAGATGTTTACGTACAACTAATACCCAAATAATTAAAGGTTTTTCGGTCGTATAGAAGCACTCTTATTTTATAAAAATAAAATTGTTTCATTTGTATGAAAAGTGAATATGAAAAGGTAGTCTTTTTTGGAAAAACTTATTCCAACTGAAAGTTAGACCTACAAAAACACCCATTTTTAAGTTCTAAAAAATCGTTGGAGACGTTTTCCAGAAAAATTTTTTTTTTAATTACTGGTGCCACTTTGAAAAACCCTTCATGTTAAAGGTTATCGTGAAAATATTAAGTATCAGCTTTGAAGCAAATTGGAATTTTTTTCAATTAGTTTATGTTTTTGAAGCATTTGAAGAAATTACCGGAAATATAATTGTGTGTCAGTCAATATAACAAAAAATCTGTTTTGTTTTTCCTGGGGAAGATTTTGCAAACAGTAATCTTCACATTTCCATTTTGAGAGTCTTAACCAAAAATGTTATCTTTAAGAAACTTTATTTAAAAAAATTAGTTAATCTTTGTGTTACTTTAACCTGTCACCGCTGAATATAAAAATATAGATCACAGAATAATATTTTTCACAGACCAATTTTCAAAAGCAGATCATAGGGGAGAGTGGGGCAAGTAGGACCTTTTAAGCTTTAGACACTTCTAATTTTTTTTCTATTCCTAAAAGAGAAGCAAATATTTTTTTTCAAATACTACTTTAACCTTTGAGGTTCATTAAAGTTAATAATCACATTAGCTGCACAATTCTATACATATACTTTTATACTCAATTATACAACCTCATATCGAAAGTCCGAAAGGACATTTAAAACTATGTGCTGGTTCCCCCTAAGGAGATTTTTACAACCAACACTTTCATTTTTCTTAGTAATATTTTTTATTTACCTTTGTTTTCAGCAGTAAACACTAACGATCACAAACAATACAAAATGAACAAAACGATCGCAATTATAAACCTGTCGTCTTGGATGGGTTTTAAAAATTGCAATTTTTTTTAAAAGATAGGCCGTTTTCAAACTTTCATCATTTAAACCCGCAACTAACTTCAGTTTTTCAATGAAACTAAGGGATGTTTTCGGAAAGTAGGTTTTTCATTAGTTCAACTATTGAACATAAGGTCGATATAAGAACCATGCTGAAAACCGGTTTGGTTCTTTTTGTCCCGTGGTCCTTCTTGTCCCACTCTCCTACACGTAGGTTCTTCAATGCACATTTTTGAAAGTGTTTTCGAGAAATAAGCTTAATACCAAAAGTAATTTTGTAGTAATCCGTTTTTTCTTTTCTTATTTTAATAAACTCTTAAATCTATTTTCATATGTATTTTTAATCGAAACAATTTCAAGGCTCAATAAACTCTATGAAAAGACTTTACCTTGTCTCGTGCCTATTCAAAACAAAGCGTTAAGATCTAACTCATCTTGAAATTATGCCATGTATGTACTAGGTCAAAATTAATTTTCATAACTATAGTGTCATCACAACCATTTGAAACAGCATCAAACACCTCATTATATCCTATTGTTCCAAATCGGTCATAGTCTTACACTAATGTAGTCAATTAATCTCTACCTGCCAATAAATTTATTGATAAATATTTGCATTCAAATGCTACTATGTATCTGTATCTTCTACCAAGTCTGGTAGCGAAGCGAAATACCAGTTCATTTTCTCAATCAAACTAGTTAACCATTAAGCGGAAGAGATTAATTCAATCTGAACCTGAGTTTCCATTTCCATAGAAATAAACCAAACTGTGGGCAACAAATTAATTAGTTGAAAGACAATCCTCTTTATGTAAATTATTTTGGAAAACAACTCAGACTATTCGGTTTGTTCCGTTCGGTCGTTGTCAGTATTTTTGTAAGATTGACTAATCTGCGTCAGAGATAGCGAATTTCCCATCAGGGACAGGAGATGGATCTGCAAAACGCACTTCATTCCACGAACTGATTCATAGCCAATCGTTGGACATTAGCATACCGTTTTTTTGAGGAAACTGGGTGGGCTACTCATACAATCAGAAGATGCTAAGTAGTAAGATCTGCGATACGACAAGAAAACCTACCGCATAGCTGTGCTGCCTGCTACCACCATTCCATTACGCCTGCTCTGCAGCTGATGCGATGATGGGAATCTGAAAGCCTACGCTTGGTTTAATAAAATTTATTGACAAGTGCGTTGCTGCACTGCACTGCAGGAAATCAGTTAGATTCCACCTGAAATGTGTGCAAATTCACAGTTTTCTGTGAAAGGAAATTTGTATCTACAAGATACAATTGAAGATGTGGTTGTTTTTAGTTTGCAAAATGTATACAAGTAGGTATTTCTATTGTGAATGCAGTATGTGCATCTAATAAATTAATTAATTCAACCCACTTGGAAAAAATTATTTGTACAGAAACTGAGTTATTTAAACCATTAAGACCAGAAAAGATTGTGTAAGCAGCAAGGCTTGAGTCTAAGATCGATCCCTATGGTTGGTAGGCAGTGGAAATAGCATTGAATAGACAAGGAATTCTTATTAACACAAGGACGGGCAGTGATCCGTTTAAAAGAAATAGTAGCCTAAAAACATGCTTTGGTTGGAATACATTTTTCAGGAAAAGTTTTATAACGCTACCTCCCATATAGAATCGGTTTTTTAAAATCAGATTTTCTCGTAAGCCACTTGACGGAATGACCTTCTATAAAAGAAATAACACAAATTCTTAAATTTTTCAAAATAAGTTTTTTTTAAAGTTATTTTTTTAATTTTTGGTTAAAAAAAAACCGGCATCTTCAATTTTTTTAGAATTTTATTTTCGATACAAATTACAAACTGCCAGAAATTGGCATATACTCCAAAAAAAAATTGTAATATTATGTTTTCGAAAAGTTTTTTCAAAAAAAACCGGTTTTTGAAAAAAAATCTAATCAAACGATTTTAAATAAAAAATTTCTCAAAATTCGAAACAGTAAAAGAAATCAGATGGCTTCCTTTTTTTTTTTTCATAAAACGATTTAATTAGTGATTTTAAAGTTATTAATAAAATTTCAAGAGCAGACATTAGAGCAAGTTCGTGCGACCTAGTCGTGCACTTTATTATTTTAAATACTTTTAGCATATTTCGTACAAAGTCTTTTCAAAATAGAAAGAGTCGTTTTTGACCAAATTAGAAAAAATAAAAAAAAATAAAAAAACAATTGGCTAAAATTGAGTAAAAAAAATTGTAAAATTGTCAAGCCGTGAAGGCTGTATTTTGAAGTAAAAGCTCTTGTTCATGTTTCTCTATCATGATTAACACTCTGATTTTGTTCCCACAAAACTAATAACTGCCCTTTAAAGTAAGTAAGAATAGAATGCATAATATCACGAAAGAAAAAATTGATTTAGTATTTGATAATAATTTATAGACATAACCGAAGAAGACCTGCCTACGAAAATCCATTCTAATAAAAAAATTGATTGTCCTAACAAAAAGAGAACCCAAAATTGATTATAAAAATCGTTGCACTCGTTTCCGAGAAAACTTGGCTTTTTGTTAGGGATTGTCTAATTTAAAAATAAATAACAACCTTCATGAAACTATTCAAAAATTTTATACTAAGTACCAAGTTTGAACAAAATCAATATGTCCGCTCAAGCTACGGAGGAGGTGCGAACAGACAGACAGACAATCAGGAATACGGACAGAATTTTCACACCCACTTTTTCGACTTGACCATCATTGCATCATGTCATGTTTGATTGTTGTCTAAGAAATTTTTTTCTCACGCATCTATAAATTGGCTGATAGTTCCAATAATTGTAAAAGTAAACAAAAATATTAAGTGAGTACTACATGGCAACCCTGCTGCCTGCTTGTAAAAAAGGCTTTTTCTTTTGCATACAACTAGGCTCATTGTTCATCGATCCAAAAGCTTGAATTTATTAATTTTCATGGTTTGTGCATGAGAAACCCAGACAGCTGAAAGCTTTCCTCAGTATTATGGGTTTTTATATGCGATTATAGAAATAAAACTATTTAAACC
This sequence comes from Platycheirus albimanus, assembly GCA_916050605.2. Taxonomy (NCBI): domain Eukaryota; kingdom Metazoa; phylum Arthropoda; class Insecta; order Diptera; family Syrphidae; genus Platycheirus; species Platycheirus albimanus. The sequence continues at coordinate 88,687,144 of OU696698.1, read as the reverse complement.
AAAGTTCAAACATTTTCCGTTTAGATAAAGTACGACATAAAAGATAACTACAAATGGATAAATACATACTTTATCTAAATTCGTAGTAGACGATGATTTTAAGTTGATCAAAGCTAAAATTTAATTACCTGTGGAATTATAAACATCGTACATTCTTCCTTCAGTTGGAGATTTGGTAACAAACATAACAATTTTAGTAAGAATTCTAATGCATACTATACTGAGTAATTTTAAACGGGTATTTGTGTTAAATGGCAAGTAGATACATGCATATACATACCATTACCGGTGTCATATAAATTGTTTAATATTTGAGACATTTTTAATGTGGTTTTAGTTGCTTAGGTAGTAAGTAGCTATGTCGGTAATATGCAATGTCATACGGTCAAACCTCATAACATACTCAGCATAAGTGGTAACTGTATAATTTAAAAAGTAAGTATATATGTATAAGTTTAAAAGTTATAAGGTAAAGAATGCATGCAATGTTCTTTGCTCTTCTTTGAAAGAGAACGATATTCTGATTATGAGAACCATGTACATAGGTATACACTAACTTCACCTTACCCCTTTCGAATTAATATTACACATTCAAAAACATTCTTAAAATTGACCCCATCATTTTTAATATTATTGTATGCGGAAAAATAAACTCGATTTATTCATAATTTTGAAAAATTTATTTAAAAAACCAAACGTAATTTTATTTAAATTTAAAAAAAAATTTTGTACCCTACTTATATAAGAAAGGTATATAAATTTTCCGACTCAAAATCAAAAATCGACACAATTGAGCGATGTCCGTCCGTCCGTCCGTATGTATAATCTGTGGGTCACAATTTTGAAGCTATGATCTTTTGTTCAAGGTCAAGGCTCAGTTACTGAATCGGTAAAATCCGCCCACAAACACGCACATAATCGCCATTTTGCACAGGCAAACTATAGGTATACTTCTTAAGATTAAATACAAATATTTCAGTTTGGGCATGGCTGACGCCCACTTTTCAAACAAAACCAAATATTATTTTTACAAAACGACGATGCTTATATACGAGCAAGAAACCTTAAATTGTGTAGGTATTAGTCGTACATCTTGTGCATGAAAACAAAAAAAAATTATTTTGAGTGTGACTGATACCCACTTCCACTTTTCACTATAAACAATAAAAAACTTATGTTTGCAATTAAACGGTACTTTTAATAAATCCACAAGCCTTATTTGTGCACCTCTTTTTTTACAAATTTTTAGGACACACCCACTTTTAATGGGTGTTTCCAAAGTCTTAATATGCATTAATTTTTTAATGTTTTCTAACTATCGGTCGCAGTTTTGAAGTGAGAAGATCAACATTTCGGTTTGTATTCCTTGGTTATGTAGCAGGGTGTGGATTAAGAAATGTTAAATGTTGTACAATCGCCACTCAAAATCTAATTTTTAAAAATTAAAGTTAGTCTTGTTTTGTTACAATCGAGCTGAAAGCAAAAAATTGAGTGTCACTAACCTCGTAGTAATTACCTTCGTTATAAAAAGGATCAACTTTGGGCGTGGCGTACGCCTTTTTTATTGCGCAAGCAGTTACTGAACATTGGCCACATAAAATTAATGTTATTGCATTTTTCGTGTTGGGGTAAAGATCCCGAAAACCCAAAATCCCGAAAATCCAAAACCCCATATTCCCGAAAATTTTAATTCTGAAAACCCAGAGTCCAGTAAACCCGAAATCCTGAAAAATTATGAAATTCATTTTATATAATTCTTCGGGATTTTTATTTCGAAAAATATTTCAAGTGTAAAGTAAAGAAGTAAAGGCGTAAAAAGAAATATTACTTAGTTCTGTTAATATCATTTTTCAAAATATTATAAATGTAAATTTATGTTAACTTTGGTAATGTTTTGTAATTTAACCACTTTATTGACTGTTATTGTTATTATACTTCGTATGACTTTTGTTCAATTATTAAAAATTCAGTTTTGGCTTTTCGGGATTTTGGGTTTTCATAATTTTGGATTTTTGGGATTCTGGATTTTGGATTTTTTCTGGATTCAGAATTTCGGGATTGTGTCCGTCTTCCATATTTGTTCCTGTCTGCTAAAGAAGAATTTTGTTTCTGGAGCTGTACAGCAGCTGGCTGCGCGGGGTTTCATTGCAAACGTACTGTAGTTCTCACTTATTTTTTTCTAAATTGGCTTACTAATGCTCTAAAATTTTTGATGATTTTTCATTTATAAAAAATAAAAAATATTATAAAGAAGGCGTTAATTAAAAGAATGTTCAAATAACTTTTTTTTTTTTTCTCGAAAAAACACATTGAAAAATTTTGTAAATATAGAGATTTTAATAACATTGCAGTTTTTATCAGGAAAAAATAATTTCCAAAAAAGGTAATCAAAAATTAGAGATGCTTAATAGAAAATCTACTGGATTTATGGAAAGTACCAATTAGGACAGTTCTGTAAAAAATTCAAGCCAAAAGATTGAATTTGCTTAAAAAATCACCATTGAGAAAATTGTACCGAAATTGTTAAAACCGTTTTTGTGAAAAATTAATTTCTATTAAAAGTTATGTGAACAGTTATGTTTAAATTCGAATTACAGGTTTGTATAGCCTTAAGTTGAACACAAATTTAGCGTTTCATCCAGAAATTTCACTTTGGAATCATCAGTTGACATACAAAGAAAGAACTTTATCAATACGCAATTTTTGTATTTTGCTTACATGGAATTATTGAAAAAACTTTAATTGAACTAAATCCCAAGGCCTGGCTAAGAAGATGGTTAGTTTTAGATTATCGATGTCAACTCCAAAAATACTGTGGACTAACTTTCAGTCAGTGAGACAACAGTCTGAAAGATTTGTCTGAGTCTGACCCATTTCTTAAAATGTTCTTCTCTCAAATTTTATTGAGGATTGAAGTGGGCTGTGAAAGTCAAAAACAAAGAACCAACATTTGAAAAAAAAGCATTTTTGAAAATTTTAAATGTAATATTAATTGGATTATAAATGACTTCGTTTTCCAGATTTAATTTTAATAAAAATAATAGTTGCGAGAAAATCTGATTAAAAAAAAAAAGTTTGATGAAGGTTCCGTTATATGACAAATTCCAACAAATTCATTCAAACCAAGAGATAGATTGTTCTACCAAACAACAATAAGACAATTTTATCAAAATCGTTACAGCCGATTTAGATTAAATTATACTGTTGTTAGCAGCTCCTGTTATATAGGGACGACCAAAAAAATACCAAATTTGAAGCAAATCTACCCATCCTTTAAGGCTGCAGAGTAACGCATAAGCAGACAGACAGACAGACGGTATTTGCAGGCTCTACTTCTTTCGACTCCTCTATCATCGTAATGTCTTTTCTAATATTGTTATCTCAATTCTGTGTTGAAATTCGTATCTCTACTTAAAAAAGAAAGCCTTTGTGTTTAAAAAAAAAATCTTTGTGAAATTGCAATTTTTTCCTGTTCCTGATTCTTGGATTCCAAATAGATGAGAAATGTCCCCCTCCTGATATAGAAGATGGAAAAACATTTCTCATTTGATTGTCTTCAGTCATGAAACGGGAGTTTAACCGAAGTTTTCTGAGGTCAAACCTTATTTACTCAAAGTTCAAGGATAGTGTAGTGTAGCTTCTTGGTAGTGAAAGTATCTTGAAAATCGGTAAATCAGTTCCAGAGATGTTTTTGAACATAAGTTCATTATTTTTACTTTTTATATTAAAAAGTTGAATATTTGAAATATATGTAAATGTAACTAAACTCAATTTCGAATAGTTTCTAAATAAAAAACTGTCATTAGAAATCTTGAAAGCTATGACACAATTGTGTGATTCCACCGAAAAACTGTCAGCAAGTGGGAGATGGGAAGAAGTTTTCAACTGCCTCAAGATTGATCAGGAAGAAACAATTGAATTAAGTGACTTAATTGGTTGGTATTGATATCACATTTCAAAAAAAAACTAACACAAAATCGATCCCAACAATAATAATCATAATCAATTTCAGTTCCACTCTCCGAAAGCTATGATATTGATAAATCCACCGTGGACACCTTGGACGCAATATTGGATTTGATGTTGTTCACCCAACTTCTATTTATTACCGCATTGATGATGTATTGTGCACTTTTGTCACTGTCGTACGAGTACTTGCGGCTTGTGCTCCCCAGGCTATTCTACAAAATTCAAAAGAATTTCCAAAGTGTTAAAATTGTATCTGTATCTGACTATTGAGCAAAAAACATGCAATTCAAATAATAAAAAAAAAGACAATATCCGCAATTATTAGTCAGTGTCACTCGTCTGATTGAATTGCTTACCTCATCTTGACAGGCCCAATTATTTTTAATATTGCTTTGTCTGCCGATTTATATTAATGCTCCTCCGAACCCAAACCCGAAAACGATCTATCACACAATGTCAAATAAAAATTAAAATTAAGATACACACTGCATCCGTTGGATTTAAGCTTCCCGAGTGTCTTTGTAATCAGATTATCGAAAAATTATTTGGTTGATAAATTTTTTTTGAGTGGGTATTTGGACTAATTATCCGTAAAAATATTGTCAAAAGGTGCGGTGCCAATTATATTATGGTTATTTGTGTCCTTGACTTATGCAACGAACGTTAAAAAAAAATTGTTGGAAGCTTATGCTTTGACTGTGTAATCAATGTCAATGGCATGGGGATTTAAAATCACGTATTTCAAATCTTGATGTGCCACGGATGCTGATGCTGATGCTAGCCCGCCCGTTGCCTTGGCAAGAACAACTTTTTCATCAATTACATTTGCATTTTTATTTGCACGCAAGTGCTTGGTAATTTTTTTCATTTTTAATTAGCATCTCATTGCTCACTCGTTGTAATGAGTTTTGTCTTGCATTTTGATTGAGATTGTGGGGGATTTTTGAGTGTCAGCAAGTAAGTTGTGGTAATCTTTTGATTGAAGTTGTAGGTGGCTCTATAATAGTGGCTAAGCTTAAAATTTTTATTTTTAAATGCGAGATCCGAAATTGATGGCGACGTTTTAATTGCTCATTTGTCATCGCCATCAAAGAGACCATGGCTTTTTTAAAGCTAGTTTTGTTTTGGGTATAAATTAAAATATTAAAATTATAGCCAATTAAAAATGAATGTTTATTTTTTTAATTGCTGATAAAATAATAGTTATTTTGGAGTTTTTGTATGTCTCAATTATTATTTTCATAAGAATTTCTGGAAGGTATTCCAGCAAAGAATGAAGAGACTTTTCAACAGAAGAGAGCGGGGAATGTTCTTTCAAAATGTCTCCAAAATATTGTCACTATGTTTTAAGGGCATGGTCTTAGGGCCCAAGGAACTTGCATTGAGAATTGACAACGAGCCTTGGTGAAGCAATCATTTTAAGGAGATTTTTTTTTAAGGAAGCAACGGACTGTGACAGCAATAGCAATAGCAACCAGCAAGAAAGCATATTCAATTCCCTGTTGTTCGCACTATATTATGACTTTGACTACCTTTGACTATGAAAGTGTATCAGCCTGCAAATCAAGGTGCACTTGAAGGTGACTTAAGCTGCCCACCAGTGGATGGCGTTCAGCCAATAAAAGAGTCAAAGGCATTTGTCTAGAATTTCAACATTTCCGATGAACATTGGGTGGTTATCTGTTGTTGTGGAAAGACCAAAAGCTACGATCCGATATTACCAATTTAAAGACTGATTCATTAACATCGTTGAAGATGCAACAGCGAAAGAACTTGTTACTCCATGCCATTTTTTCTGTTTCCATATGTCATGCGAAGCCTTTTTATTGGATAGTATTTATTGCCAAAATGTGCAGAATCCTTAGACTGTCTCACGAGGGCTGGGTTGATGAAAATTCGCTCCAGAGGAACAAGAACAAATTTTGATTCCCGAAAATAAGGTGTTTTGCGAGAAACTAAAGCTTGCACGTGCACCAAAGTGCATATGACCAGGAGAAATTTTAAAAGTATAAATTTAGTAAGTCTCAAAAATCTAGGAACATATTTCTTACATAGTCCACTTTTTCCTTTAATTTTTCAGGAAAAGTCTTGTTACGGTACATCACATAGGACCAGTTTTTTGAAATCAGATTTTTTCTTAAGCCACTTGATGGATTTCTATGAAATTTTTAATATAAAATCCCTTTTATAGAGGAATTAGTATACATTTACATTTGTCAGATTAAGTTTTCTGGGTTTAAAAAAATAGTGGTTTAATCTATTTTTTGTATTTATTTTATTTTTCTGATAAAAGCTATAAAAAAAATTGGAATATTTTTTCGAAAAGTTATTAAAAAAAAACTGTTTTTTTAAAAAAAACTGGTCGAATGATTTTGAATTTGATTTGAAATTCTAAACAATTAACGAAATGAGATGGCTTACTTCATTGTTTCCAAAAACTGTTAGTGATGTTTAAGGGATCAATAAAATCTCATATCATTTTTCACCTGCTTTTTCCAAAATCTCAAACCCCAAGACCACTGCCACACATTAGAGCAAGTTCGTCCCAGTCGTGCACATTATTTTTCAACAGATTTTCTCGTAAACCTTTCAACGGATTTTGGTGAAATGTCCAATGTGAGAGTTCTTTTATAAACAAAAAAAAAGTTGAGAGATGTCAAGGGACACCCGGATGGAACGAAGTTCCTTTCGATTAATTAGTGAAGTAATTGTAATAAAATTTTATTTTTTTTAAGTTATAATAATATTTTTTTTATTATAATATATATGACTTGGTTAGCACAATAATAAAGAGAGGTTATAATGCGTACTTGCTAAAAATACAAAAGCATTTATTATTGTCTGTATAAAATCTCTACTTACCTAACTTCATCAGCAATATCCGGAACTTGTGCAGAAACACTGTCATGATTCATTATTATTTATTAAATAATCGTCGCGACACTACACTGTTCAATGCGAAATAGAAATGAAAATATCTGGCTTGCTTTCTATAAGAGAGAGAGAGAGAGAGAGAGAGAGAGAGAGAGAGAGAGAGAGAGAGAGAGAGAGAGAGAGAGAGAGAGAGAGAGAGAGAGAGAGACAGACAGACAGAGAAACATGCGCACGCCGCACAGCTTACAATAGCTTACTATAGCAAAAAGTGTCGTTACAACTTTTCGTGAGAAAAAATTTTTTGTTGGACTAAAGGCCATAAAAAGCTATTTTGAATCGATTATTGATATGGACAATAAAACATTTGAGATAGACATATCTAGAGCTAGCATTTCACAAGAGCTCATAATTAAACATAAAAACGTTCTCCACGACGCGACGGGTTTCCATTTTCATATGAAAACAGCCTCTGTTTTTATTTTATCCTTAGATTGAAGCCTTTCTTAAAAGTGACGAACGTCTCGAACGTTTATTTAATTTGTATCTTCTACTCATCATGTTGTGCTAAATTGTATTTTAATCATTTTAAAATAAAACACTTTATTTTTGGCATTGTTTAGTTTTTGTTTCTTTATCGACCTGTGCCTGGTTTACAAAAAAATTCTTTGCAAACCCAATCAAAATAAGATCTTTAATTAAAATTTAAAAAAAAATTCTTCAATAAATCACAATAGCAACATTGTAATCTGTGGTCCTGAGCACTGCCCACAGCGGCGGTCACCGCGCCGGTGGAGCGAACAATTTGAAAGACTTCCTTCTCCATTTGCATAAACCACTCCATTTTGCCTTTGGTTAACGTTAACAATAACTTATGCTTAATTAATCTCGTCAAGGTACTTTATGCTGCCATAACATTCTGAGTATCAGATTTCACAATAAAAAAAAAAAAAAAACAAAAAACCAATAGAAGTGTCACACTCATTGACAATTAATGTCACTACAAGTGCATCGAGCGTTTTATTATTACATTGTTGTGACCTCTGCGCAATGGGCCTGAAATAATAAATGAATCGAAGCCTCCAAGATCATTAATCCCAACTTCCCACGCTTCTATATGGATACCTGCCTTCTGACGCAGCCCTCAGAATCGCGGTTTTTATTTGATGGCGGTTTAAAAAATTATTTTAGATCATGATGTGACCTTCGAAGGCCGGATAAAGTAATAAGGAAGACAAGTTTTGCAATAACAAAATATATTTCTAGATATCTGGAAATCTCTGATGAACATGGTGAACCATGAACATCATCAGTGATGCTGACAATGTACGCCGCGATAATACCAATGCCAGCACTTGAACGCGTGCGTCGAATTCCTGATAACCATACTTTTAATGACTCTGTTAGCCATACCAAACTCTGTCATTAGCAGCATCTCAGGCTGCAGGCTGTCATTGGACTCGGATCAATTTCAAGCCAACCAATCCGATATAAATTCAAACAGGCATCTCTGATTTCAGCAGCCTCCCTTTTGTATGTTCCACATATTATATTAGGAACCAGTTTGGGACACAATATCTCACCGAACAGGTAGCAGAATATAGCACCAGCAAGCTGAACCACTATAATAAAATGTTGTGATCCTTGAATGGATGAATTGGCACACTGCACAACGCCAGCGCGTGCATCTAACACCAAGCGGTGGACGTCATCTGAGATGTGAATTACTGAGATTCTTTCCAATCTAATTATTTCAAATCAGAGTGACAGAAGCCTAGGCTTGATTTGGTTACTTGTTGCCAATCAAGTGTTGAAGTGGATTGCATGGCACTTTATGCTCAAGTTGTTGCTGGTACTGCTGCTGCTGCTGGAGTGGCAACTTATAAAATATATAGGTGATGCATTCTGCAGGTGCAATCGTGCAATTAGATCGAGAGAGAGAAATTTGAATAATAATCAACTTAATCAGCATATCGATTAATAATTATTTCATCTGTGTTGTTTCTGATTGAATGGTTTTTTATAAAAAAAAAAATGTATGAAGAAACAACAATGATGATGCCTTGAGGCACTATTTTGCACATTGACGGCTTCGACATCGTTGTATTGATCTCAAATTTAACAAAAACCTAATCACTTTTTCTCGGCACTTTAGCTTTAACACAAAAACTTTCTACAAATCACGACTCTTCACTTTTTTTGGATAAAGGTTTTTAAAAAGCCAAACATTTTGTACTAGTTACATAAAGTGACAGAGAAGACTTTGACGTAGGGTGTATTATAGACGTTGATAGATTAATTAATAAATTTTTGATGATCGTTATAATTTTTCGATAGAATTAATGCTGTTGTAATGAAATCAAATGAAAGGAAGGAAAACAAGTCATCAGTCAATGAAAAATGATGTGATGGAGTTACCTCATGCCTAAGGTCTATTGACCTTAAACTAAATATGAATTTTTTTTTATTCACAATAAAATGTGACGTGCGCAGTATTCAAAAGTGAATATAAATAAAGTCTTTATTTTAATGTAACATGTATTTATTGTATTCAGAGCAATTAATAGATAAATAATATAGTTTATCATACAAGTTTTGTTTTACTCTACGTTTTCATGTGGGCTGAGATTAGCTCATTTCGATTCGAAATGAGAAGAAAAAGTGTTTTCATTTGAGTTTGCTAGTTTTGTTTGACACCAGGCAACCTATCTTTCTTCTTTTTCGATCTTACTTCCATTTCATTCTTTCTTCTTTTTTGGCTTTACTGCCACCGTTACCTTGAATTTTGTTTAAAAATTTGCCTTTTTTTACTAGACCCGGTCACAATGGTATTGAAATCAGGGATGTTTGATTTTGATTTACATAATTTGCAATGTAATTTCGGTGGAAATGAGATGATTTCGAAATTTGATTTTGTATGGGAAATGAGTTAATTTGGAATCGAATTTGGAAATTTGCTACAAAATTAACTCGTTTGGCCCAATGAAAACGTAGAATTAAATTTATTTATTAAAAATAAATTAATAAAAAAATTTGTATCATTTTGGAATTTGGAAAGAACACTATTGCATACTGTTTAATGGTAAAGACAACCAACTGTCAGGTAGAATTATTAATTCAATTTGGATGATGATCAACAAAACTTCCGTCCACCCGACCAAGAAGTAGTTCGTATAGCGATATCTTAACTAAAATCAAACAAGGCTGAAGTCTTCAAAGTGTCGGGAGATTACTTGGTGAGGAGCATTCACCCACTCATTTGTACAATCTGGTCAGATGAAAGTATGCTTGACGATTGGAACCTTAGCATCCACATGAAAGAAGGTTACTGTGAACTTTGCCAACTACAGAAGTATAAGTCTTCTAAATGTCACCTATAAAATCCTGTCGGCCATTCTGTGTAAATGTTTGAACCCTTTCGCACGTGAACTGATTGGCTTCTATCAGGTATGACAGCTTGAATAGGAACGAGCTATACAGAGCCATGTCACTTCTTGGCATTACCTACTTCTAATTTCGTTCGATTGTGGGAAAACCGGAGCAAGGTCGAAAAAATTACAGTTTGTTTATAGTGCTGCTTAAAAATGAGTCTCTGAACTTAGGAACGTGTCCAAAGTTTTGTTCGAGGGTATGTTGATGGGCAATCCTAATGACAGAGGAAATTATTCAAAGAATTAATATATTTGACTGTTTCAGAGCCCAAACAATGTTTAGAAAAGAAGCAATAAAACAAGGAACATTACGTCGATGTTCAGTGGATGCAAATATTTCTTTTATGGTTTTGCAACTTTTCAATTTTAAAGCTCTTTTCTTTATCCTATCCAAGCGATGCAAATGTGTTAAAGCAGCACTTGATCGTTTATGAGAATTATAAACTCTTAAACAAGATTTTAGGTCGTCTTTGCTTTTCTGTTCCTTTTTTTTTTTAATTCAAACATCAAAAACTAAAAATTGTTCACTATTTCTTTTGTTTAAAATATTTAGAGGCAAGACAACAGTGTAACATTACAACGGTTTTAAAAAATATAGTACAACAAACATTTCAACTCCAAATTCGTTGTAAGAACTCACTTCAAGACCACACCAAATAAATTCAAGAAGGAAAAAAGAAAATTAATACGCAAGATGTGAAAACATCCAGTTTCTTCTTCGATAAGAATCCATAATGCCAATTTCTAGGTCTATAATGTCTTGAGTCATGGTCTTTCATTTCCAGGAAGTACTCTTTTCAACAATCAAGAGCTAAACTTTATTTTTCCTGGTTTTTGAGCATGAATGCAAGAGATGACGTCTATAAATAAAATATATTCGCATGACAGTTGTTATCAAAGTTTCAAACCCTTCATAGATTTTAGCAAATGCTCAAAAAATTGGTTTGAGCCTCGACTAACGTTTCCGACGAAAGAAACTATGATTTGCTCTAGTCCCCCTTGGGGATAAGTTAGACGGTTGGCTATCTCATAGTGTTAGTTTGGCAACGTTCGTAAATGTTGTGTTTGGTTTAAATAGTGAATTGTCAAAATTTATAGCGTTTGGACGTCCGCATGTGTTTATTTAATGAATTTAAAAATGTTTGGAATTAAAAAGTGATAAATTGTCAAAATTAATGAGGTAAATAGCCGTGATCCCCTTTTCCTCTACAACTAAAACAGATACAGTATTTGAATCACACATGAGAATGTTTTTTTTTTAGTTTTTAGTGAAATACACATAGCGGTTTTAAGTCGGTTTTTGAGAAATTGTTATTGTAGATGGTTGATGGTATTGATGGTTGATGGTTGATGGTTGATGGTTGATGGTTGATGGTTGATGGTTGATGGTTGATGGTTGATGGTTGATGGTTGGTGGTTGATGGTTGATGGTTGATGGTTGATGGTTGATGGTTGATGGTTGATGGTTGATGGTTGATGGTTGATGGTTGATGGTTGATGGTTGATGATTGATGGTTGATGGTTGATGGTTGATGGTTGATGGTTGATGGTGCAGATAGTTGATGGTGCAGATAGTTGATGGTGCAGATAGTTGATGGTGCAGATAGTTGATGGTGCAGATAGTTGATGGTGCAGATAGTTGATGGTGCAGATAGTTGATGGTGCAGATAGTTGATGGTGCAGATAGTTGATGGTGCAGATAGTTGATGGTGCAGATAGTTGATGGTGCAGATAAATGATGGTGCAGATAGTTGATGTTGCAGATAGTTGATGGTGCAGATAGTTGATGGCGTAGATAGTTGATGGTGCAGATAGTCGATGGTTCAGATAAATGATGGTGCAGATAGTTGATGGTGCAGATAGTTGATTGTGTAAATGGTTGATATTGAAGATGATGGTAGATGGGTAGATGACAGATGACATGACAGATGACAGATGACAGATGACAGATGACAGATGACAGATGACAGATGACAGATGACAGATGACAGATGACAGATGACAGATGACAGATGACGGATGACAGATGATAACTGACAGATGACAGATGACTGATATGAGATAACAGATGACAGCTGACAGGCTTTCATCTTATTCATTTGATTTTTGGAATTTCTAATAGTAAATGACAAAAGAATAGTACTCGTATCATCAAAAATTGAAAAAGGATTTTACTTATATAACCAGTTAGCCGGCAAGATTAAAAAGTTTAATTGAATCAATTTTTGGAACGAAGCACGAAACGGTCAACTTTCAGACTTAAATAAGTAATAAAATGTAGATCAATCAGCCATACATTTTAATTTTCTTCGCTTTCTGTTCTCATTCTTTCTTGTTTTCAAGATAATTTTGAAGTAATTCGGAAGAGTCAGCGATGCATTTATGATGATTCAAATCACACGCGAAGGAACGATAATGAGAATGATTCTGTCATTTTTGTTCCAATTAAGTACATTTTTAAGTTGAATAAATATATTTGTGTCCTTACTTTCAAAAACAATTCCTTATTCCACGGAACAGTTTTTATTGAAATATTACTTCAGAAATTCAAAAATAAGTGAAAATAAATATAAGTAAATATCGTACGTAAACAATACAATAAAACACAATACAAGAAACCGTTTAAATCTCGATTATTCAGGCTTTTAATCATCACCATCGTTTTTATTTTTGTTTATATCAAATATACCCTTCATTAGTTTCAGTTTTCTGTATTTTGAAGGGCAAAACATTAACAATCAATCACATTCAACAACACTTCAATTAAAATGTCATTCAACTATAATATGCATCAATCAATGTTTTTTTTATTTAAAAACAGAAAAAAAAAAACATTTGCACGCTCTTAAAAAGCTATTTTATTGTAATTAAATGAATTAGCCTTATTTATCAATTCACTGCAATTAACACTTATCTGCCTTTTGCCACTGGGATACACACAAGTTCCAATAAACCAGTTCAAAGCAGAAGGACAAACCAATAATGCTCATCATCAATAACATCCGTGGTAAAACATTCGAATGCGATTCAAAGAAAAATGCTTCAAGGCCACTTTGCACTTACCACGACCGACCATCATCGATTTACCACCACACTCACTTGAGCGTGCAACTGCGTTTTGCATCTTCAATCCAAAAAAAAAAAAGTATCTAGCGTATCTAAACTTCCAAGGCTGCCCACATCCGAAGCCTCGTTTTCTCTACTTTTTGTTGTAATTTAACATGCCTATGCCTACTCGTACTCGTAGTTTGAAAGTGAACGGACTAGATTATCACTTTTGATTTCTGAAGGATCGACACTGTCAAGAATTATGATTGACTATGTCAGTTGGAATCGGTGATTTGATTCAATAACTCCAGGGCACATATTCCCAAGCCCATCAAGCACCACAAATAAAGTCCCATGAAGTTCCCTGAAGATGTGATAATAATCAATTAAGTGCGGTGGGTGGTGTGGTTGGAGGAAAATTGAACAAGTTCATCATCGTTAGAGGAAGTTGTGAGAATGCATTTTCAGCCTTTTCATCGTTATTAGATATTTAATTTAATATGTAACATTATTTTGTTTTATAAGAGCATTCGAGAGGAAATAATTTAAATTTATAAGTTAACGTCGTTATGTCGATTTAAGAAATTAATTTTTATTTTGTAGGTAGGTATGGTATAGTCCAACTATTCGCCGCACCGGGCAATGCAGCATAGATTTGTAATAGCAATCAATTATGAATGGGTACCATGCTGCGATCATCGATCATTGGATTAATTTACTGAGTGCACGAGATTCATGGTGCGCCGAAACTGAAACCGAAGCCGAAGCCACCGATACTGGCCAGTGGCTGTGGCGGTGGCGGTGGCACCCCCATACCTTGAGGCAGTCTTCTGAAAACATATTTCAATCGGTGATGATGATGTTGTGGAAAATTGAAACCAATTGGATTGTAAATTGACATGAAGAAGTGCTTTGTACTTGGATTAGGTTAACTATATCGGGAGAAGCATTAGGTAATTTATTGCACATCAAATGCACTTTACAATTAAATAATGGGGAAGCGTTGTTCTTGATCCAGTTTTTGTATTTTCTTGGGGAGTAATTTATTTAATGTTTGAAAACAGAAAAGATGTTTTGGCTTAAGACACCTAGTTTAAAATATAAACATATTTATTTTATTTTGAATCAATAATTCAACTGTCCATTTGTTTGTGCTTAGTCTTCTACTTGGTTGATTTTATTATTTTATTTTATTTATCAATGCAGTATATCGAGAGACCATTTTGAAAAAAAAAAACCGATGAGAGACCACCACCCTGTCGTACTTCGAATGTATTGGAAAGCTGTCCATACTGTGTGAAACGAAACTCTACGTTTTTGTAAGATTTATTGATGATAGCAACAATTTTACTGGAATAATTGCATAATATGGCGTAGAGCGTAAAAAGTAAAGTGTAAAATTTTTTTTAAAAAAATTAACTGTAAAATGTAAAAAAAAATAAATAAATAAATTGTTGGCACAACAGCTCCAAGCGGGGCCGGGGTCTGTGACTTACACTCTCAACCATTCCTGTGTGTGCGTTGATATTCTGCAGGAATGGAAGGGACCTACAATTTGCCGCCGAATCCGAACGGCTAACAGAGAAGCACTTTCCATGACATTAATTACAATTGGAGGATTTGTCACTACCTCGCAAGAGGCAGTACCCCGGAAAAAAACTTAGGTGGCAACGTCAGAGATCGAACCCTGAACCTTCGGCGTAGCAGGCCGACACACTAACCACTACGCCACGGGGTACTTCAATTGTAAAATGTTAAGTGTAAAAAGTGAAGTTTAAAAAGAAAAGTGTAAAAAGTAAAGTGTAAAAAACGCGTAAAATGTAAAATGTAAAATGTAAAATGTAAAATGTAAAATGTAAAATGTAAAATGTAAAATGTAAAATGTAAAATGTAAAATGTAAAATGTAAAATGTAAAATGTAAAATGTAAAATGTAAAATGTAAAATGTAAAATGTAAAATGTAAAATGTAAAATGTAAAATGTAAAATGTAAAATGTAAAATGTAAAATGTAAAATGTAAAATGTAAAATGTAAAATGTAAAATGTAAAATGTAAAATGTAAAATGTAAAATGTAAAATGTAAAATGTAAAATGTAAAATGTAAAATGTAAAATGTAAAATGTAAAATGTAAAATGTAAAATGTAAAATGTAAAATGTAAAATGTAAAATGTAAAATGTAAAATGTAAAATGTAAAATGTAAAATGTAAAATGTAAAATGTAAAATGTAAAATGTAAAATGTAAAATGTAAAATGTAAAATATAAAATGTAAAATGTAAAATGTAAAATGTAAAATGTAAAATGTAAAATGTAAAATGTAAAATGTAAAATGTAAAATGTAAAATGCAAAATGTAAAATGTAAAATGTAAAATGTAAAATGTAAAATGTAAAATGTAAAATGTAAAATGTAAAATGTAAAATGTAAAATGTAAAATGTAAAATGTAAAATGTAAAATGTAAAATGTAAAATGTAAAATGTAAAATGTAAAATGTAAAATGTAAAATGTAAAATGTAAAATGTAAAATGTAAAATGTAAAGTGTAAGAAGTTAAGTGTAAGAAGTGAAGTGTAAAAAGTAAAGTGTTAACAGTAAAATGCCAAAAGAAAAGTGTAAAAGTAAAGTGTAAAAAGTGAAGTTTAAAAAGTAAAGTGTAAGAGTAAAGTTTTGAAAGTAAAGTGTAAAAAGAAAAGTGTAAAAAGTGAAGTTTAAAAAGTAAAGTGTAAGAACTTAAGTGTAAAAAGTGAAGTTTAAAAAGTAAAGTGTAAAATCTTAAGTTTTAAAAGTAAAATGGAAAAATTAAAGTTTAAAAAGTAAAGTGTAAAAAGTAGAGTATTAAAAGTAAAGCGTACAATATAAAGTGTAAGAAGTGAAAAGTAAAATGTAAAAAGCAAAGCGTAAAAAGTAAGGTATAAAAAGTAAAGTGTAGAAAGTAATGTGAAAAGTACAGTGTTAAAAGTAAACAAATGAAAATTTCAAAATTGGACAAAGAAAACTAATTCACAGAAAAATTAATTCACACAATAAATTTTCGTGCTATCAAAATTGCAGGAATTTACAAAAATGTTCATTTATTGAGGGAAAACCGGAGCAAGTTCGAACATATTGCAGTTCCCATCTCCTCCTCTTTTTCCACAGAGCCTTCGGGGTCCAAACTTCGTCAAATGTTAATTAACTGTCCCTCAACAACATCACCAAGTTTCATTAACTTCATACCTTTTCCACCTAAGCCCTTTTTTCCCGACATGTCGATTGAACTGGACAATTGGACAGGCGGAATCATCTCGAACTTTGATTGTCATTGATCACAGCTCTAGCCGGCACTGTTTTTATTCGATTTGATTCCACCAGTTCATAGAGCACACCAATTTTTCAGGATGCACGAATTGCATGTGTTTGTTCAGGCGTCAGTCGATCCATGTAAAATTGACAAACCAAACTGAAAATAAATCACTCAGCAAATAAAAAAATGGCTGTCAATGAAAACAGTGCTGCCAACTTCAAATCCTTAAAAAAAAAAGGCCGACGAAGGTATTTTAATTATAAAAAAAAACTTTTCAGGTTTTTAAAATTTTTGTAATCTATGTTTTCTTTAATGGTTTTTATTAATTATGAATTCTTATATTAACTTGAATATTTAACATCTGCCGGGCGTCCCGTGACCGCAAACTTTTTTATTTTAATTATTTAAATTTTTTCTAAAGTGAAAATTTGATTCTATCGCCTCAAATTTGTTCGTTCATCCTTCGCATGTCGCGATATGGCGGCGCTGATGGATTGCATCAACTGACTGTGTAGCATTTATATTCTCACTCATTCGTGCACGTGCTCCGAGGTATGTGTTTGTTTTGATTAGTGTATTGATGTACATTTTTTTGTTCACTTGATCGTGATGGACGCGCGCCGGTGCTGCTAGTTTGACTCACTTTAAACCAGTAAACAAAGGAAACACCATGACTGTGCGAAATGGTATTGATCCAAAAAAAAGTTTCACTTGCATCGTGGTTTCATAAAACCACACAATTTTGTTATTATTTATTTTATTTAACGCTATTTTTGGATTTTACGAAGGTCACATTGTATATTTATTTCTTACTTAATTCCTTTAAGCCCAATAAAGTGTTTGTCAAATTTAAAGTTTTGTCTGGTGTTATTCTACCTATTTGGTCACTTCCAGTAACAACTATACTGAATCGATCATAAAAACGTTTTTCTTCATTTGAACTACTATCGAAGTCACAATGTTAAACCAGAGCCAGTGCTAATATGTATATCGTTACATAGGCGAAAAGAGGATGTTTTCACAAGAAGCAGTAAGTCCAAAAAAAGCTCCAGAAAAACGATCTTCAAATTGAATTTGAATGAGTTTTATCAACGATGAAAATGCCTATTGGTTCTTTGTTGGCCTTTATTCCTGGCTTTCGCAAATTGTGTTCTATTTTTCTGAAGATCCTAGATATACAGGAGTCGTTTTCAAAACTTTAACCGAAACCACAATCAATTCTGGGTTAATTTAAAGTTAATTATCAACTTTTGCAATCACAGCCCAAAAATGCTGTTCTCGATGAATTAGTCTATATTTTTGGTCAACGTCTGCCATGCAATAAATAGTCTCCAAATCGCAGTCAGCGAACTACCAGCTCAAACCAGACAATTTTTTGTTGACTAATGTACACCTGAAACCCAAAAATAAAATTGGTATTTTAAGTATTATTACTGGTTCCTGCTAAAATGTTTCAATTTTTTTTAATAGACAGTTGCTTGAAGCGTGCCACAAATACCTATGATCGTTATGCTATTTTTGCTTTACACAGTTATGAAATCCTCAATCAATCACAAATCCATTTGTTAATTTTAATTGACTAACAAAACAACCTACCAATTACATCAAATACTGAATTAGCATTTCCACAGGAAAAAAAATGTTTATTAATACCCAACCATGGCTATGTACTTAGCCAATTTATCAGCGATTCACAATAAATTCCATAGCAGTCGGAGATACGAACAAAAATATTGGTAATTGCATTTCCTCGTTGCGGTATTCAGCAGTTTGCAAAGGCTGCTCCCAAAAATAACCTGAATTGCTGTTAGCCATAAGTTTTTGTTTACGCCCGTCGTCGGCGTCGAAAGGTTCTTTTTCTGGTAGTAGTACCCTTGACGTAACTTTGCAAGTCTTATCCAGCTGATAGACTTATTTCGTCGTTCATTCCACTTTTAAATTCAAATATCTAATTAGCTCTTTTTTATTAGTTTGAAGTTCGGTTTCTACTCAATCTCATCATTTTTTTTTCTAATTTAAAAGTGACTTTTAAAAGTGATTATTGCTGAAGTGACGTTGACGTTATTGGGTACATAAATCTGTCTCAAGAGCAAGACCATTCAATCGGCATTTCACAGAGACGCCACTAATGTCAAGTCAATGTTAAGAATTTAGTAATTTTTGCCGCTTACTTTCAGGCAATCAATGTGTGCATATGACGAATTGGTGAAAAACTAATTTTATGTTGTCTCGTGCTAAAGTCACTTTTCAAAATTCACATCATTAAGACGAATGCTTACACTTGGCGATCGTCACCGCACCACCACCATCGGCGTCACCACCGCACTAATGATGTAAATAAATGGTTTGACGATTGTTGAGTGATGTTTTTTTAGTCGCGTGTTTAAAATGACAAATATGGTTTGGCAGTGTCATACCTTGACTTCAATTACATGAGGTTAATGTTAGATGCGATTTGGTTGCAATTAGTTGAATTTCTGTTAAACAAAAAAAATTTTAAAAAAAGTTTGCTGCTCAACTCTTTTGTTTCGATGGGTTATACATGAAAAAGTGACTTACAAAAGCTACAACCACGACATAAATATACATTCTTTTCAAAGTTTTAAACAAATGAATTTCATTTAAATGTGATTGGTTTGTAAAGATATTGGCTTAGTATTGAGTTATATTTATTTTTGGTTTATTTGATTGTTTGCTTAATGAGTTTTTATTTGTATTTAAAGCTTCCGGCTGTGATTTTGGATATAAATCATAATCATATGCAGGAAATGGTTTGATAAATGCAAGTTTGTATTTTGTCTGACATATTAATATAATGAGATAATTTGGTAACGTTTTGTGGTTTAAGTCAATAATAAATATGAGTTAAGATACAAAATGATTATTGCCTCAATTTGTGCGATGCGATGCGATGGGTGTGGAAATGAAATTATTAATTTTACTACTGTTTGGATCGTTTTATGGGATATTTTTATTAATTATGCTTTTTATAACGTCTACATCTACATCTTAGAGAAATTTCACTTCAAAGTTATTCGGACTGGAGATTTGATACTTATTCAGTCAACCAAGATAGTAACGGCTGCTTGACCGTTGAATGTATATTTTCTCATACAAGTCTTATATCATTGTAAGTCACATTCAGGTCTTTTAAAAGTTAATTAGGCTCCACAGTAGGTAAGGTTTTCCTGTCGAATACTATGGGAATAACCTATTCACTATTTTTTTTTGTATGCACTCTGCAGCCTATAAAGCCAACCCAACTGAGGAAAATCGGAAGAAACACAAACAAGTTAGGAACTCGTGCAACTCCGTTATACATAAAACGAAATTTTTGCATGACCAGAAGTTACGGCAAAAAATTCTGCAATGTCCCAAAGGCAGTAAAAATTTCTGGTCATTTGTAAAAAACGTCAAGAACTCAACGTCATCATCAGTTCCAACGCTCATCGTCGACGATAAACCCATTGTCAGCTCTTCAGAGAAGGCGAATATGCTCGCAGCTCATTTCGCTGCAAGTTCTACGTTGCCTGCAAGCAACAATGCCCCTCCTGTACTTGAGAACGTTAATTCTTCTATGGGACAGATATTTTTCCGCACTCGTACAGTAGCAAGAGTACTTCAAGATCTTGATATACACAAATCCGCTGGCCCGGATGGTATACCCCCTATTCTTCTGAAGAAGTGTTCTTCATCTCTGGCAAAACCACTGCGTAAGCTTTTTCATCGCTCCTATCGTTCAGGAATCTTTCCTAGTAGATGGAAAACAGCATTTGTCCAGCCCGTCCCAAAAAAAGGTGACTCCTCCTCCCCCTCCTCTTACCGACCAATTGCACTTACGTCCCTTCTTTCCAAGGTCATGGAAACGCTGATAAATCGTCAGCTCAAGAAATATCTCGAAGATCGGGAGCTTTTAAATGACCGGCAATACGGCTTTCGCAGCAATCGTTCCACTGGTGATCTGATGGCATATCTCACCGAACAGTGGAACAAATCTGTGCATCGCTTTGGCGAAAGCAAGATTATTGCGCTTGATATTTCAAAGGCATTTGATAGAGTTTGGCATGAAGCTCTTTTATCGAAAATGCGTGCATTTGGTATCGATGATACTCTTATTCGTTGGATTAGAAGCTATCTTCTGGACCGTTCAATACAAGTTGTATTAGACGGTTTCAAGTCTGATCTCCACAAAATAAATGCTGGTGTGCCCCAGGGCTCCGTTCTGTCTCCGACTCTCTTTCTCATTTTTATAAATGATCTCTTGTCTGTGACTTCTAATCCATTAAATTGTTTTGCTGACGACTCAACCCTCAGCTTTTCATATACGTTTGATAATTCACGGCCTTCGCCTTCGGACGTGTTATTACAACGAAATCGTATGATAAGCTCGTTAAACTCCGATTTAAACAGCATTGTGAATTGGGGTACTAGAAATCGTGTGGAGTTTAATGCGTCGAAAACTCAATGCTGTCTTTTGTCGTTGAAGCTAAACATACCCCCTATGCCATTATCCATGAATGGTACTTGCATCGAGGAGGCCGAAAAGCTATCAGTACTCGGTATGTGTATCAGTGACAATCTCCGTTGGAATGATCATATACTTGAGATTGCCAAGAATGCTGCAAGATGCTTAGGCTTCCTTAATAGATGCAAGAAGTTTTTCACCCCTTCTGATCTGGCTACAATTTACAAAGCGTTTATACGCCCTAAACTCGAGTATAACTCCCATCTCTGGGCAGGTGCTTCTCAAACTTTTCTTCACCTGCTCGACAGAGTTCAGAAAAAAGCGTTAAAATTGATAGGAGAGAGAAGCATTATGGAAACATTTCCGTCACTTGAACATCGTCGAAATGTCTCATGTCTTTCCTTATTTTACAGATTCTTTTACAAAAAATGCTCACTCGAGGTAGCCAGTTGCGTTCCACCCCTTAAACATTTCCCCCGTAATACTCGTCTTGCTAGGAACGCTCATCAGTTTACACTTGAGCCCAATTTCGGACGTACCGTGAAATATAGAGATTCTTTCTTTAGCCGTACAACACGAATGTGGAATGGATTGCCTGGCACAATTTTTCCTTGCCATTTTGATCTTCAAACATTCAAGATCAATGTTCATCGACACCTCCTTTCCCTCCCTTCCTAACTTCCTATCGCTCGCGCTGTGACTTATCATTAAAAGGGCTATAACAAACCCCTTGAGCGCGTGTGCATTATAAAAAAAAAAAAAAAAAAAAACTCAAAAAAACTCTTTTTGAAAAATTTAAGAATTTGTATTATTTCTTTTATAAAAGGGCTTATACATTAAAAATTTCATCGAAATTCGTCAATTGGCTTACGAGAAAATAGGATTTAAAAAAAACCTATCCTATAGGAGGTACCGTTACAAGACTTTTCCTAAAAAATCTATTCCAACCAGAACATAAAGTTTGCTCAGAAATACTATTCAGAAAGATTTATCAAAATGGTAGCAGCCGTTTTTGAGAAAAATCAATTTTTCACTAAATATCGTATAGCAGGTACCGTTAGTTTTAGAGCTAGAATGCTTATTCCAAAAACCCCCTGTAGGACATCATCATAATGATAATATGTACCAAGTTTGAAGCAAATCGGTCAAGCCGTTTAGGCTGTAGGTCGGACCAACTTTTTTCGACTTCTCTATTATCGTAATGTCATGTTTATAGTACTCGTACCTAATCGCAAGTAAAAATGGTTTACTTAGAATATTTGTTCCTTGAATTTTTAAAACTATGTTTTTTGTTCTTTCATGAAAAGTGGGCGTAAGCCACTCCTGAATCTCAAAATGTCTTTTCATACACAAGCTTGTGGATTTATTATAAGTGCCGTTTCTTTGCAAAA
This sequence comes from Platycheirus albimanus, assembly GCA_916050605.2. Taxonomy (NCBI): domain Eukaryota; kingdom Metazoa; phylum Arthropoda; class Insecta; order Diptera; family Syrphidae; genus Platycheirus; species Platycheirus albimanus. The sequence continues at coordinate 88,664,687 of OU696698.1, read as the reverse complement.
ATTAATTTTTTTTATAGTTTCTAATAAAAAGTGGGCGTCAGCCACACCCAAATTTTTTTTTCATACACAAAATGTTTAACTACAACTAATACCCACAAAATTTAAGGTTTTTTGCTCGAATATAAGCATCTTTATTTTATAAAAATAATATTGATGGTTTTGTAGAAGAGTGAACGTCAGCCACCCCCAAACTAAAATATTTCTATTTAATTTAGAGAAAATGTACCTATAGCTTACGTGTGTAAAATTTAAGCTTTGTATTTTGATCGTAAATATACACAGGAACAAATCAGTTGAAAGCACTTTATTTTCATAAAAAATAATAAAATCAACATGAAAACAAAAATTATTTTTAATATTAAATTTTATTAAGTACTACACGTTGAATTGATCTGATTTCCAAGACGCAATACTGGTCAGTGGCACCAATAAAATACCAAAATACTTCCTCAAGTAAAATTTCATCATTCTTCACAACAAAAGCTTTGCAGTTCAAACTATATGACATTACCCCAGTTAAAGTCATAAAAAAGATAGAAAGATACCCGACAAAAATCGTGGGTGTAGAGACGCATTTAACAGAGCCTCAACTGCCCCAAGTTGGAAAGATAAAGATAACATCTGAGATCTGACCCGCATCTGGTGGGGACTGGGGATTTAACATAAATAAATTTCCAAAAGCACGTGTTGACTCAAACACATAATAAAACTGCACCCAACATCCAACATGCTGCAGCCATTACTTATCAACGATTACAAAACTCTCAGACAGATACAAAAAGAAAATACAAACAAAAACCCAACGAAAAAAAAAAAACCAACAACGCATACGCATCGAATATTGCGTTACCCACTTGTTCACGCATCAGTGCTGCTCCTAGGGGCCTCAGAGCGTACCATAAACAAATGTATCTAAATTATCTAATGTTGCTCTCGACTCTCAAGTCGAGTCGAGAGTGCTTGGTGCTTGAGGCTGTTTATCTTATCGCTCCCATCTAGCACATGTCGGGGAATTGTAAAAGCTTGTACTCACTCTTAACGATGCTTAAGCGGTGCGATAGCGCTCAATCTTTTGTTTGGTTTGTGGATCGTGGAACGTATCTGGCCATGCTGCCACCGACCGGTAAATTTGTCCAATCTTTCTCTAGCTAACGATGCGACGACGCTGAGAGGCATTTTCTCAACCCTCTGTCTGCTTAAGTATCTGTGTGGTATCTATTTGTGTGTTGACCACTTTGGATTTAAGCGGAAAACTAAAGTTGGCTGGACATTTATCCAGAAGATAAAAGTGTATTGCATTCGCAGACATCTTCTGTGTTTTGTTTTTTCTCGTATTCGTATCTTTTAGGTTGTTTTTTTATCTTTTGTATTTTTTTTTTCTGTTTTGTTTTTATTTCATCTTTGCATTGCGTCTTTCACTGATCGCTGATCATACAGCGTGGATCTCTCAGCTAAAAAGTCAGAAGCAACAGCTTAAGGTTGGCGTTTGGGGCGTCCAACATTTTAGTTTGGCTCGTGTCGCCATCGTGTATTGTCGCGTTGACCGTTGCAAAACATTATTTTAATTTGATTTATTCTTTTAATTAACAACCTTTGGTAAGGAAATACTATAAAGCTCTCAAAGGAAATAACGGTTGACATAAAAGTAGAATCGATTGATATTAACTGACATTGCCTTCAATCGTGTCGCGCCGCTGTCACATAAGAGTGTATCTTTCGGATACAGTCGTCTTGGTTCAATAAAGCTCCTAATTGGAATTCATTTGTTTTTGAAAGTATATTTTGCGTTCGCGGTGTGTTTTTTTATTTTTTGTCGTTTCAAATTGTAACGTGTGATTAAGTACTTTTACTATTGCGTAACACAAAGATACATTTATGCCACCTACCACCCTGTGAAATTGTTAACAATAATTTACGACCGCAGTGACTGAGGCGCATCAATAAGAAAGCGAAGCTAATAGTGTCAAAAAGTCTTGTCAGCCGTTCATTACGTTTTTGGTTAAGGGTCATTACGCGTAGTGTTTTTAGTCTCAAAAAAGTAATTTTTAAGCTTTTTTTTCTGTGAAAAAGAAACATTAAGTTAATTTGGTTGTAAAAAGGTGTAATTCTTTTGATCTTACACACACAAAAGATGGGAGTTGATTTTTTAAATGGGAAAATGTCATGAGGTAGTTTAAGGTTTGCTTTCTAAAATTACAAAAAATAATTTTAAATTTGAGCAACGGTTAAGCAACGGTTATAAAAATTTGAACTTTGAAAACGAGAATATTTCCATTTTCTGTAAGAATTTTATAATTTAAATTAAAGGTTTTAGTCAATAATTAAGTTGAAAAAAAAGTCAAATTCAAGTTTGCTTATCAACTCTTTCGTTTAATATTGATTGTTATCGATTTATAAATAAGGACGGTTTAAATGCTTTTCACATTATAAAGCTTGATTTTAATTATGCTTCAGAAAAATTTGAGTAGTTAGTAAGTCTAACGCTTCATTATTTCTTTAAAAAAAATAATGATATGGTATTTAAATATTTCTTAAGTCTAATTGCTTTGACCGATGGCCAGACACTATAAAGATAAATACATGTGATGGAAGCAAAAAATTAACAAGAATCTAATTGTAAATAATAATAAAAAAAAAAAAAAAAACTAAAGCGTTTAACAAATTTCTTCATCTTTGCATTATCTACTCGTATATCGGTGCTGAAAATTCCAGCAGCATTATAGCCTTCCCTTTTAAAATTAGAATTTCTTAAGACTGAGTTTGGGGAATAATGAAATTTCCTAAAACTGGATTTATTGTAAAAAAGCAAAACTTTAAGATGAGTTTTAATATTAAATAGATGACACAATTCATGGTTAAGGTTTAAGTTATGATGTTACAAAATGTCCTTTTTGTCTTAAAAATAATGTTAACTTTAGGATAAGCGAGTGATAAAAACATTTGTATGAGTTTTTCTTGTCATAAATACATAGATTCTACCTCATTAATTACAATTTTATTTAAAAGAAAATTACTGTTAGCTTAATGGAAGAGTACCCCGAATAGTTAAAAATTGAAAAAAATAAATATATTTTTTTTGAAAAAAGGAAGAACAGCATTCCATCAATGTTCAAAGGATGAAACCCAGCTTCAACATACACTGAAGCCAACTATCAAAAAACAATTTTTTTCCTTTCGGTTGTCCTTGAGGGCGTTATGTCAAAATTTAGCTAGGATTTTACCTAAAGCCTCAAGAAATAAAGTGCACAACTGGGTTGCACGAACTTACTCTTATGGATGACAGTGGTCTTGGGGCTTTAAATTTTGAAATTAAATTGAATTAAAGAAACAAATCACATGCGATTTTCTTCAAAATTTTAAAATCACTTAAATGTTATTTTTTTTTTGTGAAAAAGGAAGTAAGCCATCTGATTTTGATAAGTGTTTTGAATTTGAAAAAAAAAAAAACGTTCGATCAGTTTTTTCAATAAATGGTTTTTTTGAGAAACTTTTTCACAACTTCTAGCACTTTGTAATTTTTATAAGAAAAGTAAAATTCAGAAAAAATTGATCAAATCGTTTTTGACAAAAATACCAAATATTCAAAACAGAAATTATTTTAAAACAAAAATAAGCTTTTTTTGAAAAATTTTAAAATTAATATTATTTCAATCAAGATTTTGAATGAAACAACAACTAAAACTTGTGTGAATTCATAAAAATGTTAATTAGTTCAGTGTAATTCAATAGAACGAAAAAACCTGGAAATGGCTTACAACTTTTATGTGGGTGACGTAGTACTTATTGAACTAGCTCCACACACGCTAGGACAAACAATTCTTTAAAAAAAATTTAAATGATCGGGTTGGTCCCCTTGAAATAGCTTTAATTTCAGCTTATACACTTGGTGGAAGTACAAACAAGTTGTTTTTGTTTCATTCAAAATCTAAACAAGCAATATAATTATAATAATAAGCAGCCTGACTGCAATGTTTAATAAATAATTCATACAATACCTCCTTAAAATGATTTCGTCTATAAAAGGTCTTCTTCATTAAAATTTTAATCAAAATCCGTGAAGTGGTTTACGAGAAAATCTGATTTCAAAAAACCAGTCCTGAAAAAAAATCTATTCCAAATAAAACATAAAGTCTACACACAAAATGCCGTTCAGAAATTTTCATCAAAATCGTAGGAGCCGTTATTGAGAAAAATGAATTTTTCATTAAAATTCATATGGCCAGTACCAATTCCAAAAATCCCACTGTAAGACGTCATAATAATACTGTGTACCAAGTTTCAAGTAAAGCTGCCCAGTCTGTAAATCCAGACAAACGGACAGACGAACAGAATTGTCGGACCCACTTTTTCGACTTCTCTATCATCGCAATGGCATGTTTGATTGCTGGCATTTTTTTTTTTTGTACTTATCCATAACTTGTCTTATACGTAGAACCTATGATCGCAAGTAAAAAGTGTTCTCAAATCCAAATTTAAGCGAAAATGAACTCCAATTTATTTAAATGCTGAAGCAAAATTCCTATACATAAATGTAAATATTAATTTATTGCAAATTATGTTAGCTATATGTCCAAACAAACAAATTGATATAAACTCATTTGTATGCAAATTTTATTGAATTACTTACTCTTTCAAGCCATTTGTCATCATGATTTTCAATTCCTCTGAAAATATACAAAAGAAAAAAATTATTAAAATAGAATCAACTCAATATCATTGAAAGACCTGAAGGCAGTAAGAATAAGGAATAGAAGAATAGAATAGATTTTTGTGTTGTTTTTTTGTTTGGGGATTAGGCTGGGTATGTCTCATGAAATCCCTGAGGCGACATCCAGTTTAAGCTTGAGGAATTTTAAAAAGAATAATGGCACCTGGAATGGGGCTTGAAGTCTTTGGACCCACGCCTTTTAGTTATCAATCAAGTGTAGCATTGCCAAAAAAAACTCAATATAATAAATTTAATACGAACAATAATTGCCATTTTGTGTGGCATGGCAAATCAAAGTTGAGTGAACTGATTCATCAAAAATTCAACAATAATAATTATCACTTTATGTATGCTGTAAGTAATGATCGACCGATAGAGTTTAAAATTAAGTTAATGGATCAGAGTTTCAAAAATTTAGATTAGGGAATGTTACAGTAAAATCAAGGAAAGTGTGATCCCAAAAATTAAACGGGATAGACTCACATCCAGACATCAGCATCCTTTATAGTCATTTTGCTAAATCGCTCGGATAACAAAACTGGACATTAGGGCACGGTACAATACTTCTTTACTAACAGGAAATCAAACTGGCTCAAAAATGGTGTGTATCGAGATGAAATACTTGTATCTTCTCCAGGACTTTGATGTCATTTGAACATTTGGTCAATAATAGAACACCCTCGTCTGAAACTTCATTAGTTAAGGTCACGTTGGATCTTCAACAAAATCTTTCAGGCGCTTCCATTAAACGCAACAGAGGCACAAATGGTGTCATGAGAAAATTTGGCTTGAGGAATGATAGGAACTGGTGATTTTGTTTTTGTCAGCTGCTTCAAATACTCGAATTCATATTTGGATTTATAATAATCAACGATGGTTCAAGCGTTTGGGTGATATTTCAAAAAGCGATTTTTGTATATAAGAAGTTTTTGAATATTTTCCCATAAATCCATTGGATTCTTGGCAGGGTTTTTCGTTCTTTGATATTTGATAACAGAAGGCTGGTTTTTTTTTTTAAATTGGTAAATAGAATATATTTTTCAAATAAAAAGAATACAAAAAAACAAACACGGCACTCGGTCAAGAAGGAATAAAAAAGTAGGAATATTTTCTGGCTGATACAGTGGATACAATGTGTACCTTTCTTAAGAAAATATCTTTCGGTGTCATTCAAATAAAGTCGGAGGAGTTTTAAAATGGCTGCCAAGGTAAATATATAGAACGACATCCTCTGGAAGCATTGCCATTCCCATTTGATCAATGCAGTTTTTTTTTGAAGTGCAATTTCGCACTTTGGAAATTTGACAATTTTCGTTCGTTGGAACCTTACAAAAGAACCGGGCTAAGAAAACAAATATGCCAATCCTCAAAAACAATAAAACCGTAGAACAATTTGTTTTAAAAATATGAATCAGATCACAAATTTCTGCCTTCCAATAAAAATTACACCCCTTACAACTTGACAAGTAGAATTTTGAAAGTAAATGTATCTTTCAAAATAAAGCTACAACTATATTTTATAGGTAAAACATCTATGAAAATGGCCTCAACATTACAGTTCACATAATAATTTCAATAGCAAATAAAATTTTATTTACTTCACACTCATACAGAAAAAGTTCGTGCGACATGATGTGCACTTTATTTTACTGAACAAACATAAACCAACATAATTTGTTTCAATTTAAACGTTATTCTTAAAATCTGAGTTAAAAACGGCCTGATTTAAAAATAAGAAGAAATGTAATGTTTTCATTTTAGCAAAATGTTTGTTTGCTCTAAACGAACTAACTTCAAAATAGTATACCGCACTTTTTTTTTGATTCTTTACACGATAGATTCAAAATTTTATTTTTGATAGCTCGGCCATAATTATTGTACCTCCTATTATAAACTGGTTTTTACTATCGGAATTTTTTAAAACGACCTTGGTTTGAAAAGTTCTTCATAGCATCCCGTGATATGTAATTGAAATTTTCTTAAAGGATCTTTTTTCTCTTAATATGACAGATATACCAAAGTTAATGTTTGCATTGGCCTCCAGATCCATTGAAAAGAACACTCTCAATTTCAAGTAATTCGTTTTGATAGGCACAGGATATAATAAAAACATTATTTTTAACTTTTTCAAAAGCGGTTTAATCTATTATTTTTAATTTTTCTTTTCTGATAAATACTACAAAGTGCTAGAAGTTGGCATACTCAAAAAAAAATTTGGAATATTTTTTCGAAAAGTTTTTTTTTTTTAAAATAGTGTTTTGAAAAAAATGGTCGAACGATTTTGAAAAAAAAAATTCTTAAAATTTTAAACAGTAAACGAAATTAGACGTTTTGTTTCTATACAGGGTGTCCCTTAACAATATTTAATGGCACGATTTTTGAGTTAATTCTATGAAAAATATCATCTGGAGATGCCATGTTTTTCCTAGAAAAAAACCTTAGAATCATGGTTTTAAATATTAAAATATTGACGAGTTGAAGGACACCCTGTATACGAAATGGACATACGTTAGCGTTTACCCTCACAAAATACATACTCGAATACAAAAGATCTTAAATTGTATAAGCTCAAAATTATTTCAATGGCTACTTAAATGGAGAGCTTATTTGTTTAGTGTTAGCCTATAGTTACATGCTACTCAATTGTCCATTAAATTTCTACTAATTTCTTAGACTTCTGCACTAATCCAAAATTTATTTGACAGGACACATCCGGGCTCCACATTCCAACCTAATCCTTTTCTTACAATAATCCTTTCTGTATGTTAATTCCAATCTTTTAATTTAAATTATCATATCCGTTTAAACCTCTTTTTTGTAATTTTTAATAGAATCAATTAATCTTGTATTTTTATTTTCCCCTTCAAGTTTAATTAAAACAAATAATTCAAAAAAAAAAACCTTTTAACATAAAATCAAACCACACCTTTGAAGAACTTGCATTTTATCCACGCAGTAGGTTGGATTTTTCAAAACCACCAACTAATTACAGTTTTCATTTAATTGATTTAATTCAACTACGAGTAAAGCAACAACTATATCGAATGGAATCGAATCGAACCCATTATTAAATAACGATCTTCATTTGATCAATAAATTCGCGTAACATTTTGCCATTGACCATTCGTTGGTTTCAATCAACCAAACAACCACCAACAAATTGCCCGTCAATTAGTCCAGCAATAAAATTGATTTAATATTCATCGATCGAGTATCGACTATATTGAGTGAAGTTTAAATTTTTTTTTTTGTACATTTCATTATTAACTATTCGTTGGTTTTTGTATTTTGCAATCATCAATATGGATTTGGGTGGCCAATTGAAATTCTTACCTTTTTGCTGCAAAATTTCGTACGAATGTCTGTTAGCTTTACTTGAGGTCCTCTAGGTCGGTCTCAGGTATTGACTCTATTGGTGGTGGCTCGTTCTTATATAAAAATGCTTCAGCACGTTCTATACATTTTTGTTAAATATTTATTCGCTCATTAATGTGTACACACAGTTATCAAGTTTTTTTTTTTTTTGCTACTCGCTTGTCGTTCTGTAAGATACACTTCTATTGGAGTTGTTTCCACTGTGCTGACACTTATGTGTCATAATGTTGTCTGTTTTATACGAGTAGCCCCTTAGGTGTACAGAACGAGGTTGTAAATTTGCCTGATTGACAGCCATGCGATTGAGATTTTATCACCAAGTTGTGTTTTTCAAACATAATATAATGATGCTTACATCAAATAGATACAAATAAAAAAAAGTTGACTTTAAACAGAACGAACTTCTATTTAAGAGTGTGAGGTATATTGTGTGGTAAGTTAAAAAATTCCAAATATATCCGTAAAAAGTTATTTTGGGTTAGATTTTATTTTTTCATAAAAGGCTTGATATCTTGTGGCAAGTAATTAAACTAAATGTTTGTTAGAAGTCTCATTAGATTTAAACACGAAATGACAAGAGTTTGAACTTTCGGAAATTCAATCAATTTGATGTTATTTTGCTCTTATTGGCGTGGTACAAAAATTATTTCTTGCATATTTGGAAGTCCACTTTACAACTTGTTCACTTAAAGAAGACCAAACTGCTGGTACATTGTATTTTGTAATCCATTTCGGATTGTATACGAAGCAAATAACTTCGGTTAGTTTTGATTTTAACTGTGATGGATGCTTCTTTTGGTGATAAGATACATACTGATCTAATTACTAATGGTTACTCGTAACCAACATTAATTAAGTGTGCTGGTTGATAGAGAAGAGCTGGCCTCACTTCACCTCTTATGTCCCAAGTGTAAGCCCATTACCATGCCCATTTGAGGGTTAATCAATTCTTCATCTTTTTGGCAGAATACTTTTAAAAAGATCTGGTATGTCTTGTAAATCTTTTAAGGTAGTTTGCAAAGGAGACAGGCCAGCTGGCATGTACAAAATAAGAGACGAAAATGCGAGGTTAATGAAACTTTGGTTAAGTTTTGGGGTAGAATGTTAAAATCAGTTTTACACCTTGAAGACCCTGCCCTGACTCAGGGGAGACGAACCTTCGGCAGTTTTTCGTTTATAATCAGTTGGCTATGAATTTTCGAGTTCTATATTTTTGAACTTTGGAGATATTTGCTGTATTTCGATTCAAATTGAGTCAAAAAATGCATTTAAACAGTGAAGTTTAATGTTTTGCAAAATGTTAATGCCTGAACAAATTCACCAAACATGATTAACTTCATACCTTTTCCACCAAAACCAACTTTTTTCGACCTGTCTACTGGACTTAAGCTATACCCCGAAATTGGAATAATTTTAGAATTATGCCAAGGTATGAAAAGTACCTGTCGACTGGACTTAGATCAGTAAAAATAAGGAAGTGTGTAACTCGCATATCCGCATGCAGATTAGGCAGAGGTGTTTTTTAATCAATTGTAAACTTTTCAAAGGCACACTTTTTATTTGCGATTATAGGTTCTGTAAGGCAAGTTATCGATTCGTGCAAAAAAAAAAATGCTAGATATTTGCTTAGGGGCTATGTATTTTGAAAAAAAAAATTATTTAGAAAAATCTTAAATTTTTTTAAGAGTTTTTTTGGGAAAACTTAAGAAAAATAAATTGTTGACACAACAGCTCCAAGCGGGGCCAGAGCCTGTGACTTACACTCTCAACATTCTGCATGGAAAATTAGTTATGAAATAATATTACACATATCTTGGAAAAAAATATTGAAAATCGTTCCAACGGTTTTTTTTCTTAAATGAACTTTTCGAAAAAAATTAAAAATTTTGTGACTAGGTATGTCATTATAAGAAAATCTTTAGTCTTCACCTTGTGAAATTATTTGAAAAAAAAACTCAATCCACCAATTTTCAAAGAATTTCGAAAACTAAGTTTCTTTTTAAGAAAATTATAAAAATTGAAAAAAAACAAGTTTTTGAAAACTTCGAAATGTAATATAAATTTTACTTTAAATGGTCCAAATGAGTCCAAATATTTGGACTCTAGGTCTCAAAACAACGGTACCTGACATACGACCATTTATTAAAAAATTGATTTTCTAGAAAACGGCTCCAACGATTTGGATTAAACTTTCAGAATTCTTTTTTTTTTTTTTTGAGACAGTTTTTTTCAAAAAATTTTAAATTTTTGTTTTCTGATAAAAACTTTAAACTGCTAGATGTTGGCATTCTCACAAAAAAAAAATTGGAATGTTTTCGAAAAGTTTAAAAAAAAACAGTTTTTTTAAAAAGCTGGTCAAACGATTTTGAAAAAAAAAATTCTTAAAATTCAAAAAAACAAAAGAAATCTGATGGCTCCCAAAAACGCTTTAACTATTGATTTTTAAGGGATTAATAAAATTTCATATGATTTTTTCATTGCTTTTTTTTCAAAATCTCAAGCCCCAAGACCACTGTAACACATTAGAGCAAGTTCGTACGACACAGTCGTGCACTTTATTTTTGTTGGCTCTTAATAATTTCAAAATAAAAATTGGATTTCGAAATATGTCGGAAACGGGTATATTGAATGGGTCTGGTTCAAAACCCCGAAAACCAAAATCCCGAAAAATAAAAATTCCGAAAAATCAAAATCCAGAAAAATCAAAGTCACGAAAAATTAAAATCCCGAAAAAATCCCGAATAGCAATCAATACTGAAAAATCGGGTTAGTGATGCAGGCGCCTGTATCAACAGTTTTCCTAATCGGCAAAACTTGGGTGGCCCGCTTCGCGGGTTCTTGGGATTTTAACTCCCTTTTTCGGGAACACACCCGCTCACGCAACTTCGTTGCTCCGCTAAGGGTATGTCCAGTTGTCTGGCAGGCGCCTGTGTCAACAGTTTTCTTAATCAACAGTACTTGGCTTTTTATCATTCGGGATCTTGAACATTCGGGAATTTGGGAATTTTTTAGATTTTGATTTTTCATGATTTTGATTTTTCAGGATTTTGAACTTTCGGGAATTTGGTTTTCGGGATTTTGAACGGATCCCATATTGAATTGTTTAAACGTTATTTTCCAAGATGGAAATTACAAATTGCCATATATTAACATACTCGGACAAATTTCCAAATATTTTTCGAAAAGTTTTACAAAAAAGACTGGTCGAACTGTTTTCAATACTTTTTTTTTCCTAGATAGATATTAAGCAATGAAATATTATTGCATACTTTGTTTTTCCAAGAAAACTTTTAAACTCTTAAAAAAATAAAAAAAATTCATTTTTTTTCCTCAAAATACATTCCGATTATTTAGCAGCATAAGAGCAAGTTCGTGCGCCTCAGTCGTGCATTTTAATTGTTTTATCTATGGTAAACGTTGAGCAATCTGAATCGCATCTAGAAATGGTCGCTTATGGCATGGCATGAGCATAAGTTACCTCCCTATGAAAACCGCCTTTAGCTTCTAGTCCTTCAAACTTTAAGCCAATGGCATGTTATTTCTGAATGGAAAAATTTACTGTCCCAGTTTGCTCCAAAAAAAATTTTCTGTCAACCAGTTCTTATCGTTAACTTACGCTCACCCTTCCCTTTAGTATATGTTAATTAAATTTAAGAATATATGTTAGTCTTAAGTTAAGCTAAAAATAAATTAACTGGCAGTAGGCCCACGGGAAGCTCTTTCAACAGACACTTAGCTATGGACAGAAGAATTTTTTTTTAGAATCAATGATATGAAATTGCATCTTAACTTTGTTTTTTCTTAAAACCGAATGGCAACGTAAATTGTAAGCCTACGTTTTTTGCTATGACCAAAATCAAAACTTCTCATTGTAATTTAGAAACATAGTCCGTCTCTCCACTCAAAAAAGACCATAATTAGCATGTTTGATTGTTAAAATACTTCCACACGAAACACTATTACACTTTTTGTCTCAAGTCTCAACTTAATAAAAACAATTCTTTCGTCACACCCTTACATAAATTGAGACATTCAACCAAACCACTTATCCCTCCCGATACAGCCCAAAATCTATGTTTTAAGCCCAACCATTAAGTAACTTATCTAACCAAAAAATCCGGAAAGCAAATTCTATCTCCATTGAGCTTTTGAAATAAATCTCTTAACAAAATGCCCATATGTCACACATCATTAGGTGTGACCAAATTTATCAAAACCAAACTAGGAATATCTGACAACAATCCCTGCTGACAACACATGGCAATTAGGCCATTTTAAGCCAAAATCTAGATTCACTACTTAAGCTAATAAATCATTGCAAGAATCTTTTCGGGCTCAATCAGTCTCGAATGTCGTACCATTGACCGACACAAGAATGAAAAGTTTTCCTGTTCACGATTTTCAGCTTTGGCTGCGCTCCAGCCACAATACTGTTTTTCCTTCCATAAAAGATACTCTCCATGCTGCATCGAAGTCTTAATGCATCCATCAAGTTTTAGTTACATGAAAGGGCAGTTGAATTGCAATCCATATTGATCGCCATCAGACTCTGGTTTGGTCTTTAATTACGTTAGCAATACTTGAAGAAGTAGACAAAAAAAAAAGAGCAGTGAAACATTCCACCAGCGCAATGTAACAATATTGAGTAATTTAATCAACGGACATTGTGGTGTGTCTGTCCATGTCCAAGTCCATCCCTGTTTTGCTATTTTTGGAATCAACTCTCCTCTAGTTTGAATGACATACAATCGGATCGGAAATGTATCCGATTTCATAGGGTGGTGTGGTGTAACCAAAAGAGAATGGGATTTTTTTTTTTGTTCATATCGTGAAAGTGATTTGAATTTATTTTTAATTTGGTTTTGTTTTTCATTTATAGTTGTGATATAAAATAATATCGACGGTAAAGTGAATGTGATTTGAAAAATAAATTTTAAGTTACCACACCCGTAACATCAACAAAACAAAACGCAAAAAGGATGATACAAGGAATAAAAACTAAAATGGTGAGTTTAATTATACAATTTTTTTTATTGGGTTTAGATTATTTTATAAGCTGTTAAAAAGTAATTTGTTCCAACTTTTTGATTTCTATGCGACATATCTATTAAAGAAGAGACATACAAAAAATGCAATTATTGCTTTTTAATTGACAATCCATTTTTATGGAAGTTGGATTGCAAGTAAATAAGTCATGGATTGATAGCTTGTAAAAGGATAACATTAAATCTAGTTCCAGTTAAATTAATAAAAAGAAATAAAAAGGGGATTTTCGATTTAACCCTCTAAACGACTCTTAAATAGATTTTTCGATGTGTTACGATTTTTTCTTGTATCCTTATATTTTATACTGGTCTTTTGGCATTTAGCATTTAGGGAAATGAAAATTCGAACCAAAATGAATGTATATATATTTGCAATTTTTTTTTTAAGTAATTGTGAACAATTTTAAAAAAATGTTTGCGCACATAGCATTCTATAGCACTTTGTGATTTTATTTTTTATAAGGTGTCAAACTAACAAACTAGATTATAAAAACTCTTGAATGTGCTTCTTTTGATTGATTAATAAACAATTGGACGCATTCAATGTTAGGCAAAAAAGGTTAATTTTGATTTGGAAAAGTTATTTACCAGAAAGACCAAGAAAATAAAGTTGCTTTTATCACATGCAAATATTAATTAAAATTTTGGGGAAATGAACAGTACTGGACAAATTGACCAATCGTGCAGTTGTTAATTTATACAAACAGTCAATTCTAATAGAAAGATATTGAAATACAGTTATTGTGAAATATTATGAAGCTGGCGATAATTTCAATGGGAATTCAATTTCCTGAAGTATCTTAATTAGTTACAGTGGTAGAAAGGAAATTTAAAAATGGATCCAAAATGTTTTAAAATTAAAAAAAAAAAAATCAAGATTCTGTTTAAAAACCGTCTGTTCTAAAATAGAAAGGTACTTATTCTTGTCATGACCCACGGATAATAACAGAACTATTTGCAGACATTTTTCAATCTGCCTTAAGGTGTGGCAGTTTCGCCTGAGACAGTCACATACTTCCGACTAAAATGCCGTGGAAATATTGATTTAAATGCTAAAAACTATAGCAATTGAAAATTAAACGACCTCTCTTATTGACATTTATATCTAGTTTGGACGAAAAAAAAGTAATTTTTCCTTACTGTTAAATCCTTTTTTTCCGAACAACTCTTTTGTCTTCCTCTGGTATTTTTAGTATGTAAAAAAAATCATTTTCTATCGTTAAATTGTCTACGTTTGTAAGGCCTTGTGTTGTCATGTTAAATTCAGCATTCTCACTAATAAGCTTCAACATTGTATATTTTTAAGAACTGGTTAAATCTAACATTTCAAACTTTCAAAATTCAAAAACAAACTGAATGCATATCAACAGATCTTATTGAGGCATTTGACTAATTAGTTCACTGGGTTTTGCTTTTAATGTTAAGAAAGCTTGGTTTTAATGAGAATTTTGTAATGTGTTGATTTAATGGAAGTGTATACAAAAATTGTGATGTAAGCTCTGGAATGCTACAGGGTAGTCATCTGGGCCCTATACTTTTTATACTTTTTATATTGTTTATCAATGACCATCCAATTACCATGGAATTCGAATTGTTATAACTTACAGAGATGGCGTAAATATCCTTTGCAAGTATTTATGATTCTAAGGAGCTACTTAAATAGTATGCTAGACATTGAGAAAATTTGTGTTTCATGTTAGGTTTCAAGATCAAAAAGAAACATTGGATTTAAACATTATAATAAAAGCAGTACTTTACTGTGAGCTGAACTTATTGAGAGTGAACATTATTAAAAATAAGATTACAGAAGAAAACATAATACGGTGAAATTATTGCATTGGAACATAACTGAGAAAGTAATTTGTATGTTACATAGTCTATTCACAGTAAGGTTTAAAAGTTATGGTTTACAACATTTCATGAAAACAAATTATTTAGACATTCCGCTATAACTTTAACAGTGCTCCTTTCTTTCTATAAATTATATACATGTCCTCGATGTTTTATACGATCGTTAATTAGATTTCATTCAACACATCACATATATTAGCAATTCAATTATTATGCCAACAGGATTCTCGGTTGGATTAAAAAACCAGTCTTATGGTATTCGTTCTCAGGGGCTTAAGCTGCCAAAGCTCTTCTATGATCTCCCACTTAACGAAAATAAATTTTGACTCATTGACCAACAAAGGTTTTTAAGTAGACGATCATAATTATATTATAATACTTTTTTGTAACATTCGAAAAATGGAAACTTTGATTTCTTGCATCCTCTGTATCGCCTCAATTTTAATGTTCCCCAAAGGGGTTTGAGGAATTTGGCAGAACTTATTCATATCTCTCACTATCTTTTCATATGTTTTGGAATTAAGAAATATTGGGTGAATTCCTTAATAAAATTCATATAGCTCCGATCCGTTAAAGAAACTTTATGATTCAGTTTATAAAGGACCAGTTATAGCGATAAGAAAAACCAAACCGATACAATCTTTAACAGAAAAATACATAAATACAATTCCAAAGGTATTACCTCAATATTTAAATATGTATTTGCAAAATAAATTCCATTGATCAGTGTAACATTTGTGTTTTAATTCGAATTATAATAAACAAGATTTTCCATCGAAAAAATGTTCGGTTTGGATTTTCCGATTGCTAACTGGCCCCCAAAGGAATCCATTATACAAACAATCCAATTATAAGAAAAGAAGAAATCTTTGCTTCGTAAAATTTTTAATGCGATCTCATATCGATAGGAATGAAGTTTTTTCGACTTCTCGTAATGGACACATTTGAAGTTAAAAAAAAAAAACAAATCAAAGAGTATTATATTCGTTAGCGCCAATCATTTTTATTTTGATTATAAAGAGTGATCCATCGTAAGTTTTGATTAAAACACTTACATTTGGTTAAAAGAACAATTCATGGCATTTGCTTTTTGAAAATGATACTTTTCATACAAATGTTGGCCACGACGACGTCTGAGGTGGTCCAATTTCGGGCAGCTCGCTTGTGCATAGCGACTGGTACCTAGCGAAAAACACGAGTAATGTTATCTTCCAAAGGCTTATACCTGCAGGCCTGAGACTTTGCATATTCCCCAGAGAAAATAGTCCAAAGGTGTGATATCGCACGATCTGAGTGGCCAAATCAATGTAGCAAAACCTGAAATTAAGTGCTCACCAAGAAATTACTCAACAAGTCCATTGTTTCGTGCTTGTAGCTCCATCTTGTTGAAACCAGAGCTCACTGAGACCATGGGTTTGAATTTCAATTCCGTTAACATGGCGCGATAACGGTTACCATTGACGGTAAAATTCTGATTTCCGACATTTTTGAAGAAATATGGACCAGCCCATGAAACACACTATACCGTTGTTTTAAATGGATATAATGGTAGCTGTTAGTACTCTTTGGGTTACCCATCAGTCCAAATATGACAATTTTGTTTATTAACGTATCCATTGAGCCAGAAATGGGCTTCATCAGTGGAAAAATTTCACGATAAAACATTTATCACCAGAACTCTGATTTTCGTAATACAGCTGAACAATTTGGAGACGCTGTTGTGATTTAAGTCTTTCCTTTTCATGACGATTTGCCAAATGATACTGAGCAAAATGACAAAGCAGTTTTATAGGAGCCACGTGTGATCTGTCAAAAAAAAAACTATTGAAAATCAAACATCACGATGAAATGAATCACCCGTTTGTATCACTAATTTGTTGTGATGCTACGGAGCTATGTATATAAATGATACTGGCTGATGCAAGGCATAAAGCGGCAATGTTAATTTTTTTTTTTTTTTTTGACTATCTCATTATTTTAAGATGTTTTTATTAGTGACGTCATTTGACTGAGTCTTTGATTTTGATGTATAAACCATTGCAGTACTGATTTTTTTAATGTACTCATTACTGAGCATCATCAACATTTGAAGAGACCATCAAGCATCTTTAATATTTGATGGCTTGGTTGTATCTTCACAATAAAAAGTTTGTTTAATACTACATAACTGCTTTCAGTTAGAAAAAAATTAAAAATTACAAATTAAACATACATTTTACAATTGCAGAATCAATTAGAAAATAGAAAATTTTAATTCTCTTGTCGGATTGAAAATTAAAAAAAAAATCAGTATCATTGGATTTTGACTTTGTATCTTTTTGTCGAATGATTCAAATTATTAGTAAAAAAATATTGATTTTTTATGGGAAAAAAAAAATGATGGTACATACTGTGTAACATGTGAACTTAACGCATCCCAAGATGCCCTCCAGAGCAATATTTACGATTAGCCAGTCATTGAAACTTCATGGCAATAACCCTTAGTTTTTTTTTTCTTTTATCATTTAAAAAAATCAATACTGTCAAATGCAGTGGAAAATTTCTTCAACAATAAATATAAACAATTTAAACACACCCCCATATTTATACATTAAAAGCAAATCTCCCGAATGACCAATATTTCAGGACCCGTTCTGGTCCTCAGTTGACCGCATTTGTCAGTTGATTTCCAACTGATTCACAACTCTTTTGTGATTTATTTGATCAGATATTCAATCAAATTTATAGTGTCGGTCGGTATTATCACAAGACTTTACTTCAACCAGTGACCAGTGAGTAATACAGATGGAAGCTGTCACGTGTTGTTTGGAAATCTGACAATGTTTATGATAATTTATTATTTGTTTTGAAAGCGGCACATTCAAATCAAAAATGACAATGCTTTCAAAAACAAAATGATATGGGTGGTAAAGATATTACCATTTTGTTGTCGGATTAGAGGTTAACAAACCTTTGGGCTATAAAAACGAACAATAAATTTAAATCCCTCTTAAGTTGTCACTTCCGAATCAGTGTTTTGAAGGAATACTTTATTTAATTTCCCCCTTAATTTGGTTTTTTGCATTATTACAAAAAATTAATGTAATTATTAAAAATTGAAATATGAACTAGATCCAACTGTTAATAACAGAGTTTATTTCTATTTCACATTTAAGAACAATTATGTACCCTCACCTACGTAATAGAATGATAATACTGTAATTTTAAAACCAAATTGTGCGATCAACACGTCACCATCAAATGTCAATCACCATGACAGTTTTCTTGGAATTACTATTATAATAACCAAAATACTGGCTCATTTATTTGCGTACATCGACTTATGCTGGTTACCCCTTCGGGCATCTTACTTAATGGCTGACAACTTTATGTCCCGCAGTCATAAGAAGTACTAAAAAATTTGAATAATCGGGGTATTAAAAAAAATATACAAAATATGTAGAACATAGTCTTGGTTTTGCATTAAATTAATTATCATTGATATGGGCATGATCTAAAATTTGCTGATCGACGTAATTAAATACTGGCGGCAGGTGTAAGGCCATTAACAGCACAGGCATGGGACAAACGATGGTAAATTGTGTCAAAGAGCAAACATCATACTCATATTGGCATGATCTACATTTTGGCTGATGATGCGGGGAAAAATTTAATAAGCTCAGTTTAAAAGTGTAGGCCCAAGAATCTTGCACCATATCCTGCAGTTACGGAATCCTATATCCAAAGACAACTCAGATACAATTGTCAACTATAGATTGTTGAATTAGATTGGTGGATAGTAACTGCAGGAGATCTTAGCAATCCTCAAAACTATCAGTGCAGCCTTACCCATGCGGTGGCATATCAGCTAAATTTCTGAAAGCCGATTCCCCGTCCAAATTTACTGCTAGCATTCTTTTAGCAAGTTTTCTTTATCGCCCTTCATTAAATCATGTTCATACTGATTAGGATTGATCACTATACTCCATATTGTGTGTCGTATGCCATCCGACTTTGTAAAGATTTGTGTGCCCTCCTTAGTAATCGTATTCAAACAAAACGCAAAGTATCAGGTCTTACCTTCATCACCCACACCGCGTAAGTTTCCCACAGCTATGACCTTGATACCGTGAGCAACTTCTAGCCCAGATATCTTTTGAATCAAAGAAAAAAAAAGAAGCTCATCATTCTAACGTTCAATGGCATTGGTTCTCTGATCTGACGATGATTAATCGAAATGAAATGCCAAAAGAAACACATAAAAACACAAAAGATGGTATCAAATCAAAAGACCTTCTGCTAGAACCTCATTTTAGATCTCATCGCTTTACCTTACAAGTTACAGCTTACACATTCAACTTCATAAATACAGCTTAAAGTTAAGTTACAAAAAAAAAAAAAAACATCTTACAACAACGCTTGAAACTTATAACAAATGACGGACAGACAAAACCATATCCGCACCCGACCACAAAACCATAAGTGTTGCTGGCTGCTGCGTTCCTGCACTGCATGTGCTGCATGCAACTTTAACATTCAAAATGTGCGTCGTCACTCGCCGTCGTCAGCGGCGGCGGCGTCGGCACAGGTTAAGAATGTACAAAGTTGCGAGCTAGGTTTTTTTTTTCATAGTTATATGGTTAACCTGATGTGAGCTAAGCTGTAACCACAAAACACTGGGTGAAGTGCATTTGAAGAAAAATGAAGAGTCGTTGCAATAAAAGATACAAAACTGCAGCGTTCCATTTGTGGGTCATTGTCTGCGGTTTGTTGCGTTTGTGAATAATTATAGTGCCGGCCGCAACTACTGCTGGTGTTTCTGTTTTTTTTTTTTTCTTGTTGTGGGAGTTATGTGGCGTGGCTGTGATGGCGTGAGCTCAAACGATTCCGTGATATTTTTTTTTTGAGGTTGTGTTTATGGCATTGCGGTTGTTGTCTTTGGTTTCAGAAATCAGAATTCCCTTCAATATTGATTCAATTTGATGGCAGACAAGTGAAATATTGATTTTCTTTCTCTTAAATCAAAAATCAAAATGTTTATGATGAAATAATTCATTTTCTAAAACCAGTTTCAAGCAATTGCATAACTTCAATATTGGCAACTTTAAAAAAAATGAGAGGCCATCTTGTTTTGTGAAAGTTCACGACAAGTTTGTAACGAGTAAAAAGTTAGTGTTGTATGTGACTAGCGCATCGCAAAAACTGGAATTAACAAGGATTTACAGTTCCTATTGTAAGTGTGCCTATGTAAGTGAAGGTCACTTTTGAATAATTGTTTATCGGATTGATAGTTGAAGTAGGTGAAGGATTGTTCAATACCAAACGAGGAAGTGGATACTCGTTTTAATGTGAGAACATATATGTCACGAGCATCGATTAGCCTTCCTGATCCATGTTATCTGTTTTTCAGGGGTGTCGAGCTATAAAAAACGATTATTTTTTATAAAATTCGAAATTTTTTAAATGATTCCTTTACGGGTCAATGTGTTATTTTTTTAGTTTACATTTTAACATACAAACAATTTTCTTTCAGTAGCATTTTTGTGATGTTAGTAAATTAAGCTGCCATGTTACTGGAAACCGCTCATTAGATTATTTTTAAGAATTTGATTTTGAGATCTGTCATTCTTAAACATCATTGTTGTGGGTTATGGATAGGCAGACGAGAGTGGTCAAATCAGTTGATTGTGAGAAACACATTGCCTGGAAGGTCCAATTGATTCACTTCGAAAACAATACATTTGCCATTAAATATGAGCCTGATGACCAAATAAAACTAATTTCTCTGTATCTTGGGGACAATTTTTATTAAGCTACTCTATGTCCTATTCAGTACCCTCAGCAATGTGTGTAAGAAATTTTGTGATGATCGGTTCAATATTAAAGGCGTGAAAACGTTACAAACACACATAAACTTACATTTTGATTTAATGACAATATTAATTACTAGCTTTAACTTACGACTTCGCTCACGTTGATGTCCTCAAATCAAAGCCAAAGTTTTATGTTATTTGAGTTTTTGTTTTAGTTTTATTAAGAACTTTGTTTTTTTTTTGTTTTTTTTAAATGGGTCCTAAAATTTTGACTGTACTTTTCATATAGAACTGGTTGTTCTTTCAAATATCACTTTTTCTTCAATATTGTTTTTCAAAATGTTAAAACAACATTATTTTCGATAAGTTCAAGAATTTTTTTCCTATAGTAACATTTTTGTATTTTTATTTTTGGGTAGTTTCAGTTACGATGATGGAGAAGTCGAAAAAATTGGGTCTGGAAATTCCACCCGTCGGTCTGTCTGTTGTCTGATGGGCCGATTTGCCATACATTTGGTATTTAGTATTTTTTTTCCGTCCGTCGGAAATTATTTTTAACTTTTGCTCTAGGCAAAAGAATAACGGTACCTACCTGCCATTCAATCGTAAGGAAGAAAATTGACTTTATTCCTTTCATAGAACTGGAATTTTTAAATCAAGTTTTCTCGAAAAATATAACATCTGATTCAAATAAAAACCAAAATTTGGTTTTTAAAATATTTTGGAAACGGGCGAATTGATTTTTTTAACTATTTGCTCAGATAAAAACTACAGATTTTCTCAAAATTACAAAAAAAAAAATTTAAAATATTTGTTTGAAAATGTTTAAAAAAAAACCACCTTTTAAAAAAAAGGTCAACAGATTTAAAATATATTTTTTTTTGTAGATAGACAATTAATTTTTAAATTGTATTGCATACTTATTTTTTCCGGAAAAACCCCTTAAATTAACAAGTCATGCATTTTATTTTTTTAAAAAAGGTTATCTTTAAAAAACTTTTCAGTGTTATCAAAATAATTTACATCCATTTCCAAAATATCAAAACATTTTTTTTGAAATCATTTAAAATCAAAAAAATAGTTTTTGACAACTATTTTGAAATCCAAATCAATGAAATTAGAAATGTTTGCCTTTATCAAAAATTGTGTTGAAATCGGAAGAAAAAGAAACTCCGGTTTTGTGAGAAATACACGGTTATAATAATTAATTCCGAGAAACCATTCTAACCAAAAGTTAGACTGGGGAAAAACAGCTCAAAAGTCTTATGAAAATTTTTCGAGCCTTCAAGAAAATCAAATTTGTATGACAGATACCATTTTTGGACCTGGAGCATGAAAATCTTTGGTAGTTAAATTCAATATATTTAATGCTTAAACTATGTTTTCCACATGTTTTCCACTTTCTAGTAACGATGACTGAGTCGCAAGAACTTGCTCCAATGTGTGGTCGTGGGGCTTGAGATTTTGATTTTGTCACTTAAAAATCAGTAGTTAAAACATTTCGATTACTGTTTAAAATTTTAAGAATTTTTTTTCAAAATCGTTCTTCCAGTTTTTTTTGAAAAAACTTTTCGAAAACAATTTTTTTTTTGCTGCAAATTTTTTTTTTTTTTAGCTGTAGAATACAATTTGAAAAAAAACTATCGAACCATTCTTGACATAACTTTTTTTTGAATAACCAAAAAACTTTCTTTTTTTTTAAATTTTAACAACCAACAGGGCTTCCAGATTTGAGCTACCTTAATAAGATTTTTCCTGAAAAATTAATTGAACCAAAGCATAAAGCTTACATAAAAAACACCATTCAGAGAGTCGAAATCAAAATCGTACGAGGCGTTTTAGAGAAAACTGAGTTTTTCAAAATCATATGGCAGCAGGTACCGTTAGCTTTAGAGCTTGAATGTAAATTCCACAATCTCTAGGTAGGACCTCATAATAATACTATCTACCAACTTTGAAGTGAATCGGTACAGCCATTTAGGCTATAGGAAACTGTACCAGACAGACAGACATACGGACAGACAGGCAGACAGACATAATTGTCTGGTTCACTTTTTTTGACTTCCTTATCATCGTAATGTTATGTATTTCCGTTTGCAAGTAAAAGGGGCCAAATTATAATTATATACCTGATTTTTTAATGGATTTCTTCAAAATCTGGAGGGCTGTGAGCGTATCATGTCTTGAACTACATCATAACAATGAAAACTTTAACCGTAATCGAATTTCAGAGCAATATAGTGATAGTGGGTATATACCAGAGATTAAAACGAGTCGAGTACTGTTCACGATCAACGAATACTTGCTCGAAAAAAGCGAGTTTGAACAAACAGAGTCAACCTATCAAACTATGCTTACAAGTATTTTTGTTCATGAGTATGATGACCCGTGAATAACAACACATTTCAAACAAATAAGATCGAGTATACCTTCCAACCGAGTATGAACGAGTTTGAATAAAACGAATAAAGTGCTCATGATCAAAATGTTCACGATCAATGTGCTCATGATCAAAATGTTCACGATCAGTGCGATCGATCGCGATCGTTCGACTACTCGCTGTTCAAAATGTGTATTCGGGGTTGGTATTTAAAGGATTCTGTTTCTTGTGTTATTGGGGTTGGTTTTTGTATTTAAGATACTTTTACCATTAGGGGCAGATCGGTGTTGGTTGATTTTGCTTCATGATTCAATATACTTAGTTTCCGTATGCAAATAAGGCATTATTATTAGGAAAGTGCAGTAAATAATGTTATTAGTCACAATGATTTTTATTTTTATTAACTTGAAAAAAAAAGAGTAAATTAAATAAGTAATTAAAACCACTGACCTACTAAAATTACTAACAAAGAAAAGAGTACCTGTTTCGGAGAATTTTAACCTGCGCCTTCAATAAAAGAAAAAATTGACTTCACTTAAATACATACACCAACTGCGAATGTTGAAAATCTTTTGTTTTATAATTACATCATTTGCCTACCTAGCCACCTATTCATAAATCTTTCCAAAATAAGAAACCCTTTTTCTTCTGCTCTATTTTCTGCGAATACAAAACATTAAGTTACGTCCGATACTGTAACTAAACCATTACACCTAACCCCTCCTATACCTCCCTTTGCCTAACGGTACAATATCCCGCTACCCCAACCACTCCTCTTTCGCCTAACGGCACATAATTTTTACAATAACAGTTTCTCACATTATTCTGCATACACTGCAAAAATGATTGGCTACGCCAAAACTCCACCTGAAACCCATAACGGTTTCTCACACTATTTGTGCATACGTTGCATATACGATCTTCAACGGATACATTCCCGTTCCTTTTGAACATGCACTTAATGCGTGACAATTATGAAAATCGTGGGAAAGGTTGATAGCGTAAGTTTCATTAGAATTATAGAATACATTTTAAGACAGTTCTAAACCAACAATTAACCTGAGCAGTGCAGCGACGCTAAGGACGGCGGCTGCTCTTGTTAAATTTAATTAAGTTAAAATAACTAATATTGTAAAACAAAACAAAAATAATATGAATAAAAATTGAGAAAAAAAAAATAATGAAAAAAAAAAAACAATTAAGTTTTTTTTTTAATTTTATGATCGGACTTAAAACGTAAATATTACCCTTAAAATACAACGGATATAGATAATAAATCAGGTAGCGCCAGCAGTTTCCTTTGTTCACGCATTGCTTGTGAGTACTCGCTTTGTTCGCGATCAGAACGATCAAAACGATCAGTAGGTCTTTTTTCGAGTACCCGAAACTGGTTACAACTGTTTGCGAATAATTTTGTTCGTGGGTATAAAAGTCAGAAGATACTCATGAGTTCGTTTGTCTTTATTCGTGATTCTTTTTATTCATGACCAAAATGACTTATGAGCATGGAAGCAAAACGATCGGGTATGAGCGATCAAATAGAAGAAATCGCAGTGTTCGAACTTATTCGAACATACTCATTTTAATCTCTGGTATATACCTAACAAATTAGAAGAATTACTCACATCAATAGCAAAGTCCTTCTCAAGATACCGAAAAAACACTGAACGCAAAAAAAAAAATAAAAACCTTCTCAGCCTTGAAAATGAGGATAATTCTATTATGTACATTTATTTCTTATCATGCAATTTTATTTATGTAAGAAATTTTCTTTCTTATATATAAAATGTTTTTATACAAGAAAGCGGATTTTTGACTTTCTTATATCATCATCATCTCATCTACTGTATCTACGAAATTTCTTTAAATCAATATTTGACCAAACTGTATGAAGATTTTCTTGAAATTGAATTTTTATTGAAACATCAAAAAGTCTAGCCGATACCTACTCTAAAAACATCTGTTTTCCTTTGATAAACAAGATTGATGCAAGACCTCCTACTGTTTCAAAAACAAAATTTATAATTAAATGTTCAATTAATATTTCCGTCACCAATAAATAACTATAATAATATGTTGTTGTTGAATAATGTTATTCACGGAAACATTTTGTAGAACCATATTTCGATTTATCACAACATAAATGTTCCCCCATCAAAATGAATCCTTCAACTTCACATAACCCACTCTCTTTATATGGGCAATGAGAACAACTTGTATCTAATTGAGGAATCACCCTTGTTCTGGTCTCCTTTATACTATACTTACATCACTTAATATCAAGTACAACTTCTCAATTCCAAATAAATTATCAGAATGACTTGAACAATTTTCATTCTTATGTCTTAATTTAAATAAATTACACCGTCCAATAATAATTATTCACAGCTTAATAAAATGAAACAGATTTTCATTAAAAAGCAGCTTGCTGCCGTAACTCCCGGCATGGAATGTACATAAGTTACACCGCATTAAGCTGATCATTCAGCCAGCAACTTCCTACCACAAAGCAGCTAAAACCTAGAGGGGGCCATAAACACCCCGATGCGATGCCGTCACAGTCACAACAACTAATACATAATTGCTTTGTGCCTGGTCATAATACCAAGATGGCCATGATCTTGTATTTTATTTTTTCATTGTCTCATGATCATGATTTCATGATTCAGATGAGGCATGAGATAGATGATTCCCTCATCACGTAATCTACGTTAAAAAAAAAAACTTCAATCAGGGGCGACATTTATATGTATATTCATATGGATTCTGGTATCTTAACCTCACTTAAAAATCACGGGCATTGTCAAGACTCTCCGACGACAGAAATAATGACACTCATTATAGTTATAAAAATCAATTCAAGAAGGGATAATTGTTTCGCCGTCATCTGCATCCGTCGTTGTCGTTTTCCAGAAAACAGAGAAAAACGTGATAAACTAGAATTAATCATCTAGAATTTATTGTTAAGACAACATTCTTGAAATTATTCACCCAGCAAGCAGTGTTAGAGGGTTCCAATTTAAATACTCGTTGTCGTTAGTCTTGTCATTATTTCAAACGACCATAAGGCAAACAACAGCACGCATAATGACGGAAGATAAATTTTACAATTAAGTGAGATGTTTTCCATCATCAATTCACACATCGTCAAAGGTGTTTGAGGGCCTTTAGGCCTTGAATATAAAAAAAAAAAAAAAAATTGTGGTATTCATTCCTTGAAGGCACTTAATAAAAATCAACTTTATAGTTGAATTCTAAAGAAATGATTGGACATTGTGATTGTATGAAGAAATAATTAGACACAGACTTCTAAAGTTTCTAAAATTACGCACACGTGTTTTGTTTTGGGTAACCCTTACCATGATATCAAAAAGGCTATTAAAGCTTGTACAGACTTTAAGATGAAAGTTTAGTTAGATTAGTATCTTTGAATTGTCTGGAATTTTTTTATTGCTTTTCCCACCCTACCGACGCGACGGAAGTGGAAATTATTCAAATTATCTCCACAAAACAGCAAAGTTCGTTATTCCAAGTCATCTAGCAAATGAAGACGATAAAAAAAAAAGATAATGGGTTAATTGGTTACGCAATCCCATGTACATTTGAGTTTGGAAAAGCGTTATGAGAAAAAGTAAGAAAAATTAGAGTTTTGGAGCAATTCTCTAATTGGAGAAATTTATATTATTTTTTTAGAGTTATCACAGAAAGTTAGGCCAAGATAAATTTAAGAAACTTGAACTAGCCTTATCACTCTGGAAAACAGTTCAAGGAATGAATATTTCGACAAAGGGAGGTGTATCGTGCACCGATAGCCAAGGGATGGATCTCATCATCTTAGATGAGGCTATAAAAAGGTTGAAGAGACTTTTTACGAATCAAAGAAAAGAAAATCCCATTGCTTAACTACGAGCACTGTATTGAAAAGCTAATTCCATCAAAAATCAATTTTCAGTTCAAGCGTTATGGGATAGAAAAACTTCAGACGTATACAATAAACAGAAAAAGCTAGAGTTTCCGGTCAGGTTGCACAGGTTCAGGTTAGCAAAGCTATGCATATGGCAGTAAGAAATTTCGGAACACTTCATCATCTTCTTTTTGTATTCGTTTCAGCTAAAACTCCATCTCAAGAAATCAGGAAATTTATATAATTCGTGTCTTATGCGACAAAGAAGCCCCTCAAATCTCCTAAAAAAAAAAAAATTCTGATTCGAATTTTTGTTGTTTGCATTTTCTGAGAAAATTTACCATGGCAATGTATATTTTTTTCTATTCTATCAGAAAGGAGAGATTTCAAGGAACAAAAAACCAACCGACCTCGACTTTTTAAAAAAAGCAGATATTTTTATGTGAGAATTTTCGATTGAAAATTAGGGTCCTTCTTCAATGTTAAGTCAAAGTAATGCGAAAAAATTAATATTTCAAATCAAAAAAATTACAGTGTGTTTGGGACATAAAAGCGTTAGTTTTCACCAAATTTCGTGAATTTTTTTTTGTAAAAGATAAAAATAAAAAACCAAAAATTTGGTTACTTGAATTTTTCATACTTTTTTTGTGTACATAAGTTGTAGACTTTTTTACTACGTACAACTTTGTCATATAATTTTTTTCC
Source organism: Platycheirus albimanus (assembly GCA_916050605.2). Classification (NCBI taxonomy): domain Eukaryota; kingdom Metazoa; phylum Arthropoda; class Insecta; order Diptera; family Syrphidae; genus Platycheirus; species Platycheirus albimanus. The sequence continues at coordinate 88,636,927 of OU696698.1, read as the reverse complement.
ATAGGACTTTTTGTTTTGTCGGAAATCGAGATAGACCATTTTTAACCCTTAAAACCCCTTGACCCCCTTGACCCCCCCTCCACCCATCCTACTTCCCGACTTCAGATAGCCCATTTTCATTTTTGTTCCTTTCCCAAAGGGTTCTGTCCTACTAACATTTTTTTTTGGTTTCAAAAATTATTGACCCTGGTCCCTGGTCTATTTCTTATGAGGCCTGAGAAAAATATAGGAGATTGTATACTTATTGATTTCTTAAAAGCATTAAATAATTTAGTATTGTATTCAAACATCAGCTACCGTCAGCGTAAAGTTACGTCTGGTGTGCCTCAAGGCAGTCACGTTGGTCCTCTGCTATTTGTTTTATTTATAAATAGCTTTATTCGTGTATTTGTGTATTGTATTATTATCATTTAAGGATCTTTCTTAATGATTATATTGTTAGAATCGATTTGCTACTGCCATGATCCTTATGCTGTGTACTTTTGGCCACTTATTTCTCATCATCCACTCTAAGATTGGCGAACGGATTTAGGAGAAAGGTTCTCATCCTCGTCAGACAGTGTTTGTGTTTATGAATCGGCAAAAACAGAGCCTGAGGTGCTCGATTAATGCTTTTTAGTCTTCATGTTTTTGTTTGTATCAATAGTATTGTTCGTTTTTGGTTATGAGTTTTCATATTTTTGGTCCCACAAGTAATGGGGGTAATAGAGTCCATCTGCAGCACCTCCTGTAGCAGATATAGAGTTCTTATCTTTGATTTTGGCTATTTCAAACAGGGTCCGTTAGAATACAGCTGGTTAACCCCTTGGCTGCAAATCATCTAATGGGCACGGGTCACACGACACCCTGGATTAGTGGAAAAGGGGGAGTGGAAGTAAATTACGAAGGATTTTTGGATATTAGATCGGAGGAAAAAGGTATAGGAGTGGATGGGATGAGGTGAGAACACCCTTTGGTTTCCCGGACGCTTTTATATACCCTTCACCCCAAGAATCTATGACATTACTTAAGCCTCTACATCTCGTCAAGTTTGACGTTTACGTAGATTATAAGGTTTTCTCCCTGTGAAAACAGGGATCTTCTGTATGTTCGACAAATGTTGGTATGCAGACAAATTTTAGACTAAGTATTAAGCTTAAATACGTTTTGAAAAGAAAACAATAACTTTCGTCTTGAAAAAAACACTTACAAAATATAGGAATAAAATTGTTTCGAATGAATGAACCTGTTCTTAAGCAAATAGATTCAAAAATTCACATAATTGTCTCTGGAGACTTTTTTACTCACAGAAAGCCGGCTTCTTCTTAGAGACGAACCAAACAATTTGGTCAATGTCAATCATGCAACACTCGGTCGTTAGTATCATTTAATATGGCCCACTTTTATAATTATACACCGGCCTCCATCAATATGACTTTCCATTTAGTCCTGTTATTATCTAACCGCCTCCAGGTGTGCAGACAAAGTCGTTGGAGGTCTATATCGACTTGGCCACGCAACTTTAAGATTAAGTCTTTGGCACCATCTATATGCGGCGGCGGCGACCAACGACGGGCGGCTTCAAAGAACCAACGGGTCAAAGATTAATAATTGTCTATTTGATAAACAAGACATAGTCACCAAAGTCAATTAATATGCGTGATGAAAGGAAGTTTTACCGAAGCTTTACTTTACTTTAAAAAAACTTGTATGAATGCAAATTTCGTGTTGCAATTTTCCTTTACAATACCTTTCCAACGATATGTAATTAATAAAAGTTCATGGCATTGAAGGTTTGTTAAAATGTATTGAAAGTTCCAACTCTTGTAGCTTTCTTTGATGAGAAGGTATACTTTTTCTTGCCCTCAATCATCACCGAGTGCATCAAAGGTAACTTCGCTAGAATCTCAATTGGTTTAGTGTTTACATCAATGCCATTCAAATATGTAAGCAGTTTTTTAAGGATCGGTCAAATTTGTGTCAAAGAACTCATATGAGAGAAAATTTTTCTTTAATGCGGTCATTATCCTCCCATCCAGTCATCCTAACATTTAATGATGATGAACTGATAAGAAATGGTTCTGGGAAAGATGTGTAGGTAAAAATTACGCAGGTGTAGGGGACTTCAAAAATGCTGTTTAACCACCGAGTTTCTAAGCCCTTTGTCATTATCTATTCAATTTTTCGAAGTAAATGTATTCTTTTCCTTCTCTTCGGCTATTTGAGCTTATGAATAAGAATTCATAAGAATTCCTTTCCTTTGGTGGTTGAACGAAACGAAGTCCACAGCTGTGCCCGTTTCGATGTCTTTTTGAAAAGCTTAAGAAGAAAACAACATTCCTCGTTCTAGAGTAAATACATGCTCGTTTGATAGCTATGTTTTGTTAATAGTTTAAAATAGTTAAGAAGGTTTTGAGGACCGAAACAGTATAGCAGCATCTTCCAAAGATAGCACTGCGGTCAATGTCTGTGGTCAATCACTTATTCTACGAATGATTTTTGACGCGATAGTGTCTCTTGCAAAAAAAATTGTGTGGTTTTATGAAACCACGATGCAAGTGAAACTTTTTTCGTTGTAATAAGATCACTATAAAAATCAAATTAACTCACCACGCGCTTTTTCTTTTCCCTGCAAACACGAAATCTTTTGGCTTTCTCGTACGGCTTAAAATTAATTCATCGTCCGATATTTTACGCACTATTCTTGATTTTTCACTTACTGACCGGTCTTACATCATAACTCTATACACTGCAAAACAGAAATACCGCGGAGCACGTGCATGAATGAGTGAGAATATAAATACTACATACTACTACACGGTCAGCTAATGCGAGCTATTGGCTTTGGCTGGCGCGTGCCGCCATATTGCGACATGCGACAAGTGAACCAAAAAATTTGAGGCGATGTAAAAAAAAGTTTCACTTTAAAAACCCAATTCATAAAGACTAAATTTTGTACCAAAAAAGTAATTTTCTATTATTATAGCCCTTCGAATCCTTTGAGAAATTGTTGGAACATCCATTTCCCCATAGCATCAGATAGCCTATCTTTGGTACTGAAAAGCTCTAAGTAATGCCTTCTCGGTGGCTCTTAGCTCAATGAAAGGAAAATCGATTACTTACACCTCCTCGCCGTAGAGAGCGTGTAACGCTGACGTTCAGGGGGACCAAACAGCAGCCAACCCAGATTTGCTGGTCGGAGCACAGACTTGTTCATGGGATGAAGACAATCTAACTTAAGGTGGAAGAACTTAAGGTGGAAGAAATAGGCGTATGTTTTCCCACAGTGCTTTGTTTTTGCTGAAGAGGTGAATATACTGCGGAAGATTTGCCAGACAGAGGTCAAAGTCTAAATGGTGTCGGCATCACGCTAACGAAGAAAGCAACCAAAAGCTTAATGTCCTGGAAACGGGATCCTTTCAAAATCCCGAAAACCAAATTCCCGAAAGTTCAAAATCCTGAAAAATTAAAATCCCGAAAATTCTAAATCCAGAAAAATCAATATCCCGAATGGTCCAAATCCCGAATGATAAGAAAGCCAAGTACTGTTTATTAAGAAAACTGTTGACACAGGCGCCTGCCAGACAGCTGGACATACCCTTAGCGGAGCAACGAAGTTGCGTGAGCGGGTGTGTCCCCGAAAAAGGGAGTTAAAATCCCAAGAACCACCCAAGTACTGCTGATTATGAAAATTTTTTAGTATTGATTGCTATTCGGGATTTAGATTTTTCTGGATTTTGATTTTTCTGGATTTTGATTTTTCGGGATTTTGGTTTTCGGGATTTTGAACTAGACCCCCTGGAAACCGGTTTCAGCCAGCCTTATGACGGTGGCGTTTTGCTCCAAAATTCACAAAGTCACCATTATACAATTCTATACGTTCCAACAAATGATGCATCAGAGTGGAGGAAAAGACCTCTTTCTTTGCCTTAATTCAGTGTTTCATGGGGCGACACTATTATTTTCATGGGGGATTTTAATGCCAAAATTGGTTCGGACAACTAATGTTTCGAACGCGTAGATGGGTAGGATCTAGGATGGCTTAGGTCAACGTAACAAAATGGTGATATGCTTGTCCACATTTGTAATGCTCGTCAACTTGATTGATGATTCTTTATCCCCACTCAAGACCTGTTTCTCGAGGTGGATCTTTTTTTCAAAAATGCTCTCACCATGCCAATATTGCTTGTTTAATTTGGAGGTCATTTGGTCTTTAAGAAGATCGTGAAGATAAATTTGTTGGTATCTTCATTTGTTTTACGGAATCGTGTGAAAACAAAAGGCTCTTGTTTCTGAATCCTGTATTTAATTTTGATGCGCTGTCCATACCAAAGAGTCTTTTTTTTCCTGAAACCACACCACAACAACATCTTATTACAAAATGAAAGCTTGTTTTGGACCGAATAATTTAAATAGACTCTATGGAAATATTGAAGTCTTTGAAGTCCGCAAAATGGTGGACTAGGAGTTTCCTTGCAAATAAATTTAAAGCAGTATAGGTATGAGAAATTATATTGAATTATCGAAAGTTTTTATCTTAGCAATCATTAATCGTCTTATAACGATATAGACAGGAGAAAAAAAATTATTTTCCAACTGGACAATCGAGCGGAATAGTGATAGTCATAGTCATGGTAGTGGTTGGTATACTGAATGCTGATGATGTAATTCTAATCCTACCTTCTTGTGCCTTCTTAAATATAATTCAATCTCAAAGGTGAAACCAATTTCAATTTTGTGCAAAAACTACCAATCCATTAAGACATAATTCTCCTAGGCGATTTAAAAACGAAAAAAAAACATAACATTCCCATCACTATTTGAATTTTGATGAGGATATGTCAGAGGCAAACACTTGATCTATTCATAGTGTGGTTATGGCATCTTGGGAGCCAACGCCAACCGTACTCCAAACCGAAAAGAACCTAATCACTATTATTAGACATAACTTGTTTCGTGGATCATCAATTTGACTCGCCATCTCTAGCTGGCCCAGACAGATACGACAGCTAGACAAGACTATAATGGCTTGAGAGAGGTTACAGAGGGAAGCCGCCGCGCGGCTGTGCTGCTCTGTGGAGTTGTCTGAACACCGATTAGCAAGCCGTCTTCATCGATCTTAATTTTGAAATATTTGCTCGTGCTATTCACTGGCTATAGCCAGTATAGTACACCTCCCCACTAGTTCCCACTAGCTACTCCCAACTCCCAACTCCCAAGGGGTGGTTGACTATCGAATTGTGAATTATGAATTATTGCAAACCTTTTGCATCCAATCAGGAGGACTTGGTCAGAATAGATAGTAAATTTTGTAAAATCTCAGATGAAACACTAAAGTGTCGAAATACTATAAATTCTGCCAAACTGAGGCAACTAATTTAGTTCTAAGGCACGGACACACCCAAATCCAAGATAAGGAGCGATTGCATCTGCAACAAAGTGTCTTTGAATGGGATTTCGCAATCCCAAGTCCAGCTGTTGATGGTGCCTTTTGATGAAATCTTCGGAATCCACAGTCTCTCTCCATGGGGGGCCTTTAGTCTTTATCTTCATCAAACAGGCCAGGAGTTCCTAGCCAAAACGACTCTACAACTATCGAAAAGGAAAACCAAGAGACATTTGCCACATTTGGCATGATTATTCAACGCTTGACTCTCGGGTGTACAATTTGCCGCCATCACTTGGAAGGTGTTTTGTTGTGATTGTAACAGATGATAAGTTTCCCACAAAATGTCTGTCTGCATGGAAGAAATGCGTGCGTCTACACCTCGACATCGACGAAGAAGTGTTATGCAAGATGGCCGACCTTCACTTGGTAAATGTGTTTTTTTGGTTTAAATTTAAATGAACGTGCTCTTTAGAGTTTGGATTGTTAACATTGTACAAGACGTTTAGCCATCGTTTTGGATACAATCGTGTCGTTTAACAAATTTACACGTTTTTTTTTTTTTTTGTACTTTATAGCACGGTTGTAACGCCATGTTGCGTTAGATTTTTGGATTATAAAATGTATAAATACTTCATGCTGCGTGATTCCAAGTGTGGTGCTTGGTTAATTAGGAGAAGATAATATAGTAATTGATTTATGGAAATCATTTGGGCGTTTTATTCGTCTGGGAAGTGATGGAATTGGTAGAGCGAGGCGATAGATAGCCTTGATGGTCGTGATGTTCACACTGATGCATGACTCTATATGGTTACCGGAATAAATTGTTTTTTAGGTTTAATCGAGGCTTTTGCAGATGCCAAGGAGAAAATAAATCAGGCAAATTAAGAAATTACATTGCCAAACGCAAAAAACGCCATAAAATAGACAGTTTATCTTTTTTGTTTTGCTTTTGTTCGTAGAGTGCCCATCATCTTTATTAGGAAACAATTTTATTTAAATTTATGTATAATTAATAATTGTTTAAACACCGTCCAACTTCAACTTAACATCTGAGACCTGGTCATAAAATCAGAAACATAATTTCACGGAAAAGAGGCTTGTCAGTACAAAATGTACTCAACTTTGAGAAGAAAGCCTTATGCTAAATTTTGCAAATGCTTTTGAACATAATATCTCTTTTTTTTAAAGAAAATATATGTATACTGCTTGCTCATATGAACCATTATATCAACTATCACTATATGAACAAAGAAGTTTCCGATTTTCAAAACTTTCCTTGGAAAAAGGGGGCGTTATTCTACCTATATTTAACCATTTTATTGGTTTGTATTTTCCTTGACAGATTTTTCCACTGAAATCATCATTTGAAATTACTCTTCTAAAACACTCAATGAAAACACGAAAGCAAACAAATATATAAAACCTCAGGAATTTATAATAAAAACACCTCAAATTTAATAAAAAAAAATTCCTTTCTGTTCCTTTTTTTAAAATTCAAACTTCAAAAACTAAAAATTTTTCAATATTTCTTTAAAATACATTATTTAGCTTGCCTCTAAAAAGTGAAACATCAAAATGGTTGTGAAAAATAAGGTATAGGTAACAGAAATCTCAACTTTAAATTCGTTGTAAGAACTCACTTCAAGACCACACCAAATCAATTCAAGAAGGAAAAAAAATTAATACGCAAGATGTGAAAACATCCAGTTTCTTCTTCGATACTCGTAAGAATCCATAAAGCCAATTTCTAGAACTATAATGTCTTGAGTCATGGTCTTTCATTTCCACGAGAACTCTTTTCAACAATCAAGAGCTAAACTTCATCAATTTCCTTGTTTTTGAGCATGAATGCAAGAGATGACGTCTATAAATAAAATATTATTCGCATGACAGGTTTTATCAAAGTTCCAAACCCTTCCTAGATTTTAGCAAATGCTCAAAATAATTGGTTTGAGCCTCGACTAACGTTTCCGACGAAAGAAACTATGATTTGCTCAAGTCCCCCTTGGGGATAAGTTAGACGGTTGGCTATCTCATAGTGTTAGTTTGGCAACGTTCGTAAATGTTGTGTTTGGTTTAAATAGTGAATTGTCAAAATTTGTAGCGTTTGGACGTCCGCATGTGTTTATTTAATGAATTTAAAAATGTTTGGAATTAAAAAGTGATAAATTGTCAAAATTAATGAGGTAAATAGCCGTGATCCCCTTTTCCTCTACAACTAAAACAGATACGGTATTTGAAACACACATGGGAATTTTGGAAATTTTTTTTTTTTTTAGTTTTTAGCCAAATACATAGGTGAACGAATTCAAGTCATTTTTTGAGAATTTTTAGATGGTTGATGGTTGATGGTGTAGGTGGTTGATGGTAGATGGTAGATAGTAGATGGTAGATGGTAGATGGTAGATGGTAGATGGTAGATGGTAGATGGTTGATGGTTGATGGTTGATGGTTGATGGTTGATGGTTGATGGTTGATGGTTGATGGTTGATGGTTGATGGTAGATGTTAGATATGGTAGATGGTAGATGGTAAAAATGGTAGATGGTAGAGATGGTAGATGGTGTAGATGGTAAATGGTTGATGATGTCGATGATGTTGATGATTTTGTTGATGTTGTTGATGATGTTGAAGATGTTGATGATGTTGATGATGTTGATGATGTTGATGATGTTGATGATGTTGATGATGTTGATGATGTTGATGATGTTGATGATGTTGATGATGTTGATGATGTTGATGATGTTGATGATGTTGATGATGTTGATGATGTTGATGATGTTGATGATGTTGATGATGTTGATGATGTTGATGATGTTGATGATGTTGATGATGTTGATGATGTTGATGATGTTGATGATGTTGATGATGTTGATGATGTTGATGATGTTGATGATGTTGATGATGTGATGATGTTGATGATGTTGATGATGTTGATGATGTTGATGATGTTGATGATGTTGATGATGTTGATGATGTTGATGATGTTGATGATGTTGATGATGTTGATGATGTTGATGATGTTGATGGTGTTAATGGACAAAATTGAAGCCCCGTTTTTTCTCGTTGTCAAACGATTTTCTCGAATTTGATTCTTTTTAAAAGTGACAATTTAACAAAGATTTTTCAAGCATCTGAACAGTTTGAGGGAAGACAAGAACGTTCGTATGACCAATTTCGTAGATAAAATATCTCAGTTATGATGTATTTTTCATTGCCCTCTGTTTTTTCTCTTCCTTAGTCTTTCTTAAATGCAACATTATTTAGTCTTAAATTTGTTTTCTTGGGGTTTAAGAATAATTCAAAGATTGAAAATCTCTTACAGATGAAATAAAATATTAAGTTTTTTTTCTATTTTTAATGAGTAAAATAAAAGCTGAAAGCTGAAACTATTTGGCATATTAAAAATATTTTATGAAGTATTACATCAAAATTCAAACATAAAAACAAAAGTGAAACAAGTTGAGAAAAAAATTGTATGAAAATTAATCAGATGAAGATGACAGTTAAAACTTATACGGTAGTGGCTGCAAGACCATATAAAATTATCAACAATTATTTAAAAAACCCAAGTCACAAATATGTCAAGAGCCCACCTTTTTCAAGACACCACACGAAACAAGAAACACACAATAGGGTTTTTAATCTGGAAAGTAATTTGGTGGAATAAAAGACTTACCAACAGATCGTTTATAAATGTTAAAAACAGAATCGGAGACAGAAGAGAAAACTAAGCTATCTAGATTAAAGTGGAGCGCCAAAAACATTACCAGTTAGCAATAATAATAGCAAACGTAAATAAGAAAGGGCCTAGGCAACTTCCCTGAGGTACACCAGAGTGGTAATTTAAAGGGATTGCAAAGGTTATTTTATGATTTATCTTTAGGATTTGATGCACATGATATAAAACGTGGAGACTCAAATGCTCCAAGTTGGAAATTATTGCAGTATTGACCGGAATCAATGCTTTTCGAAGGTAGGAGTGATAAAAGACATTTCTAAATGCACCAACATTTTCTAAATCTTAAAGTTTGTGCCAACACAAATATTGTAGAGGCTTCGCCAATACTAAACCCCGTTCTTATAATAGCCATCCGATTTTTGTAATACTTTTCAGTTTAAAGTATTTAATTTGGAAATAAGCCAATGTATAGTTGATTGATTACCTATCAAGCATTCAATAAAGAAAATTAAATAATTTCTGAGAACGACATGCTGAAGACAAGTTGAATATAAGATTGGAAGCACGTTCGCCACATATTTCGTGCATGTGACCTAAAGCCAAGGAATTCTAATGCCTTTTATGGCAATGGCAAATTATAATTTCACTCCAGACAACTAATTGAATGGTTTTGCAATTTTATTATACTATTCAAAGGAAAAATATAAACTATTCTTTCCTCATAAGTCACAAAACAATTATATGAAATTCCTTCAAGATATGTATATGTATGTCTATACATTCTACATATGTATATAATGCGACTATAGTTTGAAAAGATTGAATGAATTTAAAATTCAAATCAAACTCCCACTGGCCGCACATGTAACTTTTTTAATAGCCTCATCAAACTTATTGCAATCAAAACAATTATTCACTAGATTACTCCATTTTTTTTTGTATTTAATAAGAAATCACCTGATGGCTATGCTATATGCAAGAAGTTACCAGAAGAAATAATTGCACAAATAATTATTAGAATTTATTAAATAAATTATTCAACTATCGATCAGTCTTCTTTGAAGACTAGACATTAGACAGAAGGAACAAGGAGTAGGTATTTGAAGGCAATACTTGATCTCGTACTAGTACTAGTATATAGTAATGTGATAGATAGATTCCATGTTTTCCGGCAAAAATAAAATAATTATATTCGTACCCATTTTATGTTTTATAAAAAATGAGAGAAATATTCAGATTAGTTCAATAAAATAATGAAGAATATAACTTGTCTTGAGGAACTATTAGTTAGTGAGTGTTGGACGACGTGTTAGATGTGGATGATATAAATAATGACAGAGTTTGCGGGTAAGTCTGGTAGCCCACGATGCCAACCTTCCCTACCATTAAAGTAATTACAGGCTGACGTGTACTTACTTGATAAAAAAAAACACTGATGTGTGGGCATTTAATCATGTGTCTTCTGTGTTGTATCTATACTTGGTCACCAGTGAGCGCCAAGAAACAAAGACAAATATCTGCAAACTTCAATGGCAGATCATTTAGAATGTTTTACAACATTTTTAACACGGCGGCGCTGCAATTTAAAATATCGTTTTGTAATTTAAGTTCATGTTTTTATACCTAATTGTTTTAAATTAGAGGATATTTTTCGCCTTCGCACATAGTTGACAAAATTTTCTTATGATAATTGCTTTTCATAAAAAAAATAAATTACGTATTCAATTTGAAACTGTTTAACAAAAAGTTAACCACTCCCCTGAGTGGGTGGAAATCTGGTATTTTGTTGTCTTGTTGCCTTTAAGGATCCAGTTTAAAAAAAAATTTCATAATATTTGAAATTTTCGCTAGTGGTAGCCTAGACAGAGAGTCTTGCACAATGAAACATTTTGCTTAATCTAACAATTTACATTCATTCCAACCATCCAACCCTCCAGTAGCCGCCTCGATTCCTAGCCTACCTTCTCCGATTTTGCGTTCCAAGCAGATCACAATATTGTTTTATGCTCTACACAAACAGGAAAGTATATCTTTTGTAGGAACTTTATATCCGAGTACGCCAGCAAGGAAGCATCCGACTAGACTAGGGCCCATTTAGCTGTGGACCGGGATGATGAGTCTTCTGTACAGCCTTCCCCATTCATGGTCCCGAGGCAGCGTTTACATTGTAATAATTATGTGTATCTTTATTCTTCAGTCAATACTCAATAGTAACAATTAATAACTTTCCTAAAAAAAAGCCGCTGTCCAAAGCAAAAGGCTGCACCTTTTAGTTGGCTTAGAACTGACTTAAACTCATTTCTATTAAAGCTATTTAAAGTTATAATTTGTTGATCAAGCGGATTCCTTAGGATGAACCTTTCCTATGATTTGATGTAGGGATTTCGGATTTCAGCGTAGTTACAAGAAGGTCTGTATTAATTAAAGGTATATCGCTGTAATATTAAAAATGGCGAGCAAACTTAAAATCAGCGATTAGAAAAATTATTCTAAGTTTAGTCAATGACAGCACAACGCTTAAATCTTGCACACGCAAGCTATAAGTATATATTTAGTGGGTGAAAAAAAAATGGATTATGGGTGTGGCTGACGCCCACTTTCCATTAGAAACTATAAAAATCTTATTTTTGCAAATAAACGGTACTTTTAATAAATCCACAATCCCAAGTTTGCGCGTTTCTTAGTCAAAACTAAGAAGCTTGTGTTTGAAAAAAAATTTCTGAATTTCGTAAGCCACGCCCACTTTTCATTAAAGAAGAAAAAACATAGTTTTAAAAATTTAAGGTACCAATATTTAATTTCAACAATTTTTTTCATTTGTTGTATGAAAAATATCTCTTTTAATTTTTGTTTGCGTAAATTTGTTCAATATACGCCCACTTTTAAGGGCGTAATTTTTATAAAATACTTTTATTCAGGTAAGTTCGTTAAAAACTACTAGATTCAGTTGTAGTTTTACACATATGCCTAAACATTGACTAACGACCAAAGCTCCAGTTAGTGCTCCAAATTTTTTTTTAGGACACACCCACTATTAAGGGGCGTTTCCGTTGTAAGTCTTTATATGTATTAATGTTTAAATGTTTTCTTAAAATCATTTCGGTCTTATGTTAATTCAGAGAAGGTGATCTTCTTTTTTGTGTTTCTGTGGGTTAGGGGGGGAGGGGGGGTACTGGGATTTCAGTCTTCATATTTTGCTGGCTCATGTGCTCAGCTCTTGGTCAGGGCATCTCCCGAATTTGAAACGTTCTGCTTGTCGCTGGCTTCATCTGCTTTGTTTTTTTTTAAAGGCTGGCGAAGGCTGCTTTGATCTGATTTCGGCCGTGTTCTTGGTTTTTATTCAGTTTGATTGTTTATTTGGTAAAGGCTGTAGCGATCTCTCCCGATAGAAATTGTAGCGTAATTTCAAGTTGCTGTTCACCGTAGAGTTTTCTTGGACATTTGCACTCAAGGCTTATCCCAACTTGGTGGTAATCCATTTTTATATCGACTCCTCGGAAAGTAAGGATATACTGAATCCTAGAGGAGTGTCCTCCTTTGACCGCAAATTGATCATTAAAATTGCCCTTATGTGCCATTCTGGACTTTAAGACGTGACTTTCCGACCGCAAAGTTAATGAGTTTGAGCTGGTAACCGTAAGTTGTGTGGTGTAGGCTGAGTTTGCCGATCGATCTCCTAAGACAATCTTAATGTCATGTTTGGGGCGTTGCTCGTACAACTTGGGTGAAGAACTCGCAAAAATTTTGCTTGGTAGCGTCGTCGTACTTCACGTACTCCACAAAGCAGTCTTTGCCAACCTTGAAAAAATTGTCAATTGGTGTCTGCAGTATATGATTTAGTTCTTAACGACACGGCAGATATACTTAAAATTCTTTAACACTCTTAATTCCCAACTTCAGGGCAAAATTTATGACAGCATTAAAAAACATCCTAGTCGAAGCCATATTAACGACACGGTATCACCATACCAAACTAATTAAGCCATATGAAAAATTAATCAAAGTCCACCTCCCATTTACGATATCATTTTTTCTTTTTCTGTATCAAGTATTAGCATAATCTTGACTCCAATTAATTGACCGTTATATTTTAGATTGATTGAAAGCGGAATCCAAGCTTTAATTAAACCATCAAGAGACCTCTGTTCGTCATAAATATATGATATATTCCACATACCGCTAGTTTCGAACCCCAATTACACTCAATAACTGATGCTTACGACTATATTTTGATGAAGTCCAATTATCGAATTCATTGATTTCAACGCACGTTCGCTAAACAAACATGTTAATTTTGAACTGCGATTAAATTGACGCCGCCGCCGCCCGCCCGACACGCCCCCATAATTGTTTCGATTTGTTTTTTTTTTTTTTTTTTTTTTTAACGATACCAGAGACTCCTTTATTAAAATTTTGATCGCTCAATTTTAATTCGCACTTACTTGTACAGTGTTACTGCGAGTATACGTTCAATGAATTCAATTCACTTCAATATTCATGCAATTCATGCTGTAATCTGACCCCCAATTTCGTTCGGATTAACAGATTACCACATAACAATGGTGCACTCTGTTATATGTACTTTAGACTGGAAAATAATTTACGTAATGAACTTAAGTGAAAAAAAGAGTGCACTAACGTTCGAGGTTCTGCAAATAATTCAAAGCTTTTGAGGGAAAACTTCACAACCTGCAGGCGATGTTTCATGATTTGAATCTTAAATCCACAACGAATCTATTTCATTTGCTCAACTCTTGGTTGCAATCAAAATTGATCCATAAATTTATCTGCAGGACGTGATGTGCTTGTAAAATTAATACTTCATTCGTGACTACTCACTTCACATGGTCTTCAAAGTCTTTTTTTTTTTGTCTTATCCATCCGATGTATTTTTTTTTTCTTCTTCATTTTTTTTAAGTGAGCAACGAAGCCTATCTTTAAGATATTAAATTCACTTTGAAAGCTCATCTGTGAAGCCAACGGCATTTGGAATCAAGAATCCGCAAAATTATATTGTTCATTGTTGTATCTGGATAATTGCTGATCTTGGTCCTGACCTTCAAAATGGCATAATATGCAAATAAATTTTATTTCGATATCGTGATGCATGAAGAAGTTGTTGCCTTCCGGTGCGATGCGATGGTATAAGCTTATAGGCATGATGATGAGATTTCAAGAGGATGATGATGATGATGGTGTGTGCTTAGAATGTTTTCAAGGTGACTTTTAAAAACCAAATTCAAGGTAAATTAAATGTTCGCCTCGGATGATGGTGGGTAAGTCTTTCAGGGCATAAAGACGTTAGGTGTCATGTACACGAGTAAGATTGTATCTTTTGCACGAGCATAGTAAAGTTTACGGGTATTCAATTGAAAACAAAATCAAGTTCATTAAACTATTTATTTAGTCCGATTTGAATAGGGTTTGGACGCCAGGAGGATATCTCTCAACTTTGGTCACCTTTTTCCCTAGGAAACTTACTTTCCTCAGATAGTTGGCATCTTTATTCTTTTTCACATGAATATTCAATTCTTAAAGTCTTAACAAATTGCTTAGAATAATTTGACTGAATTTCAAATTAGGGAAGAATATTGGACCCAGACTGGGTTTCGTTCAGTTTCATGTCAGTCAATTATCAATTGTCCTTGCAATTATTAAGATGGCCTTTTTTTGGCAGCTTTGCAAAAAGTCCGTACCCCTTATCTCTTAAAATATGCCCTCCTTCAAAGGAGTCCGCTTAACGAAGATCCGTTTTATTCTATTCCATCGACTTTAGTTAGTTCAAAACATCTGACTGTGAATCACGAAGTTAGACTGAAAATTCTGTCCATTTGTAAGTTTGCATGTAAATATAAACACCAACAGGACTTTCTTTCAAAATTATGGTACACAAAGTTTTTGAACATCGTACAGAGAGGGAAATTGAAAGTCATGAGACCGTAGAGTAGAAACTCAATTTTCTCAAAAGTGGCTCTAACAATTTGAATACAAAAAATTTTAAGTATTTTTTTGGTATTTTTTAAATGTGATTCTAAGGTATATATTTTAAATACAATAAAAATATATGTATAAAAATCTATGCCTGCTTCACAAAGACGCTTTGAGCTTAACTTTGACAGAACGCAAAAGTTCAGACATGGGAATTCATGTATAGTGCTCACAATGAGGCGTTGAGCTTTAACGTTACGTTTTAACATCAAAAAGTAAGTACACAAACCACGTAGCATGAAGCGAAGGTGAAGCAAAAGTCGAAATATTTGAACATTTTCGCGGGTTTCAAAAATGGGTTGATATCCCACGTCCTCTATGTGTGTGCATTGATTTCAAAGTTTTAAGCATTTAATCAGAGGATTTGAAATAATAATTTATAATTATACAGGGTGTCCACTAATTCGTAGGCAATATTTTAGATAACGATTCTTGGGTACATTTTAAGCAAAAAATCGTTCAACAGTAAAGCCCTGTCTCCAATTTTGATATCATTTTTTGGGGATTTAAGAAAAGAGTACACTTTGGTATACCTTGGTTCACTTTATCGATAATAGTGATGTTAGTACTATGTACTAACGATAGAAACTTCGGTTAGGTCTTTATTTTTGGGAAAAGTAATAGCCTCTGTAAATGCGTTTAAATTAATTTGATATCTTGTCTCAGTTTTAAGATATTCCGTTTCTAGCCTGTTTTTTTTTTTCTGCCCATGCTAATTTCTTGACTTCGGGTCGAATTTCACAAGAAAATACGTAATAATAGAGTTTTAATATTTTTTTTAACGGGTGGCAATGGTACAGTGGATGAAGAAAAGCTTGTTCGACGTAACGTACGTGAAGCTGAGGTGAAGGCGTCGTTGTGATTCAGCCATTAATTTTTTTTAAGAGTTCAAGAATTTTCTTTGAAAAACTAAGTATGCAATAATATTATATTGCTTAATATCTTCTAGGAAAAAAAATATTGAAAATCGTTCGACCAGTTTTTTTTTGAAAAAGGTTATTTTTGAAAAACTTTTCGAAAAAATATTTTGAAATTTGTTCGAATATGTAAAATAAAAAATATGGGAAAATAAATCTAAAAACATCAATATACCCGTTTCCGACATATTTTAAAAAAATAAACATTTTTGAAATACCATATCAATATAATTATAAATGACTTCCTGTGTCCAAAACTATAATTAAATTGGATATATAGTTTACGAGAAAACTTGATTTGAAAATATTTGTTCTATGAGGAGTACCGTTATAAGCCAAATTTTGAAAAATCTATACTCTTATAGAAATAAGGCCAAAAATAGGAGAGTTACGAGTTTTGACCAATTAATATAAAGACTGTTTTCGTTACGAAATAATTCGCGGTCAACGGAAAACAGCTGTCCTTTTTTAATGTAAAACTAGCGTGATTTTTAAATAAATTAATAAAATAATCAATTTAAGAAACGGGTGAGGTGTAAACCGATTATTATGGTGATTTTTAAATTTAAAAATCGAGCGTTTATTAAATTGAATATTGTGGGGACTATTATAATGTAATCAGTTCAAAATTCGAGCGATTTTTTTAACTGATTACGTTAATAATCCATTTTGCAAAATTTTTCAGGAGAAGGTTTTTTGTGTGTGTATCAAAAAATTAAAAAAATATCTATAAATGTAAAAACGCCTTTTCCCTTTAAGGTAACTTTGCCAAAGTAAACCGGAAAAAATAGCAATAATGAAGTATCGAACTTACAAAATATTGAGTCCCAAAAATCAACAATTTTTTTCAAAATAAAAAAAGAACCCATAGATTTCAAAGTTTTTTATAAGGAACCAGTTGAGTTTTACGAAATTGTTTTGGCTCAGTCGATATCCCTTGAAATAATGAAATTTTCGATACCCATATCTCATTTTTCGATTTTTGACGCTTGTTGAGTTTTGTGAAAACGGTCCTCAATTAGTTTAAGAATTGTGAGATTTTTTAAACTGATCACATTAATACGCCACAATTTTTAAAATATTTTTTTTTTAATTTTGAATATGCTCATAAAAGTTTCGAGTTTTGAGAAATTAAGGAAACACCTGAATGAACAATAATATTTTGTATCAGTTTTTGTCCTGATTTATACTATTTCACTTTAAAAATTGAAATAACGCCAATTTTGAAATTTGGCCTTATTAGTCCATGATTTGCCTTGCCTCGCAAAATAAAAGCATGAAATGATTTTGAAAATGCAATTCTCATTCATTGAAGTTTATCGGAGAACTCAAAAAGTTTGGTCACTACTTATGAATCCGTCAAAGTATGCTTCAACAATAACAATCATCAATCACATGACGGTTATGATGTATCTTTTAGAATTTTGACTTGAGAAACCATCACATGCTTGCTATAACGAAACTCCTACTTAAGTGAAAAATATTCACCTTTTGATTTAAATTCTATTGAATCAGAAGCTTGCAAGACATAATGTATGTTCATTGATTATCTTAGCAGCCATTCTCCTGAAGAATGTTGCACCATTAATATGTAACCTTGTTCAAGTTGTTTTATTAAACACCATCTTGACTTAAATATATGACCTCTAAATTGTTCTTCTTGTATTTTACAAGAATTTATATCAAAAAAAATCCCCAAAAATGTATTCTTCATACTCATGCAAAATCAATAAACAGAGAAATAAAAAAATATAATTAAATTTCAACGTTTGATAATTCATTTAACAGATAATCAATCCAACAACCATTAAACGCCATTCTCTGAACTTTATTGTTATTTTTTATTATATTATTGTGGTCTATAAAAACTTAACAATCTCCAATGCATTAATGGATTTCAATAAAATAAAGGCAAAAAAAAAAACGATTCAAGTTCAAGTTTGCTGAAACTCCATTTGTTGATATTTTGTTCAGCACTTCATTATATGCTCGTAATAGTTTCAATAATTCCGTTGAGCTTTATTTATAATAAATTTCGTTATACACTTGTTAAACAAATCACTATAATTAATCATAATATAGATAAGAGATCATTTGTTATTGATAATAATTTATTGTTTGCGGAATAACTTTTCACTATCATTTTTGTGTCATGTTGTTGTTGAACGAAAAAATAAAATAAAAATGAACCTCAAATACAAAAGATTAATTTTATTATAACGCTTGTCTCACCCACTTCTACTTAATGCGGAATTAATTCGCAGTTGGTTCAAATATTAATCAATTTATAATGGTTTAAAGTTTTTTTTTCGCAGAACAAAAAAAAAATTAAACCGATACAAGAATCCAAGGGCTGTGTGTTGAAGCGGTCACTTCTTTTGGAACCGGTCCCTCGCCTTGTAACTTGTCACTTAAGTGCATGGACATTGTTTGTTCTTTTACTTTTGAAGATAAAATAAATGCAACATTGTTAATACATTTATTTATTGAACGGAAATGGTTTAGGAATTCTATGAAAACAAAAGAGCTGAACAGCGAAGTCGATTTTCGGTTCGATACAAAATAATCATTGTTTATGGGATATTTTTAAGAAGAAACGCGGATATTCCTTGATTGAAATTAATGTTTTCTTGGACACCATAACTGTTAAGGCCTTATTTAGAGTTAGGGATTTTAAAAAAATGGTTAAAGTTCCCACAGCATTTTATATCTACAGTTTTGTTTACTCTTTTTCAAAGTTAATAGCCCTAAATTTATTTCTTTTTTGCAGTTCAATCCAGAAATTCTATTACTCGTCACATGCGTTACACTCTCAACGGCCATACGAGTTGACTTTGGCACAAAAGGTGGTCCCATAGTTCCTGCTGTCCCAACCACACGAAGGCCTGCTCAGCAGCCGTATCGGAATCCAGCACCAGTATGGGAGGATCAATCTAAGGACATACCAAATCCTAATAAATATCAGTAAGTTTTGAAGTCCCAACAGACATTTAACAAACTAACCAATTATGGTTTAATTTTAGGTATGTCCTTCCACCACCATCACGACCAAAGCCTGCAACAAATAACTATAAACAATCATCTCGACCAATCCCGGGCCATCAGAAACCAAGAGAATTTGTTTTCGGAAAAGTCATTTCCCCAGACTTTGTCAACTCATTTTTCCCCCAAACACAAACAGTTTCCGGCTTCTCACCGCAATTCGTTCCAAACTATGGTTTCAAATACCATGCCATTGTGCCGTCAAGCCAAAAAACCCTCTACTACACCAAGAACTCTGACTTCTTTTACAATGACAAATTCAACAAGTTCAATGGCAAATACAATGCCAAGACAAAGAAATACAAGGCTTACGAAAAAGTCAAATACAATCCCAATATTTATGTAAGTTTTAGGCAATTTTATTGAACTAAAAAAAAATCGTTACATTTTGCACCCATAACATGTGTCCCTCTCATATCATATAAAATATTTTTTCAGTATTCAAATGTCATTGATCAACAACAACCATCACCAGTCCAGTCATTCCAACAACAACAACAATTACCATTACTCCAAGCACCACAACCATTCCGAATGCCTACCGAAGTCATGCACCCCCAAACGATAAACGACGCCACAGCCACCGCCACCGCCACCGCATTCAAAATTAGCACACCAAAAGTCATCAACTACTCCAAAGACGACTTGTATTCGATTTCCAAAAATTACAAAGCGCATCATCATCATCAAGCACAAAACTCATTTTCATCGTACGAATCCAACAAAATAAGGAGATGAATGAACGAAAGGAACACTTGATTTTCGTTTGGGATACAAAAATGTAGCCTTTAATTTTAAAATTTATGAGCACACGCCTGCAGTCCGTGACCTTCATTAAATTTACGATTTTTATGATTTTTTTTTTCTTTTCATCAATTTGAATCCTTGCCTCTCTGAATTTTTGCCATATTTTCGTTGGCAAGTCTTGGTTTTAATTTTTTTTAATTTTTATTTTAAGAAAACTTATTCACGCGATCAAAGTTAAAAACAACATTTTGAACAACGAAAAAAATAATGGAATTTCAAACGAAATTAGTCGCCTTTTTTTTTATTTTTATTTTTATTTTATGTAAATAATTTAAGTATTTGTATGATATACATTAATGTAAATAAAATAAATTAAATTAAATTTTGGAGTGTTGTTAGTTTTTGGAAAAGATACTTATTTTAATCGATTTTGGGAAAGTAAGTATTGAAATGGGACATGGTTTGAAGAAAATGTAAAATTTGATAATTACCCGTGACAAGTGTTAGTGTGTTGGACAACCACGACGAAGATTCAAAGTCCGATCACTGACTCTAGCTCAGTTTGTTCAGGAGTGCGGGAGAATGACTTAATCTCCAAGGGTAAATCTTGTCATGAAAAAAGTGCATTTCTGCTAGCCGTTTGGAGAAAATCGTAGGTCCCTTACATTCCTGCAGAATATCAACGCACACACCGAAACGGTAGAGAGCATAAATCACAAGGCTCAACTGAGTTGGGAGCTATAGCAACAGAATTTTGTATACCCTATTCCATAGAATGGGTATATTGTATTTGGTGTGGAGTTTGTAACATAGAGAAATAATACCGTTAGGTATAGAAAAGTATATATATTCTGCCTGAGAATCAAAAGCCTAGTCGATATAGCCATGTCCGTCCGTCCATCCGTATGTATACTCTCACGAGGTCGCAATTTTTAGCTAGAAAGCTGAAATTTGATATATATAATTTTTGGTAGGGCTAAGTTCTTGAACCAGTAAAATCCGCCCACAAACAAGCCCACAATCGCCATTTTTGTTGAACAACCTCAATTTGGTAAAATTAAATTATGTTTTTTGTACAGTTACGATAAAAGCATAACGCTAAAATTTTGTACGCGCAAGCTCAGGTAAACCTTCTTCCAATTAAATAAAAAAAAATCAGTTTGGGCGTGGCTGACGCCCATTTTTCCTACAAACCCATCAATATTGTTTTTATAAAATAACAATTGCTATATTAAAGTAAAAACATTAAATTTTGTGGGTATTACTTGCACATAAACATCTTGTGTATGAAATCAAAAAAATTGATTTTGGGAGTGGCTGACGCCCACTTTTCACTAAAAACAAAAAAAATGTTTTTTTTGCAAATAAACGGTATTTATAATGAATCCGCAAGCATCTTGCGTCTCTTAGTAGAAACTAAAAACTTTGTTTATGAAAAGGAATTTTTGAATTTTGGGCGTGGCTTACGCCCACTTTTCATGAAAGAACGAAAAACGTAGTTTTAAAAATTTAAGGTACTACCAATATTCAATTTTAACCTTTCTCCGTTCGTTATATGAAAAATGTATCTACATTTTCTTGTGTACTTTTGAGGGCGTGGTTTTTATAAAATATATATGTTCAGGTAAGATCATTTAAAAACTACTCGATTCAGCTGTAGTTAGACACATATGCCTAAAAACTGACTGATGATCAAAGCACAGTTAGTTCTTTCATTTTTTGGGACACACCCACTTTTAAGAGGCGTTACCGTAAAATGTCTTAATATGCATTAATTTTTGATGTTTTTTAATTATATTTTGAGTATGAAGATGAACACTTAGATTTGTATTTCATGGTTACGTAGCAGAGTGTAGTTCAAGAATTGTTAAAAACACCCATAATCGCTATTTCCAATCAAAATCTAATTTCTAAAAATTTTAGTTTTGTCTTGTTTTGTTCAAATCGATCTGCAAGCTTAAAATTGAATGATGAGCTCATATAGTGATTACCCTGGCAATAAAAAGTCTCAGCTATAGGAGTGGCACACGCCTTTTTTTATTGTGCCAGCAGTTATTGTACTTCGCCAAACAAAATTTATTTTATTGAATTTTTTCCTGCCTGCTAAAGAAGAATTTTGTTTCTGAAACTGGAACAGCGGCTGGTTGCGGGAGGCGAACGCATATTCATATACATACATATACAAAAATATGGGGAATAGGGTATCCAACAGTTCGTTGCAAACGTACTGTAGCTCTCTTTTATGTTAAATTTATGTCACGATTATACGAACTATAAGGCAAGTTATGCATTCAAAAAAAAATTTTTTTTGGACAATCAAACATAACATTACGATAAGAAGCCTAAAAAAAGAGTCCGACAATTCTGTCTGTCTGTTTTGCTGTCTGTATCAGATCCTACAGACTAAACGGCTGCACAGATTTGCTTCAAACTTGGTACATAGTATTATTCTGACGTCCTACAGAGGGGTTTTTGGAAGAAGCATTCTAGCTCTAAAACTAACGGTACCTGCCATACGATTTTTCTCAAAAACGGCTCCTATAATTTTGATAAAACTTTCTGAATAGTGTTTTCTTTATGTTTTGGTAGAAATATATTTTTCAGGAAAAGTCTTATAACGGTACTTCCCAAAGAACCGGTTTTTTTAAATCAGATTTCCTCGTAATCCACTTGACGGATTCCGATGAAATTTTCAATGTAGAAGCCCTTTTATAGACGAAATAAAATAAATTCTTAAATTTTTCAAAAAAAAAAAGTTTTTTTTTGAGTTTTTTTAAAAAAATTTTAAATTTTTTTTTATTTTTTTCCAAAAACGGTTTAATCTTTTTTTTTAATTTTATTTTTCTGATAAAAGCTACAAAGCTCTAGAAGTTAGCATACTCAAAAAATATTTGGAGTATATTTTCGAAAAGTTTTTCATAGAAAACCGTTTTTTGAAAAAACTGGTCCGACGATTTTGAAAAAAATGTTCCTTTAATTCAAAAAACTAAAAGAAATCCAGTGGATTACTTCATTTTTTCCAGAAAACGTTTTAAATAGTGATTTTTAAGTGAACAGTAAAATTTTATATCATTTTTTCTCTGCTTTTTTTTCTTCAAAATCTCGAACCCCACGCCCCCTCTGTCAAACATTAGAGCAAGTGCGTCCGACCCAGTCGTGCCCTTTATTATAATTTGTGTGCATTAAAAGGGTGCCCATTGGTTTTAAAGACAGAGCCGGATAAAGCATTCCATATTCTCGTGGTGTGGCTGAAGAAAGAATCCCTGTATTTGACAGTAGGTCTGAAGTTATGCTCGAGGGTAAACTCATGAGCATTCCTTGCAGTGCGGGTATTACGGTTGAATCGTTTAAGGGCAGGAATGCATCTGGCTATTTCATTGAAGCACTGTTTGTGAAATTAGCGATAAAACAAGGTTAGAAAAAAAAAACATTACGGCGATTTTAGAGTGCAACACATGTTTTTGTAATGGTTCTTTCACTTCACCTATCAGTTTTGAGGCTCTTTTTTGGATTCTATCCAGGAGGGGCAAGTGAGTGACAGGAGCACCTCAATAGTAGCTCTCCACTTGACCCAACATAAGGTAGGTTTTTCACTGCTACGATGTCACTCATACCTATTCCTAGCCATTACTAGAAGAAAATAATTTATCGTTGTTAAATCGCTCATTCCTGGAGGCCAACTCAGAGGTCCCAAACGCCAAATTATAAGCTGACAAAATCATCGTTTTTTAAAGAAGTAAGGATCAATGATTCCACCAGCCCATATAGTACAACAAGCTGTTAGTTTGTTTGTATGTAACAGTGTTTTAACAATGGATTGAGGATTGTGTAGTCATTCAAAACAAAAATGTGCTTCATCGCTGAAAATGGACTTAGTGCGCTCTACGTTTCACGAACAGAACCACGTTTTTCGAAACACTCTACACAATTTGCATGTGTTGTTCAGGCGTCAGTCGATTCATGATAAAATGGTAAACGAAACTATAGATACACCAGAAGATGAAAAAATGTCTGTCCATGACAAGACTGCTGCCAACTTAAAGTTCTATACGTCTAAAAAACTACTTGTTTATCTCACTTCTCGGGAAAAAAATAAATTATTCTGATACCTGAACATCTGGTGTGTACGAGTCAGATGTCTTGAATGCTTCTTGGCTGATTTTTGGCCATCTTATACTCAATTTCAATCATTTACATTTCATCCTTTCAAAGCCCATATGCATTTTTTGATTCCTGGCTAATTTCCGGCTGAAGGCCAAACCGCAGTGAAATAATGCCATAAACAAGGTCAAAGAAAACGAAAATAATTAAACTTGAAGTTTATCAAACTTTTGTGCTAAAAAATTAAACCTGAAAAATATAAAACACAACCTAAGAGTCCATCTCAGTTATAAATTAGAGATTTCATTAAAGAAAAAAAAAAGTGTCTTGAAGCTATCGTTGGGGCAAAATACTGAGTTATATTGCAAAAACCAATACACTTTTTTAAACAATAATTATAATAGTTGATTTAATATAGGAAAACAATTATCGGAAAATAATGGCAATGATTACATAATCAGCCAGTAGCGTTTTTTTTTCTTTTGAATTTTTATATAAAGCCAGATGCTTGGACTTTATTAATTTTATTATAGATTTAAGCTGAAGATTGGGCTTAAGCTTTCGTTTGGTCAATTTAATTATTATACCGTGTTGGTGGTTTAAGTGTTGAACTGGGTGCAACTTAATCTTAACCAATGCGACCAAACTTAATCGCTCTTAAGCTAAGCCCCATGGTTTAACCTTACGTAAAACATAAGTGTGTACATGGTCCGCACAGCGTTCTTGCCACTTTAATCCTATAACTTTGATTTGATCATATACTATGTCTTATATTTCATCACCACGCGCGTCTACAATAAATTTAAAAGTGTAGATTATAGATCGACGAGATAATGATTCAAATAAATTGACATAATATTATTTTTAAATATTTACTTAATATGGACTCTTAATCAACTTTAATACAAGAGTGGACTGTTAATAATTATTTTAATACAAGAGAGTTGACTCTTTGTAAATTTGAGTCAACATCAAAACATACATTTTTCTTAATGAACTCATCTAACTTTAATAACAGCAAAGTTCCATGTTATCTTCTCAAAGTATAGGGACTTTATTAAACAAAAGATTGTCATTTAAAGTTTAAAAAAAAAATAAGATTAAGTTGTTTTTAGAGGATGAAGATGTCGTTTCATTAAACATTTCATTATTTTCATTGGATACTGTATAAGCTAATGCCTGTTACTTTTCCTCCAAATCACTTGATTTTTTCTACTTTAGAGGCCGTCTTTTATCTTTTATCTTCTGACATTGAAGTTATGGTGAACTATTTGGTTCTGGGTCACAATACTGAAAACAAAAATCCCCAATCTGTTAGATAACTAAAAAAATTAAAACCACGAAAAATCAAAAAGCCTGAAAAGTCAAAATCCTGCGGTTCTGGCCATCCATGCCCTAATACTTGACATAGACATATGCTATGTTCTTTGGGATCTTAATTTTTCTTGACGTGGAGTGTTCTTAACCTTTCAATAGTGCCTTGCAGCTGATCCTAGATGAAGACAAATCCGACATTACAACAAAGTAAGATACATTATGGATATGTTTAAAAAAAGGCAGATTTTAAAAGAGGCCTTGGGTTCCCATGCAGTGGGTGGATGCATACTTCTTGTATTAAAGTTATAGGCAAAAAAAATGAATCAACAATTTTTAATCATAAAAAACAAAATTAATTTCTTCTTTTCAAAGCCAAACAAGGCCGTTTCAAGAAAAATTATTTAAGAAGACGAGATAACAATTGAATTGATTGAAACAAAACAGCCAGAACAATTTTAAAATTTTCAATAACCTACACCATCAACCATCAACCATCAACCATCAACCATCAACCATCAACCATCAACCATCACTCATCAACCATCAACCATCAACCATCAACCATCAACCATCAACCATCAACCATCAACCATCAACCATCAACCATCAACCATCAACCATCAACCATCAACCATCAACCATCAACCATCAACCATCAACCATCAACCATCAACCATCAACCATCAACCATCAACCATCAACCATCAGCCATCAAACATCTACCATTAACCATCAACCATCAACCATCAACCATCAACCATCAACCATCAACCATCAACCATCAACCATCAACCATCAACCATCAACCATCAACCATCAACCATCAACCATCAACCATCAACCATCAACCATCAACCATCAACCATCAACCATCAACCATCAACCATCAACCATCAACCATCAACCATCAACCATCAACCATCAACCATCAACCATCAACCATCAACCATCAACCATCAACCATCAACCATCAACCATCAACCATCAACCATCAACCATCAACCATCAACCATCAACCATCAACCATCAACCATCAACCATCAACCATCAACCAAAAACCGCTTACAGAAATTAAATGTATTTTGACTAAAAATAAAAAAAAAAAACATTCCCATGTGTGATTCAAATACTGTATCTGTTTTAGTTGTAGAGGAAAAGGGGATCACGGCTATTTACCTCATTAATTTTGACAATTTATCACTTTTTAATTCCAAACATTTTTAAATTCATTTAATAAACACATGCGGACGTCCAAACGCTATAAATTTTGACAATTCACTATTTAAACCAAACACAACATTTACGAACGTTGCCAAACTAACACTATGAGATAGCCAACCGTCTAACTTATCCCCAAGGGGGACTAGAGCAAATCATAGTTTCTTTCGTCGGAAACGTTAGCCGAGGCTCAAACCAATTATTTTGAGCATTTGCTAAAATCTACGAATGGTTTGAGACTTTGATAAAAACTTTCATTTGAATATAATTTATTCTTAGACGTCATCTCTTGCATTAATGCTCCAAAACAAGGGAAAAGATCAACTTTAGCTCTTGATTATTGAAAAATGTTCATGACATTTTAGATCCATGCGTCAGAAGACATAGAACTTGGCTTTATGGATTCTTATCGAAGAAACTGCATGTTTTCAAATCTTTCGTAGTAATTTTTTTGATTTTCTAAAGAGGTTTCTAATTTTCTTCTTGAACTTATTTGTTGCCGTCTTTGAGTTGAGCTCTTACACCGCATATTGCATTGAGCTTTCTGTTTTTCCATGTTTATTAAAGCCGTTTTCATCGAACGCTATTTTCTTGCCTATGAAAATATTCTGAGGAAAAAAAAATTAAATTTTTGAGTTTTTGATGTTTTAAATTTAAAAAAACGAACAGAAAAATATAGACGATCTGAAGGCCAAATTTTTTTTTTTGAAGTTTATATTTTTTATTTTGATTTCTTCAGATTTTATATATACAGTGTATTCTTTTTTTTGTAGCTATCAAGTTAAGTGTTAATTTTTTTTTAATTGGAAGCGCAACAATTTGTTTCTTTTACGACAGTCAATCGAATTGTTTTAGATTAATGATTGACATTAAAACTAAACACATTTGGAACTCCTGTATAACAAAGTTTGCAACCCACAATATTTGCTATAAAAAAGTAAATATCTCAACTTGGTCACCTCCTGCTGGCCTTTAAGGAAAACAAATAATTGAAGTACAAAAATTCTAAAAGTGATGGTCTTTTTGTTTGTAATTAAAATTCAAAGTCCGAGTCGGTTTAAACAAATGCGTACATTCGCTTTCAATATTAACCTCCATGTACGGTTAAGTTAAATTAACCAATTTAATGTCCTTGCAAAAGACCATGACTCCACTTAAAGATAACTTTCGTGTATAAAAATTAAAGTCTGATTTCAATCTAAAATGAAATGTCAACCATTTACAAATAAAGGCAATTCACATTAAAAAAAAAACTGCCGCCTGTCCCCAGAGAATTGATTTCAAAATAAAGTTGAATTCGTATTTTGCTTGCTTTATTGTCTTTTGAACTCTTTTTAATTTGATCAGTGATAAAAAAAAATTAATTATCCAGCATCTGCGTCCATATCTCCATATCCATATGCATACCAGTATGTCATGCCAGTACTATTACGGACAAACATAAAAAACGTTTTAATTCATTATTTTATTGCAATCTAATTAAAATGTTAAAATAAATTATGAAACTAAAAAAATAAAAAAAACTGATTCTAGCCATAATGTACCCAGACTCACACATTACATCACCTCCAACTCTTAATGATCGTGACTTGTGCATCCTCATTCTCGAGACGAAAAAAAAATAGATGTCATCACATACGTCTCTCGTAGACAGACGACGTCTCGAATCATTCTACTTTCACAGAAACATCAACTTAGATTAGCATTAAGCCTTCATCACTCCAAAGTAAAATTTACTGCCTCACAACTATTAGATCTCTATGTGGTTTGTGGATGCAACACAACTTGTTAACCTCCTCCCAACTCGGCTCTAACATCTTCCATGCCAGAAATGGTACTTAACTTTTGGACATCTTTTTGGGTTTCCTTGCTTACGACACATTGTCTGCGAATGTTAGTGCCTCTGTCTCTGTGTGTTTCGTTGTTTACTATGTGATCATGCTGCTGCAACAGATCGGATCTTGAAGAGGTTTAACAGTGATTCTACATTTTGAACATTTTGGAATTGTCAGCAATGACGGCACCGCGCCGGTGGCACTAGCGGTGGTGGCCCAGAAAAACAAATTGAAAGCAATAAATTTCACTGAAGATCTTTCTTGAACCTCACAGATGGAGGAGTGAAGGTATCTGAATGCTTTGCGGTTGGTTTTTTTTTTGTCGTCTGGCATCCATGGTGACGGTTCAATTGTCACTATTTACCTTCTGTCAAGGAGTAGTAATTTATAATCGTTTCGTTTTGAAAGGATGTCGTGTTTTATGATGTTAACATTGAGTATGCGAAATTGCCCAACATTACCATGTAATAGTTGAAAAATGTTTAGTATTTCAAATTCGAGTGCTTATGGCAGCACAGATTTCATTCATACATTGTACATCCCTCGTGTGACTACCTTGGGACCTGTTTATCTGCCAGTTTGTCTTTGCATTAAATTGGTGTTCCATTTCAGCATTTATTCGACTTCCCTCAGTAAAAATTAACTTGTATTGCTTGAGAAATACTCTCGTTCACATAAATATTTTAACTGCATTTTTTTTTCAAATAGTTTTCCACCATTTTTAAGCAAGTTTTGCCAGTCTTTGATGTTAACTTTGTCAGACTGAGTAAAGTATGTATGCTACTACAAGTATTTAATGTCGTGGAACATATTTGTTGCTTTTAATGAAAATAATTTTACCATTTACTAACTTGCTTTGGCCTAGCGTATACCAAATCCGATACATATCCTTGCCATAAAAATACAATTTGTATCATTTGTATGCGCACTTGTATCATTCCTCCTTAATTTTAACTGTATCACATTATTGCGTTCCCTATTTAGACCAATTTCAATCGTTTACCGATGTCGTTTTACCATTTATTAATTGAGTCCATCAATATTTAATAGCCTAGGCATTCATTGTGTCAAACGAATAAGGAAGCTATGGCTTAATATAAATTGATTAAATAAAAGATTATCTCACATTCAAGGTTAAATAAATCGGTTTATCTCCTGGGGGGGCATAAAATCAATTAATCAAAGTTTCGAGTGAGAAGCAAAAGAAATATAAAAAGTCACCAAACAAAAGAGTTGAGCAGCAAACTCGAAAATGGTATCATTTATCACCGAAGAAGGAAATTGATTATAATCTCATCCAAATGGAGAGCATGTCAGTAGGTTGATTTGTATCTGTAAGTCATGATTTTGGAATTGTTAAAAAAAAAGATTAACAAAAGAATTTTGCACTTTGGTTCTTCAATCACACAGCCAAATGAATTCTTTTGAAATCCACAAAATCAACAATTACTGAATGCTGGAGCTATAAGCGATTTCAATTGCCATTACTTATAAATATTAATTCAGGTTACTAACCTCAGGTGAAGAATTTTCGATATTAAAACAATAATAACCGCAGTGAAAAGTTTTTAGAACAAAAAAGCACGCTGCCTTCTGATGTCTGAATTAAAAATTAATATATTATCGAACGGGTGTCAATAAACTATATGAGATGATGAAGAGTAATATATATATTTATTAACTCAAATCTTATCGCGTGCCAAAATTACTCAAATTGAAATTATTTCTTCGAGAAAAGAAGAATATTAATACGAAATCACATTGCCACATTCACCTTTAGTGCTCACTAGCTTCCTGATAGATTAAGAAAGTGGAAGCTTTGGGCAAATATAATTCAATTTAACAAAATTCAACTCAATTGTAAATATTGCAGAGGTCTTGTTTGGGGACCAGCATCGGAATCATGTGATGAAAAACTAAGTAAAACCATAAAACGAACATACGATAATATTCATATTGAGAATATTATAACGCCAAAAGTTGAGCAGCTTGCCAATGCCAGTATAAGATTCCAAATTAGCAACAAACTGTAATACAAGTAAGGCTAGGGAAAACACTGAAGCAAGGTTTGTAAACTCATAAAATCTGCTGAAATAAAATCTAATAAAAATTAAATCAGGTCGTCTCAGCTTTTCTGTTCTTTTTTTATTTCAAACATCAAAAACTAAAAAATATAAAAATAATAATTCTGTTCCTCAAAATATTTGTACAAAAGACAGCAGCGTAATATCAAAATAGATTTGAAAAATACCAACTCCGAATTCGGTGAGTTCAAGAAAGAAATAAGAAACATCTTTAAAATACCAGAAAATTACTACGGAAAATGTGAAAACATCCAGTATCTTCATTAAGAATACATAAGGCCAAATTCTGCGTCTTATAACGCATAGATCATGTCATGAGTCATGGTCTTTCATTTCCAGGGGAACTCTTTTCAATAATAAAGACCTAAACTTCATCTTTTTCCTTGTTTTTGAGCATGAATGCAAGAGATAACGTCTTAGAATAAATTATATTCACATGAACGTGTTTATCAAAGTCTCAAACCTTTCGTAGATTTTAGCAAATGCTCAAAACAATCGGTTTGAGCCTCGACTAACGTTTCCGACGAAAGAAACTATGATTTGCTCAATCCCCCCTCGGGGATAAGTTAGACGGTTGGCTATCTCATAGTGTTAGTTTGGCAACGTTCGTAAATGTTGTATTTGGTTTAAATAGTGAATTGTCAAAATTTATAGCGTTTGGACGTCCGCATGTGTTTATTTAATGAATTTAAAAATGTTTGGAATTAAAAAGTGATAAATTGTCAAAATTAATGAGGTAAATAGCCGTGATCCCCTTTTCCTCTACAACTAAAACAGATACGGTATTTGAAACACACATGGGAATGTTTTTTTTTTTTTTTTATTTTTAGTCAAAATCAAATTAATTTCTGTAAGCGGTCTTTGGTCGGTAGTTGATGGTTGATGGTTGATGGTTGATGGTTGATGGTTGATGGTTGATGGTTGATGGTTGATGGTTGATGGTTGATGGTTGATGGTTGATGGTTGATGGTTGATGGTTGATGGTTGATGGTTGATGGTTGATGGTTGATGGTTGATGGTTGATGGTTGATGGTTGATGGTTGATGGTTGATGGTTGATGGTTGATGGTTGATGGTTGATGGTTGATGGTTGATGGTTGATGGTTGATGGTTGATGGTTGATGGTTGATGGTTGATGGTTGATGGTTGATGGTTGATGGTTGATGGTTGATGGTTGATGGTTGATGGTTGATGGTTGATGGTTGATGGTTGATGGTTGATGGTTGATGGTTGATGGTTGATGGTTGATGGTTGATGGTTGATGGTTGATGGTTGATGGTTGATGGTTGATGGTTGATGGTTGATGGTTGATGGTTGATGGTTGATGGTTGATGGTTGTTGGTTGATGGTTGATGGTTGATGGTTGATGGTTGATGGTTGATGGTTGATGGTTGATGGTTGATGGTTGATGGTTGATGGTTGATGGTTGATGGTTGATGGTTGATGGTTGATGGTTGATGGTGCAGATAGTTGATGGTGCAGATAGTTGATGGTGCAGATAGTTGATGGTGCAGATAGTTGATGGTGCAGATAGTCGACGGTGCAGATAGTTGATGGTGCAGATAGTTGATGGTGCAGATAGTTGATGGTTCAGATAGTTGATGGTTCAGATAGTTGATGGTTCAGATAGTTGATGGTGCAGATAGTTGATGGTGCAGATAGTTGATGGTGCAGATAGTTGATTGTGTAGATGGTTGATATTGAAGATGATGGTAGATGGGTAGATGACAGATGACAGATGACAGATGACAGATGACAGATGACAGATGACAGATGACAGATGACAGATGACAGATGACAGATGACAGATGACAGATGACAGATGACAGATGACAGATGACAGATGACAGATGACAGATGACAGATAACAGATGACAGATGACAGATGACAGATGACAGATGACAGATGACAGATGACAGATGACAGATGACAGATGACAGATGACAGATGACAGATGACAGATGACAGATGACAGATGACAGATGACAGATGACAGATGACAGTTGACATGGAAAATTATATATTTTCATCTTTTTCATTCTAGTTATCGAGTTTCAGAAAATAAAAGCCATTTTCAACATCAACAGTTAAGCAATGGAAGACTTTTCCACTTAATTTCTTATAATATTAAATTGTCTTTTATAATTTGTATTTTTCTAAATACTATTTTTTCGCTCTCTTCTTCATTCTATCTTGTTTTTAAGATAAAGAATCATTCATACGACAGGTTCACGAACGAATTTCTGATGATTAAAATTAGAGAAATCGAATACGAAAGGAAGAAATGAAGATGATTCTTTTGTTTGTGTGGTCTCATTGAGCACATTTTGAAGTTGAATAAATACAAAAGTGGTCTGAGCTTCGAAATTCAGTCCAACGCAATGGTTTCATGAACAAAGTTTTATGAAGAGCACTATTTTTTTTCTATTTTGAATGATTAAAACAAAATATGATGTTAAAATATTTTGTGAAAGATTACTTCATAGTACACTTCAGCGTGAGTTGGAAAAATTGAGGCACATGAAAGGAAAAAGTTAACTAAGTCAAACAACGCTCTCCTCATCTCGAGGTGGATTTCAATATTTGTCGTCTGCATTTAAAGAAGTTATATTCCAAATGCTTTCCAAAGATATCAGAATTGTGAATTATAAAAATATTATCCAGTAGGGATTAAAAGTAATGTGAAGTTAATGTGAAGATGAAAACGAAAAAGATCCATTATCTCTGGCAAACCTTTTTGTCCATTTTCCCAACATTTAATACTACCTTAAGCATTCTGTTACGCAAAAAAGAGAACTTGGTGCAAAACTTGAATTTCAAAAAATGATGCAATATGACTTCAGAATTTCAAAAGATAAGTACGTAAATTTAAACTTTATCAAAAGATTACTGCTAATTTTAGATTTATTACAATTACGTACCTTTGTTTTAAAGTGTTTCAGTAATTTGCATTTGAACCCGATTTTAGTTAAGATTATTTTTGTTTATAAAAAGATAACGAATTTCATTGACTTGATGTGGTAAAAATTGCAAATAAAAATAATCAATAAATAATTTAGAGTATTAAATGGTATATCCAGTAGATAAACTGAATTTCAAATGTTCATTTAAGTTAAGTTGAACACTTAAGGCCCTTTTCTTTTTTTCATATGTAACGAAAAACTAAAGCAGTTTATAGGTCTAATTTTTAACCGATTGCAAAGTGTTCAGTGCCCTTATTCCTTGTACAATCTAATAGCCTCAGCTGCAACTGCAAGCAACAATAATTTGGAACACCATAACACCATAACACCAACACGCCAGTTTGTAAAGCACCCAATTCATAAAGGCACTTCGTGATTTTTCAATTGAAGCTTAAAATTAATTTCAGAAATTATTGGTCTCAAATTTCTGCAGGCATAGGCATCGTGCTTCGAACAGCCAAACTGTATGCACATTTCTAGCATTCATTGAATTTTTTTTTTTCAAGCCACTCCCCTGAAGGGTGGAATTTTTGTGCCAGACGTCTTGTCAGTTGAAGTATATAGCTTGTCATAGAAAAAAAAATTGTAAAACAAGTTCAAAATTTGCATAATAATTTCGAATGCCTGACTGAATCAAAGGCCAGCGATTAAAAGTGAGTGATGCACCTCTCCAACTACATCTCCATTTTCATTCCTCTATTGGAATTCAATATCCGCAATAAAGATCTCTTTGGAAAAACCAATTTTAATTACAGATCTGCCATTTTTCTATTAATAACCATTTTAATCTGCGTGCTTGTGTAATGGGCAATAAAATTGCTCACGGAATACAATTTATGCTGTTTTTTGTGTGTCATTGGAGTATCTAATACCAATACAATGATACGTAATTCGTAGCAAAAACATTTTTTTTTAAGATGTAAATATATGGATTTCTTGGATGCACTATGGAAAAGATATCTTTTGAAAAAGCGAGAAGATAAATACAAAGATGAGATGATCATGCTCAGCCATTGAGGTATAATATTGTCGGCGTTCTTCTGATGATGCCAATTGGAAGGGTGTCTGTGGTTTGATTTTTTTTTTGTAAGAGGCAAGAGAATGTCTGCACGGTGCGGTGCTGCAAGTGCTAATTCTACTCTACTTTACCCGGATCTAAGTGGGAAAGGCAACGATATTGGCGTTCTGATGATAAACTAGTGTTTTGGATTAGATTTGGAAATTATGACATTAAAACAAATTGTTTCGCAAAAAACTTATTTTGGATCATCTTGTATTTAGCCATCGGATCTTTGGGGTGTGTTTACTTATTCTGGCTCAAAAAAAATTCCCATCGACTAAAACCCCCAAGAAATTAAATCCATCTAGCCAATGTCCCCACAGACATAAGACACACGGATATTTACCCTTTGGATTACATTTCAGGCAATATAATTTAAACCAAATGTCAAAAATCGTGCGCGCGATTTAATCGCATGATTCACTACTTGAACATATTTGTTTTAGGGATATTGGCTTGGTGATTTTCACCTTGGGAATTTTCTATTTGGGGATTTTGTGTTTGGGGTTTTCATTTTGGGGACTACGTCTTTGAGGAAAAACTCGCCAGCCCAAAATATTCAACGTGGAAATGTTTCTCTTGCATTACCCGGAATGAAGCTATATTTATTTCGGGTTGCACACTTAGGTATGAATTTTGAATGCACTTAAGGGTAGTTTCTGACGTCCAGTTCCATCAGTTCCACAGTTGTTTTGAGCTATTCGAGCTTTTTTTTTTTTTGTTTTATTTCTCGAAGTTAGGCATTCCTATTGATGCAGCACTTCGCGAAGAGCTCTAAAATCGCTTTTCAGGTGGGTTTGATTTATTGGATCCCTCAACCTCTCCATCTTGCCTTGTTGGCTATCAACAAAATCGCAAAGGCCACTTCTTAAAGAATAAATAAATGCTGTGTCATGATACCTTCAGGAAGGAACCACGTTTTTTTTTTGAAAATTCATTAAGTACTGTGACAGTCTCTTGAAGTAAGCAAATACCAACCAAACCTACAATATATCGAGTGAATAACAAAGAGCTGACTTATTTATCAAAAACCCCGTTGCCAGGTTATGTTCCCATTTTCGAGCCGCAGTATACTGGATCAGGTGTCGGCTAGGTGGATGTGGATTGTATTTAATCCTATGATGGTAAATCATTTTGGGTTTCAGTCCCCAGTTTCTTATAAGGATAAGGTGGTGTCAGATGACTGCATTTTTTTAGGTTATCCCAGACGCTGTTCATTGTTCATGTCTGCCTGATATTAATCCTTCTGACTCCTTAGTAAACTATGGCTAGATCGTCTGCAAAACCCACTATATACTTTTCATGGGCCTCTAGTGGTCTCAGTGTCTAGAATAGTGAACCAAAGGTGGTAAAAAGATCCCTCTTTTTGGACAGCTTTTGATTGACAGTGCAAACATTTCTGGATCTTAAATTCTGCTCTGGATAGGTACATGAGGCCAAATACTTTTTTGGGAGGAAAATTATTGTACCACCTTCCACCATGGCTGCAACTCAAAATTGTAAGGGAAATTATGCTATTACATAAGATTATTCGTGCACATCCTTTTTGTAATTTTACGAGTTCTGAATTTCGTTCTTATCCACGAAATAAGTTTTTTTTTTTTTTGTCTAGAAAGCAAGTATGCCACTGTCTCCTCTTTCCAGCAACAACATACCTTACTCATAATAATTCATATTGGACACTATCACAAGATCTCCAGTTGCATACCAACATAAATCAAAAAAGCGAAGCTATGTCCCGCAGAACATGCATAGAAAATTCTTTTAAAATGGCAAGTTGAGCCACTCAAATTATGTTCCACCTCCCAATCTAATGATTTTAAAATTCAAAGCGCACACAAAACAATTCAACGAAGCGTGCTCACTTCATCTCGGAACACATTTTTAACACTTGCATCGGAGTCTTACAACACAAAACAAACAACAAAACAAAACCCATTCACGTGCATCTTCACTGAGAGCGCTGCCGTTCACCTATTTTTCCCAAATCACAGATTAAAATAAATCCACAGAATGTATCTTCCTTTATGATGCTATGATGCACTTGGATACCAAGTCAATCGTGATGCTGTGCGACACAAGTGTTTGTTGCTGCTGTCGCTGCCGCTGCCGCTGCGATATCGCTTCCAAGTTCCAACCACAGCACACAAAAAACATAGGCATTCTTGTGCCATTCTCGTGCCACTAGAGCTAATCTTAAGAGCCATTCAGACGCAGTAGGTTAGGTCGTCTTGTGCCAACAATTATAGGTCTCCACACTAAAGCTAGAGATTCTTAAGTGTTGTCAAGTGATAGTGTCTTGTGGAGCTTAAAATTCAAAGGATTCTTGTATCTTGTGTGTCAAAGTAGATTCTTTGTGTTTTTTCTTAAAATTGTTTGCGTGTGATTGTGCAACATCTGAAAGGAATTCTTAAACAACAAACTAATCGAAAGTCTTTTGGGAGCAAAAACACGCGACCAAATATGGTAACGGTAAGTGTACCTAGTTTTTTTTTTTTTTCTTAAGTATCCTCTGAGTTGGAATTGATTTGGTTTTAAGTAGATTTTGTGACTTCCTTTCTTTTTAATCCGAGACCTGCGTACCTATATCAGTGCATCATGCAAATTTCTTCCTGCTTTTAACATTTCTCCGAGGGAAAGTTAAAGACTTTTTGCTCTTGGCATCTTGTTACTATACTTGTGTTATGGCTTGAGGCTCTGTTTAAGGGCAATAGAAGTTTATATCAGATATTACTTTGATGGAAGTTTGTAATTGGGTGATTGGTATAGATGGACGGGGAGCAACTATATAGCTATAAGCCAGTAGACTAGGAACTGACCGCTTACTTTCGGCATACGTAACATATTTTGCGACACGAATTCGGATCTCTCGGATTGTATATTTGGTACAGGTTCCGCGGGATTTGTAAGTAATTTAAATGTTGCAAAATAGTAACGGATCATTTCTCCTGGGGGGACAACGGCTCGGAGGTGACGGTGACAGTTAGACAGCAGCATGTGTGATAGTTACAGTTGTGCGTAAAAGTGTTTACGATACAACAATGTCTTTATTTTTTTTTTTTTCTGCATTGGGCTTTTGTACACAGTTTCTTTTATTTACTTTTTTGAACGACGTGCTTGCCAACTCACTTTTTTAGACTGACAGCAGGAACAACTTTTACCATACTTCGGAGCCGCCGGATTTTTATATTTAATCCACAAGGAGCGCTGCGATCGATTGTGTCTTGAATAAACTCAGACTGTTTGAAAAAAAGCTCTTTAAATCTAACAACAGATCCTGACACAAAAATTATAACCCAGTTAAATATTTAAGAACAGTCATCTCCAATGAAATGAAAATCAAATAAAGGGTGTTTTTTTTAGAGGCATAGAACTTTGAAATGGTATAAAAAAAAATTAATTTTTTTATAATTTGGAGGTCAAGTTTTCGATGACTTTTTCCAACATTTGTGGCCGTATATCGGCAATAACGCGGCGAATGTTGTCCTCCAAGTGGTCAATTGTTTCGGGATTATCGGCGTAGACTAGCGACTTTACACATCCCCACAGAAAATAGTCAAGCAGCGTCAAATCGCACAATCTTGGAGGCCAATTCACAGGACCAAAACGCAGGACCATTATGCGCTCACCGAGCGTTTTCTTCAACAAATAAACAGCTACTGCACATCATGGTTGCTTAATTTATGAACGAAAAAGTAAGTAAGCATGGGTCTATAGCGGTCACCATTGACTATAACGTTCTGGCCAACATCGTTTTTAAAGAAGTACGGACCAATTATTCCACCAACCCATAAAGCACCTCAAACAGTCAGTTTTTGTGGATGTAACGCTGTCTCAACATACACTTCAGGATTATCATCACTCTTAATACGGCAGTTTTGTTTGTTGACGCATCCATTCAACCAAAAGTGAGCTTCATCGCTGAACAATATTTTCTTGTGAAAATCGAAAATAGTTTTACGAGTATAACCATGTTTTTCAAAATAAATTTGAACAATTTGGAAGCGTTGTTCAGGCGTCAGTCTATTCATGTTGAAATGAAAAACCAAACTCAAAATAAATCACTTGACAGCTGACAAAATGGCCGCCAGTTATAAATAGTGTTGCCAACTTAAGGTTCTATACTTCTAAGAAACACCCTTTGCATACGTTCCACAATCTTTCCAACTCCAGATTGGTATTCGCAATATACGACCAAACCAAAAAAGGAAGTAAAAAAGTATGGCATTCTTCAAATAGTTTGTTACGACCAAAGAAATCTTGAGATGTGGAACGTAAACATGTGAAATCCACTTTAGCAGATAAGATAGAATGAAATTTTCATTTTTGATCAAACTGGAAAGATTGTGAAACCGATTTGTTTTTCACTTAACATGAGGTGAGTATTTCACAGGCTCTTAGGTTAGTACACAGCTTATCTGAAATCACATTTTTGTATTTCACAATATTAATTTTAAAAACAAAAAGCAAGTGTCAAAACAAATGTTCACTGAAATGAAAAATAAAGCGTTCCACATTCTTTTCTGTGACATTTATTTAATTTCTCTATATGCGACTATACACGTATATGGGATGACTTTGCATACATGGGAAATTGTGATATCTGTTTCAATATTTGTTTTGTTTGGAAAATACACACTGTGGAAGGTAATGGTTCAACATCGGCGTATTCAAAAAGAGTTTTGATTTCTACTCGAATTATGTTCTAGATCTTACGACCTCACATTGTGAAAAATTAGTTGGAAGAAAAGGTCGTTAAAGTTCATACTGAGAAATGAAATATAAATACGTTCCACACTTATTTTTACACCATTAATAGTAATAGGGGGAAATCTCATGTTGGATGGCTACTGGACAAGTGTGTTGTTGTATATGTTTCAAAAATAGGTTTGTGGCATGTAATGAAATGGATTCCACACCGACACTTTTGAATGTATGTTGTATTTTAACATTAACTTTGTACTAAGCCTTAAGGGGAATAAGACCACACATTTGTTTCAACATTCAACTCCCAACTTAAACCTATTACCTTCTCAAAAATGAATACGTTCCACACTTGTTTTCACGCCAATTTTTTAACTTCTCAGTGATCCCTTATGAAAGAATCGAGGAAGAGTGTCACCTTTGTCAAAAACTTTGTCTCTTAGGAATTGTAAGCTGTGGAAGGTAAAGCTTGACAATATACTTCCATTTTCGCTCGAAATTAATTTCAAGACGAATTCGAAAGCTAGTCAAATTTGCTCAGTTCAAGAAGATTATTTCTTTTCTGTATTTTCATCTTCATTCCAAATTCACAACTTAAACCTTTACTTTTCAGTTCCATACTGTAGACTGTACTGGCCGTGT
Organism: Platycheirus albimanus; assembly: GCA_916050605.2. Lineage (NCBI taxonomy): Eukaryota > Metazoa > Arthropoda > Insecta > Diptera > Syrphidae > Platycheirus > Platycheirus albimanus. The sequence goes on along the minus strand of OU696698.1, from coordinate 88,597,260 downwards.
GTCGCTTTTGGATACACTGTTTCATTTCCGAAGTAAGACCAACAAAAATACATAATATTTCGGGGATGGCAACTCTGGCAAATTTTTAAGTGACATCAAAATTGATTAGCTCCATACAAAAAGTGTTTTATTTTATATAAAAAAAAGTCTATAAAAGAAAAAAGTGTTCTACAAACTTCTAATAGTGTTTCAAAATATAAATACATAAAAGTTTGCTTAAAAAACAGTGGAAATTACAGTGTTCATGAGTGCGAAAAGATCCCTCGCTTTCACTTCACCAGAACATCATTTTGCATCTTCCAAAAGACATCAAAAAACAACAACAAATACACCAATTATAACAACAATGGCAGTTGGACAAATGTCAATAGAAGAACTGAAGACGTTTATGGGAAATCTGCTGGACGAAAAAAATGCTAATTTGGCAACAAAAGAAGATATCACATACATTCATGAGGAAATTCAACAACTAAGAACGAGAAATGCGGAGCTCACAACTAAACTCGAGGATATTCAAGATCAATGCAAATCTCTTAAACGAGAAGTAGATTTTCTTTCTAAGAAAACTTGCGAAAAAAATCTCATCGTTCGCCTCCCCAAACATCCAAACATTGATCATCGTGAAGAAGTCAAAAAGTTATTCACTACTCTTGTTCCAGAAGAACCAACCTCTGGTATAAACTCAATGCGTGTGTTAGCTTCCAACTACCAAACTTGCAACGTTTTGGTGGAAACCAATTCTAAAGATTATGTGGATGAAGTGCTTCAAAACTCAAGCAAACTAAAAGGTACTGGCATGTTAATTCACCGAGACTTTCCATTAGAAAAACGAAAAGTGCGACAATCATTGCTTCGTGTTAGAAAGGCAATTAAAAATTGTAAACAGACTGAGGAAGTGATGATAAAAGGCGAAACATTGGTAGTGGCTGGTAGAAATTTCAACTGGTGCAGAGAGAGGGGACTTCTTTCTGACAGATCAGACGGCTGCGTGATTCTAGCCGAATTGTTTGCGGGGTTCAGCCTGTCAAATGAAGAGCTTTTACGATCTTCAAAAAGCTCATCAAGATTCAACGCAAGCGGAGAAAACAAACAGATCATCGTACATAACAAACCACCTAGAACTATGCAACGAAATTTGAACATGGATTCTGCATGAGAAAGAAACGTCTGCCAGATTCAAAATTTAGAACTAGAAGTAAGTAATTTGAATTTATTGTCGTATAATGTAGGGGGTTTAAAAAATAAACTACTTTTTCCATCTTTTTTTAATTATATAAATAGTTTTGATTATTTTTTTCTGTGTGAAACTCATGTAATGTTAGATAATTATGGTGAATTTGAAAAGTATTTCATAGATTTTAAATTATTTTGGATCCCAGCAACACGAGTACATACTCGTGGACGGGCAATTGGTGGATATCTATTTGGGTATAAATCTGTTAATACAAACTGCAGTTTTGTTACCATAAACAACCACACAGCTTTAAAAATAACCTTATTAGATGAATTTTATTATGTTTTTCCAATATATTTAAATTGCAATAATTGGGATGAAGATTTTTGTAGTTTCAGTAACTTGTTAAATAGTGTAAACAACAGTAATGTAATGGTAATTGGTGATTTTAATGCACGGCTAGGAGAGGAACAGATTGAAAGTGATACGATGGTTTTTGATGGACACTTTAAACTGACCAGACATTCAAAAGACAAAATAATTAACGGAAACGGAAAAAAATTATTAGATCTTTTTCAAAATTTTGATATTTTTGTATTGAATGGTTCAATTAACGGTGACATTTCAGGGGAATTGACATTTATAGGAGGTCCAGGTTCTTCGGTTGCAGACTATTGCGGAATAAGTGGTAATTGGTTTCAAAAAATACAGGATTTCAATGTGGGTACATTAAATTTTTCGGACCATATGCCCATAACAGTAACCATTACTACAAAAAAAGTAAGACCAGACGGCGATATTGTTCTTCTGCCTAGGCTCTTATGGAGGGAACGGGATAAGGACAGTTATCATGCAAGACTGTGTGAAATTGTTCAGCAAACTGATTTTAGTCAAGTTAGCCTTAGTCATCAAATCGATCTCTTCACCCAGGCTATTAAAAACTCGGTCACCTCAACTGATAAAATGTATGTTGCAACAGGTAAACAAAAATGGTTCGATGTAGACTGCGAAAAAGCTAGAGTTAAGTCTTTTAAATTGCTGAAGCTTGCAAAAGCACGAAACGGAGATTTTTTCCGAAAATCTTATGTTCGAGCTAACAGGTACTACAAAGAACTTTGTAAAACTAAAAAACAAGAATATTTTTCAAAAATTGCTACGAATTTAAATAGTGTAAGAGATCCCTCTCAATTCTGGAAAATAGTAAAGGAACTGAATGGAACAAAATTTAAGATAGGCAAAATTTTAAATGCTTATATACTAGCGGATTATTTTAAGAGTCTTCTAAATCCTATTCTTACTTCAGATCCTGTGCAATACGCTGAAAACTTAGTAGAGGTAAACGCATTGGATGAAAATGTTAGCTCAGAAGAGATACGCATTGTTTTAAACAAAGCGAAGGACAATAAGGCTCCAGGGGATGACAGAGTTCCTTACGAGTTCTTCAAAAACGCTCCTCATACTTTTATAGAAAAATTATCGAAGACATATTCCCAAATATTACATACGGGAGAAGTACCTGAAAGCTTTAAAAAATCAATAGTCTTTCCAATACATAAGAAAGGTGATGTAAATAATGTCGAAAATTATAGAGGTATTTCTTTTATGAATGCTATTGCTAAAATATTTACAGGCATCATCTTAAATAGGGTTGAAGTTTGGGTAGAGGAAAACAGACTACTCAATGAGTTTCAAGCAGGTTTCCGTGCAGGTTACTCAACGATTGATCACCTCTTTACTTTTCAAAACATAGTCGATTTTTATCTCGAAAAACGGAAAAAATTGTATGCAATATTTATCGATTTTAAAGCGGCTTTTGATAGTATAGATCGAGGAGCACTTTTTTATAAATTGAGTATGCTAGGAATTTCATCCAAAGTCTTAAATGTTTTGAGAAATATGTATGAAAATACTTTGTCAGCAGTTTGGGATGGCGAGAAAATGTCAGGATGGTTCAGAACTTTAAGTGGAGTTCGACAAGGATGCTTATTATCTCCTTTGCTGTTTGCATTATATATAAATGATATAGTGGACGCCTTGCCAAACGGGATTCAAGTCGCAGGACTAACAATAAAATGTCTTTTATACGCAGACGATTTAGTATTGTTCGCAGACTCACCGGAAAGCCTCCAGCTTATGATAAACAAACTTTGTAGATATTGTGAACTGTGGAATTTGGTGATAAATACATCAAAGTCTAAGGTTATGATTTTTAAACCAAGTAGAGGTAGACACTGTAGGAATGAGAGGTGGGTCTTGAATGGAGAAAACTTAGAAGTTGTGGATGAATATAACTACCTTGGCATGTTAATCACACCCAATCTAAGCCCAAATAGGCACTTCCAAATGAAGCTTAAACAGTCGATGGCTGCTATAAATTCAACTTGGAAATCACTCTTTAAAAACAAAAATGTTGCACATAGCGTTAAATTTAAAGTATTTGAAGCAGCTTTAAGGTCAATTATGACTTATGGTTCTCAAGTATGGGGGTATCAACAGTATGATCTGGTGGAAAAATTGCAAAGATTTTTCCTTAAAAAAACCTTCAGCTTACCACAGGCAACTCCCAATTACATGCTTCTTCTTGAAACTGGCCTTCCACCTATATATCTCTTCACTTTAAGAATGCACTTTGAGTATATAATAAAAGTCCTCTCATATAATGACAATCGTCTTCCAAAAATATTAGCAAGACACAGCATACAAAAAAATATTAGCTGGTTTCAAAAATGGGAGGATATATTCTTGTTGTGTGGGGTCTCTCTGCAATCTCTAGATATGTTTAATGTTTCTCTTAAGGAAAAATTAATAAACATTTTAAAATTAATAGATGCTCGAATACGATCAGATCTAATAGAGGAAGCCAAAGGGTCATCGCGTCGATCATTATACCCAAAACTTGAGTACAATATGAACGAATTTAACTATTTCAATGACGAATTGAGCTTGTTTGAAATATCTAATATTTTCCGTGTTAGGGGAGAGCTTCTTGATTTGAACTACAGACCTTACTTTAAAGACCGACAAACCTTTTGCTCCTTGTGTAACTTGGGAGAACAAGAAACATCCTACCACTTCTTATCTGTGTGCCCTATTTTAAAAGAATTGAGATTTGTATACTTTCAAAAAACAATATTAAATGAAGCAGAGTCGATATGTATTCTTAATGGAAAAAACTGGAAAATCCTTGCCCAATATTGCATTGAAACCATAAAGTATAGAAAAGATTTTGTGGATGATTAACAGATTTTATAAAGCCTGTTTTAGTTTTGTTTTTTATATGTCAATATTTAATTTATCTCAGTAAAATATCTATTTTTGTTTGAGAAATTTATGTATGCAAATCATTTTATTTAAACCCCATATTATAGCATTTTAAACTTATTTAAAAAAAAAAAAAAAAAGGTCACATCAAGCACTTTTATTTTGTATAAAACTATTTAATATAAAACAGAAAATTATGTTATTGTTAATTCTAAGCTATTCTAAAGAACATTTGAAATTTAAATTAAACATGTTAAAATTAAGTTGGCATCTGGCAGACGGTTTCAAACCAAGGCCAAAATTTTATTTATTATGTTTATGTAAATTGTAAACTTTATACTTGAACTGAAAAAATAAATTATTCTATTCTATTCTACATAATATTTCGGTCTTCAATTTGGTTACCTATCTCTTATTTTCTTCTTATAGCTTACAAAGGCTCTTGTCTTATAGCTGGCGATTCACAAAAGCCAATCCACAGACAAAAGTTGTATAGTAGGTTGTCCTTCTTGATTGCCAAACGATTTCATAATTTCTCCCAAGTGTACCAGTGTACCATGGGAAAAGTGGAAGTGTTTTTATTTATTTTCCCAAACAAGTTGTAAGTTGTAGATTCAATAGTATGAAGTACAAGCTGTGAGAAGTGTTACAAGTTATACCGCGTGATGCGAATCCGATCTGGTTGGAGTCTGCCTGCCTTCTGGGTCTACTATACACAGGCATCATTTGTACCTGTTTTGGGGTTGCCGCCGCGCCGAGCCGGCCGTTGCAATTGAATGTGAGGTTTATGTTGTAAGGTAATTAGAGCAAATAATATTCATGGAGTTGCATTATTTATTTGATCCACCTCATAATTCATATAAACGAGATCCACTATATATGAAAAGACTCTTGATGCATTTATGTCATGTTGTCGCCATCGCCATGAGGATACTCGTAGCGCTCCTTTTTTTAACCGGGGAAAATTTATTTTGTCCGGTTGATGGATACGCTACTGCCGCGAGTAAAGTGGAAGTTAATCAGAATCAATCACTTGGTGAATTGAAACCTTATACGAACTCGACTTACATCCCTGGAGAGTGAAAAGTCTTGAGACTGTTCAATCACTGTCTGGTATATTAAAGTGGGTAAATTAAGTTACGTGTTATGACCTCCCTATATGATGGGTTACGAATTATGCAAATAATTTGGTTTGCACGCGTATTAAGAAAAAGTCTCTGAATTTGGCTTACGAAGAAGTTTGTTTTTGTGGACTTTATTGAATTAAATTCAATTTAAAAGATTTTGTGACCTTTAGTCCAAATGCGATTCGCCCCAGGTACAACAGTTGGGCTCATCAGTTAGATTCTGTTGTACCCTTCTAAGACGCAAAATTTTTGGTCGATGATTACCGACACTCGTAAAAATTCCAGAGTGAATACACTGTGAATTCTAATTTTTGGGGAATTCGTTTGAGTTCATGCACCTAAAAATATACATTTATAAATGTGCATATACATATATAAACCCTTGGTCTGGCTGAAGTTTACGAAGAGGTTTGTTTTTGTGGACTGAATTTGGTTTAGGCCTTAAGTGGAATATGGAAAAAATATGTACTATCAAAGTATAATTTTTGTTCCGAATTCTCAACATGGTTGATTGGGTTCTGATGCTTTTTATGTATCGAGGCTGAAGCTGATCAAAAAAGATTACTTACGAAGGAGAAAAGTGGGAGAGTTGTGATCCAACTGAGACCAGAAAGGCGCTGGAAAGAAAAAAGAAGATTATTCTATTCCACATTCTGTTAGAATACAAGTATTATACAAAAAAATTGTACAGCTATCCAAGACTGGAATTCATAATGATGTCCGGGGACAAAAGTTTCATCTCTGGCTTGCAAATAGAAATTCTAAATGTAGCTGAAATTTGTTACTGCTAAGGATGTTGATTTCCACTTTGTTCTTGAACTTATTTATTAATGCACCCTAGACTACCTATAGTGTTTTTACTTGCGATTATACAGGGTGGGCCAAAAGAAATCACCCTACTCATCTCTCGTTTTGGAGATTTGCACTGGCCTGCAAGATCGCCCGATTTAACCGTTTCAGACTTTTTTTGGGGGGTTTTTTGAAGTCCCGTGTTTACGTGAACAAGCCCGAGACTCTGAAAGCCCTCAAGGACAACATTCGACACAAGTGCGAGAATCTCTCGCCTGAAATTCTCTCTGAAGTGATGAAAAATGACATAAAACGAGCAATCAATCAAACGACGCCCGTTTGGCCGATATCATCTTCTCGACTTGACCAATAATATTCTAAAGGTTCAAATAAACAAAATCAAAAAACAGAATTGAAGTTTTTCATTCAGAAAAAAAAGAGAGCCAAACAATATCGGATGGATGACTTCTTTTGGCCCAATCTGTAGGTACTATAAGGCAAGTCACGCATTCGTTAAAAAACAATTATAACAATCAAACATGACATTACGATGATAGAGAAGCATAAAAAAGTGGGTCCGACAATTCTGTCTGTCTGTCTGTCCGTATGTCTGTCTGTCTGTATAGTTACCTACAGCCTAAACGGCTGGACCGATTTGCTTCAAACTTAGTACATAGTATTATTATGACGTCCTACAGAGGAGTTTTTGGAATTAGCATTCTAGCTCTAAAACTAACGGTGCCTGCCATATGATTTTTTTATGAAAAACTCATTTATATCAAAAACGGCTCCTACGATTTTGATAAAACTTTCTGAATAGTGTTTTCTGTGTAAATTGTATGTTTTGGTTGGAATAGATTTTTCAGGAAAAGTCTTATAACGGTACCTCCCATAGGACCGGTTTTTTTATATCAGATTTTCTCGTAAGCCACTTGACGAATTTCGATGAATTTTTTAATGTAGAAGCCCCTTTATAAACAAGTAAATATGAATTCTTAAATTTTTGAAAAAATATTTTTTTTGAGTTTTTTAAAAAAGATTTAAATTTTTTCTATTTTTTTGTTTTTTTTTTTCCAAAAACGGTTTAATCTATTTTTTTTAATTTTATTTTTCTGATAAAAACTTCAACGGCCCAGAAGTTGATTTACTCAAAACACAAAATTTTGGAATTTATTTTAGAAAAGTTTTTCAAAAAAAATGTTTTTTGAAAAAACTTGTCGCATGATTTTGGAAAAAAAAACTCTTAAAATGTTTAGCAGTAAACGAAATCAGATATTTTACTTCATTCTTTAAAAAAAAACGTTTTAACTAGTGATTTTTAAGTGATAAATATATGTTCATATCATTTTTTTTTCCCTGTTTTTTTCCGAATCTCAAACCCCAAGACCACTGTCACACATAACTGCAAGTTCGTCAAACCCTATCGTGCATTGTATTTTTTCAAGTGTTTGTTTATACGTACCCAAGATAATAAGAGTGTCTTAAATAATGTGTACAAAACACAGTGCGATTGTTAAAGAAATTTTGAGATGATTTTAGAGCATCAGATATTGAAACACATTGAACTTCAACGCTTAAGAATTGGAATGTGTCATTCATCCTTGAGCTAGGTAAAATATTCAACATTCATGTTGCGCGTCTAAGGAAAACAGCTCTGTATTTATGTATTGGGACTAAAATATTCAGGGGTATTGCCATAAGCAACGTTATTTTATATTTTGGAAGTATCAAAAAGAAGGTTAGCAAAAATTAAGAAATAGAGTCAGGGAAAAAATGAGCCCTGCGGCACACCAGGTTTTATATTGTGCTTTCACATAACTCGGATTGAAGAGGTCAAATGTACAAATTTATGATATGAATAGATAATAGGTAGGTACTTAATATTAAACTCTATCTGCTTTCAAGATACCAAGGGTCATGATTTTTTTTCGTCAAAAAGATTATTCCACTATTCAGCTAAAAATAAAACCACATCACCAGTGGGAATTTCACTACGGACTGCTGGTCGTTAAGCAGATTTTTTTTATAAAACATTGTGTTTGAATCTGGCATTTTATGTGCGATTCCAGGACTTTAAAAAATTAAGGACATGAGTTTTAATGGGCAGCCAGAACAGGATTCCCCAGTTTAACATCACATCTCTTTTAAATTTAGGGGTTCGTTTCATTGATCTGTTTACGTTTTTAAGTTCAGGCCGTGGAATGTTACTCAGTGGGAAAGTTGAATTGCCATACCAATTCGTTGATGTTCTAGTTTCGGTTTGATTTCAAAATAACGAAAATGGGTTTCAGAAGATTCCATCTACTAATGCTTGCTTCATTTAAAGGTTTTTTTCAAAAAACAATATCCAGTCAGATAAATTTTGCAATTTTTTGCCAAAGGTTAAAGGTGAACAGAGAACCAACCACGACTTGCCCTAACTCCCAAATGCAACAAAAACAATTGAACTTCTTGATATTTGGAGATCTTACAAAATTGCCCGTCACTTTTAAGGGGAAACACAAAAATTGTAAAATGAGAACGATTTCTCATACTCTACTTAACCAGCTTATTGTTCACAAGAACTAAACTCCCGATCTGACATTTAAGTTTTATTCCACTTTTTGATAGGAAAATTAATAAATTTTCCAGAGCAGTAACGTTCATCTTGTTGCGATGATCTCCAAAATCTGTGAGAACTACTCAGAAAGATGGAAACATCTAAATCGAGTAATTTCCCAGCAAAAAAAAACCTTTTCGAACAAAGGTATCAAAATCAAGCAGATACAAGAGAATCTGTTGCTAATATGTATGCCATTCCCAATTGGTTTCGATAATGGTTAAAACTAAAACACTGTCAGTCGCGCCTTTGATTTTAAATTGCAAGTATGCTACCTTATTCTTCACCACCCAAGTACCTTCTAAATATAACTTGCAAACCAACTATTTCCTCTGTACGGTAAAACAAAACAAAAAATAACTTCTTCCTGCACCAGATTCCAGATAACTATACCGTATACCGACCGACACTACCGTCCAACTTGGTATCAAAGTATCTGACCCTGCAATCTTGCACTTACTCTCACTTGATCGCGGGGAACCTTTATTTTGTAAACAACATGTAGCACATCAATTGAGTCAAACCATTTCGCCACTCTTGTGGGGGCATAGCCAAGCCATAGCTACTCCACTTGCAACTTATAACCCTTTCCTAGACACAATCAAGAGCGGTCGGTGGTCGGTACTTTGGATTTGGATACACCTTTATATTATTGCACTCATGCATTAGATTACTGCAGCGCGCATAGTGAACAGTAGTTGAAGCTGAAGCTGATGTCTGGTGCCATGCCAATCTCTCTTGCAAATTCAAATTGAATGCTGTTTCTGATGCTGATGCTGATCCAGCGATTTCAGAAAAAATCGGAGAGTTCCAAAGTATTTTTTTTTTTTTTTTTTTTTAACAATGCCCAAGTGTGAAGCCGATAATATGCGATCTATGTCTTGGAGTTTTATGAGATCACTTGATGGGGTCACTTGGAAAATGAAACTTGATATGTTTATTTGTAAACACTATGAAATTGCAGCAGGGCGATCATTTGATTGTATCGTGTCGTGATAAAGGATACTATAACTTGGAAGGAAATGGTTCAGTTGAAAAAATAGAAAGGAAAGATACTTTTCCTTCTTCGTAGATAGTCGAAACGTTAAGTGAGATTGAAGTAATTCAATTCAATTATTCCATTTGACTTAGTCCTGTCCAAGAAATTAATTCAGTAAGACGCCATCGTGGTACCGCGTCAGTCTCTACTTATTTTGTGTAAGACTCCAAGTGGAAACAATATTTCGTATCCCTTATATATTGTTGAACAATCGGGCTACGAAGTTAGTAGAAGAAGCAGTTTTGTGCAATCTGCTCAACTACTGAACATAGTCGTAGATCTTCCGGAAGTATTAATATTGATCCCCCGAAGATCGCCATTTTAACCATTGAAAACCAACAAATCAGATGGATTCAAGAGGTACCAAGCCGGGCTTCACAGTATGTTTACCACATTAACACCTTCCGAATCATAATTAAACAATCATCGCAGTATCGAACGCTGCTTATGTTCCTCGACCTCGAAAATGCCTTGATCGCGTTAATCGTGATGTTATCTGGAGATCTATTGGTGGTGCTAGAGCATCTCTTGAAAAATTCTTCCTATTCAAAAGAGTCGGTCAACAACTCAAGATGTTTCATATTGTAATTTGGACATCTTTCCGAAACATTTGAAGTGCGACATGGAGTGCCACAGGGCGTTGTACTATCCACGATTTTGTTCTTACTTTCGATTGGTGATGTTAGGACTGCCACGATGGGTGAAAATGAGAGATTTGGACTGATGACATCTGTTTAGTGGCGAACGACACTGGATCCCTTAACTAAAAGTTTCAACAAAAACAGAAAGCGGTGGGTAAAAGGATCAAAGACAAAAATGGACGTTAGCAACAGAAAAACTTCAGCCCTTTATACAAGCGGAATTTTTTCTCCAAAATGGACCTCTACATTCCAGAAAAAAGCCTATTTGTATGAAGTTCACTCTTTAAATCCTATCTTTATAACTGTGAAACGTGGAAATGATCTGCCAACATCTGCGTTACATCCCAAAGATGTTGGCCCCAAACTGTGTCGAACTGTGGCAGACAAAAATTTAGACGTATCACAGAGAAAGTGGCGCCCAATGAATTCATAGCACAGCAGTCTTTTCAATAGAAAACTCAATGTGAACGAAGACTTGGAAGAATATGGAGGTCGACTACGACTATTATCAACTAGGTAAGTCCCAGAATAAGGAGTCGTGGGTACAGAGCTGTGGTCTCGGGAAAAGAACAGACAGAGATGGAAGGATCTTCCAAAAACCAAGAAAAATAAGGGACATGGTTAAGAGTTAGAGCGATCCCCGGATGTTCATTGTAATTGAACTGCAGGGATAAGGCCATTTAGGTAGTTTTCTAGTTGGTTGAGGAACAAGTAATCTGCTTGAAGGATCATTCAGTATTGATATTGACGTCAGTTGAGACTTCCCCGTTCAGTTCTGACATTTGCTTCCGTTCACTGCCTACCAGGTGGTATAAACAGGTTGAGAAGTGACCATATATTCCAACAATTTCCAACTTTTAACCCTCAACTTCATGAACCACGTTTTTGCAAAGCCTGATAACAAATTTTCTATATATTTCAACAGGTCTCTTCCAAGGCAACATTTGTGATGTTGCTCATCGTTTCTATCGCAAGCATAAATCTACTCAGCAATGCAGTCAATGCCCAGTTCATGGAGTTTTTCAGTGACTACAAGAAAAACCACATTGAAGATGAGGTAAGAAGTAGTAGATATCTAACCATCAGCTTGTAAATGCAATTAAATAAACATGTGTAACCTCTACCCATAAATATACGAGTATTGCAAATATTGGACAATTTAATTGCTCCCGGACACTGTGACCAATCTATAAACATAAAAATTATTACTATCCAACATGTCCAAGAAAACCTGGTATCGTATTAATTTTCTTAACTCCCTTTCTGAATGCGTTATTAAAATCAAGAACCCCATAAGAAATGGCCTTGAATCGGTTCAAGATGTATATTTTTTGTATCTTGACTCCAATCCGAACCAAGCCGAAGCTACTTTTACTTTTAATGTACTTATATTTTCTGAAAACCTTGATATTTACTCGCAGATAAATTACTCGTTTCGGTATGTTATCGATCATCCTGAAAGTGGTGTGACATTGGACCATTGGGAGGATAGGAAAGGCGTTCAAGTTAATGGTAGATATGGACTCTTGGAACCAGGTGGATATGTGCGAGATGTTCGATATGAAGTTGATGGAGATAATGGATTTCGGAGTGTGGTGCGAACAAGAATGCCAGGTTAACAATTTATTAAATAAATTAATTGATGTAATTAAATTAATTACAGTATGTTCTTTTTATATTTGCAGGAAGTAGAAGTCATCAAGTTTTATTTGTGCTGCGGTCTCAGCCAAAGGAAGCTTTGAGAAGAGCGCAACCTGTCGCATTCGTCTTATAAGTTGCAAAATGTAAATCACAGTCAGACACGGATGGAGTGGTTCTATGATCATGATTTTGGGTTTTTTATTGTTTTTTTAAATATGTGGCCAGTAAAATAAACCATTTTCAATATTTTAATTTTTTTTATTTTCGGGTTACGTGTACCTACATTACCCTGTATCAAATGGACAGACAATACCGATACTGCAACTCCAAGAACTCTAACAGGTAACGCCATTTCTTGGTTAGATCCTTGGCGAATTACGGATTGTTTCATACACCAACTTGTCTTTGATTCGAAAGCACGTGACACCCCACTCGCCCCCCCCCCCTCCCTCCTTGGAAGCTCAAGGCTAACGAGATTTATATAAGACTAAGAAGTAATGGAGTCAGAGAAGTATATCCTATGCAAACGACAAAGGTCTACTAAGTGAACATTTTTGTAACGCCTTATCCTTGGTGTATACCTTATCTGCTACCCACAAAATAAATGCTGGTGTGCCCCAAGGCTCTGTTCTGTCTCCGACACTCTTTCTTATTTTTATTAAGGATCTCTTGTCTAATAATTCAAAGCCACTAAATTGTTTTGCTGAAGACAGTACTTCTCAGCTTCTCATATTTGTTTCCAGATTCACGTCCATGTTCGGATGTGGAATTGCAACGGCAGCGTATGATAAGCTCATTGAACTCCGATCTGGACAGCATGGACAATGGGGAATCGTCAACCGTGTGGAATTTAATGCTTCAAAAACTCAATTCTGTCTTCTGTCGTTAAAGCATAACCTACCCCCTATGCCACTATCCATGAGCAGAACTTGCATTGAGGAAACCGAACAGCTTTGCGTTCTAGGTATGTGTATTACGAATTACCTCTTGTGGAACGATTACATATTTGACGTCGCCAAAAATGCCGCAAAATGCTTAGGTTTCCTAAATCAATGTAAAAAATATTTTTCCCCTTCTGATCTGGCTACAATCTACAAGGCATACATTCGCCCGAAGCTCGAGTATAATTTTCATATCTGGGCAGGTGCTCCTGTCACTAACTTGCGTCTCCTGGATAGGATCCAAAAAAGAGCCTTAAAACTGATAGGAGAAAGAACCATTACCGAAACATTTGTTTCACTTGAACATCGCCGTAAAGTTTCTTGTCTATCCTTGTTTTATCGCTACTTCCACAAACAGTGCTCCAGCGAAATAGCCAGATGCATTCCTCCCCTTAAACAATTTCCCCGTAACACTCGCATCGCTAGGAATGCCCATCAATTTATCCTTGAGCCTAACTTCGGACGTACTGTCAAGTATAGAGACTCTTTTTTTAGCCGCACTACAAGAATGTGGAATGCTTTACCCGGCTCAATTTTTCCCTCCCAAAACCAATGTGCATCGATATCTCCTTTTATCTCTTATCCTTCTTTCCTAACCGCTCGCACTGTGTTAATTCATGTTAAGGGTATTAATAACCCCTTGAGTTCGGGTAAATTATAAAAAAAAAAAAAAAAAAAAAAAAACCTGGGCAAGACGATGTGGCCGGGCTCATATCAAAAATGGCCAAACCGCAAAAGCCGAAACTTGCCATATTTGCCAACAACAGAAACGTATTAATTATGAATGTTAAATACGTGAAAAAAAAGGACATGGAATCTCAATTCTAAACATTGATGTTAGAGCCAAGAAAGCAATACAGCATTCTATGCCTGTAGTAGGATATTTTTGAAGACTTCAGGGGGCTTAGTCCTAAAATTATCATTTACCCGGGTATAGTCAAACCGATACTGGATTTATGGTAATTCGGTCTGGTGGTTAGGGGGAATCTATTATCAGTGGAATTAGTACCCTAAGAACTTTTTGTACAGGAATCTAAAAAAGTAGTGCCCTTCTGTAAAGTCAAACCCATAATTCGAAGCTCAGTCAGACAAGCCATTTACAGATTTTACAAGTATAACCATTACTGTACAGACATCAGAACACATTCGTTTCGAGAGACCATTTACCAATTATTTCCCTAGTAGTCTAAGAGCCAACGACATAAATGAATCAAGTCATTTGTATAATGTTGTAAGTCATATCAATAGAAAACTCTTGGGGATTTAGACAAGAAAAAGTTCTTCTAGCAACATTTCGGTGCGACGAACAGGGGGGAAATTCGACACAAAGTATTAAAAAAATTAACTCCTTTGAGTATCTACTTATGTAACTTTAACTCCTAACGAACAGTAATTTGTATAATTTATTTTTTGACGCCATTTGTTACAAAATGTCTGCGCTACCAAATATTGCTGACAAACACCCTGGCCGACAATTTTATATGTTGAGAACTCGAAATTTTTCAAGAAAATCCATATTTGCTTCATAAAACTGAAACCGGAAGTGACTAACATACATGGAGCGAGTATGTTGAGTTATTTCCCTCCGTTTAGCCAAGGGGGGCGATTTTCTATAAAATTACTTAAATTGAAAAAAAAAAAATAATAGTAACTCCTACGATGCCATGCAACATCATTTTGTAGGCTAGACATCTCTTCTTTAGCTGTATTTTTAATTTAAATTATTTTAATGAACCGTTTAAGAAAAATTAAATTTTCAAACTCAAAATTTTGAAAAGTTTTATTCTTTTTGATCAAGTACTATTTTTGTCCAAATTTGATGCTCTTATTAGTCTTAAGTTCAACACTGAAAAATGATCTCTCTGAAAAATGATAGCCAGTAGAGAGCTAGATGGAATCCAGGGATCTCAGCGCAGCCTTGCTATTAGAAATAAAGTGCACGACTGAGTCACACGAGCTTGCTCTATTGTGTGACAATGGTTTTGGTTCTGGAAATTTTGGAAAAAAAGCAGGGAAAAAATCATATGAAATATTATTAATCACTAAAAAAGCACTAGCTAAAGCGTTTTAAGAAAAAAATTAAGTAAGCTATATGTTTTCTCTTACTGTTTTGAATTTAAAGGAACAAAATTTCAAAAACGTCGGACCATTTTTTTTTTAAATTCGGATTTTTTGAAAAACTTTTCGAAGGCATATTCCAATTTTTTTGTTTTTGAGGATGCCAAATTCTAGCACTTTGTAGTTCTTATCAGGAAAATAAAACTTTAAAAAAAAATTGATAAAATCGTTTTTTGAAAAAAAAAAAAAAAAACAAAAATTAGCTTTTTTCTAAAAATCTCAAAAAAACTTTTTTTGAAAAATTTAAGAATTCGTGTTATTTTGACTATAAAAGGGCTCCTACATTAAAAAGTTCATCGAAATCCGTCAAATGGTTTACGAGAAAATCTAATTTAAAAACATAAGCGAGAGCTACAGTACGTTTGCAACGAACTGTTGGATACCCTATTCCCTATATTTTTGTGTGTGTATGCGTCTGCCTCCCGTAGCCAGCCGATGTTTCAGTTTCAGAAACAAAATTCTTCTTTAGCAGACAGAAAAAAATTCAATAACATTAATTTTGTGTGGTGTGAAGTTCAATTAGTGCTGGCAAAATAAAAAAAGGCGTGCGCCACGCCCAAAGTTAAAACTTTTTATTGCCAAGGCAATTGGTATGTGGTATGAGCTCAGTGACATTCAATTTTATTCTTGCAGATCGATTTGAACAAAACAAGACAAAACTTAATTTTTTAAAAATTAGATTTTGAATGGAAATAGCGATTATGGGTGTTTTTAACAATTCTTGGACCACACTCTGCTACGTAACCAAGGAATATAAATCTAAGTGTTCATCTTTTTACTTCAAAACTGCGACCGATAGTTAAAAAACGTTAAAAAATTAATGCCTTATACAACTTTTGACGGAAACGCCCCTAAAAAGTGGGCGTGTCTTAAAAATTTGAAGCACTAACTGAGCTTTGATCAGTATTTAGGCATATGTGTAAAACTACAGCTGAATCGAGTAGTTCTTAAACAATCTTACCTGAACAAAGGTATTTCATCAAAATCACGCCTTCAAAAGTGGGCGTATTCAAAAAATTTACACAAGAAAATGTAGAAATATATTTTTCATAAAACGAACGGAAGGGAAAAAGGTTTAAATTGAATATTGGTAGTCCCTTTAATTTTTAAAACTACGTTTTTCGTTCTTTCATGAAAAGTGGGCGAAAGCCACGCCCAAAATTCAAAAATTTCTTTTCATACACAAACGATTTAGTTTCTACTAAGAGACGCCAAATTTTGGCTTGCGGATTCATTATAAATACCGTTTATTTACAAAAACAATTTTTTAATAGTTTCTATTGAAAAGTGGGCGTCAGCCACGCCCAAAATCAAATTTATTGATTTCATACACAAGATGTTTATGTGCAAGTAATACCCACAAAATGTTATGTTTTTCTCTTTAATATAACATTTGTTATTTTATAAAAACAATATTGATGGTTTTGTATGAAAAATGGGCGTCAGCCACGCCCTAACTGAAATATTTTTATTTAATTGGAGGAAGGTTTACCTAAAGCTTGCGTGTGCAGAATTTAAGCGTTATGGTTTTATCGTAACTGTACAAAAAACATAATTTAATTTTACCAAATTGAGGTTGTTCAACAAAAATGGCGATTGTGGGCGTGTTTGTGGGCGAAATTAACTGGTTCAAAAACTTAGCCTTACTCTTGAACCAAAGATTATATATACCAAATTTCAGCTTTCTAGCTCAAAAATTGCGACCTCTAGAGAGTATACATACGGACGGACGGACGGACTCACGGACGGACGGACGGACGGACGGACGGACGGACATGGCTAAATCGACTAGGCTTTTGATTCTGAGTCAGAATATATATACTTTTCCATACCTAACGGTATTATTTCTCTATGTTACAAACTCCACACCAAATACAATATACCCATTCTATGGAATAGGGTATAAAAACCGGTCCTATGGAAGGTACCGTTATAAGACTTTTCCTGAAAAGTCTGTTCTAACCAAAACATCAAGTTTACACAAAACACCATTCAGAAAGTTTTACCAAAACCATAGGAGCCACTTTTAAGTAAAATGCATTTTTCATTAAAAGTCATATGGCAGGTACCGTTAGTTTTTTAAGCTAGAATGCTGATTCCAAAAACCCCTCTGTAGAACACATACACAAATGCATTGACACAGGGTCGGAGTGCGTAAGACACTGGGCGCCCTAATGAATTTTTAGCTGTTAGTTTTTGCAGGTGGAGAATTAGGCGATTTTCAATAGAAGATGAGTATTTGCTAGTGCTAGATTTTGGTTTTCATTTTTACAGAAGAACATACCTAGGTAGGTATGTACATATTTATTCAAAGAATTACAGCTATTGGCCTTAAAAAAAAAGATTATTTTAATTTGGTTTATATTTTCGAACAAGATTTTTATGAAAAACACTCCCAAACAAATTTCATCTAAACTGAAAAGGAAAACCAGATACTTTTATCTCTTCTACTTTTTGAGAAAATTTAAAATAACGCAGCCAACATTGTCACTAGAAACAAAAATTATAAGAAAAATATGATGAATGGACGATGTGGTTTTCGGTATTTTTTATTTTCTCAAAAAGTAGAAGAGATTAAAACATCTGGTTTTCAGTTTTTAACTGACAATTGATAGGAGCATTGAATTTTGAAAAAAAAATTACGTAAAATTTTGAAAAAAATTAGTTTGAAAAATAATTTTTCATTTACTTTTTTTAAATTAATATTTCAAAAATGGTCTACTAAAATAACTTTAATTATAAATACAATAAAAGAATAGATTTTTGGCTTTTCAAAAAGGTATAGCATGGCATGGCATTGTAGGCGTCACCGTTATTTTTTAATAATTTTTTTCCAATGTAAGTAATTTTCTTATACAATTTCCCCTCCTGTCTAAACGGGGGGAATTAGACTACCTCAAACAAAATTTTGTTCTTGTCTCGATTTAACCTACACGCTATAGCTTTTTGGGGCACCTAGGGTGAATCACCATTTTTATAAACAAACATATTGTTTATTGTTTAAACAATATAATTAATTATTTCCCCCAACTAAAATGTTTCTGATTTTGAACAATATAAATACAAAAAATTATCAAAATCGGAACTGTTTCTGTGGACTTCCGGGTATTGCCTGTAATGACCGCTTCATTGACTCCACTAAAGGTAGTTCCACACTATCCCACAATGTAATACGACATGTCAAAAATGTGTGATGAAACAGGTGTATATTAGTGTGGAAACAGAATATGAGAATATGACAGCGCAGATCTCATACGATTTGACATGAGTTTAGATCTGAAATATTTTTTTAGGATTGAATGTAAAACCATCACACATTCCTTCACATTTTTTTTTTTTTTGGCTTGTCGTACTACACTGTGGGATAGTGTGGAATACCTTAAAGGAAAACGATCGAAGTTTGTGTCTCTCTTTTTGCCTACAAGCAATGCGTTTTATTATAAGCGTTCACGTGCATTCTATTTTAAGGGTTTTTTCTTTTTAACTTTTAATTTCTGATACACAAGAATATAGTATTCTTTGTCAATTCCAAAGTAGGAGCATACCCTTAACACCATTCGTTTATCTGTCACTTTTGGTTCATCGTAAATTCATTTTTCTGTCTACCAACACGAAGAATTTGAAAGAAGAAAACATACGCCAATGTTGGCACTCCTGCTTTTCATTTTGTTATTTATTAAATAAAGAATTTCTAAAATTTTGCAAGCTTCCACGAAAAGAGTGTTTCTGGTTCTGGTGTCCTAATTAATTCAGTGTTAAGAGAATACTTAAAAGTAAACAATTTACTAAATAAATTAACGTGTTTATTCCAATCAACATAAACATTTAACTTTAATTTGCAGGTTTTCAAAGAAAGTAGGTGATACAAATATTTCGCATATTATTTAAAACTTTCATTACGAAAACGAAAACGACGAAATTCCAAACGAATCTAAAATTCTAGTCCAAAACATTATCGTTTTCGAGTTGGAAGAAGTAAAAAAAAAAAAACAACTAGGTAAATATTTAAAGTTGGAATATTTACTTGAAACATTTGTTTTCGAAAGAGTGTTAAATTGATGCTCTTCTTAACCTACTGTCGAACCATGTTTGGCATTTGTTCCATAAATGGAAGACGACGTCATCCCAATCACCATCCACAATTAAAAAACATAGAACAAATTTAGAAAGACCTTCGTTTTGAGATTTGTTTTACCTAGAATTTTGTGGTTTTTTTTTTTTTTAATTTTATAAATTTAATGAACTAATTATTCTGGAAGTGTTGTGTGTGTGTATTTTTAAGCTGATTTCTATAGCAGGAATTTGCACTCGTGGACTAGGTTGCTAAGTAATTGCAGTAATTAATAGAATGCATGCAACTTCACTCCCTCATCTGCCTCTTCACCCAATTTCCACCCACAAATTTATGAATTATGAGCAATCAAATTCTCGCTGCCGCTGTGCTAGTGCTAACTAATTTATTATTCTTCAAGCTAATCTAGAATTCGTGAAGATTGAACTGACGAGAAGTGGACGACGACGACACACAGAGACACTGTTGTTGTCATCGACATCATTCTATGTGTTGTCACTCGGTGTTGATTGAGTCGCGAGCTGAGGGATGGCGAATGACTGATTAGGAGGTGGTGTGGTTCTTGTTTGCGCTTATTAATAGCTAATCATAGAAAAAAATATAAAGCACCTTGGTGCTCGGTTTCGGTTATGGTTGGTAAGAGCAGACTTTGATGCGTAAACAAAAAACCCAAACAGAAGTCTGTTGGAATAGGCAGTTGTGAATGTTAATAAATGATTTAAACAGAAGAGAGAGAGCGAATTATTGATTTCAGACCAGCTTTGCGTGTTAATTGACTTGAATTTAAATAAAAATGGGCGACATCGATTAGATGCTGCTTGACCTTGAAACGATTGTCTGCTTGATCCCTGTATTGAGACGCCTTCGAACTATTTCACATTACTCTGAACTCATTTAATGTTCGCAATTTCTAATCAACCTGCCTAATCAACAAAAACATGTCCCAAAACATGTCCCAAAGTCTCTTGGACCGTAATTTTTCAAGGAATAGTACGCTAAAAAGAACCTCTTATCTGCCTTGTTAAACCAAACCAGATATTCTATGGACTTTTGTTTGTCTTTTTCCGCAATGTCCTTGCGAAGGATTTATAATCTAGACTGGGAACTCTGCTCTGCCACTCGATTGCCTCACTATTGCTATCCGACTGAACGTTAGGGGTTCCTAGGTTTGACTTCTAAAAACTTTGGCTTCGGTCTTTGATTATTCCATGACTAATTATGGTATTTTTGCATTTCATTGTGCCGGGAGTAGATTGTATTTAGACGTGTTTTGCGGTTGTAGGAGTATGTAAAAAAATCCCGTCGAGTCGGGTACGATTTTATGTTTCGCATATTTTACAGGGTTTTCCAATAAGAGGTGTTATTTTAATATTCAAAGAAAAATGGCGTTTATCCGAGATAAATGATCGAATGTTTATTTCAATGTAGGTATGCCATTAAAAATGAAAAACGGTATCAGCCAAACAGCCGCCACGGCTACGCTTACACAACAATATCCTTTTCATGAAAGTTTCCATCACCTAATCGCAAAGTGGCTGCTGTATGCCCTCAAAAGCTTAACGAATTCATTCTTTGAGGTCTTGAACCGACTTTACGCTGTTGGCCTAGACCTTATATTTTACGTGACCCCAAAGGAATAAGTCGCAAGGTGTTAAATCACAAGATCTCGGAGGCCAATTGTGATCACCTCTTCGAGAGATAACACGGTCCGGAAACTTTTCATATAAAAGATCTTGGTTTCGTTGCTTGTGTGGCGCGTTGCGCCGTCTTGTTGAAAGTAAACGTTTTCCAGATCAATACCATCAAATTCCGGCCATAAAAAATTATTAATTATCTCTCGATAGCGCAATCCATTCACCGTAGCTGTTGCTCCAGCCTCATTTGCGAAAAAGTAGGGTCTAATGACCCCGCCGGTGGACCATAAACCGCACCAAACAGTTACTCGTTGAGGATGGAAAGGCTTTACACCAATAAATCTTGGGTTTTCCGAGCCCCAGATGCGACAATTTTGCTTGTTGACGTAGCCACCGAGGTGGAAATGGACCTCATCAGTCAAGATGATTTTTCGATGAAATTTCTGATCATTTTCATGCATTCCAAGAACCCAATCAGCAAAGTGACGACGTTGTTGATGTTCGGCCAGCTTGAGTTCTTGTGTTAAATGAACTTTATAAGCCTTGATACCGACCCAAGTCTTTATACAAAGTACGATGTAATGACGTTTTTGGAATGCCCAATTTCCAAAGAACGACGACGACGAATGAGCAAACCTGGGTTTTCTTCAACACTTTGGGCTACAGCAGCAATATTCTCAGTTGTTCTTGAGCGATGTGCACGAGAGTTTTATCGCTAACTTGTCCCAACAGCTCAAATTTTTCCAGCAATTTCTGAATTGTGGTCCGACAAGGTGCTTTACGACGACTAAAAAATGTTTTAGTTTTACGAACCGTCTCTGCCATATTTTCACCATTTGTATAGTGAATTTTAATAATTTCAATGCGTTATTGAAGCGTGTATCGTTTCATTTTTATTAATGGCGTAGTTTCTTCTTGTCAAATGTCAAAAAATTACAGCTTCCAAAGTAACAACTACAGTAATAGCGGGCTATTAAAGAATCTCAACTGTGTGTGTTTAAAAAATGAACTGAATTTCCAAGTTTGAGATAGAAAATCGAAGCAGCACGAGCTTAGTTTATCTTGATTTTAATGTCCAGTTCCACTACCAGCACCACCATCAGCTGATATTGATATTATTTATCATCGGTGCAGACAACAGACAACCAGCTGAAGGTTTTGGATTCAAACCCTGACTCCACCTGAGTTAGTTCCCTCAAAGAAAACTTCTTGACATAAAAAATCATCTCTGCTAGCCGATCTAATCCGATGGTAAATTAGAGGTCGTTTCCATTCCTTAAGAGCAGAGTAGACCTTGGCTCCTCTCGAATCTATTTGTGCCACAATAATCAGTTAACTCGATTAATTAAGTTTCAAAACAGAAACTAACATGTTTTTTGAAATTTCATTTTCAAAGTTGACGCACATTCATAAAAGGCCATGGTTGGCAGGTTAACAAGCAAACTGTCCGACGACGAAAAGTGTCAACTGTCAAGTGAGGGTCTCCCCTATCTGTTTTGTCATTTTTGAGGAGATTGACCGGAGTTCAGTGTTCTTTACTTTGCAGGTCCATTGTCCATTCTTCTGGGGGAAGTTGATGGTAGGATCTATGTCAGCCATACGTTCACGAGGAACAGCGCAGACAGGGTATTATTTCCGTCCTCGTATCATATCTTTGACTGTTCGGATGTGAACTCAGCACTTTCTATAAGACCATTTACCCTAGTCCCCTCCTGTCACGAATCACAGCAATACATTTTTGTATCTGAAGTGTCCTGGGTTATGTGTAAGCTGAACCCAAACAAGTCAGAACCAAAAAGGTACATTTGATCATAGAACTACATTAACCACGCTTGGTTTGAAAGATTCATCGCTAGTCTGACCATAGGCGCTAAATATAAGAATAACAAGGTAGTCTAATGTTTTTTTCTTTTCGAGATCTTCGTTGAGCAGAGCAAAAAAGCCATTCAATTGCATCGTAGAAATTCCAACACCTTATCATCTTAGTATAAAGGAAACTAATTAACAATATAAATTTTCAGAATATCAAAATGAATAAAGCTCCAGGACCAACACCACCCCAGTACACATACGTACCACCGCCATCGGCTCCTCCAAGCTATCAGGAAGCCATTGGCGGAGTCAAACCCACTAGTCCGTTCACTCCAATTGTTCAGCCAGTAACAAATACCACAATTTTAACGACGGTTGTTCCGATTGGCCGCGCTGCCACCCACATGATCTGTCCAACGTGCAACGCAGAAATCGAAACGACTACCCGTACCGAACCCGGTATGATTGCGTATCTATCTGGTTTTGTTATTGCCCTTTTGGGGTAAGTTTTTTTTTTTTCAAATCCTATCTTCTTCCTCGAAGTTAATATGTTTTTTTTTTTGCCGTAATAGCTGCTGGTTTGGATGTTGTCTCATTCCATGCTGCATTGACGAATGTATGGACGTACATCACACTTGTCCCAATTGCAAATCATACCTTGGACGCAATCGACGATAAGCTATCTTCTTCTTCAAAAAACAACACCACCGAATGGAAGAAGCATTGGATGCCGCTGACACCGACACCGACACCTACAATAACATCACCCGAGGATCGTCTGAGGAACGAAACATTTCCAATTCGAGATAATTTTTTTTTGTTTTGTTTTCCCTTTTGTAATTAATTTATATTGTTTTATAACTTGTTTTATTCAACGGCAGCTACCAAGACCACGAATATTATTTTTTTGTTTTGTTTTTTTTGTATCGAAGAACTCTCTTAAATCAGCTCAAATAGTGTCAAGCTTTATAATATTATACAAAACAAACGGCACAATTTATTATTTTTATATATATCGTAGGTAGCATTTTTGTATGCACATTTTGTATTCCCAAAAATTATGCACGTTTTTGTGAGAGTCCTTATTAATTTATTCCCAAAAGCAAACATTTATAATTAAAGTTAAGAAGAAGATTAAATAAAGTTTATGTTCAATATTTTGTACTTGAATCTTTGAAATACAAACAAGACACAGTTTTTGGATAATGTGCCTTGAAATATCACCTTTTTACTGTTTTAGTTTTTTTAATTTTATAAACTATTCAGTTTTTTATAACTAAATCCGTATAAATTATGAATCTTTCTGTACAAGTTCATAATTTTATATTTAAAAAAAAATTAAAATTTAAATCACACGCTTGTGAAGTGAGTACTGAATGCTGGATTTTGGAAGAATCGAAATTCAGAGTTAAGAAATCTAAAATATCTTGTTTTGTTGTTTTTTTAATAAACATAAATTTATGTAATAAAATAAATGTCGTAACAAAAAGCAGAGTATACTTTTTGGGGGTAGACGGAAGACACAGATTGAGATTGAGACCAGTTCCAGGGAATTAATAATTTTAACTATACTCACTCAAGGGACTACTCATTTTGAAAACCATAGTTGTTTCGTTTTTTTTATAGAGTGGGCATATAATTATTGAAGACAATGAGTCTGTGTCAATAAGATGGTTTATGAAGACTTGGGGATGCTTTTTGAAGCAAATCGCTTTAGTACCTTTTCAATCACTCTTACTTTTTCTTTAACTATCTGGCAGCCGGCAGGGATAGAAAGATCATAATTAAAGCATCATGCAAGAAGCACTGGTGACCTTAACTAGATGCGTTACTCGCTTCAACAAATTGGAGAAGCGCCTTGCTCAAGGATTAACACCAAAAAGAGAAAAAACAATGCACAGTAACTGGTACCAAACAGCAGACAACAGCGGAGGTCACTCAGTTCAACAATCTGCTAAGTTATCCAGGACTTGATGATGGAACAGATCGGACAGCAACAGATAATGAATCGTGAAAACGCTCTATAAACTTTCTACCTTACAGCTTAAAGATCCGGTGGCCACAAACCATATTCAAGACCAAACTGTGAATTGGTGGGAAGAAAAAATGGATTTTTCAAGCGTGTGCTGTGAAATCCAAGTTTTAATCATCCCAAAAGCTAGTCAAAATTCAAATTTCTAAATAACCTGAGCTGGGCCAATTAAATTCGAAATAATCAAAAGACTCACTAACCAAGAGGGCTGAATTGAATACATCGAATTCTTGGCTGTACCAACGGATCTACTTTCTTGAAGACAAGAACAACGAATTTAAAAGAGAATACCAAAACGATAGACTTTGTGCATACGAGCAACCATCAGGACATAGAGAACCTCACCAACAGCTTGGCTCGGATGTATAGAAAATATAATAAGCCTGCTGTTCCTTGAAAGAAACGAAAACACAAAATAACTTTAAAATAAGTAAATCCCATTGTTGGACGAGATCGACTCTCTTAAGGTTTTTGAACGCTTAGCGAAGGCAGCAAATACATACATATATGTATATCGTAACACTCCTTCTGCTTCGTTGCAGGATCCTTGGAGCGTTGAGGCAGCGACACCTCTTCGCCTTTAGGGAACCTACCGCGCTTAGTTTAGATGATATTTTGTAGCTGGCTTCTATTCAACCAATGATTCTTTGAAATGGAGGTGGCTCTGAGATAGAAGTTGGAACTTAGGAGAGCATAGAAGTGCCTATCCTCCGCCTCCGCGTGGCAACTCGGGAACAATATGAATGGCCGCCTCCGCGTGGCAACCCGGGAACAATATGAATGGCAGGGAAATTGTTGTAAGTGAAACAGGAGTGAGTATTTGCAGCTGTATATCCTTTCCTTGCAGTATTGATTCCTTACCGGTAACGTATGCAGGGTTAAACTTGTAGGCGGCAAAGAGAGGAAGGTTTGGTGGGCGCATTTGGCTATTTGCTTCTACCTTGTCAAATGGTTGAATATGCGCATATCTTAAGGCTGCTAGGCCTTGAGTATTGATGGTGGTGAAATGTATCTTCTCAAGTAAGGGAAACTAGGGCACAAGGGACGTGAGTAGCATTCGTTACCTTGGTCTTCTATTTCAAAGCCATTAACAGCCAGCTCTCACTAAAGACTTGCCAAGAACCGTAATTTCTGAGAGTAAATCGTCCCATGGAATATTTTATTCGGTGAAGGACGCAGTATGAATTCACAAAGAAAAAACCAACCGACTAACAATGAAATCGAAACCTAGTTTAAACAAAGGCCAACAAAAATTTATAACAGAACGTTCATAAAAAAATCAAATTAATTGATCTTACGCTATTTAATTCATAATAAATATAATTTGTAACACCAGGCATCAAAAAAGACTTACCATTATGACTGTGACTATTTTTTTAGCCCTTACTAAATTTTAAAGATTTTTTTCCCAGAATTTTGCCAGAAAATCGTCGGGACGCCAACAAAAAATATTTGTAACCATAACACTGAGCCCCGGCGCACTGCTCTACCAACATTAATGACGGTACAACGACTGAAGGCAAACCCGCCATGACAAACACGAATTTGCAAAGAAATTGAAATTTTCCGAAATCAAATTAATTAAACAAAAAGAACACTCAGCGATAAAAATTAATCAAAATTGAACAATATATATGAACATACACTTTTTTAACAATAATTTTGAATGTTTAAGACCGCACACAACAAAATAAGATGGAAATTAAATATTTTAAATCAAATGCTAGCCGAGCCCCAGCGCACTGCTCTACCAACAACGGTACTGGCGACCGACGCCATTACAAGCACGAACAATTTCGCAATTTTCCGAAATTATATTTATTCAACGAAATTACCACCTTTTTTGCCTTGAAAACTGATCAACTTTATCGGTAAATGAGTATTAACAATTTCTTAACAATAATTTTGAATATTTAAAACCGCACACAACAAAATAAGATTGAAATTCAATATTTTTTATCAACCGATCGCGGAGCAAAAGAACTGCTCAAACGCACTTTTCCTTGAACTTCTTCAAACTAACCAAAAGCATAGAGAGAGACTCGCATGGGGTGGTGAATGTGCTTTCTCTTTGTTATCATTTTCAAGCAATTTTCATGGTGAGTTTGATTTTGTATTTTGGTTTGAAATTTGAATTTTGTAATGGTGAATAGAGGCAAACTGGCATGGCGCTTCGGTGTCGGTACATAGATCATGGTATTTCTTGAGGTCGGTCCCTCTGAATTCGCCTGAAAGTAGGTTTTGAGCTGATCAGAGTGTCGAGATTGCCAAAGTAGGTATTTGTTGCGAATCGAATAAAATATAGTTTATTAATAATTAGAAAAACTAGAAAATAAAGCTGATACATTTAAGTCCGCCACTTTTTGCAGTAATACCAATGTCCTTGCACACTGTTTGTGGAGCCCTCCATTCTCCCTCAAGCATTTTATGATGTTATATTTTATCAATAGAGTTTTTGCGCTGCGTTCGATGTGAGTACAGTACAGAGCACTACAACACCCCAGGCTTATGCTCGGAGGAACAATCAGAGCTGTCATTATTTAAACATAAGCCTTATGAAAGGTAACTGGAAAATTAAGTAGAATTTTTAGATAGGGACACTTAAAATGATTAATATGGAGATTTTGCTAACATTCAATGAGTTCGAATTTTTTTTTTTTTTGTGAAAAATAAGCCCGTATACCTACCTACCAGAGATTAAAATGAGTATGTTCGAATAAGTTCGAACACTGCGATTTTTTCTATTTGATCGCTCATACCCGATCGTTTTGCTTCCATGCTCATAAGTCATTTTGGTCATGAATAAAAACAATCACGAATAAAGACAAACGAACTGATCGAACTCATGAGTATCTTCTGACTTTCATACCCACGAACAAAATTATTCGCAAACAGTTGTAACCAGTTTCGGGTACTCGAAAAAAGACCTACTGATCGTTTTGGTCGTTCTGATCGTGAACAAAGCGAGTACTCACAAGCAATGCGTGAACAAAGGAAACTGCTGGCGCTACCTGTTTTATTATCTATATCCGTTGTATTTTAAGGGTAATGTTTTGTATTCGCAGAAAATAGAGCAGAAGAAAAAGGGTTTCTTATTTTGGAAAGATTTATGAATAGGTAGGTGGCTAGGTAGGCAAATGATGTAATTATAAAACAAAAGATGGTCAACATTCGCGGTTGGTGTATGTATTTAAGTGAAGTCAATTTTGTCTTTTATTGAAGGCGCAGGTTAAAATTCCCCGAAACAGGTACTCTTTTCTTTGTTAGTAATTGTATCTTATTCGTTTGAAATGTGTTGTTATTCACGGGTCATCATACTCATGAACAAAAATACTTGTAAGCATAGTTTGATAGGTTGACTCTGTTTGTTCAAACTCGCTTTTTTCGAGCAAGTATTCGTTGATCGTGAACAGTACTCGACTCGTTTTAATCTCTGATACCTACTAAAGATAGTTTTGACTTTTTCTTTGCTCTTGAAAAATGATGATTAGAAAGTCTTATAACGGTGCATATAATAGGACCGGCTTTTCAAATCAGATTTTCTCGTAAACGAAACGAAATAATATTAATTTAAAAAAATTTCAAAAAAAATGGTTTCTTTTAAAAAAAAAAGTGGGTTGGGGTCATATTCTGTATGTGCCAAAATTCGCACTCTGTATGTGCAAAAATTCGCAACAATTTTTCTTTCATTATTTACCGAACAAGTGTTTTGTCTGTTTTTAAAAACTCCGAAAATCCATAATAATTGAAAAATCTTTTTCATTTCTGTTAGAATTAGTTCCTTACTTTCTTGATTTTTTTTATTATTTTAAACTTTTTTGTAAATGAACGATTTTTTTTTATTGAATATAAATTGTTTTACATATACAGAACAACTCTCTCCAAGTATTTGAAGTATTTTAAGGCAGAATTTTGGACTTACAATTTTTAAAAGCAGAGAAGTGGATTAACAAAATTTTGAAATTACAGAATTTTGGAAACAGAATTTACAGAATTTTGGTCGCACAGAATTTTTAAATTATTTTTTTTGATTTTTCAAAATGGTTTGTTAAATTTTTTTAATTTAATTTTTGTGATACAAATTACAAACTGCTGAAGTTGGCGTACTCAAAAAAAAAAAAAACTGGAAATGTTTTTTCAAACATTTTTTTTTAAATACTGGTCGAAATCTTTGAGATTTTTTTCTTAAAATTCAAATCAGAGGGATTTCTTAATTTGTTTTCCGAAAAACGTTTTGACTTGTGATTTTTAAGTGATTAATAAAATTTCATAACTTTTCTCCTTGCTAACTTTTTTTTTGAAATATCAAGCCCCAAGAGCAGTGTCACCTTAGACCCAGTAGTGTATTTTATTTACTAGCATTTACCCGCGGATTAGGTGCCTCCAGGGAGCTCCATAGTAAATTAAATTTTCAACCAAAATGGCAGCGCACGTCATCTTCTTATTGTCAATGCTAAATAAGTGGATCCACCATCGTATACTCCAAGTTCAATATAACTCAAGCCAGCAAGATATTGCAATTCACCGATTTTTCATTCTGAGTGTTGGATGAAGGAAGTATATTATATAATATATTGAAACACAAAGCTTATTTTTTGTTTTCATTTTGTACAAATATTATAACTTTTATTTTAAACTTTTGTTATTGTTTGTTTTTTTTTTTCTTTTCTTTCATTTATTTATTTTTACATAATATTTCTTAAATAAACACTTATAAACTAGCATCAAAAAAATATAAAATCTAATAACACATTTTTTTTTTATTATATTTTTCTGGATTTTTATTTCAGTTGTTGTTCCATTTATTTTTTATTTGTTTATTTATTGAAAACGCTTCTTACAATTTTTGTTTTTAGAAATTAGTTAATATTTTTT
Organism: Platycheirus albimanus; assembly: GCA_916050605.2. NCBI lineage: Eukaryota > Metazoa > Arthropoda > Insecta > Diptera > Syrphidae > Platycheirus > Platycheirus albimanus. The sequence goes on along the minus strand of OU696698.1, from coordinate 88,567,505 downwards.
TTATTTAATATATATTTCATCCTCAATTTTAAATATTTATAATTTTTTTTTTGTCGTGTTAGTATTATAAATTTCGTTAAGCTTTGCTTATTATTATTATTATTTTGTTTGTTCATTGTTTATTTTTGAAAAAAAAAATGTTTGAAGTTTATTTTCTTGTTGATTCTTTTTTCTTAACTCTTTATTGAAATAAAATTATTTACAAAAAAAAATTAAATAATTATTGAAGAATAAGAATTTTAAACAAGTAGGTATAGATATTGCTTTGCAATGGAATTTTTTACATATTTATGTATATATATTTACTCTTTTTATTTTTATATGTATAATACAATTTTTTCTTCGGTTTTATTTTGATTTTGGTTGAATAAAAAGGACATGCAGAAAATTTTGATATTGAACATTAATTTAAAATAAGAAAAAAAATAATTTCGTGGATTCTATTTAATAGGTTCGTTGTATATAATCATCATCAGCCATTTAAAATGGTGCGTAGTTTACAAAAATATTATTTGTTTGAAAGGTTTAAATTTAATAAAAATGATATGATGTGGTTAATGGCATTTGGCTTCGATATTATAGGGTTTCGTTTTGAAAAAAATTATGTAACGGGTGATTCATCGCGAGGTTTGATTTTCAATAGAATGGGCTTTGGAAAAATTCAATGTTAACGGATTAGTGCTTCCTGAAATTCAAGCCCATGGTCTCGGTGAGCTCTGGTTTCAAAAATAAGGCACTACGTGCCATACAGCGAGTGAAACGATGGACTTGTTGAGAAATCATCTTGGTAAGCACTTAATTTCACGTTTTGCTACTGTAAATTGGCCGCCTAGATCGTGCCTAGATCACACTTTTAATTTTTTTGTCTGGGGATATGTCAAGTCTCACGTCTTCAGGAATAGGCTACGAAAGCAGCTTTGGAAGCCAAAATTACTCGTGTTAATCGCGAGATACCAGTGGCTATGCTCGAACGAGTCGCCCAAAATTGGACCTTCCAAATTGGCAACCTCAGACGTATTCGTGGCCAACATACATGATATCATTTTTAAAAAAGTAAATGCCATGAATTGTTCTTTTAATCGATAATACAAATTTTAAGTTCATTTTCAAATGTATGGGTTTTCTTTTACATTATAAATCAAACCTCACAATGAATCACCCTTTATAACGAGAAGAGCGAGTGATTTTCTTAAAATAAACATATTTTAAGGTACAAGCAAAAGCAATGTTTTTCTTTTTATGGGGCATTAAACAATATATGGCAGTTTTTGTTAATAAAGTTTTTTTTTCTGGCAATAATTCAGCATGTGCAAATAAAGGACATTTTGTGGGAAAATATAAGATTGCAAAGCCTTAAAGAGCTCCTCCAAATTATAAATTTAAAAGTTCATTAAAGGTAAGTTACTGATTTAAAATTTGATTTTATGCGCTATAAAAATATTGTTTTTTTTTTGTCTCAATGGTGTAGCTGCAGCTGTATACAAAGCGATGTCAAAGTTAAAAGTATCAAATTTTTATAGCACGGCTACAATAAATTATTTTAAACTTCACTTTAGCTACAACTGCAGCTGCAGCTACACCATTGTGCTAGTTGCCTCAAACAATACAAAATATTTCGTTTTCATGGAACGTACTTTGTACATGGAACGGGTTAAGCTTAAAAATAGAGTGTTCGAAAAAGTGGAACCAAAGTTCTTTACACTATTTGGAATAAGGTTTGTTCTGTCAGGGTTATTTTTATTCAGGAGCACACTAAAAAATTTGAAATTACACGCAGCACAGTTCACCAAAATGCTGACCTTACCCCAGCAAAATATACAGATTCAATTCAGAAGAACTTCATTTGCCAGAGCGATTTAAGGTTTAGACAAGAAACCATTTGGGGCGACTTTAGGGCTCAACGAACAAAGCTAATATCAAATTACAAATCTGCTATATCTTTTGGCATTCCCCAGCCACCCTCACTGTATTAAAAAATAAATAAATTTTTGTAGGTACTCAACTGAATTGAAAAGCTTAATGGAACACAGATGTAGTACAGTAAGGGGCATCAATTTTTTTATAGAACACTGCTTATCCGATTTTTGTGGAACTAAGTAGGTATCATTTCACAGTTTTATAGTTTGATAAATACTTGAATAAATGGTTGATAGGTAAGAGCGAATAATGCCCTGTTGGCCTTTATCGATTTTTGATCGATTCGATATGGATGGCAGTTTCTAAAGCTCTTCATATATTTGAAAAGTTGGAGGCGAACGAAATTCATTTGTGCTATTACCGAGGCAAACTCAAGAAGTCATTTTTGCAGCTGAAAACCATGTGATCGTGAATCTTAAAGCCCGAATCTCTCCGAATGACAGTAAATGTGTAAGACGTATAAAATTCAAAGAAACGTCAAGAAAAATCGAGGTATATGATGACATGACTTGAAAAATCTCAAGAAGTTAGCTTTAATTGTTTAATTGAATTTTATTGAGAAAACACCATCAACCAATAAAGTGAAGGGTCAAAAAGAAATACAGATGGTACCGCAGTGCAAACCGTTCCAGAGGTACACTTGGTTAAGATTTCGGAAGTAGTGGAAATTCAGAAGAATAGTATGGACAACATGTTCGTTAAGAACCTAAAGGCAAACTAAGTAAGGAATAGCTATCGGAGATTTTAAGGGACAGCTTCGTAAAATTTTCAATGATAGTTAAATGGAAATGCGGGAATCGTATATGATGAACAAGGGCTTTACCGAAACCAAAATACAGTTTCAGTTCAGTTCATGTATATCAATTTATTAAATAAGCGATACTATTGAAGATGCAACAGGAACACAATTCCTTCTACAATATAACGCAAGTCGCATAATTTTCTCAAGCATCACTGTATTCCAATAGAATTTTCTAAAGACAGGTGCCGAATCCAGGAGTTGATTTGAAGATATTTCGTGTTGAAAAATGTATTTGTCTTAAATCTTAAGAAAGTTTTTAATTAATAGTTGTCACGGTGTTAAAGATATAGTTTTTCGATAACGGACTAAAGTAAGCATTGTTTTAACATATCCTGATCCTTTTTGTTTCTAAATGAATCACAGGATTAGATACCATTCAAGCAATTTGGGAAACTTTTATTAGTAGTCCAAAAGGTCGTAGCAAAAAATCCTCTAAATTGTGTAAATATTGAATCAATCAATCAGAGGCGAATTTTCTGGGACAGGGGCCCAGGAGCTTCACCATGCATGTCATCTTACTACCATACTGAATGATTATTGAAAACTTGGATATTTTCTTGGCGTTTGCAAGCTTAAGTAGAAATTTAGCTTCATACATATATTAATTTTTAACAACAAAACCTAGAGAAGTAGTTAATAGATAAAAATATAATTTGTAGTGTTTTCTTTTCTTTTCTTTTTTTCTTTTTATTAAATAACTTCTTTGTTCCCCAAGCAAATACTCTATTATAACTTAAAATATAAAATATTCTTTTAATTTTCTACAAAATAACTTAAAAATATAAATGTTAAAAATAAAACTATTTCAATTAAAAATTATTTATAAATTACGCAACAAATTGTCTTTTTTTGTCTCAACTAAATATTTAACTAATAACCATATTAAATAATAAAAAAAAATTAATATTTATATCCTTGCACAACTTTCTTTGAAACACGCATTAAATATTTAATAATTATTAAAAAAAATAAACACAAGCGCAAAATTAAGAAATTCATTAGTCATTCATATCAAAAATATAATTTAAAATGAATATTATTTATGGCTTTGTTCCAAGCTTAAGGCCTAAAAATGCAGTCGCGCCGAAAGGAATATAACGCTTTCGAAAAAACAAAATTTCAAAATAAAAATTATAAAAATATATATATAATACAAATTACAAATACAAATACCATAACACAGATCGGGGGTGGTGGTGGTAGTGGTGGGGTCGCCCTTAAACGATAGCGGTTTTCACAAGACACGCTTGTGAATTATTACCAATACTGGAACCATCTAAACTATCCAAATCTAATGCTGTATCAATCATTGTGGTGTCATGGAGCAGCCTCATGCGACTAGGCGTTATCACATCCAACTGTGACTGATTCATGGATGTGTTTGAGGCTTTAATAGCGTCCGAGCTAGTGCCACCAGAACCAGCGCCATTTCCACCACTACTTGGTGATGTTACTCCGTCGCTGTCAGAATTTCTTTTGATTCGAGCCTTACTCGTCGACGCATACTTTTTTCGACTGTTGACGACAAATGCACTCACCGGATCGTCCAGATCCAGATCGTCACTCAACAGCGTTGATGACATAACAGTTGAACTGTCAGCGGCGCTCAAATCCGGCCCTGCTGATAATTCATCAATTGATTTACTATTACTGGAAGCTGGCTGTGTTAGTGCAGTTGAAGTTGTTGTTGCTGTTGCTGTTGCTGTCGCTTGAGTGATATCTTGTGCCAATTCGCGCTCCTCCAACAAATTTGAATAGACATGCAAACTGGGATCTGACTTATTGCTGCCGTTACTGCTTAGCGCTGCTGACGACAAATTTGAATTTGGTATATTGCTATAGACGTTCTCAGATTCAGATGCAGACTTCATAAGTCGCACCGGATCTGACGTCGCTACCTCAGTACCACCACTACTGACACCTGCAGCCGCTGCGGCCAAAAGACCTGACTTGGGGCCTTTATAGTAGCGCGCTGTTCGAGTGCTTGACAATAGCTTGCTATCAGTGGGATCAATGTAATAGCGAGCGGTATGATAGCTCGATAGCAGATTACTGTCAGTCGGATCGAATTCTTCGTTAAATAGATTATTATAGCTACCACTGAGATTATTTGAGCGTAAACCAGCAGTTCCAGGCGTTAGATTTGGATCGAAATTGGCATCATCGTCTGGAGTAATCGGGGATATTGCTGCACTGCTATTGTTATCAGAAGTGACTCCACCATTATTATTTGCCACCAGAACCATACCAGAAGTCGGTGGACTTTCCATATTCGACAATGGAATCTCATTGTCGACCAAGTGGGCTAAACTATTGGAATTACCTGAATTGGGAGAAAGGCCAGGGCCAATATGGAAGAGAATGAAAAAAGAAAGAAAACAAAAATATTTATGAGTGATTTAATGATTCCAGTTTTGCTGGGAAAAGGTTAACTATGAACTAAATATTTAATTAATTTTGCTTATAAATTAGGATTGGAAGCAAAAATGAGCTTATATTGTTATATTGTTTTGAAAATAAAAAAGAAAACAATGCAACTAAAAACCATTATCGTTCTTTAACTCTAAAATTTGGAACACTATATTGCATAACTAAGCATTTAAAAATTGCGAAATTTTAGCATATTTTATGTAAAGTTTTCTAAAAATATTTTTAATAAATAAATAAGATCAAAAAAGTGTTTATTTTTTCTGTTGTGTACTGTAAAATAAATAATTGTGAAAATTAAACATAATAATGTTTTTTTTTTTTATAATGAATATTCTTCTGGTTTAAATTTAAAAATTACAAATATAATAATTATTTGATTTGATGTTTAAAAGTCTCAAGAGAGAATTTTTTGTGATTACTTGGTTTTGAGGTGTAGGTACTAACTATAAACTTTACGGGCACGAGCAAACTTATTTTGATATTACAAAATTTCAATTAAAAGAAATTAATGTATAGGATTTTTCAATAGGCGTGGGAAGATTTCAAAGGCCCGTGGCGTGGCTATTTTGTTTTAATGACATACGTCAAATCTACACCAAATTACCACGGCAAGTGACACGATTACACATCGCCTCTAAATGATAAAACTTTACTTTACTACTTTACGCCCTTATTGAAAAACCCAATATTAAATCTTTGACCACACAAGCAAAACTAAGATATGCATTTCTTTAAGCCTAAAAACTTACAAGAATAAAGTTTGCATAATTTAACTTTTGGGGGAAAAAAGTGTTTACTTTGAGAACCAACTATAAAATTCATGATGAAGCACAATATAATATGCTTCTGACAAAACTCAACGAATTCTTTCGTTATGTTTTTGAAAAACCAAAATGAACATGGCTATCTGTCAGATTTTCTTTTTGTATTACATCCGAGTTAAAAATGGAGTCCAACAACACACAACAGTCTTTTTGAGTTCCTGCTGTTTGATTTGTATGCCCGACTCAGTTGACACAGCTGTCAAATTAACATGTGCCAGAGCGATTTATAGGGTTTTCAAACTAGACCAAAAACTCAAAAAGTTTACGAAACCTAGTTGGAGCATTCACACTGAACAAAAACTAGGTTTTGTTTGATGTTTCATGAATATGTGAGTGTTTCAAAGTACTTCTTCCAAAAAATCCCTTGAAATTTAGTGAAAATCCCACTCAAATAAGAAATACACCTCGCTTTTTCTCTCCTTTGTCGGTAAAAATCCCATACTCTGAGAACACAACACTGTTTTATCGACGAGTTGATGGTGCGAAAAGATCAGTTTGTTTTCACATACTTGCGATTGCAAGTAGGTTTTGAGGAGTTTTATCAAAAACTACTAGTTTATATGAAAGATAAAAATGTATGGGAAACTTTGTGGTTTTGGTGTAGGTTTTGGGGTTATAGGCAAAACCGAGTTTTTGATCCAGTGTGAAAAGCCTATTAGATTGAAACATTTAACATAGCCAATGCAATGTGGGTATCGTTCACTACACATGCGATTTGACATTGACAGTAGACCATCTTTGGTAATACCCATTTTAGCTCGGTCTTTAGGTATTAAGATACGCTTTTCGGGGGTTTCGTAATTTCTTGACCATAACATACATACTTTTAGGTTAACCGTGAGGGTTCCAGACATCCTTGATTGAACTGTGGGGAAACCATTCCTGTTTTTCCTGAGTCCTGTTCTTAGAGGCAAATTAGAGCTGTCACTGAAACTCATCATTGAAGAATTTCAGATGTTTACTCAAGAAATTTTAAAAGCGATATGAATTATTGATGTTTTGGAAAATCAAAGCTGATGGTCAAAATTATAGTAGTAGTAAACAAAAAAAATTCAATCCGGTGAAACGTTTTTCATAAAATCACTTATTAGATTTCAATCATAAAGTAGTGCGAACAGTGATCATTTAAATTTTACGTAAAAGGTTAGTTGGACAGGAAATACATTTCATTAACTAGGTTTAAGTTTTCTGGGAGAATACATTTTACGGATTTAATTTTGGCAATTTATTTATTTAATTTACGATGAACTATCGTACACAGAAATGTAAGGTATGCTGAGGCTGACTTAAATGATGACGTCACAATTATCTAATTTTGTTCACAGTAAATAAAGACTTATTTATTAATTAAAAACAAAAATCTTGTCACACCAGCTCCCAGGGGCTAGGTGCCTGTATCTTCACTACCAACCATTCCTGTGTGTGCATTGACATTCTGAATGAGTGAAGGGGCCTACAATTCACATTAAGTTCCGAATGGCTAGTAGAAAAGCGTATAAACGTAAACAAATTTCTTTTTTTTTAAATATTACTTAAAGATTGTAACGTCACGAAACACCAAAATGGCTTACCTTGTATTTCTGTGTATCATATGTTTTGTTCGTACACTACAGTGAATCAAAGCAAAGTTCGTACAAAGTGTAAACATTTTGATTTCTGTTCAAAAAATTAAATTTTTGTTCGTACATTATTGGGGAACGTGTTCTTTTGACCGAACGGAAGGAAACGTTTAGTTGGGTTTTAACACTAGCTTCTGTTTGATTTTGCTTATTTTATTTGGCTCATAACTAAATATTTGAAAAAAGATGGCTTTGAACAGCTGTCAATAGCAGAAGTGTTTTGAATCGTCAAAATGCAATGACATACTAAGCGTCATTGGTTTGTATATGTACTAGCATTGATCTACAATAGTTTGCGTCTTAGATAATCTTAGATAAGATGGCTGCTATTTTTTGTTTTTCAATAAATAAACGATTGCTGTTGGAATTATTGAAAAGAAAACATTGAAGTTTAACTTCTAGTTACTAAACTATAAATATAACTAAACTACATATCATATTTCCTCTCAAAGATTATTTTTAAGTATATTAACATTTTTGGAGAAATTGGATAGTAAACTGACCTTGAGTTTTATTAAATTGAGGTCTTCAAAAACGCGAAGGAACGCCCATAATCATAGCAAATCGACAAAAGCTTGAATATCAAAAACAGTTTTCAAAATTGATTTGAGACAAGCTCCTGGCAACAAAATTAAAGTTTTTGGGAAATATGTTTAAAGCAAATGTATGTAAGATGTTATTGCCTAAATCTCATCATCATTAAAACTATCGGCTTTTAAATATTCTTAATCTATTCCTTTATATTATTATATATTTACATTGTATACTTAATATATAAAACATAACAATGAGTATTTACTATACTTTTTCAACTACTTTTAAAAATGTTCTTTTGTAGAAACGTTCCATTTAAATGCTGTGATTTCTATGTTCATCCAAGAGTGGTGACGAAAGTTCTAAATCTATTAATAGTTAAAAGTCAAAACACAATGCAAATAGGAAAAAAGAAATAAAAGAGAAAAATATAGATATAATACATAGATAAAAATGTTATGTCATTAAAGTTACTATGTATCTACTTCTCAAAACAAAAACCAAATATATAGAGAAAATTGAATTGAGTATTTGTATTCTTAGATTGACTTCAGGACGACCCTAGTTTTAGAAAAAAAAAAAAAATTCCCGTTAGGGCGAGTTAAGGATTTTTGAAAAACGATTTGTGGCGAACCCAGGGCGACTTCTGGGCCCAGCGACATAAATACATAAATAATGACGGAGTTCAAGAAAATTCACAGCCAATAAACAGGCTGCCGGTTTTAATGCGTTCTTGTCCTATTTTCAACTGTTCTGAACGTCGTCATTAACATAGTTTAGCTTTTTTCTTTGTTTAGAGCAGCGCAGTTGTCAGCCAAAAAATTGATCTTTTTATTTCGTCCGTTCAGTGTCTGATCACAGCACAGCAAACATCAAATTGACAAGTAAATACAAAGGAAATTTTTTGTATTTCTAATACAGTGAATCAAAGTAAAGCTCGTACATAATGTTCAAATTTTGTTTTCTGTTCAATAAATCCAAATTTTTGGACACTAATCTAATTGCGTACCAATATTTTCATTTAATTTCACTCGACTTATTACAGCAGAAAATATTGCTATGACTTTGAAAACAAAAGGAATGCAGGATATTTTTATAACAAAACATCATAACCAACCTTAAAATGGAAACTTTTGGATAAAAAACGCATTGAAAGAAGAGATGAAAGGATCTTGTTGCTGCTTTATGATTTAAAAGGAGTAAAAGCATTGCTGTACCTGCAGCATACACAACATAGCGACTCGGCCCAATTTCGCACGGGTGCAATCAAGACAAACTTCACGTTATAAAAGGAAGAAGTTAAGCCTCATAGGCCAAGACTTAGAAGTTCTACTCGAATACTCATAGGCTTTCGAGCCGAGATATGAGTGTTGCATACTTTAAGGAGTGCAAATTTACTTTCGCAGAGGTATCATTTATAGTGCGAATCTACAGCTTTTCAGTATTTTTTTTTTCGGCATGAAAGCTACTAAATACTACACATATCTATATAAACCTTCCGGAAAAAATTGTCTACATCATTTTGAAAACCATTTCAAAATTCGTTGCATGGTTTAGAAGGAGTTAGCGGATAAACAGGAAACAACTTCTTTGTATAAACTTTCGTCGGTAAAATTTGGTTGTCTTTGATAAATCCAGGAAATACTTGCCCATATGTTTTAAATCTTGCGAGACAGTGTGCTCCACATTAAAATTAATGGTTGCATAAAAGTTGTCTTATGATTTTCAAAAAAAAAGTTGTTTGCACGAGTTTTACTTTGATTGGCTGTACTATATTTCTTTGAGACTTTTTAGTCTCCACCATGGGTGTTTTTTTATTTATATTAAAACTGAAATAAAAAAAAAATATCTAATATCAATTTCTCGTTAAATTTTTTGGGGAAAATAATTGGATACACATTTTTTTTTAAACATTGAATCGCAGATTTTGGAGGTTAGGCATTTGAAAATACTTTTTGTTCAGCGGTAGTGAACAAAGTTTGTGTTCAGTGGTGGCGACGATACGATGATGAAAAAAAATTTACCTCTGAATAAAATGTTTGTTCTTTATATTACTAAGGCAATTATTAGGTCTAAAACTCAACTAGCTCAATCAATTAAGAGTGAAGTTGGAAGACAATCCCCACTCTACATTTCATAAACCTACCTTGTGTTCTTTTAAATTTACTACAAAAAAATCCTCTCTAAAAACTCCCCACGATAAAATGTAACAAGTTCATTTTTAAAAGTTTTAAATTTAAACAACAAAAATATTCAAATAAACGAACAATAATATATTATATAAGCAGCAGTGTTGTGTAACTTAATTAAACAAAAACTAAGATCAGAACAATTATTTATAAATGCAGAAACAAACAATTAAAACAATGAGATGAATATTATGAGTTGTAAGAACTGGGAAAACACTATATTGAGTACATATTTATATTTTGCATACTATGTTTTTACAGAAAAAGCTTTTCATCGATTATATTTAAAATTTAAAATTATAAAAAAAATTATTTTTAACTATGTAACTATGCAACTCACCCAATGCGTAAGTAACTTTTTTCAAAACAATGTCACCACGCGAATTTAAAATGTTTTACTCGCAAAAGAAGCATGGTATTCGAGAAAAAAAAGTAAACGGAGAAAAAGAGAGAGAAAACAAAGAGATATAGATATTTTGTATTGAGAAAGAACAAAAGAAAGAGATAGAGAGAGATAGAAACAATCGTAAGAAAACTGAATAATTTTTTATATATCATTTGCTTAAATGCTCTATTAACACACATCAAAATGCCAATTAAATAATTAGTAAAACAAACAAAAAAAAAGATAGTTTTGGTATTTTGTTAAACAAAATATTTAGTGTACAATGCCAATTAAAATAATTAGTTTAAAAAAATAATAGATAGATTTATTTTTAATTTGTTATTTGTTAAAAATAAAATATGTATATTATTTTTATTTGTTTTGAGTCGTTGAATATTTGTCTAACTAAATTTGTGTTTGAAAATAAAATATAAATTATTTTTTTTTATATATAAATATAATTTTGTTTGTTTTTGCTTTACATAATGAGTGTATTCGAAGAACGCCCCACAGGGGCAATTCCATATTGCTGCTACTTGCATCGTTGCATTGTATTTTTTTTTTAACTTATTTTAGTTGGTTTCCCTTTTTGTTGTTATTATTTACAAAATGTTTTAAATTTAAAATACACGTATATAAATGTATATTTTTTTTAATTTTTATATAATATATATATTTATATATCTATATATTATATCGATCATTATATTTAATTGTTTGTTTATTAATTTATTTGTTCAACCATTTGTAAATGTTTTTGTATTGCGTTAATAATATTTTTTGTTTTGTTTAATGTTTTTATATATTTTTTTTTTTTTTTTTTGTAGTACTTTGAGGAACTTATAGTTTCCTGTGGTTTTAATGAAGTGAGAGTAAGAAGAAAGGAACCAAAGGTTATGTTTGAGTGGTGATACTATTTTAAATCACTTGAGCTACATTTTAAATATTAATTAATTGTTATTAAATATATTTATCAGGGTGGATGTTGTTTGACTTGCGTTTTTTATTGAATAACCAGTCCCAGTCCCAGCCACCGTCAGGTGGTCTTCGGTCCTTTCGGAGATACTAGATTGGTTTAATTTCTTTGTTGAACTTTTTGGGATAATCAAATTTGTTCAATAGCAAACAAAGCTATTGATTTAGAAAAACAGTATTGTCAACTAAAAAAATATATCTTCTTCTGTACAACTCAACACAAAAAATTATGGCTGTTCGAATGCATACAAAATGTTTAACTTTACCACGTGTTTCATTGAGAACAGATCAATGTCAGTGCAAAAAACTAACCATTTTCTAGTTAGGACTGAACGGACGGAAAAATTTAACATCAAACGAACCTTTCTAATAGGGGACTGCAATTCCAGAGGCTAGAGTTAGAAGAAAGTTATATTTTTCTAGAATTTCGTCATTAAACAGATGAAATCAGAAAATTCCAAATGGCTTAACTTGTGAAACCGGACTCTTGGGTTAGACTCTAATGTGACATATCATCATTCGCAAGTAAGAACAAATTTGGTGACAGTACATAACCCTGTATCTCCCCATCGCGCACATCAAATCCACATTGCAAATCGAAACACCGCACGCATTGAACCCATTAAACGGATCACCTGAACTCGACCATTGCGGCTGAAAAAATTGTATTGTCTGGGAAAGAAGTTGAGTGCTGGTTCCTCAAGGCACAGGTCTATGATAATAAGACACGAACGACTAGTGCCCTCAAAGTCAATAAAGCCGAGGCCATATTCGCACCCTTGTGTGAAGTTATTAAACCTGACACTCGTGGATGCCAGCTAGAATGCAACGTCAAAGATTTAGACAGGGTATTACTTGTGCCAATAGTTTACATTTGAAAATAAAATTCAAAGAAAAAATTGGATCAAAAGAACCTATAAGAAAATTAATAACTGGCGCCCAACGTGGATACCAGCTGGACTGCAACGTCAACGATTCAGGCAAGGTATTACTTGTACCAATAGTTTACCTTTGAAAAAAAAATTCAAAGAAAAAATTGGATCCAAAGAACTTCTAAAAAAATTATTAACTGGCGCCCAACGTGGGGCTAATTTTTACATCTATCACTTTTCAGCTTATTTTATGAGCGGAAAACATGCCACAGTTTTTGTTTTAGATAAGAGAACCTCTCGATCCCTTTTTATGTGCCAAATCTATTGCAAGGACAGGGTATTTAGCTTGAATTATCTTCAATCAATTCAAACAACATTTCCCCCTAAAAAATATACTTTGCAATATACCTCATAATTCAAGTATGCTTTTCAAATTTATTAATATAATTATGGAACACTATACTCGCGATTGGTGGAAATTATAAGAGTATCATTAGAAAATAACTGATCATAAATAATTAATTATGATCATGGCAGTTCTATTGGCTGTTCATATAGTTTTTTTTTTATATAAAAAAGTTGTTTTTGTTTTTTTTTTTTCATTTGTGTATATATAATGAACTCGAGTCGATTTTACGAGTATCTTGAAACCGAAGTTTATATAAATTTAATTATTTTTTCATATATACTCTTTAACTTTCTAATATAAATATTTTTTTTTTAAGTTTAGTTTTATTGCTCTGCACAAATTTTTATATAAAGCTCAAGTGATATGAAATAACGAAATGAATGGTGTGTAATTTTGAATTGCACCACCAATTTCAAACCAGGACAGTGTGATATAAGCTAACACAGTTTGCAACAAAAACGAATATTTTATATATAAATTATATTTTGAAACAAAAAAGGAACTTAAAAGTTCATTTTTATAGTGTAAAAACATGACTAGAATTTGTTAACATTTTGTCTACTTTTTCTTTTTATTATTTTGTTTGTCTTTGGTTCAAGAGAGTAGTTGTTTTCTAATTTTTTTTTTAAGAGATTTTTATCGAATTTATTCCGAAGATATTTTATTTTGTTTAAATTTTGTTCTTATTTATTTTTATCTTAAGGCAGAGTCCGGAAGTTCAACTATGTTTATGTTAAGAAAACATAAAAAAATCTAGATGACGTATTTGTAGTTGTGAAAGAGAATTTATACATCAAACAGAAAAATCTTGTACTTTTATCTTCTTAAGGATAAACTATGTTTTTAAAGTAGTAGACTATACACCTTTTTGTTAAGCTTTATGTCAAACTTGTTTCACGTTTGACGGACGATTGTTCGAACTTGACCAGCCACCAACGAACGTGTGATAGCCAATAGAAAACATGAAGTTTAAAGAGAAAATCTTATTAAGGCGCCGGCGCCGGCGTTGTCCAACTATTCGTTCTTCTTTAAATTTTATAAAATATGAAATCTGTCAGATTCTGATTTAGTTGCATCTGCGGATTCAACTTTTTGCCTGATTCACGATATCGCATCTCGACGAAATGTTAGCATCACGTCTCGTCTCTCGACAAAAGAAGTTAATGGAAGTTAAGTATTAAGTTTTGTTGAAGTTTGGCTGTGGCCCGTTTTTCTTGTAGTAAGCATATGCCATTTTTCCTCAACTGACACACAAATTCGTAAAAATTCACAGCACGAGAAAGGACCTAAGGAATCCACCAAATAAAAACCATTATGTTCTTGTCCTTTCGCGCGTTTCAAAGAAACGTTGACAAAATCTGTCGTCTTGTTTTTTTTTTTGTGACAGTACATGAACTTCACAACTATCCCGGTAGCTTTTTTGAAGTTTTGACAAACCAGATGCAATCGTTATATGATTTTAATGTACGTGGACTTTCACAAAAAAATACACAATAAATCACGAATTGGCATTTATTTGTCCAAATTAAGGATGGTTAAAGTGTGCCCTCTTTAGGTAAAAAGAGACAAATTTAAAAATATGTACATACACAATTAATAACCCAAGAAGAATTTAAAAATATTCTTAGAAAAATGTTATCTGTCAAAAAAAAAATAGCTGTCAAAAGACTCGCTTCATTATGCCATTTTCTTTATTTTTTAGCAGTGGAGTTGTCAACTATTTGTACTATTTGCTGAACATAAACGTCAAATTGACAAGTGGAAGTATGTCAAAACGAGACGCGATCGAACCAAATTAATCAATACATGCACAAATGACAGGAGAGTTTCAGAGCTCTACTCTGAATGAAAAACGTCTATTGTGAATTGGCAAACGTCAGTATGACAATTGGCATTATCGTAACGTTTTGACGTTAAGTTGTGAATCAGGCAAATCGTTTGAAAGAAAATGTTTTCAAGATATTAAATAGGCATATAGTCCTTGAAACTCAAAAATAAATCCTTTACGGTTAACTAGGACGAGATCAAAATATACGTTGAAGAAGTTGAATACGAAGAAGAAGAATAAGGAGAAAAAGATTGTAGAAAAATAAATATACACAATATTATAACTAAATCAACAACAACAACAACTACTTGAATGAGGTACTATGAAGAATCACTTGCGGCAGCATCTTCTATAATCGAATTGAGGTCAATGTTGAATGAGTACTCGTAAAGGTTCGAATAACGATCGCGCTCCTTCCACGGACTCCTATGATTCATATAAAGATTTCGTTTGCTAACACGAAATATTTGACTATCCTTGATCGATTGATCATCATCACACGGTTCGCCGCCACCACCGAAATCGCATTCACGAATCGTTAATCGATTTGTCGGACTTTTCAATTCGAACATGACCTCTTGGTGTTTGTATTTTGGACGCATTGGTAATGGTTGGTATTGGGCTGTCGCTTTGGTCGAGTCCACCGATTGTGTACTCATGCGACGGACAGCGCGATTTTTATGAAATGGATAGCGCGCCAAATTCGCATCGGAACTACGCTGTGGCGAAAAATATTTAAATTCGCTCGGCACTGGTGGTGGGGGTACATTTCCGGCCGACGCTATTGTCGTCGATGTGTGCGTAGTCATTGAACTACTACTATGTGGATTATTAACGAGCGTTCTGTGCAAAAGCGGAAGTGGTGAGTTCCGATCGAAAGACGGCGATAATGGTAGTTGCATGTTTTTCTTTAAACGATAGGCAGCTTGTGCTGCTGCAGGCGAATTTTGTGACTTACCGTTTTGTAAATTATCATAGCTGCGTGGGCGATAGACACTGCCACCGCCACCGCCACCCAGACCAGAAGCACCTAAGGAGGGATTTGACTGGTGATGTTGGAGTTATGAGGCGGTGTTTTGATTTTTTGATTTTTTTTTTTTTTTTTTTTTTTTTTTGTAACCAAGCCAAAGGGATAAAGAGAGTGATGGTGGAAGAGATGGAGAAAAAAAGAAAAATGTGCATATAAGCAAAAAATTGTGCCTAAAATAGTTACATTAGAGGGGGATAAATACCTCATCGTATAATCGAGGCTTCATGTCTCCAAGACCGCTCCCACTTAACATAGGTTGACTGGTAATCATGCCAGTTTGACTGGAGCTGATGACATCCGAGAGTTGATTGCGGGTGTTCGTCATGGAAGATTGGTTCATTTGAATGATGAAGTCATCAGTTGCAATGCCTCGTCTGGAATATGAAATATTAACATAATTATGAATGATGAAATTAAAGGAAAATCTCCTAAGGAAACATTTTTACCTATCGATTAATGATGGAGTCATTGGACCACATAATATGTGGAAACAATTAAGGCAAATATTCCCCCGAGAATATGGATTTACGGCACGTTGACCACCTTTCGATGAAAATGATCCTTTGAGCTGTTGTTGAACCAAAAGAAAAGTTTTTTTTTTTTATTTTTTATTCAGGGTTGTATAACCTAATGTTTTTAAAACCTACATCTTCGTTTGTTGTCTGATCACTAGTTGTCAGATACGTATGGAATCCTGCCAGTCCAATAACGGACCAAATCGAAAAGAAACAAATAAATGTTACAATCACAGTACATGGCGCTTTCTTAATCACTTCGAAAACTTCTTGTTCCGTTTTCATTACTGCCAATTAAAAAAAATATTCAATAATTAAAAAAATTAAAAATTATTAATAAAATTTTACTTACATAAAACTAAATGCGTTACGGAGCATGAAAATATAAATACAGCAAGAAATGCTAATGACACTAAAAACATATAGAAGAACCGATAATTACGTTTCCCCACACAGTTGCCCACCTGTAAAAGGTATTAAAAATTTAAATTTAAATGAGTAATTTAAAAAAAAAAATGAGTTTAATTGTTATAGAAATAAAGTCTTAATACATAGATGCTCAGATATTGTATCATAAAGGGACAATTTAATGAGGCTAGTTTTCAAACCAGGAAAATTAAGACGAAATTTCTAAAAAAACTGGTGTCCCACCTTTAAAATACTCACAGGGGATGCATAGCATTGTTATGTATAACTTGGCTATGTAGTTCATTGTTCATAGTAATAAAAACCGGGTGCATAGTATGAATTATATATTGATTTAAGACATCTTTCCCAGAATGATGACATCATGCTAATGTTATGCTTCTGAGGTTTAAAAAAAAAAAAAAAATCGTTGGACAAAGAGCGAAAAACATGTGTCAGCAATTCCCGAGAAAGGTTGATTCCTTTTTTTGTTTCATTCAGCCGAAGCAATCAAGCTCCATACGGGAGAACCAAGCAGACGCTGTACTTTACTCGTCTGCTCATCACCCTAGACATGATAGCGCTATTTAACTATTTTTAAGCCGGCGCGCGTGTGATAATAGCCCCATCGAAATATTCGTGAGAATAGTTGTAAAAACAAAATTTTTGTCTAAGGAAGACGTATTCAACCATTAAGCAGGCTATGCCATTTTGAGCGTAGAAACATTAAGGTTACAGCTACAGTACCTTATGTTTCATTTGTTTTCATAAATAAGTCTCTCAAGTCTCAACTGAAATCTGAAGAAATAAAACAAAACTATACTGACTTAAAAAACTGTGTTTGATGTCGGATCGTCTCTGCTTTTTTTTTTCTTTTTTTTTATTTAATTTTAAACATCAACAACTTAAAAATCATTTATTTTCCTAAAATATTTTTGGACAAAGCAACAGGGTCAATGGATTTGGAAAATAAGCAAGAACCGAACGACAGAACGCTGAACTTCATATTGGTTTAAAAACACTCAACTTCATATTGGTGTAAGAACTCGACTTCAAGACCGCACCAAATAAGTTCAAGAAGGAAATAAGAAACCTCTTTAGAAAATCACAAAACTTCCTACCGAAGATTTGAAAACATACAGTTTCTTCGTTATTAATCCATAAAGTCAAATTCTGTGTCTTATGCCGCATAGATACACATACAATGTCATCAGGAGTCATGGTCTTTCATTTCCACGAGAACATTTATCAATAATCAAGAGCTAAACTTCATCTATTTCCTTGTTTTTGCGCATGAATGCAAGAGATGACGTCTAAGAATAAATTATATTCACATGACAGTTTTTATCAAAGTTTCAAACCCATCGTAGATTTTAGTAAATGCTCAAAATAATTGGTTTGAGCCTCGACTAACGTTTCCGACGAAAGAAACTATGATTTGCTCTAGTCCCCCTTGGGGATAAGTTAGACGGTTGGCTATCTCATAGTGTTAGTTTGGCAACGTTCGTAAATGTTGTATTTGGTTTAAATAGTGAATTGTCAAAATTTGTTGCGTTTGGACGTCCGCATGTGTTTATATAATGAATTTAAAAATGTTTGGAATTAAAAAGTGATAAATTGTCAAAATTAATGAGGTAAATAGCCGTGATCCCCTTTTCCTCTACAACTAAAACAGATACAGTATTTGAAACACACATGAGAATGTTTTTTTTTTCAGTTTTTAGTCAAATACAGGTGAGCGGTTTTAAGTCGTTTTTTGAGAATTTGTAGATGGTTGATAGTTCATGGTTGATGGTGTAGATGGTAGATGGTAGATGGTAGATATTAGATGGTAGATGGTAGATGGTAGATGGTAGATGGTAGATGGTAGATGGTAGATGGTAGATGGTAGATGGTAGATGGTAGATGGTAGATGGTAGATGGTAGATGGTAGATGGTAGATGGTAGATGGTAGATGGTAGATGGTAGATGGTAGATGGTAGATGGTAGATGGTAGATGGTAGATGGTAGATGGTAGATGGTAGATGGTAGATGGTAGATGGTAGATGGTAGATGGTAGATGGTAGATGGTAGATGGTAGATGGTAGATGGTAGATGGTAGATGGTTGTAGGTTGATTAGTGGTGTAGATGGTGGTTGATGGTGAAGATGGTAGATGACAGATGACAGATGACAGATGACAGACGACAGTTGACAGATGACAGATGACAGATGACAGATGACAGATGACAGTTGACATGACGAATGATATATTTTCATCGTTTTCATTCGAGTTTTGGAGTTTCAGAAAATAGCAGCCCTTTTCCAAAAATGTTACTGATGCCACATTTATTTTTTTTCTTGGCTTTTCAACATCAACAATTTAATGTAACCAGCTTAAAGCAATGAAAGACTATTCTACCTAATACCATGTATTATTTTTCGCTCTCTCCATTCTGTTTTGTTTCTAAGATAATGAAACATTCATACGACAGATTCACAAACGCATTTCTGATAAATTTGAATACGAAGCAAAGAAATGAAGATGATTATTTCGTTTTTGTTCTAATTGAAGTTGAAATTCAGTTCAATGCAATGGTTTCATGTTGCTTTTAAAAGGAAGACACTCAATATATGGCCTCATGGATCGTGAAGAAACAGCAAGAAGTCAATTTGTCGGAATTTAACTGTCACGATACCAAAACAAAGCTTGAATTGAAGATGGCAAGATATTTTTCTAAGCATGTTCCCCATTTTCTTTTTGGATTCATTAAGTGGATCTTGAAGTCGATGATTTAGAACGATTTTGAAGGTGAGTATTCTGTTCTTACATATTTTCATGTAATGAGTTTTGACGTTTTTTGACGTTTAAAACAAAACACAGAACAGAGACGATCTGATTTAATTTTTTTTTTTATTTCTTCAGATTTTATACATATATTTTAACTTCTGTGTTTTTTCCAGAGTAAGGTGGCTTATTTGCAGCACATTTCGACTTATGGTATCTTTACTTCTTTAAACAAAGTTTTGTGAAAATAGCCAGATTTATTCCATTCATCAGACGTTTTCAACGTTGCATTCGAACCGCTAGGAATCAGTCTTTTACCGCACTTTACGAATGTGGAATGCTTAACCCATCACGATTTTTTCCTTTCATAACGATTTTCAGTCATTCAAATACCTCCGATCCGACATTCAAGAAAAGTTTTTATTGTTTCCCTTGATTGCTAGCTGATTATCTATATATAAATAGGCAAGCAGTTTTTTTGTGGTACCAATTGCGATGTGGTTACCCAACCGATTGAGATGATACATATATCTTTAGAAAGGTATTACTGAGTAGGTGTGCTGGAAATATTTAGTTTTGTAATTTTTTTTTAGGAAAATACATATGAAAATGTCTTAGTGTGTTTTTTTTTACCATTTTTTTCGTATAAATTCGCTGTGAAATTTTTTTCCCACAGTTTTGGGCATTTTAATGGCCGAATTTTGGGCACTGGGCGATTCTAGTAAAAAAAAAAGCCCTATTTGGCCATAGCAAAGCAATGCAAGGGTTTCTGCTAATTTTCTAGAAGTGAACATGAGGACAAAGCTGACTCGTAGCTTTGGTGGAAAGTGTTAATAGTAGTTAGCTCTTCGAAAACAATAAAAAGGAATCACTTGGAATTTTTCAAATTGTATGTAAAAGAGTAAGGTACCTCATAAAAGTCCTCACATAAATTTGCAATGCAAATAAGTTTAAACATTAATTTCGCCATCATTAATATTAAAATGACAGGGGTGCGGATTTTATGATTTTATCTTCAATCGGTCCTTGGCAGGAGCTCGAAGTATGAACATTATCAACCATGCTAATCATTAAACATTCAAGGAAGCGTAAAATGCTCATGGAAAAACAATTTCATTTACATACTCTGAAATCAGTAGATATGTCTGACCTTATCACAGACATCATTATTCAGAACTTGAATTTTCTTCGTATAGGATAGAGGATTCTAAAGATGTGAAACTAAAATATATATATAATTCACATAAGTCGGAAGAAGAGACAACAGCAAACTTGATTATATAGTGCTGTTGACAAGAGCTATAAATTCACGCAGACTTAACGACCTTAACTCAAACACACAATGAGACATATCTCCAGGCGTTGACCTTTGACTATTTCTAAAAGCCTAGTATACTATCTTCGTTTTCATGCTATCATCAGTCGCATCAAATTAGATTTAATAAAAGGACAATTTCTTCTTCTACTTCGCCCCCGATTCTCTCTCTCTCTCTCTACAACAAATCACATTTAAAAAAAGGCAACCCCAAGTGGGACGACAAAAAAAAACACACACACACACCCACCACACAATTAACAATATGAGAGGGGGAGGAAAGGAAGACAATAAAAAAATAATACACAACTTACCCAAGGACAATGATGATCGAAACGGTCTACACAATTATCACATAAACTGCAATGTGAAGCCCGAGGTGGCCTAAAAATCTTACATGTGAAACAATACTTTAATTTGACCGTTTGTCCTTTAACGAGGACCTCTTTTGTTCTCGGCGGAGGTCGATATGTGGGACTGTTGAGTGAATTTGGCACTTCTACATGTTGAAGAGAAAAGAAAGAAGAAATATAAAGAAAAGGAACGTTTTCTTGTGAGTATGTTCTTGTGTGCATGCTGCATGTGCAGTGTGCACCACTTACCAATTTGTTTCTCAATGTATGCAGCTTCGTCTTGGGAAGCCCTAGGGATTACACCAGGATCCGTAAACGTAGTACGTAGTAAAGAGCTCATTGTGAAGAAATATAGCACAGCTCCAACTACTGGAATAGCTGGGGTTATTCTTGTTGCTAAAAAAGGACAGCTGCAATGGCAAACCAAGAAAAAATATAAAGAAAATACAAAAAGAAGAACACACACAAGGCAAAATGCATGTATGTTGTGCTTTGTGTTTTTGTGCACAACATCTCCACATTTCACTGTCAAAGGATCTAGGATAATGTTAATGGGTATCCATATCCATAGAGTTGTGTTATTTATGTACAATTTTACATTTGAAGGACAACAACTTACTCGAATGCGAAGAAGAGAGCACTGGTTCCCGTAATCAGCACACACGTCAAATAGAACACTCCTGTGTGCGGTGCTGACATTAGCATACCATCACAGTAGAACTTATTTCTGCCGGCAAAGTGTTCCCATTTCCTGGTGACTCTGGTATTGGGTGCCATCGTACAGCAGCACAATAAATTCATTGAAGAAGGAACAAACACTCGCGATGGCGCTGGCTCTGGTCTGGGACTGGGGCTTGTTATGAGGCTGGTTCTGAGGCTTGGACTGGGGCTGGGTATAGCTGCTCCTCCTCTAGGACGACTAGGTATACCTATACTTAACACCGTTTTGTTTTAATAATGTGTCCTTTTTTTAGTTTTGTTGATCTTTTTTTTTGCAAAAATGTCGTTCCTTTGTGTGGCACACGTTAACGGACAGTTGTTGCAGCAGAGGTTATGGTGGTGCCAGAGATAAATCGAATTCGAAATTGAAATCGAATTCAGTTCGATTCGCGCTTAAATGTCCTCTCATTAAATGGCAGAGATTGTTGCTGTTGCTGCAGATGGTGTTACTACAGAAATGACAACAACGACTATGGCTATTGCAAGGATACAACACGACGTTATCACACTCCACCGACATTTGGAATCATCACGGGTTTTATTTTGACAGGGTACTACTACTACAACCAACTATACAGTGCGGTCTTTGGAATTTCTGTTGATTATTCTGGTTCCGAACGATGGCAACGCGATGAGAAGTAAGTAAATAAAAAGGACCTTTTTTAAGTTTAGTTTAGTTGTTGCTCTGCTTAGTTCGATCGTTGTGTTGAGCTTTCTTTTTGTATGTCCTTCTTCTTCTGTTTTTGTTTCTATTTCTATTTCTGTTTGAATAAATCGCTGCATTCAATTTTTGTGCTGTGTGTTGGAGTTATAATGGAATGATGTTATTTGAACCACATGCCAATAGCTGTTCTTACATCCGCCGACAAGGATATTCTTCTGCAAATAAAAAAGGGAAATTGAATGATTAGATTGGTTTTGGATTTGTTTTGTGTGCTTAACAGGAAAGTGACAAGGAAACGAAAGGAGTTTACCTAATTCCTATTAAAAGAGATATGTCCTTAAAAAAATAACAGTTGAAGGATTCAATTAAGTTTCAATGAAAATCAGTATGAGTGTTTTTGTACTTGTTGCTTGACTTGATAATATGAGGTTTTTTCCAACACAAAAGAATGCAATCGACAGCTGTGGGCGAAGTCTTTAGAATGGAAGAACAACATAAATATCAATAATTCCATGTCCCAGGAAAAATCTTACTACATGAAAAGTAGGGTGTATTAAAAGGATCTTATTTCACAATCAGAGTTGAAAGAAGAGGACTTACAAGGTGAAAAATAAGTTCTGACGTTGATGACGTACAATTGAGCAACCTGTCAATACGGTAAGGTCCATCTTATTACGTGCGAATTGCGATTATAGGTACTCCTTGCTGGAAAGCCGTTGAAAACGACGGTGATTTATGGCGCCTACTTTGAAAGAATAAGGTTCGCGTAGTTTGCAGTGAAAGGTGGTATACAGTAATAAGGATTGTAAGGATGAATGATGGACTATTGACTTTTCATGGTCCATGAGTCCATGAGTGTCCAAGAGTAAAAGAGTCCAAGATTCCAAGAGTCCATGAGTCATGAGTCCGTTAGTCCGTGCGTCCGTGAGTCAATGAGTCCAAGAGTCCAAGAGTCCAGGAATCCAAGAGTCCAAGAGTCCATGAGCTCATGAGTCCATGAGTCCATGAGTGTCCAAGAGTAAAAGAGTCCAAGATTCCAAGATTCCAAGAGTCCATGAGTCATGAGTCCGTGCGTCCGTGAGTCAATGAGTCCAAGAGTCCAGGAATCCAAGAGTCCATGAGTCCATGAGTCCATGAGTCCATGAGTCCATGAGTCCATGAGTCCATGAGTCCATGAGTCCATGAGTCCATGAGTCCATGAGTCCATGAGTCCATGAGTCCATGAGTCCATGAGTCCTTGAGTCCATGAGTCCATGAGTCCATGAGTCCATGAGTCCATGAGTCCATGAGTCCATGAGTCCATGAGTCCATGAGTCCATGAGTCCATGAGTCCATGAGTCCATGAGTCCATGAGTCCATGAGTCCATGAGTCCATGAGTCCATGAGTCCATGAGTCCATGAGTCCATGAGTCCATGAGTCCATGAGTCCATGAGTCCATGAGTCCATGAGTCCATGAGTCCAAGAATCCATGAGTCCATGAGTTTATGAGTCCATGAGTCCATGAGTCCATGAGTCCATGAGTCCATGAGTCCATGAGTCCATGAGTCCATGAATCCATGAATCCATGAGTCCATGAGTCCATGAGTCCATGAGTCCATGAGTCCATGAGTCCATGAGTCCATGAGTCCATGAGTCCATGAGTCCATGAGTCCATGAGTCCATGAGTCCATGAGTCCATGAGTCCATGAGTCCATGAGTCCATGAGTCCATGAGTCCATGAGTCCATGAGTCCATGAGTCCATGAGTCCATGAGTCCATGAGTCCATGAGTCCATGAGTCCATGAGTCCATGAGTCCAAGAGTCCATGAGTTAATGAGTCCATGAGTCCATTGGTCCATGAGTTCATGAGTCCATGAGTCCATGAGTCCATGAGTCCATGAGTCCATGAGTCCATGAGTCCATGAGTCCATGAGTCCATGAGTCCATGAGTCTATGAGTCCATGAGTCCATGAGTCTAAGAGCCCAAGAGTTCAGGATTTTAGGAGATTAGGAGTCGAAGAGTTAAGGAGTCGAAGAGTTAAGGAGTCGAAGAGTTCAGGAGTTCAGGAGTCGACGAGTTCAAGAGTCGACGAGTTCAAGAGTAGACGAGTTCAGGAGACAACGAGTTAAGGAGTCGAGGAGTTCAGGACTGATTTGGAGAGTTCAGGAGTCGACGAGTTCAGGAATCGAGGAGTTCAGGAGTCGACGAGTTCAGAAGTCGACGAGTTCAAGAGTCGACGAATTCAAGAGTCGACGAGTTCAGGAGTTACTGAGTCCAGGAGTTACGGAGTCAAGGAGTTTAGAAGTCAAGGAGTTGAGGATTATGCAGGAATAGTAGTATAGGAAAATAGTATATATGGACATGTTTGAAGAGAAAACTTGTTCTACAGTAAAGGTTATCTCCAACTTTCATACCACTTACATAGGTTTTTAGAAAAGGCTTACTTTGGCATACCCTGACTCATGTTAACGTAAATAGCTCCCTTAATACTAGCAATAGAAACTTCGTTTAGGGCTTTATTTTTTCGTAAAATCTTTTCTTAGTCTTAAGATATCCAGTTTCTAGCCTGTTCCATTTTTCCTGCACAAGCTAATTTTTTAATTTCGGGGTCAATTATCTCCAGACAATGACTAATAAATCTTTTACTTTTTTTTAATGAACTTATAATTAAAAGCAAAATCGATGACAAGTTTGTAAAAAATTTAAATTAGAGAAAGGCCTAACTTTAGGAGAATTTCCATAAAACATTTCCCAAATTATTGTCTACGAATAAGGAAACACCATGGTATATCTCAAAATGTAAAAAGGCACGAGACATATAAATTTTAACCCTTATCTTTAACCCTACACGCCAGATTAAAAAAAGCAGTTCAAAAGTCAGCATAAATATTTAAAGCCTTGCGTTTAAAAAAAAACCTTTACTTTTGGTAAAGTCCATTTGCATACATTTAGCAGCAGGATTAGCTCTTACACTCTTTCCCATAAAAACATCTATAAAAGTGAGTTAATAAAATATAGCCCCTCCATATATTTGGCGTGGATAAAGTAAGTTGAATGAATGAGTCAGTTGTTTGCAAATCATCTCATGTCAAACCCACGTAAGATAATATATATTATTTTTAAAAGCCTTTAACCTCATTATAAAAGGAAACAAAAACAAACAAAAAAACTAACTGATATCAATCTTAGCACATCGTTAAAGGTCGAGTGTGAAACCATAAGCTTTTGGATAAGGCATTTAATATGCGTCCTCTAACTCTTGTCGTCGCGTCGTCCTTGTCATCGTCATCGTCAGTCATCGTCATCGTAGTCCTAGAGACAGTATGTGTTTGCTTTCATCACACAAACATCAACAAAATTATATCACTTGCTATTGGCTTATTATCTTCTTGAAAAAAAAAATAACATGTCCCCTTTTACCCCCACACTCGGCCTAACCAACCACCTACCGCCACCATCAGAGCGACCAACAAATGTGGTGGTTTAATATTGAGCACAGAAAAAAAAAACTAAACTCATTCGTATGCATCCTTTTGAAACGGGAAGACTATGGGAAAACGACAGCAACAGTGAGAAAACGAATAATGCTTCTATGTTGACACATTTATCCCCACCGGGAATGGCTTGATTCCGTTTTGTACGGCTGTCACATCCTCTGCCATTGCGGCATTATGGATAGTTGTTGGATGTACCAACTCCCACATACACACCGACTACTACGACGATAAGCATTCCTCTCCTATTATTTGCATTTCTTTACCGGGACAAAAAAATATCCTAAAAAAAATTGAAAAAAAAAAAAACAGAATTGCCAACAAAAAGTAAAATCATTTTTATTTGTCTGTTGTTTAGTTAATGTTCCGGACTGTCACATGTGAAGTGATTTGACATGTGTCAAACAGAAAACTACTCGTATCATGGCTGTTTATTTTTTTTTCGTTTGTTTGCAATTCTAAACTCCAATTATCTATCTTTCAGTCTCACTGTACTTTACTGTCATATCGAGAAACAGTCATGTATAGGAGATCCTTTAAATTAGGTCATAAAATTGTACACCCCAGATTCACAGCTTTTGAATTGAAACACATATCAGCACTCTTTGCTCCCAATTGAATGCGACACAGATACGAGGCAAACAAAAAAACGGATTGGGAATTATTTCCCATATATGCGAGTAATCGAAAAATACCCCCTTCTCTTGCACTTGTGTTCAATCTAGTATGTCCTTTTTGCCAATGGATATGTATCTCGCCTATTTTACTCATACCAAAGTTCAAAAAAAAATATTCCAATAGGACAAAAGGATATCAGAAAAGCTGTGATAGATTCTCATCTCCATTGTGTAAGGACACACAAAAAAAAAACACAAGAGAAAAACATATTTTTTTCTACAAAAATACATATTGCCAGGAGCAATAGTTTTGCTAACGTACGGACTTTTTTTTGTTGTTGTTGTTATGCTCCCTTAACGATATTATGCGTAGGTTCCCATTTATCGAGAGAGGACTAATCGCTTTCAATGAAAATACATGAAAAACATTATACAAATATCAAGGGAGCCATAAATTATCTGTGTGCCTCATCATTATTATACCCAACCTAATCCCTATATGCCAAAAGGATGCAGTACCGTTGTAGCATTAAATAAAAGCCACACCGCAAATTGTTTGTAGGATCATAAAGGAAAAAAAATATGATTCTACTGCAATGACAAATCTTTTTGTGGTAAGCGAAGGAAGCCTCATTTTATTTGTAGTTTTTTTTTTTTTTTTTTTTGAGAATGAGTGAGGTTAAAAACGGGGGCATAGTTCGAATTGGGTGTTTTTTTTTTATTTACCTGACTGACGGGCGGCGACGACGGGCGAAGGAGTATAAGGACTAGACCCTGTTATAGGCTGATGGTTCCTTGGTCTTTTACTTTTCATGAATGCAGTCAGAATGGCTCAGTGTAATTGACTTGGACTGTCAAACAGTCCTGATGGATGTTATAAAGTTTTAAAATTTATTGAATGTCCTATGGCTGACGGCAAAGGTGAATTTTTTTTTTTTTTTTTTTTTGGCTGATGGTTTCTTGTGTTGGCGGAAATTTTTCCATGAGTTGGCAGGATTTCCCGTATACATATTAAATGGTGGCAATGGCGACACGTGGGCACATATTTGAATGACGAACGATGTTTTGAAATTGGCTATTTAATATGAAGAGATACCTTAACCTATGTATATCTAACTGTTAACTGGTTCATATTATTGATTTTTAATTATATTATATTAAAGTAATTAAGGTTGATGAAGTGGGGAAGTTCAAAAACTATTGACGTCATGAATCGCACGAATTCAACATTCAAAAATTCTGCAAATTGATAACCTTCAGGGTCCCTAACTTTTTGGCTTTTTATCAGAAAGGTGTTCAGTCTTGTTTCCGGATAATCAATCATTCACCCAAAATTTAGGGCCAGTTGTAGCATAGTGGTTGAACTAAGGATCAAACGCTTATCTAGTTTCACTCTTGAAAAATTTTGGGTCTGGCCGAGATTTCTTTCCAAATATCCAAAAATCAATATCACAGCCATTTTGTTTATTTTGATTTAAAATTAAAAGCAACAACAGCTCCCAGCCGGGTCCTGGGCTAGTGACTTATACATTCAACCACACCTTTGTGTGCGTTAATATGCAGCAGGAATGGAAGGGACCTACAATTTTCTGGCAGACTTTTTTCGTTACAGAGTATGGTCACAAATCGAACCCGGGCAGTCCAACGCCGCCGAGTAGTACTTGTAAGAGGAAAATGATTAGTTTTTGAAAAAGTTTTCCTGTTGGAAGCAATTTTTGATTTTACTTCAGAATCAGCTAGCTAATGCTTAAGAACGAAATCCGCAGTTTTTGGAAGTTTAAACAGAATGACAACTTCCTTAAATAAGCGAATGGACATTTTTAAATGATTTGAAATAGCGAACGATGTCTCGAAGCGGGATAAGGAGATGATTGAAAAATTGTTTGCGACGAAAGCAAAGAGAAGTCATGCCACTATGGAGATCGAAAACAATTTTATTCACACTAAGGAGTGTTTTTGTTTTGTTTTTGGAGCATTTCAAAAAGATTTAATTAAGATTAAAGAAACTGACGTAAGTAAGGTTAAACTTTTCAGGAAAACCTTAACTTCAACAACCAAATATTTCAGGCTTACCACTAAATTCAGAGATGTCAAAGTTAAAAAAGAGTGCTTGAAATGACAGTTAAACCACGAGGTATTTTTAGATTGGAAGCTTAGTTTGGGTTAGGTTAAGGTGGCTGTCAGCTAGGAAGGTCGACACACTTGGACCAAAATTTAAGCGTCGCCGTCGTCCATACAGCTTTTGCAAATTCGTTTCCGAATACGTCAATTCTCGCGGCGCGCGTGTCTGCTTTTGAGACAGTGACCTGTAACGACAACTACACATAATGAAGCTAATGTGCTTTCTGAGAGATGGTCGATAGTCACGAGCAGTTTTGGAGTTAGTAGAAATGGCCTCCAAAGATTTCAGTGTAGCTAAGCTATTCGAGAAAATGATGATGTCTTTGAGCCAGGATAAAACTTCTCTTACCGACATGAACACCACCGGGAACACGCTACAATGGTTTGAAGGACGGAAGGAGAGACTTTGTTTTAGTCTGTTAGAGGCCTACCTGTTTGGCTTCGTAAATAGCATCTAAGGCTTCTGGGTATACGATTGCCATTTTTCTCCAATAAAAGTGTTTAGGCATGTATCTTCTCTTTAGCCCATTGGAATGTCTAAAAGGACACTTTCAGCTTTCTGCCCCTCGATTTTTGTATAACGGTTTAAAGTTCTGAGTTTTTAAAATTGTTATCAAAATATTTTAAGATTCCATCGCACGACTAAAAACATCCCACAAGCCACAAGGAGGCACAACTTGTTGTTTTCTTTCGGAACATATTTCAGAAGCTTTCAAATATTAATTGTTGAAATCTAATCAGGATATTAAACTGAGCCTATAAATTTCCATACCTGGTAACTCCCACCCTAACCCCGCCCCTCTTATAAAATTCAAATAAGAAATAAGTACTTTGTTCTTCAGAAGAGAATTGAATATTAAGGCCAAGTATAGGAATTACATTATTAAATACGTTCAAATAGGCGGCACCATTTATTCATAGACCCAATGTCATGCCTTAAAATATGTAAGCCTATAAAAACCTCCCCAAAAACAATATAAAATAGAAGGTGCTATTACAGCCTATATGGTGGTGGTGCGTTCAAGCCGATTAAATAAGATATTCAAATAAAATGATGCAACAATACAAAAGGATTTTTTATTTCTTCGTCCTTAAAGCACAATAAAATTCCAATGAATCGAACATCATATCCTCTCCTGGATAATATCGGTGCAAAACACTTCAATAAATTCCTTTTGTTCCCACCAACGACATTTATTGCTTTACCCTTAATTTTACACGATTTTCATGTGCATAATATATTTTGTCTATATGTGTGTATGTGTGTGTGTGAGAGTATGTCGTATATATACATTCACAAAGAAATACGTTATTCCTCGGAGTTTTCTTCCCTATGCTTTGGTTTGTACGTACAAGCAAAAACGACCACGGATAGCGAATGCTATTTCACTTCCTAAACACTATCCTGATTATTCGAATATAGTAGCAAGGACATCTGGACGACCAAAAAACATATACGTACGCATACCTTCCTAACTAAACTAACCTAATACTTGAGTGAAAAGAGTAGCCCATAAACCTCAACCTCTGGCAAATGGTGTTTACTCCATCAAATTACCCCTTAAGAATGAAAGATAGGAAAGGATATTGTCCCTCCCTTTTTTGTTATGTGTGTTCAATGTACATGCATATATATATATATATGAAATGACAAAAAGGACACTGAATATTGCTGCTGAGGCTGCTGACCCAGTTTCTTATCTTAACCCCTTTTTTAACCAAATTCTCTTCCCCACTGCGCACTCTGTGTCAATGGCAACACAATGGGAAGGCCTTTCAAAGTCAATTTCTTTTTAGGACAGCAGCGATTTTTAAACAAGGCACATATCCTGGTCGTTTGAAATTACTCAGGATGATGGTGGAGATTTAAGCAGAAGCTTTGGGACTGACAGTTTTGAACAGGTGTGAATAACTGCAACAGTTAAAAAGTTTTTTTTTTATTTTGAATACAAAATGTTCAATGTTGGCGCCCGACGACGCGACGGCGACGTTGAACGACGCTTGCCATGAACCAAACTTTTGACTCGGGAAGAAAAAAAAGGCTCTTAGTCTCATGTTCTGTTTATGACAAAACCCAATACAAGACCTTTAAAAACAAGTAAGTTTTCAAGTCTAAAAAAAAAAGGATTACTGAATCACGTTTTTCTAAAATACTCACACTGAAAGTGGGGTTCATCTGATACGAGAGATTTGAGTTGAGGATGTTAATTTCATTTTACTCTGCAAACTATAACCCCAGGATATAGGCCTAGGAGACCTTAATGAGAAGTGAGAATAAAACAAATAGGATAAAACAGTGTTGTTGAAAAGTCAACTTAAAAACATTGGGTTCTTTGGTGCAATTATGAAGGCTTGGGCGAACCACACAGACTTTAAGCACTCGATGAAATTACAAGAAAACTTAAATTATAACTCCTTGAGAAAACAACCGGTTTCTTATTGTTCATGATTTTTAAGCTTTCACTTAGAAGTGCGAAAGGGCTTTAAATATAAAAAAGCGTGGTGAATAAAGTTCGAAGATGTTTTTGAACAAAATTGTTCACTGAAATTGAAACGAGACTCGAACTATTTCATTTCAACGAGAATCGAAGCAGCATGTTTAACTGTCACTATATATCAATTATACCAGAGCAGTTGCATTAGCTCTGTTCGAACTAAAATTTTCAATCACCTGTTTAAAGCTATGTTCACACGAGAAGTTACAAATTGAAAAATCAACAAGAAAAAAGATTATGTTGACTGCAAGTTGATTTGACAGTTCCTGCAAATTGTATGGTATTTTGCATCAACAGGTTTTTCCTTCAGATTTCGCTCGCATATTTTGACACAGCATTTATTGTGACAGATGAGAATATAAAACAGTTATTTTTTTATGAATTATTTGTTTACGCATACTACTTAAAACATGTGAAAAAGCATGTTTCATGCCAAAAAAAAAGGAAGTGTAAAAAGGTGTTGCTGTCTAAACTTAGGTTAGATGTTTCAACGAATTTCCGACTCGACTCTGTTATCAAGTCGAGTACGTAGTTCAGGGAATTTGTATATATTTGTAATCAAACATAACGTTACGATGATAGAGAAACCTAAAATAGTGTGTCCGACAATTCTGCCTGTATGTATGTTTGTTCCGGCTAATCTCGGAAACCGCTGGACTGATTTTGACGGAATTTTCACTGTCGGATAGCTGACGTTGTAAGGAGTACTTTAAGCTATTTTAATCACCCATAGATATACATAGGTGGCTCTGCGGTCGCAATTTTCAAAAATTCTTATTTATGCACTGATTTTGACAGGACTTTCACAGACAGACAGCTGGCGTTGTAAGGAGTAATTTAGATTATTTAAACTTCTCATCCAGGTGGCGCTGCGGTCGTATTTTTCAAAAATTCTCATTTACCCACTGATGACAGGACTTTCACAGGCAGATAGCTGATGTTCCAAATAAAACTATTTTCTTAAGTACCCCTAGGTGGCACTGGGGATACTTTTTTGAATTCTTATTATGGGCCAATTTGACTTAAAATCACCAGTATCTATACACATAAATAAAAATGAAGTGTCTGTTTGTATTTTTAAAAAATCAATTTTTTACTAAATGCATATGAAAGAATTATTATTTTTAATACATTAATGAATTTTTGCGGAACGAAGTTCACCGGGTCAGCTAGTACAAAATGAAAACAACTTCGTACTATCAAACAAAATAAATTAAATCAATTGAAAATACTATTTAGTGGGCAAGTAGAAAAACGTTCAATATAAAAATAGTTACTTGATAGATTTTACTTTCAGCAACTTGCTCGCCAGTGACTTGCACATGAGGCATCAGAATAAAATCCCCTAAAAGAACAGAAAAAAGGACTACCATTGGAAGCAAATATACGAGTATATTGAAAGTGAAAATACCAACTTAATAAAAATTAAATAAAACAATATAGTTTATAACATTGACTGACTAAAAAAAAAAAAAAAAAAAAAAAAAGGGGAAACTAAACAATATTCCCTCAGAAAACATCTTAATTTTTTGAAGCCTGTAATTAAAAAAAAAAAAGTTAAGTAATCATCAGAGGCTCAAAAAAAAAAATCCAAGGATCCATCAAATGGAACTACTTATCAAAGCTTTGCGAAATTAATCAGAGACAAATCTTTGAAATAGAAACAAGAATTCTTGAGAAAAGAATTACGGATCGGAAACTCATTGAAGCTGCAACAAGCATTACAGCACCAGTGTTCTGTATATTTTTGTGTTCTGTTTCATTCTTCCTTTGAGTCCTTTTTTTTTTTTAAACAAAGTAAACGTGCTTGGGTTGACTTTATTTGTCTATTGTCACGAGTATCACCTTTGTCACTTCTTTAAACACAACCCACAGCCCACTGTGCTCCGTTTCCTTATAGTTGTCGTTGTCGCTCTTCAACACCGCACAATCAGAATCATAGTATAGTATACTATATGGATGCTGCGTTTAGTTTGCTGGAGGGCATGTCCTGGCATATATGAGCCTTTAATGTTATACCAACCAAGCCAAGCCAACGCCAACGGTTAGTTAATAGAAATGTTTCTCTCAGTCTCTGCATAAGCTTTGCTTTGAGAATTTTCTCTTCGTCCTTCTTCATATAAATATACATTTATACATAATAATTTTTTTTTGTTCCTTCTCATTTTATTTACTTTGCGTTTGCGGTTCACAGTTTCTCCGCACATAAAATAATATAAAAAAAAAAAGGATTCCCTGGTTCTTTTAGATGTGCTCATTCGTGCTCCTTGGTTTTGTTCCGAAATTGGGTCATTTTGTACATATTCACGTATGCACTATCGCATCAGTGTAAACGTAAAGCAGCAGTTATTTGTTTCGTGTGGAACAACACATATGGGACTATGTAAAAGGATCCCTTTCAGGATGAGACATCATTTTTTTTGTGTGTGTCTGTTTTCTGTTTTGTTCCAGACTCTTCGATCTTTTTAAGGGAATTTCAGGCTATTTATTATAATGTCCCATTTTCTTATTAAGGATATTGCCAGTGCTTTGGCACAGAAGGTGTCAGTGTCAGAGTCGGAGCTGGAGCCGGAGTCAGCGTCAATGTCGACCTTCTTGATTAGTTTAGCATTTGATTTCGCTGGCAGGACATTTCTGGAGGGTGAGACACCAGAGCCAGAGTCAGGCAATTCCTCGGAGGAAGTAATCATTTGCTTCGTAAAGTTTATTCATTTATATTGCTGTTTAGGTTTTCCTTGTTCCTTTTCACATTAATTTCTTTTATTCCGTGTGCAACATGGAGCAATTTCTAGTAGTAGGTTGGAGCTCCTTACCTATATGAATATTGTTCGTGTTATTCTATGTGATGGCTTTGATCCTGGATGCGGATTCCCCGTGGCCGTTTGTTTGCTATTACAATTCTAACATCACTATAGTCGCAGACTTTCCCCCGTCCTTACCTTGCCATACATGCATCCCCTTCCATTTTGTAACATGTTACACAAATGATGTTGTCGGAGTGGAATTGAATTTTTTTTTTATTCTTTATTCTTCTATATAAAATTGTAGCTTGAGGGGGACTGTTGGGAATGGGATAGAGCAGATAGGGGGGGGGGTTGAGCTAGGTTTTATATATATTTTTTTTTGCTTTATTTTAAAGAGATGTCATTTGTTATTGTTGAACAACAGAATGGGAATAACGATTTCTTTTTGGCTTAAGTCCAAAGAAATGAGTTGGGTATTGTTAAGTTGAAACGAACAGAGTGACTGACGGAAACAAAACGTTATTCCACTCCTCGCAAGGAAGCATAGGATATTATTTGTTGGTTGGAAAATGTAATTTTACGATAGAAGAAATTCTAGACACAACACATAAGAGGAATTGAATTGTTTCGGTCAATGGGCGAAAAGTAATGAGAAGTGGGATTTATAGTTTGTGTTTTTAACGGTGATTAAATTTTTGAACTTTCCGTGTTTGTGTGTGAGCTTTGATGTGAACTGTCAAAAATTTAGATTAATGAAAGTATTTCAAAAACGGAAAAGCGTTCATTGAATCTTGTTCAAATGCACGGGTTTTGGAGAGAACAAGGACATTTTGTAGAATTATATGTGATGAACCCAAAATGTTCAATTCTCCAACACAAGTGAACTTATAGATTCGGAGAAGATGCATGCAGTTGTATGGCTGCTTTTTTTTTAAACTTAAAACAAGGTGACAAAAAATTAATTTATCCTACAATTTGTATCTTGAGAAAGACCGCTAATTTGGGCTATAACATTTATAGGAACTACGGTCTTGAGTGAGTGAGTTTTCGGCAACTTCAATTTTACCTTTCATTTTACCTACTGGAGATGTTTAGTTCACAAATGTCAAATAGGATTGACGTACGACGCCATTTGCAAAAATTATAATATACCCGACCTACAATTAAAATTGACTTTTTTAAACCAAAGTTTTATTAATCCCAACAATTAACGTTAAGTTTTATTAAGCGAACGCAGACAGATTTCAATGAAATTTATATTCGGTGATGTGTTACTGTTGTCAGCATAGAAAGAGAACACAAAATAGCGATCGACGATGTACGTGTCTCTGTGTTTACCTATAAGATGAAAACTTGGTAATTGCATTTCAAATGGGAACACACAAAACAATATAATTTTAAAAAATATAATCTTGTTGTTGTATAACTTAATCCGAGAATATTAAAATCAGGTGGATTTAGTGGGTATATTGCGCGTCTTAGTTGATACGCATAATTTGTTAATCATTTTTTCCATGACTTTAAGAAAGAGGGAGGAATATAAGTCCAATTGTTTTGTAGATAAAAGCATTTGGAAAAGCTAACGCTGTTGTTTTGCCAGCGTGGAAGTGGAAGTACACTTCTTCGGAAACCAGGCCAGCGGATTTGTGTCTATCGAGGTCTTTAAAAACCCTTTGGAACTCGACGAGCGAATAAGACAAATTCCTTGCATCAAACCATTAGCGCATTTAAAAAGAGGAGGACCCGTAACACTCTTTGATTCGTTCCCAGAAAATCTTCAGGAATAAAGCTTGAAT
Organism: Platycheirus albimanus; assembly: GCA_916050605.2. Classification (NCBI taxonomy): domain Eukaryota; kingdom Metazoa; phylum Arthropoda; class Insecta; order Diptera; family Syrphidae; genus Platycheirus; species Platycheirus albimanus. Next base: position 88,531,705 of record OU696698.1, on the reverse strand, counting down.
GTTCGATAACGAGGTGTTTATCGCTCTTTGTCTGCCTTTAGTTTATGAGCATGTCCGTCAAGTTAGCACTACCACTTTAGATTTTTTTGACGTGATAACGTATGCGCAACACGCAACACGCGAAAAAGTGTCACAGTCACAGTCATGTTTTATATCTGCTTTGATAGCATAGAAACTCGATGAAGTGGGAGGAGAGGGTGTTGGTGGTTGGTTGGTGGTTGGTGATTGTAAGTGGTGGTGGTGGTGGGTGTGTGTGGGGGCGAGGGGGGGTAGTGTCGGGAAGAGTAAAAGTTTTTAAAAATGGTGGGCTGTTGGTTGGTGGTTGTAGGTGGGTTGGGTCAAGTTAGCATTACTAGGGGTTAATTTTTAAAAATGAAACGCGACAAATTATTTTGTTTCACGACGAAATTGCAACAAATATTCGGCAGTTAATCCAATAAAAACAATTTAAATTTTTTTTTATTTTAAGTATTTTTTTACTTTTTTCGAAAATTGGCTGTCAATTTGGTATAGGGGTGGTTCATGGAAAAAATAAAGTGCAAGACTGAGTCGTACGAACTTGCTCTAATGTGTAACAGTGGTCTTGGGATTTGAGATTTTGAAAAAAAAAGCAGCGAAAAAATTTTATTAATCACTTAAAAACTACTATATTTAAAACTTTTTTTTTTTAGAAAATGTAGTAAACCATCTGATTTCTCTAACTGTTTTATATTTTATGGAAACATTTTTTTTCAAAATCGTTCAACCAGTTTTTTTCAAAAAACGGTTTTTTTTGCAAAACTTTTCGAAAACACATTCCAATTTTTTTTTGGAGTATGATAACATCTAGCACTTTATAGTTGTTATTAGAAAACAAAAAAAAATTAAATTTCAACGAACGGTTTTTGAAAAAACTAAAATTTTTGAAACAAATTTAACTTTTTTTTTTGTTTGTAAAATCAAAGAAATAATATTGTTTCGTTTATAAAAGAGCTTTTACATTAAAAACTTCATCGGATTCCGTCAAGTAGCTTAAAAGAAAATCTGATTTAAAAAAAACCGATCCTATGGGAGGTACCGTTATAAGACTTTTCCTGAAAAATCTATTCCAACTAAAACGTTTGCACAGAAAACACTATTCAGAAAGTTTTATCAAAATCGTAGTAGCCGTTTTTTGAGAAAAATTAATTTTTCACTAAAAATCTGTAGGACGTCATAATAATACTAGGTATGTACAAAGCTTGAAAAAAATCGTAGGTAACTATACAGACAGACAGACATACGGACAGACAGACAGACAGACAGAATTGTCGGACCCACTTTTTTCGACTTCTCTATCATCGTTATGTCGTGTTTGATTGTCCAAAAAAAAATTTATTTTTACGAATGCATAACTTGCCTTATATGTAGTACCTATGTATAATCGCATTCATAATCGTGAACATTTTTTAAATAATGAGGATTGTCTACGACAAATTCAATGGCATATTCTTTATTCGTTTTTGAGTATATTAAGAATTTTTAGGGGGGTGGTAGTGCTAACTTGACTGTCAAGTAAGCATTACCAAGGGTTAACTTTTATAATCGGAGCCCGACAATTTTTTTTGTTTCACGACAAATTTACGAAAAATTCACGACAATTAATCTGATTGTTCATTTTAAAAAAAAATCGAAAGTGGTAGTGCTAACTTGACGGACATGTTAAGAGCAACGATTGTTTTGTTCAGTAAGGGTTTATATTAAGCAATGATTTCCTATATTTTTTAGCCATATTTAAAAAATCGGGACTGAAGTGTCAGAGATTTATCAAGCAACGTGAAGCTTTTTAATTAAGCAATCCTTACATGGTCAGAGGATCAAGAATAGAAAAGTGTTGCTATTCATGGTAGCCAAAATCTAGGTAAGTGAGTTAGGTATATCGGCACTTTTTTCTATCGACTTAATTAAGTCCGAGCATCCCCAGATAAATGCACCAATTTTCAATCTATCAATAGCATTATGTAAGTCTCCATTTACAAAGTCGCAACTGAATATCTCATAATTCAATTAGAAGAACTCCCTTGACAGAAGCACAATGGAAGTTTTCAATTATTTTTTTTTTCTCCATTCATTCAAATTGACCTACCTTTTTTATGATGACATCCGCAGTCATTTCATTAATGTGATCACATAATCACAAAAAAGAAAAAAATTCAAGCAAAGTAAACTCTCTATTTATGCAAAAAAAAAAAAAAACAGAAGCTCACCATTTTTACCTACTTTCGAAGCCTATAACAGACACACAGAAAAATTGGAATAAAATGTTTTAATTCAATTACGGAGGACTATAATTTACTCGGTCGTTCAGAAGGCAGGACTAGGTCATTTGCATTCAGTTTCAGTTTTCAGTAGTGTGCCATTCAGCTGCCATGCCATCACATTGCTATGGTCGCCCACATTGCACATTTCAAAATTAGGCCTACACATATAGCAATAGCTAGATACACAAAAGTATATTATATACAAAATGATGATGCAAAATGACGAAAAATAGGCAAATAATGGAAATGTCTTCTCGCCTCATTTCTGTAGGTACATTTGCAGTTGATATTAATGCGCTTCCCATCAGCATCGATGCAGCAAACTATCCTGATAAAATGGACGTTCTTCTTCTGCTTCATGTTGTTGGAGCAGTGTTTTTATTTATTTTTTTTTTTTTTGCACAACTAACCACATTTATTTAGTCGTGTTTCAAGTTTGAATATAAATGAAAAAATGGAAGCAAAAATATATATATTAAAATGTGTAAAGGGGTCCTTGTTCTCTGTTTTCTGTTCTCTCCTCGCCCACACATTGTTTTTGACTACTTTTTTTCTGGCAATGTTTCAATTAAATAAGACAGATTTATTACTCGCAAAAATGTGTAAAATAATGGAGGGAGGAGAGATTTGGAGAATATTGTGGACGATGAATATTATTTCGAAAAGTTGTAGTGCAGCAGAGTTTTTGAAAAACATTCTTCTGCGGAGATTTTACAGGATTCATGCTTCATACAAAGATAGTGAAAATGAAAAATAAGTTGTCAGGATGAGCAAATACGGGAAAAAAAGGAAGTAAAATTGAATAAACATTTTGTAGACAACCACGAAATCTGATATTTGTGGCTCTTAGCCAATGCAGAGTTTCGGAGCTCTATGTGCGGGAGTAATAACAAAATTTTCGCAGTTGGAGTCACCGATAACATTTCTAGCACTAAGGAAACCTTTGGTTTTTCCACAACAGTGATATTGATTTGAATGCAAAGTGTTTTTTCAAGTTTTAGCAATTCATCATCGTGTTTTATTAGCGAAAGAACGTGATAGCGTAAGATATATAAAATTGCGCAAAACTTGGATATGATTTAAAGTGGAGGAAATACTCTAAGACCTCAAGCTCCAAAATATCTCAGTTCTTCATCCTGAACATCCAAAGTGACGAGCTCGAACCATTTTAAACTTTTTTGTAGCTAGAATTAACAACTAACAAAAACAGAGGTTTTCTGAATTTGCCGCGAATTGTGTGGACGAAATGTATGCTAGTGCCAACGCAAGCAAAGAAATTCATGGGAAAATTCTAATATTTTTAAAAATACTCCAGTGTGTACCAGGTTCATCCTTCGAACTCCTTCGGAAGCTAACTGTGCACAAAATTTTTTTCATCTAGTCCTATTTAAGAGAATATTGCTCAAAAATTTTAGCACATTATGCAGCAAGTGGGCCCACCACAATATTGTACCCCATTAACGAGGTAAGTTTGAACAGGACCGCTTGTTTTTTTTTTTTTCATGCTTATCTTGACATCTTCAGAGCCTGAAACTCAAAATCAAAATTTTCGGAATTGTATAATTTTATTGTCCAGTCGACAGGTCGGAAAAAGTGGTTTTAGGTGGAAAAGGGTCAGAAGTTAATGAAACTTGGGGATTTTGTTCAAATATAGTTAACTATCATTTTGCTAAGCTGTTGACCTCAAGGCCCCTAGAACAAACATTTTTGTCAATTTTGTACCGAGATATGGCGCTTCGAAAAACAGGCCTTTTATCAAAACTTTTTGGCATTTTTTATCGTTTATTAAAAATGGCCTGATTTTCGAAGCGCCATATTTTGGTTACAAATTGACATGAAACAATTTTTGCTCTACAAAACGACAAAGGAAAAAAAGTTATTGAGGGAAAACCGAAGTAAGGTCGAACATTTTGCAGTTCCCCCTCCTCCTCTTTTCCCACAGGGCCCTCGATGTGCAAAACTTCGTCAAGTGTTAATTAACTATCCCTGAACAAAAAACCCAAGTTTTATTAACTTCTGACATTTTTCCACCTAAAAGTACCTGTCGACTGGACTTTTAGCAAAGAGTGTTACTTTTAATCCCACTCTCCCCTATACAAATAAATGAAATTTTCGAAATATGAAGCAATTAATGGTTTTACTTTTTGGACACAAAAATTTCATCTTGAACGTTTTTCTTTTTTGCTGGACACATGCGCTCAAGGTTATCGAAGGGGGGGGGGGGGGGGGTTGGCTTTGGAAGTGTCGATGAATATTGGCCTTGAATGTTTGAAGATCAAAATGGCAAGGGAAAATTGTACCGAGCAATTTATCCCACATACGTGTTGTACGGGTAAAGAAAAAATCCCTATACTTCACGGTACGTTCATAATTGGGCTCAAGTGTAAACTGATGAGCGTTCCTAGCAAGACGAGTTTAATACTCGGAGGAGGATTGTTTAAGAGGCTACGTCAATTGTGCATTCTTTCATAGAAGCACTTGTAAAATAAGGAAAGACGTTTGAAATAGGAGGCCAAAATAGAGTATAGAATATTAAAAAGAGTATCGGAGACAAATCAGAGTCTTGAGGCACACCAGCATTTTTGTTGTGAATTACAGATTTGGGACCGTCGAAAAAAAAAACTTGGATTGAACGGCCTGAAAGGTAATTTTTAGTTCAGTAAAGAATCACCGCTACCAAGTTCACACATGTTCTATAAGTGTTCGTGGTTCTAAACTCTAAAAAATGCTTCGAGGTTCAAAATATTTCTAGCGTTTCCATGACCTAGAAAAATAGAAACTGTAATGCAATTTGTCCGTAGTTAAAGGAAGAAGAAGATGTTCATTCTTTGATGACAGGACATATGGAAAAGCTGGTGCAGTGGTTTTACTAACGCGAAAGAACAACTTTTTTTGTTCATAAAAAGTATTTTCCAGTGCAAGTGGTTTCATATAAATAAGTTGCAAAATTAAATTTGCTGCAAACTTTTCTGCATCATAGAGCTTAAAAAGAAGTATAACTGGTGACTAAGTTTAAAACCAATGAAAATGAAAACCCAAAAAATCCGTACTCTGTATATTTGGCTTAGATGGCTGGTTACGCTCAGGTCGGCAGAATAGGAAGACCACTTATATATGGACTGGAAACTCAAAATGGACTGCAAGCGTAATCTTTATTTAAGCAATACTCATCCCAAATCATTTTAATTCAACAGCACATCTTTAATTCTAAAAACCATCTGCTTTTCCGACACCTTTTCAGAATAAATTGTATATTTGGTTTCCAATTTAGCAATAATTTCGAAACTCAAAATTTAAATTCAATTTTGAAATAACAACAAAAAACAAACATCTATATATAAATATTTATCTTTGAAACATCATTTAAAGCAACTTCATTGTTATCCAGAGAAGACAACACGCCTCGATGTAATCACATTTTCAAATTGAATATTCTCATATCTAAGTCTCGTTTAATTATCCATGCACAATGCAGTGTAATGCTGGGATCTCTACGGGCATGGCTATGGTTAGATATTCAATTCGTTCATGTTCGTTCTATGTTAATGTCACAAGTCATTTGTAGAACACAAGATCCTTCCGTTGCGACTCCGCTTTTATACAATACTTGGTAGTTGGTAGTTGGTAGTATAGTATAGTCGCTCTCGCACTATATTCCTCGTCTTTACACTCCTCTCCTGTGAAACAGGAAAGGGAGGTTTATTTCAAAAATTCTTTCACGTGCACAAGGATACTAAAATTCCATTGCAGTTCGATGCGCACATTTTACTCCATTCTCTTTTTTTGTTCATGAATGTTTTTAATTTTTTTTTTCATTTTTTGCTCCATAGACAATAGAAAAAGTTCTACGAACTAGAACTGCAAAACAATGAACTCTTTGGCAGCGCGGCAAACACCCTTTGTGCCCCTCCTCATAGTCATCCTTATCCCGATCCCCATCCTCACCATCATCATCATCTTTTTCAACAACGAAAGCATAGTATATTGCTTAAGTTTGTTTTTTTGGAAGAGTCATGGAGAATCTATCAGCAACTACTCTCTCGTTCGTAGTGACTGGTTTGCTGTGCTTGGATTTTCAACTAGTTAACTTCAAAAGTTCATCTAATAAATTGCTAGAAATTACAAAAGTTTGCTCATTTAGATAGAAGATATGAGTTTGAAATATATAGATACATTCTTATGTCTACTTTTGTGACATATGAAGTGGATTTGGGAAGGAGAATAAGAAGGGTCTAGCATCTAACAATATGGCCCACATTTAAAATACTTCCACTTAAAGTTTCTATTAACTATGCAACCAACCCCTAGCTTACCGTTTTAAATTGAGAAGAGTAAGAAGAACCCCGGGCAAGACAGTTTACATAATAGCATGCTGTTGTTCATTAATTTTCACTCTACGGCGGGTACAAAGTGAGCTGACACGTTTACAAATGAACTTCAGGCAATCAAACTCAATTCAAATTTAATTTAATGTGGGTGTGCGGGAGCATAATCGTTCTATTCTTCAACAAATACACGAGACATATTGAAGAGATACAATATTTGAATATTCACATGACAGAGTTTTCTATTGTTGTTGGTGTTTCTTTTGTATTATAGTGGAAGGATGTTTTGTTTATCAACATTTTTTTCTTATTTTTGAAAACTTATGAAGTTGTAACAAAAGATTCTTTTTTGAGTTCAGTATATTTATTCTGACGACTGAGTTACTTGACACATATTTTTTTATTAAGTTCAAAATGAAAAATTTGCCAAAACACAGAATTGATTTTGGAACTACGACATTGAATCACAATTTTGAATCGTGGAGTAGTTAGTGTGTCGAGCTGCTACAACGAACGTTCTTTATTTAATCCCTGATTCCAGTTTTCGTAAATGCGAAGACGTGAAAAATCCTCCAAGAGTGAAACCTGGTGAGAAAAGTACATCTTTTCGAGCCTTTCTTATCGGACAGTCAATTGAAAGACCCTTCCAGTTTTGAAGAATATCAACGCACACACAGGAATTATTGAAAGTGTAAGTCACTAGTCACACCAACCGGCCAAATCTTTACAATCCACCTGAGTTTAGAAAAAACTCGTCAAATTAAAATCGATACCCAATATCTGTTTGTCGATTGATTAAATTGAACTAGTTATAACGTATCGTGTCCAAGTGTAGAATCCTGCTACGCCTTATCAGGATGACTGAAACCTTCGACCACTAGAGGGAAAAGACGAGATAACGCAATGTCATGCAGCTGTTTCAACATTGTGATTGATACGAAGCATTCATGCCAGTACATCGGGTACCATTACTTGGGTTTGCGGAAGACATTGACGTCCTAGGAAGAACAAAACGAACATCAACATTGTAGTAAGTAGAAAGCATAAAGGAACTGAAATTGTATGAGGACAACAAAAGTTCAATCCCAACACCGACTTGGCCAGAACGTGTACATTTATACGTATTACTATGATGTCCTACATTCTAGCTCCAAAACTAACGGTACCTACCTGTCATATGATTTTTTATGAAAAACTCATTTATCTCAAAAACGGCTCCTACGATTTTGACAAAACTTTCTAAATGGTGTTTTTTGAGTAAACTTTTTGTTTTGGTTGGAACAGATTTTTGAGAAAAAGTCTTATAACGGTAGGTACCTCTCATAGGAAGAGTTTTTTCTTAACAGATTTTCTCGTAAACCACTTCACGGATTTGGATGAAAATTTTAATGTGAAAACTCGTTTATGAACAAAATAAAATTAATTCTTTGATTTTTCAAAAAAAAGTTAATTTTTTGTAAATTTTTGGTTTTTTCCAAAAACTGTTTTTTTTTTTTTTAATTTTAATTTTTTTTTTTCTGATAAAAACTTTTAACTGCTAGATCTTGGCATTCTCAAAAAAAAATTGGAATATGTTTTGGAAAAGTTTTTCAAAAAACCGTTTTTTTTTTAACTGGTCAAACGATTTTTTTTTTGATTGCATCAAAAAGCTAGACCAAGTAGGTTGGGTCAAGACAAGAAAATTGACTTAAATTGGACAAAAAATAGTACAAAATAACAGTAAATCCTACAATGCCATGTCATATCATATCTTTGTAAGGCCAGACATATCTTTTTCCAGAAAAATTAATTTTCAAACTCAAAATTTTGAAAACAAAAATAAAAAATTAATTTTCAAACAAATTGTTTTCAAAATTGTATATCAAGTACTATTTTTGCTGTGAAAATTCAATGCTCTTATTATTTCTAATTCCAAAACTGAAAACCGTATGGCTCTAGGACTTTTGTTTGCCAAGCTAACCTAACCGAACCTACTTCTTCACAAAAAAAATAAAAGAAAAATCTAGCCTTAGGATCATTACAGATTTCACAGGTGATCATTTAGCCAATTTTTTTTTGTTCATCATCCAGGTGATACACGCTCCCTTGCAGTATCAGGGAAAAATGTATTCGAAAGATTTATGGCCTAGTCTATAAAGTACAAGCGAAGAAAATATGCATCGTTAACAGCGCTGAGGAAAAATGTGTCAGGAAAAATGTTTGTTTAATATTTCACAAGACAAGCGTTTATCCGCATGATTCAGTTTCATCATTGTCGAATTACGAAGATGTCAACAAAGATGCCCATCAGACTTCGACGCCTTTAGTAAATAAGTTGAATGAGTGAGACTGCGAAAAAAAAATCAAAGTTAATTGATCCCTCGAATCGATCCACTCAAACTAATTGTATAAAACATTACTGGTGACACTGCTGGGACGGTGCATAGGAATAAACACTAACGCCGAAATCTTTCTGATTGAATTTCACAAGAATTTTTATCCTGACAGAAATTTGTGAGTGAGACAAAAATTTGTAACGAAAAATTCCACTCCACTAGGAAAATAAGTAAACACAGATTTAAGACAAAATATAACTACAATTAATTACAATTTCATTGTCTTAGTCATGTTTTAAATTGAACCATTAAATACTAAATTATCCATTTGAAATTTTTCCCTGATTGGTTTACTTTTCGTATGTAACACCATTACATCGAATCGATTTTCTTTGACTCACTAGTATAAATGTATCGTAGGCTGAAACCAAACTGGTTTCCATTCTTTTCAGAAGTTTTAAGCAACCAGCTATAGTCAACCTGTGACACACGTCTGCAGTAGATACTTGAATCATGAAAAAGATACTTTGTTCAAATCTTATTTATTTTTTTCTTTACAAATAACCCCACCCATTCAAACATATTTTCAAAAAATATCAATTATAATCATAACATCTTTACAATCTAACTGTGAACTCTTTAAACAAAAATTTATTCGATCAATATTTACACTTGAAAAAAAAAATTATATTTACACTGAACGTCACACCAAGTTTTTAAGAAACTTCTTTATACAAACTACTGCCTAATAAGAAGTCAAACAAAACCAAGCAGAAACGACAATATTTGTTCAACAAAGTATAGAAACAGTTGATTAAAAAGTACATGCGGAAGTTCTTAGAATTTGTAACTTGTACTTTTTCTTCGATCGAAGAACCACTTGAATGAATGTAGACGATTCATAAAACAAAAAAGGTGATTCTATATTTTATTTATTTACTCTTTTTCATTTTCAATAAACAAACAAGAGGTCCTCTATTTTTAAAATTAAAAATTCCAACATACAATCTATTTCAAAAACATCCCACCCACTTTAATTTGAAACTATAAAACTAAAAATACAATTTTGTGCCACAATCAAAACAAGCCAAAGCCAACGCAAGTGTATCACAATCAGAATCAGAGTTCTAAATTTATAATCTAAATCAACATCAGATAAACACTTTTCAGCGGCGGCGGCGGCGTATCTATCGACACTTTCCACCCAACCCAAGCACAAACATCCACTAATTAGTGAGTTCCCAAACAAATTGCCTATGTTTATCTGTGTACCTGCAGCTCGCCAGGTTCAATGATAACGTGCACTCACAACGTGCCACCTATAATATCCAACCCCTAAAACAAACAAAGCACAAAGCGCCCCGCCATCATCGCGCGTCGCGTAGTCATAGTCCCCTAAATATTATAACAAAATCACACTCGCAGCTCCCTCTCTATGACTTTGGATACCAAAACGCGATATTAGATACAAGTACCTTCCCATACTTCACACTATGACAATAATTGCGTATCTCGTTATAACGCTCGTAATTTCTATGTCTGTCCGCGCGTATTAACGGTGTACACGAAATAACTTAATCATCTATCTCAAGTGTTGGCTGTTGGTGATATTATAGTCTCATAGATTAAGTTGTTGTTTTGATTTTTATGATTGTTGAGAACGGTGAGTTGCCGAAATTGACACTTAACAAAAAAGATACAAAAAAAAAAACTAAAAAATACACGAAAAAAAAAGTTACGTATACGCCAGAGTGAACTTGAAGGGTTCCGAAAACGATTTGTCTGAAATGTAGGTTTATGACCTTGATTGACCCAGTTGTGTATATGACGGTGGTGGTGTGAGATAATGTCTGTTGAAAGGGTTAATTCAGTTGAGTGAGTTCAAGTGTGTTGAAATTTGAGCTTTCAAGAGTTTACTCGTTCGTGTATATAGACTTGGGCTTTGTGTTTTTTTGGGGGAAATTTGACTTTTGTTATGAGATTCATTGTCTCCGGACTCTGAAGTGTTAAGTCAGGTTTTATTTTTTTTTTTTTCGCTTTCCTCTGAAGTAACTAGAGGCAGTCATGGAGCAGCAATTAGGTAACTGCTTTGAAGTGCTTATGAGATAAGTCAATAATTTTAACGCTTCGTTTAAATTTCTATGTCGGTACAAGAAATTATAAAAAAAAAAAAAAACTTAACATGTATTTTCCTTTGATATAATTGGCTGAGATTGTAATTTAAATTTAACACGCGACATTTTGTTTAATGTTAGTCGTTCATAAGAAATCCGATCACGAGGTTTTAATCACACATGACATTGCGATGATTGGCGAAGGTGAGAGTAAGAAAATACAGTTTTTTGCATCGTGAACGATATTCGAAAGTCATAAAATATAAATAGATATGATAAAAATGACATTTTGGATAGAACGCTGAAAAAGATGCATTTAAAACATTTCTGGAATGAAAAACAAACCCGCACAGTTTTGTAAATGTCCATGCTTAAAAGTCTCCCTTCAATTTTTGTTAAACCTTTGGAAACAAATCCGAATATTTAAGATCGTTTTATCTTTATTTGACTGATTCGCAAAAATCAATTCCATTGCAACTACAGGAAGCCGGGTGTGAAAAAATGGAACTGCTTATGATTGCCTTCAATATTTACTGAAAGTCGGTTGTAATTTTAATAAGTTAACCACGATATCTAGAAAATAAAATCTAGAAAGAGAAAATCTCGAAAAAAAAAATAATTTTTAAACCAAAATCTAGAAAAAGAAATTTAGAATGGACGAAGTCTAGAATTAATGTTAATTTTTGAGACAATGTTAACAATCTAGGTAAATACCATTTACAAGTAAACGAAAGGCAGATTATTCTAGATTCTAATTTTGTTCTTCTTCTAGATTTTATCTTTTTATATATTTTTTGTTATAGATTTTGTCCTTTCTAGATTCTGTCACTCTACATAACGTCGTGATACCTATTTCAAAATTAAGTAAGTTGGACAAGCAAATTTTTCGCTATAACAGTGATAATTGCAGTTGGTTTTCTCAAACTGACATGATAAATTCGCAGCAGTAGAAATGGTATATTAAATGTATCAATGATCAATTATAACGAATTTTATCACAGCGAGCTGTGCTGCAAATAACTTAGCTTTTCCTTCGAAAAACACAAGAGCATAGAATTTTGAAAAATTGAAAAAATAAAAATAAAAATAAAAACAAAAGTCCTAGTTTAAAAAAAAAAACTGTTTGCTGTCAGACAGTCTCAGTTTTTCTGTTCTCATTTTTATTTTATTTCACCAATAACTTAAAAAATTTCTTTTCTCAAGACTATTATGAGGCAAGGGAACAGCGTTACATATCAATGGTTTTGGAGAATATGCAAGAACAAAACGCTCAACTATTGGTGTAAAAACTCGACTTCAAGACCGCACCAAATATGTTCAACAAGGAAATAAGAAACCTCTTTAGAAAATCAAAAAATTCCTACGGAAGATTTGAAAACATTCAGTTTCTTCGTTATTGATAAATTAAGTCACATTCTGTGTCTTAGCCGCATAGATCTACCTACATACATGCAATGTCATCAGGAATCATGGTCTTGCATTTCCCCGAGAACTCTTTTCAATAATCAAGAGCTAAACTTCATCTATTTCATTGTTTTTGAGCATGAATGGAAGAGATGACGTCTAAGAATAAATTATTTTCACATGAAAGTTTTTATCAAAGTCTCAAACCCTTCGTAGATTTTAGCAAATGCTCAAAATAATTGGTTCGAGCCTCGACTAACGTTTCCGACGAAACAAACTATGATTTGCTCAAGTCCCCCTTGGGGATAAGTTAGACGGTTGGCTATCTCATAGTGTTAGTTTGGCAACGTTCGTAAATGTTGTGTTTGGTTTAAATAGTGAATTGTCAAAATTTGTAGCGTTTGGACGTCCGCATGTGTTTATATAATGAATTTAAAAATGTTTGGAATTAAAAAGTGATAAATTGTCAAAATTAATGAGGTAAATAGCCGTGATCCCCTTTTCCTCTACAACTAAAACAGATACGGTATTTGAAATACAAATGAGAATATTTTTTTTTTTTTTAGTTTTTAGCCAAATACATAGGTGAACGAATTTAAGTCGTTTTTTGAAAATTTTTAGATGGTTGATGGTTGACGGTTGATGGTTGATGGTTGATGGTGTAGATGGTAGATGGTGTAGATGGTAGATGGTAGATGGTAGATGGTAGATGGTAGATGGTAGATGGTAGATGGTTGATGGTAGATGGTAGATGGTAGATGGTAGATGGTAGATGGTAGATGGTAGATGGTAGATGGTAGATGGTAGATGGTAGATGGTAGATGGTAGATGGTAGATGGTAGATGGTAGATGGTAGATGGTAGATGGTAGATGGTAGATGGTAGATGGTAGATGGTAGATGGTAGATGGTAGATGGTAGATGGTAGATGGTAGATGGTAGATGGTAGATGGTAGATGGTAGATGGTAGATGGTAGATGGTAGATGGTAGATGGTAGATGGTAGATGGTAGATGGTAGATGGTAGATGGTAGATGGTAGATGGTAGATGGTAGATGGTAGATGGTAGATGGTAGATGGTAGATGGTAGATGGTAGATGGTAGATGGTAGATGGTAGATGGTAGATGGTAGATGGTAGATGGTAGATGGTAGATGGTAGATGGTAGATGGTAGATGGTAGATGGTAGATGGTAGATGGTAGATGGTAGATGGTAGATGGTAGATGGTAGATGGTAGATGGTAGATGGTAGATGGTAGATGGTAGATGGTAGATGGTAGATGGTAGATGGTAGATGGTAGATGGTAGATGGTAGATGGTAGATGGTAGATGGTAGATGGTAGATGGTAGATGGTAGATGGTAGATGGTAGATGGTAGATGGTAGATGGTAGATGGTAGATGGTAGATGGTAGATGGTAGATGGTAGATGGTAGATGGTAGATGGTAGATGGTAGATGGTAGATGGTAGATGGTAGATGGTAGATGGTAGATGGTAGATGGTTGAGGGTTAATGGTTGATGGTTGATGGTAGATTGTTGATTGAGAATTTTTAGATGGTTGATGGTTGATAGTTGATAGTTGATGGTTGATGGTGTAGGTGGTTGATGGTGTAGATGTTAGATGGTTTAGCTGGTTGATGGTGCAGATAGTTGATGGTGTAGAGAAGATGGTAGATGACTGATGACAGATGATAGATGACAGATGACAGATGACAGATGACAGATGACAGATGACAGATGACAGATGACAGATGACAGATGACAGATGACAGATGACAGATGACAGATGACAGATGACAGATGACAGATGACAGATGAGATGACAGATGACATATTTTCATCTTTTTAATTTGAAATTTTTGAATTGAAATTCCAAAAAATACAAGCCCCTTTTCCTTTATTGCCAAATTGTTTTTTGAATTGAAAGAAAGTTTTTCATGCTCTTCATTTTACTAGTTTAAGACAAGACATAATTTTGGAACACGCTCAACTTTATGATGTACTAAATTTTAGATGCTTACTTTATTATGCTCACTCCTTCTAATTATTTCTTGTTTCTAAGATGAAGAATTATTTGATATTGGATAGAGCCACTCGAAGCGAAGATTTAAAAATGATTATGTCATATTTGTTCATCTTGAAGTTGAATAAATGAATTTCTTTTCTTGGCTTCAAATACAATTTCCATGAAACGGTCTTGTCTTGGTTTTGAACAGCGTTTGAAAAAAATAATTAATCTTTTTTTTTCGTTTGATTCAAATAAATTAGCTCAGACTTGACAAATTGAAAAAAATATGATTTGAAATAGTTTTGAAATTTAACAGTTTTTTATAAAAGCTAAGCCGAACATCTGTGAAGATCAAATGATACAAAACTAAAATCAAGTGTTGGGTTTTCTGACTTCAAATTTGATTTGCTCTCGAAGTATTCCGGATTTTTTTTTTATTATTTAAGTGGTTCTTTCTAAAATATTTGTATAATATGTCCATTTCTTGACAGAAAAGCTTAAAATAATTGACTGAGCCCTATGTTGAGAGCATCTGTTCATAAGTTATTAAGTTTAAAACAGCAATATCCTAAATCTCTCAAAATAAAACCTCTGCTTGCAAGTAGGTAATTCAAAAGTCACACAAATAATCCCACCACTTACTTCAAAAAAAACCCCAAGAAGAGAAGACAAAATTCTTAGAAAATTTTAATAAATATAATAATCTATGCAAAACTCTTCATAATAATTGCCATTGAAAAGGAAAAGTTTCCTTAAACAAAAAAATTTCCAAGGGATAACTATACCGAAACCACTTGTGTAAGTTTTTCCTCAAAAAAAAAAAAAAAAAGCAAAGTTGATGAAAACTTATTTTGATTTTTCAATGAAAACCTTCCATCTGCTTCCATCACAAAAACTCTGTGAAGTGATATCCAATTCTCTTCCCTCATTATCTTCATCTGGCTGAACAAATTTTCAACCACTAAGTAGGTACCTATAGCTGCTCCTTCAGGCGAATGCAAACGATACAATTTGTAAGTGATTTATATCATCCCGAACGAGGTTAAGGAGAAAATAAAATATGGATACGAAAACAAATTAATCGTTTACATGGTTTCACACACATAAAAATAATAATAATTTTGTGTATTCATGGCGCCACAACATAAGACCTAAGCCTACATCTAGGGACCCTCCCAACCCTTGAAAAAAAAAAAACCCCTTGAAAATACAAAAAAAAAAAACCTTAAACGTAGCCAACTGTTTGCTTCCTTTTTAGGTTATTTCATTCTTTTAAAGGCAATCCAATGAGTAATGGCTAAAAAATGCTAAGCGATTACTTCCACACTAAATTCTAAAATTTTCTTCACCCTCTTCCTTGCCATCCTTTTAATATAAATATGAGGAAGGGATGGTTGTGTGGTTGTTAGGGTAGCGATAACATATTACACATTCAGTCTCCGTATGCAAAAAAAAAAGAGGGAAGGAGGATTTTGATTTGCATAAAACGCTGGCACGCCAAGCGCCGCAGCCACATAGATACAATCGTATTCAAGAGGTCGGAAACATAAAGGTAGGTATTCAGAGCTAGGGTAGTGTGCTTAAATACAAAAGTCTGAAACTCAAAGGAGTGCAAAAACCTTTAAAGCAGCTTAACACAAGGTTAAACTTTGTATATAGTTAACTCTCCCAAAGCCAAAAACGCCTTCGTCTTCGCTCGCGTTTGCTTAAGCCGTCGCCATCGTCATAGCCATATCCAGACGTGTATACGTAATCTTGTTTTTCGGTTTTCGAACTTTCTTATCGTTTGGAAACTCCGACAAGACTTTTATGGCGTCGAAGCGCTGTCGTTGGCCAATAACACTCGCACCACACTGACTGCTGCTGCTGCTGCACTTTGTTATAGTCTCGTGTGTGTGTGTGTTTTTTTTGTCTGTGTAAGGGATTAATTTGGTATCCAAAAGATTAGAGCCGAGTCCTTTGTGCGTGTTCCTGTTCATGTCTGAAGGGACGACGTACTGGTACACGCCATTGTTTCCCAGTGGGAATTTTGCTTTTAGAACAAGCAAAAAATACAATCAATTTAATATTCTTCCTTAATAGTCCGCCATTTCAAAAGTAAATTGCAACATTTAAGAGACCAATCTTCTTTGTGCCGGGGTCCTGCACCCAAGGACGAAGGATGAAAAAAAAAGTCATTGAAACTAAAAGGTTAATTGCTGCATCACCCTTAAAAAGCTTTGCAAACTTTCACACTCAATCGACCGACGACAGACGAAAATATTGAAAAACCAAAAAGCAGGAAATGGCTTTTCAGATTTTTGTATGTCCTTTCCATATAAATGATGCTGCAGCAACCATAACCAACCAAGCAACACTATTTTCATCCTCTTTCAGCCAGCCACTAGCTATTAAAAATTAAATCGACAGTTGATGCAAAATGCAAAGGACAACCATTTCCATTCCCATCTCCATCGTCCTGTTGCTCTCCCTACCCTGTCCTGCCCTGCCCTGCCCGGTAAGTGGCGCGGCGCGGCGCGGCGAGGAGCATCGCTCATATACCCCCCAAGTTTTTTTCATTTTCCATCTCGTAAAAGAAAATTCATGTAGATATATCCTTTATGTCGTTGCCAAGAATTTCAAATACATGAAGATACATAGACACTACTACGATACTAAGATCCCGACTAAACTACACAAATAAGATTATGCAGCATTTCCTTTGTCTTGTTCTCGCATGGGAGTTAAAACAAAAAATAAAAAAAAAAACGAAAAAAAAGTACATCATGCAATTCGACGAATGTGAAAGGAATAACTTAAAAGAAATATAATTAAAATTTCTTTTTGTACATTCAAAATAGAATTGTTTTTTTTTTTTTCTATAAAGGAATAAGAAAAACGTGCCATTCGTGAGGGCTTTAAGTTTAAATGTATTGCAAATCTTAGGCGAGACTGACTTCAATTAGTATGAACTTGAGTAGGTAGCGTTGAGAGTTTTGTAGTAGGTAAGAAGTATAAATTAGAGACTCTTTTTAATCCCGAGAGCTTTTATATTAAGCTTTTTTTTAAATGAAATTTTTCTTATTCATTTGTCGACAGTTACTGATGCCACTTAAGTAAGCAGGACGTCCTCATTGACAAAAGATTTTATGAGTGCGTAATTAGGCTCTAATTAATTGCTAATTAAATGATAATTGAATGCTTATTAAGTGCTAATTTAATGCAAACTATTAGTAGGCACTCCTGGGGCTTGAGATTTTGAAAAAAAAATTTAAAAAAGATAACAAAATTTTTGTTGAAGAGTGAAGAAAAGGGAATTTCGTTGGAGCTCTAATGTACTCAATAAGCTATTTTTCGTAATTTTTTATCGGTCCACAGATTAAGAAAAAAGTAAGCTTTTGCTTAAAATTGACGTACTGATGGTTCCCTAAAATTACGTCATAGCGAAATTTTTTCGAAAAAAATCTTGACTTTAAAAAAAGCAACAGTTTATTAACATCCTTTCATGTGAGAGTGAAAGGCAAGTTTTGTATCTTGAACTTACTGAAAATTTTAATTAGACGGATTATAAATGGAGACCGTGAAGGATAGAGAATGTTTGTTGGCACCCTATGCCCCTCCTGGGATTGCACTTATTTCATATTATATCAGTTTTTGTATGCAAGTTTACCATATTTTCCTCGACAACTTTCATGGGATGTGAGAAATCAAGTGACAAATGACTTTTTGGAAGAGAACAACGAATCTTTTTATTTGTTTTGATATTTCTAATTTGTTATTCTTCGTTTGGAATAATTTTTGTATTACATTTACAAAATTCTATTTAAGATAAGGATATACTGATATCGATTTACAGATAAAAATAGGCTCAATGTGCGCTCCTTCCAATGAAGGCATATCACTCGGCGAGCATTTTTAGTCAAAATTGGGCTTTGACTATGCCCAGAGGCAATTTTTCTTGCATCTATTTGGATGCTGTTCGTTTCTGCATTCACTAAAAACAGTCACTGCGAAACTCCCACTAGGGGGGCTTCTTCATAGAAAGTCCGAGGCGGAGAAGCCAAGTATCGTTAAACACTAGAAATTTCTATATTTATATACTATAAACTATACCAGAAAAAAGGTTCCGATGGAGCTTCGCAACCGTAAAAACACTTCCATATGAACACCTCAATATTCGAGGCCTGTAAACCTCAGATAGCCGAATCCGCACACCTATACAAACAAACACATAATCCTCATTATTCAACTCATTCAACTAAAACTATCAGACTCATTCATCCATAAAACATCCTGTTGTATCCTAGTTTGAGTTGACTTACATATTTACTAACCCAATGCCTCAGCTCCTCGAAGGGACGTATCGAGAGGGGGGCGTGTCGGCAAATCCGTCGGCAAATTAGCCGGCAAATTATCATTGTATAGGTTTATTTAGGTACTGTCTTAAAATTTTTAATTAAAGCTTATTTTCAAACTGATGAATAACAAATACAGTATATAAGTTTGCACATTGTACCTGCTTTTTCGGCTGTCAGAGTACAGTACGTTCTCTACTAACGCAACTCTCGACTCACGTATGTGCGTGACGTAGATGCGCAGAACGAAACAAAAATGAAAACGCGAAGGCGCTATCTGGTTTAGTTGTAAATTGATGTGCCAACTCGTTAATTGCTCAAACCGAGTTAACTCGAGTTGGAATTCAAGCAAACCGAGTTGAAACTCGAGTTGGCCAACTCGGTTTGAAACAAAATCGGTGAATACATGTTTTTCATTGTTTTTGAGTATTCGATTCTTTTTGGTAGTAAAAAAATTGGATTTTTTCTGATTTTTTTAAAGGTTTTTTAATCCATCGACATCGTAGCCATCCTCCAATGGAATTTGACGCTTCATAGCTTGACAGATGGAGGACGAACTATATTTTGAACAGAGTAGTGTATTTCGTTCCAAATGTCACCCATTTGCTCTAAAATTTGCGGAAAAATTAAAGATATATCCCAAAAATGATTTCTTGAAACATCATAGAACGCGTCTGTTACCAAAGAGAATTGATGAAAATTCTGAAACCGCTTTTGTTTTCAATTTGGAAACATTTTATAGAAAAGAGTTCAAAACTTTTAAGTCGCGCGTAAGAGAAAATTTAACAGATAATTTAACCATTTTTGAACCTTTTTTAAAAAAATTTAAAATACCCGCTTCTAGAGCCAATGTCACAATTGAATTAGTCAAATCTATTGTGGAATTGTATCTTCTTTTTTCAAAGAAGATGTGGAATGTTATTTATCGGAATTGCAAATTCTTCTTTTTCTTGTAACGAATACTCAAATTTCGACGACATTACCAAAGAGGAATGCATTTAAATTAAGAAATGTGATTCCGTTAGCATTCAAACTAGTTTCCTAAATGTTAATCGCTCCTGTGACCTCGGCTTCTTCTAAATTCACTACTGCTGTTTTACTCCGCAAAAGATATAGTTGATGAAATTCAATTAAGCGAGGCTATTGAAAAATGGGCATTATTAAAAAATCGCAGGGTTAAACTAAAAAGGGTTAAAATAAAATTAAAATTCATGTAAAATGATGAAATTGTTTTTGAACTCGTAATTTCCATTTTAAAGACTGAACTAATAAAATATGTAATTTATTTTCTTTTATTATCAAATAATATTATTTATTAATAAGTAGGTACCTAATAAATAATGTATGTTTTTTTATTTGTTTTGTTGTTAAAAATTATTATTTTTATAATCAAATGCTGAATTGTAAAATAATACTTTTATGATTTTTATTTCTCTAAATTTATGATTCCCAGAAATATTTATTTTTTTTTTCGGATGCAGTCGGCAATTTCTTAGAATTAATCGGCATTTCACTGAAAGTCACCCCCCATGACTTGAACCCTCGCTACGCCCCTGCTCCTCGTCTAACTGAGAGATCAAACACAAATCCTCAAACTCTCTAAGTTACACTTCATTCATTACACCCTGTTACTTTATTTGGGTAACCTGATCAATCAGCAGTTGATCTGAGAGATCAGACGTAAGCCCTCCCTCTAGCTTTTTATCAAAATACACATTTCACTCCTCAATCATTCCTTTTTCACTTTCACCCTGACATTGTGCTAGCCTTTTCCTCCCTTGTTGTGTTGATTAAGTTACCCAATCCCTCAATGGCTGGCGAAAATTGCGAGATCAGACGTAAGCCTTTCCAGTTACCACCACGACAATGCACAACCCGGTCGAGTTATTAACGCTTTGGTGTGAAGCACTCGGAGTATATTGCCGAGAACAACGAATTTTAAAATCCGCCACTGCAGTGATGCATGGTTACAATATATTTCCTGAACATCATTTCATTACGTCTTGTCCACAAAAAAAAGCTTAAAACAATGAAATGACACTTTATACTTAAATTCGCACTCAAATGTTTTAAAGCAATCAGTTAAAGCAATCGTCATTCGTCAACGTTGTTGTTGATATTTTTAAATGGAAATTTTCGCATCACAAAGTGATTTCCTGATTGTTATCACCTATGTGATTGTTGTAACCTCTGATAACTTTTTTTTTTATACCAGTATCGCATGATTGAGTGAATGACACACAAAGTGCTAGAGAATACCTTTGGGGCAGAAAATTAACGACTATTGGAACGCAATTAGGTGAATATAGGTACTTTGTTTCATATGCGTGTTTATACGGCACATTATAGTGTTTTTTTTTTTAAACACTTAAATAAATGGAACAAACAATATTGCTTTTTTTAATTTTCTATACATAACAGTGAGAAGCCACTAGTGTTCAAAATTCTCATATTTTGGCTTTGAAATAATTGAACACATGCCAAGGTACTGAAGTATCATTTTTGAGTCTTCTCCTAAATCCTGCTCTGTACTGTAGCTCCAATATTCGGGAATTCAAGCATACCTACTTTTTTTACGACCATATGCACGCAGAACTTGTATATTTGCTCGAATTTTGATTTGTTTCGTTGCAAATGTTATCGGAGGTTCAAACCATCGGGGCTTGACAATTTGCTAAAAAAAAAACTGTGTTGGGTTGTAGACTTTGCTTAAAACTGGCATTCAAATTTTTATTTGCGATTATACATAGGTGAAGGTCAAAAGCAAAAGCTATTATATCCACTTTTGATAGTTTCGTGATAATGGAGAAAAACTTGTAGTTTCTAAACAAATCAGTTTTTTGAACTTTTTTTTTTTGCAGGAATGATTGAATTGACGTTCCTCATAGATTTAGTCATGAAATCATGATCTGGAGTTTTAAGTTTTTAAATTAAGGCAAAAATAAATATGGATATAATGGGTTTTGGAATAAATACAATAAGAAAGTTAAGCAATTTAAACAAAAAATCATTATTTTTAAAACAAAATGTATTTATTTTGACGCATTTTAATGTTGCATGAATAGACTTGTAAAGCAAGTACATAAGTATTATAACAGAAACTTTAATGTTCCTTAGTACTATTCAAGATTTCTCTTCGAATCTCATAATATGGATATAACGGATTTTGAATTGAAATTAAAATTTTTTTAGTGGATATAATGGATTTTGGTACAAAAAAAATGTATATGGATATAATTGATTTTGAATCAAAAACTGATATGGATAAAAAGGGTTTTGAAACAAACTGCTGACTTTGGGGGCTGATTTCTATGGGATAAAATGTGATTTCGGAGCAAAACTTAAGCTCAACGTATCCGTTTGAACAATACAAAGAAGATCTCATACCTAAGTCATTTTTTTTCAAAAGTGGATATAATGGGTTTTGCTTTTGATCAACATAGGCACTATAAGGCAAGTTATGCATTCGTAAAAAAAAAAATTCTTTTGACAATCAAACATAACATTACGATGATAGAGAAGCCTAAAAAAGTGGGTCCGACAATTCTGTCTGTCTGTCTGTCTGTCCGTCTGTCTGTATCGGCACCTACAGCCTAAACGGCTGGACCGACTGGACTGAGAGGTTTTTGGAATCAGCATTCTAGCTCCAAAACTAACGGTACCGGCCATATGATTTTTAATGAAAAACTCATTTATCTCGAAAACGGCTCCTACGATTTCGATAAAACTTTCTGAATGGTATTTTCTAAGTAAACTTTATGTTTTGGCTGGAACAGATTTTTCAGGAAAAGTCTTATAACGGTACCTCCCATAGGACCGGTTTTTTTTAAATCAGATTTTCTCGTAAACCACTTCACGGATTTCGATGAAAATTTTAATATAGAAGCTCTGTTATAAACGAAATAATATAAATTCTTTAATTTTCAAAAAAAAAAAATTTCGAGTTTTTTAAAAAAAAGTTACATTTTTTTTTTTTGACTTTTGGTTTTTTCAAAAACGGTTTGATCAAAATTTTTAAAACTTTTGTTTTCTGATAAGAACTTTAAACCGCTAGATTTTGACATACTCAAAACAAATTTGGAATATGTTTCCGAAAAGTTTTAAAAAATTTTTTTTTTGAAAAAAACGGCTCCAACGATTTTGAAAAAAAAAATTCCTTAAAATTCAAAAAAGTAAAAGAAATCTAATGGCTTACTTCATTTTCTCCAAAAAACGATTATACGTTGATTTTTAAATGATTAATAAAATTTCATATGATTTTTTTTATTGCTTTTTTCCAAAATCTCAAGACCACTGTAACACATTAGAGCAAGTTCGTACGACCCAGTCGTGCACTTTATTTTTCTAGAACTTCTTTGCATGCTCAAAACCAAGGAAGAAGGCGAATATTTGACGTCAAATGTCAAAAAGAGTCCTTGTGGAAATGGAGGGCACGAGGTAATTATAAGTCCATGTAGGTGCATAATCACAGACACACAATACAGACCGCCAACTCATACTCATCTTGCGTAAAACACCCTTAAAATATTTTATTTAGCATGGTATTGTATATATCTGCTAGTGCATTTTATTTTTCGGTGTATTGGTTCCCATTTAAAATGCACGGGTGTGCTTTCAGATACACACAGTAAAATTCACATCAAGCTTGTAGGCAAAGAGAGAAACTATAAAGAGTAGCAGTAGGCGGTCTGCATGGTGTGTCTGTTTACACAACATGCCATTATGGATTCTTAACAAAGAGCGAGAAATCAATTTCTTAAAGTATGACGTAAGCTTCAAATGTATGTGTCATATGGCTGCATCTCAGGAAACCGAAACGAAGTCTAATATTTTCGAATCTTCCGACCGACAGATAAATGTGTGTTTTTCGAAAGATATTTCCTGTTTTCGTCTTTAATTCGTTAACACAGTTCCAGAATCTTATGTGCGGACAGTCATGGGCATTTACGAGGGAACAGCGACAAAGCTAGATCCCACATCATAGTGGTTGTACACCAGGAAATTCTTTGCTGACAATGGAGTCATCATAATATCATAAGCGAGAGTCTCTTATCTCTGCAATGAGCACTTGACATATGGATGGACGTTTTCGAGGGAAATAAGTCGAAACAGAGACTATATACAAGACAAAGACACATCATGCATTTATTTGAATGAAACAGCGCTTTCCAAGAGTGCAAGGCTTTAACATCTTGGATCATGATTTGTGGCGAAGCAAGTGCAAGGAAAACACTGCTTTTTGTTGTGGCCGAAAAATGCCCCTGAGCTTAAGGGAAGACTCTACACTCAGTTTTGTGTCAAGCACTTGATCGAATAAGGTGTACGAAAACTTGATCAAGCTTTCACGTCAAAAATACCATCTTGTAAAAATCAGAGCACAATCAACTTCGACGACCTGCTCAGCTGATGGTATTGTCACGTTCAAAGTAGAGACCCTGGAGTATCATCTCAAAACGACGATATCATACAACGTAACAATACGATCTCGAGGAAGGAAGAGGAGAATCAGCCCTAAAATTTCTTGGTACAAACAAATGCAATCCAAAACGGAGTGGACTGTCGACTGCAATCCGGCGAACCTCACAAGCGGATAACTGCGCCAAATAGAAAAAGAAGACTAATTCTGCTACTTAGGGTAAAGTCGGGTGATATGGCACCCTTTCAATATATCGCACATAATGACTTCTTTTCAAAACAATTTCTCCCGCTCTTACTTTACTTTCATTTTGAACTAGGCATTTACTTAAATTAAGATTTCGGGGGAAATATTTGTGTGAGGGTTATGCCTTTACAACAAAACCGGACGAGTGGCTAAACTGCGTAATATGTATGTCACTTTTAGTAACATGACTAATGTACATTGTATAACGACACCTATAACAAATGTGGAAAAAAACAGCAAGAAAAACTGAAGTGCCATTTCACCCTCCATTTTTCAAGTCGTCTTTTTTTTATTTTGATTTAAAAAAAAAAATATTAAACTGACTGTGAATTTCAAAGAAGTTCCCATTTAGTTCCCATTTCAACTTTTTTTATAATAAATTTATTTTGGTTTGAAATAAAAAAAAATCTTTTTTAATTTGGAAGTTATATGGAAAAAGAAAAATGGGTGCCATATCCCCCAACTTTACCCTATGCGAATTAGTTTACTTTAAAGCTCAAAGCTTTCGACGTAATGTTTAGTATAGTGACTGCTTTTTATGCCGCACGACACGAATATGTAATGCTTTGTCAGGTTCAATATTGGATACAAATAACACCCTGAGTGCGCTCTGATTATTAAAAAAGAGTATCACAAAAGGCGCGTG
This sequence comes from Platycheirus albimanus, assembly GCA_916050605.2. NCBI lineage: Eukaryota > Metazoa > Arthropoda > Insecta > Diptera > Syrphidae > Platycheirus > Platycheirus albimanus. Next base: position 88,506,622 of record OU696698.1, on the reverse strand, counting down.
ATCATAACATTAACAAATTCGTTCTTCGATAGATACGAGTATTTCAATAAAACTTTGCATCACATCTCAAAAGATACTGCGCGTTTAAATTTGTTTGACCTTAAAGTTAAATGGTATAATTAGTTAGGTATATAGCCAATAAATACCATCACTAGAACACCATAATTTTCAATGGCATTCCTTCAAGTTCGATAAGATTGTAAAATTGATTCACATCGATTACGAAGTCTAAAAAAGGCACTTCATAAAATATGGGTATTTGGTTTTTTTTTTTTAGATAATGGCAGTTTATTGTGAATCATCATTTTTTATTTTTTATGAAAGGTTAGGTACCCAAGTCTGTTTAAAAGTGCTTGAAAGTAAACCTTAGAAAGACCAAAAAAAAAAAAAAGGAAAACCAACATTCAGTTGCAAATTTGTATCAACAAGGCATTGCGTTTTATAACGAATAATTTTTCTTGTTCTTCAAGGACCTTGCTACATTTAAGGCCATACAAAAAAAAACACATCTCTTCCTCATGCAAACTAGTACCAGTTTCTTATTCTCAAGAACCCATTGAAAAGCGATTGTTCATTTTGCAAGAAGGTCTTATCGAGATTTTTTCCCTTCAATTTTATATCCCATGCTCAGGCTCACACGCCCCTTTCATCTTGTTCTCCCTCGAGATATCTTAGACGACCGAAGACGACGTTAAAGTATGCGTCTAGGGTTCATTTTGTTCTTTTATCAGTCTCGTTTCCGAGCATTCCCCATCCGAACTCATCGGATTCGTATAAAGTACCTATCTGGCATAATGCCAAACCTTTCCTAATATCTAACCACGACGTTCGAAGTGACGATGTTCCTTCGCCACACATACATATATACGGATACGCACTCCATAAATTCCTACTATGTGCTTTTTCCTCTCGTCGCCTAGTACTTCGGTCGCTGCGGTCGGTCGATTTTATTTAAATTTTCTATTTAACGTCTATGCAACGGTATTATATCTAATCAATTTATTTTCCAATTCATTCTGACGTTAATCAAAAAAAAATTTCTTATCGATTTGGGGAGGAATTTCAAGGACATTCATTGAATTCCATATTATGTACGAGCACAATTTTTCTTTGCTTACCCCTTACACTTACACTTGCACTAAATGGAAACTCATAACAAAAAAAAAAAAGAGACTTAGCTCGGTGAGAAGTTAACCAAGCGGTCAGTGGTAGTTGGACTTGGTGGATAGGAACTGGAGGAACATGCGAGAACCGAGAACACACATGTCCACATGTAATCTCTGGTGTTCACTCGGATCATGAATGGTGGCCTAAAATAGGAATTGCTCTATGAAATCATGTTTCCAAGCGAATGGGGTGTTTTTTTTTTTTTTTTTTTGCAATCCTGATGGGTTATATTTTTCTCGTCATTCTGAGGTATCGTGCCTTCAACGCAACCGTGCTAGGTATTTTTTTGCACGATAAGAGGCAACAACCCTCAGCCACATGCGAGATTGGAAGAAATGTATGTAGGGTTGTTTATTTTTTAATTTTTATTTTTTGCTGTAATTTCAACGGAGAAAATGCGAATAGGAGAACTTTTCAGAACACGCTTTAGTGTAAACGTAAAATAAAATAAAAGTGTAAAAAGTCAAGTGACTGACTTTGCTCTTTTCCATTCGGAGCCGAGGTGATTGGTCGTAATTAGCTGTGCTGCCACAATGTAATGCCTTTGTCATTCGTCAATCAAATTCAAAAAAAAAAAAAAAAAAAAAAAAAACAAGGTTTGTTGACTGCGGTTCTGAATTTTTGTTTTATTTGCGTTTATTATTATACAGGGTGGTCAGGTTGGGATTTTTTATTTTGTATAGGTACCTAATTGGCGCGTCACTAAAGGGGTTATTGATACCCTTATCGTGAATTAAGACAGTGTGAGCGTCTAGGAAATTTGGATAGGGAATAAGAAAAATATTTGAATACGTAGCTATGCACATTCGTGTTGTGCGGCTTAAAAAGGAGTGTATCTATACCTGTGAAGTTTATGAATTCCTATACCTCCGAAATAAGGCTCCAACGTAAATAGATTAACATTTTTAGGAAAGTGAGTATAACAGAGAAATTCTTTCAAAAGAGGAATGCGAAGTAACTTTTATATAAGACGAGACAAAAGATGTTGCGACGACGGTCAAGCGAAACAAATTTTTTTGCTATTGGTTTTTCACGTATCAATTTAAGGGGTTTGTCTTAATTTGTGTCCATCAGACGCACAAAAATTGTAGGAGTACCTGGTTAAAGGTGAAAATACTTCTCAAGTTATGGGCGAATGAAGTCCTTGTAGATTGTAGCCAAATCAGATGGAAACAAATATTTCTTGACACGACCTAGAAAAGCTAAAGATTTGTGCACTTAGGTTGAAATGTTGTTGGGTTTCCTCGGTGCAAGTGTCAGTCATGGATAAGAGTGGCAATTTGAGGCTGGCGTATAACACATTTACCAGCTTTGCACCAAAAAGACTTTACGGGGACGCTGGCTACAACTGTTACAAAAATGTAACCCATTTCACAAAAGAGGATCAGAAAAGACCTACATAATCTTGTTTCATTAACTCACGGCAGGTCATGGTCTCAATTATTACAGCGTTGGATTCCATAATTTGCGAAGACTAGAACTTTTGACATGTCCTGCGTGTAGATTATTTGGATTTTTTTTTTGAAAAACGCCCATTTTTTTAAACTGGTAGAACAATTTTCTGTTTTGTATTCCCTGTCCCAAAGAATGGAACCAAATGTTTTGTATCTGGTGTGGAGTTTGTAACATAGAGAAGTACCTAATACCGTTAGAAATAGATAAGTAGGTACCTATAGTAACATATTTTTACTCAGAATCAAAACCGAGTTGAATAAGCGATGTCCGTCCGTATGTAAATACAAACAGTAGGATACAGTATAATCTTTCGTTCGAGGTCAAGGCTCAGTTAATAAATCGGTAAAATCCGCCCACAAATACGCCAAAAAAAAAGCCATTTTTGTTGAAGAACCTCTATTTTGCAAAATTAAATTATGTTTTTTATACAGTTTCTATATGCTACAGGTAAATTTTGTAAGTCAAAGATAAATAATTAAATTTAGGCGTGGCTGACACCCATTTTTCACGAAAGAACATAAAAATAAAAGGTGCACCTATTATATCAAACTCAACCAAACTTTTTCGTACGTTAAATATAAAAAACTTTGTTACAAAACCTTTGTGTCAAAACGTTTCCAATACGCCCACTTTAAGGGGTATGATTTTTTTAAATAGGTAGGTACCCTTAAACAATGATTTGTTTAAAAAAAATACTCGAATTAATTGTTATTTATTATGTTAAAAAAATTACCTTCTTTTTTTCAAAGTTCAATTAATGTGTTATAGTTTTAAAGCAAAGTTGTAGGTTACGCCCACTTTTTGAGGGCATATTCGTTAAAAGCCTTAATCTGCATTAAAATCTTAGGGTTACTTACGATTGCTCGCAGATTTGAAGTAAGAAGGTGAAAAATTTGTGTATGTAATATTTGGTTACGTAGCAGGGTATGGTTCATCTTTCAATCTTTAGGATAACCCCCCCACAATCGCCATTTTCATTCAAAATCATGAAAGGGAAACTAGATTGTGATGAAAACCGCAGAAAATGCCTCGGATGAAAGAACCAAAAATGTTGACGACCCCCCCCGCAAACGAAAAACGGACAACGATTTACGCATATGCACATGGAATGTGCGTACGCTAAACAGGCCGCGTAAAGCCGAACAGCTAGCCGAGACCCTCGCCAGTCTCAACGCTGATATAACAGCCCTGCAGGAGATGCGATGGGATGGACCGGGCCTGAGAATTACGGAGGACTGTAATTTCTATTATGGGAAATGCCACCTTGATGGGAGATCGCGCTTGTTTGGGTGCGGATTCGCTGTCAGAGGAAGACTTAGGCAAAAGGTCTTGAGCTTTCGCGAAGTCAGCGAGAGAGTGACAACGATCCGCATTAAGGCCAAATTCCACCACATAAGCCTAATTAGCGCCCATGCCCCTACAGAAGAGAAAGACGACGCTACCAAAGAATGTTTCTACGAGCTCCTCGCCAAAACATATGAGCAGTGCCCAAAACATGACATTAAAATTCTTTTGGGAGACTTCAATGCCAAAATTGGGAGAGAGGACATCTTTGGTATGACGATCGGAAAACACAGCCTGCACGACACCACCTCCGACAACGGACTCAGGCTCATCGATTTTGCAGCGGGAAAAAACATGGTGCTGAGCAGCACGCGATTCCCACGTCCCGACATCCACAAGGGCACATGGCGATCCCCAGATGGTCGAACCTGCAACCAAATCGACCATGTTGTGATTGATGGAAGACACTCCTCCAGCATTATGAATGTCCGTACTTTCCGAGGAGCAAACATCGATTCGGACCACTACCTAGTCGGTGCAAAACTTAGGGTACGGATCTCCATGGAAGTTCTTAGGCGAACACCGACTACACCTAGGAAATTCAATGTTGGACGTCTTCAATCGGAAGAGACCGCCGCTGCCTATGCCGACCGCGTATCCCTTGAGCTTGCGAGAAATCCTTCGACTGATGACATGAACCCGGAAGACCAATGGCAGCTATGTCAACAAGCCATAAGAAGTGCTGCGTCAGAGGTATTGGGCTTCTCACATCCACCCCCCAGAAACCCCTGGTTCGACTCCGAATGTGCTCAGGCAAACAAAGCCAAAACGGAGGCATACAAGTCGTGGCTCCAGAGAGATACTAGAGCATCCAGAAATCTCTATGTTGAGCGAAGGAAAGTTGAGAAACGTCTACTCAGGAGAAAGAAAAAAGAACACCAGCAACGCGAAGTCGAAGAGATGCAGAGATGTTTTTGCAGAAAAGAGGTACGAAACTTCTATAAAAAGGTGAAACAGTCTACATCCGGTTTCACAAGCCGCCCTGGGTCCTGCAAAGATCAGGATGGAAATACCATAGTGGAAACGCAGGCGATGTTAGCCATCTGGAGAGACTACTTTAACCGGTTGCTAAATGGCGATGACAGCCAAGATCCCGCCCAAGATCAACTTGTTCCAGTTAATCTAGATGACGACCACGAACTACACCCGCCCGACCAAAATGAAATCAAAGTAGCCATCACCAGACTAAAGATGAATAAGGCAGCTGGATGTGATGGCCTTCAAGCGGAGCTTTTTAAACACGCTGGAGATGACCTGGTCAGGAGCATACACCAACTCATCTGCAAAATATGGTCGGAGGAAAGTATGCCCGATGAGTGGAATCTCAGTACCATCTGCCCGATTCACAAAAAAGGAGACCGCCTCCTCTGCGCCAACTATAGAGGCATAAGCCTTTTAAACATCGCCTATAAGATCCTGTCCAGCGTTTTATGTGAACGTCTCAAGCCGTTTGCTGACGACCTGATAGGTCCTTACCAATGCGGCTTCAGACCTGGAAAATCTACCACCGACCAAATATTCACATTACGCCAGATCCTGGAGAAAACCCAAGAGTATAACATCGACACCCACCACCTGTTCGTCGATTTTAAAGCCGCCTACGACAGTGTTAATAGAGTCGAACTGTATCGTGCCATGTCTAACTTTAGAATCCCTGCTAAACTGATACGCCTTATCAGGATGACGTTGGAGAATGCTCGCTGTTCCGTCCAAGTTGGTAGAGACTCTACTGAAACCTTCGAAACCACCAGAGGGCTAAGACAAGGTGACGCACTGTCATGCAGCTGTTTTAATATTGTGCTTGAAAATGTAATACGGAGCACCCATGCCAGTACATCAGGCACCATTTTCAATAGATCGACACAATTACTTGGGTTTGCTGACGACATAGACGTGATAGGAAGAACAAAGCGAGCAGTAACCGGTGCTTTCACTACTATGGAGTCAGCAGCAAGCAGAATGGGGCTGAAAATAAACGAGGACAAGACGAAGTATATGCTTTCATCAACAAAAGTCCAATCCCACCACCGACTTGGTCAGAACGTAACCATTGATAGGTATAACTTCGAGGTAGTCAGTGAATTTGTCTACCTGGGCACTGCTGTAAACACAGGCAACAACATCAGCGCTGAAATCAAACGCAGACTAACTCTTGCTAATCGCTGTTTCTTTGGGCTGAGTAAGCAATTGAGGAGTAAAGCCCTATCGAGAAGAACCAAGGTGACACTGTATAAAACACTCATCATCCCGGTCCTGCTATATGGTGCAGAAGCATGGACCCTATCCCAATCGGATGAAAATTCACTTGGAGTCTTCGAGAGAAAAGTTCTGCGTACGATCTATGGTCCTGTCTGCGTAAATCGCGAAAACAACGTTTGGAGAAGAAGATATAACAATGAACTGTACGAGCTGTACAGCGACATAAGCCTAGCCAGAAAAATTCGAATCCAAAGGCTAAGATGGCTGGGCCATGTAGAGCGAATGGACATCGACGCTCCAGCTCGTAAAGTCTTCAACGCCAAACCCGAGGGAGTCAGAAGCCAAGGTAGACCTCATCTTCGATGGAGTGACCAGGTAGAGGGAGACATCCGTCAACTTGGAGTACGAAATTGGAGACAGCAGGCTAGAGATCGAGCCGGCTGGAGGGGCATTCTCAGCAAGGCCTTGGAGTACCACGCTCCAGTGGCGCCAACATAAGTAAGTAAGTAAATTTTTATTTTCTCCTGACTTTTTAAGAAGAATTTTATTTCTCAACTTTTTAAACATTTCATTTCATAAGAAAAACTATTAAATGTTTAAGGTATTTATGACACACCTACTTGGGGTGTGAACTTTTGCAAAGAAAAGTTTGTTACCTAATAGGTAGTTTGTCAAAAATAAACTCATGTTGGAAAAGGATACCTATTTAAAAGTTCGTTGCAAACGATTTAATCGCATGATTCACTACTTGATCATATTTGTTTTGAAGATTTTAATGTCCTTGCTTAAATTTTTATACAAAATTATAAAGAGCATTTGTGAAATGTTTAGTTAAGCATCAGTTAAAGCCATAGGTAATAAATTGTAAAAGGATAATACTAATGCCATTTTTGAAAATGCAGTACCTACCTAATACTTTCTTAAATGTTGGAAAATCTTACTTAATGGTCAGTTAAAGCGTTCAAAAGAACAAACCGTAAAAGTTGAAACAGCATGAAAACTAAAATTTTTTCGTGATTAGCGTTTAAGAAAGAGATGTCAGAAAAAATAGGTCCCTTTGACGTTTTACATTTGGTTTGTGTTGCTGGTGACACGGTGCGTGCGAATAAACAACCTGACACCAGGTTTTTCTGATTGAATTGCATAAGAAAAAAAAATTTCTGACAGGAAATCTTCCAGGAGAACAGAAGAAAATTGGAACGGTACAGCTTAATCGATGTTTGAAAGAGTGAGAATATAAATGCTACCTACACATTCAGCTGATGCGAGCCAATGGCGCGGAGCCGCCATATTGCGACATGCGAAATATGGACGAAAAAATTTGAGGCGATAGAAACAAAAATTTCACTTTAATAAATTTTGAATTTGAAATTTTTTTCTGATGGGTTTTTCTGTTCGCTATAATTTTCCAATTAGGGTCTGATTTGTTTTGATTGTAAACATTGTCGAAACAAAGGAAAACCTAACAAAATTAAAACAAACTTGAATAGTACTTTTTCACAAATTTTGTAACCGTTTATTTTAATTCAAATGTAGAGTGTAGGATGTACCCCAATGTTTGTATAAAATGCAAAAGGACAACTGTTTGCTTAGGGTAAGGTGCAACATTGGCAAAGGATATAGTGAAAATGGTAGGCACCAACACTCAACCTTATGTTCGTTTTCGTCGGAAAGGACAGTTTCCAAGGTACGATTTTCTTCTTTATAAAACCAGAATGAGAAATAAAACACCAACATTGTTGAACCTACACTCGAAACTGCTTTTCAAATGTGACTACTTTTTCTTTCTGCAAATGTGTTTTTTTCCATAGAACTATAAATAGTCTTGAAGGTATCTTAAGTTTAAGTGTCATAGTACAAAAATATCCATCCAGATGCAAGTGGGTTGATACAAAAACCATTTAAAAAAAACAATTATAAAAAAATTAAACTACATAAAAATGTTGTATTGATTATATTCTTCATTTGTTGAGGAAAACAGTCGGACGGGAGTTCCACATTTATGACTTTATCAAGTGGATGTGTCACGGTCATGGTTCTAATTATAACCCTGTTTTTTATTCACCTCAGTTAGTTTACAGAAGACTCATTTCAACTTTAATGTCACCAAATCTAATGAAAATAACTTGGTTTGGAAACAATTTTTTTGTGAAAATGAGATTTGAAATAACTTTAGCATGAGTTGAACCAATTTTTAAGAAAAAAAAAAACAAAGAAACTGGCATTTGAAATAAAGATTGCAACATTGTTTTTAAGATAAAAAGCAAAATGCCTTCATGTTGGCAAAAACGAAATCAAGTTTTCGATTCGATAAGAAGTAAATGGACAGCAGTTATTCCTGTGAAAACATTTCTTGCTTATTTTGTTGATGCACGAGCACATTTTGTAGACATTTCTGGTAGCTGACATGTTTCTACATCGCCTTAGAGGATACAACTGTAATTCCAAGTAACCCTTCCTCTTAAAATGTATGATTTGTTGTTTTTAGTCCCCGCAAGAATGTGAGACTTTCTACCTCAGAAATCTTGGTTAAGGAACCAACTTTTACATGTTCCCATACTTGAGCTGAAATAGTCAAACCATTTCATTTTACATTCCTGCACCAGAGCCCTATTGGAACCACAGGTCCAGGTTTTAACTCATAAATCTCCGACATCTTCAGCCACTATGGTGATATTATTTTCGGTCCTTTATTTATATTATTTATAAGGTCCTTTAAGTCACATACCGCTCCTCGAGGCGAGCGGCTTAACTAACGCTTTAATGTTCAAACGGTTGCCGTAGGAAAGCGGGGTTCCAAGAACCATGTTCCGAAATTTCTCAAAGCTGGAAATGTATTCTGTAACTGTTTGCTTGAACAAATTAATTCATAGCTATCGCTTTTTTCAATAGATCGATGTATTTTAGTGCACCTTCTAGATAAGTTAGGTTTGGGCAGGTTGAGTTGGCTATCAGCTAAAAGGAAAAACTGACGCACTTAGGCTTCTTCTCCGATTCAATGTTCTTTCGAAACGTAGCCGGCAGCTAACAGCAAAATAATGCCCACCAAAGAGGTTAGCTTAGCTCTCTCAATGGAATGTTACCTGTTTCCAGGTGAAATGGGTAGTGCCATAGACTAACTTAAAATAAACACAGGCCGCTTCATGGAAGAAAAAAGGAACGCAAAATAGTTGAAGAAAGTGATGATGTGTTTGGCAGTTGCCTAGTTTACCTATTTTAAGACTCATTTAACGCCATAATTTTCTTCTGGAACCAGTTGCAACGCTTTGGAAGACGGAAGACGGAGATATTGAGATTCAGTCAGTTAAAAACACTCTCCACCCTAGAGTGGTCTAATGCCACTGAGGAGCAGTACCTAGGTTATTTTATTTGTTGGATGCTATAGATGTTTAGAATGTTAGCGTGGCCGAAATAATTTGTATAAAGTAAGGTCGCCCCTATGCGATTTGGTGCGCAAGGAGCTGGCTAAAGGCATAAGGAGGTGTCAGATGAAATAAACTATACGTTGGACTTTACTTAACTTATCACTATTCATCACATATAATTACGGCAGTTTATATCAAAGGGCCACCACGACACTTGATGTAACGAACGATATTTCAAGCCAATGGGTTATGTGGTTCTAGGACCCCATATATTCCAATGCATTATTCGAAAGAGAAAAGGTTTCTGCTTACAAGTGTCAATGGTCAAGGTCAGAGAACTTAAGGCTTAAACTATTTTTTAAAGAGTAAAGTTCAACGTGGAGAATCATTTTTCCTTATGAAGTGGACAAGTTCAGTCTTTCGAAGCTCACAACTAACCCATACCATATAGATCAATTGGTTTGCTTGTTAAGTGCAAAAAAGAGGAGTTCAAAAAGAGTGTTGAATTGATATCCTGACAGAGTAAAGGCAACGTCACCCTGAATCTCTCTCTCTTCCCAGGATTGTCAGCAGTTTGTATCTCTTATTTGTGTATTTGAAAAGTGAGAATAGACCACCCTTTGTAGCGTTCCTCTACTTACAGATCATCTTGCAGATGTTTCCCGCTGTTTCGTCAAAGTTGGAAGGGACTCTGATAAAACCTTCGAAACCACCAGAGGACTAAGACAAGGTAAAGCACTGTCTAACTCTTACTAATCGCTGTTTCTTTGGGCTGAATAAGCAATTGAGGAAAGCCTAACGAGAAGAACCAAGGAGACACTGTATAGAACACTAATCATCCCAGCCCTGCTATATGGTGCGGAAGCATGGACAATCGGATGAAAAGTCACTTGGAGTCTTCGACAGAAAAGTTCTGCGTACGATTTATGGTACTGGCTGCGTAAGCCGGAAAAACAACATTTGGCGAAGAATATACAACGACGTACTATACGTGCTGTACAGCGACATAAACCTAGCCAGACAAATTCGAATTCAAAGATTAAGATGGCTGGGCAAATTGAAGCGAATGGACATCGCCTCTAGTTCGTAAAGTCTTCAACGCCAAGCCAGAGGGAGTCAGAAGAGTGAGACCTCCGACAACTTGGAGTGCAAAATTGGATACGGCAGGCTACTGATCAAGCCGGCTGGAGGGGCATACTAAGAAAGGCCTAGGAGCACTACGCTTTAGTGGAGCCAACAAAAGTAAGTAAGGACAAGCAGTTTCGACTTTTATATTTTACAGTAAGCATTTCGAGACGTGTGTAAATAAAAGGTTGGCAGGTGCTTTGTATTTCTTAACAGGGGTCAGGCAAGAGCAAAGTTGTGCTTTTGCAATTTTTTAATTGTTTTCTTTTGTTTTTATAACCTATCAGCTTTCGCCCATGGAACTTAGAAAATGTGTAATCATTCTGTAAAGTAAAAAAATAAGTACAAACCGATGTAAAAACTCCTCAACTTTAAACCCAACGAAAACTAAGTATAAAATTTCAAGAAGCTATTAAACAATTAACTTTAAAAACAAAGAAAAAATAAATTAAAGCGAACACAATAAAACAGCTCTCCAATTGAGGCTCACGTGTCCCATATTCGCATATCTAATCAGACACACTCCTATTACCAAACCAACAATCACACTTTCTTCAAATGGGTAGGTACCTACGTAGGTATAAATAACTTTTACCAGATTCGAAGTTATGGTTATAGGTATGACGTCAGCATTTCCTATTCAAAAACTATTTCAATTTCAATACAGGAACCTATCTACTGGCGGCAATGAAAGCCAATTTACAGAAAAATAAAAACCAATTGACAATAGGTATATTGAAGAAACAAACAAACAGAAAAATAAAAAAATAAACACCACGTGCATTCTGCAGATGCAATCAATTGCAATAACGACAATCGGCATCGGCATATTATGGTATGGCACCTGTGCGACCAATCAAGAGAGATGATGATAAAGAGCAAATATTTATGTGTTCTGCACCGCATCAATGTAGGCCTAAAAGTAAGGCACGATCAAGGTGTTTCTTCTTCCTACGATGACATATTTGAAGGTTTTTTCAAACAGTTCCAATTCCAGTTCCAGTAGCTTTGACCCCCGAAAAATATAACCAAAATTGTTCAAAACTGAAAACGAAAACGAAAACAAACGCGATTGACCAAAATCTAATTTCATAGCATAATTTGACGACATTTTGTGGCACGCCACACAGAATACATTAATAAATGCTTTTTGGCAACCTCAGCAGGGCCACAACAGAGTCATATTGACCTCGATAGATGAAGCATAGAGGTATGAAGTGAGGTATAGGGGAACTAGGCAGAAGAAGTAAGGTTGGTTGGTTGCTTTTGCATGGTAATGTAATGATAATGATAATGAAGAAGGAGGTAGGGTCGGGTGGAGAAGAAAAAATCATTCGCATAAATTACATCATGATTGTGGTTTTGATTCAAGAAACCACCACAACCACGACATCATTAAGTTTCCCTTCCCTGATTGATCTAGTATTTATTCGGAGCATTTAAACAAATTGCAGAGACTGTCTGCAGACGCACTTAAATCATTCCCAAATGTCCCCAATGGACTTTCTCTTTGTCTCGCATCCATCTTCACAATCAGAATCAGGAGAAGAATCCCGGAAAGACAGACATTCCATCCCAAAAAAACACAGCGGCTTATGAATCAATGCAGAAGCCAAAATCGGACTGTTATGAGTGGGCTTGGATACTTTAAACTATAACTATAAATTTCGAGTTAAGTGGTCAGTAATGCAGTTACGACCGACCGACCGACGGATGGACGGAAGCACGGTCGCCGTAATTACAACATGATGACCAAATCAATACACAAATTCATCACACACCACACCAACATCGATACGGATTCGGATACGGATGCGGATTCGCATCGCACAATCGAGTTTAGGCGTTGATTGCATCGTCCCATGAGTTACTTACCCGCTTTGACATTCCACTAGGGCTGCTCCTGGTCACTGGACACAAGCATTTATTATATTTATGTGTGTTTGAGGAAAAACTGGAACTGCTGAGTGCTGAGTTGTAGTTGAGGACCGACTTCGACTCGACTTTATCCAACAAAACAATTAAAAAGTAAAAAAATAAAACAAAAAACGGGGTAACAAAAATATAACTACACTTCGTTTTCGTTGTCGTGCCCTCGTTTTCACTTCTCTTCTTTCTTTTTCTTCTCTGTGTGTTAATCCTTTTCCGGGCAAATTGTATTTTTTTTCCGTGCGATGCACTTTTTACTTAACTTCTGTGATTCACATAATTTTTTTTTAAATTAACTAGCTACCTCCTCCCATTATCATCATCATCATCATCACCACTATGGACATGGACTGGACCTACACAATTTCGGATTTTCTTTCTTTTAATTAAATCAATTACAATTATGGACTTTTAGAATTGACCAGAAATAATAATAAATAAAACAACCTTGCGAGTTACAATCTTTTTTTTTTCCACTGGATTGTGCTCTGACTCTGGCACTGGCTCTGGCGTAATTTTGTGCTTATTGAGTTATAAAAAAAAAGGTTGGAATTGGAAGAAGAAAAATGAGATTTTCACGTGCGTACAAGACTGCGAGAGCGAGTTCCACACCTCGTCGTCGATTTAAAGTTGGTATTTATTTCCCGTGGGCAGCGTTCGGACTTCCCTGCAATCGCAGTAGATCTACTGCACTTTTTGGCAAATTTTCAAATCTACTGCGTCACTGCGTTTTTCTTGCAATCTACTGCGATTTTTGAAAATTTTGTTTAAATAACATTACTGTTCACAGAATAACATCCCTGCTCAAAGAAAATAAGGAAATTGTTAAATTTTGGTTTTCTTTAAAAGATCAGAAAAATGTCGTTGAAGAATTTTATTTTTCAAAATCTTTCCGAATACATGCTTTCGCTTACTATTTTACCTCATAGCAGTGCAGCAGCGGAAAGGCAATTCTCAATGATGAATTTAATTAAAAACAAATTTCGAAACAGGCTCAGTGTTCAAACTGTCGAAAATCTTATGTTTGCACATTCTTTAATTAAAAATCGCCATGATGTTTTTGTACCGCCGCTTGATTTGATAAAATTTATAAAAAAATACAAATTTATAAATGGAAAGTTTGAATTGATATAAACTGAAACTAAACATTTTCAATCGTGTGATTTTGTTATTATGACATAAATGATGTGATAATACTTGTTTTAATTTTTTTTTTTTTTATTATTTTATTTTAATATTGTTTTGATATTAAACCAAAGAATATAGAGTTTATTTATTTTAGTTTTGTTATGTTAATAAAGAAAAAATTTTTAAAACTAAAACAAAACGTCTTTTCCTATTGAAAGTCAATTCTACTGCGAAAATATTGAATCTACTGCGATTTTGAGTTCATTTTACTGCGATTTGCAATCTCTCAAGTCCGAACCCTGCCCGTGGGTATCAAAAGGAGGAATGCGAGACTATTTTGGTTGAACTTTCAAGAGTTGGGATGTGTTTTTTTTTTTGTATGGAATAATAATAAGAAAAGTTTACTTGGCAAGATGATTCTTTCTTTTTTTTTTTTGGAACAGAGAACGTCACACACCGATCACGACGATTAGAAGACAACGAAGACAACACGAACACGAACAGGAACACCGAGCGACAAATTCTAGAGGAATGAAATGTCAAAAATTATTGTGGATGGTAGAAATTTTTTGATGGAATTTTACGCAAATGTTTGGGTGGGAGTGTTTTCTTTTGTGGAACGTGGAACTTTAGCTCAGAAAGTGTGTGCGGGGTATAAGGAATTGGCTATTTGAGCAATTCTTAACTGTCTGTTCACATTTGATTATTATGCTTCTATAATAAAATATAGAAAATATATTAATTAATACCAAAGATAAAGAAAACAGACAAATATGATAGTGAATGCCTTAACTGAAACACCTTTGAAATACTTCTTTCATGTCCGTTATCACATATACATGAATTCAACACGGTATACCATAGTAAATATATCAAATCTATAGTATTGCGTTTGACTGTGTCGCCCTCTAGTGCTTCAAGACTTCGTTTCAAAAAACTTAATACAATACAATCCGAAGGTAGCAGCCGCATCTAGTACGCAATGTTTGCAACATAAATCGCTTCCTATTCATATAGTTTATAAATAGTTTAAAAAGCAAAGGGCTTACATCCCTGTGTGTGCATTATATTTTATTCGAGTAGTTAACTGTCCCTATTGAAAATGCATTAACGTCTCACGTCAACATACTCACAATGAAATGCACATAACCTGATTTTAGGCATGTAAGCAAAAAAAGAGAACCAAACTTCAGTCTAATCCTCGATTGGTTTTTTTTTTAGTTTCAAACATTACTGGCTGCGTACAATAGTGAAGCTGCAGCAGTAGCACGTAGCAATGTTAAAGTTAAATGTACGTAAATCGTATTGCATGGCTGCAATGTGAAGTAGCAGCTGCAGCATAAAGAGTAGCTAAAGTGCAAGTTGACTAGACTCCAACTTCACGAACGTGTTGCTCTGCAAAACAGCAATAAAACCAAAATGGCGGACTTAATTTTTATTGAGTTCAGTGCTACACATTGTATTCGTGTATGCTGCTTAGAGTGCGCTACTTTTTTGACATTTACTTTGACATTGCTACTGCTGCTACTACACCATTGTGAGCAGCCAGTTAGGCGTTTTTCTTTTTCATTCAGAAAAGAGCTCTGAACAGCGTTCGAGTGTATCGGGCTTGCTCTGAAAGTCCTCTGAAACAATTGTGTTCAGGCGCTCTGAGCTATTAACCCTGACGCCACACCTGCCAGGTACTGGCAAGCAAGTTACTACATGTATTAATTGTCAGACACCTCCTATCTGTGTTCCAGTTGGCTGGAAGTTTGCCTGTGTGAGTGGAAAATGTGAGTATATTGCATTTTAATTGTTTTTATGTATAGTCACCTTTAAAAACTTCAATTGAACTGGTTTGGAAGCGTATCACTTTTGACGTTTATATTTTTGTTCAGCTTTTAGCTCTGTCTGCCCCATTTATTTATTTGGAGGTCGTAGAGCGCACGCTGAACACACTCCGAAAGAGAAAAGAAATACTAATTCTTTGTTCTGAAGTTTCTGAAGCAAAAAAGAAACAATTATTTTGTTTGACAACTCAGGCGCTACTGTATATTAAAAAAGAAAAACGCCTTTTATTAACTACTATGGTAATTAACTTTTTTGAGCGTCTTGCTAGATATTTCTATTGGTGACAAGAAATCTGTCAATTAGCATCGCAGACAGAAAATCTGTTACACAAAATTATCACACTTTCTTTGTTTTGTTATTTACGTGTGCAGATTGTGACTTTTCAATAGTCAAAGATGATTAACAAGTTATTGGAAAGAAATTGTGATTTTCTTCGGGAAAAAAAATTAAATTTTCTTATGATTTTTTCAGTTGTTTCTAAAATATAGTTTCTATCTATTTTCAAGCTGCATCCATGAAGACGTCTGCATTTTGGCCTTCCCTCTCTATCACACAAGTATGATTTATTGATTTTGCATCCTCTTTTTTTGCAGATCAGGGCTTGCCCATGTAAAGGCACCTTTATGTACCGCGTTCTACTGTCGGAGAGTGTCGGATAGTGCAGTCCCAGTCTAAAAAGTAGTTTATCATGCTACGAGCCGCACAAGCTTATATAGGTTTGATAAAACGGCATTTATTAAAAAATATGAGCGAATAATTTTTTGTATGTAGAAATTGAAAAAAATATTGATAAAAGGAACCCCCGTAAGGTTCGTAGTGTAGGCTTAGCCTTAGAGTGCAAAAATATCTAGCTGTCATTTTTTCGAACTCGAAAAAGAACCACCCCACCAAAATAAAAAATGGAACTGCAACTGTCAACAAAAAACAAGGGTTGTGAAAGAAAATCATGGCGACGACATTCGGAAAAGTTGATTTGGAAAAGGTAATAATTTTAAAACATATTTTTAACATCCTTAATAGCAATTAAAACCTAAAAATTCTGTCCCACAGCTTAAATTTGATGTTCAAGTTAAATTCGATAAAATTCGTGAGGCTTTGAATGTCCGAGAAAAGCTTTTGCTGCGACAAATCGATGTCATTCTCACCAGCCGACAGCACAAAAATGCATCTACATCATCTGTAACTTCAACATATCCCCAAAAAAGTACTACTGGCACATCTTCTGATTCCAATGAAATGCAATTCATCACAGATAATGAAGAGAATGTTTTGAATTCCATTCGATCGTATGGAAAATTTAATTTAGATAACATCAATCTAGCTCTGCAGGATTTGTACATAAATGAGGATTACATTGCGCCTGGCATTGACCATGATACAATGTACAAGTGTCTTAGTAATAAATCCAGTGATGTAAGCAATGGCAATGACGAGGAGTCGATAGTTGTTGATTTCTCTAAGAATAAGAAGCTTATTCGTGATAATGTGAGCAGCATGAATGAATCCATAATCAACATAACATTGAACGAAGCCAAAGAATTGATTCGTAAGTCGCATAAGTTGTCTGGAACAGCTACGACCATTGCAACAGAAACAGATGCACCTGTAATGCCTTTGAATTTGGAAGGTAAGCTTGTCTTTGTTTTAAAGTTGAAGCCTTCTTCTTCCACATCTTAAAAAAGCGGCTACTTCTTAATATACTGTTGCTACTTTGGGTACTGGCCGACACTATTATAATCCTTTTTTTGTCCTTGTGTGTCGGAATTGGGTATCAACTCTTTCTTCAGATAATGCTGCCAGGGTTTGAGAGTTGAAGCATGAACATTTCTGTCTCCCGCTCCCAGTAATCTGTAAAAAGCCATTTACTGTTGCGTCTCTGCCTTAAATTAGTTAAGATTTGAAGTGGGTTATGATACGGTGAGCACATATTTCTACTTGGATCTCAATGAACGAATTGTCTTCCCAAAGACCTGTCTGAGTGAACTTAAAGTTGGTCCCAGGTGACTTGTTCTAGACACCCAAGGAACTAGAGCTGCACCGCTGTAGTTGGGGTACTCACAAAGAAAGTGTGGTGAGGCCTCTTCCACTTTTAAGACTTGACACACTTAGAAAAGCTGACACCCATTCTGCTCGTGCAGGTTGCAATTGAATTGTGACCCATTCCATTAAGACGTAGATCCCATAAAAAGCCTTGTTTTTTGCTTCAGTGCCATGAGTATCGAGGTTACTGTTTGGCTTACTTAAGTGATTATCCGATCTTTAAATCATGTGTCAGAATAGACATCCACATTGCGACTGTTGCGGACGCCCCCTTTGGAAGCACCTTGCTATCGCCGTGAAGTTGGTATAGACCCTGATTCCTTAGCCTTTGCCTTAAGAATTGGTCAGCAGTTAAGGCCTTCGATGGAATTTATGAGGACAGTTTCCTAGAATTCCATTATACCTTTTCATATAAGACTTGCTTTTTTTCATAGGCTTGAGAGTGGATCTAAAAATGCATCTTTCTCCTAGAAGGACATGGAATAGATGGTGATTTGAAAATCTTGATCAAATTGTAGTTTGAATATAGTGTAGCACCAAGTTTCCAAATAAAACAAAGTATTTGCATAGCCAATTGTATTGTTAAGCATTTTTTAGTTCCATTGTAAAGAGTAGCTGCAGTAGTAACCGTTTGCTTGTGAAAGTTTTGAGTGGTGTCACATGAAACAGTGCCTCCTTTGGTCTAAACATATAAAGGGTTTTTGCCAAGTTTACTGGGATAGATGGTTTTTCTTTCGAGCAGTCTTCGCTTGGTTAGAACCAAGACGCTTTAAAGCCAGAACACAATACGGAACTACTACAACTGCATTTCCTTTTCTTTGGCCATCTTCTGTGCGTCTTTAAATTAACAATAGGACATTGCATTAGTAGCTCAATGTTTATAGCAATCTAGTATTTAAATTAAAAAGTAGCATTGTGCCCATAACTTCTTTAGCTTCTGAAATCTCCGTCCAATAAAAGTTTAATAATTAATCCAACACCTTTTTTAATGGCAGGAATTGTAAACGACGAAGACGATTACAACGACGACGGCGATGATGATGATGATGACGACGGCATGCCAGCACCAACCCACTCAAAGTCTTCCCAAACAGTAGAAAATAAACGAAAATCACGCTTCAAGCCAAAAATCACAATCAACAACTGCAATGGCACTATCAATTTGAAAAACATCTCTAATCTTACTATCAATTGCGCCACCGAAGAATCCTTCAAAGCAACTGAAGCTAATAGCGCAAACAAAAATACCGAACTACCAAAGAGTAACACTGTCACGACAACAACATCGACCAGCAGTGCTGGCAGCAATCATAGCAACAGCAGTGGCAATAGCGCTTCCAGCAGCAATGCAATTTCCCCCAAGCAAATTGATGATCATCACCACCGTCGTCATGTGGATGTGGAGTTCAATGATGACGATCGATCAGCAACTTGTGAATTCTACAATCGTCTTTTGAATGAAATCAAAAACAGTTTGAAGCAGAAAACTCCAAAAATTATCACAGATAATCAAAGTAATGTTGTTGGAGTTGGAGCTGAAGATGATGATGATGTAGAAAGTGAACGTCAACCAGTGACTTCTACCACAACTACTACAGGTGATAGCAATGGCAATTTAACATCGTCCAAGACTTCCCAATCCATTGCTCCGAATAATAAAAAGTTAGTTTTAAGGAATTTCGAGAATTTAAAGATTATTCTTGAAGCGAACGACAATAGCGATGTGATGCGTCCAGTTCAAATCGAACAGTGGCTAGCTGAGATAATATCGGAGACGGAAATCGAACCAATGCAAAACACTGATATACTGGAGCACAGTAAGATTCATGGTGAGACATGTTGAATGGACTGTGGCAGGCCACACTTATTGGGTAGGATAATAATTGGTATGAAAACTAACAAGGTATGAAGTGCTCAAATGTTAAACATAGTTTGGGATGGGTTTTTTTTTTTTCTAATTTATGATTAGGTATTTGAAAAGTGATAGAAAACAAAATGCTTTTTAACAAAATCAGCTGAAAAAGTACAAACGTAAATGGTTTCCAACTTTTTAACTGATTGATGTAGAATTCTGTTTGCCAATTTCAGCTAAGTAAGAATATTTTGCACTGCTTTAGAGCAATTGAAAGGGTTAAACCACTATCCTCTATCTTTTCTATACTTAATAGCAGTCGCTTAAATTTCGCTTTATTTTTATTGAAAACACAGCCCCCTTTTATAGATTCTACTTGTTCCTCATATTTAAAGACAGGTGCCGAAATGAAATTGCAAAGAGTGTTAGAATTTCTTCCATTTTTTTAACATGACTCCTTATCCTTACTTAAAAAAAAGAATGCAGCTGTCCAAAGTTGTACAGGATTGGATACGTTCAAAGTTGTTTAATCCTTCACATTTTCACAAATTTTGTGTCTTTGATAGGTTGGATGTCACAAGATGTTTCTTAACTGAAAACTATTTCTACACAACCGCTTGATATTAAATGACAATCTTTTTAGCTTATTATTTTTTGAGATCTAAGACGGGCAATATGTTATTTTTTTTTTCAATGTAGCATCAAAATTGTCAACTCACATCAAGTCATTTCCTTTTTTGCTTATTACTTCTCGATTATTCTCCGCAATATTCCCCTAAGTCACCTTACTTCTTTGCTTGAATGCATCAATGGATAACATTGCAATACAATGATCTATTGTCAAACCATGAAGCTCTAGCGGATTATTTAAAAAAAACTTGGACATTTTTTGATGTCCTTATCGTACGATCCAGCGTACATCACAGATTGCACGGAGGGGCGATGCGATGGTTAGCAATTAGACAAAGCGCCATATACGAGTTGTTTCCTAATTGGATGGCAACAATTTATGAAATGATTTATGGGCATGATCTAAGAAGGCCTGAATTTGAAATATTTCTCTTAAAATGAAGCCATAACTGAAGTTTCTATTATCAATGTTAAGAGAGCTATTTACGTTAATAGGGTCAGGGTACTCTAAAGTAAGCCTCTTCTTAGATTCTTGGTATGTGGTGTGAAAATTGGAGATATGAGCTTACTCTACGATAATTTTTTTTTAAAACATGGCCAAAAATCATTTCCTGAATTATGGCAACCGAATTGTTGAACACCGCGCATACTGCAAAAACAGCAACGCATTGGGCACCGCCAAAAATCTGATATCTCAATCCTTGCTTGTGGGCTACTTTGAAAGCATCGAGTAAAATCTTGATTTGATTTTGAATCTTCTCAACTTTATCGCAAGCCAATGCTAATAAACTGTGTTTTTTTTTTGTCTTTGATCCCTATTCAGTTTTTTATAGCTACGCACACCTAGTTGGCAGGTGTCGTTCTCCAATTAATCTCACTGCTGCGTTGAAAATTAGGGTTTCAATTAAAAACTCTGTGCCCGCGACCCAAATAACCTTTCTTTCAAAGTAACATAGCCGCTTTACAACCGTAACATACAGCAAGTCTGTAATGATCAGTGTTTGGTATAGTGTCTTCTTGATTCATTGAGAGAGGGCTTTGCTACTAGGACACCACCTAAGTCCAAAGAAACAGCGATTGGCAAAAGTGATTCTTGGACTGATCTTTGCATTGATATTGTTAAAAAAATAAAACAAAGTCATTGACTACCTCAAAGTTGTATTTGTCCATCATGACGTTTTGTCCAAGCTTACGATGATGAGCTATGCACCTGAAAATAATATATACTTTGTCATATCTTCATTAACAAGTTTACAATTTCTGCTGTGTATTATTCTCTTCCAAGCACCTTGTAGTTCGTGATTGCGGAATACCTATAGATTTATTCATATTTGTTCAAGAATGCCCTTCGTCTTGAAATAGTATCTTCGCTACTGATTTTGATGTGACAAACTTTTTGTGTCTTTTCTGCTAAAATATATTAAAACCAAAAATAAAAAATTACATAAAAAAAAAACCAAACAGTCTTCCATCGCGAACAAATTCCAAATTCGCTCTTTATCATTTTTTGTGTTGGTTTTCATTTCGCTCGAAACATACCCATGGATCGGATTTCAGACCAAATATCTAACTATCTTCAATATTAACTCATTACATAACAAAATATATATTCTTAAAAAAAAAAAAAAGTATTATATAATCGCATTAACATAAGTTTTACTAAAAAACACACATTTCTCTCACTGTTTCATCATTTTTATCGTCTTATTACGGTGTCTCTACTCTTTGTTAAAAACGCAGAAAAGAAGAAAAGATACAAAAGTATTTATGTGCTGGGCATGGTTCTATATTGCTTGTCCAATGGATAGATTCTTTGGATCTTGCTTCTCTGTTGCGTAGTTACATTGAAGTGAAGACATTGTTTAATCACCGCGTCTTCTTATAGCAAAATAGTTCACAAATATTCATCACAAACAAAAATTTTACAAATTTATATAACTTATTGGTCGTTTATGCATTTATGTTGTTAAGTTAAGGTTTTTATCAATTTTTTATATAATTTTATTTTAGGATATTAAAGTTAGACTTTTTTATTGATTTTAAGATGAAAATCAAAATATTCTTTTCCATGTTGTCTCTTTTTTAATTAAAAAAAAATTATATATTTTTTATCTTTCTCTATAAATATGGAAATAAATAGTTCAAATGAAAGAGAAAACAAATTTTTAAAATAGCAAATAAACACACAAACAATATTACAATATTCCAGATTTAAATTATAAATACAAACAAAAATATGTACTTAATTATTATAAATTGAAATAAAATATTAAACAAATATATTATAGTATTTACACACGCAAGAACAAGAGTTTTATTTTTCCTTCCCTACTGAATAAGGTCAAAAAAAGGTTTAAAAAAGCCCCAAGAGCACGAAGGTGAAAAATGGAATAGGGAATATGTTTACGGTGAAAAACCCCAGCGTCTACCTTTTCTGAAATTGTTCGGTTTTTTCCTAATTAAACCAATTCATCGAGGTTCTTTTAGGCGGCATTTTATTCATAATTTGCCCGCACTTACTCAAGAGTTTGTTAGTACCCTTACCATGTACGAACGTTACATAGGAGTTAACAACGCACAATGCTTCTGAATATCGTATATCGAGTGAAAGAAGTGAGCAAAGTAAAATACTTTACATTCGTCTAGTACGGCTAAAGAAGGAGTCTATGTACTTAACAGAACGTCAGAAGTCAGGCTCTATTACTTTTACGAGGCTGTCTGGATGCTGGAGAATTATTCAATCCACACAAATATCTTACCATTTCTGAATTGTAAAGCTGAAAAAATGGGTATACACATACACACGCAACGACCAGGAGGTACAAGAATATAACGTCGTTAAATATGATTTTTACATAAAACGTAGTCGAATCGATCCAACTGCTCTGCACGAAAATCACTCACCTTACTCCTAAAAGCTAGTAAATATAAAAAAAAACATAAGCGAGAGCTACATTACGTTTGCAACGAACTGTTGGATACCCTATTCCCTATATTTTTGTATGTGTAGTGTTTGCGTTCGGCTCCCGCAGCCAGCCGATGTTCCAGTTTCAGAAACAAAATTCTTCTTTAGCAGACAGAAACAAAATCAATAACATTAATTTTGTGTGGTGTGATGTTCAATTAGTGCTTTCACAATAAAAAAAAAGGCGGCGCCACGCCCAAAGTTAAAACTTTTTATTGCCAAAGCAATTGGTATGAGCTCAGTGACATTCAATTTTATTCTTGCAGATCGATTTGAACAAAACAAGACAAAACTTAAATTTACGTAACCAAGGAATATAAATCCAAGTGTTCGTCTGTTTACTTCAAAACTGCGACCGATAGTTAAAAAACGTTAAAAAATTAATGCATTATACAACTTTTGACGGAAACGCCCCTTGAAAGTGGGCGTGTCTTAAAAAATTGAAGCACTAACTGAGCTTTGGTCAGTATTTAGGCATATGTGTAAAACTTCAGCTGAATCTAGTAGTTTTAAAACAATCTTACCTGAACAAAGGTATTTTATGAAAATCACGCCTTTAAAAGTGGGAGTATTGAAAAATGTACACAAGAAAATGTAGATACACTCCTCGTCAACTGAATACGCACAAACATTTTTTAATATACTTTATCCATTTTTTCCAAACAGTGATGGTTATTATGCCATCTGTTGATGCTAACTATTCCCTTAAGATGTTAAGCAGATAATTCCGAAAGAATTATCCAAAAACAACCGTGAGTTTTTCTTCAACCACTTGCAAAGTGTTTTATATGCAAAGTAGGAGATTTTTTTTAGTCATCTGAATAGGTACAACGCCATTTTCTTCGTTGTTTATAAATTTTTTGGAGTGCTTAACAGTTTAAATTAACAACTTAAGTGTTTTCAGTAAAATTTAATTCTTGATTTCAAATTTTAAGAAAAATGGGTAGATCTACGTGTCTTAACAGTATTGAAAAAGCTAAAATCGATTTACTTAGAGACCAAGGCCTAACTGGACGTGCAATAGCTGATAAAGTTGGCCGAAGTTTTAATGTAGTTTATTCTTATTTGAAAAATAAAGATGCATACGGCAAAAACATGAAGGGAGGTAAGAAAACAGCAACAACAGCAGCTGAGAGATGAAGAATTTTAAGATGTGCATCAAATTCTTCTGATTCTGTGGCAAAAATAAAACAAAAAGTCGGCGTGAACGCAAGTTGCTCAACAGTTTTAAGAGTAATCAACAACTCAAGCCATCTTAAACGAATGAAACTTAAGAAAAAACCACCACTTGACGAGAGACGGAAAATGTTGCGATTAGATTTTTCAAGACTTCACATGAGTTGGAAAAAAGAATGGTATAACGTGGTTTTTTCAGATGAAAAAAAGTTTAATTTCGATGGCCCTGATGGGTTCAACTTCTATTTTCACGACTTACTGGCTGCGCACAATGGTGAAGCAGTAGCAGTAGCACGCAGCAATGTCAAAGTTAAATGTATGTAAATCGTATTGCACGGCTACAATGTGAAGTAGCAGATGCAGCAGAGAGAGTCGCTGAAGTAGAAGTCGACTCGACTTGAACTTCACGACCTGCTGCGCTGCAAAACAACAACAAACCAAAAGGGCAGACATGATTTTTGTTTGAGTTCAGTGCTACACATTGTATTCGTGTATGCTGCTTTGTGAGCGACTTTTTTTGGCATTTACTTTGACATTGCTGCGTGCTACTGCTACTGCTACACCATTGTGCGCAGCCAGTTAAGAAAAGAAAAAAGATTTTTAAAGCGCCATCATAGTCGTGAAGGAGGTGTCATGATATGGGGAGCAGTCAGTTATTATGGAACAGTTGAGCTCGAGGTTGTAACATCAAAAATGACAGCAGCTGGGTATAAAGTAATTTTGGAAAGAAATTTTCCTAAATTTTCTAACATCTTTGGACCCATAAACTGGACCTACCAACATGATAATGCGCCTATTCACTCAGCGCGCATAATAAAAACATGGATAGAGGAGCAACAAGTGCAGTTGCTTCAATGGCCGCCGTACTCACCTGATCTAAACATCATAGAAAATGTCTGGGGATGGTTAGTACTCAAAGTTTATGAGGGTGGTCGTCAGTTCGAAGACAAAGAAACCTTAGTTTCTGCAATCAAATTAGCGTGGAGCGAAATTTCGTTAAATTACATTAAAAAGCTATACGATTCCATGCCGGATCGAATTTACGAAGTAATTAAAAATAAAGGTGGAAGTACCCACTACTAAACTTAAACAAAAACTTGTTTCATTCCATTCCAATACCAATTTTAATTTTTGTACCTATTCAGTTGACTCAAAAAAAAACTTCTACTTTGCATAAGTTACACTTTGGAAGTGGTTGAAGGAAAAACTCACGGTTGTTTTTGGATAAAACTTTGAAATTCTGTTATTTATATGTTACGAAAATTTTTACCATCAACAGATGGCATAATAACCATCACTGTCTGGAAAAAATGGATAAAATATATTCAAAAATGTTTGTGCGTATTCAGTTGACGAGGAGTGTATATTTCTCAAATAACGAACAGAAGGAAAAAGGTTTAAATTAAATATTGGAAGTGCCTTAAATTTTTCAGACTACGTTTTCCGTTCTTTCATGAAAAGTGGGCGTAAGCCACGCCCAACATTCAAAAATTTCTTTTCATACACAAACCTTTTAGTTTCTATTAAGAGACGCAAAATTTTGGCTTGCGGATTCATTATAAATACCGTTTATTTACAAAAACAATTTTTGTATAGTTTCTAATGAAAAGTGGGCGTCAGCCACGCCCAAACTAAAATATTTTTATTTGATTGGAAGAAGGTTTACCTAAAGTTATTTACCGGATTTTACCGGTTCAAGAACTTAGCCTTACTCTTGAGCCAAAGATTATATATACCAAATTTCAGCTTTCTAGCTCAAAAATTGCGACCTCTAGAGAGTATAGGTACATACGGACGGACGGACGGACATGGCTAAATCGACTAGGCTTTTGATTCTGAGTCAGAATATATATACTTTTCCATAACAAACGGTATTATTTCTCTATGTTACAAACTCCACACCAAATACAATATACCCATTCTATGGAATAGGGTATAACCAGAGAACATCCAGCCTATAAACATGGAACCATGTTAAAAGCTCATATTTTACAAAGTTTCTGATTTCTGATTCCAGAACAAATAAAGTGCACGGCTGGGTCGCACGATTTTGCTTTAATGTGTGCCAGTGGTCTTGGTGCTTGAGATTTTGAAAAAAATCATATTCCATTTGATTAATTACTGAAAAATCATACTAAAAAGTTTTTGAAAAAAATCAAAATCGGTCGACCCGTTTAAAAAAAAAAGGTTTTTTTTTGAATTTTTTTTTAATATTCCAATTTTTTTCTAGCAGGTTTAAGTTTTTATCAGAAAACTTAATTTTAAAAAAAATTGAACAAACCGTTTTTGAAAAACCCAAAAATTAAAAAAAAAACGGACTTAAAAAAAAACTTAAAAAACCTATTTATTCAAAAACTTAAGAATTAGTATGATTTCGTTCATAAAAGACATATTAAAGTAAAAATTTCTCCGAAATCCGTTTAGCGGTTAACAAAAAAATCTGATTTGAAAAAAACGGTCCTATGGGAGGTACCGTTATAAGACTATTCCTGAAAAATCTAATCCAAGCAAAACATACAATTTACATAAAAAACAGCTTTCAGAAAGTTTTATCAAAATTGTAGGAGGCATTTTTGAGAAAAATCAGTTTTTCATCAAAAGTGGTATGGCAGGTATACCGTCAGTTTCAGAGCTAGAATGCTAATTCCAAAAAGCCCCTTTAGGACGTCATATTAATACTGTATACCAAGTTTGAAGCAAATCGGTCCAGCCGTTTAGGCTGTAGGTACCGATACAGGCAGACAGACAGACATAATTGTCGGACCCACTTTTTAATGCTTTTCTATCATTGCAATGTTATGTTTGATTGTCAAAAAAAAAATTTTACGAATGCATAACTTGACTTATAAATACACAGTACCTATAATCACAAGTAAAAGAAGAAACGACAATCATTACCTCTGTTCGCGTACATTTTGTGCCAAAAAATGAAAACTGTCAAAATTTCTCAAATGAGAGAAAAATCTATCTCATTTACGAAAAAGTAGGCGAACACTTTTTGTGTAAATTCTTGAAAAACGTCAAATTCGAATTTTTTGATTGGTTAGCTCTTCGCGGTAAGGATCATCTGCAACAACAAAATGTTTACGTCATTCGATTTTGGCAGAGTTCAAGTTTTTACCAGATGAAATTTCAGTGGGCAAAAACTTGCAAATAAATGAACGAAAGAATAAAACAGCTGTTATTTTCTTTCGTTCATCTCTCAGTACGGGAACGCTTCTTGTGTTAATGTAAACGTATGAAATCGAATGCAAACTGTTTCATTTGGGTACGCGAACAGAGGTATTCTTACTTACCTAATGCATTGAACGCATATTAACGAGCAGAATGACGCGAAAACACGAAACAATACCAAATCATAACGGCATGTCCTCGTTTTTCACAATCAAGGACCGTGATTTTGATTTTTATTCGCTAGTGGATGGTATTTGGAATGCGAATATAATTTGACACTTTCTAGATCGTAGCTAACAATTTATTCAAAAAAATTGTATTTCTTTAAAAAAATGAAATTTGATATTTTAATACATATGTACACTTAAGACACGAGGGTGACCAACGAACAACTTTTGAACGAAGATTCGACACACATAAATTTTCATTCATTCGTTGCCAACAACCCATAAATCACAATAATTGTGCTTTGAGCAGGTCAGTCGCGCGAAAAATTTATTCGTTGCGATGTGGATTGTATGTGGAACGTAACTTAAATTCGTAGCGATCACTTTATTTTATGCAATTTTAATTATTTAAACAACAAAAATATCCTATTCTATTATACATATTAACACATTTAAAAACTCAATATATTTCAATTATTGCTCTTGTTCAAGACAAGAATTTAGCTGTTTAAATGTCATTTGGTGGTCAATTCGTAACTATTCCTTAATCAATACCTTGAACCATGATAGAACAACTTATAGTTTTATCATGATCTTGAGGCATTTACTTCAAAATCCTAACGGTACTTTCGATAAGGGTGTATGAGCACGATGAATGAAATATTTTCTATGCAAATGAAACGTCAAAACCGTCGAATTTTCGTCCATTCATTTATCCTCAGACTCTTCAACAACTTCATTTCACTTAACTTTTAGGTATGACTATCAGCCAAGTCGAAATTCCAGTGAAGATTAAACTACCACCTGAAACTTACAACTTAACATGTATCACAGCTCTAAGCCTAGTACGTTGCACCTGTCAGTGAATACTGAATACGTTCCACAATCCTTTCCGTATTCTAGATATTAATTTTTCAAAATGAAGCCACAGGAAAAAATATTTTGCAACATGTTAGTTACTCACGTAATTAACTTTTGAAAAAAATTACCTGGAAACGGCTCTGTAAGTAGCTTACAGTATGTTTTATCAACTTACCTAGTGAAAACTTAAAAGTGTAAAGGCGTTTTTTTCACTTATGGAAATATATCACAGTTTAAATACCCGTCGCGGCGATAAGTGAACAGTTTACAAGTTACGGGAAACTTTACTTACTGTAGGTTCATATAGAGTGGAAACTTCCTGTAACTAGGAGTTTAGTTTAATGGCTAAGAATACACGTGTACATTTTACTTACCACTTGCATAAGTCTTACAGAAGTTACTTACAGGAAGGTTTAGATGGACTTACTGTAAGAAATGCTTCTCGTTAGCTGTAAACTTATCACTGCAGATTATGTAAGCTTTACATTTGTAAGTTTTATTTCAACCTACAACTTAACTATGTTGATAAAATTTACTTAAAGTCACTTGCAGAGCCGTTTACAAGAGTAATTTTTTCAGAAGTTGCTTACGTGAGTAACTTACGTAAGTAAAACGTACATGTGTAAACTTACCCTAACTCGAAGAAATCACATTTATGTTACAACCTTCATTTTTCCACTTGGTGTAGGTATTACATTACCAAATTAAAAATGTTTCGCAGTTCATAGTTCATAGAGGAAATTGTGGAATACCTTAATTCTTTTACTTTAACCACTGTCCACTTTATGAAATAAAAACAACAAGAGTATTGACGCTTACGACTTGTCCAAGGTTAGGTTTATTTTTTGTATTCTCGAATAAAACTTATATAATTTTTAATGTTTATATTATGACTTATATGATTTTTCAAATTCATAAATCTAGAATAAGAGGAACAACAAATGACTTAAACAAAAATCCTTTGCAATAATTCAAACAAAAACAAAATTAATAATTAAAAAAAAACTATTACTACTTGTACTACTTAATTACATAGATAAGTACGGCATTTCGGCCTCTTTGGCGGGCTCACACAATTTTAACTTTAAAACTATAACTTAAATCAGATTTCATTTATATTTTATCATTTGGCTTTTAGCTGCTTAATGAAAAACGGCACGGCGAGGCTCCTTCACGAAGGAACCGGAAGTACAGGAAATTAAATGCTTTTTCGAAACGACTTTTAAAAACAGTCGGCGGAGCGTGTTAGGATAAAATATTTGACTCAAATAATAAGTTAATACTAGGCCTATGAATAAAATTAAGTTTTTCTGTAAAACATACTACAGATTTAAGGAAATTGTGCTGATGAATTTGGTAAGAGTTATCTAATGTTTGTCGTCGGCGTCGTCATCTTATTCGCTGTGGATCTTTGTTGGGACTACTGCTGCTTTTAATTATTGAACTTGCGCTACGTTTAACTGGTCAAGCGAAGGTAACCTGGTAGAAGAGCCATTCTTCCATGAATGACGGAACAAATGCTTTGGAAGTAGTATATTTAACAGCTGGTTTAAGTATCTTTAGTTGATCTTCGAAGAGTTTAAGTGACTCCAAGCAACTAGTTCCGTTGCCATGAGTTAGATACTTTCCATCTGGTTTGAGTATCTTGAACGAGTGTTCGAGAATTGTGCGTATGAAATCCCAACACTCACCAATAGGCATATCTGATATTGGAATGTCTGTTAGGTCACCGAAAACATAATCGAATTTTTTTCCCTCGTCGATAAAACGTTTCATATATTCAACGCAGTCGCCAACAACAATTTCATAATTGTGATCTTTACGCTTCTCCAAAACATCACCACAAATTGAGTTGAGATACTTGTTGCATGCCTGCATGACAAGTTCATCAATTTCCAACATAACAACATGTTTGGGGTTTTCTTTGAGAAGTTCGTAGAGAAGTGCCCCATCTCCACCACCCAAGATGCAAATTTCCTTGCCTTCGTAGTTTTCAGTACCACGGCACATCAAGGTTTCTGTATAAATGAGATCAGACTCGGCAATATCTGCAATTTGATAAAAAAAATTTTTTGTTAATTTTCAAAATATTTAAAATAATTGAATAGAATAGAAAAACAAACTATAAGGCAGGATCTGCCAAGAAAATTGGTATTCTTATCCAATTTCTCAATGCTCTAGAGTCTAGAGCTTAGACTTCCCTTCTTAGGAAAAAACTAAAACAAATTATCTGTAGGTAGTGTCTATCCGCACGACTCAGTTTTGCCACTGTCAATCTGCGGTGATTTATTTAACTCACACGAAATGTGAAGCGCACCTACGCTGCTGTACCCACCGTTCGTAGACTAAAAGTTTGGGTATTTGAAATATAAACTTTTACACAATACGACATGTCAGAATAAAAGCGTGAAAGAATCTCATTCTACTTTCAGGCTTGTCTGTTCAAACACATTTTATATTTTGTTTCCCCATTGTCGACATTTTAAAAACTGACAGTAAAAGTTCATGTGAATAAACACTACCTAGGTACAGAAGCATAAAGGGCTAACCATAATTGAAGAATGGTACGTACGTTGACTTACGAAACAGTAGAAATACATGTGATTTGTTTACCCAACCCAAAATGACTTTTTGTTAAGTTTCGGCAAGTTTCGTTCACTTGCCTTTTCGTACGCAATGTACGCTTTGAGTCGTACATTACGTACGAAAATCTGACATTCCTTTTTTCTAAAGGGTATTCTTCTTCTTTCTTTCTTCTTATTTTTAAAGGCTATTATGGGCAACTGATGTACTTTACAAATCGAAAGGAAACTTTTCGTTCAGTTTTGACACTTGCTTACTTTTTCTTTCGCGTATTATGGTTGGGCCTTAACTGTCAAGTGTATGTTTTCGTCGAGCGCTCTTGTCCGTGTTTTCAAAAGTGAACGAAACTTAACGAAGCGAAGCTGGTCTCCATTATATTTTAGCTTTTTTCGGGTTCTTTTTGTGCCAACAAAATGAAAACTGCCTTAATTTCTCAAATGAGAGGAAAATCTCTCTCGCTTACCGAAAAATAGGCCAACACTTTTAGTGTTAATTCTTTAAAAAAGTCTAATTCGAATGCAAACTGTTTGATTTTTGTACACGAACTAAGCTATTTATTGGTACCCTATGGCCTATACCCTAACAGGGCTTGAAGCTTGAAACCTTCATTTGTGTAGTATATTTTGGCAGATAACATAAAGAATGCCTGCATAAGCCTGCTTTATTTGTAAGTAAGTGTTGTCGCATGACAGCTTCAGGAAGATTCAAGGCCTGGTAACTTACATGTTCGGGTTTATGGGCTTAATGCTTCCAAAATTTCTTCTCTCCGTTGCAAAATTTAATCGTAGAGGATATGCCACTTTCTCGGAAGAAAAAGTACTCTTAAAACAAGAACTTGAAAGGTGGAGTTGGAGATCCTCTGACTTATTAGTCTGCCACATTCAAAAGCTTCCTCACGAAGCACCACCAAATATGGAGAATATAACCCACTAACTTTTAAGCATTCGAAAGTAGGTAGGTACGTGCCTCACATTTTGCTGACAAGAGCTCTTTAATGTTCCTTTTATTTTTCTATTTTAATTCAAAACCTTTTATTGTATGGATTTTAACGAGTCATTCACTTATTACGTTTTGTTGCTTATGACGAGGGAACAAAAAAAAAACTGCTTCAAAAGCTCTTCAAAAAAGTAAAAATTTTAACCTGTAGGTGTTTTTCATTCAACAATATAATCGCTGACTCTCCAAGGATTTTTCCAAAGTAAAAGAATATGCATATTTCCTTTGAAAGACATTCATACACTTTGTAAAGAATAAATAACCATAACCACCCCCAATGACACACAATACACCAATCCAAACTACCCTTATCGTTCTCGTTCCCAACATGCCTCACGGAAACAACCTGTTGGCATTTTATTTCTTATTTGTGCCTTTTTCCCTTTTTTTTTTAATTTCCTTTTTTGGGCCTGAGTATTCAAACTAAAAATATATATTTTTCTATCGACCATGAACTTTATACAAGTGTGTCCTTGTTATAGCTGTCTAATGGATGCATCATGAGCAATTTTTTTTTTTTTAATAAGGAAAAGAAAGCAAAAAACAGTTTCCAAACACCGCAGGGGTGTAATGAAGCTCTACAGAGGAGGCCTTGAACTTAGGCCTTTTTGCAAATGCATGCAATTTGCTGATTGTATCTTTTGGATTGAAACAGTTTTTTTTTTTTCAATTGAAATCGATTAACTAATGCACGTGCATGAAATGAACTATGATGAAATGATGCTTTGATTGACAAACAATAAGGAACCCGAACGAAAGGGAACATTTCCCCGAATAGTTGAGGAGAACGATTGATTAAAAAAGAGAAGGACTTTCAAAAGCCCAGGTTGTTGAAATATACGGAAAGGTGAAAAGAACGTTATTGTGGAAATAGAATGGCTTGTCCATGTCCATATGCTTTAGCATCAATTGAATAAGTTTTTTTTTCAGAATAAATCTTCTGTATTTTGGGCTAAGTATTCATTGAAAAATAGCATTGC
Source organism: Platycheirus albimanus (assembly GCA_916050605.2). NCBI lineage: Eukaryota > Metazoa > Arthropoda > Insecta > Diptera > Syrphidae > Platycheirus > Platycheirus albimanus. The sequence goes on along the minus strand of OU696698.1, from coordinate 88,473,653 downwards.
ATAATACTTGGAAAATCAAAAAATTGAAAATCCCTAAAACGGTCTTTTGGATCGGGTCAGAGAAAAAATTAGAGGTTAAAATAAAATCTTATTTATGAATACAAACTTCTAAAGTAGGCTGTTTGAATTTATTGCTGAGGGTGCAAGTTCTGATCAAACTAATTTCTTGTTTTTCGAAACCTTGAAAACTTCAATATGAAGAAGCTAAATGACGGTTCCGTTAAAGAGAAGAACCGTTTCCAATAAGCATCCTTGGCTTATGACAACCATTAATACTTTTTGTACAAAGTTTAGAAAAACACGAGGTTCGCAAACCCTATGAATGGAGCCTCAAGTCTTGTTTTTGTTTTGAATAGTTATGTAAAGGAGTTTTGAAACGTATAGTATTGCTCAAATTTGAGAACGCTTTGGGAACAAAAATTTGGAAAACTCCAAAGAATAAGCCGGAAAACTAATTTTTATCTGAATTCCACAAATGAATTATATATACAGCTGATGCTTCACTCCAACTCTAGGGCGACCTCAAATTTCAAAAACGGAGAAACTTCAGGTCTCAATAAACAAAGCTACATATATTTTTTTCTGGTCCCATCATTCACACAGTAAAAGTGCCTTCGAAAGAGGTTTATAAACAAGGTCGATGAGGCGACGATCCATCTTGAAAAAATACGAAGGAGAGAATGATTTGAATCCACATATATCCCAATCATTCCAATGTTCCTACTTACTTGCTATTCGAGATCACACAGCTAAAGTTACTCGTGCGATTTACCTAAGCAGAACTCAAAAAATTACAAGGAGTATTGTTGGAATTGTGAGGGACTATCATGGTACTTTCCTTAATTCGTGCATTGATAAATGCATGTAGCGTGTTCGCGTGTCGGCAAGCTACTCGTATATTTGCTTTTTTTCGCACCAGAAAATTAATGCCATAACACAATGTTCTGTTCATGTACTTGAAAACACCAAACCAAACTAAATTCATACCTAGACAGGACAGCAAATATTATCTATTTCATTGAATAGGAGACAGCAGTTCGAAGCTCCGCGGGTCATCTAGTCGTAACTTAAGTACATACTGTAAAATTCTATTTCGCGAAGCAATTTCCCCTTTTTCTATAAAAGGCACCCTACTGACATGTGGGTACAAAATTTAACGACTATCGGTTGAGTAGTAAAGGCGTGATAGCATTACAAACAGGATAAAGAATGTACTCACTTTGCAATTCATCCAAAATCAACATATTCCCCAAAGTTTTTGAGTGTAGTATTTGTATTTTCTGGAACGGGGAACGTGTCTCGTACACCAAAGAATCAATATCATACTCGATAATACGTTCATCTGAAAATAAATATTATTAAATCAACGTTAAAAAAAGGCAATAATACGTTATATTTTATAATTAAAATTGTTGCAATCACACACAGACAAAACATTAATCACGTAAAATTGCACCTTTGTTTAGGATAAAAAACTTAGTTTTGAATAAAATGTAACTTTTGTAAACAGAACCAAGCGTATTTAATTTTTAAATAATACATAGTTATCTTCACAGGAACACAACAAAACAAATTATTAAATATAAACGAGTAGGAAGGATATTTTTTTTTGTATATGATTGTGCTGTGGGATAATTTTTCCTTAAAAGAAAAAACAATAAAAACAAAACAATTATGAAACCTAAATGTGAAAAAATGTTAACTGAAACAATTTAGTTCTACAAAAAGCATAAAAATACATTTATATTTAAAGTTTTTAGATACAATAGAGATCAAAATAAAAAGATAAAGATATTTTACAGCACAGATACAGATAGTATTAAGATGATAGTAGTTGATTTACCTGCTGATGGAAAATACCTAGATACATCGCCTCGTTTCAATGGGGGTAATACTTGTCCGGAGTGAACTTTTAATTTCTTTGCTAAGGTATTTTCAAGTCGTTTGGATGACTAATAAAAAATAAATAAATACGAATTTAACATGAAACGAAAATAATAAGTTTTAAATTAATTTCAATTCAAAATGGATTATGATATATTTTTGATTTAATATAGTTAACGTTTGATAAATGTATAATGTTATTTTTAGAAATAGAAATTGAAATGTGTTTTTTAATGTTGAATTGTTTAAGTTTTTAGAAAGTTTTGATGATGAACTTTTATAGTGCCATGAATTGTTTTAATGTTTTGAAATTGGTATTTTCAGGATTTTTTTTGAATGAAATCTATATGGTTGACTCATAAAAGCTGTTCAAAACTCAATTGAAAAAAGGCTATTGTTGAATTTTGAACTATGTAGTTGCACTCTCCATTGGTTTCACGCAGGAACCACTCATTCTAAAAACCAATGGAACAAAAAAAATTGCTTCTATTTAAAAGCAGTGTTTTTTCGCATGTACTATTCACACCATTTATTCAAATTTCAAACTGGTGTGTGTAGCCTTTTTCGAAGGAAAATTTAATTATAACTCTAGGCTCCACGAAATTAGGATGTCCGTCAAGTTAGCACTTCCACTTTCGATTTTTTTTTTAAATGAACAATTGGATTAATTGTCGTCAATTTGTCGTGAAACAAACAAATTTGTCGCTCCTCTATTTTAAAAGTTAACCCCTGGTACTGGTAGTGCTATATTGCCAGTCAAGTTAGCACTACCACCCCCCTCAAAATGCTTAGGATACTCAAAAACAAAAAAAATATGAAGTGAATTTGTTGTAGACAATCCTTATTTTTGTTGAAACTTGAAGATTTTTTTTTTTTCAGGCGCTACCCCTAGTTATACTAAATTGACAGCCAATTTTCGAAAAAAGTCAAAGTAATGAATGTAATATGAACAGGATACTATCAAAGTATTGTTTTTATAACAGTTTGGGGTATTATTTCATTTTTAAAATGAACTTTAATACGAAATAACGAACTGGCGTTATATTTTATATTTTCAAAAAAAAAAAACCAAAACACGTTGGGGCCTCATTTCATCCATTTTTGGGGCTTTTTTTCATTTCGTTGGGCATATTTTCATAATGAAAAAATGCCCTAACTTGGCCTTATTTCCTGGGGCCTAATTTCGCGGAGCCATAACTCTATCCTAGAATTTAGAACTGCTCACGCAACTTCTATGCTCGGCTTCGGCGTATATATCATCAGATTTTTAAAACGACTCGACACCAGCAAAACACTTTCAACAATGTTGCGTGTGAATAGACACTCCACAGAAAATATTCCGTGTATTCTATAGTACTCTGGTGATGTCGGGGTTGTGGTTTAGAAAGCCCAGATACTATTTCGACTATTAGGGTAAGAGGATATCAACTGTACGCATAAGCATGTCACATTCATAAATATTCTAGGAACATTTTTGGTATCGCGAAGCTGCTATCAACACTAACAATGTCAACATGCAGCGCCGGATTTAGGGGGGGGGGGGCAAGCGGGGCTTGAAAAGAAAGAAGAAATAGAGTGAAGAGCAAAAGAAAGCCTTCTGGCAATGAAATGGTATGGGGGCGCCAAAACGAATTCGACTCCCCCCTCCCCCTTGGACAAATCCCTAGACCAGGCTTTGTAAAGATGCAAGTCAGGACTGGTGCAACCTCTGATGTACTCCGCTTTATAAGGTGACCAAACTAAACCCAGCACGGCATAAAAAGAAGCTGCTAAAAGTGCCGCGACTTTTCAGAAAGAAAGAGAGTGCGAAAAGTGAGCCTGAGCGGTAAAATTTATTCAGAGACAGAGAAAATTTTCGAATATTATACCATTCTAAGGCGTTCGTAGGAGGAAGCTAGCTGAGAGGAACGGGAAGAAGAATTTGAAACATCAAAAAAACTACTTTGTATGACTACTCAAGCGGATATGAATACCCTTAAGAACAAAAAAAAAGGAAAGAAAGGGTGTACAGTGGATTAAAAATTCCACTGTTGCAATCAAATAGAAACTGGGGAATAAATACAAATTGCTGCCCAGGGCCCAGGCTTTGTTTGAACTCACAACTCTCAGGTGAAGCAACCAAGCACTACATCCACTGTACCATTAATGGTCACAATTATTAAAATTTAGTCCGACTAAGTACGAGTTGTACAATATAGTGGTTGAGCACTTAACTCGTGGATCAACTTTTCTTAATCCGCGAAAATCGGTGGACTCACTCACAAAACACTCCCGAACCACCATCTTAACTTTGATTTTGCAGACCCGAACCACTGTTGTACCATTTATTAATAGCTTAATAACTATCACTTCAAAAAGTAATAGTTACCTTGACAACAATAGCTTCTTTTTTTGTTGTCATAATACGATAAGAGTTGCCGCATCAACACAAACAATGCAATCTTTTTTTGGTAAATATTAACTCATTTATTAAAATTTTATCATCAAATGTCTTTCTTGATAATAATGACATAGCTAGAAATCAAATTGAAAGGTAAGTGCCCTATATTTCCTGTACTGACATTTTTTCTTGGACAAAATATAACCAGGCACTGTATTTGCGCAAGGGACTTGTTGGTTAATTATTTTGATCCACAAACGATCAAGTAAAGTATAACAGCTTAAGAATTTAATAGAAATCTTGGGATATCCAAATTAGCTTTTTTTCCTTTATACTTTTGCTTTTTATGAGTCTTTCTCCGTTACATTATTATTTAATAGAAAATTCTTAATTTATGTTTCGTTTGATATTTATTAATGTTAAAGGATCCATCTGAAAATGAAAATGCAAAATGAGTTAACAATATTTTTTCTTTTAGTTGAGTAATGTTTTATATTTTATGCTGGTTTTTATTTTTGATTTCATAAAGAGTAAAAATGATTGGAAATAATGACCGTTTAAATTTGCTGTTCAATTTTAATGCATAAATGAGCCAAATTCTATATGGAACTCAAAATTAAAAAAACAAGAGACAGACAAATGAAAATTATAACTTATTAAATTAAAGAATGAAAATAGAAAAATATTCTCCGAATTGCATGCAAAAAAGGGGGAAAAATAGAATGATTCCAACTCACTCAACAACTTCGGTAAAAAAGAGAGCGTTTATATTTATACTAAATCGAGCTAGCTAAAGAGGCATCATATTTTTAAGGGGTATGTTTTTAGATCTGAATACACATTGTTATTTAGTTAAAAGCAATTTTTACAAACTAGCATTAAAAAATTAAATTACCTATATAAAATACGCCAATTACAATACAAATAATATAATTTTTTTGTTTTTTGTATAGTGTCTGTACGAAAAAAAAAAGAATAATTGCTCGACGTATCATGAAACTTAAAAAACTGTATATGGAAACTAAAATGTATAAGTATTTTGAAAATATATATTGTTCGTTGTAGCAATATTTTGAATCACATTATGTACCTACACAACATAAAGTGCACTGCAAACTGAAATTGCACTACGGTTGACATTAGCTTTGTTCGTTGAATTCAACCCCAGGGTTTACCCAGGTTTCCCCAAGAGATTTGTTGAAAAACTTGAGTTTTTCGATTCTCAATAAACACGTTAGGGCTGTCCATTGTGTTGTAAGACATTGAGCACACATTGTTTTAATTGTTTAATTTTTTTTTTACTTTTATTAAAAGAAAAAATGGAATGGAAAATCACAAGGAGGTAAAATTTACTGTTTATGTTAACCTCAACTTATACTTAGGTCTACTTCAGGTTTAGTCAAGGTTTAAAAAAAAAAACAGAGTTTCCTTCTCTGCATGAGTGCGAAGTATTTCAAAAAACCATTTGTGGCAACCCCAGGACGACTTCAGGGTTCAACGAACAAAGCTTTTATTGTTCTGAGTGACACAATAAGAACCCTGAATAATCTGCAATGTGCCCACCATTTTCCTTTTAATGCGTATTACATAATAAAATGTTGTTTTCAAGCAGGAAACTTCAGAGAAGTTGTTTACTAAAGGTTAAGAAACATATAAGGGAAACAATTGTTTTGACGGATGAATACCATCACGGCTTCGACCGGCATAATAATATGGACGCGAAATAACTTCGGAAAATGTGAAATTTTTCAACTCATTTGTTTAGTTTCGAACAAAGGCTAGCTAGCAGTAAAATGCGAGTAAGACAAACGCAAAGAAGGGTTGCGAGGTTTTTTGCCGACTGAAAGCCAAGATTAAGAAGTGTTCTGCTCAATTTTCAAATTCCTCATTGATCGTCCGTGTACAGTATGCCTTATTCCGTTAACAGTTCATTATCCGCGGTCTAGTTAACGATTGAAATTGAAATATTCCGTGGGGTAGGTAATGATTTTCAGAATACTGGCATGTGTCCACGATAAAAGGGACCCTTAGTTTTTTAAAGAAAATAACCGAACAGCTATTGTGACTTCTGCACAATACCTGACCAGTATTATTTTTACCAGAATTGAATAAGATGGAGTTCCAAGATCACTGGTTTCAGCAGGACAGGGCATTGCCCAGACCCATACGTCAAGAGTTTGCATGGGGTTTCCTAAAATTGAATCTAAAGTGGGGTGGAATATTGGGGTGATATAAGTGATCACAAAAATCACCTTAGCCGATTCCACCCCTGGATTAAGCAACCTGCCATTTGTCTAAGCCTTTGTATCTTAAATTCCTGGGAAATACAACATTTAAACACACATTCTTAACAATCCAGTGACAATGCTTGAAAGTACTTGAAGCGCGAAGGCCGCCATATCGCTGTCGTCGGCATCGCATTGCATTGTTTAAAACTGTATTAAATCAAATTTCCCATGGTAATACCCAAAAAATACTTGATTTTTAAAATTAAGATGTGTCAATAAGCTAGAGCATTAAGACTGGGTACAAACTAGAAAACATTTATATGAAAGAATGTTTTTAAATTGGATTGCTATTTTTGATTTTAAAATTTATCAATTTCCTAAAAAGTTCTTCAGCAATCTGGCATTCAATGCTTGATGGGAGTATAACGTAAAATTTTGAAGAAAAAGATTGAAAAGGAGTTGCCCAAAATGCTTATCCTAATGCAGGCCTGTTAAAACTTCAACAAAGAATAATGATTCTAATCAATTGAAAAAATCTAATCTAAAACCAATCTTTTTTAACTTGTTTAAAAAAAGTCTAAGGTGGGTTTTATTGACGCTTTCGAAAATTCCGTCAACACCAACTTTTCAAAATGTTTCGGGATCGATTTTTTCCCCGGCATTGTTTTTCAAAATTTTTATTTTTAAGGTATCATTCAACATTCAAGGTAGTTCAATCAGTTACTACTGCTAAACACGAACATTGTGTTTTTTGGAGGTGTAAACAATAAAATTATTAAACAATTGGTATTATAAAATTTTCTAAAATGTGTAGGTACAACGAATGAAAACAAAAAAACTAAAATTAGGCATAAATATTTAACTTTGGATTTTATTTAGTTATATGATTTAATTTTGTTTAATTTCTAGATAATTTTTTTTTCAGATTTTATATAAATGTGTAAGGAATTAATAGTTTATGAAGATATTTTGCAAAAAATGGTGATTTTATTATTTTGCTGACCTGAACTAGTCATGTAAATATCAATATATCCACCACGTTTAACCGGCGGTAAATACTTCGAACGCATTGAATCTAGTTTTTTACGTAAAATAAGTTCCATAGCTCTGATGCTCTGTAATATTTAAAAATTCATTTTTCAATTTATTTTATATTTTATTAAAGTTTTAATTAAGAATTAAGAAAAAATGTGGTCATTTTTATTCGAAACAAGCGTGTTTTTTTTTCTTGATAAGCCTTCGATGAGCTCTTCTAGGAAAGTAATATTTTTTTAATGAGTTGTGAGTGATTTGTGAACAAAAAATAAGAAAAACAATCAAAAATAAATCAATTCCTTCCTCCATTCATTAAAAAAGTTTCATAAATTATATAAACTATACAAAAAAAAAATACTGCAATTTGAGATAGAAACGACTTCAACTAAGAAGAGAAATTATTCAGAAATATATATCACACTGCAGAAAAAGATACAAAAATCAAATACCTCTGGCGCTCATCCAATATGCAATAAAAATAAACAGAAATAATATTAATTGCATTTTGTAAGGGGAATTTAGTAAGCAGCGTTTTTATAGCCAGTTCATTGATCCGCACGTGTTGTAAAGGCTATTGGAAATTTTTAAATTTAAAGTGGGGCAAGGAAATATTTGATCACAGTTTCAGATAAATCACTGCACTATTGAACGATCCCAGCCCTTTTTTAAGGTGGCAAGATTAATCAGATTTACAAACAATAATGACAAGCAACGCACTCTACCGCAACTAACCATAAAATTGAAATTTAATGTATGTATGACGTTTTTATTATTTAACCTATTTCAATTTTAAAATTGTTTAAGTGGTTAAAATTGTTTGTAGGTAGTTTTTTTTTTACTGTTGAAACTGTCAATATACGCACTGAAGCATATTATGTGACTCTTTTTTATCGCCGGGTTTTTGCATTGTGTTCGATGGAAGTCTGGTATGCAACCTTGGTTCGGCTTATAGTATCATCTAACGAAACTGAATCCGAGTTTAGTTGGAAAGTGATAGTACTCGAAATAATAAACAGACAGATTATTTTGAACATGTCTAACTTTCCAGACAAAGGACAAAGGACGCATGTTTGATTTTTAAGACTCGTGATCTTAAGGAGATTTTTAAGAGATTACGTTATTTAAATCTTGTAGATTATCCAAACAATTTTGTATTTTGAATAGCGCAAGTGAGTGAAAACTTTCAGAACAAGTTTGGAAAGAAATAAAGTGCACGACTGGGTCGTACAAACTTACTCTAATGGGTTAAAATTGCTTGAGATTTTGATAAATAAGCAGTGAAAAAATCATATTAAATTTTAATCACTTAAAAATCACTAGTTAAAACGTTTTTTTGGGGAAAATAAAGCAAGCCATCTGATTTCTTTAATACTGTTTTGAAATTTAAGGAAAACAAATTTCAAAATTGTTTTTGAAAAACTTTTCGAAAACATATTAAAATTTTTTTTGAGTATGCCAACATCAAGCAATTTGTAGTTTTTATCATGAAAGAAAAATTTGAACAAACTGTTTTTGAAAAAAAATTTAAACTCAAAAAAACTTTTTTTTTTATAAATTTAAGGAATTATTAAAATTTCATCGAAATTTGTTAAGTGGTTTACGAAAAAAATTAATTCGAAAAATCCGTCCCATTAGTGATTTTAAAACATACATACCTATTACTTATTTTTTTTGGAAAAATGATATTCAGTTTAATTATTAAGTTTTCTTTTTCATGAAAAACTTTAAAGGTTTTAAATATTTATGACATACTCACTTATAGCAAAGTAAGAATAAACAAAAAAAAAAACAGGCTAAATATTGGTATACAGGTTAGCACGGAGATGGGTAGCAATCTGAGAAACATCCCCAAGTTTCCACGTACGCTACGCCAGTTAAAGGGGTGCAAAGTTAAAAAAAATGGGTGCTTGGCTTATATTTACTTATATTTTAAAAACAGTGAGCTTTTGACAAAAGAACAAATGTTATATAAACTTATAGCTTAGTAAATTTCAAATACAATTTCTCAAGAAACATTTTACATAATATTTACCATTTAGAAGTTTCACTAAAGTTATTGAAATTTAAAAAAAAAAAAACTCACGGGTTTCGTTTGAAAGGGGAGAGCGGACAAAAGTCTAAACTATTTTACCGATTTTGATAAAATATGGCACAGATGAAAGATTGGTTTTATTTATAATTGGTAATAAACATTTGGCTTTAAAAAACAATCACATACTAGAAAAATTTATTTTGACATTTTTACTTTCGGTTATAGGTATGTACATTGTACATGTACATATATGTATGTACTATAAGTTATGCATTGGTAAAAAAAATACAGTGGTCTTGTTGTTTGAGATTTTGGAAAAAAAAGCAGGGAAAAAATGATATGTAATTTTATTGATTACTTAAAAATCACTAGTAAAAACGTTTTTTGGAAAAAATGATTTCGTTTACAGTTTAGAATTTTAAGAATTTTTTTTTTCAAAATCGTTCGACCATAACTTTTGGAAAATACATAGGTATGCATATTCCAAATTTTTTTGAGTATGCCAATTCCTAGCACTTTGTAGTTTTTATCAGAAAAATAAAATTTAAAAAAAAGTACCTATGTTTTTAGAAAAAACTAAAAAAAAATTAATTTTTTTTTAAATAGGTAGGTACCTACTAGGTACTCAAAAAACTTGTTATGCAATATTTAAGAATTTATACTATTTCGTCTATAAATGAGCGTCTACATTAAAAATTTCATCAAAATCCCTCAAGTGGCTTACGAAAAAATCTGATTTAAAAAAAACCGGTCCTATGGGAGGTACCGTTATAAGAATTTGCTGAAAAATCTATTCCAACCAAAACATAAAGTTTGCACAGAAAACACTACATATTTAGAAAGTTTTATCAAAATCGTAGGAGACGTTTTGGAGTGAATGAGTTTTTCATAAAAATCATAATGGCAGGTACCGTTAGCTTTGGAGCTAGAATGCTAATTCCAAAAACCCCTCTGAAGGACATCATAATAATACACCATGTACCAAGTTTCAAGCAAATCAGTCCAGCCATTTAGACTGTAAGTGCCAATACAGACAGACAGACAGACAGAATTGTCGGACACACTTTTTTTTACGAATGCATAATTTGCTTTAGTATCTATAATCGCAAGGAAAAATAAAATGCACGACTGGGTCGCACGAACTTGCTCTAATGTTAGACAGTGGTCCATAGGCTTGAGATTTTGATATAAATACATTTTTCAAAATTCTTAAATAACTTAAACTAATGACTTTATGAGAATAAATTTATAAAAATCTGTGGAGCGGTTTATGAGAAAAAGTTTTTTTGAAAAACTTTTTGAACAAAATTAAAACCCAGTTCATAGGTATGCGGTTTTCAAAATATAATTTTTTTAATTTTTTTTTTAAATGCTTTTAAAAATACAAAAAAAATATTGATTTTAAATATTCTTATGCAGTACAAATTGAGCTTCTTACAACTTTATATGTGTGCAATTTCGAAAGAATCGGTTTCGAGATAGTCGAAAAAAACGGTCCTATGGAAAGTACCGTTCTTAGACATTTTTTAAAACTTCTTTTTCGGCCATATGATTGGTTGTACCTAAAAAGCAACACTGATTTTCATAAATCAAAATCGTTAGAGCCGTTTTTGAGAAAAATAGCTTTAACGTAAAAAAGCTAAAAAAAACTTTCAATTTCGCCTCTGTACAATACCTAAAAAACTCTAGTCTATATACCAAGTTTGAAGCAATTCGGCCTACCCGTTTGGGCTGTTAGGTGTCTATACATACAGACAGACAGACATACAGACGGACAGAATTTTTAGATGATCTTTTTTCGTCTTCGCTATCATCGTAATGTCATGTTTGATTGTTATCTCAAAACTTTTAAAAAACGGCGATAATGGTTGCATCTTAAAAATTCTTGAACCACACCCTGCTTCGTTATCAATTCTTATTCTTACTTCAAAACTGCGATCGATGGTTAGTATACATTAAAAAAACGCCCCCAAAAAGTTGGCTTATCCTACAACTTTCTTAAAAAAATAAAATCTATCCAGTACCTACTAACTGAACTTTGATCATTATTAATTTTTTAAGCATATTCATAAAATCGTTTTTTAAATTTTAGTGAATAAAGGCAGTTAATAAAAATAACCACCCCCCCCCCCCACTATTAGCCACAAAACTTTAGTTCTTCGCTCAACTATAAAAAAAACGTCAATTTATTCAAACAATGTTTAGAGTTTTGTATGAAAAGCAGGCGTTAGCAACGCCCAAATTCAATATTCCATAGCTTGTATGCGCAAAATTTAAGCTTTTTGTTCCGTTCATAACTGTATTGCTGTACAACATAATTTAATTTTGCCAAATATAGGATGTTCAACAAAAATGGCGATTGTGAGCGTTTGTGGGCTGATATTACCGGTTCAAGAACTTGGTCTTACTCTTGAATCAAAAATTATGCATACCAGATTAAAGCTCTTAAAGATAAATATTCGAAGTTCAAGACAAGATAATTCAAAAATGATAGAGACAGACAAAAGAGAGGTGAGAAAAACAGAAAACAGGTGTCGTACGACCCCATCCGACTACTAACCACGCGAAATGATGCTTATCAGAGCCAAGGCCGTTTTTAATTACACCGGGCACTGAAAACCATACTTTGGCTTCAACAAACTAGGACAAGGATACTGTCTGGACTGTTTATTTCTGGTATGTTGTAATAAATCCATGTTTCGTCCACGGTAGCCTGCTACTAATTTTAGTTTCTATTATCATGCAAAATATTTTAAGACTATAATTCATTCTGCACGCGTTCCCACAAGTCATTACACAAGGATTCTGATAAGCGGGCCAATGTTACCTACTACCCGGTAAAGCACCCCACACCATATTGGTGGAAGTTCGTTGTTTGGTCAGATGAAACCAAAGATGCCAGGTTTCAGTCCGTTTTAACTAAGAAGCATCTTCTGCACCGACCAAATGAATCTTACTAGGTAATTTGTATTTTCAATTGTCAATACAAAAATAAAACATAGAACTCATAGCCAGGAGGCTATGTACCAGATGCGAAACTGACTAATCCTAGTTGACATGTAGAAAGCTGCAACTTGGATAAAAAAAAGCCAGGCATAGTATTGACACTAAAATCCTTGCAATAATACCAAGATACTGGCTTCCAAAAGAGCTCACAACACTCAATACTCCTCCAATCTGTGATGCCACAAAATTTATTTTCAAATTAAAAAAAAAAATATATACATGTTTTCTCATTAATTCCTAGCCGAGTTTAAATTAACCCACTAACCCATACTTTCTGATAAAAACCGGCACTAGCCAAAAACAAAACCAGAATCAACTTAATTATTGTTATGTAAACAAATTGCTGGAAGACCGGGCCATTGCCCTCCAAAGTTCTCTTACTTCAAAGTTAAAGATTGCATAATCCACTTTTGGCATAAAAGACCATTCAAACAAAATCAAAATAAAAACTGTGAGGAATGACGATGATGACGTGCTGGATGACTAAGCGGAACCTTTCCGAAACAATTGAAAAGAACAAAAATAAAATAAAAAATAAAAAAAAACGTGGAACGAGTAGGTAGGCCATGTGCTCTCGGCCTCCACTTCCCTTTCTGTCTATCGAATCCAGCATTTCTTTAGTTTTTTTCTATACACTCGTGGGCAATGGAGCTGATGCGTGAGACAGATAAATTAAACTTAAAATTGATACGAGAATTGGGTGGTAACTGGTAACTCCCATGTCCCATGGGCACGGAAAAATCAATAAACCACCACGGTCAATGGGATTGGGGATGGACGGGGTTTTTTTTTTGTTAAATGTGGGCCGATACGGAGCGGTCGGCTGCAGCGGGTGGTCTTGGCCGATAGACACTAGTGTTCCTTGACATTGTGAAGGCCGCGTTTCCGCAACCTGCGATTGCTGACCTTGGTGGCATTGATTATGGTTCCACACTATTTTTTTTTATCGTTCAATAAAAAGAAAAAATTAAATTAAAATTTACATCAAACGACAAGAGTTGCTCCTTTCCCTCTTCCAAATAATATTCCACATTGATGGTTATCAATCCCTGACTGAAGATGCGAAAAGTGATGATGGTTTGCTTATTTTCGGAGAGAACACAGAAATATCCATCGTCGGTCGGCATGTGGTGGACAAATTCTAGCTGCGGAAAGATGTGCTCCAATTCGGAACGGATTATTTTTGCAATCTCTTGACGTTCATTGGGATCTTTGGTTTTGGCAGGGTCAACAGAGAAATCGAAAAGAATCGTATTAGCTGCCATTTTTTAAGGGTAAATAAAATTAGTTTTCACTCAAGATTTTCTTTTCAGGAATTGCAAGTTTTTTTTTTCCACGAGAACACAACACAACAGACGGGCACGCACAACTTTACCGTAAGGACTTCTCTAGCGAACTGTCAAAATGAGCAGAAGAAACTTCCCTTTTAATTTGACAAAGCGGAAAGGAAAATTTCAAGAGAGTGTCTATTCGCATGCAGTAGTGTGCATATTTTTGCTTGAAGTTTGTGACATATTTTCAAAATTTAATGGTTTTTCTTTTTGTTAGTAATCAGTCCCTTTGAATAGTTGTATATAATTTCTAAGAGGATTTTCACAAGTATGGTGGAGTACTTCAGAAATATTCTCATTCGAATTCTAATCTTAAAAATATATAACCTGTGATGACTTTGCAAAACTGCCAACATTGCTTCAAGCAGATAGACAATCAAGAAATTCACCCGATAAGGGAAGTTTATTTATCAAAAAAATCCTTCACAGTAGAGTCCTTAAAATGTTGTTTATAATATTTTTGTATATTATGAGTTAATTGCGTAATTTTTAAAATCGATGGGCAGGAAATATAAAATGATTACTGTCATTTGACTACTAGTTAGTTAGTTAGTTTAGTTATTGACTTATAAAAATTATAGGTAAAATATATATAACATGTTATTTATTTGACTTTAGTCTATGGGTTTGGCCGATGGCCGTCTACCAGTATTTGACTATTTGGATGAAAACAAGGTTGCAAATTATGTGAAAAGAAATCAAACGCACCCAAATTGAAAACAATTGAACAAATATTTTCAAAAAAAAAAAATGTCAATGTCAAAGTCCAAGGCAACGGCAAAAGTAAACAAAACAAAATGCAAGGCAACGGCAAAAGTAATCAGACCAAAATCATAATTTCGAAATAAAATCCAGGACAATGGAAGTAGTAAACAAAACAAAACAAGGAGAAAGAATGAAAAGGTTGTCAAAAAGAAAAAGAAGGAAGATACCTTGGTGTCAAACCAAATGCGCAAACTTAGATGAAAACACTTTTTTAGCAAATTTCCAAATTGCCTTATTTGTTATTTCGGCCCTAGTGAAAACGTGAGTACTACGTTTTCCTTCAGGGAATACAATTGAACTTATATTTTATAAAATGTCAATTTAGAAACAAAATCCAAGGCAAAGTATTAAACAAATTAAAACTAGAGGAAGGAATAAAAAGGAAGAAATTAAGAAAACAATAAAAGCTTGCCTGGTGTCAAACGTCATAAGAAAACTCAAATGAAAACACTTTTTCTTCAATTTCAAAATATAATTAATTGCGGTCCTAATGAAACCGTAGTAAAATAGCTCATAAAAAGATTTCCCTTTTCGGGTAACTTCGAAAATATAAAACAAACAAACTTTTTGTCATTCATTTTCGAACTGTCATATTTTTGACATATTGCCCTTTACATGACATTCTCAACTAAACAGCAACAGAGAAAAACATTTCTTTGGGATTTTGGGAAACAAAAAAGAGCTCGCTCCTCGTTGTTGAATAAATTATTTCCTCGTGCCACTGAATCTGAACCGATTGTTGTTGTTTCCTCGTTGTCGAGTGTTATGCGGAGTCTTGTCCCAGTCCCATCCGTGAGCGTGAGTGTTGTGTTTATCATCAATTCATCAGTAGTTTCAGTTGATGGCTAATTATAAATAATATTATTCAAACAAAAGGCAAAAGATTCACACACTCAGCACAGAGACAACAACGATCTACGACAACAGAATCTATTAAATTATAGTTTAAATTAACTAAACTCACCGTCACCGCATCACATCACATATCATTACATAAACAATTTACAGTCTCTGGGAGAACCGAAAAGACGAGAACGAGAAGATAAATCCCGAGACACGATGACGATGTGATTTAACACTAAAACCAACAAAAAGTATAAAAATAGAAACAATCAAGAAAAGTGCAGGAACTCTACCCATAAATCAGGTAACACGCGACAACAAGGACTTGCCCAATCTCTCTTCTTGGTAAGTTTTCTCGCCATGTCAAGTAGTACAGAAATTTATTGATTTTTTCATTCAAGAAATCAGCAATCGGACAAGACAAAAAAAAAAAAAAAACCTTCAACAAAAGATGCTAAAAGAATAGAGTTGTACTTGATGATGTGATGATAAAAATCAATAACAACACGAGGTATATCTTAGGAAGCTGCTCATCATCATGAAGACCAAAACCAAAGCGTTGCTGCACCATCAAGGTCTCTTCGATTTGGGGTAAATTCCAAGAATAAGAGTCAAGTTCGAGGAGGATTGTGTCCGTGTTCTGTTCCTCTCTCTGGCGTCTCACTAGTGGTGCCTGGTGTTTGTGTTTCGGTTGAAGGTTGCGTAGAAACGCTTTGCTTTTTTGTTAGTGTTGCTGTACTATAGTCATAGCGTAGCGTAGCACGCACCGTCTATCAGTGTACCGTCTATCGTGTAGCGTCTATCGTGTTCTTGCCCTTGTCTCTAGTCTCTAGTCTCTGTTATTTCTATTCTCTAGTCAACAATCTCGTGATATTTACTCTCATTAGCGTACAATTATAATAATATAAAACGAAAACGCTATATAGCAGCAGCAGAGCAGCGGAGCCAGCAGCTGTAGCAATATTAGATTAATAGCATAGTTCTTTAGTTTGTTCTAAGTACCTATAATGGATCGCGTTAGCAGTGTTGAGCGCATCACAGCCAGCCCAAAATCCAGCAAAGGAAGCAGCAATATCTTTAGTGGGTTATGGCCAAAGCGATCGACGAAAGTCGAACCGCATCCGGTGTTGGAAAATCGTGATACTAACCACCTGAGTGCCGGCGGCGGTGGCGTAGCTACCAATAGTATGCCACACGATGTGTCCTTTGCAAAGTGTTCACCTGAAAAACTCGGCCAGCAGCGGAGCAATATCCCCAACAACAACAACATCAACAATAACAATGACAACAATGATACTAATGCAATAACTAGTGTTAAACGTAGAATTAAGAACCGTCCACTTAGAAATAAGTCAAGTCGAAGCAGTTCGGGTCACAGTGCTGACCATAATCGATTTAGCCATCAATTTAGTTTGTGCTGCAAAGTGGATCGCAGGCCAATGACTCCGCCAGTGAGTGTACGTTATATTTCACTGCCAGATACTGGATGTCTGAAGCGGGAGAATCTCACCCTGAATCTCGATGCAAACGCTATGGAAGAGCCAATAACGGAGTGCAATAGTGCTCCAGAGACTCCTATGAATGGCAAAATGTTACAATCGTTCAATAATTCACATAGTTCCCCTTCGAATTCGTCAGTGAAGAGCACACAAAGTGAGTGCCATGTTCCTCGGTCCATTGCAATGACTGCCTGTAGATCGAGGCTACGATTGAAGCTACTACCGCCTGGGAAGGAGCTCGTGAATGAATTACAACACATGTCATCACCCAACATTTCAACACAACCAGAAGACGCTAATGTAGTGGAAGATGTTCCCGAAGGAGTGCGATCTTGGTCTCATGACAATATTCCCCTGCAAAGAATGGACAAACAACAGCAGCAGCTACAGCAGTTACAGCAGCAGGGGACTAGCGGTTCAGGGCTGGCGAGGCAAGCATTGATGGCAGCCCAAGTTTTGAGCTTGATTCCAACCGAAAAAGCAAGGGACAGGTATGAGATGGCAAATAATTGAAAATTTTAAATCCAATCAGTTTTTACTTGTTTTTTTTTCTAGGAGTCAACTTCAAGGACGATTAGGCTCGTCAACACTCCTAGGCCCAAGTGAATTGGATAGAATCCTGCCGCATAAAGAAATTACTATATTCGTTGGCACTTGGAACATGAATGGCCAGAGTCCACCCAAGTAAGTTTAAATGGAATGTTTTATTTTTGATTGCATGACTAAGACCACATCTGGCTGACATTACTTTAATATGCAATTAACTGAATCAGTGAGGTCATGCATTCAATTTTGTCGTGATAGATTTTTTGTGCTAGACAAAGAGTTGCTCTGCTTGAAACAAGTGTGACGTAGTATTTTAAAAATATAAATTTAAAATGCAAAACGAATTTAAATAAGATAATGTGCTCAAGAAAGCATGCAATAATTGTCGCGAGCGATGTGTGTCGGGTTGTTTTGTTTTATTTAAAAAATATTTATATTAACTTCCTATTTGATGATCATTAAAACAGATTTATAGAATTTAATGAATCACAAACAAAGCCGCGGCATTAACGATCATTTTTGTATTTGATTAAATCAGAGAATGATTTGCGTCATTATATGAAAAAAAAAAACTTAAGAAACAAGTTTGCTGTAGAGTGTAGATGTTAGGCGTATCAGAAGCATTTTGTTGAATGAATTAACACGCTTTTTGTTTACCTTTTAAACTGAAAGTTTATTACTGGCATTGGCACAGGTGATGATAGCTGTGGGTTCGAGCACCTTTCTAGGCAGCATTTTTGTTCTTAATCCCAAAGATGCAATTGAATGCCACACGTGGGAGTTTCGAGACATAAATACACTTTTGAATTTGTTATTACATCTCAAAAGCAGCGCCTATCGTAAATCCTCATCTGACGTGCTCTTTTCATATAATTTTTGATAACTTGTTAGAAATTCAGACAGCCATTCTGCCTTAAAAGCTCTAGCTTCACCTGTCATAAGATCCAGGAGACTGTCTTAATACTCACTAAACTTGCAAGAGAACAATTTTGTGATTCTCCATTGGATCCCGGCACATAACGGTTACGATGGTTATGCAAGGGCCGATACCCTGGCCAAAGAGGGCGCCTCATTGCCATTTGTTGGTCCTGAACCCTTCTGCGGAGTGAATACAAACTATTTAAAAAACACTACCAAGAACATCCTACTCATGCAATCCAATGCAGCTTGGCAAACAACTCCTGGTCAAATCTGCTCAAAACAATTTGTCCCAGAATATTCAAACAAAACCACCAAATCCCTATTCAACCTAGATAGAAAAACTCTCAAAACAGTGACTGGACTCACAACCAGACACTGTTCTCTGAAAAAATACTTTCACAACATGAGACTAGCGACAGACCCCGTTTGCTGACTCTGCCTCGAAAGTGAAGAAACAACTTTGCATATCCTCACGGAATACACAGCTATCCTCGGTTTACGTAGCCATGTCCACATGACTTTTCTCTCGAAGACTCCAGGTGAGTTTTCATCCAATTGGGAGAGGGTCCATGCTTCTGCATCATATAGAAGGACCGGGATGATGAGTGTACTATACAGTGTCTCCTTGGTTCTTCTCGATAGGGCTTTATTCCTCAACTGCTCATTCAGCCCAAAGAAACACCGATTAGCAAGAGTTAGTCTGCGTTTGATTTCAGCGACGATTTTGTTGTCTGTGTTTACAGTAGCACCTATCAATGGTCTCTGACCAAATCGGTGGTGGGATTGTGTTATAATACTTTTTGTAATGTTTAAGATAATTTTGAAATCAAAGGCCCGAGTTGTTGCGTGGTTCGAATTCGACTCCTCGAGTTCCCAGAGACCTACCCGGAACTTACCTGCGGTTACCTCCAAATAGCATTACTCAGCTTTTGTGAGTTGCATTCTGGAAGTTGGGTTTTGAACTGTGGCCCACTGAGTCGTTGCGTCACATTAAGTGTGACAAGATACTGTCGTCGACGATGAATACCTATTTCGTATGCTGAGGTATGTCGACAGCAGTTCTGTCCCAGTGAATGGCAAGTTGTAAAATGTAAATGATTTTCTTAATAAGCCTTCGTTTTCTAAAAAGCCAACTGTTATTCGAGCTTGATAACTCTGATTTAACTAATAATACTGCGATTTTACTACAATTGCTAACAACTGCTGACTTTCAACCTTCTTATACTAACTGTTCTTCGAATTTCAACTTTTCTGAAACTTCCCAAACGAATATCTTTGCATTCCAGGCAATTACTGCCTTTGAAGTTTTGGAAGCTATTAGTGGTTTCAAAAACTCTAACGCATGTGGAATTGATGGTATTTCTAACCTCATTCCTAAGAAAATTTAAGTTTAATATAGGAGTGCCTCAAGGATCCGCCTTAGGTATGTTCTGTTTTTAATTTATATAAATTCATTATTAAGTATGAAATTTAAAAGCAAACTTACTGCATTTGCTGACGACATAGGTTGTTCTTGTTGCTGACATAAATTGGGATCTTGATCCGGTTGAAAATCAGTCAAAAAATAAAAATTATGTTTTTAAATTATCTTTTTTTAACGCGATTGAAACTGATGCCTTATTCCATGCCCCTGAATGGCAGAGGTTTCAAACAAATAGATGTGCAGTGTGTTTAACTAACCAGTCATCTTATACTTATTATGACACTATAGTTAGACACCGTTGCTTCCCCTCAAGGACAAGCTATCGTGGACTGGATGGAAAGTAATCCTGATCAATTATTTCCGAGCCGAAGCCAACATTTCCTAGGACACCATCAAACTTGGACTTTTTCTTGGCAATTTCGAATTTCATCAACCTCCTCCCGCAGTTTCGAAACTACTTATTCTCTGATGCTCCCATCACAGTGGTCCAACCCGCCTATCTAGGAATCAATTTTAATGTTGCTACGGAAATCCCGGTAACAACCTTACCAACAACGAGGTGGACGAAACAATTGGACGGTTTGAGGTGGCTGTTAATAGTGATGTGGACTGACAAAAGACACCACGTAACAGCAAAGACAGGTACGGAAACCTTCCGGCACATATAATGGCTATCCACAACCACAGACAGAAGCTGAGGAAAAAGCTTCAACGGATTCTTCATCGCACCTTCAACACAGCAAACGAGGAGTACCGAAGAACACTTTCTCTATTGCAATGCACTAAGGTTAAACCTGGTCTGGATGCCTTCAAAAAAATTAAAAAATAAAATCATTTTCGGTAGGGCAAAAACCATCCCGGAGGTGATTACTCATGGACATCAGTATCAATCAATTTAATTAAGGATACTTTTACTGACCGTCGCCTCTTCATATGGCAGAATCGATCGAAGAAGTAGATTCCTGCGTTGAAGAAGTAGCCTCAACGGCAAATATAATTACAATAACTCCTTTCAATGAGAATAATCCGGCCAGAAATCCCAATCAGAACGAGCGAGCAAGGTTCTAAAGTCACTTATGCTCTCGAAGGTACGAAATTTCTGTACGGATAGGATCATCATTCCGGACTTCCAGTATGGCTTCAGAAACATGCACTCAACCGTTCACTCTCTCATGGGACTACACATGGACGTAACAGCAGTCGCGTGCCTACTGGACATCGTAAAAGCCTTTGTAAGCGTGTGGATTAGTGGACTTATTTAAGCTGACTAGACTTGTCTTCCCCAGCCATTTGATAAGAATCATTTACAGTTTTCTAACTAACAGATTGTTTTTTGTTCAAATTATCAAAGAAAACTCGTAAAAAAAAAGAAGGATAAACGCTGGAGTTCCACAAGGATCGAAACTGAGGCCTTTCCTTTTAAACACTCAACGGATAAAGTAAAAATTATATGCCAATGACTTACTCACATACTTGACTTTAAAGCAGGAGCTTTATCACGAATCTGTGGGAATACTACTTGAAGTAGGGCCTGAAAATCAACATTGATGAGACTGAACTTATCTGCTTCCGGACACCTGTGACCAGCAACAGAGGACCAAGAGACTTTGCAACGAGATGCCAAACCATCGGCATCCAACTACCGGACAGTTCCGTAGTGCAAGAAAATGTCTGCAAAATATCTTGGAGTAAACTTTTCCAACAAATTCAAATTCAACAAGCAGGCTGAAGACATGGTGAAGAGAGTCAAATTTTCGTTTAACCCACTGCATCCGCTCATAAGAAAGCAAAATGGATTGACCGAAAACCAAAAAATCTAACTGTTGGTGAACAAGTAGCTTATCCACCCAGTACTTTTTTTTTTTTTTTTTTTTATAATGCACTCGCACTCAAAGGGTTATTAATACCTTTATAATGAATTAACATGTGCGAGCGAGGAAAGAGAAGGAATAGAAAGATAGGAACGAAAGGTGGTACAGTGGTTTGAGATTTTAGGTGATAATATCTCATGGAAATTCCACGGGTGGCATCCAGTTGAAACTTGGGAAATAAATAAAAATTGCTGCCCAGGCTGGGTTTGAACTCCAAGCTCTCAGGTTGAGCAACCAAGCACTACATCCACTGTACCATTGCCACCCGCATATTCATATATTCTTGACATATTCTTTTCCAATTGGTTCACCATTTCACTAAAAGCGATGAACAAAATCAAACGATTTAAGAGGAAAGTCTTGCGAGCCTGTAAAGGTTTGTACGGAACCCCACAACAAGGAAGTATTGGCCGTTTAAGATACTGTACGAAAAATCAAAAATTATCCCTTTTAACGACCACATGATCCAGCTATCCAGCCGGATTCTGGGAAACCTAGAAGAACACCCAAATCTGGAGGTAGCTTCTACAAACACTCATCGAACCTCAGGACAGATACCTTAGCGTGAGAGCTATCACAGACAACTGCTACAGAAGCATAATCCACGACGAAGGAAGACCATTCTACGACCAGGCTGACAGTGGACATTCTGGGGTCTAATCACTTTTTTAAAAATTCTTATAAATTATCCAGTAATATTTTCATAGATTATAAAAATTTCTTAAGAAAAGAATATAAAAAAAATATATTAAAGATCAGACATAAGAAAATGACGTCCCCAGTTGTGTCGGAATTATTTAAAAATAGTAATAAGCTAATTTTTAAGTCAATTGTATATAGAAATTCTGCACCTAATAAAAAGCACCCAATTTACTAAAAAAAATTAATCTAAAAATCTCTTTTTTTAACAGCGGACAGACGAATAATAGCTCAAAATCGGGTTCAATTCAAAATTGTCCGATATTTTTACCTTATTGTGCATCATTTTTCACAGAATTATCAAAACCCTGTCCCTGTCCTGTTAAGTCACGATATCGACAGAGTGATGTATCGAATAAAGAGTTTTGTCGGTAGGTTATCCTCTAACTTTTTTTTTGCTTCTAAAGTTATTAATTTTCCGGATTTCGTTTTGCCTTATCTTTTTGATAAACATTTCTAACATCTAATCTTACTTTTTTTTTTAATATGAACATATTTTTAATCTATTTACAGGCAAATGAATGACTTTGTCCTACCTGCGACCATGGAAAACGTTCCTGACATCGTTGCTATTGGCACCCAAGAAACTTGCCCAGAACGTTTTGAATGGGAAGTGACATTGCAAGAGACACTCGGACCAACGCATGTACTCTTTCATTCGACAACTCTAGGTACCCTACATTTGGCAATATTTATGAGACGTGATCTCATTTGGTATTGTTCGGCTCCTGAAGACGCTAGCATGTCAGTCCGACCTGGAACTGCATTTCGCACAAAAGGCGCTATAGCAATATCATTTTGCCTATTTGGTACCTCCATGTTGTTTGTTACATCCCACCTCACAGCTCATCAACAAAAAGTCAAAGAACGTGTTTCCGATGTTAAAAGAATAATCCATGCTCTAGACTTGCCAAAGAACCTACAATTGCGTCACAAGAACAAAGATGTAACTCAAAATTTTGACAATGTCTTTTGGTGTGGAGATCTGAACTTTAGGCTTGGCGAACCTCGAGAAAAACTTCTCGAATGGATTCAGAATACTAAATTCCCGCTGCCATCACACTTGCCACATGGATACATGCACACCGATCAGTTATCCTCGGTTCTAGCTGATGGAGCAGCTTTTCGTGGATTTATGGAGGCCAATATAACATTTCCGCCAACTTACAAGGTGGATTATATGAAAATTCTACAATACACAATAAATTATATATCTTTTTTTTAAATAGTACGATCCAGGTACTCAGCAGTTTGACACTTCAAGCAAGCAGCGTGCCCCAGCCTATACTGATCGGATCCTATATAAATTTCGACAAACTCAAGGGCTGGGAATGCGTAGAGGGAGTAATTTCGCTGGACAAGCTGGACAACCAGCGGCCTCAGTGGAGTGTCTTTCGTATGATTCAGTGCCTTCGATAACATCGTCGGACCATAAACCCGTTTGGGCTTTGTTCAGGGTCTCTATTCGTGCCGGAACTGATTCGTAAGTATTAAAAGTGGCTTCAAATTAGAGTGTATATTAGTTTTGAATATACACGCAGAAATTCCAAGTTCAGAAAAAAGCTCCTGATATTTATTTTAAAAATCTTAAACATTCTGCCCGGCTGGACATCTACAGGTATGTCCAGGATCGTCCAAAAGCTTACACAGCTTCTGTATCGGACTGATACATTCCCGTTTGAATACATGGCACATCAGCGGATTTTCAGTTTGTAGGTCAAAAGAGAGACCATACAGTGAGTTGACGGTCTGTATCTTATTGGTCCGTGGTCGTAGAGTCCAAAGATACGCACTATACCATTGTCAGATTTGACCGGCACCGATTCCCAAGTGGTTCCTTGATTTGCCAAATTATGTTTTGTTGGTGAACAGTGCCAAAAATAACCCATCCAAACTGAGAGTGCACTGCCCAACTGGAAACTGGATCCTGGCTTTCGCCTCGAATAATTCCATCCAAAATAACTTGGCCCTATTTTGGCCTTCACAGGTTTGAATACTGCTTCCATCAAAAGATAGATAGATAGATAGATACAAACATTTTATTTTTCAGAAAGTTTCTACAAATGTTCGGTTTTCTTTATGTTAAAAATTTAATGAAATGACAATAACTTTTTAAGTCAGGTTAAAGTGTTTACTATTTATACATTTATTTAAACTTAGGGATGGATTTATTCCTTTAGAGTTTAGAGTATTCATTTATAATAAGATTTCGGTGTCTTATAACTTTGGCCGTTGAGAATTTCTTGGAACTGGTCACTATTAAGTCTTTCACTTCCAAGGAACTGTCTCTTGTACTTCCGAAAACAAGCACAAAGTGATATGTATTTTCAGTAGCATCAAGATTACAAATCGTTCAAATGCCATTCGTATCCCTTGTAAATGCTCTTACATTGAGATTGAGCAATACGCACCTGGACTTTAACATCCAACCAATTATCTCGCGTGAGTTACTGTCTTTGAACTAGTTCGGCACATCAGCATAGTTCAGGGTACAATACTCGTCGTCAAAGCGTGATTGAAGAGCACTGTTTGTGTGTTCCTAACAATATTTTTCTACCTTCCACTCAGCTGAAAGGAAAGCTTATTTAAGTCCATTTTCTGTCTTGAGCACATAGTTTGGTGTGCTATTCGGTAAGAAGAAACATTTTTAATAAAAAAAAATTTGCAGTTTTTCCACTTCATTATATTAGAGTATCCCCAAACTTGGGCACAGTAGTTCATTGCCGATTTTGAAGCAGCTTCATACGTATATCTTGTACTTCGCTGAGTGTTGTATGTTTTTGCTTCTGATGAAGTTTGACCAGGTGGCATTTATTGAATTTTTAGACATTGCAATTTGCAAGTCTCTGCGTAAGAATATCCTTCCACGACATATATTGTAAGTAAGAGTTACTCCTAAATATGTACTTGTATTTGTTGGATATTTTGATTTCATCTCTGTTAAAACTCTATTTTTCTTCAGCTGCTCGGCGTCCACCGTTTCGAAAAATCGCAATTTCAGATTTGTCTAAGTTCACAAGCAGATTGCATTTTGTACAATAATTTGCGAAGCTATTAATCATTGCTTGTTAGAAAGCGGGACTGTCGGAAAGTAGCAGAATATCACCTGCTTAAAGTAAGACTTTTACTGATACACCTTCAGCAGTTACTCCACCCGGTAGATCAGAGCTTCTATCAATATAATTTGTTCTTCTGTCAGGGATTGAAGTTTAGTAATGGGATAGTTTTCTGAGCTAGGGCCATGCCACCAGAATAGAATGGACGATCGATTAATATTGATGCATGTATGCCGCTAACCGCTATGTTGAGTTTTGTGCGAATGTCAATTTTTAAATTTTCTTGAACAAAGCGGATACGATTTGAAACATATTCTTTTAGCTGCGATGTATTTTTTATAAAGCCAGAGGAGCACGATTTTCGAAACAGGTCATATTGTATTTTTATATGTATGTACCATCTTCCATTTGCAATGTGTCTCGTTTTTGTTTCATCAATGTTGTCAATAGTTTACCTACGCAAAGTTCCAATTTGGGTATTGTTAATTGTCACTGTATTGTAATATTTTTGTCTTTTTTTTCCTCTACTTCTATATCACAACTTCTGGCTCTATAAATCAAACTCACTTTTATTAACATTCAAACTCTACTTCTTAATTTATCTTAGCACCAATAATTATACACCATTTAACTGTTACCATGGTTAAAATCAAAACTGTCCATTTCCGTTCAAGATTCCCTATTTATACCTATTTGTATAAATCTCGAACGATCTAATTCTCGAACCCCTTAGAACTTTCAAGTAACTTCCGAGCTTTGAGCTTTCAAATTTCCTCAAAACTAAAGTACAGTTTGGGAGGCATTGTATTTTGGTTTGAGTTTTGAGATCCGAATTTGAAGCCAATTTTCGCTCTAATTGATGAAACTGTCGAATTGCCAAAAATGCAGATGCGGCAGAAAAATAAGCAATTTGTGCAGAATAACAAACATCAGGTTTGCGTTTGAATGTTGCTTAAAATAATAATTCTTCACAAGATTCGGCTGCAGGTGATTTTTTGCCCGATTAAATATCTGCTTGTTCACCTTTAAACAGTGTGCTTAGCAATAGGTCAACTGATCTCTCTTCTTCAGCCATTAAAGGGCCCTGGTTCGTTCCCGGGTTTCGGCACCAAAATTTTTTTATTAGTTTTGAATATACACGCAGAAATTCCAAGTTCAGAAAAAAGCTTCTAATAAAACAAATATTTATTTTACAAATCTTAAACACAGAGTTTTTAAAATGTACTCTTCTTTTCAGCATTCCACTAGCAGCCGGATTGTTCAATCGTGATATCTACATTCAGGGAATGAAGCGTCGCCTCAACAACCAGTACTCTGGCTCTTCTGCTGTCTGTTCAGTACAATAACTTGCTCTATTCACATCGATCTTATATAGATGTAGTGCATCATATCTTTTTAGTCAATATGGCATTCAATCAAACAAACCTGCGGGACAAACCTAGTTAAATATTTTTTTATTTAAACTTTTGTTTTTCTATTTCTAGTCGTATGCGTTACTTAAAGATTCGTACGGTTGTGTGTGCTTTAATGAATAGGCCTTAAGTCACCTATGCGATGGCTATAATTAGTAGACTATCTCTCTTTTGATTGTTATAGTTCCAATAATATAATAATAAATGAATTAATTTATGTTTCTAACAGAATCTTTGAATCTCTGTGAAAATGTTAAAATTTAAAATAAGTTTAAATCTAAAACTTAAATTTAAATTTAAAAAAAAAAATTAGTTAGTTAAATTATTCTTAGATAACGAAAAGACACACTCAAAAAAATATGTTTTCTGCGCTTTAGATTTTAAGGTTTTTTGCTCTGTCCAAAAGAACGCTTCTTTTTTACAATTCTGTGGTTAATGTAAATGTTACGTTTTAAACGTAAACTAATGTTCGCACGAATTAAAATTAATTTTATTTATTTTTTTATGTATTGTAAATATGTTATTTTGTTTTAGAGGAAAATTTAATTTTCTGCGTTTTTGTTTTCATTTTGTTGTTTAATTTTTAAGAACTGTAACTACTTTTGTGATTTTATAATTTATTTTATTTATTGATTATTAATTTTGTTATTTTTTTTAATTTAATATTTTTAAATAAAAAAATCAATTTACTTTTCCATACAAAACGTGTTTTATTTAAACAAATAAACAAGGAGACAGCAGGTGATGCTTGTAACTCAAAAAGCCAGAGATCTTGAAATCCTTACTTGACCTCAGAAATGCCGTTATGGCCGGAAATAAAATTAAAAACAATGGCTAAGAAGGGTAGGTACTTTTAATGGGACCAATTTTTTGCTTTCCACTATATTAAATTTCATGTTGGTCAATTGTTTTCAATCTGGCAATGCTTTTTTGGAGTTGCGTCTTTTTGACAGCTGTCACTTGATTTATGCTCAGTTTGGTTTGCCATTGCATAATGCATAGACTTACTCCTGAACAACGTTTGAGAATCGTGCACAAAATAATGGTTCGGTTCACGCGACGCATCGCACGCTGCGTCCAATATTCGGTCGACATAATCGCCCAGGAATTTATTCGAGCCAGCCGCGCCACTTGCCCGAAATAATTTTTATTTTATTTTATTTCTTTTTGAAAACCACACGTCTAAAAAACACCATATTTTGAAAACAGCTCATTAATTCTTCAAAGAAGACAAGGACAAGTTTATGTGTTAGTTGAATACCGCATATAGGTTGGCGTATATTTTTAATTTCTTTGAAAAATGTTTTCAAAAAATTTTCCGAAAAAAACCTTTTTTTAAAAAACGGCATTTTTATAATTTTATTCTCATGAGTTCAAATTTTATGCAAGAACTAAAATGGCGTACTTTTTTTGCAGCTCAAATCAGTTTACAATTCTCAAGCCTTAAAACTATTGTCACACATTAGAGCAGGTTCGTACGACCCAGTCGTTCATTTTATTTTTACTTGCGATGATAGGTAGGGTGAGGTGGGGCACTTTTGACGAGGGCACTTTCGACTACCTTAATTCCAGAAAAACGGTTTGGCATACAAGATAAATATATTCTGATGATAAATGCTACAACACCGCATGTATGCATCACACGTGAATAGTGAGTGACAGTTCTTGTTCGACTTTTGCGGTGGTTAGACCTGTTTTTGTGTAAATTTGTGTAATTTCGCTTGTGTACGAAGTAAGTGATTTTTTCGCTGTTTTTTTAGATTTCTTGGTATGTCACTGTTTAATTATTGTGGTATATATATCAAAAGTTTTCATAGTAATTATTTCAATTACCTACCTACTTTTATAAGCTTTGTGAAAAATATTAAAATCATAAAAATTTGTAGTATGGAGCACTTTCGACTAACTAACATCTCCCATGGAGCACTTTCGACCACGTGGATCGTCAAGTTACTCGAACCTTTTTTTAAGGAGCTTGATATGACTTGCTATAACGTGAAATTATTTATTTTTTAATAACAAAACTTTAAACCCATTTAAATTAATTTCTTAATTCCTGACCGCATTTCTTTTTTTTTATTATTATTTCCTTTTATTAATGTTTTTTTTTAAGATTCTCGTTTGAATAAAGAATATACACGTTTAACAGTTTACTTTAACATAATTCACTTTAATTTATAATTAAGAGTGTTTTCTGCCCAACAAACAATCATGCCCAAAATGGCCCAATGCGGGACAAAATCGTCGTTTTTAGGTAAAATTTTTAAATAAAACATTTCAAATTTTAGATCTTCGAACTTTTCAATAACGATGCCTATTTTAACATAATTCACTTTAATTTATAATTAAGAGTGTTTTCTGCTCCACAAACAATCATGCCCAAAATGGCCCAATGCGGGACAAAATCGTCGTTTTTAGGTAAAATTTTTAAACAAAACATTTCAAATTTTAGATCTTCGAACTTTTCAATAACGATGCCTATATGTGCAATAAACAAAGTTTCTTATGAAATCGAAAAAAATATGTATTTGTTTATTTAGGAATAAATTATTTGCAATACTCAATTGTTGAAACTACCCCACCATACCCTACTATAAGGCAGATATGGATTCGTGCAAAAAAAAAAAAAAAAAATTGAGATAACGATCACGTATGACACTACGACGATGGAGAAGTCGAAAAAAGCGGGTCTGGAAATTCCGTCCGTCTGTCTGTTTGTCTGTCCATCAATCTGTCCACACCTCTAGAAGACTGAACGGATGGGCCGATTTACTTTACATTTTGATTTAGGTAATATTTATTTGTATAATGTCACTTGGAAAGCAGTTTAATAACGGCTATAGCTAAATTATTATTTTGAAGTCTAATGCAAATAGCGGAATCAACGACCTCAGCTGAAAATCAATCTGGAATTTTTCATGTCTTTAACGGAGAGCAAAATTTCCCACTTCAGATATTTTGAGTTGTGTGCCACGCCCATAACATTCATATCACAAACTTTCTCAAATTCCTATCACAGATAATTATATAATAACTACCTTTTACCAGGGGCATGGCTTGTGATCTAATTTCTATTTATCTAGGGTACCTCTAACGCTGTTAATATGTGTCCAAAATTTCATGATAATCGGTTCAGTAGTTAAGAACTGAAAGCGTTACAAACGAATTTAGCAAGGATTAGGCTTATGTTCTCCTATGTTTCTATTATTCCGGAGATTTTGAAGATGAGGATGTACCAGAGAGCGTTGAATATAATTTTCAATTAAAAATCAGCTGACACTTTTGACATTTCCCATGCACTTGCACCACCCCCAAAAAAAGAATATTCAACTTAAATCTGTAGGACAACTTCGTGGAATCAAAGAATCAGATTGGGGATCAGGTAGGGGAAGATTTTTGCTCATGGATCACTGAGTTCTGTGCTTTTCAGACAGTTTTCTTTGTGCATCATCTATCTTATTCTAATTTTTTTTAAATTGATTTACTAAACTGAATAGCTTCCAATAGCAGTAAGATATATCTAATATACCTACCCTCGTAACTCAGCAATCATTGCAAAACTTCCTATTCCCATTTTCAAAGGATTACACCATTAAACTCTTTCACTTTGATATCGCATACTTCTATGTGAAATAATATCCAATTGAAACTGCCTATAGGTACGTCCTGAACTTAATATCATCGAAATAGCAATTTGCAAGAAGCCAATTCCACGTCACCTATTTTCACTATAACTTGCAGCAGCTGTTCCCAGAGCTTCTATTCTACAAAACCTTGTATATGAGCAAAAAAAAAAAAAAAAAAGAAAAGTGATTGGTGCAGTTGTGATTGCGTGCTTACTCGCTTCATTTTGTGGCATTCCACCCACACTCGGCACTCTTGTTCAAGAGGACTTGCTAAAATATAAAGTCAAAACCCTTTCTTCTCCTCAGCGATTGAAAAATGAAAATCAAAGAAATTGTACACTCTCGTCGTCGTAGTCCTAGACCACACACATTTACTAAGCTCACTATTAACCGACCTAAAATCACCGGTGTCAGCAGCTGGTGGTTGGCTCTCCGGTTCGTATATTAACCAGGATAATCACCCATGTAGGCATATTCAAGCACATATTCATATGCACCATGAAGAAATATATACATTATGTAGATACGAATAGGTCCTGGCAAATTGAAATCGGGTGCCCCAGCCTCATATACATTTTGAAGGAGCATAGGCATTCGGAAGTACTTCATATCAACCGCATATATGGAGGAACAGCGAACAGCAAACGGCTACAGGGAAGGTGATTTAAGCGCCGCATCTGTTCCCCACGAATACCAGGCGCAATATCAGAGAGGAAATTATTACAAAATGTATTTAAGACAAGTCATGCTGGATGGAGTCAAATTAAAAAGTCCAAATATGGGGGCTCAACCCGAGCCATCTTGATCAGAACTCTGTAAAACGTGGTTCGTCACTTCAAGATCTCATTATGTATAGTTTCATGCTCAAAAAGAAGCACCATTCAAAAGCTGATAGCGTATTGTTAACTTGATATAGCCTGAAACGAGATTTGTAACAAATACGGCCTTGGGAACACCCTTAAACATTCTGTTCAAATCTCGAAATTGTATTCATATTCATGCTCAAGCTCATTGCGATATGTTAGTATGAAGCTTCAGCTAAAATCCTTCAGCTGTGCTGCTTTAGAGCATCTATACAGCGATTGGCATTCGGCATTTATAATTTGTAGCTGGAGAGGGTACCTCAAACGTTTTATTAAATCCTCGAGGAATACATACCAACCTATACATATACACACAGATCCTTGCACCAAATATATGTATATAAATTTACATTTCAAAAGGGAAAATTGTAACATCCTGAATCCTGATATTGAGCTATACCTACATACAAGTTTGTTCTGATATGTATGGCGTAGCGTACACTATATCTACACTTTAGAGCACCACACCTCCTCATAGCAAGTTCCCTTCACTCTTTTGGCATTAAGTAATGAATTCCAAAACGGAGAGAGCATCTCATTCAGCTTCGAAATAACATGAAACACCTTTCAGGAATGTTCGTATACATATTCTTGCCAAAGTCGCATCATAATCAGTGTTGCACCACCTCCACCGGATAAGAAGGCTTCTTCCATCAGCTTCTTAAGACTTAACCACACGTAAACCCTTTGGCTTGATCTTATACGTTGACAAATACGTTTGAGGTGGAAGTGTGACAGCTTGGAAAATCTAACAATTGTCATGAATCAGTAATGGCTGGAAAATTATGTAAATGCTCCTCGCTGGTTCACCTTTGACTCCTTCCATCTAGGTCAGAAGCATCCCGTTCTTCCACCATAGTAAATTCTCCATTATAGCTTTGTTCCATCTGCAGGAATCGTCATTACAGAAGGGTGTGTCCTTGCAGGTGGTGGCTCGGGTAGGATGTTTTTTTTTTTGTATTCATTATAAATGCTCAGTTTCGCTGTTGAGTAATTTATGTTAGCTTTTTCGAAGGAGTCAAAGGAGTCTTTTTGGTGGGTGGATTACTTCTTTGGCGCATAAGAGAGGCAGTGTAGGCAAAGCGTCTTCGTATAAATATAAACATTTTCAAATGATTAATTTGAGGAAATTTATTTTAGCACTGATGAAAGTGACTGCCAAATTGGCAAAGGAAGTGGGTTTTGCTTCTTTTGCTAAACATAGTTCGCGAGGATGTAAAGTACTTGAATTCTTTTGTTTAAATTTCGGTTTAAGACGGTGTTTAGGTATTCCACTCATTTTCTTAAGAACGGGA
The DNA here is from genome assembly GCA_916050605.2 of Platycheirus albimanus. Lineage (NCBI taxonomy): Eukaryota > Metazoa > Arthropoda > Insecta > Diptera > Syrphidae > Platycheirus > Platycheirus albimanus. The sequence goes on along the minus strand of OU696698.1, from coordinate 88,440,938 downwards.
AATGTCAATTTAAGAAACACACTTTGAATATTGAAAACTGTTGGAGGGTTTTATGTCATTTGTAAAAAAAAAATACATTTCTTATTTCTAGAAGACTTTTAACGACAAGCGATCTAAGAGGATTTAGAATGGTGGCCTTGGACGGAAAATAGTTTAATGTAATATTGATAAACAGGTAGACTCAATTGCAAGAAACGATTTGAATAATTAATCCATTCCAAACTTGAAAACATTGCGTTTTGCGTTGGGCGCCACTTTATAAACAAATATTAATTGTTATTTTTGTTAACTTAAGATTTTGAACAAAAATCAACTATAGTGGAATTAGATAGAAAAATTGAAATGGAGTAGAAATGCTTGGATACTCTTCAGTAAAAATAATATTACAGGTAATGTACCTAGTGAATAAAATTTTCCTGTGGAAATCTGATAAGAAAATATAAGCGAGAGCTATAGTTCACTTGCAATGAACTCTTTACTAGTGCAACACGAGTACAAAATATAAATAAAATTCTTCTTTAACAGACAGAAGGAAATATTATAAGATATTACGTAAGTAGGTACTGCTAGTGAAATAAAAAAAGGCGTTTGCCCAGCCCAAACATTAACATTTGTGAGCTTTTGATTGATTGGGCTTAATGATCTTTGGTGTTGGATGCAATTAATAAATAAAACAAATTCATCTTGGTGTACCCTACGTTTCGCCAGTTATTTTCCGACTTCTTCAGGGGATTTTTTTTTATTGTTTAAAAAAAAAAAAAAACGCAAAACCATTAATATGAGCTTAGTGACATAAAATTAAAATAAAAAATAAATCGAGTTTTAGAGAATACCTATTCATTTTGAATTTAAAAAAATGGCGATTGTGGGTGCATCTTTTAAACTCTTGGACCACAACCTCCTAGCGTGTATTACACATACTTTATTTTACTTCAAAACTGCGATCGATTGTTAATAAACACTAACTCAGATTTAGGCTTTTAACGAAAACGCCCCAAAAAAATGGGCGTGTTGTTGAGCTTTGCTTAACAAATATAAAGTTTTGTTCATAAGTCATTTTTTAAGCACATGCGTAAAATTATAGCTCAATTGTTAACAATTCTAACTGAATTTTATAAAAACACATCTCTAAAAGCGAGGTTATTGGAAAAGCTTACAAAAAATTTTTTTAAGACATATTTTTTATCGAACGTACGAACAAAATTTGTCGGAATCGATTATGGGTAAATCTTTAATTTTTCAAACTACGTTTTATTGATCATTTATGAAAAGCGTTAGTCAAGTCAAAAATCAAGAGCTTTTCTTTCTGACTCAAGATGTTTACTTACAAATCATGAACACTCCATTCGGTGTCCGTGACGTACCTACGTGTGCAGATCGAAAAAAACAAAATCAGAATTGAAATGCGCTATCTTTTTTATAGTTGTATCATACTTACAAATAATAAAAACTTTTAAGATTTTATCAAATTTAATTTATATAATAACGAAGAAAACAATATTCCCATTCCATGGAACAGGTATAAAAACGTCTTTCAAGATCTGCGTAAAAAAATAAATTTCTCACTTTCCTAGATTTTTGACACGAGATGGCGAACAACCCATGTACGAGTACTTTGGAGACACAATGTTGTAATAAACAAACTAATATTGAATATTTCTTTAATCACGACCAAATTTTCTGATCCTTCAAAAACGAGTTCGAATCCACCATTCCCTGCACGCATTTCCTTTTCCATGCAACCATCTCAGGCCACCATGTAAAAGCAAAGCACTATCTAAACTTAAAGCACACTCACCATAGCAGAGTGCTTTAGCTTTTTGTTGTCATTCAGAATTCAGTATTCAACAAGTTCTTCAAGTGCGTATCAATTTGTAGTGTGTTCCGCGATCGGTTTGTAAAAATTATTGTATTTTATTGTTATTTCGCATGTAACTCTTGTAAAAAGTTAAAATAATAGTTTAAAAAATGATCGGGTAAATTTTTATAAAAAGATTAATCGATTTTGATTGCTCAAGAGGTGATTTTTTTTTGAGAAAATGTTTCTGTGCGATTGTTTTTTTTTTTTGTTTTGTCTTTGTTGTGGCGCGGCGTGCGTTGAGGTCAGTAGAGCAGTGCGACGGTGGCTCAGTCTTCAATTAAATCTTAAATTAAGAAATAATTTGTACATGTTGATAATTTAAAAAGCTGAATTTATTGTATTTCTCTATTTTTCAAGTGAGTGAATTTTTGTTTTAAGGATAGGTAACTATTTTGTACCTGACTACTTGCATTATTAATTAAACTCTTGGTAAGTCATATTTATTTAAACAAGACATTTATATTTTGTGTATTCTAATTATTCTAATTTTTGTTTTTGACAAAAATGTTTTGCGAAATACCTACCTAGCTTCTGCTCTTTTCTTTTACTTGTACGTTTTATATTAAAAATATCACAGACAGATTTCAGGAAGTTACTCCTTTAGAATCGATTTTATAGGGATGGGGACTGGGGAGTGTAATCAAGACTCAAGAAACCAACTCGAAGTCTTATTTATCGCAACAATAACTGCGAAACATTTTTTTTTTAAAGTACCTAGTTGTTTTTGGTCTTCTAACCCACCCTGTACCATGAATTTTTTTTTTAAAGACCGCTGTTCGACTTTGTGTGAATCCAATTGGACTAAAATTGTCTAACGCCTAACTTTCTAAGGCTTAAAAATCTTTAGGATGCACCGTAAACAGCGATCCACATACGCTTCCAATTTACTTGATATTTTTTTTTGAGACTCTCCAACGGAGTCGTATATTAGATTAGGCTCGAAGAGAGAGTACCTAAAGTAGTGTGAGCTTTATTTGAACTGCTTGAACCGCCCACCGCCGACTAATGCAATGCTCCAGAGGTAATTAAAATATACGACTTCTTCAATTGAGGTCTACTGCAAATTGGTACCCATGCCACCTTCAGATTTTATATTTGCCTTTGTCGTTTGTTCTTGGACCAACTGTTCTTATATCACTTACAGTGACTGACATAACCTTTAGATTCCATTTTCAAAATTTGCTATGAAGCACATAATTTTTTGGAGTAGGTATTCCATGTCTCTGTCTCTGCAAACCGACATGACAGTGACAATAGTCTATCATTTATTGCCAAAACAGAATTGGTGACAGAGCATCCCCTTGTCTGATTCCTTTTGTTGCCTTTTGATATAACCACACAGCTGTACATTGTATAACTCGAAACACCTTGCGTTATTTTAAGAGATTTCCAAACAAAATAAAAAGTGCACGACTGAGTCGTACGAACTTGCTCTAATGTGTTAAAATGGTCTTGGGTACTTGAGATTTTGTGAAAAAAGCGTTGAAAAAATAATATGAAATTTTATAAATCACTTAAAAATCAATACCTAAAACGTTTTTGGGAGAAAATGAAGTAAGCCATCAAGTTTCTTTTACTTTTTTGAATTTTTACAAAAAAAAATTTCAAAATCGTTCCATTTTTTAAAAACACAGTTTTTTTTGAAAAACTTTTTGAAAGCATATTCTTTTTTTTTTTTTTTTGAGTTTGCAAACTTCTAGCCCTTTGTAGTTTTTATCAGAAAAATTAAATTAAAAAATATAGATTAAACCGTTTTTGGAAAAAACAAAAATTTAAACAAAAATTTGAAACTTTTTTAAAAAACTCGAAAAAACTTAAAAATTTAAGAATTTATATTATTTCTTTTATAAAAGGGCTTCTACATTAAAAATTTTATCGAAATCCGTCAAGTGGCTTACGAGAAAATCGGATTTCAAAAAACCGGTCCTATGGAAGGTGCCGTTATAAGACTTAAGGAGTTTAATCGCAGAAGGCATAAAGGAGCAACAATGTTTCCTTAACCCAATACTCCAAAATCTATATCCAGTAACGAATGATTGGTGTTTAAGATGTTCGGTACAACTCTCTGGAAACTACTCTTCTTATCTCATCTTCCAGCTTTTTCGTCCTTCTGTCATGTCTCACAAGTGCAGTCTTACCTAAAATGTAAAATCTATCTATATGAAAGATTAAACTATATTCCGAGCACAAGTTCCAACCTCGTAAGTGACGAGGAAAACAAAGGATACAAGAAATCTGCTTCTGTTCAATTCTGACGCAGGGTCTATTGGCATGCATAATTTCCACCTCTTTTTCAAATGTCAAACTGGTGTGTAAGGCCGGATTCGCATCAGAATTCAGAATTGCTATTCCATTATAAAGTATTTATAAACAGAACCAAGCACTTAATTTCCCTGCTCGGCGTGCGTCGGCATCCAGTGGGATCAGTTTTGCGTTCAACGCTATACGAGTCGACGCTAGCTAAACTATCGACAGTGTTGCGTGCTAATAGACACTCCCCACTAATTTTTCTGTGGTGATATTAATGGAAAGGTTTGAGAAGACTTTTTGACGATTCTTCTTCTCCTATGGAAATTGTTTTAAGCTCCTCAAATACATGTCAAGTGCAAAAATCCAAGGTGTATGTGAAAATGGAGAATATTAAAAGCCACAAACTATGAATGCAATATTTCTTACATCCCAGGTACCTACACCTCCATTAGTTTCAATTAAGTACATCGCTCGAGCGACACATGAATCGCACACAAAGGATTCATAAAAATTATGAGCAAGGAGAAATATAGTGCTGGAAAAAAAGAGACAAAAAAAATCACTCAATCACTATTAAAGTTGCATGAGATGTGATATAGAAATGTATTCCCTAACAACTCACTATCACACTCAATCCTTTTGAATTGCCAGAAACCCAGTCCCCAGAACTACAATATATTGCAACCATAGAGTGTGAAGTAAAAAAAAAATACGCCAATGGCATTCAGTCTAACTGTCAGAGTAAAAAACGCGGACTTTATAATATTTATGCCTTTTGAACACATCAACGCATGCATATGTAGCGCACGGAGCAATAGATAGCACAAAACGGCATATTAATATCCTGGTAACTCATACGTGTTAATGTGACTTTATGACTTTTTTCTCAGTATCAGTATACATCGTTCCCTTTCATTCCCCATTTTACTTTAGATACGGGACTTTTGCAAGACGTGGCAGTGGCATTCCAACAACTCAATTTTTTTTGTTTTTTGGTCTGTACATCTTTTGATGCCCCATGCCATAACCATCATCCCCACCCTTCTCTCCATTTATTACTATACGGTGTATCCTTGAAACTATTTAGATCCTGAACAGTGCGGTGATGGGGGTGCGCCAAGGCTAAGGAATTGGTAGAGTGAGAAATAAAAATGTATATTTGCATACACGGTATGACATAAAGCAGAGACGTGCTCGTTACAAAAAAAAAAAGAAAAAAAAATATCCTGAAGCTGAAAAAAAATCCTTGTGTTTTTCGCTTTGGCATCGGTGGGTGTCTATATAGCTGCCTGATGGTTGGTATAAATGTTACACTTTTGCACTTGGAAGTATCGTCCTTGCACACCCATAGCAGATGATAAGTAAGAACAAAAACGAAAGAAACGGAATACAAAGTGCAATTTATGCATGATGGCCCATTTAATAACGCGTGCTTTTTGCATTTATGTGCGACGCCAAAGGATGAAAGGATCTACTAAACAAAACACATCTTTTTATTAGATATATAATAAATATAATGTAGGTATACATTTTGCAAGAAGCAACAGAATGTTACCATTGCGTTTGCCAGCTTGAGAAATGAGAAATAAACCAAGTTACTATCGTACAACAGAACGGAGTTGGAAATAAAGTTCTTCAAATGAGCGTTAGGTACCTACCCATACAATTGAGGAGCGTCGTCGACAGGCATTGTCGAAGCGAAAACGTGCATGGAAATTGTATAAGGCTCTGAGAATGTCCGTAAAAGAAATAATATAGAACCCTTTGGGGTTTTGTGGAATTTAATTTGAGTTTACGTGTCCGAATCTCCATAATAATGATAGAAGACCAATCGTTAAAAAATTCTTAGATGAATCCTTCGGACGGATATAATTTAGAACTAAGATCAGAAGCTATATGAACTATTTTGTAATGTTATTGTAGGATCAAATATTACAATGTTATTTTGCCGAAGACTTTTCTTAATTAACTGGAAAACGAAAATGCGATTCACGTTGGGCGCCATATATCTTTGTAAGAGAAAATTGCTCTTACATCGAAAGCCTTAAAAATGTCTTGAAAGCTCAGTTAAGAGTTGATAATGTAAGTGCCTAAACTTATTATGCAGCTCATTCTAAGGATATATGTCGTTGATAATTGTTGGTTTCTTTTAAACTTTGCATTTTCATTGCGAGTCCCCATGTTGGGCGTCATTTACAAATGCAACTTTAAAATAACCCAAGTTCTAATTGTTTTTGTTGTGTTTTTACAAATTAAAATAGAAAGCTTTTGACATACTTTCAGCTCAACAGTGCTTGTTAAAATCTGTGAGTTCCCATATTGGGCGCCATTTTTTCTTTTTTATTTGTGATTTATTTCAATAAATTAGAAGCTCCTTAGGGAACTAGATGTTTTCGACTTGTTTGTATTATTTTTCGTTTCCTTATAAAAACAATTAATAGCTCAAGTTGTATAAATATTCTCATATTGGGCACCAGTTTTCAATATTTTTATATCTGGTATAAAAAATCATATTTTTAGGGTCAAGAGGGACATGTCATACAAACTATGCCCCCTTAATTCACGAACTAATAACTGTTGCTGATGTAGTGTCATTCTTGTCATCCTATTATTTATGTTGTGACTTTTCTGTACAATTTCTTTAACATGGTGTTTTCTTTGAAAATAAAAATTTCTTTCATATCAAACCCCACTCAAAGTTAAACTTTTTGAAATCACATTTGAATGTAAATCGGCTTCTATTCGGCCTTATAAAAAACTCGTTAGGAAAAGCCCCAAAGTGTGTGTCAGACAGAAATATGAATTTTTATTGTCAAAGCACTTAAAATACCGCCTATTCGATTTGCAGTTCTTATCGCTGTACTAACAATAAAATCTTTTTCAAAGCCTATAAGCCGCAGTCATTCGTCTTGATTAAAGTTCAATTTTAGTGACACAAAAAGAGGATTTGAACTTTTTTAGCCGATAAATGCCGATGAAAAATCGAATGATTTTGTGGTAAAATGTTTGGCGGATGATTGGGTGACATATTGTGGTTATGACGAAATTTTTGTTTCAGTATTTTTTGTAGATGAAATGAGGTTTTCATTGTTTTATTTGAACTTCAATTTTCTTGATGCCTAGGAGTAAGAGTAACTCTAAAGGTAGAGTTACTAATTTTAATAGGTAAAAGGTCCTTAAAAGTGGGGTTTATATAGGTTCAAATTCCGTGATATAAAAAAGTATTTATAACCCAGGACTCATTTATGGCTCAAAAGATTATTTTAATGCAAATTAAACTTATTGGCGCCCAACGCAGGACCATGAATACGCAATACGCGTCGGTCATGGCTTTTCTAGTTAAAACAAGGAATGTGCTAAATTTCAATTTTCGGCAGTCTACAATCATCTACAAAGAAAATGATAACAAGAAGAACAGTGATGAGTTCTTTGGCATGAAACATGGTTTTCCTATTATTTTCTTTATCTTCGTTTTCAAGTAAAAATATAGCTATATATACAGTGCGGTTCATTTAGATAGTCGAATTATTAGAGTTTCACTTCAGATTTAGATTTTGTTCTCTTTTGTGTGATTCGCAGAGTATAAATATGCATTTATCTGAAAGGTACATTAATACTGAATAAAACAAATAAAGCTCTTTGTTTGATAAGAGATTTATAACGGTAGTTTTACACGTTTTTTGCTAGACCTAGTAAATACTAATGTTTTTTTTTTTTGGTTCATTTGAATAGTCGCAACGGTTAAATTGATTAGCTAGCAACAAGTGCTTTGCAAAGAGCTGAGAAAAGTTTACTTCAAAGTGAAAAAAGTATATTTTTTTAAAATTATTTTATTAAAATGGGCAGAAAAAAGTGTTGAATTTTGAAAGAAAAGGCTAAAGTTGAAGCTTACCTTTCTGTAAGCCTTTCAAACCGTGAAATAGCTCGTAAGATTGGTCGAAGTGAACATTTGATAAGAAATTTTGTGAAAAGTCGTGAATTCTATGTAAAAAACTACAAAAAAGTGAAGATCAGAAGTCTTAAGGGGAACATAGTTAAAAGTACTGAGTAACTGTACCACGATTGTCGAAGCTTCCCTTCCTTCATTCGTGATTGATTGAATATAATTATTGTTTACCGCGAAGAATAACAGTTACATTGAGAATCACCAACAACTATTTGTGAACGAGTTCGATGTACTTTTTGTTTTATTTTTGTTCATATATGAGTATCTCAAGTCTCAACTAAAATCTGAAGAAATAAAACAAAACAGCTGGTTTAAAAAAACTGTGTTTGAAGTCGAATCGTCTCTGCTTTATTATTCTTTCTTTTTTTTAAATTTTAAACATGAAAAACTTAAAAAGCATTCACTATTTATTTTCCTGAAATATTTTTGTAAATGGCAACAGCGTTACATTTCAAAGGTTTAAGAAAACATGGAAGAACAAAACGCTTAACTTCAAATCGACTTCAAGATGCACCAAATATCTTCAAGAAGGAAATGTGAAACCTCTTTAGAAAATCAAAAAATTCCCACGGAAGATTTGATAACATGCACTTTCTTCGTTATCAATCCATAATGTCAAATTCTGTGTCTTATGCCGCATAAATAGATCTATAATGTCATTTGGAGTCATGGTCTTTCAATTCCACGAGAACTCTTTTCAATAACCAAGAGCTTATCTTCATCTATTTCCTTGTTGGTCTACACCATCAACCATCTACACCATCAACCATCCGAACCATCAACCATCTACATTTTCAACCATCCACACCATCAACCATGTACAACATCAACTGTCTGCACCATCAACTATCTGCACCATCAACCATCAACCGTCAACCATTAACCATCAACCATCAACCATCAACCATCAACCATCAAACATCAACCATCAACCATCAACCATCAACCATCAACCATCAACCATCAACCATCAACCATCAACCATCAACCATCAACCATCAACCATCAACCATCAACCATCAACCATCAACCATCAACCATCAACCATCAACCATCAACCATCAACCATCAACCATCAACCATCAACCATCAACCATCAACCATCAACCATCAACCATCAACCATCAACCATCAACCATCAACCATCAACCATCAACCATCAACCATCAACCATCAACCATCAACCATCAACCATCAACCATCAACCATCAACCATCAACCATCAACCATCAACCATCAACCATCAACCATCAACCATCAACCATCAACCATCAACCATCAACCATCAACCATCAACCATCAACCATCAACCATCAACCATCAACCATCAACCATCAACTACCAACAAAAAACCGCTTACAGAAATTATATTTATTTTGACTAAAACTAAAAAAAAAAAAAAACATTCCAAAATTCTCATGTGTGTTTCAAATACCGTATCTGTTTTATTTGTAGAGGAAAAGGGGATCACGGCTATTTACCTCATTAATTTTGACAATTTATCACTTTTTAAGTCCAAACATTTTTAAATTCATTAAATAAACACATGCGGACGTCCAAACGCTATAAATTTTGACAATTCACTATTTAAACCAAACACAACATTTACGAACGTTGCCAAACTAACACTATGAGATAGCCAACCGTCTAACTTATCCCCAAGGGGGACTTGAGCAAATCATAGTTTGTTTCGTCGGAAACGTTAGTCGAGGCTCAAACCGATTAGTTTGAGCATTTGCTAAATCTACGAAGGGTTTGAGACTTTGATAAAAACTTTCATGTGAATATAATTTATTCTTAGACGTCATCTCTTCCATTCATGCTCATAATCAAGGAAATAGATGAAGTCTAGCTCTTGATTATTAAAAACAGTTCTCGTGGAAATGCAAGACCATGACTCCTGATGACATTGTATGTAGATCTATTCCGCTAAGACATAGAATTTGACTTAATGGATTAATAACGAAGAAACTGAATGTTTTCAAATCTTCCGTAGAAATTTTTGGATTTTCTAAAGATGTTTCTTATTTCCTTCTTGAACTTACATATGTACATATTTGCCGCCGTCTTGAAATCGAGTTTTTACACCAATATGAAGTTGAGCGTTCCGTTCTTGCATGTTTTCCAACTCTGTTGCCATTTCCAAAAATATTTCAGGAAAAGAAATAGTGACTAATTTTTAAGTTGTTGATGTTTCAAATAAAAAAAAAAGAATAATAAAGCAGAGACGATTCTATTTCAAACAGTTTTTTTAAGTCAGTATAGTTTTGTTTTATTTCCTTAGATTTTAATTGAGACTTGAGACTCATTTATGAACAAAAACAAAACAAGAAGTGTATCGAACTCGTCATAGCCAAAGTAATATTACCTAAGAATGCGATACAACTTGGAGAACGAAATTTTAGAAATGATTGATCCCTATGGATCTTACTATATCAATTATATAAAAGATAAACAATGCATTGTTAAATCAGCTATTCATCTATGGCGACATAAAAATTCCTTATGGATCTTTCTTCATTAATTATATCAAAAAAGATAAACAACGATCGCTGGAGTTGACCAACGACCATGATTTTATAGGCTAGGTATAAGATTCATGAATAAAGAAAATTCAGTCTAATTTTGGACCTCGAAACTAAAGGATATTTTATTTCGATTAAGAACAAAAAAGCTTTTGAAGATACACTTCAAACAAAACTCCTGCACTCTCTGTGTGTATTTTAAAGGTATACATCTTGCGCAATCAAGAAGTAGGTGTTTTATCCTAGCCATGTTCTATATCGAAAGGGTTGATCTAGTTTTTTTTCATAACAATTTTGATCTGCTTTAAAAAAAGATAAGCAATTAATCTTATTCCAACAATCGAATCAACCTATACAAGAGTTCCTGTTCCTTCAGCACGACAATCCTTTAATGCTAACAAGTTATTCAATCGCATTACCTATTCACCCATCACATATAGGTACGATACGAGTATAATATGTTCACCACAAAACGATGGAAGTTTAATGACCCAAATTTGTCGAATCATTGCAACTGTTACCGCTCGTCCTGATAGAAGGACAAATCGTCCATCTACGCGACCTGAATCCGAACACTTGCTAACATTCAGAGCTCTAAAAATAAAAACCACGTGTTCCTTGCCAATTGCAACCCCCGATATTGATGTCATGATATGCAATCCAGCTACTCTTATAAAATGGTAATTAATTATACAATCAACCCTCCCGTCAACGCTTGTTAACAGGGGTATGGAGAAATAAGAACCCACACTAATCGTAATTTCACACATCCCTCTCCCTCGCAGAATAACAAGTTACTTGATTTTTTTTTTGTTCTTGTTCAATGTTCACCAATGAACCTGATTAAAAGTTAAGAAAATTCACTACCCCTATAACTAAAACTATAAACATCAAAACCCTTCGGATCTGACGATCTGACTTTTCAAACTTTTACCCTAACTCAGCAGCGCTCGTTGGACTGGACAAAGGACATGGAGACATCCAGACATCCCTTGCTATTCAGTCGAAACAATTTGCTACATAATGTGACACATATTGTGACAAATTGCATAAATTCAAAGGTAACTACGACGTAAAGCGATCCAGCATCATCCAGAAATATGTGTATATCCAGAGTCAGAGCCAGAGGGTGACATTGAATCCTTCATTGCTGATGGCATGGTACATATTGTTGTTGAAACTAAAACATTCCTCAAGCGCAGCGGCACACAATTATTGTTTGATGTGCGTCAGAACAATGCATGACGAAAGCACATTTTCTACAAAATTTTGTGTGACAAATTTTGGTTGGAATTTTATTTCAGGCAGCTTTGTCGTTCCTGTTCCTTGCTCTGTTTTGTCAAATGGATGGAACTAATTTCGTCCTCTTTACATTTCGTGATTTTGTTCGTTTCTAAAGGGAAGGGGGAGGATTTACAAAATACGCACCTGCAAAAAAGTTATATTTTCTATTTTTTTTTTTATTTTGCTAGAGAAATATGGAGATACACTTAATGGGATGAAATTTGATGTTTTTTTTTTTTTTTTAATTGTCACCAGAGTCTTTGCAATCGTTGAAATTAATATCTTCAGGACGAAAATATGAATTCTGCATACTGTACAATCGGTCGATTGGATTGATCATCGGTGGCTGGTTGAAGGGACCCATTAGCTGCTGGAATGTGGCATAACTTAGGCCAAGTATCGTATTGAGAATGGGTTCGTTTGTTTTGTTGCAGTTTTCTGGAAGGAAAGAAGAATATGTTTTGAAACTTCTGTAAGGTATTTAACTAAAAAAAAAAATGAAACAATTATTCATCCTGCAAAGTCAGCAGTGGGAACATACAGAAGTTGGGAGAATTGTCAGAAATATACAATACCAGACATTTTGACAGGTGTTTCGACTTAAAATTAACCTAAAGACGCTAACTCAAAATTGAGAAAACTCACACTTTACGAACACAACGACCATTTTTTGCGGATTTGAGCTTAGAGCACAGTTGCACTTCTTAAAAAAAAAAAAATAATGCTATTGGATGATGTGTCAAGTGTCACTTCCTGACAGTGGCTATGACCCAACTAAAAATCGAAGCTCTGATCGGGGCTTGCACCCAACAATTTCTTTAATATTTAGCTTTTTATAGCAATGACTAATTTTTTTTACCGTTGAGGGTCAATCTGGACGGAATATTATTAAAAAAAATGCTTGGTAACCGATTTCCGGAGGAAATTAAGGGGTTCGTGAAAACTATTGAGATCACAATCTAAGTCGTAAAAAGTTTTTTGGAAAGCTCTGGCAGTACGTTTGTCTGTCTGCCTGGCTCTCCGCTGTTGGATGGACCAAATTGCTTCAAACTTGATACTTAGTGTGTCTCTGGTAATCTACAAAGGAGTTTTCGAAAATTTGATTCAAGATTCGAAAACGGTCTTACAAAATGACAGCTTAATGATTTTGAAAATATTTCTGAATTTACTGTTTGTCTCTTAATTTTCGTTGGAATGTATTTTGCGGGAATTTTCTTATAACGGTATCTATCATATTTTTTTAAACTTTCTTGTTAACCACAAGATCCTCGCCCGATTTCAATGAAATTTTAAATGTCGATTCAAAAGTATCTTCTTAAGGTGTTCAAAAAAAATTTGTTTGAGGCTTAACTAACAAAAGTTAAGGCCCAACCATAATTGAAGAATGGGTACGTACGTTGCCTTACGAATCAGTAGAAATACATGTGATTTGTATACCCAACCCGAAATGTTTCGTTCACTTTTGTTTTCGTACGACTGGAAGCGTACATTACGTACGGAAGTGAACGAAACTTATGAAAAAGTCATTTCGATTTGGCTATTTCCTTTTTTTCTAAAGGCTATTTTTAGTCTTTCTTTCTTTTTATTTCTAAAGGCTGTTATAGCCACCTGATGTTTTTAACAGATCGGAAAGAAACTGTTCGTTCGGTTTTGACACTTCCTTTTTCTTTCACGTATTATGGTTGGGCCTTTAGTTTTTCGTATATTTTGAAAATGTTGGATTGAATTAATTGTTTTCTATAGATTTCCTTTTTTTTTTTGATGGACTCAAAAAAATTTCCAAAGATTGCTTCTAATTTTTTTCAAAGAACAACCTTTTTAAAATTTCAGACTATTTTGTTTTTTTGTTTTTTCTAGATTAATTTTTGCTCGAAAATTTTTATTTCATACTTAGTTTTTCTAAGCAAATTGTCAATTCCATAAGAAAACTAAATTTTCAAAAGATCCATGGTCTAGTATAAGAGCAATTTCGTGCGACAGACGAACATGTGATTAATGATGGCAACTTTTACATTAACGTTTCTTATCAACTGTTGCTTTGGCGTTTCAAATGAAATTGATGAATTTTTTTCGTTATCAAATCTTAAAGTTAAGTACTTTTAAGCTCAAAGGCAGAGATCAGATAATATCTTGATATTAACCACTATTTTCTTTGCTCGAGTCATTGGACGAAGTATTCCAAGACAGCTAGTGATACCAACTTCACGTTGGTTTTAATATTACTCACATCCCCACTTCATCTTAGCATCGAATATGTGATTTCCACATGGAAACTAGGAACATCTATGACCATGATCAAATTTAAGTTATTTGTAATTGACCATAAAGAGGTCTCTAGTTTATATACTTGAAACTAAACCGTGCCAGCAATACGCAAGTACGATGTCATTCGGGAAACAATTCATTATCTGAAATTCGTTGGAACAACCAAGAGATGTAGTGTCTTTTCGTACCCAGCATTTTCACCAGTTTTGCCAAAATAACACTTTTCACCCAAGGTCTTAATTTGTCACTCCATAAACGGTGTTTATTTGCTTCAGCCTAGAGAACCGTTCAAGTGAAATTCAAATACCCATACAAAAACGATTTCATGGAATCCTTAATTTTACATTCCGTACAATTTTTTTCCAAAATTTTTCGAAATAAAATTTGTCGAAATTCAAGTTTTGTGTTTTTTTTTGAGTGCTTTTGCGCGTATGTTTCATAAGTCTAGGATCTAGAGCTCGCATCGAGTGAAAAACAAAATTCCATAGAAATATATCCAGCGTGACATTAACTTTACACCTTTCCGACGCAGCTCAAAAATCTTGAGAGGAGAAAAGTTTTTGACAAATATCCGACTTTTAGACGCATAGGTTGCACATAGGGAAATTTGAAATATTAAGGTGTAATTTTATTCACCTCTTGTGAAATAAAAAATGGAATCATTTTACAATCCCATTCATCCCATATTTTAAAATTGACAAATTTCAGAAAATTCCAACTAAAAAAGGAGACATTTGAAAAAGCCTTATCCCTAATGGATCTCTAAAATTGCTCACCTTTGTTTGTCTCCGTGCATCCAAAGGGTGCGTTTTCATTTTGAATTTCATCCTTTATCAATCGAGCCTTTTCACCCAACGAAAATGGGGATTCTAATGACTCACTGTCACTTTGTGCTTCATCCTTAACTTTTGCCATACTGCTGTCTGATTCTTGAGAATCAGTTTCACTGACTCCTTTTTGCTCTTGCTTGGCTTTCTTTTGAATTTTCTTCACTTTAGCCCGTTGATTTTGAAACCAAACCTTTAAATTTTTATAAAAAAAAAATGTTAAAATTAATACAATTTTTCATCATTTGCCACTTGTGAGGAGCTCACCTGTACAATTCTCAGACTCAGTCCAGTATCCTTTGCAAGGTTCTCTCTCACTTTACGACATGGTTTCGGTGATACTTCAAATGATGCCTTAAACGCTCTCCGCTGTTGCGTGTTTAAAATTGTCCTCGGTCGCTTCGGTCCTCGTCTGCCATCTAATTTCGGTGGAAATAATTCATCACCATAGAAATCTTCTGATAAAAAAAATCAAAAAAAAAAAAAAAAAAAACAAGGATCATGGTTCAAAGGAAGAACAAATCGTTTAACTGTATCATTAGCTGACCTTAAAGGTAAACAAGAGCAATATTTACCGTATCCTTGGAGCATTTCCACCTCCTTTTCATAATCGAATCGACAGAAGAGTTGTCCCTGTTTAACCACATACTGTTCTCCCTTTTTTAAAAGGACACCACAAACGACACAGGCAAAACATTTTAAATGGAAAACGTTCTCAAGAGCCCTCATGACGAGCTCATCGGAGCCAATCTTGTGTCCGCATCCAAGGCAACGATTTCGAATAAAGAGTCTGGAAATGAATATTTTTTACTTTAATACAAATTTTATTCTGATTTGATGAGAAGAAAATACAAAGATTTTTTTATAATAATTAGATCCTTGGAATAAGGACCTAAATTAATAATTTATTCCAAAAATCAAATGAAGCTTTTTAAGCAGTCAACTACTACGCTGTCCTGCCAAAAGGTCTATTCGTTTACTGTATCAAACTTTGAATCAATAATCAGCGAAATTCAATAAAGTTCAGCTAAATACTGTTCGCTTACACACAAACTGGGTAGTTTTTCATGGAAGAAGAAGAAATCTGATTAGATTCAAAAAATGAAATATTTTTTTATTCAAGATTTAGAGTTTTGTCAAATGTCACACGTCACACCATTTCCTGAGTATTTGAGCATTTGTTTTGTGAAGCAGTTGAAGTTTATATTACATTTCTGACTTTGTAAAGAGTGAATTAAATAAATACTTGATATTTTTTGTGATCGAACCGTATGGGTGCTGAAGTGACTACCGTGGTCATAGAAATTTGTTGGGCAACCACAATGCTCCGTGAGAAAATGTACCAACCAGAGGGTACCTGACATCAAAATGTAACATCCAGATATTAAGGGATAAGGCTTTGCAAACCAAATTGAAAACTTGTGGAAGCCTATAGCTTTATCGAAATATCAGTTATGTTTAAAAAAATTATTTAACTATGTGCAAGTGCCTGGCAACCCTGCGGTTCACTGCAGAAAACATGCGAAACAATTGTTTCAGAATTGAACTTAGTTCTAAATTCTTGATCCACGATAATCAATGGGTTTACTCTTGAACCACCCTGAACGAACATGCCACATTCCTGATCATGGTTGAAGCTGTTAGTAGTAACTGGCTGAGCACAATGGTGTAGCTTCAGTAGTTAACGTAAATCGAATTGCACGCGCACGGCTACAATGTGAAGAAGCAGCTGCAGCACAGAGAGAAGCTGAAGTACAAGTCGACTCGACTCCAATTTCATGAACGTGCTGCGCTGCAGAGTAAAAACAAACCAAAATGGCAGACATTTTTATTTGAGTTCTGTGCTACACATTTCGTGCGTTCTTTCGTAGGCTTTTCAGAAGTTATACTTCCTTTTAGCAATTTAATTAAGAACGAAAAGTTAGGAGACAACTAAAAATATTTCGAATATCCAACTCAATTAGAAATTTGGGTTGAACAAAAATCGTTCGGCTCTATCGAGGTGTTCGTCGGAATGGAAATTTCTCCGATTTTTAAGGGTTCGGACGATTTTTGCTTCGAGGTATTTTTCCGACTAGTTGTTCGAAATATTTCTCCGAAAAGTTTTAACGCACAGCGTGGAATTTAGTTTCCGATTTCCTCCGACACAAATTTTTTCTTGGCGGAATTCGTTTACGAATTTAAGGAAAGTGTTGAAAAATGTAAAAAGTTAAAAAATTACGATTATAGATACCTCGAACGCAATTTATTGAAACCTCTGAAAAAGTATGCTATGTGGAAAACTCTTCAAGATTCCTCGATAGGGCCGGTTAAATTCAGTTAATTTTGTTAAACATGTAGACCATCAGAGTATCAGTATCAGTTGAAGAACAAACGTAGAAAATTGTTGGTGCCTAACTTGATCGGAATCAAAGTTTGAGTAATCATTTATGAAGAGGGCGCTGCTGTAGGTTTTATTTATATGCTGAATCTTAATTTTTTGCAGAAACAAGGTCCAAAAACATGCAATTTAATCCAACGATAGGTAATGCTCTTGCAAATTTAAAATAGATACGTCTCGTCTGCCTGTGCCCGGCAGTACTGTAGTGTCACTTTTTTTTGACAGATAGAAGCAATATGTTCCGAGATATTATTTCAAATCAGCAAGAATAAGAAGTTTTTTCAAAAAAGCCAGCCGATCTAAGATGTCTAACGGAAAAAATGACAGGACAATCCTGCTCATAAATAAATCTTATTTCCTAGACTTCCCTGAGTTTCTGAAACAGTTAACTGCTTTTCTTATAAAACCCTTAAGGACTGTACACTACATGTTTCAAAAGAAATAGTTGAAGAAAGCTCCATGACAAACAGAAGGATTCTTAATTTGGCGAAGAGAGATTTAAAATTGGTAGGTTCCTTGGCAAAAAGTTTTGAGAAGGGACAAGACAACAAGGTACGAAACTTTGAAGAACTAACTGCATTTTGGCTTCTCTTATCCTGAAAACAAGCAAATTACATTTTTGACAATCAAAATCAAAATAGTAAAGAAAATACGTGAGAACAAACACACATGGAAACTTCAACCTTGACTTCGGGAAACACTGTTCATTTATTTCTCCAAACCTGAAAAGGATTAAAACCCACTGCCGTTATATGCATCCTCAAATAATGTTTTAAAAATTATTATTATTGGTGAAGGGTTTTTCTAAGGAGTGTAAGTTATTGAATGATCAATCAGACTCTAGCAGTGAAGAAGACATCGATGCTCTAATCGTCTCAAGCTCCTAATAATATTTCAAAGAACGAAAAGAATTTTAACTGCTCAAAAATGTATTTCAGATTGCGAAAAGCCATTTCGAAGAGCTTAAAGTACTTGCATTGCAGCTTAATGCCTAGTTGAGAAGGGTTCTTGGTTTATTACAGGACTAGAATGGTGAACATAAGCCAGTTCCTCTCCATTAAACCTGCAAAAGGAAGTACCAATTGGCTAGGAAAATCTGAAATGGTTCTAAATGATTAGAAACTTATAGAAATTATAAATAACTCAACGGAGGAGCCCTGAAATTTCAACTGTTATCTAAGCGTTCGAGTTGACTTTTCTGTTTGAAGAAAGTGGAAAAAATACTGTTCCGAATGGGGACCATTCGTAGTATAAATTTCGACCATCTAGAGACAGCCCTGAGAAGCCAACCCAATACACTAATACAGCAATCAACAATAATTATTTATATACTAACTTATGTACTAATATTTTTCCATGCCAGCCTGCGAGCGGTATAAAATGTATTTATAATTCAGTCATCTACGAGCAAGCGAACTATAAGCAATAAATTGGGTTTTTTCCGCAAGTCGGTTTTTCCCAAATCAAAATGGTCGGTCTTTTCATTTATATTATTAGAATTAGTTACTTAAAGGTGGCGACTCCTATTTTTAAAAGCAAAAATAAGTCGCGCCTATACAAATACCTAGCTTAAAAAAGGAAATAGAAAATATAGAACCAAAGAAATGTTTGTTTAATTTGGCCAACTCACCTCTCATAGTCAATCCTACAGTAGAGCTTGCCATCACGTATGAAACACGAATGCACCAAGTGTATGGAGCACGTAGTGCACTTGAGGCATCCCTCATGGTATGATGTGTCCACCACACGCATTATATACCGATCACAAATTTGCTGACAACAGTAGCCACATTGCAGGGACACCGAGGAGCCCAACGTAGATGTGGCAGTAACAGAAGCAGCAGCAGAAACAGCTGCTGCAGCAGCCGCAGCCGCTAGGACCGAAGATAAAGATTGCTGATGCTGATGTAACACCGCCATTGCTGCCGCTGATGAATTATGATGCAGGTGCTGCGAATGGTGTGGGTTATGATTGTGATTGTGATGCAATTGCGGGCCACAATTTTGCATGCTGCACAAGGAACTACTGCAATCACTAAGAATTGTCCTAGACTGATGGTTGGAATGGTTGTGTTGGTGGAGGGCAGGCGCTACCGTCGATGCAGGATGCTGCTGGTGATGGGGATGAGGATGGTGGTGATGTTGCTGTTGCTGTTGGCTTCCAACACTATTAGTTTTATGATTGCCATTGATATTGTTATCGGTGACATTGTTACTGTTGCCACTGCTGTTGCTGTTGTTGGTGGCATTGTTATTGTGGTTGGTTGTCCTGTTTCCGAGAGCATCACCACCACCAACATCTGACATAGCATCGGTTATTGTCGGTTGAATGATTGCACTTGTTAACATTCTATCGTTTCCGGTTGTCATTGATTGTGGTAGTGGCAGGGACGATGATGATGCTGATGATGTTGATGATGATGACAACACTGCCACTCCAGGGCCAGGTCCAAGGCCGGATACAATCGGTTGTTGACAATGATGGGGATGTTGTTGCTGTTGCTGATGGCATTTCATGTCCAAGGGAACTGTGTATTAAAGTTTTGTAAACTATTTTAGAAAGTGTTCATAAATGTGAAAGTAATGTTGAATGGAGTTTGAAGTGAGTAAACATCATTTGAATGATGTTTTGTCATTCAAAGGATGTTTAAGGATAAGTGAGCTTTGCAGTATTATATTTGGGGCTATATATATTGAATTGTGAAACTTTTGCTACTGAAACAGACAAAGTGATGGTTAGTTATAGTTTAGCTTTGTGTTGGTGAGGCATATTGCATTTTAGGAGCGACTCAATAGACTGGGTAAACAAGAAGGATTTTAGGAAGGTTTAAGTATATTATCCTATCTAAAGGGCGAGATGTAGCATTAGTTGAAATTCATCATTGAAGCACAAACTGGTGGAATATTTTACATTTTCACTGACAAGTCGGTTATAACAATCATTGAAAAAGTTATCATTAAAAAACATTTCAATAATAGTGTTCCAAATACCAGAAACGAAAATTATCATTCATTGAAATCATTCTGTAAGTTAAATCATAAAAGTATATTTAGAAAGAAAAATATTAATCACATTAAAGTATTTTTAACATTCTAAAATTCTAGAATTCATTAGCTTTATTTTGATACCAACAAACAAAACCCAGTTCTGTTTGATAAATCGTCTTGAAATCAAGAATCAAAATGTTCACGGTTGAATTTCAATGACATCCATAGCTGATGGCCCCTAGCTTTGACGAGTTCTAATAATCAACCGATCATCATGAAATAATTTTGTACACACACATTATCCGGGGTTAGAAAAGTGCATTGGGCATCTTTTTTTAACGAACAAAATCTGTTCCCAAAGAATGGGAAAATTAATTCGCGAGCTAAGCCGTGGGTAAAAATCGAACTTTATTTGACTTCGTAGGGCTTATTTTAAATATTGAAGTCAGCTGGTTTAAGCACTAGTGACGTCGCATCTCCATATTTAGGTATGATTATTAAAAGTTGTCTAGTAAATATTGTTCTTATAAAAGTAAAAAAAAAAAAAAAAAAAATGTCCAAACTAAACTCGTTTTCGGTGTAATTTTAAAGATGGCTGCGACTGTATAAAAGGACTGAAAAGATGAAATATTGGTAAGAACTTCGAAATTCCGAGTTTTCGATAAACCACGAGGCTAGTGCAACAAAGGGTTTATTCGTCCTTAGGCAAATATCCTGAATCATGATCTCTACTTCTACGGAATCAAACCTTAACCGAATTAAGTGGGTTTAAGAGCATTATTTCGAATTAGATTCTCTCTGGATTGAAATATTAAGATTAAGATCCACATTCCACATGGAGACCGAAACCCATTTGCTAAAGAAAGAAAGAGTTAAATAAATGCACCACTCTCTTTTTCATTCAGGGTCAGTCGGTCATCACACGGTAAACGCTGTGGTCATACCTTATTTCAATTAAGGAAATATAAATATAACTAGTGTTTGTTTAAAGTGTGTAACACATTGAAACCTGGGAATCATACAAAGTGGAAGGCTTTAGGAAAAAGATAATAATCTGCGGGGCTTATGGATTTCGTTTTATGTGGCCTAGTGCCTACTTATAGTTACTCCTTGAGAAAAAAAAAACAAAGGAAAACTAATCGATTTAAATAAAGTATGTATAAATATTTAATTTTAGATTTCAATAACTTCACCATTAACTTAAAAATGTTTGAATTCCATTTGGGGGTAAAACAATAGGTTTTTTGTTATTTCATGTAATGTGATTGTGATTAAAAACAAATTAATCAACCGTTAATTATTGGAAAACTTCAAAAATATAAAGAACATTGGTTAAAAATATTTAAGTAAAAAATATTTAAATAGAACATTTACATATCAAGAAATAAAAACAAACACCAAAGTCAACAACCCTGGCTGTCTGTAAAATTGAATTTTTTCGAATAATTTCAAAGAATAAAAAAATAACAGACAGGAAAGAATTTTTCCAATTCGAATATTGAAAATAACAAAAACATCGACTTAATAAATTTGGGGCAAACAATTATTTTTAGATGGAAAAAATATAAAACAAAACATCATGTATATTACATATCTGATTTAGTTTTATTATCAATTACTTTGTTATTGTGTATAATAAAGGTAAGAATTTGTAATATATGTAAGTAAATATAAAATCTCAGGATTTCAAAATTACAAAATTATGTCCATTCGCCGATTTTTACTCGCGATTGTAGGTACTACATACTCGTATAAGGCAAGTTATGCATTCGTAAAAAATTTTTTTTTTTTGACAATCAAACTTAACTTTACGATGATAGAGAAGCCGAAGAAAGTGGGTCCGACAATTGTCGCACCTGAAGCCTAAACGGCTCGACTGATTTAGGATTTTTATGAAACATTTTTTCATCTCAAACACGGCTCACAAAATCAAAAAATTACCTTAAATTTACCTATAAAGCAATAACTTGACTTTTCAGATGTAATGGCTACTTATTTTGTTTGCGTTACATGCATTTATCACCAAAAGTAGTTCGTGTTATTCATAATTTTTTTTCGAAAACCAAAAGCCCTATGGTGTTCTTGTTTTCAGTGTTTGACTTCACCCAAAAAAAATCGTCGTTGTAAATTTTACAACATGTGGCAGTCAAATTCACAATTAAGTAAAAAGTTGTATATTTCACAGCAAACGCGTTCACTTTCACAATTAATTGCAAGTTTAACGCGTTTGCTATCACTTTTACAATTAAACTGTCAAAATAACAAAGATCTCTTGTTGTTAAATTGACAGCGCGTTGTCAGTTTTCGTTGTCAAAATGTACAAATACAAAATTGTAAAATCTACATCAAAAAATTGTGAAATCTACAACCAAAATGTAAAAATTACAAAAAACTGTAAAATACACAACAAATGCATTCAATTCTACAACGATTTTCTGTTGAAATTACGTTGAGTTGTGGATACGACAGCAAATTTACAGTAATCCACTTACATTTATGTATTGCTTTAAGACAAATATTGTGATGAAACATATTAGCTTAGTGAGTAGCGCACATGAACGGTAGCCAAACAACTCGAGTTCGAATCCAGGTGGAGAAAAAAAGGTAAATACAAAAAAAAAAAATCAGTATCAAAATAATTAAAAATTTAATATAATTACAAATACAAACAAAATAATAATAAAAAAAAGGAATATAGTAATTGCTGCTGGTGTATTTTAATAAGTAATTTACTAATTTAGTAGTACCCCGTGGCGTAGTGGTTAGTGTGTCGGACTGCTACGCCGAAGGTTTAGGGTTCGATCTCTGAGCTGAGGTTGCCACCTTAAGTTTTTTTTCCGGGGTACTGCCTCTTGCGAGGAAGTGACAAATCCTCCAAGAGTAATTAATGTCATGGAGTGCTTCTCTGTTAGCCGTTCGGATTCGGCGGTAAATTGTAGGTCCCTTCCATTCCTGCAGAATATCAACGCACACACAGGAATGGTTGAGAGTGTAAGTCACAGGCCCCGGCCCCGCTTGGAGCTGTTGTGCCAACAATTTATTTTTTTATTTACTAATTTAAGCTTATTAATTTTTCATAAAATTGACTTACATCTTTAAGTTTCTTGATGCATCTTATGCAAATCAAAATATATTGAATATTTTATGAATGTATACCAATAAATATAATAAATACACTTTTAAAGGAGCAAAGAGAAACAAAAGCTAGCTGAAGCGGTGTTATATTTACAGCTCTATTCTTTTAAAATTATTATTTGGAAGAATTTACAAACCAAAGCCTTATACAATTTTTTTTTTTAATTTTTTTTTGTATGGCCTGATGACCCATTTCCCCCACTTGTTACGACCCCGTAGTAACGCCACTGCATTGTAGATTTCAAATATAAAATTACTTTCCTTCCTAGTTATCCCCAGGACTGGCCATAACAATTTTTTAAATTTAAATATTAATGAATTTCTTCATGTTAATATCAATTGGTTTGAGTACCTTCATACTAAGGAAAGGCACATGAGTGCAATGTGAATAATCGACGCAGGGTTTTTTTGGGCATTCTCCTTGGAGACACAGCTCTTTTGAGCAAAAATGGTTCCTATGATTTCGAAAAAAAACTGTTTGAGTATTGTTGTGTAGGTATGCAAATTCTATCTAATGGTAGATCACATTTAATCCACTCCGTAAATAAATCTAACATTTAGACACACTTACAATCACTGGCAACTAGGTCATTGGCTTAAGACAACATAAGACAATAGCACGATAGAGGGAGACGGACAGAACAGAAGAGAGAAAAACAGACACATGTCAACAGCACGCGATTAGTGTCGTACGGTCAACCATCCGACTGCTAATTTGTTTTCAAAAAGTTTTTAAAAAAACTGATTTTCGGAAAAAAAAACTATAAATAAACTATAGAAAAAAATATACATAAAGGAACATTTTTATATTTTTATTTCTCTAAATGAAAAAAAATACAAAAAGAAAGCCATCTTTGTTAACTGATTCAATTGTTTGTATTAAAAATCTCAGGTTACAAAACCATTGTCACACATTTGAGCAAGTTCATATGGGTCTCTGCACAAAGCCTTCAAATAATTTTCTTATTTTATTGAAATAATTTAAAGGAAGCAATTTATAGAAACTATGTTCAAAGGTTTTCAGAAAATGCTTTTTGTTGTATTCTAGTAAGCATCGTATATCTTATAAACTAGTTGGAAAGTAGGTACTCTGCCGAAATGAAAGAAACCTAAAATCAAATTGATCATGACAGAATTTTTAGAAGCAAATATTTAGTGGATATTATATATTTATTGAGCCATCATCATTGCAACTCGACACAATGACCTTGAAGATACGGGTAACTACCTACAATATTGTTATCGAACAAATAAAAGGTTGTCAAAGTGATACAAGCCTGAAATTCACACTTTCGCTGTCAAATAAATTTCCAGCTACTGTCTTATAAATTTATTTGAGATATAACCCCTGATTCTTTTACTAATAACAAAACAAAAACTCCAAAATGTATCAAAAAAATTATCAAATCATGCACAAGAGTAAGAAAGATACTTTGCATCTCCCGTCGGTAAATCGCAGACGCATATTCAAAACCAAACAAATGCTTCAAATATGATGCATGTCTAAAATCCTATTATGCAGACATGGTAACGAATTCTATTTACGTCAAATATTGTTCCACCCTTTGAGTCTACCTAGGATGCCTTCTTCTTTAACCATATGTTACACCCTCAAATCATCGTCGCATTATCCGCCACTGAGCTCGCACTGTATTCAAATAAACACATACACAAACTCTCTTATACAATTCTTGAAATCACAAAACACTTATTGTCCAATAAATAGGATTAAGTATCCTTTTCACGCTGATCCGCCACTATTTTCTATTTTACGTTCTACGACACAAACAAAGCAAAAACAATCCAAAGTTATAATGACAAAATGCTATTCCTAATCACGCTGTTCAATATGTCACTCTGAAAGGTCTTGGTATGTGCACTGTGCACCTTACAGATGTCCTTCCTCCATTGTCTTCTATGTAATATGGTCGGCAGTGCAAAGTGACGGTATTAATTCAAATGTAACAGGTGTAGAAGTCAACACTTGAATCCTGTTGGCCGGCTTAAATGACTGACATCACACGGATATAGGATAAACGAACAGACACCCCATCACAACATTAATTTATAAACTGACAGTGTCTGTCATGGAATAAAGTTCTATATTATTTAGTTAATCCGATTAGTATCCTTTCTGCTCGAATAAGAATTTTGATGCTTATAGGTATCCTTGGTGCAAAAGGAGAGGCGTTAGTGTCAGTAACACCGTCGGCACATCACCATTATCATCACTGATCAATTTATTAAACCAGGAAAAAGACAACAACAAAAAAATACTTACACATGGAAATCGGGACGTGATGTTGATCCTCGATCATCCTTTAAAATCCTTTTATTAAAAAAAAACCCGCTTAACAAATTATCACGGAAATAATTTTTTTTTTCCAAACTATGCACTTCCGACGGATTTCGTTAAAGGATAATCGTTTATTTCGACCAACCGACTGAAAGGAAACTCTCCAAATATTAAGTTGCTGATGAAAAAAATGCGATTCCGTTTTCTGCATATATCGTTTCAAAGAGTCAGGAGTCAGGACCTCTCAAATGTTCTTGCAAATTTGATGTTTTTTTTTGTTTTTGCTGTTGTTTTGCACACTCCATCTTAAAATGTTCCCCAACATTAGAGGAGAAGTCAGCCATTGTGTGCAACGGTTAACCGTTAGCATCGCCATATTTTGTATCCATCTCAAGAAACTTGTTCATTGAAGTTTGCAACGACTCGACATTTGGAGACTGCGCCATCAATAAATTCATCAAAAGAGGGGAGATTTTCATGGAACGCCCTTTTAAATTTCCCCTGGCGCCATAATTTTTGAAGGGAAATTTTCCCTTGCACTCTCGTTTCAGCTGAATTTTCTCGGAATTTCCTTCTTTCTTTGACGATTCATCGATTTTATTGTTTCGCTGATTTCTAAAAATAAAATTAAAAAAAAAAAAAAATGGAAGGAATAAAAGAAAAAAAAAGTCCGTGGAAATAGAAATAATAAATATATTGTTGGATGTTGATGGTGTTAATGACTAGATGAAGTTGTCGAAGAAAAACAGTTTGAGTGGGGTTCGTTGCGGTGCGCCTTGATGCAATTGATGCAGCAAATATGGCACCCTTTCGATTTCATTTTCCGGAAAATTATGTTAGGAAATTTGTCTAAAGTTTTCAGCACTTTATGATTTAATAGAGAAATTGTGGGTTAGTGTAGAGAGGGTGTGTGGTGTGTGCTGATGTTGCCAGAGTATAATATTGACGTAGACCATTCGTCGTCGACGAAACGAACGGGTTCATTTAAGGATAGGCGATGACAACACAATAATGCCAGAGGTGCGGTAGAGTGGAACAGATGCGTGGATACTTTCATACATACCCATATGAATGGGGACAAAAATTAAGATTAATTGGGTCATTGAGTGGCTAATGAGGGACGTGTGTTCTGTATCGCTTTATGTATATGGTCCCTCGGGAAAGGGATATATTGATTTCCAGAATATGCTCTTAAATGATTTATTGTGGATAGATGAGTTTGAAAACTTACAGAAATTAAGGAATATACAATATTTTCTGCTTCACTTTTTGGAGAGAAAAGTATCTGCAAAGATTGTGATGGATGGTTCTCATATATGAGTGAAGTGACCGGTTGTATAATATATTGTAGATACAGGGGTGAAATTGCTAAGGAAAGATTCAATAGTGTCAAGTTTACAGTGTACCGAAGTAAATATGTGGGGTGAGTATATGATTTTCGCACTCACGGTAGTATGAAGATGAGAAGGAAAAGAGGTTGGCCAGTCCAGTATAATTACGTCCTTACACTGTGGGACTTCTTTTAGAATTTTTCCTAAAGTTTAAAATGAGTCATGATAAATGAAATTGGGGGTTTCTTAGACTTGATGCAGATAAGTGATACTGACCCTGACCCTTAAGAGCCGCTTGTTGCGTCGAAGAAATCTTTGGCATGTAGGATCGTAATTCAAGTGAGAATATTTTCCACACTTATCCTGTATTCCAAAACTCTTAACACATCGTGTTTTTCCCAAATGTTTGATCTGAACTGTATGGCGGATGACACATCAGTTCAATGCATTATAGTGATGGAGAATGATGGTTTTCCTTTTGTTTCTGACCACATCTAAAAAACAAATATGGTATACTATTTGGAATAGACTTTTCTGACTTTCTTCAATGGAGCCGTGGCGACATGTCATTATTTCGAAAAAAAAAACAGGTGACCATTTTCTTCCGAATTCTTCCTGCGCAAACACTTAGTCGACTATTTTTTAGTTTCAGGTTTAGGTAAATATTCTATGATTCTTTACCTTTCGAGATCTTGAAGACATTTTTTGAAGCTCCGTGAATGAATTGTTTCAACATTTCTCGGCACCAATCGACATGTCCAATTTTTGAGCTATCGTAAAACTAAATGCTATACCCAAAGAGAGGACCAAGGTCCATGTGTTGAGCAACATTTAATGTCTGCGAGTGGAACCTGCTCATTAGAGTTATGCCCGAAGAAGCGTTTGTACGAAGTTCGAGGTAACTATAGGTAAAGGTATGACATGTGGCATAGAATTATGTTTGAGACTACGATGTTTCTGAAGCCAGGGGCTTATGTATATACAGCCAGCGCTGGATCTAGGTTTTGTCCTAAATAGAAGGAGGGGGCAAAGTCAAATTTTGTACCCCCACCCCTACCATTTCACCATTTCATTGCCATTGTAGAAATTTTGAATACCTTTTTTTGCTCTTCACTCTCTTTTTTCTTCACTCTCTTTTTTCTTCACTCTCTTTTTGTCCCCCTTTGGCCCTTGGTTCCGGCGCTGCATACAGCCAATGCGGTTCATGATTTCATCTGATTTTTTTTTTTGGGTAAATCTCCCATTTACACGACTGACAGATTTCCAATACTTATACCAATGTTTGTCATTTTTGTCAGAAATAACTGTTATACAACACAAAACGCGAAAGTTTCATAACTCGAAGTTTGAAGAGGTTTGTCTCCTAAATTAATGGATTAATGTTTTTTTTTTGCGAAACGTCACATACCTATTTAACCTCTTTCTTTACAGCGATGGCTGTTTTAGTAGAAAAAATCTTTGCCCCATAAAATGCTGCTTTGTCCCGCATGACAGTATGCGGTGCGGCGTGACAACATACGTTAACCATAAATTCTTTTATGCGACACTAAATGAGGACATTTAATGTGTGTTTACAAATAAAACTGACTCTAATGGTCCACTTTTATTATTTTGTGGTAATGTGGAGAAAGATCGCTCGGCAGTCAATGGAAACGTGCACGGCAATTGACAGAGTTCAAATATTTGGCAGCATCAAATTTTTAGCTCTCCCTTCAAAGCTAACAAAAAAGGAGGGCTTTCTTTATATACTTCAGAACCTAGCAAAATTTCCTATACATCTTCGTTGCTGAAGTTATGAAACATCAACTTTTACAAGTTTCCGATTCTTTGCATGGGAGCGCTAGGGAACCTGGATGGCTTTTCACTTAATTTAATCTACTAGAAATGGAAAATGTACTGAAAGTCGGTATTATTCTTCAACTGACTGAATTTGAAGCCGATTTTTTTGACGGCCGGTGATGCGATGGCCTCAGTCTGATTAAAAAGGTTTTTTGAATGTGACCGTGCTAGTTTCACATTGCCTCTGCAGAATTGCTTCGGATAAGGGTCGGGATAAGGGCAATGCATTTTTTAAATTATCAGAGAGGACTACCAAGCTTATCAGAAATTCCGACGACACGTGCCCCCGTCTTCTTTTAAGCTTGGGGGCATTTTTTGGTCTAAAATAGTCTTATCCGCCACTTCATCCACCCCACGCTTATGCTATGATTGACTTGGATTACGAGCAGCACAGGTATTAAGTCTTTTTTTGGTTCGCATTTCTCACCAAAACGTCAAGTGCTCGTTTTAGGAATGAAGGATTCAAGCTTATGATGGCTTCATCTTCATCAAAGAATAACTGACGGACTTTGGGTTCCATCACATAATCTTCAAGAAGGTAGTATAGAACTGCAAGAGGACAGGGGACTCAAGAGTCAAGACACTTCCTGATGGTGTACCTATACCTACTGTGATTTTTAATTCTTCCGAGATTCCTGCGATTTGAAAGTATTGCCGGAAAAACTTTTTACTGTGAACTGTGAAGAATTTTGTCGTCAAGAAATTGGCCTTGAGCATTGTTTGAACTCTGGCAAAAAAAAATTCTCTTTCTTTGGAGCAACAGCTGATTTCATATAGTTTCTAAGTAGCTCTTGAAAAACTTTTGCATCTGCAATTAGGGAAGAAAATCCTTTCAACTCCCTATACAAGCCCTGAGGAAGGTTTGTATCAAATTTTAAAAAAATTCTGGGTGTTATTTTTGCTCGAATTGATTGAATTTGAAGGCTTTGATTCTAGAATGGCGGTTGACTTTTGAAGCCAGCTTGACCCTGTCCTAAGAAACATATCAACATATCAAGTAAGCTATATATATATTTTTTTTTGAAAAACGGCGCTCACATTTGTACCGGCACTTAAGCATCACCCTTTCTATCCCTTATATTGATTAAAAAAAAAAATAGTTATAAGACTGATTGAGAACCAAATTGACACAGATAGCTGTTGAGGCAAAGATTTTGTTTAACTTCTCAAATCTATAGAAATAAAATAAATAAAGTGCTCACAAAAAATTCTTTCGGTTATAACATTCATTCATGCATCTTTTTTAAGTTTCCTCTTTATTGAAACAGTCTTTTTTTCTATAATTCACAAAACTCCTAATTAGCTTTCTGAAAAATCAGAACACATTTTTTTTCATTTTTGTTGATAAAAGAATATAATTTTTAATATTTACTATCTTAATTGCCTATTTAATTCAAATATACAAAACAAACATCGCTGAAACAGCTGCACATACACTAAGTCCACTCGAAGCATAAAATATAGCACTAGTTGTTCCCGCCCAGGTTACCAAATAACCAATGCTTAATGACATCACAAGTTGAGCTATAAACAGCATACTAGTGATAATAGCCATATCCGTTCCAACTCCACGTGGTTTTTTCACCATTACATTTTCACCATTAGAAACTTCAAACTGAAAGAATTTAAGTCTAACAAAGTGTCTATCGATATTTAATCAAACTTACGCAGCTCTTTGAATGATAATTGGCAGCGATAATATAAGGAATTGTAAAGATCGTGCCATAAATAATTCCCGCTGTAATACTGAGAACAAGGACTCCCAGTTTACTAGGCCATCTGGCTAGAATAAACATCCCAATTGCGAAAACCATTATTCCGAAGACATAAACATATTTTGGTCTGAAAGAGTAAATCAAGAATCGATTGAGTACTTCAAAAGGAAAATCCTTGAAGACTTACTTAAAACAAATCATAAGCCTTTCAACAATGAATGAGTAAATTGAACAGGTGAACGCGTAGGCTGCCATTCCCCAACATCCAAATCGAACTCCAGCTTCGTATAGTTTGTTTTCTTCCGAACCAATTGGTGCCTATAGGAAATCAGTTTTATTACAGACACGAACCATTTTTTTGTAACTTTCCACGAACTTACCCTTGGATCGCCATGAAATACTGCTTCACCCACAAAATCTGTAAAGTACATGCAGTAACAAACATGTCCCATCCAACAGAGCAGGTTGGTTAAGCTTAAAATCCACATCGACTTTGGCATGACAACAATACTTTTAAGGTATTTCCCCAACGACACTGTTTCGACAATTCCTGCATCAATACTTAACGATCGAGCACAATTAACTGGTATTTTAATAGCCATCTAGTTATTGGAAAATTGGAATCAAGGAGGAAATTAAAGAAAAATGTAATTTTCAAGACTCACCTTTGGGGTTAAGCTGTTGTTGGTGGTTTTAAGGTATTCACTTTCTATAGCAGCAACTGTCACCGGGCGTAACATTTCATCCCTTTCAATTAGAGGCAGTGGAACCTCCCTGAAGCTGAAAATTGTTATGAGGAAACAAACAACAAAGAAGATTGAATCGATCATGAAAACAGCTTGAAGGTTTCCTCCTAATAAACGGCCTAACGGAGTGGTATCCCAGTTGATTCCACCGATAAGGTACCCCAAAGTCATGCCTAGTCCAACCATTACAGATAACGTACTGAGGGCTTTCCCATGATCCTGGGGAATGCAAACGTCTACAATGTAAGCCCTTCCTGGAGATTGAAACGTTTCACCATTGAAGTCCACCAGCATAGTTCCCAAAACTGTGAACAGTATTGCAAATTTTAAATCTGGCTTGTATTGTGGCGTCATCGTAACATCTTGTTGGGTTTCTGTAATATTTTTGATGCCCAACAAAGGAATCATATCAAATGGCTCATCACCGAGTAAGCGTCCAATATTTTTTCCATACGGGAAGAAAATTAATCCAACAATCATGACCACAGAAAGAAACAATAGCGCTGGTCTTCTTCGACCCATTCTGAGCCTGCATCGATCACTCATGGAACCAATCAAAGGTCCAAGAACTAAGCCCAAGATAGGAGACAATCCCCAAACCATGGTCATGCTTGAGTAATCAACACCAATTTGTAGAAGCGTTGGGGAAACAAAAGCTGTTGTAGCCGCCATGACCAAACCAATTCCGAAGGCTATGCACGTCAATCTCAATATTTCAAAATATGACTTTTTTCGAAACACGTGTGAGTAGTTTCTGTCTTGGTTGCGAGCATAGTTCTCACGATCTTCAAGCATTTTTAAGATTATTGGATCGTAGTTAGTGTTGCTTTCGTCGGCCATTTTTAGATTGTTAACTGTTGGCGAGAAAAAAAAGTTCTTAAGTTAGTTAATTGTGAAAGGAGATTGTTTCACGCATCTAAGACTATAAGAAAAAGCATTTTTTTTAAACTTTTAAGCAATTAGAACACGAAATTTGAAATTCGAATACTGGGAAATATATTTATGTTGCGGTTGAAATTTAAAACAAACTACTAACAAAGATCACAGCGTTCAGTTCAGAGATGCGAAAATCACAAGAAAATACTAATATCACAGTCGTAGATGTTCAATCCAAAATAAATCGTCAAATTGAGAAGCCAATAAATCCGGCACCGACCGATGTTACCTCCAATCAGTTTGCAGTCTTTACTGAAAACATCCCAGAACTTGGTTTTAACGTTAAAAATTTCAAACTAATAAAAAACGAGTTTGTAAAAAAGTTTGATTTATTCAGATGTCATTTTGCCCAACCAACCCAAAATTCACAGTGAATCACATAGTTATATACTTTTATTGGCCAAATATGACAATTTGTTTGTATGAAAAGGTGAAACATACCACGAAAAAATTAAATGGGCCCAATTAATCTGTTCTCATCAAAGTTGTATAGGTCCAGGGCCGGCCGCGGTCGGGCGAAACATAACCAACTTTTGAACCTTGGAGCCCACGTGTTATTCTTGGTTCTCAAAAGATCAGGTGTTTGGCTGTACAGAAGATTGATACTCGATCTACCGATCTGTGGACTTCAATAAGCAATGGGTATCAGTCTATACTGTCTACAGGTTGGAGGCCTCTAACGCACACTCGGTAGCGCCCCCTTACTTTGTGGTTAGTGTGTCTGACTACGTAGATTTTTAATTCAATCTCCAACTCCACCCAACTTACTTTTTGGGGTATACTCCCTCTTGCTTGCCAGGAAGTTACAAAACCTAAAAGAATTATAAATTGGTAAATTGTAGGTCCCTCCCATCTCTGCAAAGTATCAACGCATTCACAGGAATGGTTGAGAATGTTAACTACACATTGGCTTTCCGGAGCGGTTCGTGCCACAATATTTATTTTATTTATTTTGTTAGTTTTGACTGTGTCCTGAAAATTGCTCCAATTTTCTTGAACACCTTCCATAAAAAGTTAGTCCGGCCATGCAGAAGAAAGTTCTTATCAAGCGATCGTTAATTAAGTCATTTAGTTTTAAGACACACAATGTTAATTAATCAGTAAAAAACCAAACATTGCCAAAACATACTTCACATAATAAAAAACTTCGATATCAGAAGACACAGCAGTAATGTTATACTTAATTTAAATTATTCATACAGTGTTTTTGTAAATAGAAACAGTGATCTCTGGCAAAAAGATACTGCCTGTACCTATCTCTTGAGGGGTGTATGATGGCAACAAAAGACAGGCAGACGCGTGGGCTTGTTAATGAAAAACAAATAATTTTTTTTTTTAATTCTAGAAATATTTGATGTCTGTGTAATAAAGTTCTCGACTTCCTAGCACATTTGCTAAGACCGCCATCTTCAATTTAACTGAACATAGAATTGAAGTAACGACAAATATTTATTTGATTTTCAAATCATTTGAAATGCAAATAAAAGGTGTTTACAAATTTAAGGTACTATAAGGCTAGTTATGCATTCGTTAAAAAAAATTATAAGAATACTAGCTGACCCGGCGAACTTTGTTCCGCCTTAAATTGATTAAATGTCCCTTTCGAAAGTCGAGCCTCTCTTAAGAAAGAATTAAATAATTGATATTAAATTGATTAAAATTACTTTTATTTAATTAACAATGCAGATGGCTTTCCGACACGCGAACACGCCACGTACCTACAGTTGTCCATGTGAAAAGCAAGGGAATTCAAGATTAGGGCCACACACTTGCAACGATTGGCCTTGCGATTTGTTAATTGTCATGGCGAATGGTGGGTCGAACGGGAATTTGAAACTCGAACGGCGAGTCGGTCGGTATTATAGGAATTCTTGGAATGAGAACTTCGTCGCCTTTGAACTTGCCTTTGATTATTGTCGCTTGGATGACGTTGTTCATGAGTTTCTTCACTGTCAACCTAGTTCCATTGCATAGTTTTGGTTGGTTCAGATTGCGCAGCATTATGATGACAGTTTGAGTTGCAAATCGTGCGGTGGTAGACCGGGAACATCCAACGAATTCAAAAATTCAATTGGATAGTTTGTTGCTTCGTCATCATTTCTTACGCGATCCACCGATTTAAACGAATGCAGTGGAGCTGCGATTTCATTTTGAATAATGAAATTCAAATCATCGACGTCCTTATTTTTCGCAGCTTGTATCGCGCGTTCACTGAGCCAATCGTGGTTTAAATAATTGTGGCCGATGTTAGGGAACACTACTGATGAGTTCTTCCTTCGATGATGTGAATTCACAATAATTCAGCGGGAACAAAATCAGGCAAGTTGCAGCTTCAACGGTAATTCGATAATTTCCAATTGCCAAAAGTTGTTTTGCAAAATCATCGGCTGATGGATTGTTCTGCAACGCAACTCCCATGTTCGTCGTCAACTGCAGCTCCATTACGTATCGCCAGAAATACGATTATTTTAGGCAAGCGTTGAGTTCATCTGCAGGCGTTGATCGCTAGATTACTGGTAAAAATTGATGGAAATCACCAGCTAGCAAAATCATTGCTCCTCCAAAGCGTCTCACATTGTTCCGTAAATCTTTCATTGTTCGATCAAGAGCCTCCAATGCTCGCTTGTATAACGTTCTGCATTCATCCCAGATGATAATTTTGCAAATTTTCAACACTTGTGCCATAGCTGAATTTCTTGAAATATTGCGTGTTGGTTCGTCATTCAACTGCAGATTCAATGGCAATTTTAACGCTGAATGTGCTGTGCGGCCACCTTCCAACAACGTGGCCGCTATTCCAGAAGAGGCAACCGCAAGTGCGATGTCGGATCTTGACCGAATTGAAGCCAAAATCAACGAAAGGAGAAACATTTTGCCAGTTCCACCAGGTGCATCTAGGAAGAATATGCTACCGTTACCGTGAACTGTTTCTGTCAAAGCGTCTCGATCGAATTCTCGCTCGCGTTGCAATTCTCGATTAAATGCATCGTTCATTGAGTGATTGGAAGTTGGCATTCCCAGTTTACTCAACAGGTTGCTGCACATGAGCATACACATGTCTTCGATCAATATCAGCGCCTCGTTGCGGATCTCATCGTTCATTTGAAGTTCGGGATTTGATGTTGTTCTTCGAACTCGATGCAAAATATTGTCAGCCATGTTGTCCTTGTATTTGTCCCACAAAATGAGAGGGGTTCGATGGAAAACATGTCGAGATGATGATGGCAAACAATGTACGAATTTAAGTCGCAGGCGCAGAAACTGTAGCATCGGCAAGTGTAAGCAAATTCATCTGCTGACAGGCTTCTCTAAATGTGGCACACAGCACACCATCAACAGTCCGCATTTTCTCGTACGAAGTTGGACCAGGCACATTGACCAAAAGCAATCGCAAATAGAAGCAGTTGTCATTTTTTGGATGAACTTAAAAAAAAAAAAAAAAAAAAACCGCTCAGTTGTGTGTTTACCTGTTTCAAAACAAATCCAATAAAAAATCCTCATGCAAATCGGATAATATTCAGCCAAGTTATGCTTGTACAAAGAACAAAGTCATAACCTGGCGATATTTGTTCCGCAATTTTGTGTTTTAACAATTTTTAAAAAATACCGTTCAAAATTTGAAAAATTCGGCTCCGCTATGCAAACCCAACAAAAAAATCCCCATGCAAATCGGATGATATTTAGCCAAGTTATGTCTATCAGAGAATTTTTGGAATTAGCATTCTAACTCTAAAACTACGGTAGGGGTACCTGCCACACG
The DNA here is from genome assembly GCA_916050605.2 of Platycheirus albimanus. NCBI lineage: Eukaryota > Metazoa > Arthropoda > Insecta > Diptera > Syrphidae > Platycheirus > Platycheirus albimanus. The sequence continues at coordinate 88,404,854 of OU696698.1, read as the reverse complement.
ATTTTTAATGAAAAATTTATTTTTCTCAAAAATGGCTCCTACGATTTTGATAAAACTTTCTGAATAATGTCTTTTATGTAAATTGTATATTTTGTTTGGATTAAATTTTTCAGAAAAATTCTTATAACGATACCTCCCATTGGACCGGTATTTTTTAAAATCAGTTTTTCTCGTAAGCCACTTGACAAATTGCGATGAAACTTTTAATGTAATGTAATGTAATGCCTTTTTAGAAACTAAATAATATTAATTCTTAAATTTAAAAAAAAAAAAAAAATGTTTAATAAATTATTGGTTTTTTTTCAAAAACGGTTTTTTTCAAAAATTTTAAAAATTTCGTTTTCTCATAAGAACTAGCTATAAACTTCTAGATGCTCAAAAAAATTGGAATATGTTTTCGTAAAAAACAGATCTTTAATAAAAACCTGTCCAACAATTTGGAATTTTATTTCTTTTCTAAGAATTAAAAAAATAAATCTTTATTTCCAAAATGACGTTCTTACTTCTGCCCATAATTCTCAAAGGCCCTAACTGCAATTTTCACACTTACGAGTTATGGAGGGAAATACTAAAGCACTAACCGCAACCTGAATATGGAACATGAAATTTCAAAAAAAAATGTGTTCTTTATTTTTTCCAATAACTTCAAGTTTAAATTTTTCAAGTTTTTAGGGAATAGTGTACCTAGATAAAATTTTCTTGCGTTTGCAAAATATAATTTCCTTTTTTCACTTAACCTAACTGCCACAAAGGGCATTTAAAAAAAATTATGATGGTACCGATTTTTGGCTGCAGCAGCTTATAAAAGGCCCTATGTGGTAGTTAGGGCTCTTTAAAATTTGTATGCTTATTTGTATTTGTATTTGTATTTGTATTTGTATTTGTAGTTAGGGCTTTTAGAAATTGTCATTTTCTAGCTTATTGGAAGAATCAGCCTCATGAAATAAATACAAATAAATAAGACACAAGGCCCTAAGGCTAGGCGGCCAGGCCACAACGGCCAGGTTTTATATGAGTTTGGCCGCTGGTCGCTGGCCGCCTAAGGCCCGTACTTGCATGCTTCTTAGAAAAACTCATTGGCCGCTTAGTGGGCGCCTAAGCCTTACTCTAAATTTGCAAAAAAGTGAAAAGTAAAATTTTGTAGATAGGGCCTTTACGAAATTTTGGAATGGTCCGGTCAAGTTAGCCCGAAAAATAGGGGTTCCCTTGCATGGATTCCCAAGAAGCTGAACATTTGTGTGAACATTAGGGATACCATTTTGACCGGACTAATTATAAGGATTTTTAAGTGAGTATATCTAAAAAACATTTCAGATCACCCCCCCTGTTTTTCGAATCTCCAGCACCAAGACAATTGTCAAATATTAGGGAAATTTCTTGCGACGTAGTCGTGCACTTTTCTTTCTGTTTCCCTGGAAGATTATCTGTCAGAAAAATTTTTTCGTATGCAATTATGTCAGGATTTTTTTTTCGTTTTCAATCAGAAACACTTGGTGGCTTGGTGCAAGGTTATTTATTCTCACGCATCGTGCTACCAGTTACCGGCAACGCAGAGCAACAATCATTTTCGTGAATTGTCAACGCTTATTTTGTAAAATGTCAACGAGACATAATTTTTCTGACACCTTTATCCTAATTGCTATAAACGCTAATCACGAAAAAATTGAAGTTTCTATTTTCGATTTGGTTTTTCTCATCGCTATAACTGGCCGGCAACTTAACTGCGTTCTTTGTTTTTGATTAAGCTATAAGTAACGGACATCTGTATACAAACAACTTGATTCCATTGCAGATCTTAGTATTAGGTTCCTAAGTACTCCATTTTAGTATAACGGAAAAAATAACTTATCTTATAAAAATGGCAATATGCCCAAAATGCGGGACAATACATACTTAATAAACAAAGAATTTAAAATGCATTGCATGTTTTTTACAACTAAGAGTAGTGTTTTTGTAACTCGACAAATTTCAACCCAGTCGTGCATTTTTTTTTTTATTTGATCACTCATATTTCCACTATAATACTAAGTTCAAGAAAAATTGTCAGTACAGAGATGTTGGATCTTTTGCCTCTCAGTCTGGTTAGTATGGCTTGCATGCCTTGTCAATCCATAAAACACACACAGAGTAGTAGTGTTACCATAATGCAAGGCTCATATTCAAAACTGAGAAAGATATTGATTAGGAAATTGGAATATGCATCATTGATGTGGCTTTAAAGGAACTAATTCTAATTCTTCCTTCATCTTCAAATGAATACTATCCTCCTTAATTTCTATTGAAGAACAGGGACCTATATAGATACCTTATATTGTTATAAAATATTTCAATTAAGACAAGTTTTAAGATTTATTTTATTAATATTAAGTTTAAATATATTTTGTTAAATGCTGAAAGAAAGAAATTATATCTTTACACATTTTCCTCGAACTTCTAACCTTTTTCAAAGATCTATTCTCCACATTTAATAAAATATGTGTTTAAACAAATCTAATCATCTTTAGATCTTATCACAGATAATAAAATAATTAAAATATTTTGTAACTAAATATACAAAACAAACATAGCTGAAACAGCTGCACACACACTTATTCCACTCGAAGCATAAAATATTGCACTGGTCGTTCCCATCAAAGATACCAAATTTCCGACTCCTAAAGATATCACAAGTTGAGCTATAAATACCATACTGCTTATAATAGCCATATCCGTTCCAAGGCCCCGAGGTTCCGTCAATGGAATCTTTTCCCCATTACAAACTTCAAACTGCGAACAATATAAAAGTCTTATCATTTTTATTAAGCCAATAAAAAATCAAAAGAAAACTTACACAACTCTTCGAATGATAATCGGCAGCAATAATATATGGAACTGTGTAGATAGTGGCATTAACAATTCCTGCAGTAATACTGAGAACCAGGACCAAGAGTTTACTTGGCCATGCAGCTAAAATGTACATTGCAATTGCAAAGATCATTATTCCAAAAATATAAACGTACTTTGGTCTGTAAGAGGAAAAACTGTGTCAAATGGCGAGAGTTTAAAAAAAAAAAAAATTCCAGAACTTACTTGAACCAAGTCATCAGCCTTTCTATAAGAAATGAGTAGACTGAAGAGGAAAATGCGAACAATGTCATACCCCAGCAACCAAACCGAACGCCAGCGTCATACAATTTGTATTCTTCAGATCCTACAGGTGCCTATAGAAGAGAGGCTTTACTTCAAACTATATTTTAGAGTTCCCTTGTTTGCACTTACAGCTGGGTCTCCACGGAATACAGCATCTCCCACAAAATCCGTAAAGTACAGACAGTAACAAATGTGTCCCATCCAACTGAGAAGGTTCGTTAAGCTTAAAATCCACATTGACCTTGGCATGACTATAATACTTTTAAGGTACTTCGCCAAGGACACTGTTTCGATGATTTCCTCATCAATTCTATCACTTTCAAATGATGGAGCATAACAATGAGGTACTTTGAAAACCTCCTGGTCCTTGTTGGGAAGAGGAATAGATTACAAAAAAAATCAAAATTTTAAGACTCACCTTTGAGATTGAGTAGCCAACAGCCAGATTGTTGTTCCTGATTTTCAAGGTTTCAATTTTGATGGCAGTAGCCGTCACCGGTCGCAACATTTCATCTTTTTCAATCAGAGGCAGTGGAATTTCCCTGAAGCTGAAAATTGTTATGAGGAAACACACAACCAAGAAGATTGTATTGATCATGAAAACAGCTTGAATGTTCCCTCCTAATAATTGGCCCAACGAATTATTTTCCCAGTTTATTCCGCCCATAGCGTACCCCATTGTGCTGCCCACTCCAACCATTACACTAAACGTGCTTAGTACTTTTCCATGATCCTGGGGAATGCAAACGTCCAACATGTAAGCCCTTGCCGGGGATTGACACGTTTCGGCAACAAAGTCAACTAGCACAGTGCCCAAGATTGTGAAAATTATTGCAAATTTTAAATTTGGAGTTGTTCCCGGTGATGGAATCATATCCGATGAGTCATCACCCAAGAACCCTCCTAAATTTCTTCCATAAGGGAGGAAAACTAAACCAATCATCATGCCCACAGAAAGTAGCAATAGCACTGGTCTTCTTCGGCCCATGCTAAGTCTGCACCGATCACTTATGGAGCCCACCAACGGTCCTAGAAGTAAACCCAAGGTCGGAGACAAACCCCAAACCATGGTCATGAGTGAGTGGTCGACACCGAGTTGTAGAAGCGTTGGAGACACAAAAGCTGTTTCGGCGGCAAAGACATAGCCGATTCCTATGCCCAAGGCCGTGAGTCTCAACATTTCGAAATAAGACTTTTTGCGAAATACGTGCGAGTAGTTTCTGCCTTGGCTGCCAGCATGGATCGCTCTAGCTTCAAGCATTTTTTGGAGTATTGGATTTGCGTTGTTTTTGTCGGCCATATTATCAAGGTTCTAAACTGTTGGAAAAAGAATTCTTTCCGGTAATGTTTACTACAATTAATCATGAGTTTACTTCAATGACATTGAACGATGAATGGTCTCATAAAAACTTTGATAAAAAACACTAATTAATTTAATTGATTGAATATTAACGATTGAAAGTAGTACCTGATAATTAAAATCTAATGATAACGAAAGTCCAGCGATCGAAGATAAAGATCAATGTTAGTTTTGACTGCCCGCAAACTATTTATTAAAAACGATTACAGGAAGCGTACGACTTTGATAGGTAAAAAAATCACAACTTTTTGAACACTAATCACAGCGTGGAAGAGTTTTTTTTTTTTTAATTGAAAAGAAGAAATCGGGCAAGGGTTAAGTTTAGCCGTCAGGAAGTGTACTTAACAATTGACATTTTAAGAATGAAGTTTTGTGGTTTTCAGACATCATTTTTGTATTTTTGCGAAGCCAAAACTTAGAATAAAACACGCATTATTGATTGCAGTTAGTAGTGGATTTAGCCGTTGCGAAGCTAAGGGCCCAGATTCTTGGAAGGCCCATGTTAAAGCAGAAAATTCGAGAATTCCTGCCGAAGAACCATTCCAGTCCGACACACGGCGGGGTACTACTCAATATAGTTAATAGCAAGGATAAAAAGTAAATGGCCCAAGCTCTAAATGGTTGCCTCGAGGGAAGAAAATAGGCTCAAAGCGAAGTCTTGCTAAAGCCTAGAAAGATAACATCGACTTTTTTTCCGTTCTCTAGTGATGGGGGTAAACGATAAAAATTTAACAAGGTTGTAGGCCTACATTTAAGAAACTTATTTTGCCTATAGGAAACCTTAAAATTTTGTACAAAAAGTTGTCAAAATTGGACGGTATTTAATTTTTAACATCGCTTTTTGTGCTCTTTTTGTATATTGGGGTTATTAAAGAGGTTTTCCATACCTGGAGAAATTCTTTTTCAGATAGTGATAGGCTAAACAATTTGGCTGTAAAAATTAAATTTTCACTTTTCTGTACATACTGGTTTATATTTTACACACGATTTGTGCGAGGCGCCTGGCATTTGGCCTTCCCCAAAAGCCGCTCCTGATTAAGATTATTTCAAGGCCATGGCCAACATTTCAATACAACAAATTATTATACTTTTTTTTGCAGATAATATAACCACTTCATCCGATCTTATCAATGCTTTATGGATACAGGGCCGGCCCGACCCAAAAAGTCGCCTGGACTCGTTTCAATCATAATACTTGTCTGCAAAGCCGTTTGCTGGAAACCGAATTTAAGTTCTAGAAATGTTTTATTTTTTGATACTCACACAATATACGCTGGTGTAGCCCAAGGCTATATTCTGTTTTCGACTCTCTTTCTCACCCTCAAAGTTTTGTATAATTTGTATGTCTGGGCAGGGTGTTCCTATTACACATTTAGGTCGCCTGGATTTGTTATTTTAAGAAGACTAAGTAATTTACTTTTGGTTCCTTCCCAGTTTTTAAAACCTTAATTACGCAAGTTAGAATCGAAATATAAAATGCCATAGTTGCCCGAAATTTTAAACTAGTCCCAGGTTTTGTGAACATTTTGCTCATATTGTTAATCCGGCCATGAATAAGTAAATTCATATCATGCAGTTCCTAATTAAGCCTTTTAAATATTGATTCCCAATTTCAATGCAATAAAACATTAATCTAATCTATAAGCACGTGTTAGGAATATCAAATAGCGACAGGATCTGTCTCAAAGAACAAACCAGCAACCAGCAACGATCTATGCAAATATGACATTATCTTGATTCAATTGTGTTTTATATGTTTTGTTTACTCCAATTTAGTAGACACATTTTCTAATTTAAATATGGCTTAGAACATTGCATCACCAGTGAAGAGGCTTTGATAGTGGGGTGAATACTCCATACTGAGTACCTCACTAATTTTTTGAGATGAAAAGAGTTGGTTCAACATTGTGAGCTAAATAAAATAAAATAATATGAGTGTACTGTACATACTTGCTCTTTGGGTGTTATATCATGATGCTAACACATTTTTACTTGCAATTATAGGTACTATATTAATTATGTAAGGAAAAAAAAAAAAAAAAAAAAAATAAAATGGGAACGGGTCGGTTATTCTGTATTCCAAAATTCTGTATGACCAAAATTCTGTAAATGAATCGAAAATTCTGTATGACTATAACTCTGTATTTTACTATTCTGTAATTCTTTTATTCTGTATTCTAAAATTCAATAAATGCGAAATTCTGTAAATCCAAAAATCTGTATTGCAAAATTCTGTAACTCTGTTCTGCTTTTAAGAATTCTGAACCTCAATCCGAATTTTCTTTAACAAATTAAAAGACTGTGATGCTTTTTTTTTCTAAGGCTGAGGTAAGCTCGTCGTAGTCCAGGGTTTTCCCGAAGAAAGCAAGTAAAACTCGGGTAAAGAAGAAAGAACTCTGTTGACTTTCAAGTATGATTAAAAAAAATCTTTATTACAAATAAAAAAGGTGTTTAAATCTAACAATGTATTAAATGTTCTTAGCGGATAATATTATGATACACTCGATCTTAATATAAATAACACGGTATTTCGTATAGAAGAAAAGAATAATATATAAGTTGCCCACAATCTTACTGGAGTAAGCAGGGAGTGCGTCATTGCACCGAATACCGGCCCACAATCTTACTGAAGTAAGCAGGGAGTGCGTGACTGCACCGAATACCAGCCCACAATCTTACCGAAGTAAGCAGGGAGTGCGTGATTGCACCGAATACCAACTAACTACTTTTAATATCAAAAAGATATGCTATTAAAAGTGCACAAATACAACCAATTATGCTATCTGAATTCTGAAGTGATTTTAATTACTAAAAATCTTGCTACTCTTTCACTTCAGGTCGGAAACCAGGAAGTTTAACGGGTAGGTAAGCTTCGAATTCTGGCATATGCCTGGCCTCTACTAGTAATATTTTATGAAAGAACTGAGTGTGAATTAAAAAGAAATGAATGAAATATAATATAATCATAATTTAAATCTAAATGTGACGTCCCGATGTTTGGTGTGCTGTGTGTCTATTGCTGTTGACGGTTTGGTAGGCGGTGGTGGGTGGCTGGTAGATTTGATGAAACTAAAGGTCCCGTGCTGGTTGTATGAAGTTGTTGTTATTGTTGCTGGTCGCTGTTCTAAATATGCCGGCGGCGGTAAATTTAAGTCGGTCGGATGGCGGAAAGTGTAACACTTCGTTACAAGACAAGTCCTCTATTTGTTGAAAAAATTTTTATTCAATAAACCAAAATTAAAAAATCCTTTAATTATAAAGAAAAAATTTTAATTCAAAAAGTAAAGAAAATAAAGTATTGATTTCCATAATGAAAAAAAGCGCGCGAATCGTGTTATCATAACAATAACTGCAAATTAAAAGAAGCAAATTTTTCGAGAGTGTTCCGTTATAATGAAAACCTTTACTTGTAAATTCTGCAAATAATAAAAGAAAAATTGTTTTGATAATGAAAAAAGTGCGCACTTTTTTCATTATCAAAACAATTATTCTTTTATTATTTACAGAATTTTGAAATACACAATTTTGAAATCCAGAATTTCGGAATACAGAATTATGGATTTTCAGAATTTTGAAAAACAGAATTTCGGAATACAGAATTTTGGATTTACAGAATTTTAAAATACAGAATTTTGAAATACAGAAATTTGGAAATCGCATTTTGGCACATACAGAATTATGACCCCAGCCCAAAAAAATTACTTTTTGGACACAAATCAAAAATTAAATCACCATAATAGAGAAGCCGAAAAAAGTTGATCCGACAATTCTGTCTGTCTGTCCGTTTGTCTGTCTGTCTATATATTTATTTACCTACAGCCTAAGCCGCTGGACCGATTTGCTTCAAAAATTGGTATAGACAGTATTATATTTTTGGTTGGGATAGGTTTTTCAATAAAAATCTTATAACGGTACCTCCCATATGACCGGTTTCTTTCATATCAGATTTTCTTGTAAGCCACATAATGGATTTTGATGAAATTTCTGATGTAGATGCATTTTTATATACATTATTTTTACTTTATCTTAAATTTTGTATTCCTGATAAGAACGACAAATTTCTAGAAATTTTCATTCTCCAACAAAACTTGGAAACAACTATTTTTTGAAAAAAAAACTGGTCGAATGAATTTGAATTTTTTTTTTATAAAAAATCAAAACAGTTAAAGAAATCAGATTGCTTAATTTAAAAAAAACCTTTTTAGTGATTACTTAAATTTCATATGATTTTTTTGGTTTTTAAAATGTCAAACCAAATGCCAAAGGCGTTTGTCACACACAAGACCCTGTAGTCCACTTTATTTTTTACCAATTTATTTTAAGTTGGATAAAATAAGCATTTATTTGCTTTGTTTAAGAAGTCCCGGAATTTTGAGCATATTGTAGTTTTTATAAAATAACTTACTTTTTGCAGTTATTTCGTTATAAATAAGGATGGATTTAAGAGCTAACCCACCGATTTTTCACAAATTAAATAGAGTGGATCCGCTGAAGAAAAATTTAAAAACGAGGTTCAATGCTGAACAACAATCGAACGATTGGCCCTCTAAGACCTCAAATTAAATTAAGTTGTTTGTATACAGATGTCCGTTGCTTGAATTTTTGGCCAAAACTTAAGAAAGCAGTTATCAATGAAAAGCTCCCAAAAATACCCACAAAGTTAATCAAAATTGCTTAAATCATTTTTGAAAAATTTGGTAAAAACTAAATTTTTTTAGCTAAAACTGGAAAACCCGGTATACGATAACTTTTGTTGAAAATTTAATATTTCAAATGTAGATGCCATCTTTTGGGTACAATGAAAAATATATAGATATATACCTTAGCAAGTCTGTATCATTAAGTCAATGTCGTTGTCCACTTATGGTCAGTATAATGAAACCGTTAAAACAAATTTCCGTTTATCATAATTGTAGCCAAAATCTAAAAATTCAGCTTTCTTCGAAGACTTCTATGTATATTAGATAGAAAGATTTATAAAAATCGTTATAGCCTTTTTTGAGCAAATATAAAAATATTTACGAACCAAATTTGGCCAAAACCAAATGGCTCGTGGTATGGGAGCCACCATTTAAAAAAAAAAATTATCCATCTCGGGACGCCCGGCAGATGTGAAACATTCAAGTTTACAATAATTCATAATTTTTAAAAACCGTCAAGGGAAATATGGAGTGAAATAATTTTTAATAATTTTGTGTTTCGTTAATAAAATCAATATATTTGTCTTATTTTTTTATTATAATAACAATTATTGCAGATTATATTCATTTAAAAATAGGAACACAATTTTCCTCAACCCACCTTTCAAATCTCCCCACCACCGCCATACACCCTGCCCAGCTACAACTGCCAACCAACCATCCACCATTTTTGACAAATTTTTCCTCAACCCCCCGACATACCAAATCCATACAACCAGTAACCACCCACCCATCTGCAACCACAAACCAAACATCTTCCATTTTTGTCGATTCCCCTCCCCAAACAAGTCCCCACACCACCACCATACACCCAGCCCATCTACAAAGACCAACCAAACATCCGCCATTTTTGACAATTTGTTCTTCACCCCCACCCCCCAAATCCCCCAAGCAAAAACCACCCATCACACCTACAACAAACCACCCACCATTTTAATCAATTTTTCCCTCCAACCAACTACCCACAATTTTTGACAATCCCCCCCCCCCCCCCCCCCTCACCAACCATCCAGCCCAACTACAACCACCAACCATCCATCCACAATTTTTGACAATCTTTCACCCCCCCCCCATTATCCCCATACCCTCTCCACCACTATCATTCCCACCCCTCCACCACTACCACCCCACCCCCACCAACGACCACCCAACCTTCAACCACCAACAACTCAACACGCTCCAGTCACACTTAGAAACATTTTATCGAGCGTCATGCCATTCTTCGTGACGATTACGATCGATTTTACTGCCTTGGTGCGCCAATAGTAGTTTCACATCAAAAATTGTTACTTTACTTTACTCTAGTTTGAGCCGGGCTGAAACGCCTATTTTTGTGTCTTTCATTAATTTTGTGGTTTAAAAAACAGCTTAAAGATTATATTTTCACTAAAAAAATATTTATTTAATTTATTTTATTCATAAATCTAATATTATATACAAAAGAGCAATAATTCTATAAGTTTGTGCAAAAGTATAGCTATAGGTTTTCGCCTGAGAAAAAGTTGTGTTTTTAATTATTCGAGATCATCAGAGATTCCTGATCAAATTCAAAAGTTAGCTTTATCTTGGATTACAATCCAAAACAAATAATTAATTTACTTCTACATCAATTCAAATTAGAAAAACTAGACTTAAAAGTAGAAAAATTTAAGAATAACTGCGATTAAAACAATCTTAACATCGACGGAATGCATTTCTTAGTTATTTGAGGTTCTTACATTTATAAAACATAATGCTTGCAAAATTTAAATCATTTCTACGGAATATGTTATCTCAAGCTATTTCCTATTCAAATATACAAGACAAACATTGCTGATACAGCTGCACACACACTTGTCCCACTAGCTGTATAAAATATGGCACTGGTTGTTCCTGTCCAGGACACCAAAAATCCGATTCCCAAGGATATCACAAGTTGAGCTATAAATAGCATACTGCTTATAATGGCCATATCCGTTCCAAGACCGCGTGGTTCCGCTAATGGTATGTTTTTTCCGTCACTAACTTCAAACTGAAAGAAAATTAATCTCGTCAATTTTATCAAGTCTTTTGTAATTTAATTGATTAATCTTACACAACTTTTTGCATGATAATCGGCAACAATAATAAATGGAACTGTGTAGACTGTGCCATAAATAATTCCCGCTGTAATACTCAGAATAAGAACTCCCAGTTTACTTGGCCATGCGGCTAGAATGTACATCCCAATTGCGAATGCCATTATCCCGAATACATACACATACTTTGGTCTGTAAGAAAAAAGAATAATCAGCATCAGCATGGTATTTGTAGATCAAAGTCCTTTAGAACTTACTTAAACCAAATCATCATCCTTTCAATAATAAATGAGTAGATTGAACAGGACAAAGAGTAAATAGCCATTCCCCAACCTCCAAATCGAACTCCAGCTTCGTAAAGTTTGTATTCTTCAGATCCACCTGGTGCCTTGAAATGCATTTTTTTTTTTTAAATATATATGAAAACAAATACGGTGGCTTCCTTTTGACTTACCGTTGGGTCACCATGAAATACTGCTTCACCCACGAAATCCGTGAAATAAAGGCAGTAAGAAACATGTCCCATCCAACAGAGGAGGTTCGTTAAGCTTAAAATCCACATCGACCTTGGCATGACAATAACACTCTTAAGGTACTTCCCCAACGAAACTGTTTCGATGATTTCTGCTTCAATATTACTAATACTTAATGAAGAAGCATGACAAACAGGTACTCGTACCTTAGGAATATCCTTGTCATTTGCGATCAAAGAAATAGTCTTTTGGGGGTTGTTTTAAGAAAAAAATCAAGAAAAGAAACCCAATTTTAGAAACTCACCTCTTCAATTGAGTAGCTAGGATTGTTTTTGGTTTTTTTGGATGCTTCAATTTTAATTGCCGCAGCTGTCAACGGTCGCAACATCTCATCTTTTTCGATCAGAGGCAGTGGAATTTCCCTGAAGCTAAGAATTGTTATGAAGAAGCATACAACCATGACGATTGTATCGATCGTGAAGACTGCTTGAATGTTTCCACCAAATAGACGGCCTAACGGAGTGGTTTCCCAGTTTATTCCACCGACTACGTATCCAAGCATGCTTCCCAACCCAGCCATCACACTATAAATGCTTAGAGCTTTTCCATGATCCTGAGGTATGCAGACGTCCAAAATGTAAGCTCTTGCTGGAGATTGACACGTTTCAGTACTGAAATCAACTAGCATAGTGCCCAAAACTGTGAAAATCACTGCAAACTTCAAATTTGGCTTGTATGGTGCTGGCGTTGTTGTTCCGTCCTCTGTGTCTGCAGTGCTATTGCTTTCCGGCACTGATAAATTCACATCGCTAGAATCGTCACCGAAAATTCTTCCAATATTTCTTCCATAAGGAAGAAAAACTAGACCAACGACTAAGCCAACAAAAAGAAGCAATAGCACTGGTCTTCTTCGGCCAATTTTAAGTCTGCATCGATCACTGATGGACCCAATCAAAGGTCCTAGAAGTAAGCCCAAAGTTGGCGACAAACCCCATACCATTGTCATAGTTGAGTGATCGACACCGATTTGGAGAAGCGTTGGCGATACAAATGCTGTTTCGGCTGAATAAACAAAACCAACTCCAAAGGCAAAGGCTGAAAGTCTCAGAATTTCGAAATAAGTTTTTTGGCGGAACACGTGTGAATAGTTTTTGTGTTGGCGGCGGGCATTAGTCGCTCTTGCCTCAAGCATTTTTGCGATTTTTGGGTCAAACTTGGTTTTACTTTCATCAGCCATTTTGGATTGTTAACTGTTGACAATACGAATAAATAATTAAAATGAGATTAATTTCAAAATAATCAAATGAAAAAAGTACTAGATTTATTAAAGTTAATTTTTTTTTTATTTCATTGAAATCCGTCAATTAATTTATACAAAAATCTGTTTGGAAAATCCTGTTTCCTTGGGAGGCACTGTTATAAAAATTTTTTCTTAAAATCCATTCACACCAAAAGATTGTTTGTACCTACATAAATAAATGTAATTATATTCAGAAAATTTGGTCAAAATCGTAGGTGCCGTTTTTGAGAAAAAATGAGTTTTTCATTAAAAGTCATATGGCAGGTACCTACCGTTAGTTTAAGAGATAAAAGAATGCCAATTCGAAAAAACTTTCTGTAGGGCGTCTTAAAAATACATTAAAAAGCGTTGGCCATCTAGTGGTTTCTTTTTAAATCATAAGTTATTTTGACACTGACAGCTGTTTCCCGCTCGAAATCTTTACAGAAAGTCAGTATCTGTATTATACTTCCGCAGAACAAAATGAGTCGCTTAACGCTTGAACAAGGCAGGTAACTATGCCAGGCAGACCGACAGAAGGAAATGTCTGAACCACTTTTTTCGTCTAACCAATCATCGTAATGTCATGTTTGATTATGAAAGTATACCTTGCCTTATAATTCCCTCAATCGCAAGTAAAAATGCTTTCTGAAAGGTTGGGTTCCACACCGATTTTCGTTCATATGGTGTTCAGAAGAACGAGGACGCAAGATTCCTGGCAATATTGAAAATCTTTCGACCAGTTTTTTTTTTAAAAAAAGGTTATTTTTGAAAAACTTTTCCAAAAAATATTTTGAAATTTTTTTGAGTAATATAATGCTTAAAGAAATCAATATACCCATTTCCAACATATTTCGAAGCCAAAATAATTTTTGGAAAAGTTATTAAAAATCAAAAAAAAAGTGTTTTGAAAATTTTGAAATGTCATATTAATTAATATTTTATTGAAATCGGATGTATAGTTTACGAGAAAATTCGATTTGAAAATAATGGTTCTATGAGAGGCACCGTTATAAGAAAAATTTTGAAAAATCTTTTCCAACTAAAAAAATAGCATTGGGAAAGTTTTATCAAAATCGTCAGAGCCGTTTTTGAGACCTAGAACAAAAAAGAAAAAAGACCCCCTAGAGAATTCCAAATAATAACTAAATACCAAATTTTGAAGCAAATCGGCCCATCCGTTCAGGTTCTAGAGGTGCGAACAGACAGATAGACAGACAGACAGACGGACGGAATTTTCAGAACCATTTTTTTCGACTTCTCCATCATTGTATTATCATGTGTGATTGTTATATCAAAAAATTTGTTTGCATGAATCCATAACTTGCCTTAAATCTCCTTAAAATCCTTAAAATTACCTTCAATCGTAAGTAAAAAGTGCACAATTGGGTTGTACGAACTTGCTCTAATGTGTTAAAGTGGTCTTGGGGCTTGAGAGTTTTAAAAAAAAAGCAATGAAAAAATCATATGAAATTTTATTAATCATTTAAAAATAAACAGATATAACGTTTTTTGAAGAAAATGAAGTAAGCCATCAGATTTCTTTTACTTTTTTGAAATTTAAGTTTTTCTTTCAAAATCCTTGGGCCACTTTTTCCAAAAAACCGTTTTTGTAAAAAAAAATTTCAAAAAAATATATAATATACCAAACTTTTTTTTAGTTTGTCAATATCCAGCATTTTAAAGTTCTTATCAGAAAACAAACATTTTGAACAAACCTTTTTTGAAATAACCAACAATTTAAAAGAAAAAAACATGGTTTACTGTAAGGTCGGATTACGGACGATAATTTTGCATGATAATCAATTCACAAAACAGTTCATGTGTAGACATCTCTCCAACCACCCAACCCACCTACAACCAACCACCATTTTTGATTTTTTTTCACACCTTAAACCAAACACCAACCTATCCCCCACATACAACCACCAACCAACAGCCCACCATTTTTGAAAATTTTTTCAACCACTACCAATTACACCACACACCTACAACCAACCACTCACTATTTTTGACATTTCCTGCACCAAATTTAACCACCCACAACCACCTATGTACAAACACCACTCACCCACCATTGTTGACAATTTTTTCCATACCCCCTCCCAACACAAAATCCCCCAAATCCAACCACCACCCACCATTTTTGGCAATTTTTTCATCACCCCCCATCAAATCAACCATCCCCACTAGCAAAACCGCCAACCACCCAACCCATTTACAACCGTCAACCAACCAACCATTATATTTGACAATCCCCTCCCCCAACCAAACCAAATCCCCCCAACACCAAGCACCCATCCCACCTACAGCCACTCATTATTTTTGACAATTTTTGCCTCACCAACCACACCAACTACAACCCAACCACTCAGCATTTTTGACAATATTTCCTCTTCCCGACACTACAACCCAACCCCCCCGCCCGCCCCCCCCATAATTTAATTAAGAAAATAATAAATAATAATTCAAAGATAAAGTAAAATAATTCATGTTGAAAATTATTAAGAATCACATCATTTATGTTGGATACTTATCGTTTAAAATAACTATCCAAAAGTTCTTTTGAAGGTGCTCATTGTGATGCATATTGGTTATACAAAAGAGGTTTTGCCATCAAAATGGCATTTATGGTGGGAACAGCTAAACAGTTTCTATTTTTTGTTTTTATTAAAAATAATTGCGAAAAAATGCGTTCAGCATTCGCACTAACTTGTGGTAAAGAAATAATTGAGCTTATGTATACATTTGTTCAACTCCTTGAACATAGGCAAATGCGATTAAAGTATTTCTGATTTCAAACACAGCACGCCAAAACTCCTCCAAACTACATTCCCTATCCTCGTCCAGCTCCTCGACATTATCGCCCGTTACAAGATTTGGGAAAATCCTTATAAGAGGGACTAGAGAAGGATGTTTGGCTTTTTGGTCTAGAATGTTAAGTGCTTTTAACACTTCATCGTTAAAATCTATCCTTGAACTGATTTCTTTGCATAGTTCTACATAGTACTCACGGCAGTGTCCTAAAATATCTTTTATTTCATCAGCTGAAAGTTGATCTTCTGTAAGCAATAGACTCGCCTTAGCACATATGTAAGTTTTTTCAAGAAAAATCTCTTTTCTTGAGAAGTCAATATCTGCTAAATTTAGGTCAGAGTCATCGATAAAAGAAGATTTTACAAAATTTTGTAAAATTGTTTTATAGTGCATCTTTACTGTTGGAAGGAGAATATGTATTCGTGGCTCTTCTGATTGAAACTCTAAATTCATTTTATTTATCATTTTTAAAATGTAGGAAAGAAAATGAAAATATATTTTGTTTCTTACATTCATATCTAACAAAATCTGATGGGCCAAACCTGCATCTTTTTCTAATTGAAATGATAAAAAAAAAAAATGAAATAAGGCATTCCATTGTTCTAATATTCTATTTACTACTTGTTCTAACGAAAGCCATCTGGTGGCTGGTGGAAGAAGTTTTTAGAATTGTATGACATTTAACATTAAAATATTCTTGAAACTCTCTGAAATCATACTGCCTTTTGCAACTATGTGAAAAAAATAATAAATATTCCCTGTTAGTACCTCTATTTTCTCCGGAAGTTTTTTTGAAGCAGCAATTGAGCATAAGTGCAACGAATGGCAGGTACATCCGATGACGTAGATGTTCGGAAATATCTTTTGGAACAAAGCTTTCACCCTGTTTTTATTCCCCATAATGACTGATGCATTTTCAGCAGCGAAACCAATTATGTTGTTAATCGGTATGTCCATCACTTTAAAATAATTGGTTATTGCATCAAAAATTGATTGAGCCGTTGCGCTTTGGAGTTCGATTAACCCGAAAAAGCGATCGGCGACCTTTTGGCGCATAAAATCGAAGTACCTTACTACGAGGACAAGACATTTCTTACAGCTAGTATCGGTTGTTTCATCAACTATTAATGAAAACTTTCTGATTTTTTAAAATTTGCGCGATGGAATTTTGAGCTTCCGTTAAAAGACCGGTATTTGTTGTTTCAATAGCTTTGGTTTTTCCGTATTTCAATTGTTTAGCTATTTCTGAGTATGTAGCAAGAATTTTTTTTGTATTTAATAAGATACCTAGATAAGAAGTATTCAATTAAGACAACTAATCTATTTTGCACTACTTAAAAACTTACTTTTCCATTTTTGTATTTTCCCTTGCACTTTGCACTTTCAACGAATTTTCAATAAAATGAGATTTCTCATTTGACAGCTTCTGTCACCATCACAAATTATGTCAATCATACTGGCAACGGTCAGGGTAGAAAAAAAAAATGAATGCATTCAGACATTCAGAGCATTAAGGGTTTGTCGTACTAGATAAAATTGTTCAAAATAATTAATAACAAATAATGAAAATGAACTTTAAAATAAAACAAAAATAGACTTTAAAATATTTTTGAGGGGAGTACGGGAGTACGGTGAAGGCAAGGGGAGTACGAATACGAATACTCCCTTAGTACTCATTCCGGCAGCGCTGCGGTTAAACCTTCGGCTTCGGCCAAAATCGGCCGAAGTTTTGGCCGAAGCCGAAGGTTTAGATTTTGGTTGTCGTGCGTCGTGGTAGGCGCTGAAAAAAAATTCAATTTCGTTTTTTTCGGCAGCTGCTGCCGTCACATCATTAGTAGACAAGAAAATCTATTAAACATAAGTTTGTGAGCGTATGTGTTCAATCTTGGGTTTTTAAGAATTACTTTTTTTTTTGTTACTTATGAGTTATTTGTTGTTCTTTTACTTAATTTCAATAAAATATTAATATTGCTATTGCATACATTCCAGAAAAAATTCCAAAAAATCATTATTTTTTCCAGTTTTAGTCAATCAATCTGAAACGATAAACGAAAATTCTTCAAGTTATTGAAGCTTCGGCTTCGGCTTCGGCCGAAGGTTGTTGTTAAGCCGAATATTCGGCTTCGGCTTCGGCTAGAAATCGACCTTCGGTCGGACACTAAAAATTTTATTAAAAAAAATCAAAAAAAGGTTTTTTTTTTAAATTAAACAATTAATATTATTTTGTTTATAAAAGGGCTTTCACAGTAAATTTTTCATCGAAATCCTTAAAGTGGTTTACGAGAAAATCTGTTAACTGCCTGTTCCAACCAAAACATACAGTTTGCACAGAAAACACCATTCAGAAAGTTTTATCGAAATAGTAGGAGCCGTTTTTCAGATAAAATGCCAAAAAATGACGATCATATCTGGGATCTTAGCGGATGGAGGAGATCAATCTTCGTTTTCCAAGAAAATCCCGAGCTGAGCTCTAAAGTTTTTTGAAGGAAAAAATGATAATAAGATGATCTAGATGAGCGCTCTAATCCAGCACTGTAAATTGACACACTACATCTTCAGGGTTGCAGGTTGCAGTGCAGCTGCAGGGCTACAAATTATATTAAGTATTCCAGTATCAAGGACGGCATTGAACAACTTCCTGATAGAATGTGTTTTTATCTGAAATTATCCATCTACGGTGACAATAATATTTTATTAGCTGGAATTTGTGTTGTAGATATATCTGAGTACCTATCGATATGAGCATAGCAGAGTAATTGTTCATAGTAATGGCAGAGTTCTTTGATATTTGTTTTTTGACAATGGCTAGACATGTATTGTTAACACAATGGAATATTTTGTCGCTTGTGTAAATGTTTACACTTGGAATTGAACAAATAACATTGTTTCAAGAAAAAAAAAGTTTATTTTGGTCCTTATTCAAATAGAAAACAACCAAGTTATCTATGATTTCAATGTTCATAGCCCAGTCAATAAAGACAAATTTAGGTTTTTCGTCACCAGCAATATAAAAATTATGATAGAAAACGATATGCTTGTGTTTAAATGGAACATAAAACTCTAAATTGAGAAATAAAACGCGATTCTATTGCTATTGGTGCTTATTTACACGTGAACACACTTTTTTGAGTAGTAAAGTTTATTGTTTAAAATTTTTTTTTGCATAAATTCATATACATACAATGGATTTCTCAAATGAAAATGCCAACTAAGGTTTTAAGTTTTTTTAGGCGGGTCTACCTAGCCCGATAACTTGCAAACCAAAACTATGCACCGGAAAATTTCGAATGATAAATTCTTGAAAATATACCAGACATTTATATTTGGTTAAAAATACTGACAGACTTGCTCTATAAGGCAAATATTGGTTTCGTGCAGAAAAAAATCCAGGTTTTTACCAAACAGAACATAACGATGCTAAAGAAGCCCAAAAAGTGGTTCCGACAATTCTGTCCGTCTACAGCCTAAACGGCTGGACCTATTTCCTTCAAACACAGTATATTATTATGACGTCCTACAGAAGTTTTTTTTTTGGAATCAGATTTTCTCGTAAGCCACTTAACGAATTTCCATGAAATTTTTAATGTACGAGCCCTTTTATAGACGAAATAATACTATTACTAAAATTTTACAACCATTTTATTTTTTTAGTTTTTTAATTTTTCAAAAAAAGTGTTTAGAAAAAAACCGCCCCGAGACCGCTCGACAGAAGTGATAACTTGAACTAATCTTAGTTAAAATATTAAAAATTGAAATTGTTTAACTTGAGAAAAGCTTAAGTTTTAACTTAAACTTTATGTATATTAATATGATAATGTGAGGAAAAAAGTTATTTTTTAATAAAATTTTTTATTGATTATAAAATCCGTTTTGAGTTAAGGTGAGAGAGTAGGAGCCTGCCTACTGCTACCGTATGCGTGACAGAAAAGGAAGCCAGACAGAGTGGCGCTGTAACGCGTTACGTAACAAAGCCACTCATTTGAAGTTATCACTTCAAAAACTGATAGAACGATTTTGAAATTTTTGTTTTCCTATCAAAACAGTAATATAAATCAGTTGGCTTACTTTATTTTTTCCAAAAATCGGTTTAACTAGTGTTTTTTAATTGTTTAATAAAATTTCCTATGATTTCTTCCTTTCATTTTTTTTTTTCAAAATCTAAAGCCCCACGACTGCTAGGTTTCACATAAGAGCAAGTTCGTGAGACCCAGTCGTGAACTTTATTTTTGACTTAAATAGTTTAAACAGCTTTTTTTAATGTTTTTGTTGGCAACGGCTTAATCGCTCAAGCTTTGTTTTTGATAATATTTTCTAAGTCTCTAAGGTGGCATTCACATATTTGAGTCAATGTCCTTTTTAACCGGAGGCTAAGATTACTTTTACTTGGAATAGCATTTACGTTTTAAAGATTCAAGATTTTTTAAAGTTATCTTTCAAATATCGAGCAGTTTAGTTTTAACCAATTTTTTTTATGTTTTTACAAAAATTTTCAAAAGTGCATTTACTTTTTTTAAACGAAAATGGCTGCCAGTAAAAAACAAACGGTCGATGTTTAGATATGGTTTGAGTTTCTCAAGTTATTTATGCATCTGTACTCTGTATATTACCGTTGAATTGGATTTAATTAAAGAGTCGAAAATTATATTTGAAAATAGATTTAACTTAAAACACATGAATTTATTTGTATAATTGTTTTGAAACGCGCACAGTTTTTTTAAAGAAATGTTTATTTCACAAAAGCAGCGTCTGTTTCTGAAAAATGTTTTGTTTTTACAAAAACAGAAATTTTAAATGAACTCACTTTTTTTTCAACTACTGAATAGCGAAAATATCCTTTATATATATTTTGGGTTTCCCTTTTTTGTTAAAATACCGCTCTTTAAAGGATTGAACTTGTATTAACTTTAAATATTCATAATAAAATATTAACTGCAGCCAATGAAGTTTAGTTTGGTTGTGATTAAATATTTTAATTTGAAGGAACGTTAAACTGGCTTGATTTATTGTAGAACGGTAAAAAAAGAACACAATATCGCGTCGCTTTTACGACGAGCAATGAGCTATCTATAGTACCTTCAGAGTTTTAATTTGTCAATAGCCTCGGTATAAATGTTGAAAAAAAAAACTTATGATTGAACATATGGTTTTAAATTTTGTTTGCAGACACAAGAATTTTTGCTCAGTACAAGCAATCATTACTTGTCGTTTGTGTATCAGTTGAAAATATATTGGTGTTAGCTTAGTAAAATATAAAAAATATTTTTAATTCTGTGCAAACGTAAAGATTTTTTTTTTTAATTTAAGATGAAAGTTAAAACTGAGTTAGATTACCTAAATAAATTCTTTCGATTCGGCATTCATCGCACCTTCCACCACTGAACCTCCTTCTTGAATTCTTGATCCGCGGATTATTTTTTTTTATTCCATCGATATTTTAACCTTTGAACCATACAAAACAAAACTGTTATTATGTAAACCCACGAACCGAGGTAAATCGTTTGCAAAGTCCGATCCGAGGACGAACCACTGTTTTCCAACAGGCCCTTAGAAATTCCTTATTTTCTTTCATTCATGCATCCTTTGTCAGAATCCCTCTTCTTGATTTAAACTGGATTAAGCTAACCCACGCTCCACTGACAACTGAAAAACCGTTCCTAAAAATACTGGATGTCAAATGGAAATTCAATTTCCCTGCTACCTTGATGAACTTTAAGCTTACGCAATAGTTGATGATGTCGTCCCAACCACAGGTTAGATTCTTGATCCAAGATTAATACTTTTTAAACTTTTCGTACATGGGAAAGCTGTTTTTTTCTATATTCGTGTTTGATCGTTATCGTTAACGTCTTTTTAAGTGTAGTACCTACTTTAAAACATTTAATTAAATAATGCTAATGAAAATGATACACGATATTTAAATAAGTGGTATTTTTTTTTGGTAAAGTGTTCGATTTCATGGATCAAAGTGTTTAAAAGATTACGCAATGAAACACGAAGATACGCTAATTAATAATTGTTCTGCTAATTTTTCTTAATACGACGAGCATTGGCGCGCGCCGCGTTGTTGGGTCCTACCTGACGGGGTCAAAATTAAATGAAATACAAATTATGTGATTAAGAAAAGAACGGATAATAAGTAAGAAAATGGCTGTATAATCATTTTGAAGACCGTTGCTTTGGTTCGGAAGGTGAGCCTTTGAAAACTTATATAAAGTATTCAATAACTTGTATTTTTTTTAAGTTTTAAGTTTGAAAATAAATTTGTTAATAACTGTTCACAAAACCAAATTTATTCAAAAATAAAACAAAAGAAGAGTTTTTTGATTTCCTAAAAAGTTATAGCATAGTGTTACCATTTATTTTAAAAAAATCTTTATTGTCTCAAGTAAAATTTTTAAAAATTTTGTCCAACCGACTTAACGAAAGGAGGGGAGCATACCCCCACCCTACGATTTTTCCTTTTCCTTTAAAAAATTTTGCTATTAGATAAACATTATACAATATAAAAATAAAGTGCACGACTAGGTCGGAAGAACTTGCTCTAATGTGTGACAGCGGCCTAGGGGCTTGAGATTTTGATAAAAATAATTTTTTTAAAATTCATAAATAAATACTTGAACTAATTTGAGCTGAAAAAAAGTATACCCCATTTTATTTCTTGGATAAATTTGAATTTATGAGAAAAATTTTATACAATTTTATAAAATTAAATTATGTTTTTTGTACAGTTACGATAAAAGCATAACGCTAAAATTTTGAAAACGTAAGCTTTAGGTAAACCTTCTTCCAATTAAACAAAAATATTTCATGGGCTGACGCCCATTTTTCATACAAAACCATCAATATTGTTTTTATAAAATAACATTTGTTATATTAAAGCGAAAAACATTAAATTTTGTGGGTATTACTGGTCAAAAACATCTTGTGTATGAAATCAAAAAAATTGATTTTGGGCGTGGCTGACGCCCACTTTTCATAAGAAACTATAAAAAAATTGTTTTTGTAAATAAACGGTATTTACAATGAATCCGCAAGTCAAAATTTTGCGTCTCTTAAGTGAAACTAAACAGTTTGTGTATGTAAAGAAATTTTCGAATTTCGGGTGTGGCTTACGCCCACTTTTCATGAAAGAACGAAAAACGTAGTCTCAAAAATTTAAGGTACCTCCAATATTCAATTTAAAACTTTTCTTTCCGTTCGTTATTTGAAAAATATTTCTCTACATTTTCTTGTGTAAATTTTTTCAATACGCCCACTTTTAAAGGCGTGATTTTTATAAAATACCTTTGTTTAGGTAAGATTGTTTAAAAACTACTCGATTCAGCTGTAGTCTTACACATATGCCTAAATACTGATCAAAGCTCAGTTAATGCTTCAAATTTTTAAAACACGCCCACTTTTAATGGGCGTTTCCGTCAAAAGTCGTATAATGCATTAATTTTTTAACGTTTCATAACTATCGGTCGCAGTTTTGAAGTAAAATGAACACTTAGATTTACATTCCTTGATTACGTAGCAGAGTGTGGTCAAAAAATTGTGAAAAACACCCATAATCGCTATTTCCATTCAAAATCTAATTTTTAAAAATTTAAGTTTTGTCTTGTTTTGTTCAAATCGATCTGCAAGAATAAAATTGAATGTCACTGAGCTCATACTAATTGCCTTCTTGGCAATAAAAAGTCTTAACTTTGGGCGTGGCACACGCTTTTTTTATTGTGCCAGCACTAATTGAACATCACACAACACAAAATTAATGTTATTGAATTTTTTTCTGTCTGCTAAAGAACATCGGGTGGCTGCGGGAGGCAAACGCATACACATACAAAAATATAGGGAATAGGGTATGCAACAGTTCGTTGCAAACGTAAATCAAAATCGTTGGAGCCGTTTTCGGGAAAACTAAAAATCTTGCTACCAATCTTATGGCAAGCACTGTAACTTTTTACTTATGGTTATGTGTAGGTACTATAAGGTAAGTTATGCATTCGTAAACAAAAAATTTGGACAATCAAACATAACATTACGGTGATAGAGAAAAAAATGGGTCCGACAATTCTGTCTGTCCGTCTGTCTGTATTGGCACCCACAGCCTAAACGGCATAACCGATTCGCTTCAAACTTTGTACCTATATAGTATTATTATGATGTCCTACAGAGGAATTTTTGGAATTAGCATTCTAGCTCTAAAACTAACGGTACCTGCCATATAAATTTTTACGAAAAACTCATTTATCGCAAAAACGGCTCCTACGATTTTGATAAAACTTTCTGAATGGTGTTTTTTGAGTAAACTTTATGTTTTGGTTGGAAGACATTTTTCAGGAAAAGTCTTATAACGGTACCTCCCATAGGACCGGTTTTTTAAATCAGATTTTCTCGTAAACCACTTCATGGATTTCGGTGAAAATTTTATTGTAAAAGCTCTTTTATAAACAAACAAATAAAAAATTTTTTTTTAACATTTGGTTTGTTCAAAAACGGTTTGTTCAAAATTTTTGAAATTTTTGTTTTCTGATAAGAACTTGTAACCACTAGATGTTGACATACTTAAAAAAAATTTGGAATATGTTTTCGAAAAGTTTAAATAAAACCGTTTTTTTGAAAAAACAGGTCGAACGATTTTGAAAAAGAAAATTCATAAAATTCAGAAAAGTAAAAGAAATTTGATGGCTTACTTCATTTTCTCCAAAAAACGTTTAAACTATTGATTTTTAAAAAATGATTAATAAAATTT
The DNA here is from genome assembly GCA_916050605.2 of Platycheirus albimanus. Lineage (NCBI taxonomy): Eukaryota > Metazoa > Arthropoda > Insecta > Diptera > Syrphidae > Platycheirus > Platycheirus albimanus. The sequence goes on along the minus strand of OU696698.1, from coordinate 88,380,305 downwards.
CAAATGATTTTGTTCATTGCTTTTTTTCCAAAATCTCAAATGATAAAGCTATTTTATAAACAAAACAATATAATTTCTTTAATTTTCCAAAAAAAAAAGTTTTTTTGAGTTTAAAAAAAAATTAAATTTTTTCAAAATTGTTGGTTGTTTCAAACACCATTTGTTTAAATTTTTTTTTAATTTTTGTTTTCTGATAACAACAATTATAAACTGCTAGGCGTTGGCATTCTCCAAAAAAATTTGGAAAACGTTTCGAAAAGTTTTGCAAAAAAACGGTTTTTTGAAAAAAATTTCCATAAAATTTAAAACAGAAAAAATAAAATGCACGAAAAACTTTTGAAAACAAAATTTCAAAAAAAAAATTCAAAAACGCCTGTTCATAGTATTCAGCAAATTCATTTATTTATAATTTTTAGAAAAAAATCTAATAAGCAGTTTTCAAAATATTAATTTTTTAAATTAAAAAAAAAAATGAATTTAAAAATACAAAAAAATATTTTTTTTTAAATATTGGTACGCAAAATCCAAAATCTCAAGCTCCGAGACTACTGTAACACATTAGAGCAAGTTTGTGCGACCCAGTCGTGAACTTTATTTTAGTTAGTTTATCGGACTACTAAGCCGATGCCAAAGGTTCCCTGATTTCATCTAAGTTTCTTCTGGGATACTGCCTCTTGCAAATAAGTGACAATTCCTCCAAAGTTAATCTTGTAACTAATGTGCACTTATACTATCCGTTGGGACTCGGCAGTAAATTGTAGGTCCCTTCTAAACCTGCAGAGAATCAAAGAACACGCAAAAATGTTTGAGAGGTAACTTGTACTTGGTTTCCCGGAGCTGTTCGTGTGTTCGTGCCACAATATTTATTCGTTTATTTTTTTCAAAAATTTAATAATTTATATTTAACCATCTTTAAGATAAACGTTTTCACAAAATTTTGATCAAGAACTAAGTACCTACTTTTAAAGGTTAAACTAAAAAAAATACTCCTTTAAAAAAAACTATACACAGTTTTATAGTTTTTCCCGAGGGCATTAAAAGCAAAATGGCCGTGAAGTATATCCTGCGTTTTATGAAACTAGACGCGATGCTCCCCAGTAGTGTCCATCAAACTTAAGTCAAATTGTTTTAATAGTGACTGAACTCTGACCTATCTATATAGAGGCTCGTTATATTAATAGAGCTCGTGTTAAATCTCTCTCCTTGAATAGCTTCAAGATGATGACACCACGTAAATCGTTCACAAACTCCATATATATGTATAAACACAAGACTGGAGAATTTTATGGCTATCCGCGAAGCCTGAAGCGGTTTATCTCCTAGATTCATCGTTTATATAAACGTTTGTCTGCCAAATGTCAGACATTTACAACCTTCTTTCCAACGATGGCTATTTTATTGGAAAAAATCTTTGTCCCATAGAATGCTGCTTTTGCTTTGTCCCGCATGACACTATGCGGTGCGGCCGGTGCGGCGCGTCGTGACAACATACGTAAACCATTTATTCTTTTATGCGACACTTAATGAGGGCATTTAATGTGTGTTTACAAATAAAACTGACTCTAATGTTCCACTTTTATTATTTTGAAGCATTCTTTATTGATTCGAACCCATGGATCATGGACCCACCATGCGGATTGATTATTATGAAAACGAAAAACAAAATTAAGATTCAAGACAAAAAAAAAGTAAAAAGAACAAAGGATTTTAAAGATCCGGTCCATCTTTTATTTTTGAAGATAAAAACACATTCATCGCACTCAATATATCCTTTCGTAAGAACAATATGGCGTGTTAGGTTAAAATTCTATTTGCAAATGAAAGAACAATCAGGTCCTAAAAGAGCGTGTCAAATTTTATTGGGGTTGCAAAAAAAATATAAAAATAAAAAGGGGATTGACGAGTTTGAGTATCGCATGATACCGAAGGATTCAATGACATTTTATGTCCTAGGTTGCTATTGCTTTATGCGCACCCTTGTCGGCGTTGCCAGCGTTGTCGTCCTTGCTAATTCGTCACTAAACGAAGGGCGGCGGATATGGATGAATTTATATGTGGGTGGGTAAATGTCAAAGCGTTCTTTTTTGTCTGGTTTCTGGTTCGCAGTCAAAAGGCTAGACATATGATTTGACGGTGGAAACAATACGCTTACAAACAGATAGCAAAAAGAAACAATAATGTGGCGGTTGTGTGTGTATGGGAGACATATTGTTTTTGGAGTGAATGCAAGTATAGAATGAGGGTGATGTTGATATTGGACGAATGAATTTTGTAAAATCAGCGGTAAGGTATTTGATTTTTCGCATTTTAACACCCACAAAATAGAAAATAATCGTCAAATATAAATTAAAAATACATCAATAATCGGGTGAAAAATGGAATCAGCCAGAAACAGCGTTTAGGTATCCGATTTAAATGAGATAGAAAGTTGAAGGTATAGTGTCAATGAAGATTTAGTTCTGACTTTTACCAGCCATCTAGAAGAATAACCAGTTGCAACTAAATAATTTGGGGTTGCAGCGTGCTGTTAATTGAATAAATTTTACAAGAAACTACGTATATCGAAGAAAATCTACTTAGCCTACTAAAAAGGCCTTTTCTTCTTTAATGTGCCCTGGAATTCTTTAAAGAACTTTTTAAGTTAAGATATTTTAAAATAAAAGTCGAGAAATGAAATTTAATTCAAAATGGTCAGTAGGTATCTCTAAGACTTCCGAAAACTAAAAATCTTAAAGCAAACGTGTTGAAAAGACCAAAATACAAAAAATACGAACAATTTGTGGCAGAAAAAGGTACATTGTTCAGCAACAATTTTGCTTTTTCGGTTTCGTGATAAAGTGACACACACTGACGAAGTTGGTTGATTCATTTGAGGGATAGTCTCTCAAATGGAATATTCTGGTTGTTTGACTGGTTTTAAAACCAACCAAGAACAATATGTAAATCAAATGTCTTAAGAAAAGAAAATTCACTGTCCTAGTCTGCCGACCTAGAAAATAAAGTTTTTTTGTTGGCCTTCTGCACCATAAACGGATACCACGGATTCATATTTTTGGGTTTCTACCCTACACCGTTCCGGTCTATGGAATTTTGTAAAAAATCGGTACCAACTGGGTTTCACAGTCTTAATTACTGCGCATAATTTTTTAAACAACACAAATACTGGACCAATTGGGATTTTGGCAATTGGGTTCTAAAAATCGGTATTAGATGGCAAGGAAGTGCGCTGCAGCGCACAAGTACATAGGGCATTTTAGGTTAGATAAGAAATCCCGAATTTCAGAAACTTCGAATGCAATCGTCATTTAAAATAAAATGCACGACTGGGTCGCACGAACTTGCTCTAATGTGTGACAGAGCTCTAGGGGCTTGAGATTTTGATAAAAATAAATTTTTCAAAATTCTTTAATATAAATACTTAAACTAATTTGAGCTAAAAAAAAGTACGCCATTTTATTTTTTGGATAACTTTGAATTTATGAGAGTAAATTTATAAAAATCTGTGGATCGGTTTTTGAGAAAAAAGTTTTTTTTTGAAAAACTTTTTGAAACATAAATTTTAAAAAAAATTCAAAAGCGCCAGTTCATAGGTATTAAGCAAATACATTTATTTATAATTTTTAGAAAAAATTTTAATAAGCAGTTTTCAAAATATTAATTTTTAATTTTTTTTTTTAAAGTGCTTTTAAAAATACAAAACAATTTTTTTTAAATATATTGGTATGCAGCTACTACAACTATATATGTGTGAAATTTCAAAAGAATCAGTTGAATCGTTTTCGAGATAGTCAAAAGCGAAAAAAAAAATGTCCTATGGAAAGTAGCGTTTTTAGACATATTTTAAAACTTTTTTCAGCCATATGTTTGCTCTAACCTAAAAAGCAACACTGATTTTTTTAAATAGAAATCGTTAGAGCCTTTTTTGAGAAAAATAAGCTTTAACGTAACGGTTGTATGGCAGGTACCGTTATTTTTTGAGCTGAATAAAATTTCAATTTCCCCTCTGTACAATACCCAAAAAAGTCTATATACCAAGTTTCAAGCAATTCAGCCCACCCGTTTGGGCTGTAGGTGTCTATACATACAGACAGACAGACAGACAGACATACAGACGCACAGAATTTTGAGACCATCTTTTTCCTCTTCGTTATCATCGTTATGTCATGTTTGATTGTTATCTCAAAATTTTTTTTTCGACGAATGCTAAAAAATAAAAATAAAATTAAAAAAAAAATAGATTAAACCGTTTTTGGAAAAAAACAAAAACTAAAACAAAATTTATTTTTTTTTAAACTCAAAAAAAACTGTTTTTTAAAAATTTAAGAATTTATATTATTTTGTCTATAAAAATGCTTCTACGTTTAAAATTTCATCGAAATTCGTCAAGTGGCTATCGAGAAAATCGGATATAAAAAACCGGTCCTATGTGACCCTCAAAAAGAACGTCCATGTTTAGCCCCGAAATGTTTAAGTTTCCTAGGTCAATAAAATACAAAATTGCCCCCTTCTAATCTGGATTCAACCTACAAGGCACACTTCATATCTGGGAAGGTGCTCTTGTACACTTCCGTCTCCTATAGATACCATTCACAAAAAAATAATAATTTTAGTAACCATCACAGATTCGTTTATTTCACTTGGACATCGTCGCTATGTTTTTTGTTTCACCTTGTTTTATCGTAAGATAGAGACTAATTTAATAGCCGCACTACAAGAATGTGGTATGCTTTACTTGGCTCGACTTTTGTCTCCCATTTCGATTTGCAGACATTAAAAACCAGTGAGCAATAAATCTTCTTTTATCGCATATCTAATTTGTCTAAGCACTCGCACTGTGTAAATTCGTGTTAAGGGTATTAAAAACCCATTGATTGCGCACAGGTGATTATAAAAACACAAAGTACAACATGTAAAGTCTAAAAATAATTTCTATGGTAATAAGTGCGGTTTTGTTAATCATTATTTGACATTTCATTCAAGATTTTGAGCACTTTTGTGGGCAATGCAAGATTTTTCGTTGAACCCTTAAATCACTCCTAAACTACAAACTAGTGCCACCCATCTAAGTGATAATTTAACCCATAACAATATTTAAAACTACAAAAATAAACTGTTTAACAAAAACTGGTGAGCTCAAATAAACTCCATGAATTTACACAGTTTTCTTTATTTACTTGCCACAGGCTGTGTAACTGGCTTCCATGTACATAGTACTAAATTACTCCAACTAACCTCGCGCATAGACAAAAGTTAACAAAAATTTACAAATAAATTTCCAATTAAAAACCACAAAACTAAAAACACATAATAAAAACAAAAAACAGAAACAACAATATAAAATAAAATAAAATAAAATAAACTGCAGAACCTACTTTGGCAAGTGGTAAACAACAAAACTGAAAATATAATATATTAATTGACCACAAACAAATTGTTCGAATTAAATTTTGTTCATGTCCAACTGCCTCTCCTTATCATCGGGTAAATTTATGTTAAATTCAATTGTTTTCAAGCCCCCAGAGTCTCGAACAACATAAACGCCACCCAACAAAAAAAGCAGCATTTAAAACCGATAAATAAAATAAAAATAGTATAAACACACCGGATGCTAGCCGCATTAAATTCCGCCATCATCATCATCATCATCAGCATCACTTCCCGTCCCATCCCGAGTATATAGTAGTCCCGTCACAGTTACAAATTGCGCGGCAAAAAATAAAATAAAATAAAATAAAAGAGGATCTGAATGTGAAACCAGACACGACCGGGAAAATGGCACTTCACCCGATAATTCAACCAAAGCAATTTGTGAAATGCGCATAACATTAACCAATAAACCACGAAATTTCGAATTGCATTTCCGCCGCACACAAGAAAGGAGCAAAGCGGGAAAAAAAAACCTGGCCCACGCTCTAGCTTCAGTTCCATCGCCAGCGCGTCCTCCAACCATTGGACATGATGCGTCCGATTAACATTTTCAACGTTTTCACATATTCAACTGTCCAAATAATACCAAAACCACGCATCCTTCGCATCATGAGCATCACCATCCACCATCATCAAAACCACCCACTTCCGCCTGTTTCGACAAGGATGCAGAAAGAGCGCACTGAGTGCGGTCCAGCTTGATGATCCGATCCGCTGGCTGGCACTGACGTCGGCTACTCTGGTATAGCTGGAATGACGCATATTGGATGCTCTGTGACCGTGGTGGAGTTGTTCGGTGTTGCCCTTAAACAGATGAATGGCGGTTGCATTTTGAAAATAACACGTGGCATGTATAATCTATACACATACACTTAAAGGCTGTGATGGGGTCTTGAATTCTTGATGGGGGGAGGGCGGTGAAGTCCTCCTGTGAGTTGCAATTATTGCTAGAATTCGATTTACGGTATGCTGATGTGGCATCGGGCAAACTGGCAAAGTGGCAAAAGATTCCGCCTTTTGTTTATCGAAAATTGTTTCGAACCACTGGCCACAAAAAGCTTGTAATGGAGTTGAAAATTGCACACAAATTGCCAGTAAGTGGCGGGTTATACAGAAAAGGTTACACTTTGTTACATGGCTTAGGTGGGCTTAGGGAATTGTAAACTGTCAGTGGGTATTTTGCATCCATAATAATACACCAACTCATACACACGCAACAAATTGGTATTTTTGGTGATTGGAATTTTTCAAGTTGGAATTTTTCGACGTCATCGAGCGCAGCATTTTACAATCGGTTTGAATTTTTCAATCACAAAAGATAGGTATAGGAAGGTGGAAGTTTGATTCAAAAGCGAGTCGGTTGATAGTATACCTATCTTAGTTTGTATATGTAATGAACATTTGTGTAGGTTCATGTAAAATACGAGTATTTTGAAAATATTTTAGTGGTTTTGAAAAGTAAGAGTATGGTTCATGAGATCTTCCTTAAAGAATTAACCTGTTTGGCAGCAGACCAAATAGTATACTAACTTGTTTTGCTAGCATTTTAAAGCAATTGACACACGTTCTAGTTTACGTTGTTCTGTCAGTGCTTATTCACAATTGACGAAGTGAAAGTCACAATGCGACACATGTTGGCAAAAAAAATTACCATCTAAGTCTCAGTCTACATTATAGCGATTTCAAGTCAACTTTCAATTTTTCACATAAGGTTTGTCGAGGATATGGAGTGCGCAAGGCGATTGGTGAGCAGGATACAAATATCTACGCTGTACTACTGGAGCATTAAGGCTCGCGCAAACCAAAGCGGCTGCGGTGGCGGTGGCGACCTAGCAGGTCGCGCGATAAAGAGGCGGGCAAAAATCTGCTCAAACCAACGCGATATTTTCAGTCGCGGCCAAGCCGTGAAAAACATCATTGTTGGTTGAATTGAAATAATAATATTTATTTAATAATTAATATCTAATTATTCCCCCAAAAATTGATGAAGCCCTACTACTTTTAGACGAGACAAAAAATTAAAAAAAAAATTTATAAGTGTATCTTGCATATTTCTCATTATATTTTTCAAAGACATTTTTAGTTTTGAAATATTCAAATTGGCTTGCAATACTTTCAAGCAATAAATAAAAAGATATCACGAATGGCAGCTGCGATACAGCGGGCAAATGGTGCATGCAGCGTTCTACATAGATCGCGTGGCTGACCGCAGCAGTGGATCGTATTCACAACCCACATATCGCTTAGGTGTGTGCCATTTGTATGATTTACATGTGCATCATCTGTTTGGTGATCGCCACCGCGGCCGCTTTGGTTTGCGCGAGCCTTTATGCTTTCAATGTATATCGGTTTGCGTGATTTAACTTGCAGGTATCCTAAAAACGCGATAAAAATCGCTTTGTGTTGAATATACTCTGTCCAACATAGATTGTCAGTATGAAAGAATAGTTTGTACTATGCCAAAAATCGTCTCAATTTAAGACCTGTACTGACAAAATTTGTTGGACAGAGTCATAGCGGAAATATAATCAAGACGAAAATCATATGCCTCGTATAAATTTTACCTTTAAACCAAAAATTTCGATTAGGTCACAAAGTTATTGTTTGTTTTTGTTTTTCGAACTATTAAAATTAAATGAAGACAAATTTACGAATGGCTTTTAAAAGGTAAACAATATGAAACCTTTCCCTATTTCTTGTATTTGCATCTATTGGCAGAGTATAGGACTTCAACATGAAAGAAGCAAAAGACTTTGCGCAGCTATTTCACAAAAAAAAAACTTGTGTCGTCATCAGATATACAAGAATTCGATTGCTTGTATTGTAACGCTATTGGGTCGATTGAATACCACGTGCTCGTATTTAATAACCCGTAAAATAGTCTCTATCAAAAAACATCTAAATTAGAAGTTAATTTATCTTGTCACCGCTGACGTCACTAAATGATTTTCTTTGCATTATATGACATAGAAACGTATTGAATGTTGGCATTGGCAAAATATTTTACAAAAAAATAATGTGAGACGCAAAAGATTTAATCTTTTATTTAATAACACCATCAGAAAAGACAGAATGCGAAACCTAGTGGGAAAAAACAACAACGCATTAGACACTTACCAAAGATCTCTATCACCGTCATGAGAGTTAAATCGAGTCTCGTTCGAGTTGTCAACAAAATTTCAATCAATGAAGTCGTCCGAATATGAACAGTTTATTGATTCGCTTCACATTTTGAAGCACTACTGACACTGAGAAGTTTGAAAGATGACTCGCGAGAGTCACCGAAGTGATATTTATTTGACACACCAAGTCGACTTACGGTTTTCATTCCGTTTGTCTTAAGAAATTAAGCTAACATTAGTGCAACACATTTTCCAGTGACGTTGTCTTTACTTTTTATATTATACCGTTATACCGTCCGTCAGTAACAAACACTTTGTTTTAAAGTCAAATGCTCTAATTTTTTATAATTGAATAAAAATACATGCAATCACCAGGCTTTCTAACAATTATTGTAAATTTCTTTAAATATTTAAACATTTTGGAGCCTATTCTTCTTGCGATACGCAAAATACAAAACTGGTATCTTGAAATTCGTCCATACAAAAATGCCCATATAATGATAGTGAGGACGGGTAATAACAAGTAAACAGTCAGCGTCAAAAACATGGTAACAGTTTATAATAAATAAAATGCACGATTTTGCTCTTATGTCTGATAAATGCTTACTGGCTGCATAAAGTATGTATATAAGATAAAGTGCACGACTGGATCGTACGAACTTGATCTAATCTGTTAAAATGGTCTTGGGGCTTGAGATATTGGGAAAAAAGCATTGAAAAAATCATATGAAATTTTATTAATCATTTAAAAATAAATAGTTAAAACGTTTTTGGAAAAAAATGAAGTGAAACATCAGATTTCTTTTCCTTTTTTGAATTTTAAGAATTGTTTTTTAAATCGTTCGACCAGTTTTTTTTCCAAAAACGGTTTTTTTTTTAAAACTTTTCGAAAACATATTCCAATTTCGTTTTGAGTATGCCAATATCTAGCAGTTTAAAATTTATATCAGTTTTTGATAAAACCAAAAATAAAAAAAAAATTAACTTTTTAAAAAACAAACTCAAAAAGAAGCTTTTACATTAAAATTTCATTGAAATCCGTTGAGTTGTTTACGAGAAAATCTGGTATGAAAAAAAAACTAGTCCTATTGGAGGTAGCGCTACAAGACTTTTCCTGAAAAAATAATTTCAAACAAAACAAAGTTTGCACATAAAACAGCATTGAGAAAGTATTATCAAAATCGCATAAGCCGTTTTCGAGAAAAATTAATTTTTCACTAAAAATCGTATTGCAGGTACCGTTAGTTTGAGAACTAGAATGCTTATTCCAAAAACCCCTCTGTAGGACGTCATAATAAAACTATAAATTACTTACTGCGAGTAGAAACTTTGACCCAAAACCTTGAATTTGGCGTTTTTGTTGTTGAATAAGTTATAATTGTGAAAACCACAATATCAACTTATTCAATATGATACAAATTATTCGGCTCTGCAGCCTTGTTTTATTTTTGAAAATAAAACAAATTAAAAATTTTAAAAAGTGAGTAATCCTTGTAATTTTGGTGCCAGACAAGTTTTGATTTTCGTCCGCAACTCTACCGCATTAAGCCAACTCTCCTAATAAATAATCCTTTAAAGATGTATCACAAACGCTTAATGGCTTAACTTGAGACGTAAGAACCAGAAAATTTGTTTTTTTTATAGAGGTGATATATTGAGCTAACAAACATACATTTTGTCCGAAACTAGGTTTTTGATGATCGTGCCAAAAAATACGAGGGGCATATTTTGGCGCAGGGAAATAAGTCCCCGGGTACTACCTAAGTCCACCGAGGGACTTTATTCCCACTTGGTGGGAACTTAGTGCACTTAAGATAAGTGGACTTATTTCCCATGCAAGGTGGGAACGTGCTCCACTTTCTTGTGAGAACTTAGTACACACTTCGAATCATGAAGAAGGATCTAACTTTCAACAATAGTAGTTAAGAATCTTACAAACTGAACACTGAAGTGAGTAAGGGGGGGCATGCTGTCCCCCTGCAATTTCCCTTCTTGGGCTCACTGTTGGATTTGGATATGTGCAAAGTTTTTGGTTATCTAAGAACAGTTTTGCATACACCCAACCTCGCACCTACTCCAAATCTAACAGTGAGCACAAGAAGGGGGGGTTGCATTTGGGCAGCATGCCCCCCCCCCCCCCTACCCACTTCACTTTTTTTTGATGCAAGCCTTTTTTTTGTATATTTCTTAATTCTTTTGTTTTGGAAAAGGAAGTGGGAACGTATTTCACATTAAAGGAGAATTAAATCCACACGATTTTCTTGGGATTAAGTTCTCACGATTCATGGGAAATAAGTCCACTTCTCTTGTGTGGCCTAAGTTCCCACTAAGTGTGGATAAAGTCCCTCGGTGTACTTAGTACCCGGGGACTTATTTCCCTGCACCGCATATTTTGGCTTATGGGCTTTGTTTTGTGCTCAGCCGAATAAAACTTTGATTAGAAGCGTACAGATCTTAGCTTCAATCGTCATCACAAGATCGTGTTACATTGTAATAAGAATGGGGGAACCCTTGCAATGATAGAAGGCTATCTAAAGCGGTAGGGAGATAATATTCATGAATAGTTGAGCAGCCCCCTAAATAGGAATGCTAAAATTCTTTTGAAAAGACTGTTTAGCCGATTGATGACACACAAGAACTCACTAACTATAGTGTCTTGGTATAGTTAGTCTAGATATCTTTTACGCCCAACCAAAACAATTTAGCCGTTAAACCAGGCAAAAGTCGATAAAAGAAGTTGGTTACGAGTTAAGTTTAAAACGAGCATTAATCAAGTCATATTTAAAAAATTGGCTCTAAGCTCAGAATCAACTGTTTAATCCACAAAAATTATGATCGCATTAACCACCGCACAGAAAATCTTGCCCAGTATTTTATTTAAGTGCCTCAACTGGTTGCTGACGATGTAATAGACAATGTTTCTTCCTTACCAATACGGTTCAGTTCAGAAGGAAATCTGATACCTTGGACTTAATCTTAGCATGGAATTGAAGTTTTTTTTTAGAGGTATGAACTATTAAACGTAATTGGGTCGACTATAAAATGGATGAAATGTTCGCGATCTAATTCACGGGCAGAACCATGTTTTTTTCAAAATAAAACTGAACAATTTAAATGCGTTGTTCAGGCGTCAGTCGATTCATGATGAAATGGCAAACCAAAATAAAGATAAATCACATGGCCAGACAACAAAATGGCTGTCAATGGAAACAGTGCTGCAAATTTAAAGTTCTATACCTCCCTTCATTATATATTTCATCAATAAAAGCTTTAATTACAAATGTTTTTTCTTACAATAAAAACAAAATGGCTATCAATAAACATTATTTTACTTTTTTTTAAAAAAAGTGCTTAACCACATTTTTACTTTACTTTTGTGTGCTTCAAACATCCATTTCATATTCCATTACTTTTATAGCTAACATAAACCTCTTTCAACGACACCCCTGTGCATTGCAGCTAATCCGAAAATCTGAATATTTCCACGAAATCCTTCCCAGTTCCAACATTTTTTTTTAACGATAAACAGCTACAAGAGTGAAATCTGCTGACTTTTCAACTGCACAATAATTATAGCAAAGAGGAGCTCAGTCTCAGTCATGAATCCCGGTCGGTGGATGAATAAACGTTATGGGTCCTGTCATAAAAGCTGACATCTTCTTTCTCTTTCGTTTAAGTTAGTAGCTCTGTGGACTTGTAGCATGCATTGTCATCATCATCCAAATGCAGAAAGGATCTACTAAAACTGAAAATGACAACGATGAGGCAGAAGCTAATCTTTTTATTTTCCTTCTGGTATCTGTTCTCGGTGATAAGTCGCAACGGGATGGATGTCTGTACAACGACGAGGACGAGAACGACGACGATGGAGGACCAAAGCCACGTCAACATGAAAGCAAAGCCAAAAGATAGTACATCCTTGGCGCTGTTTCTGTATAACTACGAGAATACTCCCTCATATTTTTATCGCAGGAATAATCTTTAATATTTATGTATGCTAAAGATTTCCACATCCTCGTTGTCGTTGTGCAGTGCTGTGCTGGTTAGCTTAGCCACCACCAGCAGAGTCATAGAAATTTACTGCGGATAAAGTATACGGTATATATATATATGTGTATATACACGCTGAGATCCACCATCACACACCTATCCTTCAGGACTAGGACTTTCAGCTCGTCCATCTTTTAAGGTTTTTTTTTTCTTCTCTGTATCCACAGGGTTTAAGTTCTTACATACATTGTTGGGAGGATTTATATATAAAAACTAACTAAAAGCGCAAAGAATCCTTTCTTTGCCTTTTTTGCCCACTTAAAGCCTTCTCTGAATAGGGCACCACAGAATTTCATCATTGCCACCACCCACTGTGCACAGAGGACGATTACGAGGACGAGAATGAGGGCGACGACGACACGACGAAAGAAAACAAAACTGCACAAAGATTATATTCTTTTGATCCTGCGAGCCTTAGCCTGAGCTGGATGCAAACATAACCCTCCACATATTGGCCAAATACTTTGGCAAAGTCAAATAAAATGAAAACTTATTTGTCTTTGGCGTATAGGAACATATACTCACTCGTATACATGGGGAGCATATCATGTTCTTATGTTTGTTGTAGGCAGATCCTTTTCATGGCTTTTACAGATTTTTTATTTGTTTTACTTTCTCTCGTTTCTGTATTTTTTTGTTACTATTTTTTTTTGTCTTGTTGTAAGAGGACAATAATTGCCTTTTTGGGTGGAAACTGAAACCTTGCCATTGCCATCAGGCAAAGAAAAAGAAAGTCTAAAGCTATTTTGACAATTCGGGATCAACTATAAATTTGTTCTTTTTTTTTTTTGTTTTTGTTGTCTTTTGATTGTGTGAGAGTAGGGTGGCCATATTTGGAGGGGGAAATGTCAACTTCAAATATACTTAGCTGCCGACATTTAGGACAGGATAATAATAATGTTTCGGGATATGTGAATGGCATACGTTTGGACTTTGTTTGTTTTATATCGTCCTGTTTGTATTTATAGATACTTTTTTTTGTTCTAAAATAACTTGGATTTAGTATTAGAAGGAAAGAAACAAATATTCAAGCATTTTTTTTTACTTCGAACAGGTTTATATTTAGATTTTTGAAGACCTTATCTGGGTTAAAAAAAAAAAAGCATGATGAAATATAGATCTATTCACTTGTTGTACCAAGAGACTATGGGTTGTTAAGTCGAAAAATTAGCCTTTGATTCAATAGTCGGGATAAGTTTTTGAACCAACAAAATCCTCCCACAAACACTCCCATATAATCGCCATTTTTGTTTTATAACCTTAAATTGGCGAAATTTAATAATGTTTTTTGTACAATAATGATCAAAGCACAATGCTTTAAAAGGTAAATTTTCTCTTAATTAAAAATAAATATTTGGATTTGGGCGTGGCTTGAAGGCCCACTTTTAATATGAAACCATCAATATTCATTTGATAAATTAAGGGTATTTATATTCGAGTAAAAAACATAAGATTTTCTGACTATTATAGTTGTATACAAAAATATCTTGTGTTAGAAAGATAAGATTTCAATTTTGGGAGTGGCTTCTGACCCACTTTTCATAAGAAATGTCTGTCTGTATGTATAGACACTTACAGCCTAAACGGGTTGGCCGAATTGCTTCAAACTTGGTATACCTATAGTGTTTTTTATGTGTTGTTTAGGGGGAAATAGAAATTTTTTTTCTGCTCAAAAAATAACGATACCTGCCATATAACCATTACGTTAAAGCTTACTTTTCTCTAAAAAGTCTCTAAAGATTTTGAATTTAAAGAATTAGTGTTGCTTTTAAGGTACGACCAACGATATGGCTGAAATTTTTTTTTTAAATGTCTAAAATCGGTTTTTTCGCTAGGACCGTTTTTTTGCTTGCGACTATATCAAAAACGGCTTAACCGATCATTTCAAAATTGCCCACATAGATAGAAGCAAGTAACTCAATTTATACTGCATACCAATGTTTTTAAAAAATACTTTTTTTTTGTATTTTTAAAAGCATTGAAAAAAAATAAATTAATATTTTGAAAACAGCTTATTGAATTTTTTTCAAAAATTATAAATAAATGTATGAATGCCTATGAACTGGCGTTTTTGATTTATTTTTTTTAATTTTTCAAAAAGTTTTCCAAAAAAAAACTTTTTTCTCGAAAACTTCTCCACAAATTTTTATAAATTTATTTTCATAAATTTATCTAAGAAATAAAATGGCGTACTTATTTTGCAGCTCAAATTAATTTAAGTTCTTATTTAAGAATTTTGAAAATTTATTTTTATCAAAATCTCAAGCCGCACGACCACTGTAACACATTAGAGCAAGTTCGTCGTGCATTTTATTTGTATAGGTTTTAGGTATTATGTGACACACCCACTTAGGGCATACATTTGTGTTGGAGTAGGGTATTCAACATTTCGTTGCAAATGTACTGTAGCTCTCAGTTATGTTTATTACTGAAATTGCATCATTAAAATACAAAGTGTCTAGTTAAGGACCAAAGTGTCTGCCTTGTGGAACACCCTATCTTTCATAGAACACTCATTTGAAAATATGACAGTGAGGTTTCTAATGTTCAAATTAAGACGTCCTCGACATTTAAAATAGTTCATTTAAGTCCAAAGCTTTCCCAAAACTTAATAAATGTACTAAATTTTTCTTTCACAATAATTTCAAAGTCCTTCAGTTGGTTTAAGGCTGACTGATGAGTATTTAAAATAAAAAATAAAAGGTTTAAGTGCTGCATTAGGTATTTGGAACCAAATTGCCTGTGCGAAAAGCTCATAATTTATGCAGTGAATTAAATTTATAAATATGTAGATATTTTAAAGCATACGTTTTTGTATTTGAAATCATCCATAATCTGAACAACTGAACTGCCACCACCACACTGCTACGTCGCCATTAGTTTATGGTTAGCTATTTGCATCAACCATAAATCTCAATAAAATTTACTCGTATACAGCACAACACACCCCCTTTCGTTTACATAATGTTGGTGTAGGGTTCTATCAAACCAAACTGATATTCTAATATCCCACAGTTTGCGGTGGCGGAAATATAAACGTCTACTGTTACAGTACCGCCCTTGCGTAAGGTGTCGATGCTTAATTTTTCCAATTTAATTAAAACCTCAAAGTATTCCCCAGAAAATGTCAACTTTAGAAGGTACATTGTATAGTTTTCCTCATCCTCATCCTGTTTAAGATGCCGATGCCGCCGCCTCGTCTTGACATACACGCTTTCTATATAAACCCCTCAGCAGCAACACGCCCAGAAAACAAAGTCGGCCAAAGAATATATCTAGTTCTAGATGTACCTATACCCATTAAGGTTATGTAATTTATTCATGACATCATCATTAATGGCAGAATCGTGAGAGATTTCCCGCAGTCAGTGCTCTGGCTCTCACTGTTCATTGCGCTTCATGGATTAACTTGCGGAAGGTTGACATGGAACCAACTGAACGGAACGGAAGTCAAGGCAAAGAGGCATTCTCAAACTCAGTCGAAAGGTGGATTTTAAGGCTCATTCGCATATAAATATATATTCTAGGGATCCCTTTGAATGTTAATAAATTTATGTTCATCTACGATGATGACGACGATGAAGATGGCAAAGGGTGCTCTTAAGCTAAACCAAGAGAGATTCGGAAGGACTCCATAAATTCATCAGGAGCAAAGAAGTCATATTTAAATTTTGTATATACACATACACGCACCTTCCGAACTCGTAAATTGTGTGAAGGAAGTCTTCAACACACGTGTTTGCATAAATATTGTGTGTTTTGTGGTTTATCTGAAAATTTACAAGAAAGTAAACATAAATTTGGAAAACTTTTTTGTGTGTTAAGACGTTTCAGAGGATTGAGTTTGGAAAAGTAAGTTGAGAGATTTGTACAAGAAGTTCAAAGTGGCAGAGGAGTAGTCGTAATATAAAATCTGAGTAATTGAGTTCAAAGCAAACGAATAATTTATTTTACACAGCTTGATTTGGAGGTGTCTTAAAAAAGCTTTGATCATTTGAAAAAATGTGTTTGGGAAGGGGGTTCGATCTATGCTATTATACCGTTTCTTTAAGATTTCTTCTCTTGAATGAATACTTCCTACTTTGACCGATCCAAAAAATTAGGTTCTTAAAACTAAACCTTCTTACTCAACGGAAATTGATACAAGGAAATCGTTACTTTTTGCAAAGAAAAGAAGATCGATTTCGCAGTTTTCGGATTATTTTGAAATCCAGCAAAGGTTTTTCTTAAATTGCTGACGCATGAAGAGGCCGGTGAAAGGTTTGATATGCTTACCAACAAAATGCAAGGAAGTTATAGCAAAGATTCGTTCCGGCTTTATTTTTTGGAAATCCTTAAAGATATTGATGCAAATCAAAGGAAACAAGAAGATCTTGTTGGGAGATTTAGAAAAGAGCAGCAGAACATTTTCTCTTGAAGGTATCAATGGCATGTGTCTGTTTAATGCGGTTTTACATTGTCCGTGAAATGTAGTGTTACCAACTCAAAGTTCAATAAATCCTTCATTTTTAGTTTTCATTCCAAACTGCTCAAAATAACTTCCTCTTGCAGGGATGACATCATCAATCCTTTTGATGAAGTAATTGCACGCTGCACAAAGGTGGTCCTGTGGGATCCGTGCCCATTCCCGACGAAGCGCTAAGTCCAATGTTGCAAACACTCTTATATTTTTTTTTTGTTGACCCTTAGCCTCTGAAATATACAGAGAAGTCCATTGGATTCATATCTGGGGAGTAGGGAGGCCACTGTTGTAAAGAAATGAACTGGGGAACGTGATCTGCACAAAATTGTTGCGTTAAACGAGCTTTATGAGACGGTGCTGAGTTTTAAAGCCAGAATTACAACGATGAATCTTCTTACAGTAGATGTTAACAGTATAATAAACTTAAAAAAAAAAAATCCCGCGTCGCCAGTGATGCCAACATAAAATCAGTAACACTTCATTTGACGGACCCTGTATTTGGCTTATCCATTACCGCCGGACAATGCTTTCACCTTGTCACGGTTGGAATTGGAAAAAGGTATTTCAGATTAACTTAAAATTTGTTTCAAGTCCCGTGAAGCCTGATTAGGTACATAAACCGAGGCTTATAGAATGTCCTAAGGAGAAATGAAGGAAATCAGCAGGGACATCTTGAGAACTGAGGCCTTACATTAACAATTCGCATACTTCTCGATCTACTGTACACGCAACTTCTATAGTAAATTGCCATACGGAGTCCAAAATTCATCCTTTTTAATTCATATCATCTTGTAGTCCGAAAATTGTTGATGAAATTGCAAGACTGGTTCTATTAATTTTCAATCGATTGCAGCTGAGGCAAGCTGGCTGTGGCTTAAGAAGCCATTTTGAAATGTTTTAAATACAATGTATATTGTATATTTGGTTACTCTGCGGCTTACCTCTATCTCTTCAAGGTTTCCTCCGGACAAAGTTCACCAAAAGGTTTGGGTGACTTTCACTTCAAAGAGAGTCCGAAGATAAGGCATAGATATCGTGTGCCAACCGGTTCTTCTGCTGTTCGTCAGCAGATCTGAATCGAACTCCGTGGGGCCCGATTGTTTGTGCGGTTCACTTGCTGGTAGTAAAGCCAACGAGCATTTGACGTATGGGTAAGGGTAAATGGTTTTAAGGAAAAGGGTAACGTGTACCTACCTTGTAAAAAAAAGCTTTTTGCCGATATTCAAGCAACTTGCGACTGCGATTTATATCGCAAGCATTGAGTAAGAAAAAGGGTGGATGAACGATGAAGTGATAGAAATACAACACTCGCTGCTGCCATCTACATAAAATTGCCACCTAACGTCAAAGGCGAGATCTATATTGCTATTGTGTGCACAGCACTTACAATGTTGGAAAGCTTTAGATTGAATATAATGTCGATTTTGTTTGGTCACGTCAATGCAATTTTTTGATCTGACAGCGAAATTTGTATTTCCGTGGTCAACGAATCATTTTTTTTGTATTCAGATCAAAATCTGAAATCTCATTTTCACACGAGATTTTACAAACACTACAATACTTTTTGACATTTCTGGAACCGCAGTTTTTGAAATTGAGAAGACCACACACAATCACAAAAAAAATAAATCTTGTTTTGGTTTCCATTGGGCGAAATCTGAGAGCAAAATCTGTAATTACCAAAAATAATCCCCATATAAGGGTTCTGAAATGAAGCAATTTCGCAAGGAATAAGAAAGATTGGTGAATTTAGAAGTAGGAACGAAAAATTCGGGAAAGTCATCACTTCGAAAATATTTAATTTAAAAAAATATACTAGATTTGGAAAAACAGACAATATCATTCAACACGATACCCTATTGCACAGAAGAGAAAAAAACAAACCCTACCCTAATGCAACTATTAAAATTTTAATTTCACCCTTGACTTAAAAATTGGGTTCCCAAAATGCTAAGTGTTTTATTTTATTGAGCTTTATTTCACTTCCCAATAGCTATGTTAATTTTATTTAATTTTTCCAATTTTATTCTTTTAAAACCCTCGGCCAACATCCGGTTACCAATCAAAAATTTACATTCTTTATTAAAGGACAAAATAAATATTTCGATGTATATATTTCTTGTTTTAATTAAAGTTGATTTAGTTAAGTTTTTGTTTTTTTTTTTGTATTTTCTTTCAAGGGTGTCACCTTAAGGCCTCTTAAGAAAAGCAATCTCATTCGTTATTTTGACCAAATCCACTGCGGTGTCAGCCTGCAATGGAAATGAGTATTCTCGACGACGACGGACGTAATTGAAGACTGTCATTGTTGTCTTGGCAGATGATGATTTCCACTTTCCTGATCCAATATTTTTTTCTTTTTTTTTTATTAAATTTTAGTGGACTAGGTTTTGGGTTGCAAACGGGACGAGCGCGGTTTTCTCATTTCCTTTGCGTTTCAGGGTGCTTGCAAGGATTCATTAAAATTTGCTGCGGTTTCCGTTTTTATTGCTGGCGTTTCTTTTTTTTCTCTATTTTTCTTGGGTTTGAAATTCTAAATTTCAAATCATTGCCACAAGAAGAGTAAGAGTGCCCAGTGCCATAAATGATGGTCGTCACCTCGTGGACCATCACCACCACCGCACTTGAGAGATAAAATTAAAACCGTCAGAAACCATTCTGGGATTTTTATGAAGCGGCAGCCTTATGAGAATATTTAAAAGTAATTAGAATTTTCAAATAGTAACTTGCCCTTGCCTTTTCGTTTCGTAAAGTTGGTTCTTGCCGCTGGAAATTTGTTTTGCAGTTTAAAGAAACTTTATTTCATTCAAAAGTTAACGCCTTAAAGCCCATTTTGTGTTTTAAAACACAACCGCATTTGCTGCAATCCAATAATCTTGCTTCAATGTGTGTTCAATCAAAGTAATGAACTTCAATTCCATGGAAAACCCTCCTTTTGACAAACTATAGCATCCTGGGAATCAATTGATATTTTGTTCGCCCAGCAGGGCCTCCTTTCTTTTTTGTGCTTGCTTGTGCACATACTTTCCCCAAACCGCATCCATTGTTGTTTGCAATAGCCCATTGATGCATTCAATGGGTACCGGGAACTGGGTACCTAGTACCTACCGGGTACCAGCAAAGCCATCCGTCTGTTTGTTTTAACGATGTCCTTTCACATCGTAGGATATCGGTATCGGCACAGAAAATACTATGATGGCAAGAGTTCGCCAATTGTTTTTATGTCCCTCTCTCTCTCTCTCTCTCTCTCTCCTGGTTGTGTTCATCTAGGATCGTTGTGACATCAAAGGATTATCGTCATCATCATGAGTAGGTTCGATTGTGTGTGAATCTGATGATGGTGCGATTTGCTTCTCTTACATATAGATAGATGTCCAGCATCTATTGACTTAAGGACAAAAACATACAACCGAGAAAGAGTACACAGCGCTGTGGTTCCGGAATATCAAACAAAAATTTGCATTTCGTCACCGAAGCACAGTCAAGTTTGTATACCTACACATCAGGGTTGTGTTTTGTGTAGTAGTGTATTCAACTTTACAAAAACAACAACTTATTCCTTTGAGCACGTCATATGCCTGTTCCAAGCATCCTTGTTGTTTAAAATGGGGCGAGTGTAGGGTGATATGGGTGAAAATATGTCCATTGTTCATCCATATAGCATCCCTTATGGATATTTGAACCACCAACCAGGTCCTGATGTATAGTATCGTGACTTGTGAGTTGTGAGTCCTTTTTTGTTCCTCGTTTAACCGATTATTTCCGCATATAGCTAGCTAGAAGAGGGTTCGATTTTTCAAAGGCAGAAAGGCGAACCAGTTTTCTATCCGCAGGACTCGGGAGGAATAATTTGACACGCAGTTTTATACAATCGGCTTTATGGGGCTGAAAATTGAATGATTGATTGTGAACAGCGAAACTAATTAATGTGTGGTTCCAAGTGAATAGTGAAAAGGATATGAATGGTGCTTTAGGACAACTCGACCGACGACGAGACGGGATATTATTAGCGACAATAATGAGGACAAGTGTATATGGGACTTGCAGGTGTTCAATAAAAAGAAAAAAAGAAAATATTGTCATTTTAGACAGAAAAGGTTCAGAGTTGAAAATTCATTTTTTTAATCATTCAATAGAAAGTATCTAAATTATGCCATTAAAGCTTTTCACACTTAGCCATCGTACATTATTCAAAATCAGAAACCTTTCAGACTGGGAAACAATTATTTGTATTGTTTAAACAATATGTTTCTTCTTTAAACAAGGTGATTCATCTATAAAGTGTACCAAAAAGCAATAACGCGTAAGTTGGGTCGAGGCAAACAAAAATTGTAGTCCGTTTAGCGAGAGGGGCCATTTTAGAAAAAAAAAAATACGTAAATTGGAAAAAAAAGTAAAGTGCACGACTGGGTCGTAAAAACTTGCTCTAATGTGTTAAAATGGTCTTGGGGGCTTGAGACTTTGTGAAAAAAGCATTGAAAAAATCATATGAAATTTTATAAATCACTTAAAAATCAATACCTAAAACGTTTTTTTGGAGAAAATGAAGTAAGCCATAAGGTTTCTTTTAAGTTTTTGAATTTTAACGACAATTTTTTTCAAAATCGTTCGACCAGTTTTTTCAAAAAACAGTTTTTTTTTTGAAAAACTTTTCGAAATTATATTCCAAATTTTGTTTGAGTATGAAAACTTCTAGCACTTTGATGTTTTTATCAGAAAAATAAAATAAAAAAAAAATAGTTTTGTTGGAAAAAAAAAATTAAAAAAAAAATTGAAACTTTTTTCAAAAACTCAAAAAAACTTTTTTTGAACAAATTAAGAATTTATATTATTTCTTTTATAAAAGGGCTTCTACATTAAAAATTTTATCGCAATCCGTCAAGTGGCTTCTCAGAAAATCGGATTTCAAAAAACCGGTCCTATGGGAGGTTCCGTTATAAGACTTTTCCTGAAAAATCTACTCCAACCAAAACATAGAGCTTGGACATAAAACACTATTCAGAAAGTTTTATCAAAAGCGTAGGAGCCGTTTTTGAGAAAAATTAATTTTTCACTAAAAATCGTATGGCAGGTACCGTTAGTTTTAAAGCTAGAATGCTCATTCCAAAAACAGGTCTGTAGGACGTCATAATAATACTATCTACCAAGTTTGAAGCAAATATTTCCAGCCGTTTAGGCTGTAGGTGCCGATACAGACGGGCGGACAGACAGACAGACAGAATTGTCGGAACCACTTTTTTTACGAATGCATAACTATGCCTTATAGTACCTATATTCGCAAGTAAAAATATTAAAAAATAACAGGAGTTACCGTTTTTATATTATATTTTTTGTAAATCCGAAAATATCTTCAATTATTGTATTTAAAAAAAAGTTATTTTAGTGAAAAATTAATTCTCAAACTCAAAATTTTGAAAAAAAGTTTTTATTTTAATTTTTCAAAAAAAAAAGAATTAAATATTACCTATACTAAAGTATGTATACTACTTTTGTTCAATGCTCTTATTTGTTTTCAGTCAAAAACAGAAAACCGGATGCTAAAATATCTTGTAGTTACCTACTTTTTGAAAAAAAGCTAAAAATACTGACTGACTGGACTTTACGGTCACTTAATGAATCACAGGATTTTTTTTATAAAATAAATTACTTTATGGGGTCGGGTCCAAATTCCCAAAGACCAAAATCCTGAAAGTTCAAAATCCCTTAAGATCAAAACCGCGAAGGGTAAAGCTTAAAATTTCATAGTTTAAGCCTCATTTGAGAAATTTCTAAAAAACTAAAAAATTTTGGCTAAAATTGAACGGCTCGATATATGGAAGCTACTGTTAAGAAACTTTTGATATTTAAAACGTAGATCTAATAGGAACCTATGAAGAACTATAACAAAAAAAAAGTTGTGAAGTGAATTGGATTCAAACGTTGTTAACTTACGACCTTTGAAAAAAAAAACCTTTAAGACCAGATTTCCGTTATTTGCATTTATAGCCAAAAACTAAAAACCCGATTGCTTGACAATACTCTGAGTATTTTGGCCATAACTTGATTAATATTGGTTTGTATGCGTAGCCCTACAGAAAAAAATCTAACGGTGTCAAATCACATGACCTTTGTGGTTGATTGACGCCGCAAAAACGTGAAATTACGTGACCAAAAAATTTATCACTCAATAAAGCCATATTTGGTCGTGTTGTCTGACTTGTTGTCCCGTCGTGTTCCACATATCGTCCAAGTCATGATCTTCAATCGGCGGCCGGCAAAAAAAAAATCGGTTGTCATTTCACTATATCGCTCCGAATGGATTGTAACTGTCTGCTCATTGGCATCTTCGAAGAAATACGAACCAAACCAATGTCTTTTCGACCTTTTCAACATTGCTCAACAGTGATGAAACGTATGACATATGAAAGCTTATGAAGAGTACTTTATTTCATTATATGGCAGCTACATTAAAATCGAGCGCAAAAATGGTGTTTTGGCTCATTTTATAAAAGTTTTTTACCTTTTCTGAAAGCCAGAAATCCCGAAAATCCCGCAAACGCAAACACATAACCCAGCGATTTTCTGCCATTGATTCTTATTATTGTATTATTATATTTATTTGTTCTTATATTCACTCATTACTATGTTAACTATACCTTTTTATTCTCCTTGCCTCAATTATTATAAAAACAATATTTTTTCTGCAGCATGCAACATCCAATAACTTTTAACCAAATGTAAAATTAAATGAAAGAACGGACTTCTGGCTTTTAGAAAAGGTAAAAAACTTTTTATAAAATGAGCCAAAACACCATTTTTGCGTTTGATTTCAATTTAGCTGCCATATAATGGAATAAAGTATACTCTTCATAATCTTTCATATGACATAAGTTTCATGACTGTTGAGCAATGTTAAAAATTGGGCCCAGACTCCATACAAAATTGCCCATGGTCCTTTGTTTCTTCGAATGAGAAATTAGCTTAATAGTTGAAGAAAATGTTGTTCGAAAAATCGGTGTTTATTGCCTGTTTTTGCAACACCCACTTTTGTAGTAATTTATTATAATTTTAACGCGTTGTTCGATTGATAATCGACACTTCAAGTGACCAGCTGAGTTTGACAGGTGTCAAATGCCAGCGCTACCAACTTGAAACGACGAATTTAATGACCCTGTACTCGCCCCGTAGAGCAAGTATAGGGTTTTCCAATAACATGTGTTATTTTGATATTCAAAGAAAAACGAAATTTTTTGAGATAAATGATCGGATTTTTATTTCAATATAAAGATTAAAATATGCCATTAGTAATGGAAGACCATATCAGCCAAATGGCCGCCACGGCTACGCTTACACCAACAATATCCTTTTCATGAAATTTTCCATCACCATAATCACAAAGTGGCTGCTGTATCGGATAGCTATCTCCGTCATTTAATTAATTGATCTAAAACACTTAAGTTCTGGTGGTTTCATTTTAAAACATTTTCAATTCGCTAAACAAAATGCGAATTTCATCTCTCAACATTTCGTGATTTTAAAGCTTTTTTTCCGCAGAAAAATTGTGTTTGAGATAAAAATAATGTTTCGCTGAGTGCCATGTTCTTGTGAATTTCGTAATTACCCAAGTGCTTCAGAAACGGTTTTGAGTGAAATAAAAAAAAAATATTCCAAAAGTCAATTCTATTTTGTATAAGTTAAAGAATTTTATTTGCTTTTGCCTCAAGGAAAAAAACAACTTAATTTTTTAAATGGCATTTTTGTACAAAAAACTTCAATAATTTGTTTCAATAAGTCCGTTAATAAGAAATATCTCCTCTTCTACGTTCTTGTAAACCCGGTATACCGTATAAAGCGTGTGCATTAGAAAATACCTTTGAAGTTAATTTTCAACTGAATTCTACAAAACTTTTTAATATTCATGTTTTTTTTCAAAATTAAGATGAAGTTCTAACTTTCGAATCAAAAAACAAGAAAAATCTTTACCTTTAAGTAAGTAAAGTAGGTCTAGGTAAACGGAATCGTTTCCCCCAGTAGGGGTCTAATAAATGGACTTAAAAATCCAGAAACCAGTCCCCCTCCCCCCCTAGTCAATGATAGCGTAAAACTACCCATCCTTTTCTGATGCATCTCCCGCTGCCAAACAGACAAAACAAAAACGAATTTAACCTTTGATGTCACCCTGTTCTATAGTACTTTCCTCTTCTTAACCTATACGAATACGAATCCCATGGAAACATCTTGAAACTTAAATGGAAACATATTGGGGGCATGTTGCTTTATTTTTATTATTCCCTCTTTTCTATTTTATGTTTTTTTCTTTCTTTTTTTTTATAGTTGGGTAGGTATATTTTGTGCGTCGTCATTTTCGTCCTCGTCATGTTCCTGGAAGGCTTTTCTAGTTCAGCATTTTTTCAATCGTGCTGTCAAGAGAAAAAAAAAAAAGTCAAACCATGAGCAAGGGGGAAACATGTGCTTTTGTCAGTGAAGGCGTCACGTGGTCAGAACATAAAAACGTGATAGAACTGAAAATGCCGTCACTGATGCCAAAGGATGTCAGACTCTAAAATAGAACATTTGTCGACACGATAGGTGTGGATGTGGATTATTAGAAGATTGCTTTATATGTATATCCTGTATAGTGAATCCTTTGGTATAACATAGTCTTTGTGATGATGATGATGACTATGATGCCCATCAGCCATTTTCGATGTTTCGTGCGATATAGGATTTTATTGCTTTGATTCGTGAGACTACTTTATGAATGTATTTGCATCCGATGGATTGACGAAACGGCTCAATTCGCAGATTTTTTTTTGTTGAAGTGAGTTAAGTATGTATCTGCATATTGCAATTGGGACTATGGAACCTTTATCAAAGATTAGACGACGTGTAAAATCCACAAATTTATGGCATCTTTTCGCTTGTGGAAGCTCAACGATAAGAATTTGACTGTTATTGAGGTTTCTGTAGAATGAGTTTCAGTACAAAATTGTGATAGATTGAAGCCCTTTCCAGAGTTTTCGACACGAACTACTTTAAAATCGATGATACAGCCTCCGAGATCATTAAATATCTCTTCCACCCTCTGTGTCTATTTTTGAAATCTTACAACACCAAAGGGTGTGTTTATTTGATACTCCCTTTATTCACATAACATAAAGACAAAAGTCATCATTTTTATCCTCATTACAAGGTCATTGTTACGAAATTCCTACCCTTAACAAAATGAGGAGACTAAATTGAATGAAGGAACGCCGAACGCATTACGCATCTAATGATTCTACAAAAAAGAAGTATAAAATGACACAAAAGAAAAGGGGAGAAATAAAATAATATCCTTGTTATTCGTCAGGATAAATATACGACAAGCAATAATAAGAAGTTTTCGTTAGGAATTTAGAGAATGCAGGGTTTTCTTTTTAACAACTGAAGTCTTGTTAACAAAAACAAAACAGAAAAAAAAATGTCTTCCCCTTTATAGGAACAAATATTTTCCTTACGAAGAGGTATTTCAATTCACAATTCAACACAAAAGCAGAGGGTGATTGAGATGACGGCTACGCACTGTTTTGGATTTAAATTTGTGATTTTTTTTTTTTTTTTTCTATATTTCAACGAGACACATGAACTTTATGCACTGACTTTTAAAGGCATTTCGGTAAGATACTGTTTACGCCATACTCAAACTCACACTACGAATCTCTTTTTGGTGAGTCCTTTCTTCTGGAACATCTTAAAAGTATGAAATGGAATTTAAGGAGCAACCATTGACAACTTTTATCAAGAAATACAAAAGGATACACAAATATAACAAAATCCTCGCCAGCCAGGCCGGTCCCTAGCCAGTGGCCTCTAGTTGCGCACACCAAGTTGGTTGAGGTCGTTCTATACTTGATAGCGGCACCCAATCTAAGGCCTTACAGAATTGCCTCGGCCCACTGGGTTGTAATTGAAGACTCGTCATGCTGGTGCGTTTTCATCCATACGCTCCTCATGGCCCAGCCATCTAAGCCGTTGTATTTTCAGCTTCTTTAACTGGTCAATGTCGCTGTATAGCCCGTACACTTCGCAATTGAATCTTCTTCTTCATACTCCATTGATACATACAGGACCGAATATCACCCAAAGAATCTTTCTCTCAAAGTGTCTACGCTTCTGCTCCATACAGCATTACTGGGATGGTTAGGGTCTTGTATAGTGTCTCCTTGGTCCTTTGAGAGAGGGCTTTGCTACAAAGATGCCTTCTAAGCCCGAAGAAACAGCGATTGGCAAGAGTGATACTTCTTCTGATCTCTTCACTGATGTTGGGGTCTGGTTCAAAATCCCGAAAACCAAAATCCCGAAAGTTCAAAATCTCGAAAAATCAAAATCCAGAAAAATCAAAATCCAAAAAAAAAAAAAAAAAAAATCCAGAATAGCAATCAATACCGAAAAATCGGATTAGTGATGCAGGCAGGCGCCTGGTGTCAACAGTACTTGGCTTTTTTATCATTCGGGGTCTTGAACATTCGGGATTTTGATTTCTCTGGATTTTGATTTTTCTCTATTTTGATTTTTCGGGATTTTGAATTTTCGGGAATTTGGTTTTCGGGATTTTGAACGGATCCTCTGATGTTGTTATGAGAGTATATAGTGGAACCCAAATAGAAAAAGTCCTTGACAACCTCAAAGTTATATCTGTCCATTGTGACGTTTTGTCCGAGCCTACGGTGATGATCTTCTTCGAACGAGGACAACATATACTTTAATTTATCTTCATTTACAGCCAGACCCATTTTCGTCGCCTTCACTTCAATACATTCGAATGCTCCACTGACAGCGCGCATCGTTCTTCCAATAATGTCTATATCATCAGCATAGCGGACGATTGCCTCAAGAATGATGTTGAAGAGATTACATGATAGCGCGTCACCTTTTTTTGACGGAGCAGTGCGGGTTCTCAGGTTCTATTCGTAAGGCATACTTTTACCCGACCAGATTGTGTACAGATGAGTTGGTGTATGCTTCTCACCAAGTCATCTCCCAGCATGGCTAAAAGCAACATAATCATTAAAAATATCGTTCCTGAGTCCTGACTCCACTCTTTTTTTCGGAGTAGGTAGGTACTATCTTTCACAGGGAAGTGGCAGATTCTCCAAGAGTAAATCCTGTCGTGAACAAAGTGCATATCTTATATTCGTTCGGACTCGGCGGTAAATTGTAGGGCCCTTCCATTCCTGATTGGTTGAGAGTGTAACTCTGGTATTTTTCAATCTTGAGTACCATCTTTCTATTTTAACGATAACGTTGGTCGCATGCTCACAGGGACAGGGCAGGGCTGCTGAAAACATGATGGTACCAATTTAAAAGAGTTTCAGAAGCAGAAAAATCATCTCCTGCCGTGAAATTCCCAAAACCTTCTACTCCGATAACTTACATAAGTGTGTCCACAACCATCGCTTTCTACATTGGTACTTGGTACCCTTAACTTTTCAATATGTAAGCGGCATCCAGGCAATTACGAAAAGGCCTTTCCCAAAGCTCGATATTTTAAGTTGACGCGACGAAACAGACTCGTCCGAAATGTAGGCTTTAAGTTAAGCAGGATCCCGTGGGCTATTGTTATAAGCGCCATCTTATTCCTTTTTTTGTGCAAAAAAAAGTCCTATGAATTGTCATTTTACCCAGTTCATCATCTGACTAAACCCTTTGAACCTGAGTCAAGAAGTTTGATCCCAATCAGGAATATAAGTAATTTATGTATCTAGGAGTAAAAAAGTCAAATATCTTCCGCTAAGCGAAGTGTCGATTCCATTGATTGTATCCAATCCGCTTTTAAAAAAAACATCTGTTCTTTCAAGGCCTTAGATTTCCCTCATGCAAATTTAGACCATTTAAAATTTAAAACTAAAAAAAAAACCTAAATGCCACCCAATCAGTTAGAAATTAATTTAACAAACCTTTTCCTTATTCCCTGATTCAAAATATTTCTCATCGTCATCAGCATGACATAGCTGGTGCATATTTAATCTGAGAACTGAAACAGGTGCGTTCTCCTGTCAGGCACATTTCCTGTAAATTCAAGAGGGAGGTGATGGAAAAGGGGTCTCAATTCCTTCCACCACCGCCAATATTTCCTACAGTGTTTCTGCTGCTTTTCCTTTTTTTTTTTTGCCATATCCTGGGTCTGTCGGTAGGTCGGTTGGTGTTGTCCTGATGCGTAGCCAATATTCGTATGGTGCTATGCGCGCCAAACAATTTCAACAATGAGAATTGAAATATTTTATTTATTTAAATTCTCCTCGTTTTTATTTTTGAATTCTTTCTTTTCCTACGAACACTTGGTTAACATTTTGAAGGGACGACCACGACCGACGATGCCGAGCCGACGCGACGGCTTTTGTTAAATTTAATTCATTTAACAAAAATGTGTCCGTGGCAGGATTACAAAACATTTGTACCCAAACCTAGTTAAGAATAACAATGAATAGCGCGTATAATTGCCAGGATAATGGGGATGTGAGTATAAAACACACGGATGGAAACAACAACTACGTTCAAATTGTTTAAATTGTTTACAAATGGACTTATCTGCACCTAAGCGGGGTTAATTCCTCATTTATACGATACGAAAGGACTTTTAAAATAAATTTCTGATGAGAGGGGTATGGTATGTGTGTTTTTGTCGACTAATGTGGGCAATTAACGTGTGAGGATTTGTTTAATATGTTTTTTTGTTTTTGTTTTTTTAAATAACCACAAATATGTGTGTACAGGAACGGTATTAATCATTGTCTACTCATCAAAAGGACGAAGAAAAATTGCCTTCTTCTTGGTGCAGGACATTTTTCTTTGAGAAACAAAGCAAAAAAAAAAAAATAGAAAGACTCGTCTCCTTTTTCTGTTCTTTATTGCTTCGTCCTGTCTGTCATCGTCGTAGAAGTTGATAGATGAGCTTCCCTTTCACCATATAGATATTATTTTCCTCCTTTCCCTCTTTGAACCAACCAAGGGTTTCTGTTTGCTGTGTTAAAAATTTAAACACTGCAGCCGAATGACTTGCTGATACTGAGACGCGGCAGCTTGGTATGTTTGGTATTCTTTTGTCATTGAGAGTCGTAGGTTTTGAACACCAAAAAGGACCTACATAGAATATATAGACCTATACACCATCGTTTATTGATTATAGAGAACATTTATTGCATGAAAGCCATATAAATCATCGGCTTGGCATAAGAACTTTTGTAGAGTTTTTCTTAGATGTTCAATATTCTTTGAATTTTGTAATTCGAAAAAAATGTCAAATGTCAAAAAGAATCCTTAAATAGGATTCTTTTTTCATTGGAACATTCAATGGAAGCAACTTTTTGTATAGTCCCTGTTCATACAACAGTCACTTTGGGCTTTCGGTTTCGGCTATGAACTTACATGCTCAGAACAAGAAGCGTTCAGACACTTACAAGCAATAGGCTGTCAATAGTAGTCCGCCATGAGTTTCTTTACCACGGCTCTAATTTTTTACTTGCGATCACACATGCCATTACGATGAAAGAGAAATCGAAATAAGTGGGTCTGGAAGTTCGGTCCGTCTGTCTGTTCGTACCTCTGGGGGTTGAACTATGCCCTCTTAAGTGTTTTGAACGCTTAGCCAAGGCTGCAAATAGAAATCGCGATACTCCTTTTGTTCCGGCAGATCTTTGGAGCGTAGAGGTTGCGGCGCCTATTCGTCTTTGGGGTCCCTGCCGGACTTAGCATTGTCGATATTTTGTAAGCTGGCTTCAATCCAATCATGTGTGTGGTTGAGATTGAAGTTGGAACTTGAGAGGGATAGATGTGCCTATCCTCCGCCTCCGCTTGGCAACCCGGGAACAATATGAATGGCAGGGAAATGGTTGTATTGTAAATGAAATAGGAGTGAGTATCTGCAGCTATATTTCCTTTCCTTGAAGTATTGATCAGAGAGAAGATACTTATAGAGAGAGGTAACTTCGACGATGGCTCTCTTTTAGCCTACAAGCTGCGATTCGTACAGCAACTTGCATCTGTATTAAACTCCATATAAAAAAAACGTGGGGACAACACAGATGCAAGTTGCTGTACACATTCCTTTAAATAAGAGAGAAAGAGACACACTTCTTTTTTTGTTCTGCACGAGGAGAAAACATGTATACACCGATAGGAATTCAAATCGTTATAAAAAAATGTAAACAAAAAGCATTGCGGGGACGGAGGCGAGGAAAGTTGTCTCTCTCTATAAGTATCTTCTCTCTAGTATTGATTTCTTACTGGAAACGTATGCAAGTGCAAGGTAAAACTTGTATGAGGCAAAGAGAGGAAGGCTGGGTATGCGTATTTGGCTGTTTGCTTCTACCTTGGCAAATGGTTGAGTGCGCATATCTAAGGCTGCCAGGCCTTGAGTATTGATGGTGCTCATCTGGAAGTGACCTCACGGTTGCGAGGCTCCACCGGAAGCTGTATTCTGGAACCACGGGAAATAGTGCCCACCCAGGTGGCCGAGTCACCTGGGAGACTATCTATGAGGTAGGCCTCCTTGTGGGAGTATCGTGGTGGTTGTGGTTAACTCCAAAGCGGAAACATATGGCATTGGGTAATATTATCTACGCATTTTGTTATTGGATGCAAGAGTTGTTAGATAGACCTTGCCCCTCACCAAGAAGTGTGGACATGCCTCAACATGTTCCATAAAATTGGTACTATGATTCTATACCGAGGGGACTCCGGTCTAAGCCCAGTTTGACTCTGCATGTTACTCGCATGCCCGCCGTGAAATTAAGACTTAATTGTCACGTGTTCACGTTAAGCTTATTCTCATCCTTGTTCGTACCTCTACAGCTTTAACGGATGTGCCGATTTGCTTCAAACTTAGTACTTAGTAAATATTTAAAATTCCCTAGGGGGGTATTTTTTTATTTTTGCTCTAAATCAAGTTGAAACCGAGTTAAAGTCGAGTCGAAATCAAGTTGAAATCGAGTTAAAATAGAGCTCAAATCGGGTTGAAATCAGGTTGAAATTGGGTTGAAATTGGCTTGAAATTGGCTTGAAATCGAGTTGAAATCGGGTTGAAATCAGGTTGAAATTGGGTTGAAATTGGGTTGAAATTGGGTTGAAATTGGGTTGAAATTGGCTTGAAATTGGCTTGAAATCGAGTTGAAATCGGGTTGAAATCGGGTTGAAATCAGGTTGTAATTGGGTTGAAATCGGGTTGAAATCAGGTTGAAATTGGGTTGAAATTGGGTTGAAATCGGGTTGAAATCGAGTTGAAATCGGATTGAAATCAGGTTGAAAAAGGTTGAAATCGGGTTTAAATCTTGCTGAAATGGAGTTGAAATTGGATTGAATTGGGTTGAAATCGGATCGAAATCAGGTTGAAAAAGTTTGAAATCGGGTTGAAATATGGTTTAAATCTGGTTGAAATCGGGTTGAAATCGAATTGAAATCGGTTTGGAATTGATTTGAAATTGGGTTGAAATCAGGTCTAAATCGGGTTAAAATGGGGTTGAAGTTGGGTTGAAATCGGTTTGAAATTGGGTTGAAATCGGTTTGAATTTAACAAAAAAAAAAAAAAAGACTTAATTCAGCTGTGATCTTAAGCATATACTTTAAAAAATGACAGAATCAAAGTTTAGTTAGTACTTGTATTTTTTTTTATTTTATTTAAATTTACGCCCCCCTTTTTTACTGGCGGTTTCGTTAAAAGTCTAAATTTGCATTAATGTCCCATGGTTTCAATTGTCAGTCACAGTTGTAAAGCAAGACGATGAAAAGTTGTTCACGTATACTCCTTGGTTATAGAGCAGGGTGTGGTTTGACAATGACAATTGGATAGGTACACCAACATACGCCATTTTCACTCAAAACCTTATTTCCCAAAATTCAAATAATGTTGTGTTTTATAGTTAGAATCAAGATACGAGCAATATTATGCCACGAAGCTCATAGAAATGGTTTTGTTTTGGCAATGAAAGTCTTAACCTTTGGGTGTGGCACACGCCTTTCTTTACTGGTCACAAAGAAATCGAATTATTTCGTGGAGAAAGCAGGTATTTCAGTTATTATAAAGGAATCGTTGCCTGCAAATGTATAGGTAGTTTTTCTAAACAGAACTAGTTAAAAATCAGAAATCAAGATTTCAGTAAATGCAAAGTAAGAAAGAGATTTTTGCACGACAAATAAAAACTCAAAGCATAAGATATTCTCTATTCTTTTCTTGGAGAAAAAAATACATACTTACAGGTTAAAGCCTCATATCAAACACATAGACGAGTACATAAGTACCTACAGACGATTGAACTTCTACTAAAACCTCAACTTCTCCAAAATAGCTTGCACCTTATAAGAACGAAGTTCAAGTGAACTTATATGTTTTTCAGGAGTGTCTGCAAATCGGAACTGTCTTACCAAATGGAGATTTCCTTTTGAAAATAAAGCTGCATATATGTGCGTAGCGTATGCAAATGCATACTTTTTATTCAAGGATATCCTTTCATTTTGAACTTTCTTTCCTTTACACTTATGCACAACATGTAAAATGTGTTGTGTTTCTGTTTACTTGTTAAAATAATAACAACAACAACAAAAAAGCCAGGACGAGACACGAGACGAAGGAAGTTAAGTTAAGAAGAGTTTCCTTACCACAAGACAATACACAAAAGAGCAGCACATACTTGTACATATAGAAATAAGGATCTGAGCGGAGGCAAATGGAAAATTCTCTGCGCCTTTGCAATTTTTATTGTTTCGAATTTGTTGTGTATAAGTGTGAGTGTGTGTGTGTGTGTTTTAACTTCAAGTTTATTTCTCTCTCGGTTTTTCAAGCAGACAACAAGTTTTATGACTTTTCATTTTGTTTGCACACTTCTACGTGTTTACTTTAACAATTTCTTATGGTTTTCTTCAGTTAAGTGGTATGGTGTAAAAGCCGCAAGAGCAGGTTTCCTCAAGGTTTCGACAAAAGTTCTGTTCCTTAAGAAATAGGAGGGGAAGGGAGGATGTTAGGGAAATATCTATTTTAAAAGATTTGAAAGGCTTAAATTTTGATATCACCGTAAATTAAAAGCCAATATCAAATTTAAATTTTCAATTTAAAAAAAGAACATTTTTCAAAAACAAAACACATATTTGTGTAATTGTTCATTTTTACAGATGATTTTACAAACGTTAGACAAAAAGTTTATGACTTTTTTAAGAGATATTGAATGTAAAAGAAGCCAAAAGCGAGACTCTCCACTCAAAAAAACACAAAGCAACGATTTAAGGTTTTCGTATGAGAAATTTTAAACGAGGGGTGTGGTTTCCTCCAATTTTTTTTTGTAGAGATTTAAATTAGACAATTGTTTATGAAAATGTGTGAGACCACATTTTATATTCAACAAGTTCATTATTTAAAAATCATAAAGTGCGAAAAAAATCAATGCCTGTTATGCTACTCTTATCTATTGTCTACCAGACTCACCCAGCTACAACTATTGTTAAAGTAGTGGCTATCTATATTGCACACGTGGGCCATATTGACCGAAGTTACTTTTTATAACAAAGAAAAAGACCGGAAACATTTCATATTAATTTTATTTTAACTTTATTAACTTTAATATTTGGATTAAACTGAGTGTCTTTTATATAGAAGCTACCTACCGTTAAGAATGCTTTGCACTTTGTAGTTTTTATCAGAAAAATAAAATAAAAAAAAAAATTGATAAAAAAAAAAAAAACTAAAAAAAAAAATTTACCTATACATGTTTTAAAAATCTCAAAAAAACTTTGTTTGAAAAATTTAAGAATTGATTTTATTTTGTTTATAAAAAGGCTTCTACATTAAAAATTTCATCGGAATTCGTCAAGTGGCTAACGAGAAAATCTGGGGTGATTGTCACATGTGACAATCATCTAGCCAGAAGAAATTTGTTGATTGTGACTATCACTTATCACAAATTACCTTAGCCTATTCCACCCCTGATTTCAAAAACCGGTCCTATGGGAGGTACCGTTATAATACTTTTCCTGAAAAATCTATTCCAACTTAAACATAAAGTTTGCACAGAAAGCACTATTCAGAAAGTTTTATCAAAAATGTAGGAGCCGTTTTTGAGAAAAATTAATTTTTCACTAAAAATCGTATAGCAGGTACCGTTAGTTTAATAGCTAGAATGCTAATTCCAAAAATCCCTCTGTAGAACGGGATAATGATATACTATGTACCAAGTTTGAAAAAAATCGGGCCAGCCGTTTAGGCTGTAGGTAACTATACTGACAGACAGACATACGGACAGACAGAATTGTCGAACCCACTTTTTCATTCTTCTCTATCATCGTAATGTTAAAAATGCATAAGTTGCCTTATACATAGTACCTACTTATAATCGCAAGCAAAAAACAGCAGCATTTTTCCTCTGTTAATAGTCAGAATTTTGAGAAGCAGAATTTTTAACAGCAGATTTCAATACTGTCACACACTAGGGCAAACTCAACTCAACTGCCGCAGCAAATGCGACATATTCAATGTTTTAGGGCCTAAAGTAAGGAATGCCCTGCATGTCAAAAAGTTGAGTTCCACATCAGTTAAAACACAATTTTTGTCCTATTCTAGGAAAGGAAATAGTTTTAGTTGTGATGAACCATTCAACTCAAAGTTAATCATATAACATATACATATTTAAAATATTTTACGAATTTTTAAATACATAAATGTCATTTTTGTATTCTATCTTCAAATTTAAAAAGTCTTTGATTTAAGCAATGAGATGAAACAAAATATGGTTTTGATTCAATTAAATATTTTATTTGTCAAAAAGCAACCATCCTTGCTCGTAGTCAGTCGTCGCATAGTCAATTATCCAGAGCCAGACAAAATGTGTACTTTATTTCTAAAACACACTTCGGAGCCTTTGTAACTCAAAAATGTTCACTTTGAAATTCTTTTGAACACAAAATCGTATTACAGCTCAATTTAATGAGGTTCACGAAAAAAAAAAAATCGCCCACCAAATAAAATAATTCACCAAAAAATGGGACAATTTCTAAAATTCCAGACTTTGTGAAACAATTTTTAGCTTATTTAACAAACATTTTGTGTCTGCTGCTGTCTGCGGTGCGGTGGAGTGCGGTGTGTGCGATGCCAATGCCAATGCCGATGCGTGTCTCTAAAAGGACCAAATGAAGCAAACACAATATATAAGCAAACTGTCACAGCATATACGGATACCGAGTTGGTATAATAGGAGGTCCATCCGAACCACCACAAAAAATAGCATCATTCTCTGGAAAAACATCCTTAGCTAGTGCTAAATTAAACACTCAAATAGAATGTTTTCTGTATCCTTTGTGGTTGGCAATGAATGTTTGCCTGCACTTGCCTCCTCCACTCCCTCTTCCATCATAGCCGACAAACGCAGAGTGTCACCGGAAAAAGGTACCCACTATCCCCATGTTGGTTTATTATTTTTTCGAAAAAGTATTCCGAACCCACAGCACACATACCCCTTTGGCCAGGATATAACCCCATGTCCTGCCCGCCATGCCAGTTGCCACCTACACCACTTGCCCAATGAAAAATGCCAACTGATGGAAATAAGTATTTTTGGGTTTTGTTAAATATTTTTCCTTCGAAATTGTTTTCTCAGCACTTTGATGGTGGCAGGGGGAGTGAAATGAGTGCTGGTGGATGGGGTAAAATTACCGGTCGAGGTTTGGTTTTTCTTTGGTTTCATTGGACTTTTCGACCGAACAAATAAACAACTTCAGAGTCATTTAGTTTTGGCATTAAGATGTCCATTTCGGGGAGCCGAGCGTGTGGTTGGTATTGGATTGTTGCCAGCTCTTTAAAAGCTCACTTCTCTTTTGACTCCTTTAAAATATTGTTTGTGTTCACACTCCGGACTCTGATGATGATATTATGACTATCAATATGGAAGGCTCTTCCACTTCCAAACTGAAATGTTCACCTTTCTTTTTGTTTTTTTGAATCAATCAAACGATGCTTGGCAATTTGTTAATCTATTTGACACGTGGCCCAAGTATTTATAGTAAAACTTAAATGCGTAGATGCGTCAGGTCGTTGTGTATACCCGGGAGTTGGCCCACACTTTTGTTCGGCGGTAGTCACGTGGTTTGATTTGCACTATAGCACCAGCAACAGCACCAGCACACGCCAGAAGGACCCTTTTAATGTTTAATTTACCAGAAAATAGCCGCGAGACTGTCAATAGTATAAACATTGAATATCACATCGATTAAAAAGAATCTCAGTTTATGAAGATAGATATGTATCTTACAGCAAAGTTTCTACATAAATAGATAGGGCGATGGATGGCGAATAAGATGAACATGAGGCAGTGACCTAAATATAATCGCAGCGGTAGGTGGTCGGTATCAAAGATACTTCTGGGACTGGAAGCCAAACGAATATGCACAACTTGAAAATAATTTATGTTTTGGGAAGAACATCAAAATTTCAGGAAGCTTATATGGTGATTGTTTCGTGTAAGAAATATTTTATGTAAAAAAGAATTTGAATAAAAATTAAAACATCAAACCGATGCGGTGCGATGCTTGTTGATAATGACACTGCCGTGGTCCGCTCTAAAGCGAAAGCTGATTTATTTGCTATCACAGTTTGCTACAAGTTCAACGCTTCCACATAATTATTTTGCTACTTCCGTACTCAAGAGCATGAATGGTTTTTATAATTATTGTCACATTCGTTCATCAGCAAAAATACTTAAAGACCCGCTTTGCGGATACTATCATCACGTGTCCTATTTTACAGTTCTGTATGATTAGATGGATTAGAAGTTACATTTGAGAAAAATTAGAGTAAGCAAAAAAAAAAATTATAATATTTTGCCAATCATTAATTTTTTATTTTCATATATACAACAATATTGAATTTACTTAAAGAAAACATATGCAAAAAGATAATCCGAAAATTGAAAGTATGGCGTAGTATTTGCGAGATTCAAGATAACCAAATTTGAAAAAAAAAAAAAATACAGAACAAATGCGAAAAATGCGGAATGACTAATGCAGGTAAATATTTCAGCGTCCATTTGCTAACTGACACTTGAGAAATAGATGAAAAATTTCAAGACATTTTATATGATAATAGTTTGCGAAATTGAAATCTGCAAATTGTTGAGCACACGTATATACTGTAACTTTTTTCTGAAGTAATATGTATTTAAAAAAATATTATTTCTGTCAATTCTAAGCTTTTAGTATTTTCAAACACCAGAAACAAACAAAATCTAATACAAGACTGTTCCGTGGACATTATTTTTGAATCCAAGAAACTGGATTTGTTTCTTCATCATCAAAATGTACACAATTCGAAAAAAAATTACAGAATCATTTTCATATCTCAGTGTTAGTTTGGCCAAGTTCGTAAATGTGGTTTAAGTAGTGAAAAAAATACTATCACCATCCACCATCTACCATCAACCATCAACTATCTCCACCATCAACAACCTTCACCATCAACCGTCAACCATCAACCATCCACCATCAACCATCTACACCATCAACCATCAACCATCAACCATCAACCATCAACCATCAACCATCAACCATCAACCATCAACCATCAACCATCAACCATAAACCATCAACCATCAACCATCACCCATCAACCATCAACCATCAACCATCAACCATCAACCATCAACCATCAACCATCAACCATCAACCATCAACCATCAACCATCAACCATCAACCATCAACCATCAACCATCAACCATCAACCATCAACCATCAACCATCAACCATCAACCATCAACCATCAACCATCAACCATCAACCATCAACCATCAACCATCAACCATCAACCATCAACCATCAACCATCAACCATCAACCATCAACCATCAACCATCAACCATCAACCATCAACCATCAACCATCAACCATCAACCATCAACCATCAACCATCAACCATCAACCATCAACCATCAACCATCAACCATCAACCATCAACCATCAACCATCAACCATCAACCATCAACCATCAACCATCAACCATCAACCATCAACCATCAACCATCAACCATCAACCATCAACCATCAACCATCAACCATCAACCATCAACCATCAACCATCAACCATCAACCATCAACCATCAACCATCAACCATCAACCATCAACCATCAACCATCAACCATCAACCATCAACCATCAACCATCAACCATCAACCATCAACCATCAACCATCAACCATCAACTACCAACCAAAAACCGCTTACAGAAATTATATTTATTTTGACTAAAACTAAAAAAAAAAAAACATTCCAAAATTCTCATGTGTGTTTCAAATACCGTATCTGTTTTAGTTGTAGAGGAAAAGGGGATCACGGCTATTTACCTCATTAATTTTGACAATTTATCACTTTTTAATTCCAAACATTTTTAAATTCATTAAATAAACACATGCGGACGTCCAAACGCTATAAATTTTGACAATTCACTATTTAAACCAAATACAACATTTACGAACGTTGCCAAACTAACACTATGAGATAGCCAACCGTCTAACTTATCCCCAAGGGGGAATTGAGCAAATCATAGTTTCTTTCGTCGGAAACGTTAGCCGAGGCTCAAACCAATTATTTTGAGCATTTGCTAAAATCTACGAAGGGTTTGAGACTTTGATAAAATAAACTTTCATGTGAATATAATTTATTCTTAGACGTCATCTCTTGCATTCATGCTCAAAAACAAGGTAATAGATGAAGTTTAGCTCTTGATCATTGAAAAGAGTTCTCGTGGAAATGAAAGACCATGATTAATGACAGATGATGACATTATAGATCTATGCGGCATAAGACACAGAATTTGACTTTATATGGATTAATATCGAAGAAACTGCACGTTTTCAAATCTTCCGTAGGAATTTTTTGATTTTCTTAGGAGGTTTCTTATTTCTTTCTTGACTTAATTTAACTTAACTTATTTGGTGCGGTCTTGAAGTTGAGTCTTAACATCAGTATGAGGTTGAGCGTCATGTTCTTGCAGGTTTTCCAAAACCATTGACATGTTACGCTGTTGCCTTGTCTAAAAATATTTCAGAAAAAAAAATATGTAGTGAATAATTTTTAAGTTGTTGATGTTTAAAATTAAAAAAAAGAACAAAAAATCAGAGACGATCCGACATCAAACACAATTTTTAAGTCAGTAGTTTTGTTTTATTTCTTAAGTTTTTAGTTGAGACTTGAGAGTTTCTTTTATGAAATGAAATGAAAAGAGACGATCTGACATCAACATTTTTTTTAAAGCTTTGACTTCCTTATTGATTTATTTATATATAAATTGTAGATGTTCATTCATAATGTATATATTTTTTGCTTCTGTGTTTTCTGATCTGTTCGCGGAACAGTTTACTGGTTATTCGAAAAAAAAACTTCTTTTTCTATGGTTTATGAATTATACCTTTTGGATGTTTTTATATCCTTAAAATAAATGGTGGTGGCTCGTGTACCACAAGGTTACATTTTGTCTCCCACTCTGTTTCTGATTTATATCAGCGCTGTTTTATCTTAGTCTTTTAATCCACTTAACTGTTTTGCTGGCGACAGTATATACTACAATTTTTCATATTCGTTTCCAGATTCGCAACCCTGTTCTTCGGATGTGGATCTGCAACGGCAATGTATATAATAAGCTCTTTAAAATTTTAAAGGGGGAATTATAAACCGTGTGGAATTTAGCGCTTCAAGAACTCAATGCTGTCTTCTGTCGTTTATTCATCACCTATTACCCTCTGTGCCACTATCACTGGGTAGAAATTGCATTAAGGAAACCCCACAGCTTTGCGTTCTAGGTATGTATGTATGCATATTAAAAACCACCAATAATTCTGCTATGAGGCTTTCACTTTATGACACCGAAATAAAATTTCATCATTGACAAATAATTATAAATACCTTAATAGTTTTCTCTCATTCATTTTACAAAACCACATATCAACCTCCCTCTTTAATAGTCTGAAAGGTACTTTAATGATTTTCTAATATCAAACCAACCCCATTCATTGACAAAAAGGATATTAAACGAGCACATTTTTCTATCAAGCGGCAGCCAAAAAATCTTTTCTTCAAAAGAAGAACAACACAAAGTCACGTGGCATCAAACTGTCAACAAACAATTGAGTTATTTATACACCAACTTAAAGTAAATATCACCAACAACCGACTTTTCTATGCGTATGTGATGCCCAAGGACATTATTTAGTACATGCCAATAACTATTTCACCGTCCACCCTAAACACTCCTTTTTTTCAATTTTCACACACTGATCAATATAAAGCATGGATGGATATAGTCGAGAGTATAGAGAGACACACAACACATCCTTGTGAGATGACAATGTATCATCCGTCATTGGTATAAGGTACTTTGTTGTGAGAACAAATAAACGGAAACAGGATATTCCCCCAAGCCAACCTGCTGCTGCTCTGTTGCATTGAAAAGGATTTTCTGCTTTTGAAGATGTGAAGACGACGACGAGCTTCAGCCCCAAACATATCCTTAGTCTGTAGGCTGTTGTCGTATAGTGGATCAGTGTTCCACAGTGTGGCATGTATCCGACCATTGGTTATTTGTTTTTCAGGGCCATCATCATCATCGGTTGAATTTTAATACCTAGCACGAACCTTCCTGCAAGCCCTAGTCCTCGCACTCCCTCGCCCTCAGCCTCAGGGGGCACAAGCACAACCCAATGACACTATAAATGTTCCATCCAAATATATTTTCATTTTATGTGCGTGAATCGAACAATTGCCGACACGTGTTGGATGGGATACGCTAGGATTACCCATCAGCGTTATGGTTGCTTGGAAATCATTTAGCGGTAGTCCGGGATTAGCCGCTATTGAATATGATATTAAGTCGAGGTCCTTTTCAAAATTTATTATTCATTGCCCCGTGGCCGTTGCAAGGGAGGAGATAATATAATATATTCTGCTGATGCTGGAGTGAGGTGTGATAAAAATATATACGGTGATGGCAGGAGGCGTGAGAAAGTCATATATATTGATATGTCAAAAATTGCGGTCACACTCACAATCCGAATCCAGGGATATCCTAAACATTCTCATCAAATGGATAAAAAGGATAAGAGTAAACAGTTGTAGGTCTTCGAATATGAATTGTTGGAATATATGAATAAATTTTGAAGATCTTCTTGGATTGGAACCAACTCATGAATGTAAATTGACATTGAATGAATGGCCAAAAATTATCCATTTTCCATAAAGGACACGTGTTTGATAACTAATACTTTTTTTTTCTTTCTCAAATGCCTTTTTAATGTCTTAAAAATCAATTTAACCAAGAATTCTGGAGAAGAACAAAGCGGAAGTTTATAGATTTTAAGACAACTCAATGCAGTGAAAATGGCGTTTAAAATCAGATATTCCGAAATACAGTAGAAAGTCGATATAGTGAACTAATAGCAACCAAGCCGGTTCACTATATCGAAACTATTCTTTTTTTCGAGCGGGAGTTTTTAAATGTTTACCAACACTAAATTTGATTATAAATAAAATTCTTTTTATTTTTTTTGTTAAATCAACAGTTTACAATTTCCATTTATTTTTTCAAAAATTGAAATTGCCTTCTGTTTTAAAATTAATCCATTATCAGGCAGGTTTGTCTTCGTTGTTTCAAAAACCATTTGTACAGCTTAGTTTTCACCTCCCGAAGCTCAGATGTCTTAAATATATGTATGATGTCTTTTCATATACTTAATACTACACACTTCGGCGTTTTCCTGGTATTTACTTCAAAGACTACAATCTGTATCAAAAGCAAAGCCATATCAAAATCTTGTTTGTTTGTTTGTGCCAAAGTGTGAAAAACACACAAAGGAATGGTAAATTGTTCAGAAAAATAATTGACATTCACACGCGCATTGCAACTGAAAAGTTTTCGTTGAATATCGCCCAAGACAAATTATATATTTAGAGTAGCCTGTGTTATAATTTGGAGGTTAACTATTTTGGATAGTTCATTACACAGAGTTTCACTATATCGAGCGTCTACTGTAATTATTTAAACGACGACGCATCGGACGTGCTCGTGGATGCACAGCAGTTTGAATCCAAGAAATTCAGAATTTTTCCTGGCTGCTCTTTTGGATATGCTTTTCCATGATAAATCTACTGTTCTTATGTTTACTGTTCTGAATCTATTGATGCATTTGTTGGTTCCCCAAAAAATTAAATTTGGGAGTGGCTGACACCTTTAGAAAATAGAAGCTATAAAACACTTATTTTTCCAAATAAACGGCATGTACTTGTAATAAAGCCACAAGCCCAAATTGTGTGATCTTTAGTTCAAGCTAATAGCTTGTATATGAAATGTTTGAGTTTCGGGTGTGGCTTACGCCCACTTTTCATAAAAGAATCAAAAACATAGTTTAAAAAAAAAATTTAGGTAGGCCGTACTAATAATAAATTTCTACCATTTTTACTTGCGATTATAGGTACTATAAGGCAAGTTATGCATTCGTCGAAAAAAAAAGTTTCGAGATAACAATCAAACATGACATTACGATGATAGCGAAGGCGAAAAAAGATGGTCTAAAAATTCTGTCCGTCTGTATGTCTGTCTGTCTGTCTGTCTGTCTGTCTGTATGTAGACCTACAGCCCAAACGGGTGGGCCGAATTGCTTCAAACTTGGTATATAGACTATTTTAGGTATTGTACAGAGAGGAAATTGAAATTTTTTTTTAGCTCAAAAAATAACGGTACCTGCCATACAACCGTTATTTTAAAGCTTATTTTTCTCAAAAACGGCTCTAACGATTTTTATTTAAAAAAATCAGTGTTGTTTTTTAGGTACGACCAATTATATGGCTGAAAAAAAAGTTTTAAAAAATGGCTAAGAACGGTACTTTCCATAGGACCGTTTTTTTTGCTTTTGACTATCTCGAAAACGACTCAACCGATTCTTTCGAAATTTCACACACATATAGCTGTAGATAGCTCAATTTGTATTGCATACCAATATTTTTGAAAAATATTTTTTTGGATTTTTAAAAGCATTTTTTT
Source organism: Platycheirus albimanus (assembly GCA_916050605.2). NCBI lineage: Eukaryota > Metazoa > Arthropoda > Insecta > Diptera > Syrphidae > Platycheirus > Platycheirus albimanus. The sequence goes on along the minus strand of OU696698.1, from coordinate 88,336,228 downwards.
AAAAAAAATTTAAAAAATTAATATTTTAAAAACTACTTATTAAATTTTTTTCTAATAATTTTAAATAAATGTATTTGCTGAATACCTATGAACTGGCGTTTTTGAATATTTTTTGAAAATTTTTTTCAAAAAGTTTTTCAAAAAAAACTTTTTTTCTCGATCAAAGCTCCGTTAGTGATTAATATTTGTTTAACAAATTCTAAGGACGCGTCCACTTTTTAAGTAGTAGGGTAAGGTTCAAGAATTGTTAAGATACACCCACAATCACCACATTTTTACTCACAATCTAATTTTTCAAAATTAAGGCCACAAAGAATAAATTTAAAAAATGTGTTTTGCATTTTCTGTGAACCATATGAAACTACACAATTTGAAGGCGTGAATTTTTGTATGAAAAATTCGGTACCAAATATTTGAATAGGGTATCTAACTATTTGTCGCAAATACTGTAGCTCTCGCTTATTCTTTTAAATAATTTCGTTTAAATGTTGCCCTTGACTACGCAGCAAATGGTCCGTTCTGATAGTCCCATTTTGATTACTGCTTTCCAACGTTACGATTACGACCGGTATTTGCAGAACTAGGCGAGTAATGTTGACTTCCAAATCCTGGATTTTAGCTGGCTTATCTGCGAAGACTTCTGACTTCACATAATCTTAAAGAAAAAAAGTTCATAGGTGTCATATCACACGCGATCTAGGTGGCCAGCTGAAAGGTCCGAAACGCGAAATTAGCTGTCCAACTAAGTTATTTCTCAGTATGTACATTTATTGTTTCACATGCTGTGTGTATCGTTATAGGCTTTAATTTCCGGCAGAAAAAGTCGCGTATTATCCAATAATTTACACTGAGACTTGAATTTGTGAATGGTGAACTCAGTACCAGACTCGGAAGGTCGATGGTGCACACCATGTGATGATCGAAGCGCGCCAAGAACATTTTTCGCAGAACCCTGATTTTCACAATATTTACAGCTGAATAATTTGGGGACGCTGTTGTAGAAGTGTGGGTCTTTCCCTGATATTTTGTCAAAAAATAGGGGAGATGTTAGAAAAGAACTTCCTCAATAAAAAGAGGTCTAAATGAATCACCCTTTATAAACTGTTGTAATTTAATGAGAACCTATCGGATACTCCTCAAACTTCATACGAAATTTTGGCAAGGTGCGCAAGACGTTGGATCCTACATTCGTGTCGTACAGAAGATTCACTTGGTATTGGCACATGATATTTCAACTCATAGAAATGTATAAGGATTTTATAATACAAAAGTCCATTTAAGGACCACTTTCTTAATTCCAAACGATCGGAGGTTTTCGAAACTCCATACCCATTCCATTAACCATGCAAAATAAAATGCACGACTGGGTCGCACGAACTTGCTCTTATGATAAGCAATTAATGCTTAGTGGCTGCATATATGGATTTAAAAAAAAAATTATATAATTTCGAAAATTCTTTTATTTTTTAAATTAGTGTAAGAGTTTTCTCGGAAAAACAAAGTATGCAATAAAATTTCGAAGCTATACGTAAATCTAGGAAAAAAAAATATTGAAAATCGTTCGACCAGTTTTTTTTTAAAAAGGTTATTTTTGAAAAACTTTTCCAAAAAATATTTTGAAATTTATTTGGGTATGCAAATATATGGCAATGTGTAGTTTACATTTGAAAAAATAATTTAAAAAAAAAAATCAATACCTATACCCGTTTCCAACATATTTCGAAAACCAAAAATTTTTTTGAAAAAATTATAAAAAATCAAAAAAAAAGTTTTTGAAAAATTTGAAATCCCATTTTAATAAAATTATAAATGACTTCCTGTGGCCAAAATTTTATTGAAATCGAATGTATAGTTTACGAGAAAATTTGATTTGAAAATACTGGTTCTGTGAGAGGTACCGTTATAAGACAAATTTTGAAAAATATTTTCCAACCAAAATATAGATTGCCTTACAAAAATAGCATCCTGAAAGTTTTATCAAAATCGTTAGAGCCGTTTTTGAGAAAATCAATTTTTTTCTTCATGATTGTACGGCAGGTACCGTTATTTTTGGGCCTAGAGCAAAAATAAAAAATATGTTCCGAGGGACGGCCAAATAAATACTAGATACCAAATTTGAAGCAAATCGGACCATCCGTTCAGGCTCTAGAAGCGCGAACAGACAGACAGACAGACAGACGGACGGAATTCTCAGACCCACTTTTTTCGACTTCTCCATCATCGTAATGTCATGTGTGATTGTTATCTCGAAAATTTTTTTCTGCACGAATCCATAACTTGCCTTATAGTACCTATAATCGCAAGTAAAAATCATCACCAAAAAAATATTATCAGTGTGAGAACTTAAATGCCATTGAAAGTTCGTATTATGTATATATTCAATGCCAAGAAAAGAAATAGGTATGTCACTGCTAGATTACACTTTTCATATCACTTCATATTCTCACCCTTTTTGTCGATGATATCATTTTCACATGACCAGCTTACAACAATTTTAATCGCCTACTTAACAAAACGATACCAATTTTCAACTCGGAAACGGTCCTTTTTAACTTCGAATATGCTTGTCGCGTGCTCGTACTTAATTGTTTCAAATGTTATGCAACATTCGTTTAAAGATTAAAATCAGAAGCTCACAATCACACTTGAAGGATTAAATAAAAAACTAAGTCCAACAACCCTTAGTCCTGGATTGGGTTTTTTTTTCAAAATTCATTCACTTTGATTGACACGTGACCTTTGTGAGGAAACTCTGTTTGTATGTCCATCATCCAGGATTGACTCTGTTTCGTACCTATCAGTTTGAGAAATCAGATGAACACATTGTTTCGCCTTTTTATTAGCTTGCTCTTGTCCGTAACGAAGATAACGACGCGACAACGACTGGACGGCGCGCGACGTGGGGTGAAGTTTAATCAAATTTTGTTTTAATATTTGAAGTTAGCTGCAGTCCAGACACAATCCACAGGTGGTGGTTGTATACTTTCTAAAGTATCTACAATCAACATTGTATCTAGATAGAAATATTTCAGCTTAGGGTTTGAAATCTGCATTCAAACACTATCTTTTTGGTATTTCTGGATGCATAAATATTTTTCGTATCCCACAAGGATACACTGGACGTAGTCGACGGAGCTATAGATACTGCAGTGGTATGTTTTTTTTTGTGGTGCCCACACTACGAAACGTACTCAACAATCTCCTTATATTAAAAATATTTTTTTAGAATTTTTTTCCAGGATTGGAATGAATTCTGGATATGCGTTGCTTTTTTTCTGCTGTCCCGTGTTTTTTTTTTTTTTTTTTTTTTTCTTAGGGTGGATATGGATACATTTGCATGCAAATATTTGCATCAAACGTCCAAGGGTGGCGGTTGCGATGAAAATCGTTCATTACTATAAAGATACTTCTATACAACGCCAACGCTTGCACACACATTCAACAATTCTGCAGAAATTAAAAGTTAGAGGGGAGGGGTCCTTCAAGCGAGTGAGTCAGGTTTTCAAAACAAATTTTGAAGTTCTCGTTGCACCACTACTAGATTTTTTCTCATCGGTCATTTACCTACTATTTAATGACTTGCAGACCTACAGGCCTTCAAAATCTCTAAAAACTGATGTGATGGACCTAACAAAGTGAGATGAAGGATGTCCGAACAAAAACTGTACTCCATCACCTCAAACATTCATTGAGAGCTGTCAAAACTGCCTTGGAAAATCAATTTCTTTTAAAGCAATATTTCAACTAACTCATGCCCTCGATAATATTTCAAACCCATGGCCAGGCCACGGGGTGAACTCTAATTTCCCTCCAGAAATTTGTATTTGTTTTGTAATCTATCTATGATCTAATCGCGAACACTTTGTACTATATGGATAAGGGGTGCCCGTGCCAGTGCCAGTGCCATGTTGTAGAGCCAGTTCATATACAAATAATAATATAAACGGTGCTTGCCTTTTTCGAGTAAATTCTCCGGCTTTTAGGGATAAACAATTGGGGCATGTCAGGCAAGCTACATATTTGACTTGGCAAAACAAAACTGAAAATCAGATAATTGCACTTTAAGCAAATAATACCTATCTTTGGCTTTAGATCTCTGGAAAACAGTGATGTCTGATGTGTAATCAATATAGACGAGGTGAGATTCTTTGAGTTAATGCCATTGTTCCCGTGGGATGAATATTTATCTTCAACTCAGATTAAATGGGAACGATTTGTTTGTTTGGATGTTAAAAATATACAAACAGACACATACACGTATTTGTATTGGGAAATGGAAATAAGGGTGAGAATAATATGGCAAACTTTGATCTGATAAGCAACACAATAGCTGGAAGTATCTTTTCCAATTTTCAGCAAGTAGGTAGTGTATTGGTGACTTATTGGAGTAATTTTCCAATCAGAACCCAATAAGTGGGTGTCTTATCTGAAGTCAAATCGAATAAGCGTGTGAAATGAATATTTTTTTCCAAGTTTGCACTTAAGTTCAAAAGTATTCATACCATAATATAGAGGGTAACTATAAAATGAAACAAAACACAGATAAATTGTATTAATTGTCACAAAATTCACTTTTTTAAAGATAATTGTTTGCCATTTATATTTGGATATGATTTCTGGCAAATGGACATCGCTGCTTACTCGGAATATTAACGTTTGATTTTCGATCACTCTTAGCAGTATTTGAGGTCGTCTATCGGCAACAACCTAACAAATGTTCTTTTCCAAATAATCAATCGTCTTTGGCTTATCAGTGTAGACTAGCGACACATAACCCCACAGACATTAGTCTACCGGTGTTACTCGTAAATCGCACAATCTTGGAGGCCCAATTACAGGTCCTAAAAGAGGCTTACCAAATGTTTTCTTCAAAAAATCAATGGTGGCACGCGCTGGGTGACATGTTGCACCGGCCGGCGTCGCACAGTAGGGTATTCTACTCCAAAACATGGCATAAATCCAATTTTGTGTGTGCCAAATTTGAGAAATCAAACAATTCTGAATTGAAGACAAATATCATAGCTATTAGAAAAATGCAAGCACAACATAAACCGTTAACTAAGAGGATTTTAGTGTCAAAGCCGAGTGTTTTTCTGAATAGATCGTGCGAAATATTTAAACAAATTTTTAAAAGTTTTTGCTTCCTTTAAAATCAAAATAATTTATATCAATTAAACAAAACAAACGAAAAGGATTCTCAAAATATAGTTATTCATCAAATAAACATAAGTCAAGTGATTTTATTGCATAAAAATAATTTAATGTTTAATCCAATACCGTAGTTCCTATTTTCTTTCTTTTTAGCTTTTTTCATGGAAGATTTGTTTATGTTCCCGAATAGTCCCAAGTCTTCTTTTTTATTTTTATTGTAACTTTTTTTAGTTGCAATACAATAATGTTGAAAATGTTGAAATAGTTTGCCCCTTTTTATAATATTTAGTTTTTTTGTAGACCTCCAATTTGAAAGTAGGGCGATTTTTTTTGCATTTTTATCATGCACAATTTTTGCAATTGTATTATAAATTTTCAATTTTATAATAAAGTATAAATGAGTAAAGGCTATATCACACTGGCAGTGAATTCACTGACCACTGGCAGGCAGTGACGACAAAATCGCGTCACAATGCCGTCAGTGAAGTCATCCGTAGTGTGATAGCCAGTTTTGGGACGCCAGTGAAGGTGTCAGTTCACTGACGTGTTCACTGACCAACCCATATCGCGTCAGTGACTGACTCGAAAAATGACAAGTGTATAAAGTAGTCACTGGCGCATAGGACCACTGACACACTTTTATGACAAAAGCGTCAGTGTACTGACCCTGTCCCATCACTGGCAACACACGAAATTTCTCGTTGTGCCAGTGAAGAAACCCCGTCAGTGAACTGACCTGTTTTTTGATATTTTGTTTGAAAAATTTCAAGTACCGTATTTCTTGGGAAGTTTTAAAAAAAACTTTTTTTACCAACTCTTTTTTTGATTTTTTAGAAATGGCATTTTCTAGGTCACGAATATGCGTTTTTGAAGTCGCTAGATCGCTTAGTTTAGCCGCAAGTCAAGTTTAAAGATGTCAACTTTGATGCCTCTAGCACGTATAGTTTAGCCGCAAATCGTGTTCAAAGATAAAAGACGAGTTCTCTTGCCCTCATCATCATCGCTGAGGCTGTCCGACACACACGCTGTATAAAGAATTTTGTGTAGCAAACAAAAAAAAACAGCAGCTAGAGTTTTCCACCTCAAACAAATAATAAAAAAAAATCAAGTAACTGACAGGCACTGGCTGTCGGTAGTCAGTCAGTGTGATATCAAAACTGCTCACTGACCCGATTTTGAGTAAATTTCACTGACGCCACTTGCCAGTGTCGTGTGCCAGTGAAGAATGTGTCAGTGTAGTTTGATAGTCAGTTTTTCAGGCGTCAGTTCACTGACCGACTCGGAGAAAATATCACTGACTAGCATGAGGTGTCAGTGAGTTTTAGGACACACTGGCACAGGCCTGCCAGTAGGTGTGATAACATTTTTTTCTCAACTGACCACTGACGAGCAATTTCTTCAGTGGCGTAAAAATCACGTCAGTTTTCGTGACGTCACTGCCTGCCAGTGGTCATTGAAATCACTGTCAGTGTGATATAGCCTTAAAGCATGAAATTATAAAAAAATAAAAATACTTAATTACGTAAAATTTTGAAACAAAATCTTATTTTTCTTCAAAATTTTGAGTTTGAAATAAAATTTTCAAACTATATTTAACAGATTGTTGGCTAAACAAAATAGAATGGCATTTAAGTCATTTTTTTTAGAAAATTACCCCTCCCGGCTAAACGGATGGGACTACACCCCCCTACACCCCCACCCGGTGTATTAACCAGGCAAAACATTTAAATCAAAACATCTTATATATTACATACATACAAACAGCTTCTGAAGCCTACAATTCCTCAATCCCACCATCAATTTTCTTTAGTACTATATTCGGAGTACAACTTAATTTTTGGTACTTTTTTCTTCGAATTATTACTTCTCTAGAGGTAAATGCCATGTTTTGGAATAGAATACCCCACTGTGCGCCGTCTTGTTGGAAGCACAGTTACCTCACATTAAGGCGATTCACTTCCAGGAACAAAATTCATGAATCATGACTCTCTATCGGTTTCCATTGATAGTAACCCTCTCTACGGCATCGTTATTAAAGAAATAAGGATCAATGATTCCAACAATGGCTTGAAGATGATCTACACATCTAATTGCTGCAGTTTGGCTTATTGACAGTTGGTCTGAAGAACGATTGTGTCCACCATAAAATGGACGTACCTATTAAGATCTTTCTTAAGAACTAACTTACTTTTGATGGCTTAAGTTAAGTCATTGATCTTCCTCTATCTGGTTTCTCCGTCGCAGATGAGCTTCTGACTCCCTCTGGTTTGGCATTGAAGACTTTACAAGCGACTTCAGAACTACCTAGAGTCTATAGTCTATAGTCTATACCAATTAATTTCAACACTCATTTATGAATTTTATACAAAAGACGCAAATTTATTACTAGACAACCTACCGGAGATAAGAACTATGTATACTCGAGCTTTGGGCAGATGTATGCCTTGTAAATTATAGGTCTTTACAACGACCTAGGAATCCTTAACATTTGGTAAGCTCATAATATATGTATGTTCCTTGTGACTCCCTCTTATATCATTGCATAGAAGACCTTACAAGCTTGAGTGTCGATGATAATTAACCCTACTATAATTGGCCCAAGCTCTTTAGCCGTTAAATATGATTTTTTCTGACTTTTTTCTTATTTTGCTGATAACTGCTTTCCACAGCGTTTCCTTGGTTTTTCTCGATATGGTTTCATTCCTCTATATCTTATACTTATCCTAAAGAAACAGCGCGATTAGCAAGAGTTATTCTACGTTCGATTCCCAGACTTATTCTATTTTTGGTGCTTACAGCAGTGTCGACAAAATCACTGACCAAGTCGAAGTTGACTGAAACAGAGTAGCAAAACAGTGTATTAATTTATTTTGAACCTTCTGGTGGAGCCATCGGTTTCAATGAAACTCAACAAATTTTGACGAGAAAGGAGCATTCTCTTACTATCAGTTTTGAAGGAACTCTAAAGCTGGTCATGACATTCTATAGTTCGTCTCTATTTACACTGTCGTCAGCTGCTTTGGTGGGTCTCAAAAATAAATTTTTGAATCTTCTCATTGTTCTGTCGCAATGTCTAAATTAGTAAGAACCGCTTTTTAGGTAATATTATGAAACGGTGGAAAGACCATTTGTAATTTTGAAATGACTCGAGAATATATAGTTAATGCAGAAGAGACCATCTTCTTTTTTGTGGATCTATTTGTCATACATACTTTCCTGAGCACATATTTTGCAGATGAGTTAGAGTATAATTTATTCCGAAGTGTTTTAAAATGTCCGCTTGTAGCCCCAGCGAGTCTAACTGCTTTGATTCTTTTAAGCCTGGTGATATCTAATTTGATCCCAATTTGGTCGAGCAGATGCAACTGTTGTTATTGTCATTACAATTGGATGGCACCAGTTTCTGATTTTCGGGATCGTGGCTGTCATCACTGTCAAGCAACTGGTGTAAGTTAAGTTTTTCCATCACTATCTCTCCAGGTGATCTCTTTTCAAATATCTCTCCTCCTTTCTTCGCTCAACGTTGAGCTGAAGGGACACCCTAGTTTTCTTTCTGAGCGACGACCCGTAAGCCTCAGTTTGGACTATGACTTTACAAAATAATGTTGAAATTGCATACGTTGTAGGCGGTGCCGAACCTGGGAATTTTGCCGCCCTAGGCAAATTGTTATTTTGCCGCCCAAAAAAAAAAAAACAACGAAATTAATAGAATTTACGTAGAGCTTTATTTAGGCATAATTAAAGGCTTTCGACGAAATAATTTTTTTTTTTATAATTTCGAACCTAAAATTCTGCTCGGCGCGGTTTCATTTTTGCAAATCTCGTAGCGATTTCCTCTTCTTCCAAGCAATTGAGTATTTCTTTTTCAATATACAGAAAGTTGCAAGACCGTTTAATTTTTCTTGGTTCATTTTTAAGCGCAGATAGGTTTTTATAAGCCTCAGTTTCGAGAAGCTAGCTTCACCTGTAGTAACACTTGAGGAAACGTTAATAGTATCTTAAATGTTAGTAAATTTGGATATAGTAAAGTAAGAAGTGAGGAGCTAAATTCAGTTTAAAATTGGTTTGAATTTCATTCAAGAAATCTTTCGCTATAATATCCTTTTGTACTTCGTTGCCAAGTTTTGCAGTTAATATTGTTTTAGGCAGTTCACAGTCTTTCAACTCCACCTTCTTTGAAATATTGCAAGGAAATCCGAAATGTTGGCTGAGAAAATTTATATTGTGCAAAGCGCTCATCGAGAGAAAATAACGTAAAAAAGGATTCAGTTTTAAATTTCTATGTTGGATCGATGGCTTTAAGAGATTGCTCAGATTGATAACGGCGGCTACGTAGGCTCATAGAATCGAACACAATAAAATCCACTATAATTTTCATCTTTGTAGCAATGTTAAAAGCATTCTTGTATAATGTTTCAAACAAAAATTCCTGGGAACCGGATTGACAATACAAACTGGAATTTGTGCATGCGTTTACCCTTCTTTACTTTTGAAATGGTTGTACTGAATTTCCGCTTAAGTCAAAGTGCCGCCCTCCTAGGAGTGCCGCCCTAGGCAATTGCCTTTTTTGCCTACAGGCAGGTTCGGCACCGGTTGTAGGTTTCTAGTCTAGTTTTTTGTATCCTTTTCTGACAAAGCTTTGTCATTTGAGTTATTCGACGGGTTTTCAATTTTAAATTCACAGGAAAAGGTTCATTTTAGAAAAGATTTTTTCCGGAAACTTTTGCCATAAAACTCCGACTTCTGCAATCATTCACGGACGGCTATACTATTACACAGAGAATTCATCATTTGTATTGAAATTTAGATTCCTTTACCTAGAAGAAAAAAGAATTTCTATAGTACTTTTATAAATTTCAGGAGCTGAGACATCCGAAAACATAAAGTGTTACAACAAAAGAAACGGTGCGAGAAATCCGAAAGCCAGAAAGAGAAGTTTCTTCAAAATGAATGATGTTTGCTTTTAAACAGAACTATCCATAAGAAACATATATGTATAAACATTTGTAATATCCTTTCCATATAGCATTTGCAATTTTTTCCAAACTTAACTTTAATGTAGGTAATACTGATGGCCTTCACCTCAAAGCCAATCCGTATATGTATATAATATCTACATCAAAGTCAACGCGGTTCCCTGTGCAAATACCCATATTTCAATCGGATCTGTCTTTAGACTTACGATAACCATAAAAGATAGATTTCTCAGAATCCAGAACAACCTCACCATCCTTAAATGCTTTCATCTGAAAAAACATCGCATCCTTGTGCCAAAAACTCGCTTCTTAGGTAGGTATCTATACAAACAACATTTTTTGCCCATGAGAAAGAGCTCTCCTCTTTCCTATATCCTTTCCCTTTTGGCACACAAACACAAACACAACTCAAACTCAAAGGATTCGCGATTTTTCCAACTCAGTCAACAGGCAAAATCCACCAATATTAGGGATTCATCAAAAAGGATTTGTTTCGGATGCGGATTTTATTTTGTCTCAATTTTTTGTTTTCCTCCATTTTTCCTCACCACACTCCTATACTATTCGTATCTTTAAGGTTTGAGAGGTGGATGGAGCACATCGCACATACATAAGTCTTTTTTTTTTTAAGGAGATAAACAATTTTGATGATCTAACAACAAACACACAAAATGATTTTCGGGAACCCGAATTCAGGATAAAACAAAAGATAAATGGAAATAATTCCGGGAGTGATTTTTATTAAGAACCTAACTATATTTTTTCTTTTCGTTATTTTTCCAAAAAAAAAAAAACGCCACAAAGAACATGGCTTGAAATTAAATTTTACATTTTTCTTTATTTATTTTTAGCATCCGCCCGCAAAGCATTTGAAAAAAAAATTATCCTGGACAAATGTGTTCCCATTTTGATGAGTCCTTCTATTCCCTGTTTTTTTTTCATTTGTTTTAAAGAAAACCGTATAAAACAGAATGAAAAAAAAAAAACAAAATGGCTCTCTCTTATTTTGTTTAATTGAATTCATCGCGAATACTAATGAATCAGGGACAAAACAAGAAACCATAAAAACCAGCACAAAGGAATCAGGGATCGTTGGATTTTTATTCGCCATTGCTATCGCTATCGCCCTCGTATTGAACCCGATTTTTATTATCCTGTGATGATAAGGAACAAAAAAATTCTAAACTTTTTCACTTTTTGAAATGGGTGCGATGGTATTTTTATTCTTGTTTCTTGTTTTTTTTTTTTTCTTAGATTTAATTAAAACAAAAAGAGAAAGGAGCATATCTGGAGGAGGATGAGAATGAGGAGGGTTTTCCTTTGCAAGTACGATAACAAAAAAAAAAACTAATTCCAACACGGTCGGGATCAGGACATCTTGTGTTAAATGTCATTCTCATACCTAAAGATTTGCTCCCTTAATTTTGGCCTAAAATCAATTCTTCTTGCTGTCTAAGTAAATTTATGCGAGTGTTGATAAGTGTCGAAGTAAGAAGCAAAAAGGACATCTTGTGTATACGAACTCTGACCAAATTGGCAAAGAAATCGTCTCATTTCGAAGAAGGAAAAGGCGTAAAGTACTCTCTCTCTCTTTTTCTTCGTGTCCTTCCTGAAAAGGACTGCCCAGGGTTTATGGGATTTACTCATAGTATTCGTAGGGTGACGGAATTTTGTATTTTATTAACCAAACTTAAGCAAAGGACTAACAAATTGGATTTGTGTAATGTGGACATTGGAAGTTCTTAGCATATATATATACATTTTATGTATTGAAGCTGTTTTGTCGAAAATGTCAGGCAGGAGGCAGAAGGAAAAGCCAACCCATCACCATCATCAGGACAAGCATGCCGAAGGGTATTAATGAAAAACTCTTGAGAGTATCTTACAAGTATGTAGTATATAAATTGGGTTTTGAATATTATCAGATTCATAGAAGTCCGTTGTTTCGTCATATCTTATTAAGTCCAGTTATTTGAAGTTAACAACAGTGGAATGGGGATTGAACTCTTTGTAAGAGACTTTAAGGAAGTATTTGGTTGGGATTAATCAATTTTACCACAGCTTCTGAAAAGGTCAGTATATAAATGCCTGTGGGAAGGATTCTTAAAAAAGTTTAATTTTTAAAGTCTATTTAAGAAATTAGGTTTTTCTTTTGTGAAAAACTGTTTAACTTTGAAAAGCCTTATAGCCTTGGCCCAGTGACTTTAATTGACCGACAACCATTTTAAAATTACATAGTATAGTATATGTTCATATCTGTCGGAAATATAGAAGTGTTTTGAAAGTACTTTGATGTTAATTTGTGAATTTCTTCAAAAATCTTTATCCGTTTCAGTTCGTTTCTTAACTGCCTGCTTGGGTTGGAAAACTTTTTTTTTTAAGCCACAACTCCACATGTTTTTCATGATGTTAAAGTCTGGCTGATTGTCTTCAATTTAAAGTATATTTCATCTTAATATCTTAAATATATCAATTTTTAGTGCTTTAATAAAAAAAACGAAAACAAATGTGATGTGGTAAAGTCTCCCTCTGGGTGGAAGGTTTTGCCAAGGGGGTTAGCGAGGGATTACCAGGTACCTTAATATCAAATTTAAAACAAATAAAAACACTTATCATTAAGAAAACGCAACAAAACATATTTATTAATTCAATATAATATTACGTTTTCATTTTGGCCGAAATTAGCTCATTTCGAAATTAGAAGAGAAAGTATGTTTTCATTTGAATTTGCTAATTTCGTTTGACACCAGGTTATCTTATTTCTTAATTCCTTTTTATTCTTTCTTCTTGTTTAAATTAGAATTTTTCACAAGTGCAATGGTAGGTACTGAAATTAAGGATATCCGATTTTATTTTATCTAATTTGCAACGTAATTTCATCCAAATAAAGTGAAAATAAGATAATTTCAAAGTTTGATTTTGTATGGGAAATGAATTAACTTTGGAAATTTGATCCGAAATTACCTCATTTGCCCCAATGAAGACGTAGTATAATAGTAATAAATACTTAAAAGCTTATACATAATGTAGGTAAATAAGTCAGAATTTCCGTATCATATTCAGTTCATAATTAATTTATTATCTAATATTATGAATATAGTATTGATATACTATTAATAAATATTTACAACCTTTAGTTCACTCAAACTACTTTATTTAAAAATACAATAAATTAGAAAATAAATGTCTGGCTTTACAAAAATGTTTAGCATGACATTATAGGAATTACTGTTATTTTTTAATATTTTTTTTGTCCAAGTTGAGTAATTTTTTTTTTATAAATTTACACCTCCCGGGTAAGTGGATTGGAATAGAACCCCTCACGTACGATTTTTTTCTTGTCTTAACTAAATCTGCTTGTTCTGGTTTTTTGATACACTTTAAACTGACCACCCTGTATAATTGCGCGACATTTTCTAATCTGCAGAATGGAAAGAACAGGATTGATTTTTTATAGATTTTGCTATATAAAAATCACTTCCTGGATAGGGTTTGACATCCTATTGTAGGGGACTCGCCTCTGATAAAAGCACCCTCGAGGTGACTTTGCCAGTGGTCAATGTAACCCATGGGGTGAATTTACCATATAAAAAGCAACGAATTGGGGGGGGTTTGCCACTTGCAAATGCACCCAACTAAGTGGATTTGCTTCCCCACCAAAAAATGGCGAATGCCCCCCCCTCCCCCACAAATTGTTTTTTTGTAAACTTGTTTATAACTTTTTTCTTTTTTAGCGACTAATATTTATCACTTTTACATAACTAAAGAATATAATATTTACAAACAATATTTGCATCTAAAAGTTATAACTATAACCCGATTAAAACTACAAATTTTTGACCACTGTGTATACCTTAGTTTGTTTTTGGTTCGAGCAGACAAAAAAAAACACATGCGTCCAACTCGGTTGATGTCTAGCTGAGAACTGTCAAACTTTGTAAAGTTTGCAATTAGAGATGTGTAAAAACCGTTTTTTCCATGTTTTACATTTTTTTTAATTTTACCGAAGAACTGAATTGGAAGATGTACCTACCCCATTGGCAAATACACCCCCTTCAACCCTATTTCTTTTTTATAGCGTCATACCAAAGTGCCATTATAAAGAATTCATTTCCTGAAAAATCAAGTTTTTACTTGCGATTATAGGTACTATAAGCCGTACTGAAGCCGGCGCGGCGCATGACCAAAGCTAAATTGCAATTTTCGGGATAAAAGTTATAAAAACAATACTTTTGTCTTAGGAAGATGTATTCAACAATTAAACAGACTATGACGTTTTGAGCGAAATAAACATTTAGCTTACAGCCCCAGCCTCTAAATTTGTTCGGTTCTATGTGAGTCGAAACACCAAAAATATTTCAATAGCACCTATTCGGCTTGGTATTCGAATAACAGTAAGTACCATTAAAAAGCACCTCCGACTATTTGCGAACGAGTTCCATATTCTTTCTGTTTCATTTGTTTTCATAAATGAGCCTCTCAAGTCTCAATTAAAATCTGAAGAAATACAACAAAACTATACTGACTTAAAAAACTGTGTTTGAAGTCGAATCGTCTCTGCTTTATTATTCTTTTTTTTTAAATTTTAAACATCAACAACTTAAAAATTAGTCACTATTTTTTTTCCTGAAATATTTTTGAAAATGGCAATAGCGTTACATGTCAAAGGTTTTGGAAAACATGCAAGAACGGAACGCTCAACTTCATATTGGTGTAAAAACTCGATTTCAAGTCGGCGCACCGCAAATAAGTTCAAGAAGGAAATAAGAAACCTCTTTGGAAAATCAGAAAATTCCTACGGAAGATTTGAAAACATTCAGTTTCTTCGTTATTAATCCATAAGGTCAAATTTTGTGTCTTAGCCGCTTAGATCTACATACAATGTCATCAGGAGTCATGGTCTTGCATTTCCCCGAGAACTCTTTTCAATAATCAAGAGCTAAACTTCATCTATTACCTTGTTTTTGAGCATGAATGCAAGAGATGACGTCTAAGAACAAAAAAATATTCAAATGAAAGTTTTTATCAAAGTCACAAACCATTCATAGATTTTAGCAAATTCTCAAAATAATTGGTTTGAGCCTCGACTAACGTTTCCGACGAAAGAAACTATGATTTGCTCAATTCCCCCTTGGGGATAAGTTAGACGGTTGGCTATCTCATAGTGTTAGTTTGGCAACGTTCGTAAATGTTGTGTTTGGTTTAAATAGTGAATTGTCAAAATTTATAGCGTTTGGACGTCCGCATGTGTTTATTTAATGAATTTAAAAATGTTTGGAATTAAAAAGTGATAAATTGTCAAAATTAATGAGGTAAATAGCCGTGATCCCCTTTTCCTCTACAACTAAAACAGATACGGTATTTGAAACACACATGAGAATTTTGAAATGTTTTTTTTTTAGTTTTAGTTTTTAGTCAAAATACATACATTTCTGTAAGCGGTTTTTGGTTGGTAGTTGATGGTTGATGGTTGATGGTTGATGGTTGATGGTTGATGGTTGATGGTTGATGGTTGATGGTTGATGGTTGATGGTTGATGGTTGATGGTTGATGGTTGATGGTTGATGGTTGATGGTTGATGGTTGATGGTTGATGGTTGATGGTTGATGGTTGATGGTTGATGGTTGATGGTTGATGGTTGATGGTTGATGGTTGATGGTTGATGGTTGATGGTTGATGGTTGATGGTTGATGGTTGATGGTTGATGGTTGATGGTTGATGGTTGATGGTTGATGGTGTAGATGGTTGATGGTGTAGATGGTTGATGGTGTAAATGGTTGATGGTGTAGATGGTTGATGGTGTAGATGGTTAATGGTGTAGATGGTTGATGGTTAGATGGTTGATGGTGTAGATGATGGTTGATGGTGTAGATGATGGTTGATGGTGTAGATGGTTAATGGTGTAGACCAACAAAGAAAATAGATGAAGTTAAGCTCTTGATTATTGAAAAGAGTTCTCGTGGAAATGAAAGACCATGACTCATGATGAAATTATATGTATAGATCTACACATGCGGGATAAGACACAGAATTTGACTTTATGGATTAATAACGAAGAAACTACATGTTATCAAATCTTTTTGATTTTCTAAAGAGGTTTCTTATTTCTTTCTTGACTTAACTTAACTAAACTTATTTGGTGAATCTGGAATTAGAGTTTTCACGCCAATTTGAATTTAGGCCTTTTCTTCTTCCATGTTTTCTTAAACTTTTGACATGTAACGCTGTTGCCATTTACAAAAATATTTCAGGAAAAGAACTAGTGAATAATTTTTAAGTTCTTCATGTTTAAAATTAAAACAGAAAGAACAAAAAAGCAGAGACGACCCCACATCAAATATAGTTTTTTAAGTCAGTAGTATTATTTTATTTCTTCAGATTTTAGTTGAGACTTGAGAGACTCATATATGAAAACAAATGAAACAGAGAGTACATGGAACTCGTTCACAAATAGTTGTTGGTGATTCTCAATGAAACTGTTATTCTTCGCTGTAAACAATTGAATTCAACACGCTCACAAAAGAAGGGATGCTTCGTCAATCGTGCTATAATTTACTCAGTACATTCAACTCTTTTTACTTGAGATTATAAGTTTTTTTTGACAATCAATCAAGCATAACATAGAGATGTTAGAGAAACCTAAAAAAAGTGGGTCCGACAATTCTGTCTGTCTGTATCGGTACCTACAACTTAAACGGCTGGACTGATTTGCTTCAAGCTTGGTACATAGCATAACTATGATGTCTTACAGAGGGCTTTTTGGAATTAGCATTCTAGCTCTAAAACTAACGGTACCTACCATATGATTTTTTATGAAAAACTCATTTTTCGTAAAAACCGCTCCTGCGATTTTGATCAAGCTTTCTGTATGGTGTTTTTTGAGTAAACCTTATGTAGGAACAGATTTTTCAGGAAAAGTCTTAAAACGGTTAATCCCATAGGAAGAGTTTTTTCTTAACAGATTTTCTCGTAAACCACTTCACGGAATTAGATGAAAATTTTAATGTGAAAGCTCTTTTATAAACAATATAAAATTAATTCTTTGATTTAAAAAAAAAAACTTTGTATGTGATTTTTAAGAAAAAGTTAATTTTTTTTTAAATTTTTGGTTTTTTCAAATATTTATTCAAATTTTTTAAATTTTTGTTTTCTGGTAAAAACCTTAAAGTGCTAGATGTTGGTATTCTCAAAAAAAATTTGGAATATGTTTTCGAAAGGTGTTTTTTTTTAAAATACCGTTTTTTGAAAAAAATTCCTTAGAATTCAAAAAGCAAAAGAAATCTGATGGCTTACTTCATTTTCTTCAAAAAACCTTGTAACTAGTGATTTTTTAGTGGTTAATAAAACTTCATATGATTTGTTCAATGTTTTTTTTTTTGAAAATCTCAAGCCCCCATATTTTATCATTAAAGTTGATAAAACTTAAACTCGTTTACAACACCATCATTACATATCTTTTCGTCCTTCAGGTAATTTCGTTCTTTTGTCAAACGAAATTGAGTCTAAAATATACAAACTTTTTAGAGCACATTACAGTATACAACCTTTAAAATCGGTTGCGGAGAAAATACAAAAAAATGTTTTTTTTTTATCATTTTCATTAATGTGCAACTTGTTACATTCGGGGCACATTTGTACCTCATTCCGTAATACCACACACATTGTGGGGTAAGCTTCTATCTTTGATACTATATTAACCTTTACCTTACCTAAGCTTCGGATCGCATGATTTTTTGAAGCGTTTTATTTAAAATGCCAGTTAAAAATTTAATTTAAAAAATAATTGTGAACCTTATATAAGATGATACATTAAGTTGCACATAGCACTTGCTTACTTATAGTTCCAAATTGTGTAAAATTTAAATGCAGTAAATGTTATCCTTCCCCATCCCCCAAACGGTTGATGTGTACAAAAATGTGTTCATTAAATTGAAAGTCAATTGATTTTTCATTAAAAAAAAACATGGTCTATGTTTTAAAAAAACGATAGCAGAAAATGTTTGATGTTGTTGCAGAAATTCTTAAAAAACGTATAAGGTATGTTTCGTTCATTTATATAAGGTCTTTTGAATCTCCTTTCGTCAGCACAAAATACATGTTTCGTAATTACCCCGATATGCCAATTCTTTGTGTATGTTTACCCTTAGATCTGGATGGGTTTTTAATGACATCTCAATAACGCAACATACCGCAATGATCTGTACTCCAAACACGGCATTATGTAATAAGTCTACCTTTACTTAGACCAAAAATTCAAAACAAAGCTACAAAACTCGAATATGCAATCCATCCCACTTGTGTCTTCATTAAAGCGTGATTCAAATAAATATCCACTTAAGATTTCATTTCGATGTCCTCCCTTAACAATGCCGATTCCTCTGCAACTCTTTTATCCAGTGCAAGTGATGCGTGAATATGACAAACTATCGGCAGGGACCTCACAGATTCACCTTATAATATTACGACGAACCATCATCATCGGTTTTGTGTTTGGCCTGAGGGGCCACCACATCCTTATCAACTCTTTGTTCTTTTTTTTTAATAAAAAAGAATTAAATGGAATCATAACAGCACAGCGGGTTCCATTGAGCCCGGCAGAACAAACAAAAAAACCCCTTATAAGTTCTAGGCGGCATACCTGCTTGAAATGACTGCCTTGTTATGAAGACTGAAAAAAAGTGAAAGTATCTTTTAGGTCGTCGCTGCCGTCCGTCGCGTCGTTTCGTCGAAGGTGTTGTTATCTCTTTGCAATTGGAGAAGTTGCACCCGCGCTCAAGTATAGTGTCAAACTCGTGGGCTTCTTCCAAGGAATCCTTTCGCATCTGGTCCAAGAGATCGTGCGCTGCAGCCGCAGACTGAGACAATGTTTTGTATGAACCTAAATCCATGTTGACATCCGAAGTGGGTAAACATGGAACAGAGAGAGCTCATGGCGAGCCTAAGAGAGCTAATTTTATCCTGGTTTGGTGGTGAGTGCGAGTGCCTTTACGTTTGCGAGTGCGGTGGTGATAAAGGATTTACAATCCCAAACTTATTTCGCAGATGTTTGATATAACTTCTGCTATACGGACGAGAGCCACAAATTAGTCTACTTGAGCGCGGGATGATTCTCAAGTCACATCACACTCAAGCATCATCCTGAAACTAATTTATTATTTTTGGAATAAGAGAAATACAAAAAAGGGTTGCCTCTGCCTCTGGCCTTTGCCTGTTGCTGTTGCCAAACTGTCTGGCTCGGGGATAGGATGTTTATTTTATAGAGTATCTCTTCTTGATCATTAACTGAGACTGCGATCTTCATTGTGAAGGGACACAGTATTTTCGAACCAATTGGAATTTGTATGTCTTCTCTTGGTGTAAACATTTGTGACAAATCGATGTTGGATAATGATGAAGATGAAATTTTGTTTTGTTTTGTGCCGGACGATGATATGGAAGAGGTGATTGAGATACAGCACACAGCCATAAGGAGTTTAAGAAAACAAACAATATTTTTGAAGGCATCTGGACTCTGGGCATCAGTGGGAACTTCGTTTCCATTGTTTATGCAGTGTGTGGCTCAGACCTTTATGGGAACTTTAAAGAATAGTTTTCTTATTTCGAAAAGGTTCAATGTTCTGAAGTTATAAATAGATCTTATAAGAAAGGTTTGCAGAAGAATGACATTTTTGTCATTTGATTAAAAATTTTCTTCTCGTGGCATCTCGATTTTCCGTCGGTCTCAATAACATAGAATAGCACTACGCTGATGAAACTCCCTTTAAGATTCTAAGAGAATATCTATATATAAATAGCATATGGACATTGGACATGAACGTGGGAGCAGTGACGAAAGTAAGATGTCCAGCTGGAGTAACCGAAGAATCCAGACATACAATCAGCGACACCATGATTTAGTCGATCTCAGAAATGGAACAATCCAAAACCTAGAGGCTTTCCACCATTTCCGCGATCAACACGCGAACCCCACAGGCGGATCACTGGTGGGAAGCAGAAAAGTGGAAGAGTTGCGATCCACCTGAGATCATAACGTCGAGGTTTCAAGTTCAATTCCGATCGTTTTTGCGTTTAGTATACTTTTCATGTTGAATTTTAGGTTGAAACGACGAACGGCAACGGCGCGGCGTTGCTGAAATTTCTGGCTCGTTTGGAGATTTTGTGCTAAACTAGCGAATTTTGAATCAGAGCGTTGTTGAGATTTCTGGCTCGTTTGGAGATTTTGTGGTAAACTAATTGGTTTTATTTATAACTTCTAGATGGGAATAGAGCTTGTGTGTGTATTCCAATAAATCAAGAGGCGATTGATATTTTCTTCAACTCTTGGATGTTTTCTTGTTTCTATTTCTTATAAGTAGGTGTTTCTGGGATAGTCTTACGGCATCTCTTTTAATATTTCAGCACTTTTTTGAAGATGTCTACGCCATTATAAATATATGGCCCGTCACACCTCCTGGAGTTGCCAGAATCATTTAATCGACTACAATACAACATCTTATTTACATAGGAATTTTTTATTCTTGAAGCCGGGCAAAGAAATCTTTATTCATTCAACAAAAACTAAATATTCTTGGCATTTTGTTCTCACATTAGTCTAGCAATTCAGTCCTTTAAAAAATCGTAAATCTTCACAAAGCTGATCCTTTAATTGCAGACCATATGCTTTGTGTATGGCATTGACTTCATAAACTCAGGAAACATATTTCTTAACTATAATATAAACATCGACGCTTTTACGAAATTGCAAAAAGTGACTCAGAAAAACAGACAACTTTTTGAAACAAGTTTTGTTTTAAAAAATCCTTTTTTGTCAACAACATCACAATTTAGAAATATAATAAAGAATTAATGTATGTCTATCTTCTTTCAGGGTACTTGAATAGGAAAACATGCCATTTCCTTCATCAATGGGTCACCCATAAATGGTCACTGGATGCAACTCTATAATCGCTAATAAATACTAGAAAATAAAAATGTTTCCAAAATGTATATAACAAAGTACCTATTTCTATTCCTAAAAAATAAGAAATTAGATTATTATTCAATTATTAGCAAAATATTTATATGTATAATAAAAATAGAAAACAATTGAATTTTTATTTTTTACCATTATGTGAACCAAGTTTTTAAGTACCTATAGGTTGTGATATTTTGATCGTCATAATATTGTGAAAGTAAGTATTTTTGGCATGACAATTTTAATGGCATTTCTCACGATTTAAAATTCAAGCGCTACAAAAGGTATGACTTCTGGAGTCCGGACCCTGGTTTATGTCATGTTATCCTTCTTATTGTTTTCATTACATACGTTTGTGTGAGTATGTTTATGTCATTTGAGAATTTGTTTTTATAACTTGTTTCTTTTTAGAAAGCAAGCAAGCTTTTACCCATGCTTTTCTTTTTCTGTTGATCTTCAATAATTTCTCACATAGGTACCGTTTATAAAATCATTCAAAACAAATTGCCCCCTGGGTGTAATGGCCGCCTGATGAATTGAAAATCTGATAAATCTGATGAAAGCCCAAGTGGTCAAAAAAGCGAAAAATATTTCAATGAGGAAGGAATGAAAGTGGCAGCTCAGAAAAAAAAATTAAACCTTCATAAACCTTAGACAATTTTATGTGCGAGCGCGATGGAAACATTGTTGAAGATTGTGATGTTATTCAGCTATCTCCCTTATTCTCTCTTATAAATAAGTTTAAACCTGAAGAAAGGAGAAAGCTAAGCTGTAAACACATTATCGTTGACAATTGCTCCTCCGCATACGAGAAAGGAAGAAAGCTGTTCGCTGGAAGTCTTGACTTCCTTTTCATTGTTCTTTCTTTTGATCTAAAATTCTTCCTCCTTGCACTTGGTGCCATTCGTTACCTCCAAAATGATCAAAATAAAACAGCCTTCTATTTGTTCTAAGCGGGAGCACCGAGTAATCCAAAACATTTCAGTAAGGTTTTTTTTTGTACATATTACGTACTACATAGATATTTACCGCGAAAAATAAAATTATTGAAGAAGGAATCAAAATTAAGGTTTCATTCTCACAGTAAGAAGTTTTCTACAATCCATTCATATTTTTGATTTCTAATCTGTTATGGAAAAATAAGTAACCAATATAGGGTGACATGAGTTAATTATATTGTTATTTTTTTATTTAAAAACTGGATTTTGTATATACCAAATGTCATTGTTTCTACAAATATGTACCTATATACCATGTATTTGTAGATCAACACTTGGCCTATCTTCGACTGAACAGTAAGTAAAAATAACAGAACTGCATTTAAGATTTAATTAGAATTGGCCAAACACAGCGTAAATAAGTAAACGAAGACCCTTTTAGGCAAAATTTGCTATGCTCCTTGCGCTGATTTCGCTTATATTTCATAAAATAATAGTAAGTTTATAGAGAATTTAAATATTAAGGGTCGAAAAAAAATATTTAATTATTTACACTTTAAATTTGTTTTTACTCCGATTGTTTATTTTTTATTTTGTACGCATTCGATTTCTGGTTTCCGAACCCTGGCTTTGACGTAATATACCCTTTTGTTATTCTTCTTCTTGAATTTGAACGTGAGAATGGGATTGAGCTGAGCTTAAAAAACTTTCTTTTTCTCTTTTTTTTGTCTTTGACGCCTTAGTGATAAAAATGCTGTTAAATTTTCAAGTATGCAAATGCAGGAAAAATAGTGGATTCAAAATCAGTGCTGCTGTTTGGCCTAACCAGATAAAAAAAAATCATAAACATAAGAATTCCCGAAAATAAAAAAAACTTGTCATTTACTTAAAACAGAATGTGCTATAAAGTCCGAGTTGAAATAAAATTTGTGAATAATTGTTTATATTTTTGCATATTCATGTCATTAAAGTTTTTATAATTAAAAATACAGTTACATTTCTCTATTAACATAAAACAAATATATTATTCAATGTTTTAATTGGAGCTAAATTTTTACATTTGACCAAATGTGAAATTCAGTTCATCATAAATTTTGGGTATTTTTCGGAGTTGCATTATCATATTTCCACCGCCTCATAGTCCACCTAGATTTCCCTTCAAAGTATGGCTTATGTGGTTCGGACGAAAAATGGCTACCAATTTATCAGGGTGAAAAGCAAGAACGTAGGCGCCCAGAAAACTATGGCGGCTATTTTATTTCCAGAAAATGTAGGTATAGAACTTGCCGCCAAAAATTGTATGTTTGAATGCGATGGACAATCAAAAACAAAGGATGAGTAGTTCTGCTATCTCCCTTCCTGTTGTAGTGTATGTATGCGTAGAGCTGCAAGATCTTTCACATCACATGTTGAGCTTGAGAAAAAGAGAAAGCTTAGGTTGTAAACACAATTATTCTTTTTCATCTTATGACAATAATTGCTCCTCTACTTGTGAGAAAGGGAGAAAGCTGCGCCCTGGAAATCTTTACTTCCTTTTTTTTTGTTCTTTCTTTTGATCTTTAATTCTTTCTCCTTGCTTTTGGCGCAATTTATCACTAAAATGTTTGAAAACAAATAGCTTTCTGTGTTTTCTGAGCGCCTGGTGAACCAAGAAATTTTCGCTGTTTGGTTTGATGTAAGCAAAGTGGGCAAGATAAATAATAAACAAAGTGAGGAGGTATAGATGTGTGTTATGTAGTTGCGATTTCGATAGTACACAGGGTGGGCTGGTTTTTTTTTTCAATTTTGTAGTGCAGAACAGCCTTTAATATTATAATTTGAGTTGGCAAAATTTAATAATGGCTTTCAACCGTTTTAGGACGTGTACATCTGAACATGAAATTTGCAATATTTGCTAGGTATAAAACAATAGGAATCAGAAATAGATATCCCCTGCGCCTCAGCTGAATCAACTCCTATTTAATATTTTTGAGTTAATTAATCTGCTTCGAGTTTGTATCCACCTTTTTTATTACTAACATAAAAGATTTCTGGTGTCCGAGCCCTGGCTTTTGCGTAATCTTTCCTTCCGTTATTCTTCTTCTTAAATTTGAACGTGAGAAAGGGATAAAAGATTTGCTATAAAAACTTTCTTCTTCTCTTTTTTGTCTTTGATCACTTCTTCTTCACTATTGAAGTGTGTGTGTGTATTGAATTTTATTATGAGGAAAAGAGAGAGTTGGACCTGGAAAGCTTAACTTCCATTTCTTTGTTTTTTTCTTTTGATGTTTCATTCTTCCTCCTTGTTTTTGGCGCCATTTATTACTAAAATGTCTAAAAAAAGCTTTCTGTGTTTCCTGAGCGCCTGGTAGACCACGAGTTTTAATAATGACTGTGAAAAAAAAAAACATGCTTGTTGTTCACGTAGCTGATGACAGATTTCTGTAAGCCGCAGGGTGGCACAGTGTGGGCTGGTTTTTATTCAGTTTCTTTAAATTTTTTTCTCAGACTGAAGTAAGATGGACAAAAAAATTCTAAATGCTTGAAAGTTATTTAAAATAAATATATTTATTGAAATTATTTATTGGATTTTCTTTAAAAATATCTTGACAGGTATATGAAATAAATATAATTCATTGGATTTTCGTTAAAAAGAACATTTCCAAATTTTGTTGATCTGCTCCCGTTAATGCGGCTCTAAAGTATTGGAATCGGTCGCGTTGACAGGAACTTCGTTCAATAATTCAGTTTTCCGTCGCTCAGTTGCTTGCCCCCAGTGCGCGGCCAAACCTTAAAGCAAAGAGAAAGAAAAAGGATAAATATTTATTTAAACATGCTTGAAAATTGAAAAACAAAACAAATATTGAAAAATAAAACAAATGTGTAAGAATAGAAAACTACTTATTTGAGTGGAAGAAATCAATATTGCCTACAAACTCGCCCATTTCTGTTCAACAACCTATATTTGGTAAAATTTAGTATGGTGTTTTGAATAGTTACGATCAAAGGACAATGTTGAGATTACATTTTCTCTAAATTAAATATAAATATTTAAATTTGAGAGTAGCTGACGCCAATCAAACATGACATTACGATGATAGAGAAGCCCACAAAAGTGGTTTTCGCCGTTCCGTCCGTCGCGTCGGTCTGTCTGTGCGGATGTGCGCTTTTTCACGTCATGCTACAGCCTAAACGGCTTGAGGGATTTTCTTCAAACTTGGTATAAAGCAGTTTGAAGAAAAACGGTTGTCGAGGTTTTTTTTGTTTCGTTTTAGCAAGGCTCAAACTGGTACCTTTCATGTAACGGTTTTTTTCATTTTGGATTTGCTCGAAAACGGCTCTAACGATTTTGATCAAACTCAGAATTATTTAACTTACCTAAGTTATTTCTAAAAAAAAGCGTTTTTTATTTTTGGCTTAAATGGTCGTAATAAAAATCAGGTTTAAACGGCTTTTTTCAAATGGCCATAACTTCGCATTGGCTTGATTGCATTGACTTAAACTTCGTTCGGCATCGTTCTTTATAGTGTTCTATAGGATTGCTTTGTAAATTTTTGAGTGATGCCTTTCTAAATGGTAGCTCCCATACAACGAGCCGTTAAGTTTTAGCCTACTTTTTTTGGTTTTTTCTAATTTGCTCGAAAATGGCTCTAAAGATTTTGATTAAACTTTGTGTGTTATATTCTTTAAGGAGAACTGCGTTTTCAGTTTTTGGCTAAAAATGCAAATAACGGAGATCTGCTCTTAACGGCTTTTTTTCAAATGGCAATAAGTTGTCAACGGTTGCATCGAATTCACTCAAACTTTGTTTGGTGTAGTTTCTTTCAGCTTCCTATCAGATGGCATTGATTTTTTTTCAATTTCTTTTTTTTTTAAATGGTGGCTCCTATACAAAGAACTATTAGATTTTGGCCAATTTTTTCGTTTTTTTCTAATTTACTCAAAAAAGGCTTTATGAAACTTTGTATGTGCCTAACATATATAGAATACTTCAAAGAAAACTGCATTTTTAGTTTTTGGCTACACAAGATAATAACGGATATTGGTTTTAACAGTATTATTAATTTGGCTATAAGTGGACATTTGTATCATTTACAACACCCAAAAGATGGCATCTTAATTTTAAATATTAAAGGTTTCTTAACGTTAGCTCTCGTATCAGTTTTTCCAGTTTCAGTCAACATTTTTTAGGTTTTACCAAATCTTTCAAAAATGAGTTGTTCTTATATTGATCGAAAAGTTTGTTTTCATCGTACTATTGCATCCACAGAGCAAGTACGTGCGACCCAGTCGTGCATTTTTTTTTTTTTTTTTTTTGCAGTAATTGAATATCGGACACACAAATTTAAAATTATTGTTTTTCCTTCGGTGTGCTAAGAATACTTTTGTTTCTGGAACTTGGGGCGGCTGTCTGCGGCGAACTTTTCGAACACATAGAAAATAAAGTGCACGACTGGGTCGTACGAACTTGCTCTAATGTGTTCAAATGGTCTTGGGGCTTGAGATTTTCGGAAAAAGGCATTGAAAAAATCATATGAAATTTTATTAATCACTTAAAAATCAATAGTTAAAACGTTTTTTGGAGAAAATGAAGTAAGCCATCAGATTTCTTTTGCTTTTTCAAAATTTAAGGAAAAAATTAAAAGATTAAAAATTAAAGATTTTTTATTATTTCGTTTGTAATAGGGCTTCTACATTAAAAATTTCATCGGAATTCGTCCTGTGGCTTACGAGAAAATCGGATTTCAAAAAACCGGTCCTATGGGAGGTACCGTTATAAAACTTTTCCTGAAAAATTTATTCCAACCAAAACATTAAGTTTGCGGAGAAAACATCATTCAGAAAGTTTTATCAAAATCGTAGGAGCCGTTTTCGAGAAAAATTGAATTTTCACTAAAAGTCGTATGGCAGGTACCGTTAGTTTTAAAGCTAGAATGCTAATTCCAAAAACCCCTCTGTAGGACGTCATAATAATACTATCTACCAAGTTTGAAGCAAATCGGTCCAGCCGTTTAGGCTGTAGGTACCGATACAGACGGACGGACAGACAGACAGACAGACAGACAGACAGACAGACAGAATTGTCGGACCCACTTTTTTAGGCTTCTCTACCATCGTAATGTTATGTTTGATTGTCCAAAAAAAAAATTTTTTTTTTACGAATGCATAACTTGCCTTATAGTACCTATAATCGCAAGTAAAAACTGTTCAAAATTTGATACAACTTCATGCATCATGCGTAGCTAGTCATTAGAGGTTAAACTGTCGGAATAAGTTCTTCTTTGCAAGGACATCAAAGATGCTTCTAAAAATGAAAGGATTGACATTGACATGGTTTAACAAAAAAGTAGAAGTCGCCCAACACCAGAAATATTGGTCTAAGAAAGTATTATTAATAATATAAATAAATAATATATTAAGAATGACAAAGGATAGCTTGCTTATCTCTCTCACCATTTGTATACAAAAGGGTGGTAATCCTTTTCAGTTTCTTAAAGCAAACACTTTATAGAAGAAATAAGGTTATGAACATTTTAAGATGCACTCTGGATATATCTTACCCTAATCCCTAATGTCCACTTATAAAACACTTCGTATTTAGGAAAGTTCTTCTTTTTGTAAGAAGATTGCATCGATACCTGTATTAATTTAGTTATTCCATAAAAACATCTTTAGTAGGTATACATAAATAACGTCGTGTTTTTTTTCCTATATCTAAACTCGAAAATGTTAAATTTAATCTCACAATCCAAAACTCAGATGGAATTTATTTTTAAGTGCATCATATATGGCGATTACTGCCTTAAAGTAACCAGCTATTAATATCCACTCAAATGTCCAAAACTTTTCAACATTCCTAGACCCCGCATGTGGGCATGTATATTATATCTTCAAAACAACTTGAGTTACCTACCTACCTACCTTACTTTGGTACGCATAATTTACCTTAACTTTAAACTTTATCATCAAAATGCATGACCCCATACTTTTCTACTAAAAACAAGCACCTCACTACTTTGTATTTAGACATCCGACCCGTATCCGTATCTTAGATCATTCAAATACAAAATTCCCTTGTAAACATGATATTGAAAACAAAATGCAAGCAGGACCCTTATGCCAAAGAAACTTTCAAAAAGTTACATAAACACCAGAAGACGAAGAATACGAAGTAAAAGATAAAGAGAGCAATCAAGCAACAACAACAACAATACTAAGAAAAGAAACTAAAAAGAAGAAGAACAAAAAAAAAGAAAAGAAACTCAACCTCTTTTGGCAGACTTCTTTGAAAAGTTTTAGGACAAAGAACATACATTCTTAGCATCCATCCACCAACCACCACCCACCCACTCTTCAAGTTTTCTTCCGCCATTTCTTATGATAAACAAGGACACCATTTTCTTGTGTCCTTCCCGCATAAGTTCTTCCTTGTGATTTCCTTTACTTTAAAGAGAGAATACAAACAAACACAAGACAAACTATAAACAGGAAAAAAGAAAAATAGATAAACTAACTGTATAAATATCCCTTGGGAAATTTTCTTTTCACACAACATGCGCTTCACGCACCGTTACTCACGAACATTTTACACCTCAAAATGGAGTCATTCATGTGCAGTTACACAGGGGAAAAATCAGCCAATCACCATCGAGAAGAGGGAGTGGCTTACTCAAAAATCTCTTTGTCTCATTTCGATGGGAATATCTTCCGGAGGAGGATTATTTCCGCAGGACGATAATCACTCAGAACTTGCGCAGAGTAGCAAGTTTTTTGTCGAAATATGAGAATTGTCAAACTCAATTGCCCATAACCTGATGAAAATTTCATCCCTCTGTAGACCTGTGTACTAGATGTAGAGGGTGAATTTCGCTGAATTTCTTTCGCTCACTCTCTTCTCTGCGAAACAATAACATTGTCAACACTCAAGGGATACACTTTCGCATGCGTTGCGCAGCATTAGAACGGGAACGGATAATTATTATTGAGAGCTCATGGCACTATTATATTGCCTTCCGGAAAAAGGGGTGGACTGTTTCTGTTGGCGTTGCGTGGCGTTGGATTGTGTTTATTTTTATATCGCATCAAATGATTCTCCTGATGGTTTGGTGGCGGTATTGCCGAATCTCGATCATATGCGATTTGACATTGACGGCTAGCGGACGTAACCAAATAACGGTGTCGGCGGTAGTGTGACAGTTCGTTGTCATTAGTAAATACAATTTCTTTTTGTATCTTTTAGATGCGAGGAATATTAAATTATAGCATAGTGCCTTTACTAAAGCATTCCGCTCTTTAAAGATTAAAAAAAAAAAAAAGAATAACAGCTTCTTTGGCTGTGTTCAAAGTAAAATAAACAAGTGCGGGTGTGTTCAGTGATCATTGATTTTTTGTGAAAAAAAATATACAAAAAAAAAAATAAGTTCAAAATGTTAGAGTTCTATCCGATGCCGACGAATTTGAACTCCGGAATGGGTGGAGGAGGAGGAGGTGGCGGAATTTCTAATGGAGGGGGCATCAGTATAAGCGGCAGCCTTTTGATGCACCACCACCACCACCAGCATAATCACCATGTGGGAAATCGTTTTATGGACGGACTCACAAACAAAACTTCGGATTGTAATGGACGAACAGGTAAACATGCACATAATGTATATGAGAAAGCAGTGCACTTAAGTGAACTTACAATGCCCTATAGTATGTTCTGACCTTATATTTACGAGTATGTGCTCATCGTGAATTAAATTAGACAACTTGGAATAGACGATTTTATATTAATGTTCCTTTTTTAGAAACAAAAGTCAGTGAATTTATTTAGATATACGGAGGAGCATAAAACCCAAAGAATCTAAAAAGTTTTAGACAAATATAACCTCTTCAAGATTCAATCTTTTGTTGTAGAATTTCTCCGTCGGCAATACAATTTGAAACTTCTGATATTTGTTTGAAACTGTCTTCAAGTCTAGAGCTTATTGCAACTTTAGAATTATAGACAAATAAAATATTGAGCAAGAACTTAAGAACAATTCAATTCACGCTCACTATAGAATCATTCGACCTTTTTTATTGACTTTTGACAAAACAGCCACGGGCATAATTTAATTGTTTTTGAACCTTTAGAGTCATCTATTCTTTTTTTTTTTTTTTGATTTGAAGTTGAAGTCTGTTTTTTTTAATTTGTTTGCTTGAATTGTCATATAATTTTGTTTTCAAAAACTATCCATCCTTTTTGTTATTCCAATATAAATATTATATTATGGACTTCTAATTCGTGCACTGAGGGAAAATAAACGCAACGTAAAATTTAATAGATCGTGTTTGATTTTAAGTTGCGCGTAATAGTATACACAAACATTTTTAATTTCACGTTGAAAATGCTTTAAATAAGTGAACCGTAGTCGATTTAACATTGAATTATAAAGGGAAATAAGTTGAATTAAGGATGTTCCTCTCTTTGACTCAAAAGTTTTCGTCTTCAACTCCGAATCATTCCGAAATCTGCTTCAAGCAAAGTTGGTTATTCTCTGGGTGTAATATTCTTCGAAAGAACTGTAATAAATCATTTATTTCATAAAAAAAACTATTTAAGTTTTGGAGCAGCTTGGAGAAAACTAAGACCATAGTTTGTTCAAAAGTTTGTAGGTAGTCACACCTATAGTAAAAGTAGCGATACAGATATCAGATAAAAGGGATTGGAAAAGGATTGACATCATGAGTTCCTTATCTTGATAGCGGCAGATAGCTATAAATGGTATTTATTTGAGAACCACTCGTTTATTTCTGCATAACTCTTATTATTTAAGTTTGGTTTCTGAAGACTTACTGAAAGAAGTCTGCGTACACCTTACACTTTACAAATCTGTTTAAAAGGATGCGAACAACTTTCTATTCTTAGTTAATTGAACGTTTTACCCCAAGGTAAGATTCCATAGAACGACTTTTGTTTGGTTCAAATAGTTTGTAACAACTGTTCCGATTTCCACAAGAATTTGTATTCCCAGGTAACTAGCATATACAAATTAAAACGGGACCGGGCCTGTGACTTTTACACTCTCAACCATATCTTAGCGTTGATATCGTGCATGGCTGGAAGGGACCAACAATTTACTGCTCAATTGGAACAGCTACCAGAAAAATACTTTCCATGACAAGATTTACTCTTGGAGGATTTGTCTCCATAGGAAGAGTAAGGATTCAAACCCAGAACCTTCGGGTGGCCATAGTTTAATATTATAATCAGTCGGTATAATTTTCACCCCCAAATTTTGAAAATATAAGTTTTCAAGTTGAATTAAATATAAAATTATACTGTATCTTCTCATTTAGCAACAATTTTATAGCTAAGAGTATATACCGAAAATAATATTTGTTATTAAAGCCAGGGAATGACCTTTTGGAGAAGGTACTTATAAAAAATATTTGGAGTGACCTACTTTCATGTCTTACTCGTTCTTCATAATGGTTTTTTTACTTGGTTTTTAGGATAAGTACTGGGTTATAGTTGCCTTTAAAAATAAAGTTTGAAAATGTTTCATCAAATGCCATAAATACTCGATTTAATATTTCACATTTAAACCGAATTAACGACGTTTAACAATTGAGTTTCGAGCTTAAATTTTTATTTTGGAAATGTAATTTTTGTATTTAAAACACCAGTTACCTATTATGGATTTGATATTGTTTTTATGGACACTGACTTCCAAAAAAAAGTGGCACACTCATATTTTTTAACATCTTTTTTATAATTATGGCAACATGCTGTTGTTTTTTGAAAAGCTTAGAGCAACTTCTGCTAGGGATGACCGAAATTTCCTACTTCAAAGTCTTCGAAATGGAAATCAAACAGCGGTTGAACAGTCTCACAGGATCAGAAAGCAAATTGGAACAACTGTGAATTCTCAAACGGTTATTCAACGATAAGTAGAGCATGAATACTGCTCAAGTGCCGCGGCTCACGGTAGAGCACAAGCGATGCCGATTAGAGTTTACACGCATTCACTTAGTTTGGACCGATGCTAACTGGAGCAGAGTACTGATGAGTCCAGATTTTGTCTGACATCTCCAGGTGGACGTTACAGAGTCTGGAGACGATCAGGTGAGATATACTCTTCCGCGACTATTGCCTTAAGGAAAAACTTCTGGAGAAGTTTGGTTATGGTTTGGTCAGGAATTTTTCTGAGTGGAAAAACCGAGCTGTGTATCGTAGAAGGATCGGTATATTGTATAGCTAATATGTCAACAGCATATTCCAAGAACGCCAATCATTGGTGAACACTTCTAACTGAACTGATGCAGAAAAATGCTAGACCAGATGTCGCCAGGCGAGTTATTGATTATTTATAAGAAGTGGAAATCACGGTTTTGGAATAAAAAAAAAAAACTTTCAGAATGCTATTTGTGTAAGACAGTTGGTTAGGAAAGATTTTTCAAAATTTGTATTATAACGGTACCTCTCATAGAACCAGTATTTTCAAATCAAATTTTTTCGTAAGGTATACATCCGATTTCAATAAAATATTGGACACAGGAAGTCATTTATAATTTTATTAATATGGAATTTCGAAATTCTCAAAACCTTTTTGATTTTTAATAATTTTTTTCGAAAAAAATTTGGTTTTCGAAATAGGTATATTGATTTTTTAGTATTATTTTTTCAAATGTAAACTACAGATTGCCATATATTTACATACTCAAAAAAATTTAAAAATTTTTGTTGGAAAAGTTTTTCAAAAATAACCTTTTTAAAAAAAATTTGGTCGAACGATTTTTTTTGTTCATAGACAGACATTTAGTTTTGAAATTCGATTGCATATTTTGTTTTTTCCGAGAAAACACTTTAACTAATTAAAAAAATAAAAGAATTTTTGAAATTACATATTTTAAATTTTTTTGTATGCACCAACTCAGCAATTGCTTAGCATAAGAGCAAGTTCGTGTGACCCACTCGTGCATTTTATTTTATTTAAAATTTAGACTTTATTGCACTTTTGAAAGGTCACAAACGTAACTTAGAGTAGAACTGATTCTTCTTTGATTTTTCGTGCGCACGTCTTATCCGATTTTGACTTAATTTAAGAGAAGAAGGTGTTCCCATTAATATTGCATTACAGTGTTATATTATTTATAAATCTTATGTGTGTTTTTTTTTTAATAATTTCAGCAAACAGCTTTTGTCTCAACAGTGTATTAGTTTTTCGTTTGGAAAACTAGGTCCATTTTAGAAAAAAATTGGTTTTGAGCTTGCCAGCTTTTTACTTTCAAAAAGAAATTTCTCAAAAAACAGAATTATTTAATTTTGTGATCCTGGGTTGGATTTGAGGAATATGGAATATACTCAATTTTTAAATTAAGGCGAACCCTTCTTTGCAATTGAATTGTATTCTTGTTTTGACCCAACTTTCTGTCTCTGCATTTTTCACAAAAAATAAAATCAAATAAATTTGCAATATTTAAACTTTAAAAAATGAACTTGAAATTTTCCAGACCAGACTTTTTTTTGTCATTCAAACGCACCTAAATATAGATGGACATGGAAGAACTAAACACTCAAAGTTTATTTTCACATATAAAAACCTCATGACTAACCACAAAACAGACCCACACCGGAAACCACTGCATCCACCCACA
Organism: Platycheirus albimanus; assembly: GCA_916050605.2. Lineage (NCBI taxonomy): Eukaryota > Metazoa > Arthropoda > Insecta > Diptera > Syrphidae > Platycheirus > Platycheirus albimanus. The sequence goes on along the minus strand of OU696698.1, from coordinate 88,302,605 downwards.
CCCACACCCCACACACATGTTCATATATTCTTCCAAATTCAAGTTATCCTGAATCTAGTATATCTGCTGCAACTGAACCTGAAAAAGACACACAAAATTTGGTCAATCCTTGTAAGAATCTCTTCCCTGAATGGTGAATGCATCCTTGGGTGTCCCTTAGAATTTCCATGCACTTACCGAACCCCCTTTATATGAATTTTAAGCTTCATCTATGATGCATGTGTATTGTGTATAGGTAGGTAGATATAAGGAGGGCATTTTCAAATCCTTCTTTTCATACGTCGTCAGTTTCGTCGTCCTGCCATGAAAAGTCCAAGTATTTTTGGAATTCAAACATTGGTAGATTCAAAGACAGGTGAGAAGGTCCGTTGGCTTCCTTCTGCAAATTTGTAGATTCACATTCTTCAAGCATATATGTATATGTATACGGATCGATACGAAAACTATTGGACACTGCCAAAATTCCAAACTCACTTGACACACAAGTAGGAATATAGGAACGTAAGGTATTATTATTGAAAGACTAGGTAAAAGGTACACACAGAAGATTTAAGTGTGCGAGAATAGAAGTCCATATTCCACATTGAGATTCTAACGGCAAAACTATACAGTTAAGTCATTTCAGAGGATATCCCTTCACTACACCTTTAGGTAAGGTATACCTCTATAGAGGTGTAAGCATTGCGGAAGTGGGCAGTAAAGTTGAATGGACGTACAAATGTGACCAACAGTACAGATGTTCCAAGGGCTTTGATGCAGGAAATGGATGACATTTTTGTTTTAAAAAGAAAAAGAAAAAGAAAAAGGCCAAAAATAACTTTTTGTTGCTGGACATGGATGGATAGACAGACACCAGATGAAGGTGACACAACTTGTACATGTAGTATATAGTATAGATGATGCTCATTTGTTTCAAATAAAATGTTTGCTTTAAGGGGGGAAATGAATGCTTTTACGGAACTTGTCCTAAAATGAAGGAAGGACCAAAGAAACTTTAACTTTTTTAGGGCAGATTTATATGATTTAAATTATCTCAAAATTTCGATATCCTAATAAACAACAACTTGTTCTTTGAATTTTTATATAGATTTCAAAAATGTTTTGAGCTCTAAAAGAAATTTGATAAAAATCTGAAGTAGTTTGAAAAGTATCTACCTCTACTATCAATGTTGTAAAAAATTCCAAGAATCATCAATTCAAAACATTAAGAACTTACACCCAAGAAATATTTATGAATTTATGTTCAAATTACTGAATTCACAAAATTTGATCCTTGTACAAAAACATTTTAACTCCTTTTTGGTATGTGACGAAGAGGCATTGTATCTAACAGCGTACACAAGAATACCAGGCTTTTTATTGGCCGGTATTAAGCCAGGCCTCTATTCGTGGATATGTTGTTAGTTTGACCGTCCTAAGGAAATTAAAAAAAATAAAATGCACGACTGGGTCGCACGTACTTGCTCTGTTGGTGCAAAAGTACGACGAAAACAAACTTTTCGATCAATAAGAACAACTCATTTTTGAAAAATTTGGTAGAAACTAAAAAAAAATTGGCTAAAACTGGAAAACTCGATATACGGGATCAAAAAGTAACCTTTAGTATATCAAATTTAGATGTCGTCTTTTGGGTGATATTAATGATATAAATTTCCGCTTATGGCCAAATTAATAAAACTGATATTAACAATTTCCGCTATTATCATGTGTAGCCAAAAACTAAAAATGCAGTTTACTTTGAAGTACTCTAATATGTTTTATAAAAAGTTTCAAAAAAATGGGGGGAGCCTTTTTTTAAGTAAATTAGAAAAAACGACAAGAAATTGGCCAACATCTAATGGCTCTTTGTATAGGAGCCACCATTTAAAAAAAATAAAATAAAATCAATGCCATCTGATAAGAAGCTGAAAGAAACTATACCAAACAAAGTTTAAGTGAATTCGATGCAACCGTTGACAACTTCTGGCAATTTGAAAAAAAGCCGTTAAGAGCAGATCTCCGTTATTTGCATTTTTAGCCAAAAACTGAAAACGCAGTTTTCTTAAAAACACTAAAAAAATATAACACACAAAGTTTAATCAAAATCGTTAGAGCCATTTTCGAGCAAATTAGAAAAAACCAAAAAAAGTCGGCTAAAACTCAACGGCTCGTTGTATGGAAGCCACCGCACCGTTTAGAAGGGCTTCAGGGAAAAATTTATTAAACCATCCTATAGAAAACGATGAAAAACTATGTCAAACGAAATTTGAGTCGATTCAATCAAGCCGTTGTGAACTTATGGCTATTTGAAAAAAAGCCGTTAAAACATGAAAACAAAAAAACTCAGTTTTGTAAGAAACGCTTAAAGTAAGCTCAATTTTGAGTTTAATCAAAATCGTTAGAGCCGTTTTCGAGAAAATCCAAATTGAAAAATACCGTTACTTGAAAGGTACCCGTTTGAGCCGGGCTAAAACGAAATAAAAATAAAATGCACGACTGGGTCGCACAAACTTGCTCGAATGTGTGACAGAGGTTTAAGGGCTTGAGATTTTGATAAAAATAAAATTTTCAAAATTCTTAAATAAATACTTAAACTAATTTGAGCTGAAAAAAAGTACGCCGTTTTATTTCTTGGATACATTTGAATTTATGAGAACAAATTTAAAAAAATCTGTGGAGCGGTTTTTGAGAAAAAAAGTTTTTTTTGAAAAACTTTTTGAAAAAAATTTTCAAAAAAAATTCAAAAACGCCAGTTCATAGGTATTCAGCAAATACATTTATTTAAAATTTTTAAAAAAAAATTTAATAAGCAGTTTTCAAAATATTAATTTTTAAATTTTTTTTTTTTAAAATTCTTTTAAAAATACAAAAAAATATTTTTCAAAAATATTGGTATGCAATACCAATTGAGCTACCTACAGCTATATGTGTGTGAAATTTCGAAAGAATCGGTTGAGTCGTTTTCGATTTAGTCGAAAGCAAAAAAAACGGTCGTATGGAAAGTACCGTTCTTAGCCATTTCTTAAAACATTTTTTTCAGCCATATGATTGGTCGTACCTAAAACGCAACACCGCTTTTGTTAAATAGAAATCGTTAGAGCCGTTTTTGAGAAAAATAAGCTTTAAAATAACGGTTGTATGGCAGGTACCGTTATTTTATGAGCTAAAAAAAAAAAATTTCAATTTCCTCTCTGTACAATACCTAAAAAAGTCTATATACCAAGTTTGAAGCAATTCGGCCCACCCGTTTGGGCTGTAGGTCTACATACAGACAGACAGACAGACATACAGACGGACAGAATTTTTAGACCATCTTTGTTCGTCTTCGCTATCATCGTAATGTCATGTTTGATTGTTATCTCAAAACTTTTTTTTTCGACGAATGCATAACTTGCCTTATAGTACCTATAATCGCAAGTAAAAACCTCGACAACCGTTTTCCTTCAAACTACTATATATCAAGTTTGAAGAAAATCCGTCAAGCGGTTTAGGCTGTAGCATTTTTTATCGGGAAGTAACTGCATATTTTGCAAAATAAAGAAGTGTGGCAACATATACCTATACAATTGAAAATCTTGTATAAATGTAAAGCTAACACCGAATTGATTGATTGTATAGTCGCTAAGAGCAGCTTCATTTATATGATCGATCCTGGAGTTCAATATAAATTATCTACTGTTGTATTCCCATTTCTGGATGATCTTTTCGAAGGGTCAAGACAGACTGAAGTAAGAAATAATATGAACCATCGGTTTCAAACAGTAAAGATGTCTATAATAAGAGTCTGGAAACAAGCGAAAGGGTCTACCGCAAGGTTCTACCTTAGCGCCGATATTTTAGTAAACTTATTTTGCGATCTTACAATAACAATTTTTTAAATGAAATTGAATCTAAAGAACCGGAATTGAAATTCATGGTTCCAAAAAGGCTAACTATTGAGCATACATTGAATAATCATTTGTTTGTGTAAGTTGAAACTCTGCGGGAATAGAAGGGACTTAAACAGTTAATCACCGGTTTCGAGATGCACTTTTTTCGACAAATTGATTCTTCTAGCTTTTGTCACTGTATTCTTGCATAAGAACAATGTTGCTTTCGACACCAACGATGTCGCTCCGTTATTCTTGTGTAAGAATAGCGCAGCGCCAGCGTGAATCAGATCTTGTTCATGGCAAAAAGTTTATATTGGTTTATTACAGGCTTAAAACATCGAAGGGTCTTTGAACACTATATACCCTCCAAATCAAATATTTTTAATTGTTCGAAAGTTTAGGTGTTTAAGAAGCAAATCTGGTTAAACGTCTTAATTATAAGTATTAATGCCGAAAATTATAAAAAGGATTATTTTTGGTTCCTTCTAAAGGGTATTTTTTAGAGACATAGAACTATAAAATAATATATGATAATATCTATCTTTAACGATACAAAGATCACTAAAAATCAGGTAGGTATTTGAAAAATAATTAATTGCCATTTTTTTTTAATAAGATTTTTGGCATAAATGGCAACCGCGGCTGGTTCCGATGCAGTCCAATCTAGAGGTCCAATTTTCGATCACTCCAATCAGCATTCTTTATTCAAATCGTCAATCGTCTCTGGCCTAAAAGTGCATACTAGCGACTTGGCATACCAAACACAGGAAATAAAGTACACGACTGGGTCTTTTGGAAAAAATATCATATGAAATTTTATTAATCTCTTAAAAATCACTACTTAAAACGTTTTTTGGAGAAAATGAAGTAAACCATCTAATTTTTGTTTACTGTTTTGAATTGTAAGGAAATTTCTTCTTTTTTTTTAAATCGTTCGATCGTTTTTTCAAAAAACGGTTTTTTTCAAACTTTTCGAAAACATATTCCAATTTTTTTGAACATCTAGCAGTTAATAGTTCTTATCAGAAAACAAAAAAATTTAAAGTTTTAAGAAAATCGTTTTTGAAAAAACCAAATATCTTATAACAAGATTTCACATCGAAATCCGATAAGTGGTTTTCGAGAAAATCTGATAAGAGTGGTACCATTATAAGACTTTTCCTGAAAAATCTGTTCCAACCAAAACATAAAATTTACTCAAAAAACACCATTTAGAAAGTTTTATCAAAATCGTAGGAGCCGTTTTTGAGATAAATGGGTTTTTCATAAAAAATATATGACAAGTACCGTTAGCTTTGGGGCTAGAATGCTTATTCCAAAAAGCCCTCTGTAGGACATCATAATAATACTATGTACCAAGCTTCAAGAAAATCGGTCCAGCCGTTTAAGCTATAGGTGCCGATACAGACAGAGATATAGTACCTATAATCGCAAGTAAAAAGTAAAGACCAATGATTCCAACAGCCCATCACAAAGCCATACAAACAGTCAGTTTTTTTTTTTTTTTTTTTTTTTTTTTTTTTTGATATTACGACGTTTCAACAATGGCTTGAGGATTTCCTACACTCCCAATGCGGCAGGTTTACCTATTGACCTTCCATTTTTCCATTTAATTGCACTAAAGAAAGATTATTTTGACCATAAAATGGACGAAGTGCGCTATGCGTTTCATGAACAGAACCATGTTTTGGAAATGCGTACATCCGTTGTTCAATGTTCAGGCGTCAGTCCATTCATGATGTAATGGCAAACCAAACTAAAGATAAATCACATCGCAAATAACAAAATGGCTGTCAAAGAAAACAGTGCTGCCAAATTAAAGTTCTATAACTCTTAAAATATCACCCTTTAAAAACATACCACTTGTCATTCCTTTAAGTTTTCGAATTTAAAAAAAAATAAAGCTTAACTATTTTATTTTCTAAAAAATATAGTATTTTCAAGGATCAAAAGAAAATGATAGCAAATAAATAAACTGATACACACAAACCCTGCAGTCATCTTCCAATATCCAAATACTAGACTGCTGTTATGATTATCAGGATACGAAAAAAAGAAGATATTATTCAATACACCACATCTACATATACAAAAGTTATATAAAAGAATGCAGAAATACTCCAGAATGGCTCAAAAAGATTATAGAGTATCTGCAGAAGAATGTGAAAATATTGACTATAATAGGCGTCATAGCGATAGCTTCCAGTTAGACGCGCAGACAGAATAGCTAGATATACATAGAAGGCAATCCTGCCGATGATGCCACCCTTGTCTGTTCATATCCCAACCTTACATCTTTTTTTTTTTTTGGTCTTTCGAATGACTGAGAATTCGAACCCCCCATTGCGGTCTGATAACAAGAGTATTGCTTGTGCTCTCTACACTCTTACCCTCGTACTTCGGCGTGCTACTGCTGAAGTTGCTAGCTGTCCCTGTCCCGGAATGAGGTAGGATGGTGTTATTGTTGATGCTGCCATGTGGATCGATCGACTAGAGACTGATAGATAACAAAAGCCTTCATCCGCATCTCTATTCATACACATCCTGCTCCTAGCAGAGAATTTAAAAAAAAACTGTTCAAAAACGCAATCGATAAAAGGCTTTGTCTTTTTTGCGTTAGCGCTTGCCACAGAGGGCGGTTTAATTTACCTTTATCAATAAATTTATTCCGAAACTTTGTTCTTCCTTTCTTTTTTTTTATTTTTAATTTCTGTTACCATTGTAACTTTTGTTCTTTCTGGAACACAGGCACACACAGCACACAGGTGATGACAGAGTTGGTTTGACTTGAATTAAAAAAGGTATTCCGCGCCGCGCTCCACATAGCTTTGATAACCTTTTTACGAATTTAGGGACCAAGTTTTTTGCTTTCATACTTTTTTTTTATAGATTTTTTTGTTGGTATTTTTGAGATTGGAAAAGCGTGATGTTTTTGTTTCGATGGAAAGTTTGGTTTTGAATCGAAGGTTTTTGATGAAATGAAGAGATGGAGTCTTTTCGGATATGAACATGTACATCTGTATATCTAGAGAAATATTTTATTGAAGAGATATTTAATCTACGTGGATGGATATGAAAAAAGTTTTTGCAGCAGCAGTTTTTTTTCTTTTTTTTTTTTGAGAATGTGGGATTTGTTTATTTTTTCATAGGTGGAACGATGAAAGTGAAGGAAGGTTCAATACATTTTTCTAATATTTACTAAACACATTTACACATTTTAAAGAAATACAATTGAAATATGTATTTAAAGCTGAAACTTATTACATGCATACCTATTGTAAGGCACTACATCAGTGTTGAAGTTTTGTATAGCCAATAATGATTGAATTTTACTTCTACAAGCAAATATCAAAGACATAGTTCAATATGTTAAAATTCAACAACTTTATTTCATACTTATTATTCATACAAATTATTGAAACACGATCTGGCATCTATGGATGTAATTTCTTGCAACACTGAAAATGCAGATGACATTTTTGAAAATTTGATGACGTTCAGTGAACATTTTCTCTACATCTTGCACAGATGTAACGATCTCATCAAGCTTTTAAAATGTCTCAAACTGAAAAAAATTGGCTTTTTCTAAACGACGACGTGGTTCGTAAGGGTGGTTGTTTTTGACATAGTTATTGTCGTCTTAGATAAGACTGCAATGCGGACTTGCTTTGTGGGCTGCCAGTGCGATCTTCAGAACCAGAAAGTTCTTTTTTTCACTTAAATGTTAGAAAACGTATATGCATTTAATTTCTTGACTTGAAGCTGACCTTAGGACCAGAGGTATTATACTTTTAAAAGTTAGACATTTAAATTGGAATACCGCGCAAGATTTATTAAAGTCTCATGAGACAATATAAACATTTGTCAAAATGGAAACGGACGAAGAAGATGATTGATTACATTGACATTTTACCTCAAAATACCCATCAAAATATGTATATTTGAAGAGGATTAAAAATATATAATTTGTTTGATTTTTAAATCATCGTGGATTAGACCTTCTGGGGACGCCATATACAAAAAACGCACCTAGTACTTAACCTCCTATGGTGGTGTGGCATCTTAATAAAACTTCCAAGTGCTATAACTTATTCTAAATGGCTACATTATAAAAAAACTTCGATAAATGTTTATGTTTTAAAAGTTCTCAGTTCCAAATACAAGCACGTTTTATAAATAAATTTGTTAGTAAAGCACCATTAAAAACATTGCATACTTTTGGGAACCATATAAGACTTTGAAGTTTGATGTGATATATTAACTAATCTATAAGTTTGTAGAACATTTTGTTTGTCTAAAGCTCACTGTTTTTGAAACAAAAGTGAATAAGCGAAACTCCCATTTTTTTAATTTTGAACCCCTATAACTGACCTAGCGGTCATGTGATAGTTGGGGATGTTTTGCAGATTGTATATAACTTTCGTACCAACCTGGTATACCAAAATTCAGCCTTGTACAATTTTTTTTTTCTTACAGGGCTATAGACGCTGCGTAAATAGGAAAACAAAATTCTTGCCATATTCGTAAACCTTTTTACTTAGGCCCTGGTATAAGTTTTGCTGCACCAAACGGCATGTTTACCAGATTTGGACAGTCCGTGTTTTTTAGACTGTTAAAGTTCCATTATCAATATTGCTCAAATTTTCCTGAAGAAGTTAAACTGGACCGAATTGGTAAAAAATGGCCTGATTAAGTAGAGGTTTTCTACTGTTGATTTCATAAGGCAAGAAGCTATAGTTTAGAGTGGAGTTGGAGTTTCAGTTGACTGTATTTGAGAGTTTACATTGTGGTTGTAAACAATTGTTTAGATTTCTGCAATGGGTTACCATTACGTTTTTGAACATTTCTGTTGCAAACAAATAGTAAAAGTAGGTATATACCATTTGGAAATGACCCATCTTAGTTGCTCTATCGGTGAACAACTCATTATGGATTTGGTTCCTCTCGAAAGATCTATACAGTCGATTTTTGTTAAGTTTCAGGTTCATGTGCATATTTCCATCATTTGTCCCTGCAACATTTATTGGCACCAATCTATACAAAAATTGTCAAATTTTTTGGTAGGTATCTAATAAGTAGAATTCTATATAGCGACCAATTTATCATGTAATATTGAATGTCTTCAAATAGAACTAACAGTATGCCTCAGTATCGATTACCATTCAAAACGTCAAACTTTACGATGACAATGTCAAATTTCACATATTTACACTGGTGTTGCCATGAATGAAGACTAACGTCAGCAACTTCCGTGTTTTAAACCTCCTCTTTTGGAGAAATGAGTACCTTTTCAGCCGTCTGTTAGTCCTACAAAAGCTTAGTTGATGATGCTGTTGATTTTTCAATTTCAACTCATCCGCCAACATCTTTGCATGCATGCCTTTGACGAACTGTAAACCGCGTCCTGATGACCAGCATTGCTTAGCTTAGATTGGACAATGTGTAAAATTAGTGATGGGTCCGATTTGCCGATTTTTAAAATGTCGATTTGAAAAAATCGATCGTCATAATGTCGATCAGTGTTGCGGCCCTACTTCTATGCTTTAAAAATAATTAAAAAATTTAAACCGTCTGATAAAAGTCGACATTTTTACCGACATTTTTTCAATCGACATTCTCAATCGACATTCTTATATAGTCTGGATTTTTAACTGGACATTTTTTTTTGTGTCGATCAATTTTCGATCGACATTTTGACAGTCGATGAAATTTGTATCTATCCAGTCGACATTTTTTTTCGACCATTCGTACGTCTCCCATAAAATTAACATTTTACGTAACTCTAATGTCAAATTGACGTAAAACTGCACGCGTCATAAATATGTGATTTTAACATGTCGTCTAATCCTAACTTTAATTAAGTCATTTATTACTGCCAATATAATTTTATTTTGCTTAGCGGTTTTTCAAGGAGGCTAATTAACATCCTTAACAAGAATTAACACAGTGCGAGAGTTTAGGAGAGAAGGAATCAAAAGGTAGTAAGGAATTGTTGGTGAAACAGTGGATTGAGATTTACGTGATATTTATCCCAAGAAAATCCCACGGGTGTCATGCAGTTTAAAACTGGGAGAAAATAGAGAAATTGAACACACAACGCTAGGTTGTTGCATTACATACAACATTGTACCACTGCCAAGCCAGTCGCAGTGTTACCAACTCTCTTCCAAGCAAGAGGAAGTGCCAGTTAGGATGTATTGCTCTGAGTCAGTCCTGTTGCTTCCTAAATTGGCATTGACCAGAAAAATTCAGACAGGTAACTTTCAAAAGCCGAATAAAAGGTAACAATTAGGACTGGTAGTTGAAAGTCTAAAGAGCCCTCACAAGATCACTGAAAAATGATAATTTGAGAAATGGGTCAACAGCGAAAATGCGAATTGGAATGATAATTTGACAGCATTTACCGAAAGAATCATTCCAATCAATAAAAGATATCCTAGCAGCAAGGCAGAATTTTATTCATTTTGATTAAATGATTGTGATTACTGATTACTATAGCCATAGCCACCAATACAAATTTCCCTGTACATAAAAGCGTCTCCTTAATAAATACGCTTATCCAAGGTTTTCCAATGAAACATAAAAGTATATCACAAACCGAATGAAAAACAAACACTTCAACTCAACAAATTATCGATAATTCCAGAAAAAAAAGAAATTAAGTTCTGATATCTAACTTTTTTTTCATATTATTTTTAACGTACCTATGCACTTGAAAGTCTGTGTTGACTTGGTAAATTAATCACCAAATGACACTTACACCCATCAAAGGCCTTTCACTCGGATGTCGAATAATAAATTATAAAAAAAAACATCCTTATGTATTTTTAGAGAGATAATTTATTCGGATACCTGCCAGGCCAGCCCAGTCAAATACTTCACGCGCGCTTATAAATAAATTATACGTCGCCATTGTTTAGTTTCAACCTTATCACCTCACACGTTTTGACAGCTAACCACTTGAACTTACCCCACTCCCAAAGTCCTTATTTATCTAGAAAATAAACCCATAAACCCTTTTCGATAACTTTGATAATATAATCATAAATATCGATTAATAAGTTTATGATGACGAACTTTTTGTTTTACCCTTTTTAAGGACATTACTACCCCCGCAGCCTATTACATGGACATGGACACATACCTACATTATTTATAGGCCCACATGCAAGAGGTGTTTTTTGATTGACTTTAATATGTACTTTTTTCTCCTTATCAGCCATGTTGGGGGGAGTAGAGATTGAATTCCAGGCTGTCTGGGATCAGATAGGAGCTGTTTGACTTTAAATTAAAGCCTCTTTAATTTAGTTTCTTGTTTCATTCTTTTTTTTTTCTTTTTTTTTTTCCAGAGGTTGGCACAATTAAATGCGAAAAAAATTACGAAATCTGCGAAGGTTGTGGACAGAAAATTCAGGATCGATATTTAATGAATGTTGGCGACTCGAATTGGCATGAACATTGTCTGGCGTGCTGCTATTGTGGGACACAACTCAGTCATACGTGTTATGTGAGGAACTCAAAGCTGTATTGTAAAATGGACTATGACAGGTGAGTGTAATGGAGTAGTCTGCAGGAAAAATATTTTATTTGATTGAAGAAGGTGCAAAATGTGTTTGGGTGAAAAAAACAGATGATTGTTTGCTGTCCAGCTCAATGACGACCAATGTCCTTGAACTTGAAAGGATATAAGGAACTGTTGGATCTGTAAAATTTTATATTCTACAGTTTGCTACTAGATTTGTCTCCAAAAAAAAAATTAGAAGATAAAAAGCACAGTTTTGGTTTCTGGAACTAGTAAATTTGTGAACATATTGAGGGGTACAAGTTGAGGCATTAAAAAAAATGGGTAAATGCTTAAAGCTAAAATGAGTAGATAAAGTCAGTCTGACATTTTAAGGTGAAATGAAAAAAAACAAAAGCAACCTTTTGACAACCACATATTACGGGCTGCACACAATGGTGTAGCTGCAACAGTAGCACGTAGCAATGTCAAAGTTAAATGTACGTAAATCGTATTGCACGGCAACAATGTGAAGTAGCAGCTACTCTATGCTGTAGCTGCTACTTCAATCGACTCCAACTTCACGAACGTGCTGCGCTGCAAAACAAGAATAAACCAAAATGGCAGACATGATTTTTGTTTGAGTTCAGTGCTACCCATTGTATTCGTGTAGGCTGCTTAGTGCACTACTTTTTTTGACATTGCTACGTGCTACTGCTGCAGCTACACCATTGTGCGCGACAAGTTAGTATGGTGTAGCAACGAAATGTGTGGAGATTTGCCATTGGCTATTCTCAGCTGAATAAGGTTTAGTGGAGCGTTTATGGGAGCAGACTTAGATCAGAAATACTGTCAAGGAAATTTGTAATAAGTTTCTGTCAAAAAATGTATGTTCTTAAAATTTTTGACAACTTTTCAAGACTAGGTATATAAAGGCTGTTTTTGTATACGTGTGGTTTTCAAGAAGAAATAAAACGCATATAATTTAATATTATGGCCAAGATTTTAGCTTTATTATAAACCTATAAGGGTTTCCCATTATGTTTTAAAAATGACTTCGGGCAAATGTCCGACGCGGCTGGCCCGAATAAATTCCTGGGCGATTATGTCGACCGAATATTGGACGCAGCGCGCGATGAGTCGCTCGAAACGAACCATTATTTTGGTAGTAAATTTGCTCGATTTGGAAACGTTGTTCAGGATTAAGTCTTTTCATTATGAAATGGCAAACCAAACTGAGCATGAATTAAGTGACAGCTGTCAAAAAGACCAACTCCGAAAAAAGTATTACCAGATTGAAAATTACACGTATAAGATCAAATTAATAAATGATTCATACAATCAAAATATTTAATAGAGTACACTGCACTTCAGACCTCGAGACTCATGAAAATTTCTCAGAAAGCACATATTTTTTGCAAAAACAATTTCAAAGAATCCTGCAGGATATTACATCCATATAAGGGGAAGCATTTCTTTGACCTAACTTACACAAATAAATCATTCAAAAATTACTTCCCAAAATGTTCCTTTTAAATTGTGTATACAGTCCTTGGTTGTTCACCTCATAGTCTATTTTACTATAATATCGCTACGGACGACGGTCTTTGGGAAAGCTACCGACGAACATAGCCAGAAGGCCTACTTGAAATGTTCATTATGTAGGTATATTGTTTCAATATCTTATCTGCTAATATGTCCTCTTTTTGAATTGTCTCTTTTGCAAAAATAACTTCAAAGGATCTAAGAAAGGCATCTTCATTTAGAATTCTATTTTTAGCTTTTCAAAAAAAAAAACAGTAAGCAACAGCAAACACTTTAAGTTCTTTAAAAAAAAATTAATAAAAATGTGATCCGATTCTTAAAAAGCGATGATGAATACAAAATCTGACAAAGCAATTCATTCATAATACCCTTGCAGTGTGTTTCCTTTTTTTTTTAAGCAGCATCACGATTAGATTCGCTTCATCACCGAACGTTTAAATTATCCTACCATCATCCATCCCCTCATTCAATCCTTATTTGGAAAAAAAAAAACAAGTCCTTTTTCCCCCTTTTGTTGTGTATAGATAAGTATAGGAAAGTAGTAAGGACACAAAAAATGGGCGACGAAAAGAATCCTTTCTCAAAAGATGAACACACAAAAATTCAAATAATAACAAAAAAAAAAAAAAAAAAAAAAGAAGGACGAGTGATGACAAAAAAAAGAAAAGCAACAATATTAAACTGAGAGCAAAATGGCGGAAAAGAAGAAGAAAATAATACCCCTGAGGAGATTGAGGATGTTTATATATATGTAAGGAAATGGACTTAAGGGTGGAGTTCTGCTTCAGAGCAGGACAAAGCTATACGTTTTTCATTGTCCCCTTGTCGACGAATAATTTTTGTAAGAATTCCTTCTATAATGCAAGGATTCTTGGCTTTAAGGAAGAAACCATACAACAGATAACAATTTTAATAGAAAAAATCAGGCTTTAATTCATTTGAAAGCTTCTTCTGATTTTTAAGAACATTTTAATTTTCGCTTAACTAAACTTAAATTTATTTTATTTCCTAACAGAATTTTTGGTGTAAAATGCACGGGCTGCTGTCACCCCATCCTGCCACATGACATGGTTATGCGACCGCAGAATTATATCTTCCACCTATCGTGCTTTGTTTGCTACGTCTGCAGACAACCGCTGCAGAAGGGCGAACAGTTTCTGCTGCGTGATGGACAGCTTTTCTGCTATCGTCACGATTTGGAAAAAGAACTCTACCTAGCACAGCATTGTGGGGATGAAGATGACATTTTACGGCCGCGTGATGGCAGAAGGGGACCCAAACGCCCACGAACAATTCTAACCTCCCAACAGAGAAAGCAATTTAAAGCTTCCTTTGACCAATCGCCCAAGCCTTGTCGCAAAGTCCGCGAAGCTCTGGCCAAGGATACTGGTCTGTCAGTGCGAGTGGTGCAAGTGTGGTTCCAAAACCAGCGGGCGAAAATGAAGAAAATTCAACGCAAATCCAAACAAGATGGTGACAAAAATTCATCAGACAAGGACAAAGACGATAAGAGTGTGAAGCAGGAATCTTCAGGAAGTGAAAATGGCTACCTTGGATCCTTCTCGACACAACCATTAAATCCCAACCTGCCTTATTCCCCAGATGGTATATTTAAATTTAATCAGCATCATTTAATGTATTTTTGGTTCAACATTTTTTGTTTGTTTTTAGATTATCCAGCGAATTCAAATGATAGCTTCTGCAGTTCTGACATCTCACTAGATGGCAGTAATTTCGACCACTTAGACGACGATGGCGATTCCCTGTCATTGCAGAATCTAGAACTACAAACCTCTGGAACGCATGGATCGAATGGAACCTCCACGCACGACTCTCTGGGCAGTCTGAACTCACATAACATTATCAATCCCATTGATAAATTGTATCTTATGCAAAATTCATATTTTAATTCAGAACAATGAAATTAAGATTAAATAAAAAAAAATTAAAATATCAACAAACAAAATAGTGCCATAAAAAAATGTATAAGAAATAAACCTATGTTAATTATTTTAAGCAATGCTATAGAGTTATTGTTAACATTGCGGTGCGGGTCAAGAAAATATACGAATTTATTAGAATAGATTGAGGGAATGTACGAAGGCCCATTTTGTTTTATTTATTTTATTTTATTTTATTTTATTGTATACACATCATTGCCATCTCCTGGCAGTTAATTGCTGTTCGATTTCGTTTTGAACTACAACACCCTAAATTTGGAAATATAAAGGGTGAAAACATAAGTAATCTTTTTTTAAATACATATAGGTTATATCTTTGAAATAGAAAAACATTCCAGTATTGTTTTGTAAATATATAATTTTATACTGTTTTCTTTTTTTTTTTTTTTTTTGTAAATAAAGTATTTATTTAAATTATTTATTTATATTGATTGTGATTTAAATAATCACCATAATGCAATTAATTTCGAAATTTTGTAAATAAAACGAGGATAATTAGTTTTAAGAAAATATTTATAAAAAAAAATCTAAAAATAAATAAACAAACAAAGACAACATTAAAAAGTAATTTTTGGTTCTATATAAGAATTGTTTAAAAAAGCTAGCTACACTTGAAAAAATTTTACTTAAGGGGTTAAATATCACTTCCTGTTAAAGAAAAGAAAGTGTACGACTGGGTCGCACGAGCTTGCTCTTAAGTGTGAGGAACAAATCATGAAATTTTATTAATCACTTAAAAATCACTAGTTAAAACGTTTCTTTTGGAAAAATTGAAGTAAACCATCAGATTTCTTTTACTGTTTTGAATTTAAAGGAAAATATTTTTTCAAAATCGTTCGACCAGTTTTTCAAAAAAAGGTTTTTTGGCAAAACTTTTCGAAAACACATTCCAAATTTTGTCAGACTATGCCAACATCTAGCAGTTTGTAGTTCTTATCAGAAAACACAAAATTTTGAAGGAACGGTTTTTGAAAATAACAAAAATTTAAAAAAAAATTACATTTTTTAACTAAAAAAAACTTTTCTTGAAAAATTAAGAATTAATTATCTCGATTCAAAAAGAGCTTTTACATTAAAAGTTTCATCCAAATCCGTTGAGTGTTTAACGAGAAAATCTGATATGAAAAAACTGTCATATGGGAGTTAACGTTACAAGAAAAAAATTAATTCCAACCATAACATAAATTTTACTCAAAAAACACTATTCAGAAAGTCTTATCAAAATCGTAGGAGCCTTTTTCGAGATAAATGAGTTTTTCATAAAAATTCAATACCCTAAGTTTTTGAGCTAGAATGCTTATTCCAAAAACCCCTCTGTATGACATCATAATAATACTATGAACCAAGTTTGAAGCAAATCGGTCAAGCCGTTTAGGCAGTACGTACCGATACAGACAGACAGGCAGACAGACAGACAGAATTGTCGGACCCACTTTTTTAGGTTTCTCTAACATCTTTATGTTATGCTTGATTGATTGTCCAAAAAAAACTTATTTCTTTCGTGAGCGTGTTGAATTCAATTGTTTACAGCGAAGAATAACAGTTTCATTGAGAATCAATGTCAACTATTTGTGAACGAGTTCCATATACATTCTGTTTCATTTGTTTTCATAAAAGAAACTCAAGTTTCAACTACAATCTGAAGAAATAAAACAAAACTACTGACTTAAAAAAAGTGTTTGATGTCGGATCGTCTCTGCTTTTTTAGTTTTTTTTTTATTTTAAAAATGAAGAAATTGTTCACAATTGCTTATACTAAAAAATAAAAAAAGACAATATCGTTACTTTTAAAAGAACGCACCAAATAAGTTAAGTAAAATTAAGTCAAGAAAGAAATAAGAAACCTCTTTAGAAAATCAAAAAGATTTGATAACACGTATAGTTTCTTCGTTATAAATCCATAAAGTCAAATTCTGTGTCTTATCCCGCATAGATCTATAATGTCATCATGAGTCATGGTCTTGCATTACCACGAGAACTCTTTTCAATAATCTATTTTCTTTGTTGGTCTACACCATCAACCATCATCTACAGTCTACACCATCAACCATCTAAACCATCAACCATCAACCATCAACCATCAACCATCAACCATCAACCATCAACCATCAACCATCAACCATCAACCATCAACCATCAACCATCAACCATCAACCATCAACCATCAACCATCAACCATCAACCATCAACTACCAACCAAAAACCGCTTACAGAAATGTATGTATTTTGACTAAAAACTAAAACTAAAAAAAAAACATTTCAAAATTCTCATGTGTGTTTCAAATACCGTATCTGTTTTAGTTGTAGAGGAAAAGGGGATCACGGCTATTTACCTCATTAATTTTGACAATTTATCACTTTTTAATTCCAAACATTTTTAAATTCATTAAATAAACACATGCGGACGTCCAAACGCTATAAATTTTGACAATTCACTATTTAAACCAAATACAACATTTACGAACGTTGCCAAACTAACACTATGAGATAGCCAACCGTCTAACTTATCCCCGAGGGGGAATTGAGCAAATCATAGTTTCTTTCGTCGGAAACGTTAGTCGAGGCTCAAACCAATTATCTTGAGCATTTGCTAAAATCTATGAATGGTTTGTGACTTCGATAAAAACTTTCATTTGAATATTATGTATTTTATTCTTAGACGTCATCTCTTCCATTCATGCTCAAAAACAAGGAAATAGATGAAGTTTAGCTCTTGATTATTGACAAGAGTTCTCGTGGAAATGAAATACCATGATCCATGACTCATGATGACATTATAGATCTATTCAAATCTTCCGTAGGAATTTTCTTTTTTTTCTTTCTTGAACTTATTTGCGGACTTGAAGTCGAGTTTTTACACCAATATGAAGTTGAGCGTTCCGTTCTTGCATGTTTTCCAAAACCTTTGACATGTCACGCTGTTGCCATTTCCAAAAATATTTCAGGAAAAAATAGTGAATAATTTTTAAGTTGTTGATGTTTAAAATTTAAAAAAAAAGAATAATAAAGCAGAGACGATTCGACTTCAAACACAGTTTTGTAAGTCAGTATAGTTTTGTTGTATTTCTTCAGATTTTAGTTGAGACTTGAGAAGAGACTCATTTATGAAAACAAATGAAACAGAAAGAACATGGAACGCGTTCGCAAATAGTCGGAGGTGCTTTTTAATGGTACCTACTGTTATTCGAATACCAAGCCGAATAGGCGCTATTGAAATATTTTTACTAGTAATTTAAAAATAAAGTGCACGACTAGGTCGTACGAACTTGCTCTAATGTGTTACAGTGGTTTTGGGGCTTGAGATTTTGGAAAAAAGCAATGAAAAAATCATGAAATTTTATTAATCATATAAAATTCAAAAGTTAAAACGTTTTTTGGAGAAATTGAAGTAAGCCATCAGATTTCTTTTAATTTTTTGAATTTGATGGACATTTTTTTTCAAAATCGTTGGACCAGTTTAAAAAAAAAAACGGTTTTTTTTTAAACTTTGCGAAAACATATTCCAAATTTTTTTTAAGTATGTCAACATCTAGTGGTTTAAACTTCTTATCAGAAAAAAAAAATTTCAAAATTTTTTTCATAAAAATTCATATGGTAGGTACCCTAAGTTTTAGAGCTAGAATGCTTATTCCATAAAGCCCTCTGTAGGACATCATAATAATACTATGAACCAAGTTTGAAGCAAATCGGTGTAGCCGTTTAGGCTGTAGGTGCCGATACAGACAAAGGACACACAGACAGACAGACAGACAGAATTGTCGGACTCACTTTTTTTTTACGAATGCATAACTTGCCTTTAGTACATACATACCTATAATCGCAAGAAATAATGCATATTACGAATTTTAACGGAAACCCCATTAAAAGTGGGCGTGTCCTAAAAATTTGCAAATTTAAAGCACTAACTGAGCTTTGATCGTTAGTCAATTTTTAGGCATATGCATATGTGTAAAACTACAACTAAATCGAGTAGTTTTATAACGATCTTACCCGAACAAAGGTATTTTATAAAAATCAGGAGTGGGCGTATTAAACAAATGTATAAAAAAAAATGTAGAGATATATTTTCATATAACGAACGAAAATAAAATGCACGACTGGGTCGCACGAACTTGATCTAATGTGTGACAGTGGTCTGGGGCTTGAGATTTTGAAAAAAAAAATTTCGAAATCCTAAAATAAATACTTAAACTAATTTGAGCTCCAAAATAAGTACGCAATTTTATTTCTTGGATAAATTTGAATTTATGAGAATAAATTTATAAAAATCTATAAAAATTTTTAGAGAAAAATAAGCTTTAACGTAACGGTTATACGGCAGGGACCGTTATTTTTTGAGCTAAGAAAAAAAATTAGTTAGCTTCGACTAAGAGACGCACAAATTTGGGCTTGTGGATTTATTATAAGTACCGTTTATTTGCAAAAATAATTTTTTTAAAGTTTCTAGTGAAAAGTGGGCGTCAGCCACACCCAAACCGAAATATTTTTAAATAATTGAGAAAAGATTTAACAAAATTTAATCTAGCTAAAGGTTGCTGAACAAAAATGGCGATGTTGGCGAATTTTATTGGTTCAAGAACTTAGCATTAAATATACTCCTGAAACAAAAATTATATATACATTAGTATACCGAATTTCAAAAATTTGCGACCTCTAGAGAGAATACATACGGACGGGCGGACATCGCTAAATCGACTAGGCTTTTGATTCTGAGTCATAATACATACGAGTATATGTATATATTTGTATATACCTAACGGTATTATTTCGTACAAGCTCCACACCAAATACAGGGTATAAAAGTGAAGATTTTCAAACACCGTTTTTTCTTATCGTGCGATACATCGATTGAAAGGTCTATTAACACCGTGTACCAAGTTTGAAGCAAATCGGCATAATTGCTTAGGCTGTATAAATCGATATATACGGACAGATAGACCGAATTGTATTACAGAACTTCCCATTCAATCGCAAGTAAGAAACCCATTCTTAAATGCACTTATCCAATCTCCCCCCGAAGTACCTACAGTTTTTATTTTAATCGCACTTGAAACGACTTTTTAAAGTTTGTTCAATATAAATTTTATAAAAATGCTGACGTAATACAAAATTCATTCATATTATTTTTTCCCAAAAATTAATTTCATTTAATTTTTTATCAAAACACTATTCTAAGCCAATATTATGTAAAATGAAATTATCTTTTGTGAGTAAATCGTACCATGCCACAGAGCATCATCCCAAAAATCGAAAAATAGTTTATCTTCTGGATTGAGATATGCGCCTATCTCATATACTCATCCGCCCCCTTTTATTTGAATGTAACCCCAATTTGTTAGAATTGTTTAGTAACTTTGCAGACTTTTCAGTGTTCAAATGGATACATGGTCTCGTCGGAGTTTCAATTAATTGTGAAATAAATACATTTTTTTTGTTAACAATTAAATCCAAAGGATCGGCATTATGATGTCAAACATCCTAAGGACTTTATATTTAATAATTTTTATAACAAGTGTGCAGTTTAAAAATGTATTCTGTGACCAGTGAGTGATTTTCTTTTGTTCCAAGTCTTCCCCGAGATTCAAGTCTCCTTTAAATTTTATTTAATTAAGGCCCAAGTTCACATCCCACGAAGGAGACTTCATTTTCCAATCGGCTGAGGATAAAAATATAACAATACGTCTTGGCGGAAGCTCAAGTTTTTTAATCAACGAGATCAATGTCCTGGACTCGTTACAAAAATTCTCAGAAGAAAGTACACCTACGGATGACAATGTCAATGTCGAAACACTACCCACCCAGGTGCAAGTTCTTAAAACAGATGTTCAAAGATTTACAAGGCGTTTGATGGGTTATGAAAATAGGTTGGCTTTTCAATTATTATTAAGTGGTTATGTTAAAATGATTTGCGTTATTATTATAATCTCTCTGTGATTTAGGTCTTTATCGTTTCCAAGTGGGCGGCTTGGGACCCTTCAGACACGTCTATTTTCACTCTTCAGCCGGGTTACCGATATAAGAACTAAGATACTAACCGATGATTGTGAAGTGACTCCTTGTAAAAACAGAGGAACTTGTTTTGACTTGTACGAGGACTTTCACTGTGAATGTCCAATTAATTGGGAGGTATGTATTAGTTTCAAAAATGGCTGCGATAATAATTGGAACTGCAATTTTTTCCATGGTTCCTAGGGTAAAACTTGTGAAACCGATGTCGACGAATGTCAAACTCTTGAAGGAACTGATTTAGGATGCCAAAATAAGGGTGCTTGCATTAATTTGCCGGGAAGCTTTAGGTACATTTTTTTTATTCAAATTTTATTCTATTCATACGTTAAAAAACACAGTTCGGTACCATTTTAAAAGTTTTTAACGAAATGTACCCGACCGAATTATGTATCGTTGGAAAGGTTTTGTAGACGAGAAGTGCACAACATAATTTTCGTGTATGCACGTTATGCCTAAAGCCTTAGGTAAAGCTCATTTTAAAAAGACACAGAAGACGCAGAATTGTTTTTCCTTGTCGTATCAATAAAACATTTAAATATATTGACAGATGTAACTGTACAAACGGATTCGTTGGAGCCCACTGCCGGGATCGAGTTGCCGACTGTGCCAAATCCAGGCCCGGTGAACTTTGTGGAAATGGTCAATGCATTCCTGCAAACAATGCTCTAGGTTATAAGTGCCTATGCAATGCTGGATGGAAAATTGACAATATCACACAGTCTTGTACAGTTGATGTTAATGAATGTCTCGAAGCACTTGTGTCTTGCCACACAAGCTGCACCAATTTGCCAGGCAGTTTTATGTGTGGTTCTTGTCCAAGTGGTTATACGGGTGACGGTGTCAAATGCCGGGACATAAATGAATGTGAAAGGAATAACGGGGATTGTAGCATGATGCCAAAGGTTCAATGCATCAACACCGAGGCAAGTCATAAAGTTTTCTTTTGTTAAAGCCCTTCTTTTAAAACCGTTACAAATTAAGGGCTCCCATCGATGTGGGAACTGCCCTCCAGGTTGGACTGGCGATGGCCGCTACTGTAGCCAGGCAGAGTCTAATACATGTGAATCAAATAATATTTGCCATCCGCTTGCAAAGTGCGAATATATTTCTAATGTGATGGTCTGCATGTGCCCAGCAGGAATGTCAGGCTCTGGATATGGACAAAATGGATGCAGATCAGGTTCCGCTAGCCCATGTAACGAATTAAGCTGTCAGGTAGCTATTTTATTTTTTCTAGTGAAATTATTTTTAAAAATTATTCTGCATGCATATGAACTGTACCTTTCCAAAAAAAAAAAGTGATAAAACGACTGTTGAAAAAATTACAGAGTGATCAGTTTTTTTTAAGAAGAAAAAAGTCCAAACGTTGGGCGCCAGTTAAATAACAACAATTTTTAAATAATATTCTCCATTATCATTTTTAAAATTAGAATGGAGGAACATGTGTTCCTATGGTTAGTGGTGCAACAACGTGCATTTGTCCTCCTGGCTTCGAACCACCCAACTGTCAAGTTAAAGATCCATGTCTCCTGCGACCATGTTTGAATGGAGGAACCTGCATGAAACGGCAAATTTCAAACGATTTCACTTGTACATGCCGTCTAGGGTATTCTGGGGATTTGTGTCAAAATGAACGAAATTCGTGTGGTGGTGTTATTCGTGATCTTACCGGAGAACTGAAACATCCTTCTGAAGGCAGCGAATTAAGACCAAATCAGGCATGTGCTTGGGTAATTCGTACCGATCTTGATTTCATTCTTAATGTTACCATTACAAAATTTGACTTACCAACCGATCCGAATTGTCTTAGAAGTTGGTTACAAATCAACGATGGCAGATCATTAGCAACTCCAGTAATTGGTCGCTTTTGTGGTCATGAGCTCCCTAATGGTGGCAACATTTTATCATCGCATAACACCCTGTTTTTGTGGTTCCGTGCGGATAATACTACTAATCCAGCTGGATTTAGTTTGAGTTGGACCAGTGTATCACCAATATGCGGTGGTCGACTGAATGTTGATGAACAGGGACATGGTGTTATCAAATCACCAGGTTATCCGGGCAAAAGTCCACCTAACCGGGATTGCGAATGGAACATAGAAGCCCCTCTAGGAAAACGTCTGCTCTTCCGGTTCTTCGAGGTAGAGATGGACCGTTCAGCCAACTGTACAAAAGACGCATTGATCATTTACGATGGCAGTGAAATCTTGGAGCAGGTCTGCGAAACAGGAGTCCCACCACCGAAATACTCATCAACGAATTTAGTCAAGCTTCATTTCCACACAGACTCGAATCGTAAGGACAGCATGTTCCAAGCACATTACGAAGTTGTCGAAGGCAAACCAGGTTGTGGTGGACTTTTTACAGAACCCAAAGGAAAAATAACTATCACGGCCGATCTAACGAACTGTGTATTTTTGATTCAGCAACCCGTTGGAACAAAAGTTTCAATTGTTTTTGTCAGGGACTACTCCGAGTATGAATTGGTTGAGTTCAAGGTAAATCAAATCTACTACAATTTTGTTTTGTTTTGATATCTCAAGAAATGTTTGAATTTCTTTTAGATTTATGATGGAAAGACTGATGATGATCCTGTTTTAGCTGTAACCGATGTGGATTCTCCGCCGGGTAATTATACATCAACAGGAAATTCGCTATTGATTATTGCGGAAGTCAAATTACTGCTCTCATTTCCAATGTACACAGTTAAGTTATTTGAAGCTAATTTTGCCCGAGGTATGATTTGCTGAGACAATAACTGTAAGGTGAATTATTGATTTTTTTTTCAAAGTTTGTGGGCAGGATTTGAGGGACCCGGCAGGTGGTACATTCATGACTCCCAATTATCCGAAATCCTACTACGCGAGCTTAAATTGTGTGTATTCCATTGTGGGACCACCCGATTCAGTTGTTCATTTAAACATAACCGATTACGATGTATCCGAATACAGCCAGGGCTGTGACGATGATGCTGACTACATTGAAGTAAGTCCTTACCTTTAGAATATTTGGAGTCTTAAAACTTTGCCCACAAAGAAGACATCATCTTAACATGACAACATTTTTTTAGGTTTACTTCGCATTAAACGGACCACCGGAACGTCATTGCAAGGGTGTTCAAACGCACATTGTGTCATCAAGTAACTATCTAAACATCGTGTTCCATTCGAATACAAACCCTCAAAAACGAAGAGGTATTTCGGCAAAATATTACTTTGAATCAATTGGCTGTGGAGGAGTTCTACGAGAACGGACAGGTAATTTCCAATCTTTCAGTACGGCCCATTCAACGAAAAGGTATTGCGAATGGATTTTGGAAGCTCCGGAATCAAATGTGATTTCGTTGGATTTACAATACGCTCGAGTTGGAACGAAATGTACTCCCGGAGAAGTTGACTTGAGAATTTTCCTAAATGGAACTGGCACAAACGAGGGGCGTTTGGTTGAAAGGTGAGAGCCTGCTGCTACTTAAAAGTTATAAAAATATCATTGAAAAAATTCTCTTTTTCCATCAAAAGTCACTGTGGCGATCAAAAACGAGTTCTAACAATCTTACCAACAAATTTGGCCACAATATTCTTGAAGTTGTTACCATCATCTAGTGATAGTGGAGCTTCATATGGATTTTCCGCAAACTATTCATTCATTCCCAGATCTTCAAGTAAGCTAAAAAAAAAATTGTGATTGGAAGCTTGGTAAAGTTTCAAAGGTTCACATTTTTATTTTAACTAGATTGCGGTGGCAATTATAGCCTACTTTCGGGATCTATTCAGTCTCCAGGTTGGCCAGATGTATATCCCAGTTCAATGGGATGCACTTGGGTGATTCACGCACCATTGGGTAGCAAAATTGAACTTGTGCCGAAAAATTTCTCCCTCGAACCAGGCTACACAGGCTGTGGGGATGATTACTTGCAAATAAGGTGAGTTCGTTGAAAAAAAATCGATGAGTTCACATTATTAAATCATTCTCTAAACAGAAATGGAATGTCTGATGAGTCTCCATTGATCGGAACATTCTGTGGCAATGAGATCCCTCCACATATTCCCTCATTCACAAATCATCTGTATCTTTATTTTCGATCTGATTCATCACTAAATTTTCCTGGTTTTGATATAACATTCCAACAAACCACAACTGGATGTGGAGGCTCACTCACATCTCACTCGGGATCTATAACTTCACCGCACTATCCCGAACTTAGTCCAGGTCCAGTACAATGTGACTGGAAGATAACAATTAGCAAGGGTTCTTCCATTGACATACGAATTACAAAACTTGGCCTCACTCAAAACCTTTGCTCGAATGATGTTCTGGCTATTTACGACGGTGCTGATAGCTTGGCCAAAAAAATCCCAATGAATTGCTCGTCAGACGGAGATCTCACACTCAGTTCTAGTCAGAACATGATTTTTGTCCGATATGTTCTGCCAGATGATGGAGCAGCTGACGATCAACAATTTTACCTTGAATACAAAACTAACTGTAAGTTGACGCTTGATGCCATGGAAGGTGTCATCGAGTCACCAAATTTCCCAAAAGAATATCCCGATCGTCTCAAGTGCGAATGGAGTATCGTTGGCCGAAAGGCAAATACCATTTCGTTGACCTTTTCCCATTTCGAGCTAGAGGCTGGTGATCTAAAGTGTTTGTATGATACATTTGAGGTCATCGATATGAAGGGTGAAGAGAGTCTTCAAACTCATAAAATTTGTCAAAGTCCAACAGGCGTTCTGACTTCAGATGGAAATAAATTTGTGATTAAATTTGAAACGGACTTTAATAATGGTGGAAAGGGCTTCCGGTTGGAATATAAACGTAATGGTTGTGGTGAATACAAGACGAATGCAGTAGGATGGTTGAATACGCCCAGTTATCCTTATAGTATTGATGTCGATTGTGAGTGGTTAATTGATGCCCCTCCAGGAATGCAAATTGTTTTGGAAATTTCGGACATTCACATCGAAGGAAGTGATGAAAATTGTACCACAAATGGATTGATTGTAAGTTTATCATAACGTCATTTTAAATTTTTTTTATTTTAACAACCTTTGACATCTGTCAAACTATCGAGGATACATAGTGTCCAGTTAAAGTTTCCAAATAACTTGTTGAGACGGTCCTGGATTGCTTTCTCGTATCGCCTCTTAGTGAGGTTCTATTTAACTAAAGGGTGTTTTTTTAGACATGTGGTTTTTAAAAAGAAATAAAACGCATATAATTTAATGTTATTTCCAAGAACTTACCTTTATTATAAAGATAAGGGTTTGCCATTATGTTTTAAAAATGATTTCGGGCAAGTGGCCGACGCGGCTAGCTCGAATAAATTCCTGGAAGATTAAATTAACCGAATATTGGACGCAGCGCTCGATGCGTCGCGCGAACCGAACCAATATTTTGGTAATAAATTTGCACGATTTGCAATCGTTGTTCAAGAGTAAGTCTATTCATTATAAAATGGCAAACAAAGCTGAGCATAAATCAAGTGACAGCTGTCAAAAAAAACCAACTCAAAAAAATGTTGCCAGATTGAAAAGCACACATCTAAAAAAACACCCTTCAGATAATTGTAGCACGAAAAAGTGGCGCAAATGATGCAATCACCTGACGACAGAATTGCTACACAGTTTTCGGATTGGTCTTCAATGTCAGGAACTCGTGTTGGCTCGTCAACAAGCTGAGTCAAGTTGTTTAACTCAGCGTAAATCTCGGCATACCGTCTTTCAAGTGTTTTCAAAATAGTGAAGCCACGTAGAATTGTATACATTGGAATCACCCGTAACAATGATTTCAGTCTGAGGATAATGGAAATCTACTATTTATAATGAGTTTGCTTTTCTTAGACACTTTTTAAAATACCGCTTTACAATATGTAAGAACTAAAAATTTCATTTAGGTTAAAAACGAAAAAACCGACACAAGGAATATTTTTAAGACATGTTCAGTTCAAAGTTCATCATCGACAGTGACATCTCATGGAAGCAAAATGTTTGTTCGATTTTATTCAGACTCGATAAGGTCAAGAAAGTATTTAAAGGCATCTTATAGACAAAAGCAAGGACGTAAGTAAATTGATGGGATATTTGTCACTTCGTAGTTCATTCGTAGTTTTGTGTCCCACAAATTTTGTGTAATTTTTCTAGTAAATTTTGACAGAAAATGCGAAGACATTAAGAAGTGACATTATGTATGCCCCACTGTTCTTATATTGAAGTTTTAATTTCCATTCATTTATATAATCAGAATGCGGAGGAGTTTTTCGTAGTTCAGAAGGGGAAATAATATCACCAAACTATCCACAAAACTATTCGATTGACTCGTATTGCGAATGGATCGTATCCGTCGATACTCAAAGGCTTGCCTTTGATTTCGATGTTTTAGAACTGCCAATTGAATCTAATTGTTCTAAGGGTTTCGTTGAAATCTACGATGGCTTAAAAAGTGATATACAGAGTAAACTTGTGGGCAGATTCTGTTCTAAATCACAACTTGAAAAGTTCAATCCTCCGATAGAACGAAGTTTAATGAACGTTATATTTAGTTCAGAAGATGGACCATCTAGCAAAGGATTTGTTTTGAAATTCAGGAAGGTTCGTTTTTTTTGGAAGATTTAATTTTATGAATGTTTAAATTTTTTATTTGAAAGTTGTGTGGAGGAGTCTTACGAAAAGAAACTGGAATCATTAGATCCAACGAACAGGATAGAAATTGTTCTTGGGTGATTGAAGCAGAACCAGGTGCGTACTTTCGACATTTCAGTTTATAGTGAACGACAACATCGTGCCATCTAACATTTATTTTTTGCAAATAGGTTCCCAGATAACGGTATCTTTTATGCACGTGGAATGTCACTGCAATGGATTCAGTTCAGAAGATTGTTCATCGGTTCATGGAATAACGGTAAGGAAAAGCCGCCATAGTTAAAAACCAATTTAAGTTTTTTTTTTTTTTTTTTTAAGATACAAAACAACAAAAATTATAATTTAAAAGTGTGCGAAGAACATCCACCGGACATCAATTACAGCGGGACATCGCTTTCATTGCAATCTTTTTCCACAACTTTTACTGCAAGATATACTACAACCGAAACAGCTTGTGGTGGTGAACTTACTTCCTTCCGTGGATCCATCGCATCTCCATTTTATCCAGAATCTTACCCATCCAATGTTGAATGCATTTGGACACTTAAGGCTCCATCGGGAAATTATTTGGATTTGAGCTTTAACGAAATGAACATAACGGGTTCGGAGAACTGCAATCAGGATTATCTGGAAGTTCGTGAGTCTTTTACAACTGGAAGGCTGCTTGGGGTATTTTGTTCCGGTTCTTTACCAAAGGATAATCTTCAGGTTTTCGAAAAAGCATGGATAAAATTCCGTAGTTCGGAGGGCAGTACAGGCAAAGGATTTAGATTATCGTGGAGAAATGGTAAGTTGTGTTGATGATGTATTGTCTAACCTATGTATGTATTTGGAATGTAATACTTTGGCGTACCATTCTTCTTTCGAGTGACTAAGTTTCCACGTGAAAACCTTTCTTCGGATATTTAAACTGCCCATTCTATTAAGCTATTGTAATAATGTTGGCATTTGAAGCTGCTTATTTTTCCGACTATTCAGTTGCTCATCTAGCCTTTTCTGCTTTTTCTACTCGGTAGAAGGTAGAAATTTCGGGTATTAGTCCGACCGTAGAGCACTCCTCAACAGACTCGAAAGCTTCGTATTCGTGATCCCTACTTCTTTTCTTAAAAGTCGATGTTCGACTTAACTTTTCTTAGGTACCCGTTTCTCCGCTTAGGATTTTATTCTTTAAAACTAGCTGATTTTTCTATGTCGGGCATCCCGCACACAGTTTTTGGGGATAAGTATCTACTCATAAATGAATTTAAAAAAAACTTCTTTATTCTGACAGCCCAACTGAACGAAATCACTGGATTTAATGGAAGAATTAAACCCCCATCGGTTATGTCAATAAAACTCGAAAAGGAACCCTTCCAATGGAGGATAACTGTGCCTCGAGACAATGTTATTTCGCTAACGTTCAAAGAATACAACGCTGGTTTAAAGGTACACTAAATTAAACCAGTCTTTTCATTGACCCTTTAAAATAAATTTGTATCCTCTTATAGTTGTACGATGGCTTTGACAGTACTGGTTTGGCAGTTGATATCCAACTGTCACCTTGGCAGGTAACTTTGAGCACAAATGTCATTTATCTTTACAGTGACAATGAGTTGCTCGATGATTTTATCATTGAATGGAAGGCTGTCTCAAAGGCCGCAATATCTAAAAACCAAACACTTCAAACCTGCAATGAAACTTTGAACATCGGTATTGGAGCTGTGGTTACAATTTCTTCGCCTGGATATCCTAACGGATATGAGCCCGACTTACAATGTCAATGGCTTATAAAATCCAATCATCCAACACGACATGCTGTAATCAAGCTCAATGAAGTACGTCTAGAGAGCCTTGACAGTTGTTATGCAGATCACTTGAAGATTTTCAGCTCGAGTAATCTTATGAGTTGGCATGAGGAATTAAAAATATGTGACAGTCCTCCGAAAGGACCCAATCCAGTGGCTGAGATTCATGGAACACCTTATCTTAAATTAGAACTCACAACGGATTCTTCAATTAATAAGACAGGCTTTACAGGGACAGCGCATTCAGTTTGTGGATCCAATCTAACAGATTCAATTGGAAGAATACTGGATATCGATGTTATTGGTACAAGTAGTGAAAAGTCCATTCAAAACTGTACTTGGCACATAGTAGTTGGCACAGGAAGAAAGATTAAGTTCTCATTCGACTTCCCAGCGGGCTCATCTGAAAAATCTTCAGACCAATGTGAGAACTATGCTATTATACGGGACGGCACAAATGAGGAAGCACCCATCTTGCCACCGGGACGAATTTGCTCCAATGAGCAAATTAATGGTACAATCATAACTACCACCAATCGTGCCTCCGTTAAATATTTCCTCAAGCCGAGCAGCACTTTTTTTGCGTATGAAGCTGCAATGTGGAATTTGACTTATCGTGAGTATAGCGAGTGTGGCGGAGAAGTTCGTCTGACACCCTACTCGCAATCCGTTTTGATAAACTCGCCCAACTACCCAAACGTTCCCAATCCGCATACAGAATGTGTTTGGATCGTAATAGCGCCACCTGGTGAGGCTGTTAAAGTTGAGTTTGTAAGTAACTTTGATATGAATGTTCGTCAATGTTCGAAAGAGTTTATTGAGTTCCGTGACGGAGCAACGGAAATAGCTAGGAAGTTGGGAAAATATTGTACTAAACCTGGAACAGTACGATCTTCAGGGAATGTTCTCTACATGCGCTACCTTACCGACATAGCAGAACCACGTAATGGCTTTAAAGCTAACGTTTCGCTGTCAACGTGCGGCGGAACATACACACAGTACAACAATTTGATAACATCGGCAAACTACCCAGCACCTGGGAGCTATCCGGCGAATTCAATATGCGAATATGTCATCAAAGTGCCAACATTCGCTCGTGTCAATTTGACGTTTTTGGACGTTGATTTGCCATTCGACGCTGCGAATTTAAATGGTTCCGATCACATAAGGATCTATCAGATTCTACAAGGCGATGCAGATAGAGTTGAAGATGAATTGGCTGTAATTTATGGCAATACGAGTACTCCACCAGCAGTGCCAGTTGACACAAGTGAAATTTTGATACGGTTTTATAGTTTCAAGGCGAACACGAAATACCGTGGGTTCAAAATTAAATACGAACGGATATTCGGGGCATGTTACAGGGATGTTTATGGTGAGAGTGGGGTCTTAACGCTAAGCATTGTACCAAATCGAAAGGCAATGTTCTTGCTATGTAGATGGAAGATAACAGTTCCCAAAGGTAGGAGGGTTAAGTTGGACATTTTAGAAGTCGATGGAGCAGCTACAGAGTTTGACTCTGCTAAAAAGTGAGTAGCTATTTGAAAGATGCTTAAATAATTAATAAATTTCGTTTCGCTATTTTTAGCTTTAGGACAACCTTTTACAATGACTTCCAAATGATGTCACGTATCACATTGTTCGATTTGAACAATATCACAAGAGCTTCCTCGATTAGTTCTTCCGACAATAAAATGTTCGTTCGGATCTTTGGTGCCTACACAACTAGTTTGCGTCGCATGAGAGTTGCATATTCATCATATGAAGATTCAGGATGTCCCGAAGACATAACAAACGATATGGGATCACTTTCAATAGCAAGTTTAAATTCTTCGTTAAATTTCTTTTGTTCTTTAGATTTTATCTTAAATGGCGCCCAAACACTGGCCTTCAATATATCCCGTTTAATTGTTGAAAATCGCGATCAACGTTTGCCATCATTCGCCGTGCGAGTTAGAAACGTAGGTTACTTAGAAAACATTCGTGTTTTGAACAGCAATATGAGCAATGAAATTCTCGCAGTTGCACCCAAACATGGCTCCATAAACATCCTTCAGAATGATGGTGTTGGGGTCAATGAATTCGAAGCAACTTATAAAAAACATCCTTGTGGCGGAGAGTATAGGTTTGATCAAAGTTTCAAGATATCAATGCCAAACTTAACAGCAGGCTATGGAGGCCTCGATTGTGCTTGGCAGCTATCAACATCTTCCAATAAAATTGGTTACGATTTAATGGCGAATTTCAGTTTCACATTGCCATGTGAAGAGGAATTCGTTTCGGTTTTTGCGGGTGTATCAAGCGAATTGGAGGTTGCTAAACTTTGCCGTGGGGTAAACTTTAACACTTCCCGACTAGCTTCATACCAAGCGTACGTATATTATCATACAAAATCATACAGCAAAAATAGTCAGCTGCAAATAGCGTTCCAGAGGGCTACGAAATGTGGCGGGAAAATCAATTTGAATGGTGCAGAAACTTTGCAATTCACTTCGAGAGACTATAAGAATAATCTCGAGTGCCTGTGGGATGTGGAAACTTTTGATGGTTTCTATTTGCAAGTTGAATTTAATGGTCGCTTCTTCATTGAAGAAAGCAAGGATTGCACCAAGGACTACCTGGAAATAAGAAAGTTCCAAAACAATGATTGGGTTGCTTTGCCGCGATATTGTGGCCGGAACTTGCCATCTATAGTAAACACTACTTCGGCAAAGCTTCAGCTAGTCTTTCGAAGTGATGAGTCAAATACTGGCGATGGATTCACCCTGACTATCAGAAAGACCTGCTATGCAGTCTTCAATGTCACCACTGAACCTCAATTGATCAAGTATCCTTCGCGATGGAGCATGACAAGGGTTCGAATGTTCTGCGACTACATTCTTCAGACAGACTCAGACAAGTATATTCAAGTTAACTTCAAGAAATTTGTCTTAGGCTACCGCAACCGTTGCATACTGACACAGTTTACCGCTCAAAAAAGATCCTCAGATGGAGATGTAGTTGACATGGGCCCATATTGCAAGGATAATGCTGTGAGGGAATTAAGAGCTCAGAAAAATATCTCATTGAATTATCAAGCGATGTTAGAGACCGAAGGCTATGAGATCGAGTTTTTCTTGGATGATTGTGGTGGTGAGGTCCGCAAGCCTATGTGGATTTCGAGTCTTAAGAATGAGGAAGGCGATGGATATGCCCACAACATGAATTGTGTTTGGAACATTACTGCTCCCGAAGGTCATAATATTATCATTAAATTCAAATACTTGGTTTTGGAAGAATACAGGGACTGTACCCTGGACAATGTTAAAATTTATAAGGGTTCGCAAGTGGATAGTGAAAATTTAGAAGCAACTCTTTGTGGCAATCAGACAATTTACCCCCCAAGCTTTCACATCGAAAGTACTTCAGCTGTTTTGGCGGCAGTTTCCGACTCTTCAGTTGCCAAAGATGGATTTTCAGCAAAGATTATGTTCAGCTTGGCGTGTGATGAGCGAATTACACTGACAGAAGCCAATTCACCTGTTGACATTGATCGGAATCTAACTGTTGCCAAAGGCGAATTGATGAGCTGTAATATTCGTGTGATGGGACCACCTGGTTTTAGGGTCGAAGTTAACTTAAAGGAGATCAGTTTGAATCAGATTAATAGGACATGCAGCGGCAGCGGAGCCTGTGAAGACTGTGACTATATTGAAATTATTGACAGTGTGAAGGCTGGAAGTGCGGCATTGGGAACATACTGTTCATTGGGAACAGTTAAACCGAAAATGATTTCATCCTTCAAAGATGTCATTATTCGTACCAATCTAGAGCAGCCTGGAAGTCATCGATTCATAGTGAACCTAAGGCTTGTGCCTGCAGATTGTGGAAGCCAGAGTGAATATGTTCTTCAAGGCGACAGCGTGAGTAGTTATTAACGCTATTGACCAGAATTTTGTCCATTTTCAAGCTTTTATTTACAGGGTGTCCAAATTGTGCCCTTGCGGAATCCCAATGGTTTATACAAACCTAACACACATTGCATATGGAAAATAACATCAGAAAGCGAATTTGAACTCAAATTCACTAACTTTAACCTTCAGAACGTCTCTGATGTAACTGGTCAATGCTTGGACTATGTTCTCGTTAGGCATTCCACTGTAAGCGTCGACTCTAAATAATGCACTGGACATCTGGTGTAGAATAGAATTGAATGAAGATATTTATTGACTTTTATATTTTTTAAGATATTTTCAAGAAACGTGATGAATGAACATTGCGGAAGCATTCCTTTGTACGTTGTCAGAGTGGGACGTTCTGATCCGACCGCTATTGCTATGATAACTTTCCATACGGATGAAGCGACAGAGTTTACAGGCTTTACATTAACAGCAACAAATATTGATGGTAAGTTTAGTTTGAGCTCAACAAAATTTTCTTTATTTCACGGTTTGCGGCTAACGAAAAGTAATCTTAAGATAGAAGCCTCCTCGATATTCACAGTCACGAAACAGTTTGGTTGTTCAAGTGGCTTGTATGAGGGTGCGGTCACAAGCAATTTCCAGAATAGTCACATAGTATCGATCATCAAAAAATATCTTTTATGACGAACCGTTTTTCAAGAGTGCCCCACCCTACCCTACTAATTGATGTTAATACGCTCTTTCAGTTAAGTCGATTACTAGTCTTACGTCTCTATTTTTGGCACTCTAGCAGTCGGTGATCTCCCTTAAACTGGTCGCTAAATCAAACATGGGGCCTATCTTAAGGCCACAATTTCTAGATGTTTACCTATCCGCTCTTCATGACCCAGTTCACTTCGAGGTTAGTCGATGATTTCAATAAATTGGCTTAAAATTTTAACGAAACAAGCGAGCGCTATTCAATTTCGCCCTGATAAGACGTATCAGCTCAGCAGAAACTCTAAAGCTTCTCTATTTACACAGCCGTAAGCTGCTTTGAAATCGAGGAGCAGGTGCTGGGGTATGCTCCTGACCAGGTCATCTCCAGCGTGTTTAAAAAGATTCGCTTGTACGACCATCGCATCCCGCTGCTTTTTTAATCTTTTGTCTGGTGATGGCTGCTTTGATTTCATTTTGGTCGATCGGATGTAGCTCATGGTATTCATTTAGATTAACTTGTTCAAGTTGATCTTGGGCGGGATCTTCGCTGTCAGCGCCATTTAGCCACTGGTTAAAGTAGTCTCTCCAGATGCCTAACATCACCTGCGTTTCTACTACGGTGCTTCCATCCTGATTTTAGCAGGGCCCAGGGCGGCTTGTGAAACATGATGTAGACTGTTTCACTCTTCTGTAGAAGTTTCGCACCTCTTTTCGGCTAAAACATCTCTGCATCTCCTCGACTTCGTGTTGTTGGTGTTCTTTTTCCTTCCTCCTGAGAAGGCGTTTCTCGTCCTTCCTTTGCTCAACATAGATATTTCTGGACTTGTATGCCTCGGTTTTAGCTTCGGAGTCGAACCAGGGGTTTCTGGGGAAGGCTGTCAGAAGCCCAATACCTCTGACGCTGACGCAGCACTTCTTATGGCTTGTTGACATAGCTGCCATTGCTCTTCCGGGTTCATATCATCAGTCGAAGGATTTCTAGCAAGTTCAAGGGATACGCGGTCAGCATTGGCATCTTGTTTGAAATCTTCTTTATGAAATTTTTTAGCATAAGACAAGGGGAGTCGGTTTGGTTGACGCCTCATACTTTTGGCATTAAACATAAGTCCAGGCAAGAATCTCGCAGGACTTTGGTAGCATCGTAGGAACAACACCGTTCACAATTCTTGATCGACGTCCCAAAATAATGAGCTGATGTGGGTTTCGTTCTAGTGCTCAGTATTTATCGTCATTTTTAAGCTTTCGTATTCTCATCGATTCTCCCAATTCTGCTAATCCAACCACTGCTAATCCAACAACTGCTTCCATGTTTCCGACAATATTTCTAAGACTTTATCCTTACAATGTGGTATTTAAAAAGAAAATTTATTTTAAAAAAAGCTTGCAATCGAACATATTCTGAAACCAGTGGCATTGTGGGTGGAGTCCTTCGACACTATGACGGCTGCATCAACGACATACTATTGCCGGAGAATTACTCTGTCATAATTCACATACCAAGTCTGTATTTACAATCAACAAACTGTTCTGAAAACTACGTACGAGTAAGTTAAAATATAATATCCTTCCTCGACTCTATGAACTTGGCACTTTGAATATATAATTTCCTTCAAGGTCATTGACAAAAAGACAACTCGTCAAATCTACGAAGATTGCACCGAAAATTATTATTCCAGGAAAATCTACACATCAACAAATCAAGTCCGTTTGGACGTAAAGGTTCAGAGCACTACACAAATAGAAATGTATTACTACGGAAGTCACAAGTCGGCTCTTCAAGGATGTGGTGGAAATATTGAAATGCAAGAGGGATTTTTATTTAGTCCCAATTATAAGGATTATAGGAACTCAAGTGTCTGCCGATGGAATTTGAAAACAACTGCTCCAAATCGAATAGAATTAATCTTTCACGGTAATTATACTGATACAAAAAGTAAAGGTTGTTTTTTTTTATACCCTGTATTGTATAATGCATTTTTCAAAAACATTTCATTTTGTTTTGATTCAAAAAAGAATTCAACATGGGATCGAGTTGCAAGGCTGACTACTTTAATATAATTGAAACTGCGGACAACGGAACCGAAAGGATTTCAAGACATTTTTGTGAACAAGTAAGGATCTCTTCATGTTTCCTTTTTAATCGAGGATTTAATGATACTTTACTGTGATTTTTTTACAGAACCAGATAGATAAGTACTTGTCGGAGAGCAATCGCGTATCGATTGTTTCTGTGGCTGCTGCCGATTTCGACGGAACTGGATGGTTGATATATTTCCAAACGCATTCCGAAATGACAAGGAAAACTGTCAAAATCGATGAAGAGTAAAGACAATTCAAATTTAGAATGGTTAATTAACAAAAATATAAAAAAAATATTTCTATTAAAAATAAATAATTCAAAGGTGTTTTTGTTCTTATTTAAGTCTATACTATATTCAACAAAAATTGTCAGCATAGGGCTTATGGGCGAGCAGTTTTTAGAACAGACAGTGCCTGAGTGTGTGTGTATACTATAAAGACAGTGAATTAAGCATCTGCCGCTTTTGTATGTAAAATCAGGGTCGCCCTGGGTTTTCTTGACAAGTCCAAGAGTTGTCAAAAAACCTGGGTTTTTCGGTTCTCAAAAAACGCATGATGGCTGCTGATTGTATATTTTTCACAACACACAAAATCAAAAGTTTCCATTTTGCTTTATTTGTTCGATTTGTATTTACTTTCATCAAAATAAATGCATTCACTTGCATTTCGTTTAGTTTTATCAAAAAAAAAGACATGAAAAATCAAATACAGAAGAAAAATACACAAGAAATGCTTGACAGCAAAAGTAACTTCAACAGCTGATTCGTTACCTCAACTCGCCCCAGCTAAACAGCAAGATCGACTTCAGGGTGACTTCAGGGCGACCCCAGGTTTCAAAAAACAGAGAATTTTGTATTGAGGCCGAGTTGAGGTAATTCAAAAAACGCGCTGTGGCGACCCCAGGGTGACTTCAGGGCTCAACAAACAAAGCTAATATTCTAAAGATGGCGACTGACTGCGCCACTCACTAGTGCCCCAATCTTCGTTTCTTATTGCTTTATTATAATACATTCTAAAGAAAGCAGATGCGCTAGTAGCTTGACGCTGCTCGCATCGTATTTGCCGTTTGAAATAATAAAAAAAAAATGTGAAGCAAAACAAACAAAATATCCTTTTTAGTGGATTTTGTGAAAAAAAAAACTTTTGGTTTTTGAAGCTTTCGAGTGCCTGATTTTCCCTTTCTTACTTGCAATTAAGGAAAGTTATGCGTTCGTAAAAAACCAATGGACAAACAAACATGACATTACGATGATTGAGAAGCCGACAAAAGTGGGTCCGACAATTTCGTCCGTCCGTTTGTCTGTATAGTTATCTTCAGCCTAAACGGCTGGACCGATTCGCTTCAAACTTTTTATTTTTAATTTCAAATTTAGATCTATGTTTTTTGAGATAGCAAATAACCACAGAGAGCAAGGATGGAATTTAATATTCACTGATGCTTCAAAAACACAAAACGGAACATCATTCGCAGTGGTCGCAGAAGACCTTACAATTATTTGTAAAGGTCTTCTTCCAACTTTCACCTCGATTTTTACTGCAGAAGCTTTTGCCATTCAAACTGCCATTAATACATCTAAAAACAACAAAACCATCATATTCACGGATAGTCTTTCTTCCGTTAAAGCCATCAAAAACACCAACAATAGCAGTGAAATTATCGAATCCATCCGCCAAAAACTCGTTGCTGGGGACGGTAAGCTGAAAATCGTTTGGATCCCAGGGCACAGCGGGATTACTGGTAATGAAGCTGCAGATGATGCAGCTAAATTGGCTTTAAAAGAACCTCTAACCACATTCTACGCGTATAACAAATAAAATGCACGACTGGGTCGCACGAACTTGCTCTAATGAGTGACAGTGGTTTAGGGGCTTGAGATTTTGATAAAAATAAAATTTTCAAAATTCTTAAATAAATACTTAAACTAATTTGAGCTGAAAAAAAAGTACGCCATTTTATTTCTTGGATAAATTTGAATTTATGAGAATAAATTTAGAAAAATCTGTGGAGCGGTTTTTGAGAAAAAGTTTTTTTTGAAAAACTTTTTGAAAACAATTTTCAAAAAAAATTCAAAAACGCCAGTTCATAGGTATTCAGCAAATACATTTATTTAAAATTTTAAAAAAAAAATTTAGTAAGCAGTTTTCAAAATATTTTTTATATATTTTTTTCAAAAAATGCTTTTAAAAATACAAAAAAATATTTTTCAAAAATATTGGTATGCAATACAAATTGAGCTACCTACAGCTATATGTGTGTGAAATTTCGAAAGAATCGGTTGAGTCGTTTTCGAGATAGTCGAAAGCAAAAAAAACGGTCCTATGGAAAGTACCGTTCTTAGCCATTTTTTAAAACTTTTTTTTCAGCTATATGATTGGTCGTACCTAAAAAGCAACACTGATTTTTTTAATTAAAAATCGTTAGAGCCGTTTTTGAGAAAAATAAGCTTTAACGTAACGGTTGTATGGCAGGTACCGTTATTTTTTGAGCTAAAAACAAAATTTCAATTTCCTTTCTGTACAATACCTAAAAAAGTCTATGTACCAAGTTTGAAGCAATTCGGCCCACCCGTTTGGGCTGTAGGTCTACATACAGACAGACAGACAGACAGACAGACAGACAGACAGACAGACATACAGACGGACAGAATTTTTAGACCATCTTTTTTCGTCTTCGCTATCATCGTAATGTCATGTTTGATTGTTATCTCAAAACTTTTTTTTTCGACGAATGCATAACTTGCCTTATAGTACCTATAATCGCAAGTAAAAAGACATACAAAAACACCTTTTCAAGACATGGAAATACAAAAGAAAAACTAACTGGTTAAACTACGACCACATCTACACAAAATTTAACCCCGATGCCGAAAAAGCCATCTACCCTAAAAACATATCACATAAAAAGATGAAAATATATATTAGAATGCGGATGGGTCATACCAACATAACCCACAAACACCTCTTCACTAACGAAACGCCCCCAATCTGCCACTTCTGCAACGAAAACCAAACGCTTACCATAAGTCATCTTACTTTATGCAATCATGTGAACTCAGCAAGCAAATCTTTTTTCCAAAAAAATCTATCCGAACTATTAACCCAAGTCACATATGATAACATTAATAATGTATACAGGCTGATGTCAGCACTTAACTTAGAAAACCTATTATAAACCTTTTTCCTTTTCAACTAGCTGAAAGCCCTAGCAGCTCTAGCTACATATTTAATAATTGACAATGTATGTAATTAAATTTATTGTTAATTAACTTATAATAATAAGTTAACTTTTGTTGTGTTTTTTTCAATTTGTTTTTTCACTTAAAAAATTTAAATCATCAATTTAACTGGCAACGAGCTTGCATAATTTTAGGGTTTTTACTGGTAACAAGGCTCCCTAAAAAATATATAATTCACAGTGCAGTTTTGCACTGTTACCGTTTTTTTTTTTAATCAGATTTTCTCGTAAGCCACTTGACGAATGTCGAAATTTTTAATATAGCAGCCTTTTAATAGAGAAAATAATATAAATTCTTAAATTTCTCAAAAAAAAAGTTTCTTGAGTTTAAAAAAAAAATTTAACTTTTTTTGTTTTTTTTTTCCAAAAATGGTTTGATCTATTTTTTTTTTTTAATATTATTTTTCTGATAAAAACTACAAAGTGCTAGAGGTTGGCATACTCAAACAAAAATTTGGAATACGTTTTCGAAGAGTTTAAAGAGTTTTTTTTTTTTTTTTTTGAAAAAACTGGTCGAACGATTTTGAAAAAAAAAAATTCGTAAAATTCTAAACAGTAAACGAAATCAGATGGCTTCATATTTTTTCCCTGCTTTTTTTCCAACATATCAAGACCGCTGCCACACATTAGAGCAAGTTCGTCCGACCTAGTCGTGCATTTTATTTTTGTGGTGATTTGATCGGTTTGGGTCGTTACTTATGTAGATACTTACTTAAAGTGGCGCAGACAGTCCATTGTAGACCACAGCCACAACCAACACACCCCGCCAGAAAATCCATCTGGTCTAGTTAAGCTCGTCCACCTCTTGATCGCGCCACCTTATATGGGATCTTCCAGAACCGCGTTGGCCCTCCGGGTTGGAATTGAAGACTCGGCGGGCTGGTGCGTTTTCGTCCATACGCTCCATATGGCTCGGACATCTAAGCCGCTGTCTTTTCAGCTTTTTAACCAAGTCAATTTCGCTGTATAGCCCGCACAGTTGGTCATTGAATCTTTTCCTCCATACTTAATTTATACATA
This sequence comes from Platycheirus albimanus, assembly GCA_916050605.2. NCBI lineage: Eukaryota > Metazoa > Arthropoda > Insecta > Diptera > Syrphidae > Platycheirus > Platycheirus albimanus. The sequence goes on along the minus strand of OU696698.1, from coordinate 88,262,378 downwards.
CGGGACTGAATACCACCCGAAGAATCTTTCTCTCAAAACACCCCAGCCCGTATTCATCTGATTGTGTCAATGTCCACGCTTCTGCCCCATACAGCAGGACTGGGATGATAAGGGGCTTGTATAGTGTCTCCTTGCTCCGTGGAGAGAGGGCTTTGCTACTAAGATGCCTTCTAAACCCGAAGAAACAGCGATTGGCAAAAGTGATACTTCTTCTGATCTCTTCACTGATGTTGTTCTAGGAGGGTATAGTGGAACCCAAATAGACAAAGTCCTCGAAAACTTCAAGGTTATATCCGTCCATCGTGACGTTTTGCTCTAGTCTACGGTGATGATGTTCTGCACCTAGCTCAGCATATAACTTTGTTTTATCTTCATTTAAATCCAGACTCTTGTTGACATGCGAGTTGCGTACCATTGCCTCAAAAATGATGTTGACAACATTATATAGGCGACATTTAGGAGATTCTTGTCTGTGTCTTTACCTTTTGGTTGTGTCAGATGTTTGGATGGATTTCCATCAAGTTTCGAAGCATTAGCGAGGATACTTGGACATAATTCTGCTCTGCTTAGGCATATCATTATTAAAAGCAGAAATGACGCCATACATTTTGCTGTCATCAACACCAGCATGATTGGCGAGGATGGGCATCGATAATCAATTCTGGAGATTGATCCTTTCTTTTTTGGAAGATAAAAGACTTTGCTTTCCTGAACCATGATTGGAAGGGACTGATTGGTTCGTCAATAAACTGCCGTGCATTGTCACAATTTCTTTGTGTGGCTTCGTAGAAATTGAGATGTGGTTCTAATTTTCAAATGACGTTTCATCGCAGTACTGGTTTCGCATTTAAGTCGGACTGTTGGAATTCTTCATTTAATTAACAAGGATTTCAACTTGGCTTCATTGCATTTATCTTCATCTTTGCAGACTCCAAAGTGGCTCTAAAAATCAAAATTGGGTTGAAAAAATATCGAATCTCCTTTACTTCCTGAAATCGATAATCTTCCCTAGACTGGTTCGACCCTATCGAATCTCCTGGAGAACTATTACACCTGCTTAGAAACTAAGGAATGTACCCGCATGCTGTTCAGCTTTGCCGAGACTGTTAAGTGTGAGCAAGTTTCATGTTATCAGTTTTAAGTGAACAAAAATCAGTAACACATGTCACATATTTCGCAAGGAACTGATTTGCATTTAATCAAGAACCATACATAGGAACGAAGGAACTTAATCTACAGAAGGGTCAGGCTCAGGATAGAGCGCAAAAAAGAAATCAAGAGCCTCCGGTACCAGAAAGCCATCGGCTAAGGAACTTCTTTTTCTGCTCTATAAAGTATAAGGTCGAGAATATTCTCAACTCTCTGTACAACGTAAAAACAGCTTTTCTACTCCCAAGATAAGCCAAGAAACCTAACTAGCAATCGCTTTTCAGGACAATAACTTAGGAAAACTTTTCTTTCACAATTTAAAATCTTTTATAGTGTATTCAATTATTATTAAAAAAAAGAAACGAGACTTACATCTTTCTAAACTAAAGAATAATGTCACATTTATCTTGTACTAACAACAGCTTCTTTACGAGCGGCATCTTGGAGCAATTGGGTATCGACTTCGTCACCTGGTAGTTGAACATAGCGGACTACAGATCCTCGAATGAAGCAATTCTTTACAGACAGCATGTGGGGATATTTATCTGGGTCTGTGACACTTATGTCGGTTAGCTTGATATTGAGATACTGGTCCACGGAATGCAGAGTTCCACAAATGCTGAGAATTCAAAGAATAATTCAAGTTAGAGGACACTGATGGAGCGGTGGCGTGTGGCGCCATGTGAGATGAAATTTTGCAACAAACCTGAGATCGTTTTTGAGCTCAACAACAACATCTTTCCCTACCAATGACTTGAAGAATGAATAGAAGAGCTGGAAAATTATTGAATTGGAATATTAATGTTAATATCAATCAATCGTTTATAAACGTTTTTACCATTTTTAACCGGCAAAGATTTAGAGGTTTTATTTGTTATTTACAAATTTGTTTGTGAAAAACTGACAGATGACTTTTAAGCTGTCACAGAGTTCAGGCGTGGTAAAAAGACGATAGCCTAAGGCCAAACCACAATGCGAAACGACTGCATTCAGCAAAGTCATTCAAACTTTGAGTGGTCAGATTTCAAATCCAAGCAGTCATGATACAACTCACAGACCATATCCTCTTGCCTGAAACACCCTCGAAATATTTTTTCCAGTCTGTGAATACGTGTACATCTCTCTCTGTGCATTTTGTAATGGCAACTATACCTGCGCATGCCATTTATTTTTTAGGTGTGTTTGCTAAATGGGTTTTAAAAGCAAGGAAGAGCGTCACACTCTCAAAATAAATGGCATATCAGCTGATTTTTAGCTTGGTGGCAAAAAGAGAGACCATATGGTGAGTTGGCGGTCTGTATCTTCTTGGTCCGTGATACAACTACTAGAGATAACGCATTCCAATCTTCATTTTTGATTTGTTTTGCGCAACTCGTCATAAAAACACCTTAAGAACACCTGCCTTCTCGTTTTCGCCTTCCCGTTTAACTTTTTTGTTTCGCTCTACCCTATGCGCCTACGTCATAAGAACACCCGGGACTTTGACAATAGTTTGATTTTTTTTTTGGCACCATGCGCAATGCCATATCTTTATTAATTGTATCATGCCAAGCAGTGTTTAACCCTACGGCCACACGTGCAAGTTACTATCTAGCAAAATGGTAATTAACGTCTTATAGCCTATTCACACCGCACTCGTTTTGGCTATTCGTTTACCAAAACGAGTAGACCGTTCACAGTGAACATTTACTCGTTTTTGTTTGACATTTTAATTTTCAATGTCAAGTGAAAGTAATTCCTATTATTTAAGAAGTTATTGAAACGAACACAAAGCAATTTAATTTTTGATTTGCGACCAAATAAAACTGATAAAGCAGCATAAATTAACCTAAGGAAGCATTGCCGGTGCTGATGTTTGATTGTACAGTTTGGTGTTATTTTCTATTCTGACTACTTGGTCACTGAAAAAGTGACTGTCACCTAAGCACAAGGATGATGACCAATGCGTGCGGGAATCTGCTGCTGGTGGCTCCTTCATCAGGACAATTCTGAGCCCTTGGTACATGGGACAAAGACAGTATTGTACATCAAGAAGAACCAGGCCTTATATTTGGAGGAGTGCAAGAAGAAGGAAATTGTTAACAAGCATCCCCTCAATTCATTGGCTATCCTATGAAGTTGATAGTCGAGATAGAGCCCTACTAGGAAATCAAGTGAAGAAGAAAGAAATTGGGATTAAAGAGCCCAGATGTAAAGATGTTGCGAGGATAAAGATATCAACAAAGACACCGACATAAAAAGACATAAATGAAGCTATATTTATTTTTATTTATATAAAATTATTTTTGAACTTTGACCTGTTTTCTTCGATCTTCTTTTTGTCACCTGTCTAGGCGAATCCAACCCTTCCTTGGTCACAGATACCAGCCGTATGTTTTTATTTTCTTTGAGGTGCTGGGTGGCATATTCATTCGGTTCACATAATCTGCTAATTAGCAATACTCTTCGCCAGATGCAGCTGTAGTAGTTGTCTTGTTGTTCTCCTTGTCCTTGCTCAGTTTCCCAAACAGTTCCACGCAATTCTACACAAAAATCTTCGAATGACTTTGAGAACTTTGTTCTGATAAATAAACGATAGGTACGCACGTACAACTTGATGAGCTCCTCCTGGTAAATATCATATAGATTTCTGGTTTAGATAAATTAAGTCTTGTTTAACTCCTCGTCTTCTATGTACCTACCTAATTATGATAAAAAGAAAAACAGTGGTAGGTATACAAAATATTTGTAAGAAAGAATATTACTTCCCAAGGGGCACGCTTAGTTACTGAATAGTTGTGGGGACTTCTCTGTGACAAAATGACAGTCATATAAGTGTACAAAATTAAGTCGCCAATACTTCTCTGGAACTAAAAAAGCGCAAAAATGGTCCGATTGTGCAACTAAATTCTAGTTGCTAAGAAGTTACTTGCAACTTCTGTGTGGTCAGTTTTAAATGTTTCAAAATAGTTATCCTGTAACTGAGGAGCAACTAATTTTGGTTACTTATAAGTTTGCTTTGACCGAACTGTAACTGAATTTTAAGTTACGGTTCAGTCTGGCAAAACTTAAATGTAACTGAGTAAATAGTACCTGTGAAGTTTTTTGAAACTTAGTTGCAACTATGGGATGGTTGCAGTTATGTTTTTTTTATTTTAATGTCACATGAAGTTATATTCTTGTTGCAAATCAGTAGTTTTTAATTTTTTATTATTTATTATTATTCATTTTTGAAACCAAATATTATGAACATATTATTATCAAAAAAAGTAGACTTAAAATTTTTACAGCTGCAAAAATTAAACGTCAAACTAAGACTGATATTTTCTTTCGAAATGAAAAAGTAGCGAACTTAAATAATTGTTTTTTGATGTTTTCGCAGTTTTGTTTTGAAAACGCTCGCAGTTGTTTCATAAAATAAACCTTGCTACCCCCTTCAAAATTAATGCGCTTGCAAAATTCATGAAATTTATAATATTTTTAACCAATTTTGACTTTGTCAACTTTTGTTCTTAGTGTTTATACCCAAAAACTCTTAAAATTAACGTTTTCCCATGTTATTTAATTTATGGAACTTTGCTTTTTTATTAATTAAAAAAGTGTTCATTCATTATTTAAAAGAACACAGATTATTTAATATCATGTTCATTATGGCGAATGTTTGTTAATTCTAAAAAAATATGGCCGATGGCATGTGGTTTTTAAGTAACCTCACAGCAACTGCACAGCAACTGCTTATTTTTATAAAAAGCGTTGCCAGCTTATGCGGTTTTATTTGAACCCTCAAACATTGTTTTCATTTAGAAATGCGAAATAAAATTTAAAAAAATGTATGCAAAATAAAATCCAAGGCCTGGTCGCACAAACCTATACTTAAAGAAATTGGATAAATAAATTAACTGGGTCCCATAAAATTGCAGTTCGAGCTTACAGTATCTGTTTTGAGAATACTTTAATCTGCATGTGAAAGGTTTATAAAAATAATAATACTAATTTTAACTTCTTTCTTATTTAAAGGTTTCGTCTTTCGATATGTCCACTCGGTTTTTGGTTTCTGTTTAACAGCGACTCGTACTCGTACTCGTGATCTAGGAAATGCCACCTTTCCATAGATGTATCGCATTATATGAAAAATCGAATTTTATCTTTAAACACGATTTGCGGCTAAACTAGACGTGCTAGAGGCATCAAAGTTGACATCTTTAAACTTGACTTGCGGCTAAACTAAGCGACCTAGCGACTTCAAAAATGCATATTCGTGATCTAGAAAATGCCAGTTCTAAAAAATCAAAAAAAGTTGGTGAAAAGAAATTTTTTCAAAACTTCCCAAAAAATACGGTACTTGAAATTTTTCAAACAAAATATCAAAAAACAGGTCAGTTCACTGACGGGTTTTCTTCACTGGCACAACGAGAAATTTCGTGTGTTGCCAGTGATGGGACAGGGTCAGTACACTGACGCTCTTGTCATAAAAGTGTGTCAGTGGTCCTATGCGCCAGTGACTACTTATTTTTCGAGTCAGTCACTGACGCGATTTTGGTTGGTCAGTGAACACGTCAGAGAACTGACACCTTCACTGGCGTTCCAAAACTGGCTATCACACTACGGTTGACTTCACTGACGGCGTTGTGACGCAATTTTTACGTCACTGCCTGCCAGTGAATCCACTGTCAGTGTGATTATAGCCTATACGATGGATTAAAAAACATCTAAAATATCAAAAGAAAATTCATTTTTAACCGGAAGAAGGCATAATAATCCTAACGAACCTACTCAAAGCAAAGCGAACTGCCTAACCAAACTATCAAACCGAACCGAGTAACTCCAAAACAACGCATGAAAAGTATTCACTTCAAATGAGTTGGCCAAATTTTTTTAAATTTTTTTTTTTTTTTTTTTGCTATTTTGAGGTTATTTTTTTTTTTTACATAATACCTACACCTTTTTATAGTGCCTTGTTTCAGTTTTGAAGGTAAATTTTTTTTTCATTGTGCTTAATTATAGAATGTTGGCAAGACTAATTGTGCTCATTCATCATCATGACCATTATAAGTAACACAAAAACTTCTTTGAAATCTATCAGCAACTAATAATACAAGACACATAAATGGTTTCTATCGCCATCCTAGTCAGTCGTTATAGAATATCTAAGAAAATGAAGTAAGTAGAATATCGCGATTCCATTTAAATGTTACCTCTCTGTAACCCGTCAGAAACTGAAAAATAAAATGAAATATCAAGAAAAAGTGTTTTGTTATCGCTTAGAAACTGAAAAAAATTAAACCAATCTGTAGCCTTTTAGGAACTTAATAGTGACAAGAGATGCCTGTTTTGAAATTTTGTATCCCTTTTATTTCTTCTATTTCCGTCTTGCTCTGTGAATCTCTTAGTGACCGTTTAGTTACCAAAAAGATAGAATAGATGTCACACAAATGTTATTTATGAAGCGTTTTGTAACTGAAATAGTTGGAACTACTCTGTGATCGCTCTGTAACTTAATAGTAACTACATCGGTTTTGTGAAACTTTCTATCCTTGTCTTTCATCGACTGATCGTACCATCTTCTTGTTTACACATAAAATAATACTTACGAATAGATGTCGTTTCTGAGTATTCTCTTAGTGACCGTTCAGTAACTATAGAAACAATTTTACGACAGTGACAGTATAGTTAAGTTAGCTGCAGCGCGTGGTAGAAAAACAATATGTCGTTCTGTGTCGTGCAAATAAAAAAATCTGCAAAATCGAGGCCAACAATTGAAGTTGTCCCAAATAAGTGGGTGTTGGGCCAGCATGTTTTTTGACCACCAAAACAATGAGTAACCCTCTCAAAAGATCCGTTCCCGACGTCACGACGTGGAAAGCTTTTTCATGTAAAGTTATATGTTCTGGCCAGTCATACGCGATAGCTGAATCCATCGCAAATGACCAGCAATATATAACAGATTCAGACGACTGCATGACTCGTGGGACCCGGAAAACACCAGGAGTTAAGGCTGGAAAATTCAAAAGCCCAACATTTGTACTTTCGCAACCATTAGCAGCACACTATTCAGCGGTAAGTAACGAAAAAGTTATATTATACAAATTCATCAGCTTTCCCTTTAAAGCCTCAATTTACAAACACCTCCCAAAAATACCAGAGATAGATTCAACAGAAGACCTCGTCAACGATGAATCAATTATGGTGTATTTGGATGAAAATGGCCAGATCTTCCAGCCAGGACTCGACCAAAACACAAATAAAACTTGCCAGACTGCTCCAGACGAAGAAACAGCGACATCACTGCAACGACTGGAAGCAAAAATTGACGCCCAAGGAGAAGTTTTAAATAAATAAAAAGAAGTAAATAAATTTTCCACTGAGTTTTCTAAATCACTTAATTTACTATTGGTGTTTCTCTCCGAATAATTATGCATCCATAAATTGTTTGATGTATTCGACGATTGTTGGTCGATTTCATAATTTCGAAGAATTGATCGCTTCTTTTTGGCAAAACTACCATTTCTTTTCACTCTTTTCCACATTTTTTTACAATTTTCATTTATATTTATGGGTGCCATAGCGAAGTAAAAATAAAAAATAAAAACTGAAGCAAAATTTTAAGAAGATGAAAAAAGTAGTTTCTATATGAAGATTTGTTCAAGTTTATCTAATATATTAATACGGAGTTCAAAAATCCAGTTTCCACCCTTTTTTTCTGTCATAATCAAAACAAATATGCCAAACCTATATATATTCTGAAAGGGGACCATGTAAGGAAACAGCGAATGTATATAAGAAGGCATTTTGAAAACTTAAAAAATCTTTTATTTTCTTTTGTCAATTGAGAAATGGTCGAATTTCGACCAGGGGGCGAACTCTAGTAATAAAGAACGTATGTTGCTTTGTTATTGAGTGGTCACTATCAAGTAACAAATATTGCGCCATTATTTTTGTTTCAACTGAGTTGTAACTCAGTTTTCTGAAACAATCTTAACTAACTATGTTTCTAAAGGGTCACTCAGAAATAGCAGAAGTCGGCAGTTGCTGAACTGTTTCAAAATTTGTTACAGAAAACAGATTATTTAGAATTGTGTTGCGTTGAAACTTACGTGTAACAGGTTAGTAACTTGTTTCATATGAGTTGCATCTCAGTTTTCTGAAACATTATATATTACGTTACAAAAGAGACACACAGAAGTTGCAGAAGGCAAAAGTTGCAGAACGGTTTCAATTTTAGTTACAAAAACTATTTTTTAAGAAATGAGTTGCATTGCAACTAATGTATACCTGGTTAGTAACATGTAGGCCATATGGCCATAATTTTTTAGTTGCAGGTTATTCCTACAGTGAACTCAATGTAACAGATGTACAACTTAAATAATTTATAAGTTTTTGAAATAATTAAGAAACCTCTGAGGAACATCTGCGAAACTACGGTGGTTCGGAAAAACTTCTGAGCAACGCGTGAGCAACCAATTTTTTTAAATCTCTGGTTGCACAATTCAAATGTGTGCCACTCGGGTTACCGCTGGCGCGCGAGAACAAGAATGTAATGTATCAAACAAATTGCAGAAATAATGAATTTATTTTGACAGCAAGCTATCAGCTCCCTTCAAGCAAAAATCACTGACTTCAGAATTCTCGGTTCATTTCTGGCTCACCTGAGCCTGCGTTTAACGAGGCCTCTCACGAAATTGCATGCATGGCATACAAAATTAAGAAAGAGATTCGAGAATCGAGTATTTTTTTTTCTTTTTTAATAGATTGAGAGAAAGAGTGAGAGAGAGGGAAAGATAGAGGGAGGGAGAGATCAGGAGCCTTTTATTTATATGCATAATATGTTTACTTTTTGGTTTGCATTGGAGAATGAAGACGACAGTACAAAGACAAAATTGGAAAAAGTGTTTTTGAAGAAAATAAAATAAATAAAAATAAGTAGTTTTGAAACGAGTGCCCATTGTTATTTTTATAAGTTAATTTTTGTTATTTTTATAAGTTGTGACCATCAATTTTGTGGAATAAAGAATAAAAAATAAAAGAATATGGCAACAAATTTTATTTATATTTTGTTTTGGACGACAGAGACAGAGGTTGTTTTCGATACTCCAACTCGTTTTTTTGTTTTCAAGTTTGTTTTGGGTGCAATTTCGCTGAGCGGGACGAACTCTCTCTCACTCTCTCTCTCTTTTTATTTCTCTCTCGCAAGTGAGTCCGTGGGAATTCTAATTTACATACTAAATGGAGCCGACAAACGTCGTTTTACGGCTCCGTATTTGGATCCGTATGCGGAGTCTAGTATGTGAATTTGACTCCGCGCGTGGATCGAATTTGGATCCATTTGCTTGAAGGGCTGTTCTCTTTTTTGAGTGCCTATTCACAATAACATCACAAAAAGATCCGTTCGTGTAGTTCATCTTCAAATTGCAACTCGTTTTCAAGTCGTTTTGCGGAAAACGAGTCGTTTTGCAAAACGAGTTGGGTATGGAAAATGTATGGGAAAACGAGTCGTTTTGGGTAGTCGTTTTGCGGAAAACGAGTAAATGCTCGTTTATGGTTTGGTGTGCATAGGCTATTACCCTGACGCCACATTATGCCAGCTACTGGCAAGCAAGTAACTACATGTATCCAGATACCTATCTGTGTAAAAGTCTCTGGAAACTTGTCTGGCTTAATTCAAAAAGTATATATTGCAACTGCCTTGCCAATAGCTGGAGTGTGTGACGTGCTGGTTATGTATTTAAGCCGTATCTGTGTGTTTGCAGTAACATAGATGCACAAGAAAGTGGTTGCTAGCAGGACTTAAAAGGACGGTAGAGAATATTTTCCATTAAATGTTTTTTTTTCAATTTGAAGAATTGAAGAGGAATCCGTCTTCTTTGTCCTTGATCAAAATTTTTTAATAACAATTTTTTTATAACTGAATTTTATGCAACTTTTTGAATTGCAAAAATTGTTCAAACTCACCCAAAAATAGCACAAAAAGAAAAACTAAAACCTTTCTGAAATCTGAAAGCAGCTTGGAACCAATGGAAAATAAATGTTGAAACTACTGGAAATGAATTTTAATTTAAGATTTTTTGACGTTTATATTTTTGTTCAGCTTCTAGTTCAGTCTGCCATCTATTTATTTGGAGCTCGTAGAGCGCACTCTGAAGTCTGAACACACTCTGAAGGAGAAAAGAAACATGAATTCTGTTTTTATTTTTTTCGACTCTGCTGTGCTATAAGAAATGAAGTTTTCATGCACTAGAGGGTGACACAGTCAAACGATATCTAGAGAGCAAATGGAATTTATGTATGTAATAAAATCAACTTTGTGATTTTTGGTAACTAAACCATTTTGGCAGTTGGCAGACAAGTTTTGTTGGGTAATAGTGAATTGCAAATTTCTTTATTTTCACCCAATTGCAGTTCCGTCGTTAAATAGTGTGATTGAACAAATATAATGTCATACAAAAATACGTGCAGTCCCTATGTAGTGTGGTCTTCGCAAGAGCGCAATACGAAGCATTTAAAACTCCGTGCTCTGCACAAACTTGTTAGTCTTAGAGTTGTACAACCGTGCCGTGGTTCATGCTCGGACTAAAATTTAAAAATGATTAACCTCAGTTCGTGTTTGCAGAATTAATGTTAAGACGGAGGTTCAAAAGTAGTTCCAGTGTTAACCCACAGATTTCTGTGGATTCAATAAAGTTGACCCACGGATCAAGAATTTAAAAACGAATTTCAGTGCCGAACCACTATTGTACATCTGGTACTTATACTACGTTTTCATTAGGACCGAAATAAGGGTACTTGAAAATTTGTTAAACAAGTTTTTTCATCTAGGTCTGCACATATATGTGGTTTGACAACAGGCTATCTTCCTACTTTTTTTATAACTTTTTCATTCTTCCTTCTTCTTTTGTTCACTACTGCCGTTGCCCTGGATTTCTTTTAAAAATTGTTATTTTGTTTTTTTTTTTCACTTTTGCTGTTGCCTTGCATTTTGTTTCCAAAGTGAAAATTTAGAAAATACATTTTCAGCTGTTTTCAATTTAGTTGCGTTTGATTTCTTTTCGCATAATCCTGATTTCGTCAAAATAAAAAAAAAAAACTTTTAAATTTTATTTTGTATGGGAAAAGGAGTCAATTTGGAAATTTTCTACAAAAACAAATTGTTTGCCTTAATGAACACGTAGTATTACGTACAAAGAATTAATTTATTTTTATGCTTACAAATTTTTTTATTTGCCTACAATAAGAGTCCATAGGATTTTTGATTGTATTGTCATCATTAACACCCTTGAAGACGGCATGTTTTCAAATGAAATTACCCAATTCCGTGAGTAATAATTGGTTACTGGCATAATATTTTGTATTGCACAAACACGTCCATTTTTAGTTTTCATTTTTTAAAACGTGTTCTGTGAACATTTTCATTATTAGAAATCCACTGAATTGGTTCATTCAAATTTCAGTACCCATCTACCGCTTTAGTAATGCTGTCACCTGTCTGTCACCTCATTTAGCTCCAAAATGTCAAAATGGTCGCATTCAAAGTGAGTAAACGATAATAATTTTTTCTTAAAACTTTAATAAAAAACTAATATTTTGTAATTTAAATCATTATTTACAGCCGTGATAGAGATCGTGAACGAAAGAGATATTCTCGCAGTCGTTCGCGCTCACCGTTTAGAGATAGAAAATATACCGATGACTACGGCCGGTCGCGCGATGATTCCAAGCGCCCCCACATACGGGATACCAGGAAGCGAGATGATATCAAACGACGCAGGAACTCACCACCTAGGCAGAGGGACAATGATGGCTTTAGAAGGTAATTCATAATGGACTACTTGAAAGTATGAATTTCCTATTAATTTTATTTTTCCAGTCGAGGAGGCAACAATCATCAAGATTCCTTCAGAGAACGTGACCGCGACCGTGAACGCGATCGTGATCGAGACCGAGACCGTGAACGAGATCGTGACCGCCACCACGACAGAGATCGGCAGAAAGACAGGGACCGCAACGAACGTTCCAATCATTCTCCGCCAAAAGAAAAGGTGATTGAAGAACCCAAAGTAAAACCCGAGCCGAGTCCTGAAAAGGAAATCGACAAAGAAGAAGAACAACGTCAGTTAGAAATGGAAATGATAAAACGTCGCGAGCGCATTGAATGTTGGCGTGCAGAACGCAAACTCAAAGAACTAGAAGCAAATAAAAAAGATTTCAAATCCCTCATCATACCCACGCAGTTGAATTCCAAGAAATGGAGCTTAGAAGACGAATCGGACGACGAAGACGACAAGGATTCTAAAGACACCAAAGAATTAAAACCATTACCTACTATCGCCGAGGAACACAAGCCAAAAGAAGAAATCAAAAAAGAAGAAGAACAAGAACAAGAACCACAAGAAAAGAAGGTAGAAGAAGAAGTTCATGACGATATCGATCCTTTGGACGCCTACATGCAAGAAGTGGCCAAAGAGGTGCGAAAAATTAACAACATTGTCACTCCTACTACAAACACCGACAGTTCGGGAGTCACGATTATGACGGGCATTGTAAAGAAGACACCACAGGACAATAGTGCTGACAAGGGCGAGCTAATCGAACAAAACCAAGACAGCTTGGATTATTCCAGCGACGATGATTTGGAGAATATCAAAGACACCGCCGCCAATTTGGCTAACAAACACAAGAAGGAATTGGCTAAGATCAATCATGCCGAGGTCGATTATGCTAAGTTTAGGAAGAATTTCTATGTGGAAGTGCCAGAACTGGCTAAGATGAAGTCTCATGAAGTGGAGAAGTATCGGGTGGAGCTGGAGGGAATACAAGTCAAAGGGAAAGGATGTCCCAAGCCGATTAAGGTAAACATTTTGTGTTAGAAAGATCTGATTTTGATTTTCAAACTGTTGACGCAGGTTGTTTAGGTTCACTTCTTCAATATTTAACCTAATTTCTTGGCTAACATGGTGCTTAAAAGTAGAAGGGTGGAACAAGATTTATTTTCCGGATAACAAGCGGTTTTCATTCCTAAAAGGCTCTCTAGATTTGTGTTTTCCGCCAACTAGTAGCGTCCTCATTATTCCTGTTGTTGGCATGCAAACAGTCCCTTAAGTGTCGTTTTCTAGCTGAAAGCCACCTTAACCTATGAAAAATTCAGACTTCTATCGCTCCGAACAGCTCAGTTCGTTATCTTCATTCTCCAGAGGCAGCTTTTAAAGTTATCAGGAAGCACCTTAAGATACCAGTGATCTGGTTCTTCAGAACTATAAAGTTTTCTCTTGCTCCCAGTTTATTAAAGTTCGACTCAGATTCAAGGCCATGAAGCTAACATGTCTATGCTTCTTACTAGGAAATCCCTTTCTTAAAGAGCTAAGGGAACGATTTACAAATCCCAGTCATCCTTGTCCTAATAGAAGTATATGTTGGATGATCTGCGGATTCAGGTTCATCGAAGGGATCGCCTTACAGCCAGCGGTGTTGAATTGGCCAAAAAACAACAAAATTAGGCGGCTAAATGGTTGGGACACGTTGTGCTTATTGCCTTTGGAATTTTTTCGTAAAATCATACCAATATTTGCGTCGACCCTTAAAGGATGTTGCTGCTTTGCAGAACAACACCCGATTTCTTAAAATCCTTCCAAAATGACCTGATGTCAAAGCAACTCCTTGTGTAGAGATGAAACTTCTGGGTGTGAATATTTCCCAGTTAGGTTCTGCTGCTGCTGTCAATCAGCGTCATCCTGCCAAGATCATACATGAGACCCGCAGTTGATGAAGAGTTTTTGTACATAGGTTTGGTTGTTTTGCGTCCTTTCCAGCGTCCGTAGTGCGGATATGGGATACCTTATGCTTCAGTAACATCTTTTTCCAAGCTAAACAAGTTGATATAACCTTTAACAAAATTCCGAACGCAACTAGGAATACCTAGTTTCGGAAACTCCCCCTTCCACTGCTTTCCGGTTGAAATTTTGTGAATTGTGTATTGGAAGCTCACAAGCACGGTTGTCGAAAGGTTTTCGGTTTTCATGGTGTTGAGCTCCCAGACATCAGCTTCTTGTGGTTATTGTTGATCAAGACTATGCAAGAGAGCAGGTGTAAGTCTTCTCTGAAACTCAGAATCGTCATATCGAGGAGGATCTGTTGAATTTTTAGAATGCCTCTTGAAGTGGTGCTCTCTAAAGATCCACTGCAGTTGATTTAACACACTGCTCCTTGAAGATCCACTGCAATTGATTCAGGAAGATCTTGTTCTGCATATTATATATTCGACCTTGTCCTACAAAAAGTCAACTGCATTTGAGTTCCTTATTTAAGAAGCCTGACAATTCTTCTCTTCTTCAATGTTTCGTGCAAGGTCTGCGTTTTCTAGACAGAGACTCTCCTTTCGACTGGGTGTTACAGGATTGTTCATAACGTGCTGCTTTTCAGAATGCACATTACTGGCTACTATTCTCTCTACCTTCCTGAGCTAATCTTTAGCCGAATTTACGAAAGGGCTTTCAGAGTTCATCACGGTATGTAAACAAGGATTCTTAAGTATCTATAAACCAGCTCCTTGGTTATTTGATAGAAAGCCTTGCTCAACATTCTGTGCTACGAAGATTCTAGATTGCTTATAATTATTGCTGTTGGAGTAGCTACCATGCCATTTCTACATTCTTTTCTCATGCCGATCCTTATGCATGTGTTTCCAGCGACTTCCCAAATGATTGAATCAGCAATATAAATAAATCCATTGGTTGGACATGAGTGATTCCTTTGGTCCACGTGTGCTTTCCTTAAAAAATCTAGTTTTTGTTTTTGAACCTTCCAATTCATTCTTTGTTTTCAAATAAAATAAATTGAATTCTCTATTTTCAGACCTGGGCCCAGTGCGGCGTGAGCAAGAAGGAAATGGATGTCTTACGGAAGCTTAACTTTGAAAAACCCACTCCCATTCAATGCCAAGCCATTCCAGCAATTATGTGTGGACGAGATTTGATTGGTATCGCCAAAACTGGAAGTGGAAAAACTCTTGCTTTCATTCTACCAATGTTCCGGCACATACTCGATCAGCCACCAATGGAGGATGGAGATGGTCCCATCTCTGTAATCATGGCACCAACTCGTGAATTGTGCATGCAAATTGGCAAGGACATCAAGCGGTTCTCTAAAGCCCTTAACCTACGAGCAGTGTGTGTCTATGGAGGAACAGGTATTTCAGAACAGATTGCTGAGCTCAAACGTGGAGCTGAGATCATTGTGTGCACACCGGGTCGGATGATTGATATGTTGGCAGCAAATTCAGGTCGAGTGACAAATCTACGTAGAGTTACGTACATCGTGCTGGATGAAGCTGATCGTATGTTTGACATGGGTTTCGAGCCACAGGTCATGAGAATCATTGATAATGTGCGTCCAGACAGACAGACGGTAATGTTTAGTGCGACATTTCCTCGTCAAATGGAAGCTCTGGCCAGAAGGATTCTTAAGAAACCAATTGAAGTTATTGTTGGTGGACGGTCGGTCGTATGCAAGGATGTTGAACAGAATGTCGCTATCCTTGAAGATGATGCCAAATTCTTTAAGCTGCTTGAGCTGTTGGGTGTTTATCAGGAACAAGGAAGTATTATAGTCTTTGTGGACAAACAAGAAAATGCTGATATTGTGCTCAAAGATTTGATGAAGGCTTCCTACCCGTGTATGAGTCTCCATGGTGGCATTGACCAGTTTGACCGAGATTCAACAATTCTTGATTTCAAGTCAGGAAAGGTCCGTCTTTTGATTGCTACTTCCGTAGCTGCCAGAGGTCTAGATGTCAAAGATTTGATCCTCGTGATAAACTATGATTGTCCAAATCACTACGAAGATTATGTTCATAGGTGCGGTCGAACAGGCAGAGCTGGAAACAAGGGTAAAGCTTGGACGTTCTTAACACCAGAGCAAGGTCGTTATGCTGGAGACATTATCAGGGCACTTGAGTTGTCAGAGACGCCAGTTCCAGAAGATTTGAAGAATTTGTGGGAAACATACAAGACATTACAGGAAGCCGAAGGTAAGAAAGTTCACAGCGGAGGAGGTTTCAGTGGGAAGGGGTTCAAGTTTGACGAACAAGAGGCAAATGCTGCCAAAGAAAGCAAGAAACTTCAAAAAGCCGCACTTGGTTTGGGAGATTCGGATGATGACGAGGACATTGAACAAGATATTGACCAGCAAATTGAACAATTGTTCGCTGCCAAGCGTAATATTAAAGAAACTTCTGTTGCTCCAGTTATTCAAGCTCAAGCTACATTAACAACAACATTGGCTGCAGCTGCTGCTCTTGCAGGTGCAGCTCTGAACACCACCAACAGCACCGGTACAACTATGGCCATTGCAGCAGCAGGCAATTCGGATAAATTGGAACTTGCCAAGAAACTGGCCTCCAAGATCAACACCGCTAGAAATTTGACCACCAGCGACATCAAAGCTCCACCACTACCACAACCATCAGCCGAACATATTCTTAAGGGATCCACATCCCAGCCGATGATAACAGCTAGAACGGTTGTTGAACAGTTGGCTGCTAAACTTAACAACAAGTTGAACTACCAACCAAAAGAGGATGAAGAGGGTCTGTTGCCATTACAGCAATCCTCCTTCACCAAGTATGAGGAAGAATTGGAAATCAATGATTTCCCACAACAAGCTAGATGGAAGGTTACCTCCAAGGAAGCACTCGCACAGATTTCCGAGTACTCCGAAGCTGGGCTGACTGTAAGAGGAACCTATGTTCCAACTGGCAAAAACCCGCCCGAAGGTGAGCGTAAGCTTTATCTTGCAATTGAGAGTTGTAGTGAAATGTCGGTGCAAAAGGCAAAGAGGGAAATCACACGGTTAATCAAGGAGGAACTCCTCAAACTCAGCTCAGCACATCATGTCTTCAACAAAGGACGCTACAAAGTCGTGTAGTAGACAATTGTTTGTCTTTGCTTCACATTCATTATCCTCTCGCCCGTTTAAGTATATTTGTAGCTTGCGTGTAGAAAAACTCTTAAAATTATGAATAAAATAATTAAGCGAGGAAATGATGTTGTTTTGAATAATAGTTTTGAAAAATAGTAGATTATGTGCTTGGCCCTTGTCATTTTGATGTTTTAAAATTCTTCGGGAATAAGGTCAATTTTTACCATTCAAAATAAGGTGAGGTTCAAAATTTCGTATCCTTTTACTCCCACCAAACCCAAAAATCACTTTAAAAAAGGGTAAATATTGTCTTAAAATAATGGCTAAAACGAACTATACTAGAGTATATTATAATTTAAACACTCACCGTTTTTATTGTTGATTAATAATTTAAATCCAAATTGAATATTGAACGGCAGTTGCACGTTGTACACTTGAACGTCAAAAAACCTGAAAAAAAAAAATTATTTAATTATCAATTTAAGCAAAAATATTATTACATTACACATTACACATTATTATGTATAAACTGTCGCCCTGCTAAATAATAACGGACTCTTCCAGAGTGACAAAATCGTTTTGAACTCCGTTCAGGCTCGCATCAAAGTTTTGTAAAAAAAAAGACAAAATGGGAAGAATCGCTCCGAATTTGGAAGATAGACAACAACTGTCAACTTCACTTAAAAATGGCGCCCTTCTTTCGTTTTGCTGTCATATGACAGGGGTTGCCATATGAACACAAACTATATTTTTATTCAGAAAGATTTACTAGAGTTTATGGGAGTTTTTCTTGGAGCCTAGTACCTACACACACATACATACATAGTTCGAGGGATAATGAGAACTTCATATACAAATGCTGGTGTGAGTATCAAATACAGTAAGACCTGTCAAACTGGACCACTCTTGGAACCGAAAAAAATTGGTCCGATTGTAGAGGTTCCCATTGCTTTAATCAGTGTATTATTTTATTTCTTTACCAAAAAAGGAAAAAAATTGCTTTATTTGTTGAGCAGAGCACCCGGGTTAGCCACAAATCGTATTTTTGAAAATCCTCAGCTCAAGCCCTGTTTATTAAAACTTTAAATCGTTCTGAAGTAGATCAATGTATATTCCGGTGGTAAATTGAGGTAATGAATCTGCTGTAAAGGCGACTTCAACTTCATTTATCAAGCACACATTCAGTCGTGACTCGTAAGAGCTGCATGTAACTTTTCCTTTAATTTTTATGAAAGAAACAAAAAGAAGATACAGTAGAACCTCGAAAAGATCAGCAGATATAAAACATGCCCGTTCATCTTTTTGAATTATTCATCTTTCCAAGCATTAGTTTAAGAAAAACATATACATATGTAGCTTTAAATTAAACATAGCATCTATTAAATATTTAATCATTTTGTTAAAAAAAATTTAAACATAACATGCGGGTTAAAAAATAGACTTATGTATTTAGACATATTTTTTTTTAACTTCTCTATGTTAGATTGTCGCCCGGAAAATAGTCTACATCTTTCCGAATTGTTCATGGTTTAGAATCGTTCATGTTTTCGAGATTCTACTTTATATACAATAAATTCACTGTTTTATCGTCATTTGTAATTTTTGATTGGGTCATCAAAAATCACTTGTTAAAACCCTATTTGAAAAAAGTAAAGTAAACCATCTGATTTCTTTTACTGTATCGAATTTTAAGAAATTTTTTTCCAAATCGTTCGACAAATTTTCCCAAAATTTTTTTTTCTTCAAAACTTTTGCGAAAACATATTCTGTTTTTACCTGCGATTATAGGTAAAATAAGGCAAGTTATGAATTAGCAGTAGCATTAGCTCAAACATAACGGAACCTGGCCATATAACCGTAACGTTAAAGCTTATTTTTTTTCGAAAACGGCTCTAACGATTTTAATTTAAAAAAAATCAGTTAAGCTTTTTAGGTACTACCAATCATATGGCATTTAAAAATAAAGTGCACGACTGGGTCAGACAAACTTGCTCTAATGTAAGACAGTGGTCTTGGGGTTTGAGATTTTGGAAAAAAAGCAGGGAAACAATCATATCAAATTTTATTGATCACTTAAAAATCAATAGTTTAAACGTTTTTCGGAAGAAATGAAGTAAGCCATATGATTTTATTTGTTGTTAAGAATTTTAAGAATTTTTTTTTTTTTCAAAATCGTTTGACCAGTTTTTTCAAAAAACAGTTTTTTTTGAAAAACTTTTCCAAAATATATTCCACATTTTTTTTTTGAGTATGCCAACTTCTAGCACTTTGTAGTTGTTATCAGAAAAATAAAATTTAAAACAAAATAGATTAAACCGTTTTTGGACAAAAAACAAAGAATAAAAAAAAAATTTAAAACTTTTTTAAAAAACCATCAAAAAAACTTGAAAAATTTAAGAATTTTTATTATTTCTTTTATAAAAATTAAAAATTTCATTGAAATTCAGAAAATCTGATTTAAAAAAACCGGTCCTATGGGAGGTACCGTTATAAGACTTTTCCTTTTTGAAAAAATTAATTTTTCACTAAAAATCGTATGGTAGGTACTGTTAGTTTTAGAGCTAGAATGGTAATTCCAAAAACCCTCTTTAGGACGTCATAATAATACTATGTACCAAGTTTGAAGCAAATCGGTCTAGCCGTATAGGCTGTAGGTAACTATACAGACAGACAGACGTACGGACAGACAGACAGACAGAATTTTCGGACCCACTTTTTTCGACTTCTCTATCATCGTTTGATTGTTAGAATTTTTTTTACGAATGCATAACTTGCCTTATTTTACTTATAATCGCAAGTAAAAAATAAAAAAATTAATATTTTGAAAACTTGTTAGTAATTTTTTTTCAAAAATTAAAAATAAATGTATTTTTGCCGAATATCTTAGAACTGGCGTTTTTGATTTTTTTTTTTGAAAAATGTTTTCAAAACAAACTTTTGTTCTCAAAAACAGCTCCACAGATTTTTATAAACTTATTCTCATAAATTCAAATTAACTCATAAAATAAAATGCCGTACTTTTTTTCGGCTCAAATTACCTATTGATTTAAGAATTTTGAAAAATTTGTTTTTATCAAAATCTCAAGCCCTTAGTCTACTGTTGCTCATTAGAGCAAGTTCGTGCGACCCAGTCGTGCATTTTATTTGTTTGAGAATTTCTAAAACTTTGTAATTCTTATCTGGTAAATAAAATTTAAAAAATTGATCAAACCGTTTTTGACAACAACAAAAAAAAATTAACATTTTAAAAGAACTTAATAAAACTTTTTTTGAAAATTTGAGGAAGCCTCATCATTTCGTTTATAAAAGGGCTTCCACACTATGTATAAATTTCATCGAAATCCGTCAAATGGCTTAGGGGCCAGTTATAGCGATACGGAAAACCAAACCGAAAAAATTTCCAGATGGAAAATTGTGTATGTTCTGATTCGATTCTTAAGACAAATGATACACTGATCGATGGCAATCAATTCAGAGAATGTTTTTTGTTCATAATAATCTTAATTGAACAAATACTTTTTGCTAAAAATGTATTTATTTATTTTTCTGTTATACGTATAAAAGAAAAATAACAAATTTCGTTTTCAACAAAAAGTACAAGTTCAATTCAAACTTTTGTTTCCAAAATAAATTCTCTGAGTTGGTTGCCATCGATCAGTGTAGCATTTATGTTTTAAATCGAACCATAACATACTAAATTTTCCATTTGAATTTTTTTTCGGCTTTATTTCCGTATCGCTGTAACTGGCCCCTTACTAGAAAATCTGATTTGAAAAAGCAATTATGTTCTAGGGGTGCAATATTTGTTTCTCCAAAATTATTTCATTTTCTTAAGTTTTATCATTTCACCTATCCATGCAGTTTTGTGTGTCTCTGTTGGCATGGATCATTTCAGTCTGATTTTCAATTTCGAAGTTCGTTATTCCTCAAATTCAGCATTACTGGCGAAATCAAAAGCAAAAGTGAACTTCCTGGCATTTACATGGTCAAAGAAGTGTGTGGCTCGTGGGTCGTGGGTATAAGCATTACGTCGACAAGATGGTTCCAGCAGGTCACTCACTTACTGTTTTTTTTTTAATTAAATTTCATAATCTTAATTAAAGTTGATGACTTTCTTCTAAAAAAAGCAAACTTATAAAGTATAGGTATGTATAGATGCATACTTCCAACAGGAAGAAGATAATGTTCATGGAGCTAACACAATATTGCTATCATTAGATCCTTAAAAAGTAATTTTGTGTATAGCGCGCGTATAGTCATACATATACACATAAGATATGAATATTATTCAAAAGCCATGCAAATTTTCAGGTGGTGTAATGAAGCCATGGAGCTAATCTTTTACTCCGAAAGAGCACCATCAAATCACATGGGAATCTTAAATAAGGATAAATGACTCTTCAGCTGCGTTATGTATGTGCATTTGGACATGCGTATTATGGATACTAAATACAAATCCTTCCAAATTCATAAATGAGAGTTTCCCTGGAATGAAGAGGACAAAAAAAAAATCTTAACTGTTATACAACTTAAAAAAAGTCCTCAAGAAATAAAGTTGGGTCAGTAGTTTGTTTCCGTTATAGAACTGAAGTAGAAGTGATGGAAATAACCGGGTGTGGAAATGGTTCTTGATGGGTGATAATTTCAATGAAAAGCAAAATGTGAACTTGAAGGATTACAATTTAAGGAATTTAGCTGAATTGGTGTTTTTAAGACAGATGCCTTCTTAACTAAATAAATTTTTAAAATTAAATTTGGTCCCCAACAAAAATTAAGGATTTAGTTTATAAGGATACAAAAAAAACGCTAAAGGCGTTTCTATCCTCGTTTATGGAATTTGCAATATTTTTGAATATCCTCCATGAAAAATATTTTTAAAATTATTGGAGTCCTTCGATTCTAGCTCTCAGAAATTAGTTGTTTAATACCCTCCTGTTAATACCTGCCAGGACAACCAAATCAGACTCTTTTTTTTAGATTTTCATTCAAAAACAGCCGCTTATGGCCGATTATCCTGTTGGCATTAATTTTTGAGGCAGCCATCCATTAAAGCATATCTGTTTATAATTCCTACAAGACAAATTAGGTTGGTACGTGGGGCCTATTAATTTTCACAGCTTTTAGGACTTACGCCTTTATTGAAGTCATAAATCGAAAAGGAGACTTGCAAACAACTTAATAGTCGCTATGCATTCTTTTCTTGGAAAAAAAAAATTCAAGCTAAGGAATTGCTTATACATACATATATATGTACGTGCTTTTCAAAATAACGTCAATAAAAATGATTATGTGCATGTGATACTTTCTGAATAAGAATGCAGTTCAATATGGCTTGACACGGTCACGTCATGCCGTCTCCACAGAGGTGGGTTCATTACGGTGATCTAAGACAATACATATTGAAGCTTGCAATATTAAGATCAATTTAAGGGGTTTCCTCCAGCACAGTAACAGTGCTGTAAGTGATTTACAAAGGTTCTTTTTCCGAAAGATAAAAGAATCATCTTTCAAGAGAAAAGCGCTTAGTAATAAATTTATCTCATATGTAGGTTTGAGAATGCCTCAATAATGTTGTTTATTTAAAAAAAAAATTAAAAATAAAACCAAAATGACATCCAGACGTTAATTAAAACCAAAACGTGACACTGGCTCTAGGAATTTTTTTTGTGTTCTGTCCGTTGGAACAGCAAGTTGTGGATTATTTGATTTTTTTCCAAGGGGGGTGTCCTTTTTTTCTGGAGAAGTATAGATGATAGTTTTTGTATTTTTTATATACGATATAACCTGCTGGCAACTTGCCCGATAAGATTTCGTTTGCTGACAACTTGAGTAAATTCATGGCGCTTTATCTGTTATAATTGTAAAAATTTCCTGGACGAAATTTAACTTGTGAAATGGAAGGACAAAGTTGTGTACTAAAACGTAGGTACCTGCAATTGATTTCGAAGGGACTAAGTTGTTGAATATGATGCTCCTAGAGCCAATATGAATGCAAACGAAGTTGACGTAAAAGCTGACCCAGTATAATATTGGAAGCAACTTTTTATAACCTAATTAGAGGAAAGTTGATTTATACTTCCGATTTTAAGCATAGTTTACGCAACCTATGTAATCGGTAAAAAATAAAATGCACGACTGGGTCTCAAGGTGCTATAGTACGAAGAAAACAAACTTTTCGAAGCAATAAGAACAAATCCATTCCTGCAGAATATCAACGCACACAAAGGAATGGTTGAGAGTGTAAGTCACAGGCCCCGGCCCCGCTTGGAGCTGTTGTGCCAACAATTTATTTATTTATTTTTAAGAACAAGTCATTTTTCAAAAATTTGGTAAAAACTAAAAAAAAAAATTGGCTAAAAACTTGGAAAATCCGATATACGGCAGCTAAAGTTAAGAAACCTTTAATACAGGGTCCGTCAAATGAAGTGTAACTGATTTTATGTTGGCATCACTGGCGACACGGGATTTTTTTTTTTGAAAGTTTATTATATTGTTGATAGCTACTGGCCTCCCTACTCACTAGATTTGAATCCAATGGACTTCTCTGTATAGTCCATTTTGGAGGCTAAGGTGTCAACAAAATAAAATGCACGACGGGTCACACGTACTTGCTCTGTGGGTGCAATAGTACGATTAAAACAAAGTTTTCGAGCAAATGAAGAACTCATGTTTAAAAAAATTGGGGAAAACTAAAAATTTTTGGTTAAAACTGGAAAACCCGATATACAGGAGCTACCGTTAAGAAACCTTTTTTTTAGATGTCATCTTTTAGCTACTATAAATGATATAAATGTCCGCTTATGGCCAAATTAATATATGTAATTGTTTAAACAAATTTCCGTTATTACATTTGAGCCAAAAACTTAATTTTAATTTTAATTTAATTTAATTTAATTGAGTAAATTAGAAAAAACTACATAATTTGGCCAAAACCTAGTGGCTTTTTGTATGGGAGCCACAATTTAAAAAAGAGTAACTGAAAAAAATGCAATGCCATCTAATAGGAAGCTGTAAGAAACTCTTCCAAACATGATTGAGTGAATTCGATACAACCTTTGACAACTTATGGCCATTTGAAAATAGACGTTAAGACCAGATCTCCGTTAATTCCCTTTTTTGCCAAAAACTAAAAACGCAGTTCTCTTAAGAATATTATACACAAAATTTAACCAAAATCGTTAGAACCATTTTTGGGCAAATTAGAAAAAAAAACAAACAAACAAATTGGCTACCGTTTAGAAATGCTTTACTGAAAAAATTGCAATTCCATCTTATAGAACACTATAAAAAACACTGCCAAACTAAGTTTGAGTCAATTCAATCAAGATGTTGTTAATTTTGGTCATTTGAAAATAAGCCCTTTAAAACTGATTTTCGTTACGACCATTTTTAAGCCAAAAACAAAAAACGCAGTTTTGTTAGAAATATCTTAGGTAAGTTAAATTCTGAGTTTAATCAAAATCGCTAGAGCCGTTTTCGAGAAAATTCAAAATGAAAAAAAACCGTTACTTGAAAGGTACCAGTTTGAGCCGGGCTTAAACAAAATAAAAAAAATAAAAACAGCCAGTCAGCTTGTGACTGCGAATATTTTCAAAATTTGATCCTGCTTTGGTCCTTCTTACAGATAAAACTGATGTCAATTAGCTAAATATGAAATCAGTTTTATCCAAAACAAATATAAAATAAATATAATACAAAACTTAAAAACCCACTTAAGCAAACAATAGAAATCAGAGCTTATCTTGAGTTGTTTTCTAATGAATACCTCTAAACTCTCACTACTTCATATTATGTGATTTCATGGTATGTATTTGTAGCCAACCTACATGCTACACACGCTTAACAAACCTACTAAATGCATCAAAAGCAAAACGGATACATTACCAGAGGAGATACACTTTAACACAAACATCAGGACGATAAACAAAAGTTTTAAATGAACCTTTTATATTACGATGTTGTACAAGTACAACAAACACATACTATCCAACACACCACACATACATAAGTAACAAATTTCATTAAAACTTTGTCCAGCAACATCATCTAATGAGTGTGTGTTCTTTGAGAATGCGAAAGGACTAGAATGAATGAGAGTTTTATGAGCTCCTTTACCACCATTTTGGGTTTTATAAAACTGTATCCTTAAAGTATAAAAGGCAAAACGTGAGGGTTTGATTTTTATCTCTATATACTCCTATTTATTTATTCCTGGCACTTCTAATTTTGGCCATTCATTAATTTTATTGCTGCAAACAAAACAAATCGTATTTCAAATTATGATTTGTATCTTATGGTTTTGTTGTATAGTACGCACTTCAGTACAGAGTATATCTATTTTTCTTTTGAGTAGCATAATAACAGGGTGGTATATGTATATAATGTTATACCCTCCGATTCTCTCTGAACCAACATCGGAATTCACCCTTAATTGATGGAAACTTTTAAATCCGCTTACCTACTGTTTTTCACTTCAATTTCTCCATATGTACATCACAGCAAAGAAAGAAAAGTTTTCTAGAAGATTTGAACTTTATTTTATGCAAATTTTCTTCAAACATAGACACATAAGGGTAGATGAAGTACCTGCATAGAAAACACGGTTTGCAAACTATACTACCGTTCATGCCAAACATTCTCTTTGAAGTGTTTTATGTAGACAAATCTTTTTTTTTGTCAATATCTAAAATCATCAATCTCAATAGTTACACGCTGGTGGACAAAATTAAACGGAGAAATAATATAAGTATGGTCTCAATTTTGACGCATGCACTAGAAGCTGCACTTTCAAGTGTGAAATTTAAAGTGCAGCTCACTTTCTTACTACCATTCTCGCTAACATATATTAAAGTTTTTTTAGACGTGTTGTTTTTAATCTGGCAATACTTTTTTCGGAGTTTGTCTTTCTGACAGCTGTCATTTGTTTTATGTTCAGTTTGGTTTGCCATTTCATAATGAATAGATTTACTAACAACGTTTGCAAATCGTAGACATTTATTACCAATATAATGGTTCGATTCGAGCGACGCATCGCACGCTACGTCCAATATTTGGTCGACATAATCGCCCAGGAATTTTTCCGAGCCAGCCACGGCGGCCACTTGCCCGAAATCATTTTAAAGAAATAATGGCAAACCCTTATCTTTATAATAAAGCTTAATTTTTGGTAAAAACGTTAAATTATATGCGTTTTATTTCTTCTTGAAAACAACAAAAACACCCTTTATTAATCCAATCGACAGCTACTTTAAGTTGTAAAAAGGTCGGTGGTTAATGGTTATTTTGTTGAAGGGTAGTTAACTAACATTATGCTAAGTTTTCAACCTCGAGGGTCCTGTGGAAAAAAAGGAAGAGGGGACTGCAAATTTGTTGACTTTGCTCTGTTACATTTTTTTCTTACATCCTACGGCAAAAGAATATTCAGCTTTTTTGTAGACAGTCAAATTTCTAACAATTTTGTGTGTACAAAAATTGTGCTTCAAAAAACAAGTATAGTTTTTCAAATTTTTTCTTGGCATTTTTATCGATTTGAAAAATGGCCCGTTTTTCAAAAATCCATATCTTGATAACAAATTGACATATAAGAATTTTGTCCTTTTAAAATTTTAGAAAATTTTACGTCCTACAAAAAAGCCGGGCATAGGTAAATAAAATGCACGACTGGGTCGCACGAACTTGCTCTAATGAGTGACAGTGGTTTATGGGCTTGAGATTTTGATAAAAATAAAATTTTCAAAATTCTTAAATAAATACATAAACTAATTTGAGCTGAAAAAAAAGTACGCCATTTTATTTCTTGGATAAATTTGAATTTATGAGAATAAATTTAGAAAAATCTGTGGAGCGGTTTTTGAGAAAAAAAGTTTTTTTTGAAAAACTTTTTGAAAAAAATTTTCAAAAAAAATTCAAAAACGCCAGTTCATAGGTATTCAGCAAATACATTTATTTAAAATTTTTTAAAAAAAATTTAATTAGCAGTTTTCGAAATATTATTTTTTTAAATTTTTTTTAAAAAAATGCTTTTAAAAATACAAAAAAAAATTTTTCAAAAATATTGGTATGCAATACAAATTGAGCTACCTACAGCTATATGTGTGTGAAATTTCGAAAGAATCGGTTGAGTCGTTTTCGAGATAGTCGAAAGCAAAAAAAACGGTCCTATGGAAAGTACCGTTCTTAGCCATTTTTAAAACTTTTTTTTCAGCCATATGATTGGTCGTACCTAAAAAGCAACACTGATTTTTTTAATTAAAAATCGTTAGAGCCGTTTTTGAGAAAAATAAGCTTTAACGTAACGGTTGTATGGCAGGTACCGTTATTTTTTGAGCTAAAAAAAAAAATTCAATTTCCTTTCTGTACAATACCTAAAAAAGTCTATATACCAAGTTTGAAGCAATTCGGCCCACCCGTTTGGATGTAGGTCTACATACAGACAGACAGACAGACAGACAGACAGACAGACAGACATACAGACGGACAGAATTTTTAGACCATCTTTTTTCGTCTTCGCTATCATCGTAATGTCATGTTTGATTGTTATCTCAAAACTTTTTTTTTCGACGAATGCATAACTTGCCTTATAGTACCTATAATCGCAAGTAAAAAAAGTTATTGAGGCGAAACTGGATCAAGTTCGAAAATTTTGCATTCCCCCTTCCCCCACTTTTTCCGACTTGTCTGTAAATCAAATATATTGAGTTTGGGCGTTTTTGACACCCACTTTTCGTACAAAACATTCAATATTGTGTTTTATAAATTAATTTTGATGAAATCAACCATGGCTTACGTATGAGTGAAGGGAAAACTAGGATTTCTTCAAAATATATTTTTTAACAGCGCCGTGTTATATGCCACGATTTTATGACAATAATTGAAATGAAGCTCGTTCTTTGAAGTGCTCTAATTTACGCTTAGGGATAAGTGGAATATATTCGATTATAAAAAAAAAGTAAAAAGCTTTTTAAAGCATCTTACGAAGAGCAAACATTTTTTTGAAGTGAAAACTTTTAAAATCGTTGTGATTTGAAACTCGATGAAACGAAATTGCGTCACGACAATAATATTGCTGAACTAAAGTAAGAGAACGAGTGCCGGTTTGTGTGCCTGCGTATAATATTTATATAGCTTTAGCACAAAGCCAACGCGCTCTACTATTTGTATGTATTTTTTTTGTGAGAGTAGATAGATATATTTATCTCTTGAACAAATAAAAACTGATGTAAAGGAGTCGTTAATCTCATATCGAAAGATATTTTCTGAAGTTTCACTTTAACTCAGGGCCAATTGCTCACACACACTTTTTTGTTTTACTAAAATCTCCTTCCCCGTTAAAAAAAAAAAAAAAAACATCCTATTACATCCTTCCAATCCTTTGTTAAGTTGTTTACTTATGTTAACAGAATTGCACATACCAGCTCTAATTGGGTTCTTCTTAGAAGCATTTTCAGCTTAAACGAGAACCGCCATTTCCACCTACTTAAAATACCGGAACAGCTAAAAAAAAAAAGAATTTTTCGTCATTCAATGCCCACTGAATTATCTCTTAACAGTCTCCTCAGACAGATGAATCTGATTTAAAAACAAATACGAATTTCAACTCCCTCTTGGCTTAAATTCACAATAATCCATTCCATAATTTCATCCTTGTGCTTCACAGTCTAAAAGTGATTTCTATTTTTATTCCCCGCCCTCTGGGCACAGACGTATTTAAAAGAGCATTATTTGTTCAACATTATAAAGCCCCATCCACAATCCCGCGTGAGAATTAAAAAGTTTTCACTGCCGCGCATCGCAACAATAAATGTGCAAAACAATAACACAACTACCTTAAGTATATATTGGAAACTGAAAAGTGTTGTCACAAGTTCTCAAGTGTGCTCCTTGCATTGCCTTTGCTTATGGTTTTGGTTTTTGTTTTGCTTTTAGCCAAACGTCTATTGTTGGCAATAAAACATACTTTCTCCAGAGTTATGAGCAAAGTTTATCTTTTGTCTTCCAAACGGCGCGCTTACCGTCGGCGTCGTATATGTATAAGCCTTTTAAACGCAAACAGAAGGTGTTTCGAAAACTGAAACTTTTGTTTGCATGCAAGTATCATTACTTGTATATATGTCCTTAAGATGGAAAAATATCCTTGAGGTATTTGTGTTCCACGCCGGAATGACTTTTTACTCGTTTTGTATTCAAAACAAGGAGGTAAGGAGTCAGAGTTAGCAACATTGGAGATTTTATCGACACTTTTTAAGTATTAGCTTTGAAAAGGAGGTCCTGCCATTTTCACCACGTCAAGCTACTTTATTAATATCATCAATCACATAATGCAATGGTTGGAAGTTTCAACTCCTATTTTCTTCATAAATAGAACAAGAAGCTCTGATTTTATATTATTAACTCCATAAACAAAAACTTCACCCAACAACTTCTTGGCTGCAAAATGAAGACATTTTTTTGCCACGCCATGCCACCCCCACATGTATTAAAATGTCATAACTCCAAAGGAAGGACTTTCTTATAGCCTAACGCAAAATACCTGCACACTCAGCTCTTATATTACACGTGCGGCGGCAGCAAGGATCGTCCTGGAAGGTTTAGTAAAAATTCCAACACACAAGCCATGCCATGTCATCTCACTTCGTCGCCATTTGTAAATGGCATTTTGCATAAATCACTACACGCGAGCGAAGCCTAAGAATATTCGAAATTAATTCCAATAACGAAACCGGCAAAAAAAAAAAACTGAGAGAAATCCTTGGGAAAAATGTCATCTAAATATTTTTTGCCAATTTGCACATTGAATGCATTTGCATTTTATGGATATTCAACTTCTACCTGAAGGTACGTTCGAAATTTCACTCAAATTTGAGAACGGATGAGCTGCGACCCACGAGTGCCGAGTGACGACGCACGGCACCAACAAAACAAGTACAAAAGGGGAAAAAGGAAACATGATGGAAAATGTTACGTATACGTCACAGTGTACTAGTTTTGATATAGGAAAGCTCGTTGTATTTCATGATGTCTAAATCATTTCAGGTTGGGAAAAAGTAGTGCCTGAGGATGTATATGGAAATTTAAATTTCCTGCCGATGGCGAAGTCACTTTGGGTTTTTAGGGCATTCATGTGATATATCATAGCGAGGCGAGCGGGGCGAGGGTGGGCTATTGGCTATTTACGTTTGGGACAGAATGTGAACATTTCCGAGTGGTGACTTGAACGAATTTTGAGCACATTGCATTCCATCATGGTTCATTTAGATAGAATGGAACTTGCATGTCAGCGTTACAGATATTTGTATGTACAAGTACATATATCACCCAGAAACGTCATAGACAAACATGTGAGTTATGTTCTGTAAGGATGAGATCAAAGCCCCGATCAGCGGAGAAAAGAACAATAACATGGTCTCGATGCTATGTCCAAAAAAATATCTGCACCTCTTTAAATAGAGAGACTTCTTTTTTCACTCACCCATCCCTATTGAAGATGGAAATAAATGTCAAACATCATAAAGTTACTTGATTGATTTGTAGCAATTATCCTTGATAAGGTAAGAAACAAGATTGATCAATCATTGGTTTCAAAAGAACACACACAATCATGTCAACAGAGTTGTTTTGTGGAGAAGGCATCTCATTATATTTATTGCTTTGCTTTTATCCAAGTGACTAAAATGAATGCAATGTAATGTTCTGCACAAAAGACAGACATCACGTGGATAATGATCCGTGGTGTGCTTATATAAAAGGCTGTGCAGGGAAAACATGGGCAATATTAATCGATCTTTGTCAACATTATGTAATTAGGCAGCTTAAAAATTGTCTTGTTCCAAAAATTGAGTTATAGGCTTTTATTCTATTTGATTTTTTTAAAGCACTAGATGAGACGTTCTGGGTTGATGGTCTTATGTATACAAAGGTCGTTTTTTACAGGTATCCATTGTATATGAAATCTATAGTATTATGGATAGCAAGATCGACTGTGGCGACACCGTGAGTCTCCAAACCTTTTTTTCTGAATTTCTCGTTTTGGAGAGAAAATGTAGGTGGAATGGTTTAAATATGTGATAATTATCAGCGACATCTATGTGTCTCCAAGCCCCGTTATCTCTTACTCGTTCTCCATACTACTATAGATTTCATATACAATGAGGTATCGAAATTTAAGTGGGCAGCACTGTTTTCATTGACAGCCATTTTATATCATCTGCCATGTGATTTATTTACAGTTTGGTTTGCCATTTCATCATGAATTGACTGACGCCTGAACAACGTTTGCGTACATTCCGTGAATGGGCTCAAAACGTAACAAAACGAGATTGATGTTGACCCCGACTTAAACAAGAACATTTTTTTCGAGCCTTCCAAAAATCACATTCAAATAAAAATGGAAAAAAAAATTATCTTTCAAATAAAGCCGAATTTATGGAAATAAATACAGTGTATCCATAAATTCGGGCATTATGGGCATTATGGCGCACCTTGGGACCACTGACACATTTCCAATCCTCAGACCTAAATTAAAATAATAAGACATCTTCGGTCTACTTTGAACGCGTTATCTGTGCAGTTCTTGAGTTTATAAGATTTTTAGTGCGTCTGTGAATAAATAAATTAGAAATTTAAACTGGTTTTGAACGCTCACTATAATAATGACCATTTAGTGATTTCATGCTACACAGTTAGCTATTTGTCTACTTGTTTGTTCTAAGTAGTGCCTTGATAAGAATCATTCTATTTTTCGTTCGTTGTTAGTGAGAATTAACGAAAAAAAAACATCTGGAATTTTGTTCTTTTTCTTTTTGTAATATGGCCCTTATAGCAAGCGAGGGTGAACCATAATTCCCTTGTGAAAATTGCATGTATGGCTTAACCATTTTGCCCCTAATAGGGAAAACCTTTGGATAGAGCTTTTTTTTAAAAACTTAAATCATTCTTTTTTGAAGCTTGCAATACCTTTATCAGAACGAATCATGTGAAAAATTAAATTAAATTAATAGATTGATAGAAAAGCAGCTACATTCAAAAATGGTGATTAGTTCGACTGGTATTTTCCCCTTTGATCCAGAGTGGATGCAGTGCATTATGTGTCGCCAGTGGTCCGACGATTCCTGCACGCAGTTCAAGAATACAAACAGCTGTGACAAATTAGTCCTATAATAATCAATAACGCCATATTGCCCTATACAAAGGCATTATGGTTTTAACAAGACGTTTCTTATTTCATTTTTGGTTTTTGATGTGAAACATCTATTGGCGCACCTAGGCAGTAAAATCGATCGTAAGTGTAACAAAAAAATGTCACGACCATACAATTTTTCAAAGTGGAAAGTGTTGGGTGGTTGGTGGTTGTAGGTTGGGTGGTCGCTGGTGATGCTGGGGCGGTAGTGGTGGAGGGGGTAGGGTGATAGTGGAGTAGGGTTATGGGGAGGGGGGGGGGGATGGTGAAACATTGTGGATGGTCGGTTGGTGGTTGTAGGATGTAGGTGGGCTGGATGGTTGGTGAGGGTTGTAGAAAGAATTTTAAAAAATGGTAGATAGTTGGTTGGAGGGAAAAATTGACAAAAATGGTATGTGGTTGGTGGTAGGTGGGGTGGGTGGTACTGGTGGGTGGTTGATGTGGGGGTGGGGTGTGGGGAAGTTGGTGAAGAAAAAAATGACGAAAATGGTGGGTGGGTGGTTGTAGGTGGGGTGGGTGGTTACTGGTGGGGTTTTGGTTTGGTGTCGGGGGGAATTGACAAAAATGGTGGGTGGTTGGCTGTTGGTTCTAGGTGGAGTCGGTGGGTATTACGTTTTTTATTCTTTTCACCAATCAGAAAAAAATTGTTAAAAATGGCGGGTGGTTGGTTGGTGGTTGAAGGTTGTGTTGGTGGTGGAGTGGATTTTTAGGATGATGTTGGGGGGTGGTTGAGACAAAATTTACAAACATGGTGGGTAGATGGCGTTTGTGGTTGGGGGGTGGTTGGGGGGAAATATTGACAAAAATGTAGGTGGTTGGTTGTAGGTGGGGTGGGTGGTTGCTGCTTGGGGGGATTTGGTGTGGTTGGGGGGGGGGGGGGGGAGGGAAAAATTGTCAAAAATGGCGGATGCTTGGTTGGTGGTTGTAAATGGGCTGGGTAAATGGTGGTGGTAGGGGGGACTTACTCTGGGGAGGGAATCGAGAAAAATGGAAGGTGGTGGGTTGGTGGTTGCAGGTGGATTGTGTGGTTACTGGTGGTAGGTATTCGGTGATGAAAAACTTATAAAAAATATTGGATGGTTGGTTGCTAGTTGTAGGTGGGTTGGGAGTATGGCGGTATCTGATGGGTGGGTTGAGGAAAATTTTGTTCCTATGTGTTTATAAATGAATACTTATTATCTGTAATAATTGATATTATAATAAAATGATAAGACAAATATACTGATTTAATTAACGAAACACTAAATTATTAAAAATTATTTCACTCCATGTTTGTTTGATGGTTTTTCAAAATTATGAATTTTAATGTAAACTTGAATGTTTCACATCTGCCGGGCGTCCCGTGACGGCTAATTTTGTTTTTATTAATTGGATTACATGGTTTTAGTTAATTTTTTTTTAAATGTTAGAAATAATAATAATAAATAATAATAAATAGTGAATAAAATGTTTAGTTTTTGCTTTGAAAACTTATTCGTGTAAAAATTATTTAAAAAGTCCTTATGCCATAATGCCCGAAGTTACCTACTTCATTTGAAAAAGTTATACATATGAAAAAAAAACGCCCTCTATACCAATAAGTATCTGCCAGATGATTAGACACAAATTATTTTAAAAATAACTTGAAAGGGTTAACTACGAAGGGACAGTTAAAGTCCCCTCATGCAAGTCCTGTTCATTTTAACGAGGTTATGAAGTTTAACCGTCGATATGTCTTGTTTTGTTAAAATCGAGCTACAAGCTTAAAATTGAATGTTACTAACCTCATAATTGCCTTGGTAATAAAAAATCCCATCTTTGGGATTCCGTTACCTTGGGTGACAAATTTAACACTTTAAAATGTATCATGAAACGATTAAAACCGCATAAGAAAACAAATATTCATTAAAACATAAGCGAGAGCTACAGTACGTTTGCAACGAACTATTAGATACCCTATTCCCTATATTTTTGTATGTGTATGCGTCTGCCTCCCGCAGCCAGCCGATGTTTCAGAAACAAATTTCTTCTTTAGCAGACAGAAAAAAATTCAATAACATTAATTTTGTGCGGTGTGATGTTCAATTAGTTCTGGCCCCTTAAAAGTGGGCGTGTCTTAAAAATTTGAAGCACTAACTGAGCTTTGATCAGTATTTAGGCATATGTGTAAAACTACAGCTGAATCGAGTAGTTTTTAAACAATCTTACCTGAACAAAGGTATTTTATCAAAATCACGCCTTTAAAAGTGGGCGTATTGAAAAAATGTACACAAGAAAATATAGAAATATATTTCTCAAATAATGAACGGAAGGAAAAAGGTTTAAATTAAATATTGGAAGTACCTTAAATTTTTGAGACTACGTTTTTCGTTCTTTCATGAAAAGTGGGCGTAAGCCACACCCAAAATTCAAAAATTTCTTTTCATACACAAACTTTTTGGCTTGCGGATTCATTCTAAATACCGTTTATTTACAAAAACAATTTTTTTATAGTTTCTAGTGAAAAGTTTGTGTCAGCCACGCCCAAAATAAAATTTTTTGATTTCATACACAAGATGTTTATGTGCCAGTAATACCCACAAAATTTAATGTTTTTCGCTTTAATATAACAATTGTTATTTTATAAAAACAATATTGATGGTTTTGTATGAAAAATGGGCGTCAGCCACGCCCAAACTAAAATATTTTTTATTTGATTGGAAGAAGGTTTACCTTAAGCTTACGAGTGCAAGCGTTATGCTTTTATCGTAACTGTACAAACAACATAATTTAATTTTACCAAATTGAGGTTGTTCATCAAAAATGGCGATTATGGGCGTGTTTGTGGGCGGATTTTACCGGTTCAAGAACTTAGCCTTACTCTTGAATCAAAGATTATATACATATACCAAATTTCAGCTTTCTAGCTCGAAAATAGCAAACTCTAGAGTATACATACGGACGGACGGACGGACGGACGGACATGGCTAAATGGACTAGGCTTTTGATTCTGAGTCAGAATATACTTTTTTATACCTAATGGTATTATTTCTCTATGATACAAACTCCACACCAAATACAATATACCCATTCTATGGAATAGTGTATACAAATATAAAGGTTTTGTAACAAATTTGACGAAATTCAAAAAAAGCTTGACCAAAAATTTAGAGGTGGCTGGCTGTTCATGCATTACTTTTTTGTTTATGAACCAGAAAAGATCACTTTTTTTTAGTTGGACAGGAAATAACTCGATTTTGGTGTTATCCAAAATTGAAATGACAGATATATTTAATATGGATATTGGGTACTGGATGGTGTTGACAGCATAGAAAGAGAACAAAGTTAGCTCTACCGATGAACATAGTTCTCTATGCTGTGCTTTTATGTTATTTTATATGTTTTTTTTTTCATTGCAACTGTGCATTTAAATAAATACACATATACACACTCACAGGCGGACACGAATCCAAAAAATATGCAAAGGTATTGACGGATGCGTTTATGTATTCACAAGTATCTCGCTATTCTGGGCTATTTTCTTTATGTTCGATAATTGTGATATTCAATGAAATTGATCATGTGGGGGAATGGCAGCAAGATGTTCAAAACAAAGATATTACTTGTTTCGAAAAATAGAGATTTTGTTTTTTTTTTTTACTATATTCAGGTAAAATTTAAATGGGTGTGTTCCGGATTAACTAGCTATCATTCAGCTTTTCGTAATCATCATTTGATTAATGCTATAAGAGATTTGATTAGTGAACTTAAACCTAAACTGTTATACATTTAAACACATTATTCATTTCTTTGCCTTAAAATTAGTTTTGACTCACTGTACTTGTTAACATTCTAATCGCAAATTATTTATTGCTCTTGTACATACCGGTTCTTTCTCTCTTAAATATTTTTCCTGATTGATATGTATTACATAAGTTTGACAACTGTAAATTAAATAACCTCTTGCATAATTTACAATGAACCAATCTTCCATTTGGATTCAGATCAGCATACGGGTAACACCTCTTAAGAAATCAATCAATCAAATCAATTTGGTGAAAAAAGGCACAATTATTTTGTGATCAATAAAATTACAATTTTTAAGACAAGAAGAGTTTATAAATTTCATGTTCCCTTTTTTGCTCGGTTTAATTCCGAATCATTTGGTCCTTCTGCGCCAGATAGTGTTTTTTCCTATGGCTAATTGAAACACAGTTCTTTGATTTGAGCTCGGTTGTTAATCAAATTGCATATTTTTTAATCAAAGCGCGCGTATTTGATCTATGCAACGTGCATGCTTTTGTGGTGCAATTTTACTGAACATACATATATTTTGTTTGTCGGTTTGAAAGCTAAATTGATTTAGAATGAATAAAATAAAGAAGAAAATTTCGATAAATAAGCGTAGCGTGACGCAGGCAGCAACGTTTGCTGCAAATATATCGGATTCGTTTGATATCGATTTATTAAAACTTCGATTAAAAGCCCTTGAAACCACGTGGGAAAGTTTTAGAGAGTTAATTAATAATTTAATTGAATTCGTTGACGATCCTAACTTCGAAGATTCAGACGTCGACATTTCTGAATACGAAGAAAAATATTTCATAGCTCATTCCTCATTAACAAAGGCAATTCGCGATCGTATACCACCCCTGTGTACGAAACCTACACAAAATAATTCCGTAGTCGCCGACCTTACGCAGCAGCAAACAACCCCTTTAAAGACCTTAGATGACTCAAAAAAGATAAAATCCATTTCACTCCCAACGTTTCACATCCCGCCTTTTTCTGGTGACTACAAAGAATGGCCTTGTTTTAGGGATCTTTTTCTAAGCTCGATTGATGATAGGGATGATATTTCGGCAACTCAAAAGTTTCGTTATCTTAAAACTTTGCTTCGCGATCGTCCTGCAGAGTTGATAAGCAAAATCCCGGTTTCCGACATAAATTATCCAGACGCGTGGGAACGGTTGGAAAGGCGGTACGATCGTTCTAATTTAATCGTTCACTCTCATATCCAGGATTATTTATCACTGCCAACTGTTCCATCAAACAATGTAGCGCTTCTAAGAAAGGTTTCTGATGGTGCTGATGAGTGCATAAGAGCTCTTAAAGCACTTGAAGCTGAGGGTCGAGATCCGTGGTTGGTGTACCTACTATTGCTAAAGTTAGATCAGGAAACAAAGGAAGCATGGGCTCAGGAAGTGGGGTCGCGGGACAACTGTGAGATTAAAGAGTTGTTAGATTTTCTTCAACTTCGCTGTGACGCATTGGAGTCGTGCCAATCGCTTAACCGATTGCATAGTTCAAGGGGCAAGAATCCATCATCAATTCGAGCACATCTTGTGGAGGAAGCACATAGTTCCTCGCGATGTCCTATGTGCAATAGTGGTCACTTGTTGGGTCAGTGCTCAAAATTTGTTGATCTTTCAACTGCACTCCGTCGAGAATTTGTCAAAACCAAATCCCTTTGCTTTAGTTGTCTCAAGGCTGGACATTCTGCTAATAGGTGTCGTTCGATGTATCGATGTCGCTTGTGCAAATCAAAACACCATTATTTAGTTCATCCTGAAAATGAAAGCGCATCTACTTCCGAAAATGTAAAAGATGCTGTGTTAGAACCCGACCAACCTACAGCTGGAGTTATTGTTAGCAACCATTCGCATCCACAATATTTAAGCAATCGACAAACTATTTTACCCACGATTGTTGCTAACGTTAAGGACATGCAGGGAAATTTTGTTAGTTGCCGTATTTTATTGGACTCTGGTTCACAGAGCTCTTTTGTTTCGGAGTCATTTGTGCCAAAACTCGGTTTACCTCGAACTCATGCCCGCATTCCAGTCGTTGGGGTGTCTTCTACTGAAGCAGGATACACACGAGGGTGTGTAACAATCAAACTTTATTCGCGAATAAATTCAAGGAGCCTTCCAGTTGACGTTTTTGTTCTTTCAAAACTTACTTCAAATTTACCTACTCGTTCTATCGATACCTCTTCATACGTGCACATTCGTAATTTAAACCTTGCGGATCCTTCATTCGATGTTTCTCGTCCTGTTGATGCCTTGCTAGGAGCAGACAAACTTTGGAATATTTTAGATGGGGAACAAATCAAAGGTCCGGATGGTACACCAATAGCTCAAAGTACATTCTTCGGTTGGGTCATCACCGGAGAGTGCTTTGCTGATCAAAATTCTCTATCTTTTGCTTCGTTTCACTCTACACTTGACATTGATCAGCTGTTGAGAAAATTTTGGGAACTCGAGGAGGTTAGTCCTTGTTCAGGAAAATCAAGTGATGACCTTGCAGAAACACATTTTCGCCAAACCTTTTCACGCTCTCCCAACGGCCGCTATATAGTTCAATTACCATTCATTGACTCTACTCCTTCCTTTGGTGACACGATTCCAGCTGCTGTTTCACGATTATGTTCCATGGAACGTCGTTTTGCCAGAAACCAAGAGCTATTCAAATCTTACTCTAATTTCATGCGTGAGTATCTTGCTTTGGGACATATGGAAAGGATTCCTTCAGAAGAGCTGAAAAAAAATTCATCTCATCAATTCTATCTCCCTCATCACGCCGTGTTCAAAATGGATAGCTCTACAACGAAACTTCGAGTGGTATTTGACGGTTCATCAAAGGATTCTTTCGGTCGTTCGCTAAATAGTACTCTGCTAATAGGTCCTCCAATTCAAAGAGATCTTGTAGGCGTTTGTTTAAAATTTCGTCAGCATCGGTACGTCTTCTCAGCTGACGTTGTGAAAATGTTTCGGCAGATTTTGGTGGATAAAAAACACACTGACTTCCAACGCATTGTCTGGCGTGAAAATCCAGGCGATAATATTCAACATTTCAGCCTTTGTACGGTCACCTATGGGACAGCATGCGCCCCGTTTCTTTCGATTCGCGTACTTTATCAACTAGCTCAGGATTATCAAAAGGAGTATCCAAACGCCTCCCAGGTTCTTATTAACGACGTGTATGTTGACGACGTGATGACAGGGACTGACTCAGTTGATTCTCTTTTAAAACTTCAATCTGAGCTTGTTACCCTTCTCTCAAAGGCAAAACTTAACCTGCGGAAATGGAGTTCTAATTGCTGGCCTTTTCTTTCGAGGCTACCTCCTGAAGATTGTGAGTACTCTTTGATGGACACCGAAGGCGACGGAGCTGGAAAATCGATTAAGGTTCTAGGAATGTACTGGAATCCTTCCCAAGATGAATTCTTATTCAAAATGAACTCTAACTTGCCAAAAATATCATCGACTCGACGAACCCTTTTATCTGACATCTCTCGCATTTACGATCCTCTTGGATTCTTAGCTCCATCAGTCATTTCATTCAAAATTTTGTTCCAAGCACTTTGGATTCCTGAGCTCAAGTTAGGCTGGGATGACGAATTACCACCTGATGTAGCTCAAAATTGGATTCGTTGTCGGTCAGAACTACCATTTTTTGAGCAAATACGCGTTCCTAGACATATATTTCCATCTGGCAAGAATATGGAATTACATGGTTTCTCAGATGCATCGTCCGTCGCTTATTCGGCCGTGGTATATTCGCGCTGTGAGTTAGATTCAGGGAACTACAAGATGACCATTATTGCTGCAAAGACTAAGGTAGCCCCCCTGAAACCCGTCTCGATTCCGCGTCTTGAGCTGTGCGGAGCTCTCCTCCTCTCTCGCCTGCTTACCCGTGTTAAAACTTCGTTGACAGTAAACATTTCAAAAACATTTGCTTGGTGTGACTCTGAGATTGTGCTACATTGGCTTGCTTCTCCTCCTCGCCGTTGGACTTCGTTTGTGGCTAATCGTTGTGGTGAAATTTTAGAAACACTTCCGCGTTGTTCTTGGCACCATATCTCATCTGAAGCAAACCCAGCAGATTGTGCGTCGCGTGGTATTCTGCCTTCAAAACTTATTCAACATATGCTCTGGTGGGATGGTCCAAGCTGGCTTAGCCTCTCGGAACAATATTGGCCGGTATCTAAAGCCAAACCATCGAAAAACTCAGAGTGTCAAGCGGTCAAAAATGAAGAAAGACCAGTGTCAAAACAAGTGCTTTTTACGTCTTCAGAAGATAATTTACTTGAAACAATATTCAAAAACCACTCGTCTTGGATTCGTCTTGAAAGAAGTATCGCGTATTGTTTTCGGTTTGTGTACAATTGTCGCTGTCGAAAAAGGGGTTGGGATCGTCGCGTAACTCACCTTAGTCTATCAGAGATAGCTCTCGCAAGGAAAGCTATTCTCAAATACGACCAGGAGATTTCATTTCGAGAAGATCTCCAATACCTCATAAAACATAAGCGGCTTCCTCAAAAGTCTAAGCTCCTACGATACTCAGCATTTATCGGAGCTGATGGACTTCTTCGTGTTGGTGGCAGAATAAAACACGCAAATATATCTTTCAATCTAAAACACCCTATAATTTTGTCTAATAAATCTATAATTTCTTCTCTTATTGTGACAGATATACATCGTAATTACTTGCACACAGGAGTATCTGAAACGTTTGCCATAGTTCGCCAACAATACTGGATACTTGGCAGTCGTAATCTTATTCGCAAGGTCATTTTCAATTGCAAACCCTGTTTTATGCAGCGACGACTTCGAAGCGATCAATTGATGGGTGAACTACCTGTGGAGCGAATTCAACCAACTCGACCATTCATCAACTCAGGGGTTGATTATGCAGGACCCCTAACAATTAAGATTTCGCGTGGTCGAAATACAAAGCTCACAAAGGCCTATGTTGCGCTTTTTGTGTGCTTATCCACAAAGGCTGTGCATCTCGAGGCAGTAAGTGACCTCACAACGGATGCGTTTTTAGCAGCTTTACGAAGGTTTGTGTCTCGACGAGGAAGATGTGCCAATCTCTACAGTGACAATGGCACCAATTTTCAAGGAGCACGGCGTTGTCTGACCGAGATGCACAAACTGGTGATGTCCCAACAACATAACAGTGTTATCTCGACAGCACTTTCCCGGGAGGGCATCGACGGGCACTTTATTCCACCCTCTGCTCCACATTTTGGTGGGCTGTGGGAGGCGGGTGTAAAGTCCATGAAATTTCATCTGCGTCGAGTTGTCGGGTCAACAGTACTTACGTTTGAGGAGCTTACGACAGTGTTAAGTCAAATCGAAGCAATTTTAAATTCTCGTCCTCTGTGTAGTATTTCAGATACTGATTTAAATCCTCTAACACCAGCTCATTTTCTTATAGGTGAGCCTCTGACAATTGTTCCAGAACCAACCCTCGCAGACATTCCTCCAAATCGGCTTACCCATTGGAACCTTTTACAAAGCATGGTGCAAGGATTCTGGAGACGCTGGCATATGGAATACCTCACCACCCTCCAAGAGCGTAAGAAGTGGCAGCAGTCTAAGCCGAACCTAAAACCTGGAGATTTGGTAGTAATAAAGGAGCCTAATCTACCTCCTACTCAATGGGTTCTTGCTAGAGTTGAAGATGTGACAAAGGGTGCTGATAATATTGTACGAGTTGCCAATGTACGGACAGCTAAAGGCACTTTCACCAGACCTGTAACCAAACTGGCTTTGCTTCCTACTTCCTGAAACCTTGTTCCAGGGGAGCCGGGATGTTCCGGATTAACTAGCTATCATTCAGCTTTTCGTAATCATCATTTGATTAATGCTATAAGAGATTTGATTAGTGAACTTAAACCTAAACTGTTATACATTTAAACACATTATTCATTTCTTTGCCTTAAAATTAGTTTTGACTCACTGTACTTGTTAACATTATAATCGCAAATTATTTATTGCTCTTGTACATACCGGTTCTTTCTCTCTTAAATATTTTTCCTGATTGATATGTATTACATAAGTTTGACAACTGTAAATTAAATAACCTCTTGCATAATTTACAATGAACCAATCTTCCATTTGGATTCAGATCAGCATACGGGTAACACCTCTTAAGAAATCAATCAATCAAATCAATTTGGTGAAAAAGGCACAATTATTTTGTGATCAATAAAATTACAATTTTTAAGACAAGAAGAGTTTATAAATTTCATGTTCCCTTTTTTGCTCGGTTTAATTCCGAATCAGGGTGGGTTTGGAGAAATTAACTCAAGTATTTACCAATTCTGTGATTGATAAGCCCAAATAAGAGAGTTCTTATATGTGATGGCTTGGAATAAGCAAATCCACTGGAAAGCGATCCATTCAGAACCAGCTTAGCGCATTAAGAAACGTTTTCAAGTATGTGATATTTCTATCGGATAGTTCCAAAAGCTTCACAGATAATTGAAAGTCTGTCAACGGTCTTTGCACTGATAGAGCATCGCTTTCCAATAGATCAACGAAATCAAGCATCGTTGTGCGGTTAGTAGTTAGATGGAGGTAGTCAAAAATAATACCTGCGTGCTGTTGGCATGTGTTGTGTGTTCTTCTCTCTTCCGTTCTGTCGATTTCTCTCTTTCGTGTAATTGTCTTGTGTTGTCTTGAGTCAATGATCTCAGTTTCCAGGGCTTGTAAGTGTGTCTACTTCATCGATTCATCGACGAAAGTCTAATTTCTTGTCTAATATCTCCGTAGTCAACTATAGTTGTTATGAAAGATACCTAGAAACAATACGCTTATGGGCGAGTAACCCGTACTGATTGCCACTTAATGCACTTACAGAACAATTTCCAGCGTTAATTTTTTTTTTGTCATAATTGACCTGAGTATATTGAAGAAATGAGACATGACATATTTACATGCTGACGTGAAAAAATATTTTTAGCCAAATATGTTCCTAGCCTTGCAATATGACATTTTTTAATACGAATTGTTGTATGTTCACACTCATCAAAATATTGTTTACATTAGTTAAAAGATGCAACATAAAATGAAAACCAAAATTCCATAACATGTTGCCAGAGTTTCATAATTTATAACCTCCAAAATTAAACATATAAATGTCACATAAAACATTTTAAGGTTTATTTATGTACTCCACAAAAAACTGTCCATTAAGATGTGTTCCCACAATATCTTTACATCTGTGGTTTCCTGACTTAAAATTATTATCATTTTCAACAATCTCCTTTTGTGTTTAATAAAGAAAGAAAAAAAAAAGAAAAAAAATTCAAAACTGAAAGTTCATAAAAGTCCTTCCGTCACTCTTCCTATAATAAAATGAAACTACCCAAACACACCCACAGGCAGAGAATTCAATTTAGGTAGAATCCGTCAAAATTCCCGTTGGTAAATTGTTAACATTCTTGTGGCACACACACACACTAACATACACATATACGAGTATTATAATGTTTTATGAGTATGAACAAGGAGAACGATAACTTCAAAAATGAACTTTTGCCTGAAGGCAGCGAAGCCATTATAAATTCCATGCTCATCGAATCCTTTGAGCCTCACACAAAAGGAGACGTAATAAAAAAAAAAATGCGACATTGTTCCACCACCGATGTGCCATGCTGCCGTACCGCGAAGAGATGGCTTTCACCTATAACCCACATCAGCCATATTGTATGGTAGAAATATAATATTGAAAACTGCATATAAAGGACACAATCTCGAGAAGGATGTGCTATTGACGCCGTCAACCTGTTTAAGTTAGCTACTAGAGGAGTCCTGGAATCCTGACAAGACAAGCCATCATTTTGAACGATAAAATCTGAAGAGATTGTTTATGATTTTTTTTTTATTATTAACATTGTGTCTCTGATTATAGTGGCACGATAATGTCCTGACTTGGAACTACATTGTCGATTGAATTATTTATGATTTGTTATCATATTCATAATTGAAAAGGACAAAGGAATTCATTGAAACTTGATTGGCTTTATGTACATCGTGTAAAAAATATAAAAATAAAAATATAAAATGGAACATCTGCAGAATGGAAATTGGTTCAACTTGTAATTTACATCATCATGACAACACCGAAACTCCATCTTATATTAAAACAAACCCATAATGAAGTGGATTTTTATTTTTGTCAACTGTTTTTATAATTTCCATGTCTCTTACTGCACTTAACACGCAAATAGCAGCCAACTTTCTGACATTGCACCATGTCTGCCTGTTTAACAATTCAAAAAGAAGGAACCGGAAGTTTTGCTTCACATCCACAATACCCGGATGGAAAAATGTAAACCTCTTGCAAAATCCTTCAATTATTCGCTCCAACGACAACCCAACCATCAACAACGTGCAGCATTCATTTGCATCAGTAATTATTAAAAAAAAAAAAATTGAAAAGAAAAGAAAAAGGATCGTCCTTTATTTTCTGTCAACTACTTGTAAAAGTGAAGTGAAGTGCAAGTCATTGCCAAGAATGAAAATTGTGGAAATGTATACTTTTTTGGTCCTTAAGCATGGAATCAGGTTAGTTTAAATAGAGTTAATGTATAAACTGATAATAAGCATCCTTGTGGAAGCTGCAGAAGAGATTTGGTTTTTTTTTTTTAATGAAAAATGGTGTCATTTTAGCTTGGAAATTAATTTGAATAGTCTTATTTGGAAGGATTATGATGATTTCAAGTAAGTTGTAGGAACAAATATTGTTGGAAATATGTGTTTTAATTGTTTTTAAATTTTACTGAGCCATGTTTTTAGATGGAAGTCATGAAACCTAGAACTTTCACTAACAACAGTTGAAGTCCAGCCATCTTTACCGTTGAATTCGAATAATTTGTCTGACTTAGCTTGCGTCGCTGTTTTCTTTGTTCCCATAAAAAGGGTTTGACACTTTTGTTGATGAAATCATATACTTTGTCTTGTCCTCTCTTCTAATCAGTCAAATTTTGCTTGCTGTTTTTTCCATGGTTAGAGTACTGAAGACTTCA
This sequence comes from Platycheirus albimanus, assembly GCA_916050605.2. Taxonomy (NCBI): domain Eukaryota; kingdom Metazoa; phylum Arthropoda; class Insecta; order Diptera; family Syrphidae; genus Platycheirus; species Platycheirus albimanus. The sequence goes on along the minus strand of OU696698.1, from coordinate 88,217,385 downwards.
GTAGAATCCCAAAACATTTTGATGGAACAGCGTGCATCCTCCCTTCTCAGTTTACTTTACATTATGGTTAAAAAAATCGATTTGTCAGGAAAAGTCTTATAATGGGCCAGTTTTTTTCAAATCAGATTTTCTCGTTAACCAATTGATGTACTTCGAGACAATTTTTAATGTTAAAACCCTTTTTTATAAACGAAATAATATTAATTCTTAAATTTTTCAAAAAAAAAGTTTTTTTGGGTTTAAAAAGAAAACTAAAAAAATTTTTTTTTCTCAAAAAATAAATTCGGAATGTGTTTTCCAAAAGTTGAAAAAACCAGTTTTTGAAAAAAGCTGCTGGAACGATTTTGAAAAAATAAATTCCCTAAATTTCAAAACAATAAGAGAAATCAAATGACTTACTTATTTTTTTTATAAAAAAAACGTTTTTACTTGTGATTTTTTGTGATTAATACATTTTCATATGAACGACCCAGTCGTGAACTTTATTTGATGTTGTGATCGCTGTGGATGGGGCAAATGATATTGAGATTCCAATCGTGCGTCAGGTTTTCTTTGCTCAATTGTATTTTGCTGATGAGTTGATGACAAAATCATTTCAAGCATGTTGAAAAAACTTCGGCTTGTAATCCATCAGCTGTTTTCTTAATTTCATTCAGTATGGTATGGTATACCGGTCATCTGGCTATATTCACCATTGAGCAGGCCTAAGCATGTTCAGACCAAAACATGAGAGGAATACTTGGCCAGCAAAGGATAAAGCGGTCGTTTCCGGTTGAATTTCTTTGGTGTGGTTATTGTTCGCCAATGTTCCCTGATGGGTATAGCTATCGGTACTTAATTTTGGCACTAACTTAAACTTATGTAGATATTCGAGTCGAGTCGGAATATTAAGACTTTGAGAATGCTAGAAGAGTGTTTTCCGTCAATCGTATTATTTTGGATGCAGTTTCGGTCATCTGGTGACCGTCATGTGCCCACTTGCAGAAATCGAGGCGTGTGCTGCTCAACATAATGTTTTTCCCGCAACAAAATCACTATATATATTCCGACTTTCTTAAAAATGTCCACTCTCACAATTTGGGCACTTAAACACCAAAAAGAAATTTAATATCATTTTTGGAGCAATCTTCATCAAAGTTCGGACTTCGTATTAAAATTTCAGAAGCACATTCCAAAAAAAAGCGAGGTAAATCCAAAATTTCAGTAATAGTTTTGAAATTAAAAAGAATCTCATACTTTGAACGAAATGTTCACAGCTAATGCTGTGGAGGTAAAACAGTAAGGGTCAACATATATTCTGACAAATTTTTGAATATAAGTTTTTCCAAATTATTTGTGCTGTCCTTAAAAAATACTAAAATTTAAGCAAATCACACTTAGATCAAAAACGAAGAAAATTAAATCGTTCAAAACACATTTTCTGAATATTTAGAGTTTGTTGGAAATAAAATCTGATTTTTAGTGACCTTTTTATCGTTAAAGATAGATATTAAGTTGATTTGTGGGCTATAGGTCAATAATAAATAAAAGATGTTATTTCATCGCAACGTTTCGAGTATGTTTATACTCTTCATCAGGCCTTTATTAATTGTTTAATGACAAAAGATAAAAAGTAATACAAACATTAGCATACAACTATTAAACATTCTAAAAAATGTGACGTCAAGATAACTTACAATAAAACTTTTTTCAAACAGTTAATATTTGATATAGTCAAACATTTTATACACAATTGAGGCAAAGTAACTTAAATAAATAAATAAACAAAGTTAAAACTAAAGTTACAAATTGTAATTTGGTCATTTTTAAAAAAGAACATTACTCGAACGACAGTTGAAACGTCCAATTACAGCACACGATCACCTATTTTGAATCTTTTTCTTTTTTGTTGGCCTATTTATAAGTTGGCTATAAACACTTCTAAGACTGTCACAATCCGATCTACGGTTGACAGCATTGTTGTTATCTATTATATGCAACATCTCTATCAACATTCTTTTTGAATAATGTTGCTCTGTTTGAAGAATTTCTACTGTGTGTTTTTCTTTTATGCAATTGTGAGCTAGTTTAGTTTTGTGAGAAGACCCGCTATTTAGATCAGACCTGTGACTAGAGATGCGATCTCTCAATTTTTGTTTGGTGGTACTGATGTAAATGGACGGACATGTCTCCTTCCCTCCAAAGCAGTTAATCCTATAGACAACATCTGCTTTCTCCAAAGTCTCCAATCTGACTTTTGTGTTGGTAAAAAGTTTATTCCTTAGAGGAAATGCAGACTTGAAAGCTATTTTTGTCTTTGTGTTGTCTTTTATTGGTGCTGTCTTGATGCGGTTGGAGAGGTGAGGTATGTAAAGTGAACTCTTATATACATACATACACTTGTTGGGGAAGGAATTGGAGAACAGAGTGTCTCGGATGATTTTGATGTTTTTTTCGGTGAAAAGATTTATCGCTTATGTCAAGAACCCGGTTCACAAAGTTTTGTGCCTTATTGATAATAACTTCTTTGGGTTGCTTCGAATGGAAATTTATAAGGCGCCCAGATGCAGTCGGTTTCTTATACCAATCAAAAATTAGTTTTTCATTTCGCCTTATAACTTTCACATCGAGATATGGAAGCTCACCATTCACCTCCATTTCCACCGTAAACTTAATTTTGTCTTTAAAAGAATTCAAGGCATTCAGCGTGTTCTGAACTTCTTCTGCTTTAATCACAACTAACAAGTCATCTACATATTTTGTGAAAGCTTTTGGTTTTTTTGAAAGCTTACCAAGAACATCTTCCAGCAATGTTTCCAAAACCAAATCCGTTAAAATTGGAGATGCTGGGCTTCCCATGGGTACACCCTGTTTTTGCTGATAAATATTGCCATCGAACTCTAAGAAGTTATCGATAACACAAAACCTGATTATCTCATAGAATTTCGTCTTTTTAATATTTTGCTTGTTGGAAAGAGGCAGTGGCAGTGCTGTCTCTTACTTAAAGAGTGTTTTGCGTATGATCAGTGGTGTCTTACTATTAGGTATTTGGTGGAGGAGGATATTGTCAATAAAAAAAAAAATATAGAAGTAGATCTTGAAAAAAGCGAAGTAGGGAAGTAGATATTTTTTTTCCTCAAAATCAAAGTAGATTAGTAAACTTTAAACCCTGAACCCTAAAATTTGTCATTGGTGGAGTGGTTTTCACTTTCTGATCATGTTCGGAAGCAATAATTTCTGATGTTGAAAACTAAAAGGGTTGGAAGTGTTTCTTGATACCCTCTTGGAATACCCTCAAGTATCTGTCCACTAAGCAAATTTATATCAATCATTATTGAATTTGGTATAACCACTTGCAGAATTCGAGAAATCAGTGGTATAAGGGAATCTTCTTTTGAGAAATGCATAACATTGAAGAAAAAGCTCTTAAGTTTTTGAACATTGTAGTATCCACCTTAACCTAACCTATCCTGTGTCGCACGAAGCTGCTTTGTCGTGTCGCAGCTAGGTATACGAAAAAAAATATGTTGTGGTTATTGCTTTGTAGCTTCTATTCAACATCTTCGCTCCTCTTTCAATTTTAATTTAATGATTTAAATCAACCTACAAAAAATTATACAAAATTGACAAAAACCGACCCGAATAAAAATAATCTTAGAGTTTTTGAGGACATACAAAGTTTTATAGGTCAAACTCTAAACACCGAGTTGTTTTAATATGAGACAAGTGCAAGCAAAAACTTTTTGTCCATGAACAAAAAAAAAACTGTGGCAAACTACACTCAAAAAACAACTTCCTCTCATGTGGTTTTGAATGGTGATGAAATTTTAAAATTCCCATAAGGATTTCGAAATTTCTTCATTCAGTGTTTGCTGTCCACGCGCGCCAAAAACATACGCTTCAAATATTTTGACGGCTGAATATATAAATAAAATATTCAAAAACCACAACACAAAGGCACACAACATCGTCATCATCATCATCATGTTGTTGGCTGTCTTGATTTATAAATTGAAAGTAGTTGCCTTCAGTTCAAGTGTCATCACGATACTTAAGGTATAAATGAGAATGTTATAGCAGTAGTACGTATACGCCCTACGCCTTACGCCCTGCGCCTAGCCTATACACGATAATACATACATCGTGCAGTGCATAGAAGACACTATAAATACATCGTCTATTCAGATTCAGAGTCATGTTTCATGCTTCCTTCCCCTCCCTCTCAGAAAAAGAAGAAGAAGAGCCACAGGCCCTTATGTTGAACATGCAATTGGATTGTTGCTGCAAGAAGGACAATAGAACTATTCACAATTTTTATCCTCAAGCGTTTGGTTACAGTATTTGTCACTGGCTTTTGCAAACTGTTCTTCGTCCTCTCTCTCTTTCTCTTTCTATAACTGGATGTAGTCATCTCCAATTGGGAACGTTCATTGTTGCAGTTTTAATTACTACAACTCAAAAGCGTTTCACTCTTTAGCTAGGAGCAGAAAACAGAAGCAGAAACAGGAGCAGAAGCAGCCACAGCCGCAGCAGCTTATGTTGTGAACTTGTGATGCTCTATGGTTTTTTTTTTTATGGGGTGTTGTGTTATGGAAACATAAACCATGCATTCCTTATTGTCAACCACGATGTTATAAGGACTTGGGGTTTTGCTCGATCCTTTTTTTTTTTTTAATGAGTCACTTTGGTTTGGGGACGATGGAAAATAAAACAAATTTGATGGTTACTTTTTCTTTGTTTGGCTTGCTTTGTCCTTTGTGATGTGGGTGAAGTTGAAGGCATTTAATGGTAAAGCAACTCAAAGTTGACGTCAAAAAACTTTCTTTAATAAGTGGAGGGAGAGCGCGGTAAATGAGGAATAATTTGTAGGTGGTTTCCTTAGGATACAACAAGAGGATAAGTTTTAGTTAAAAATATTTCCTGGGCTTAACGTCGTATCGCCGTGTCGCGTCGGCGTTGCCCGTTGGTTGTATGTAGATGAGTGACGTTAAGATTATTAGGAGTGCATTTTAGGTTGGGGCATTGTTGCAGTTTCATTTGACAACAAGGTCTGGAAAAAGTAGGTTACAAGCAATAGTCAACACTGTCTGAAGGAATAGAAAGTATGCCTAATGCAAGCACAAAGAAAGAATAAAGGAATTAATTAAAAACTCTTGGTGCCATGAAATTACACCTAAACTTCGTTAATTCGGCCCTGTTTTATTTCGAAAATTATTTGGACAAAAGCCTAGGCTTTTATTCCAGTCAAGTCAAAGTAGTTCCTTTTTTGTTCTTATGTGGAAATTAAACTTAAAAAATCCCAGCATATCAAATAAATCTGATTGGGGTCAAAATTAGAACACTTCTAGCTTCTATCCCGAGACATCTTGGACAAAATCAGAGAGCATCTCTTCAGACAGTTCCATAAAAAAAGCAAGGTGGACAAATGTAAACAGATTGTAAAGCATAATGCAGGAAGAGAGTAAACAAGTGACCTGTATTAAACTACGAAAGACATAGTCGAACGCTAATGCAATCTTAAATCCTCAACTGAACAAAAAGTCGGACAAACATCGCAAAGTGTTTCGTTAAGCACAATCCACTCATTCACTTTGAGTCAAGGAGTGGAACTATAGATGATCTCTTGTCACCAATCCTGTTTTTGCTTACTATTGACGATATGACCAAGCTGTCATTATTTGTGTCATTTACTCTTTGAGCAATCAACCTCTTCCTTTTGACACATATCGGTAGGCCCACTGATGTTTTTAGTTAAGATAAAAATAATATCAAAATTTTTTTAGTATAAGCATACCTTGACTATGTCTTAAATAACCGCTAGCAGTTATAGTATTATTGACGACTTTACGTCACACTTCCTGCTGTACTCTTTCCAAAAAGTTGGTGCGTGCAAAGCTTAAATTCTCATGTTATCGTAAATTAATATTTGCTCAGAAACGGCTTCCACGATTTTGATTAAATTAATAATGTAACATGCGCAGAAATCTTTTGGAAAAAACTGCTTTCAAGTACATAATGAAATTCTCCCAAATTTGGTTTATAAAGTTTTTACGACTTCCTTTGAATTAACTGTTCACGATGGCTTTCATTTAACGAAAAAACAGCTTTTACAATATAGATGAAGATTTGTGAAAGAAGTGCCAATGTTTTGATGACCTTCCAATAATGAGGGTAAAATGTTTGCTTGAGTCGAGCTATTAAGGTGGTACTTATTACATAATGGTTCTTGGTTGGGCAGAAAATAAATACCAAACATTGGAACGGTACAGAGAAGATTAGCTTGACCCCTGCGCAAGGATGACACGCAAAATCGTTAAGCTTTTATAACAAAAAAATATTTATAACAGTTTAAGTTTTCGTAAATGTTCTCGAAAACGGCTTCGTCGTATAACAGTTGTATAAATGTTTATAACGGTACCTACCGCCATACAATCATAAACAAAAAGTATGATTTTCTCACAAACGGCTCTAACGATTTTGATAATTTTTTTTTTTAGGATAGTCCATCTTTTAGTAAAAAATAGATTTGTCGAAATTTGTCTTATAACGGAACATAGAAATGGGTTTTTTCAAATAAGGTTTTCTCGTAAACTAAATTTCCGATTTCAATAAGAAATTTAACGCAGGAAGCCATTTGTTATTGGCAAATTGTTGATTGCCATTCTCTTACTTCGGCAAAACACTTTTTTTTTTACAAAAAATAAGGCTTTTCACTGATTTTTAAAACAGCTGCTACCAGAGAACGATTTGTACAGTCTGTCTTATATACATACATTTTTATTTGGTATTTTATTGTTTGGTTTTTATATAGTATTTGGTATTCGATTTTCTTGCAATTTTTTTTGGGTTGCATTAAATATCATGCTTTAAAATTTCGCGAGAAATTATGCATTAAAATGCGAATTCTAAAAATTGCCAAACAATTATTGCAAAAAAATAATTTGACTAAACAATAAAATGCAATACTATGTTTTTTGCTTAAATATAAAATGCTTATCAAAAACATGACAAATAATGAAGTACAAAACGAAAATTTGGAAATGATAGACTACGAAACAATTTGTATCTAAACAATTTTGACAAAATATGTATAGCATACCCCAATAATCAGTATGACGATTTCACTGTTTAAAACGTTTCTTCAAAAGTATCTCCCATTTTCTTGACAAAGCATAGGAATGGCCTCAATGTTTTTAAAATACTACAACATCTATCTATACAAGAAGCTGTCTTTTTAAGGTTGAGTCTAAAAGAATCTACACATTTTCGTCTCACTGCTAAAATTTAACATCAAAATATTCAAAGATTGAACTAAGTTCGCAATAGCTCACCCAAAATATTAACTTCCTTAGTTTTATGATGTTTTAAAAACCGTTTTCATTTTTCCTGTCTTGAACCTATTCCCAAGCAGCAATATTTTGATCGCAATTTCACTGATTTCACATAAGGAATGTTAAACTTTACAGAAGTTAACAGCACGATAACAGGATTTGGTCTAGAATAAATGTGAGTGAGAGTTGGTCTCAATTCGGCCACTCAAAGAACTTTGATGATTAAATAAATAACAGCTCTCAAAAAACCAAATAAAGTTACAAAAGTCCACAATTCCTATAATCGCCATTTTCATTATTCCCTCATGGAACTCTGTGTACTAAATTTGGATTTGTTGTTAAGTATCTTATTTATTTTTTGTCATCATTGTTTAAAAAAACAAACATAAAACTAATAACACCGTCGGGACAATGAATTTAATCACAAAATCTTAACTACAAAAGGGAACAAGAACAACCCATAAGCCATGTCATTTCTGTGGTTAATTTATGTTTTAAAATAAAGTGTTTTGCTAATCGCTTCAATCATAGTCAAGGGAGCTATTTCACACTTGCAGGCAGAGCGAGGCAACAGTGGTGAACATTAACAGAGCCGCACCATAACCTTGTATACTTTACTGCGCTCTACTGTAATCTATGACACTTTGAGGGCTTGTTGCGGATGTAAAATAGGATAAAGAAAGCTATAGCTGGTAGCTGGAAGGTGCCTTTGGCAGTTTTGTTTCGTTTTGCATTTACCAAAGGAATGATTTTAATTTATTCTGGGCTTTAAAATGGAGGAAATCCTTCTTTGTGGAGTGTCGTTAAAAACTACTTAAGAAAGTAAGAAAATCAATTTAAATTATGTTTATGGTTTTGAAAACTTATACTTGGGTTTAGTAATTGTTGCCAAAAATTTGGAGTTCTTATTTGCATTTATTTAAAGGAAACTTACGTATTTTAATTAAACCAGGCAAGGGGAAAGTTATCGCCGCTCAGGACAAACTGGAAGCACTCGCCTGAAATTTTAAGGAAATTTCGTATCAATTCCAATTGGAAAAGCGAGATTCAAAAGAGCTACTACAAAGGATGGACACCAAAATTAGAATTGAGGTGATCCTGAGGGGTCCGAAGCCTTTAACCTTTAAGAAATTGTGAACTAATCCATAATAGGCGTCCCCACGGAAATAAAATAGCTTTACTAATCCCATATGGTTTACCTGGAATAATATTGGCAAAGTTCATTTAACAAATAATATTTCCTCCAAAGATGCTAGAGAAAAGAAATAGAACCTATTCCGAAGAAAAGAAACTGAGGTAAGTCGAATGGTGTGTGTGCTCCCTAACGATATCGCTAGCTAGTCCAGTCGGACAGGTACTTTTAGGTGGAAAAAGTTCGGAAGGTAATGAAACTTTACATTTTACTAATTTTTTGACCTCAAAATGGCGCTGAAAAAAAGAGAGGAGGGGGGGGGGGACTGCAAATTTTTTGACCTTGATCCGATTTTCTCTCAATAACTTTTTTTCCTTACATGCTATGTCAAAAACATATTCGGCTTTTTTTTTTTAGAACGTTAAATTTTGTTTGTACAAAAATCATTCTATAATGTAAATTCGCTACCGAGATATGCCGTTCAAAGAACAAGTAATTTTTTCAAAATGTTTGGGTATTTTTTATCGATTTGAAAAATGATCAGTTTTTCGAAGCTCCATACCTTGGTAACAAATTGACATATAACAATTTTTGTTGTATCAAAATTGTAGTAAATTTAACGCTCTACAAAAAAATATTGTTTGTCATAGGATGTAAGAAAAAACATAAGGGAGAGCTACATTACGTTTGCAACGAACTGTTGGATACCATATTCCCTATATTTTTGTATGTGTATGCGTCTGCCTCCCGCAGCCAGCCGATGTTCCAGTTTCAGAAACAAAATTCTTCTTTAGCAGACAGAAAAAATTCAATAACATTAATTTTGTGTGGTGTGATGTTCAATCAGTGATGGCACAATACAAAAAGGCGTGCGCCACGCCCAAAGTTAGGACTTGTTATTGCCAAGGCAACTAGTATGAGCTCAGTGACATTCAATTTTATTCTTGCACATCGATTTGAACAAAACAAGACAAAACTTAAATTTTTAAAAATTAGATTTTGAATGGAAATAGCGTTTATGGGTTGTTTTTAACAATTCTTGCACCAAACTCTGATACGTTACCAAGGAATATAAATCTAAATGTTCATCTTTTTACTTCAAAACTGCGACCGATAGTTAAAAAACGTTAAAAAATTAAAGCCTTATACAACTTTTGACGGAAACGCCCCTTAAAAGTGGGTGTGTCTTAAAAATTTGAAGCACTAACTGAACTTTGATCAGTATTTAGGCATATGTGTAAAACTACAGCTGAATCGAATAGTTTTTAAACAAATCTTACCTGAACAAAGGTGTTTAATCAAAATCACGCCTTCAAAAGTGGGCGTTTTGAAAAAATTTACACAAGAAAATGTATTTCTCAAATAACGAACGTAAGGGAAAAGGTTTAAATTGAATATTGGAAGTACCTTAAATTATTGAGACTACCGTTTTTCGTTCTTTCATGAAAAGTGGGAGTAAGCCACACCCAAAATTCAAAAATTTCTTTTCATACACAAACTTTTCGGCTTGCGGATTCATTCTAAATACCGTTTATTTACAAAAACAATTTTTTTATAGTTTCTAGTGAAAAGTGGGCGTCAGCCACACCCAAAAACTAATTTTTTGATTTCATACACAATATGTTTATGTGCCAGTAATACCCACAAAATTTAATGTTTTTCGCTTTAATATAACAATTGTTATTTTGTATGAAAAATGGGCGTCAGCCACTCCCACACTGAAATATTTTTATTTGATTGGAAGAAGGTTCACCTAAAGCTTACGCGTGCAAAATTTTAGCGTTATGCTTTTATCGTAACTGTACAAAAAATATTTTTTAATTTTACCAAATTGAGGTTGTTCAATAAAAATGGCGATTGTGGGCGTGTTTGTGGGCGGATTTTACCGGTTCAAAAACTTAGCTTTGCTCTTGAACCAAAGATTATATACATCAAATTTTAGCTTTCTAGCTCAAAAATTTCGACCTCTAGAGAGTATACATACGGACGGACGGACGGACTGACATGGCTAAATCGACTAGGCTTTTGATTCTGAGTCAGAATATATACACTTTTCTATACCTAACGGTATTATTTCTTTATGTTACAAACTCCACACCAAATACAATAGACCCATTCTTTGAAATAGGGTATACAAAATTATTGAGAGAAAACCGAAGTAAGGTCTAACATTTTGAAGTTCCCCCAACCTCCTCTTTTTGCACAGTTTCAGGTCAAAAACTTAGCAAAATGTTAATTAACTAAATTCAAAAAAAATTCATCAAGTTTCGTTAACTTCCGACCTTTTTCCACCTAATCCCACTTTTTCCGACAAGTCGACTCGACTTTAAGCCAAATTCAACTAGTTTCACTTTAAATTTTAAAGTTACTCTCCTCCTGCTCCTCGCTCCAATGAATTTTACTATACTCTGTTACACATAATTGGGCAGTACACCTCTTATGAGGAAGCTTTTCTTTTATCAGTAGCGTGACATATTTTTGCACCACACTAAATTGAAGGAAACCCCCATACAAATTGTTCAGCCACCACTGAATTTCCAATTGCATCTGACGTGAGTCCCACGTCTTATTCAAGGCACATCTAAATGTGCACTGATTGTTTGTGGCCTGGCTGCTGGCTGCTGCTATTTAAAATTCAACCCCTTTTTAATTGATGTGCATTCAGAGTTACCAGTGTTCTTTTGGTAACTCGTTCAGCTTTCTTTCCTTGGGTTTCTGCTGAAGAGCTTTTGGTTTAAGAGCTTTAACATTTTTTTAAGATTGTTGCTTATTTGAAATGCTTACTACGGAAACCCTGCAAGAGCTTTTGTGTGAAAAGCACTTACGGAAAACAAAAGAGTGCGAATGAGAGACAAACATCCCCATCTTCCCTGTGCTGCCCAATTATAAGTAACAGAGTATAGGTGCCGTTAAGTCTATCTAGCTTGAATACGTCTGATTTAATTTTTTTCAGTAACCATGAAGTAAGGAAGTAAAAATCTTCCATAAATCAAAATAATAACAAAAATTTAAACGAATTCATTTTTAAAAATTAAAATATTCAGCGTTCAAAAATATATTTCCATTCACAAGCAATAAAATCCAACCACATTTGTCACTTAAGGAACGTCCAACGTCCAACTTCGCGTCGTCCGTCGTCAACCACCTCTTACACCAAATCAATATTCTATTCAATTTGATTCCATTGTTCACAGCTACCAAGTCCAAATGGAGTCCAGTCTAGTCGCAGAGTCCTTCCATGCAATGATAGAAGAGACACATAAACCATGCAACAACTGGCTCTTCTAAAACTCTGTCCATTTACATAATTGTATTCACTTTACGGGCGAACTTGGCTTATAACTCTACTATGTCATTCCTCCTTTGCTTTCTTCGCATTTCACGTGGAAAAGAAGAGTCTGGCCCCGGTATCCGGCCATTTGTTTGCATAGATCTTGGTCGTGAGTAAACTATCATTGCAGTCCATGAAACTGACACTAGCCATTGTGTTTTGGTTTGAATTTTGTTTTGTTGACAAATGGCACAAATGGGGTGGTAGCTGGGTGCGGAGACCTGGGAGCTCGGAGCTGGGAGTTAAAAGGATGCACTTGTGTTTTTCTTGCCCCTGCATATCGCTGTATCCTTTATGGCAAGGAAGAACACTGAGGTAAAGGACAATTTATTCACAATTGATGTTTGAAAATCGGTTTTTAAGGAACGTTCATCTGTTGTGAAAGAAAATGTTGGCAGGAATTGATGTGGTGTGTTTTGAATATATATTGGTTCAGAAATATTTCAGATATTTAGGGAAGATGGATCCTTTTCTCATACCGACAATTGTTCATTAAAATTTTAAAGCTTCCAGGAATTCAGTTCATGCTGGAAAGGTGTCCATAAGAACGAGTTTTCTTATATTTAGAACACTGTTAAAGATTCTACTCTGCATTTTTTATTTGGGAACCAAAGTCATTGGTTTTAAAAGGATCCAAGAACACTATTAAGGATTATTCCAAGATGTCCGATAAACTTTTAGAAGCAAGATATAGTGTAGTTCCATATATTTTATAGTTTAAAGTTAGTTTCAGGTCGTTTCCTCTCATAAATAAATCGAAATGAAGCTCCAGCTCCTTCAGACTTCAGTCCTTATCACCTTATCTCACTCCTTCAATCAAATTCAAAGAATTCCAAAGTTTTCTTTTTTGTGAGACGTAACAATTTTCGACTCCTTCATAACAGCGGAAATTGTTTAGGTATACCTCTCACAGTAAGCAATTTCAAGATCCATTCAAGATTTTTAATTTTTCCAGTTCCGTGGACAAGCATCACTCTCCCGAACAACCTGCACTTGTTTCAGGGTCTGATTTGAGGAATTCTGTTACGCACCATGTTTCATGTTTCCCAAGGAAATAATGATTGAGAGTGACTGAATCTTATAAAAAATTTTATCATTCTTGAGAACTAAACGTATGGCCAGGGTTGCCATACGTAACAAATTCCTCAGGTATGCCACCATGTCTTGCTTTTCTTTAGAAAAGCAAGTTGGGAGCTAATGCCAACACTAATAGAAGACCTGCGCATATTGCTCGATTAGGGAATTAAATCTGCATTGTTGTCATCATTTAGCAGTACATCAAAAGGTTCCTTACATCTTTGTAAAGGGGTTTTCAATAAGAACAGGTAGATCTTAAAATGGTGGTGTGGTATTTAAATGTCCGCTTCGGCTTCTTACGGCGAACTGAACAGAGTGATACAATTTTCAATGAATCTTCCACCTGCTTGTAGAGGGTGTTTTTTTTAAGACATGTGGTTTTCAATCTGGCAATACTTTTTTTAGAGTTGGTTTTTTTGACAGCTGTCACTTGATTTATGCTCACTTTGGTTTGTTATTTCATAGACTTACTCCTGAACAACGTGAAAATTTATTACCAAAATAATGGTTCGATTCGCGCCTCACATCGCACGCTGCGTCCAATATTCGGTCGACATAATCGCCCAGGAATTTTTTCGAGCCAGCCAGGAATTTTTTAAACACAATGGCAAACCCTTATCTTTATAATAAAGCTAAATTCTTGCCCATAACTTTAAATTATATGCGTTTTATTTCTTCTTGAAAACCACACGTCTAAAAAAAACAGACTTTACAACATGTCGTCTAGATCCACATAGTTCAATTCGATAATCATCGTTCTGTAGCATTCGACATTGATGGTGACAAGCTCACCAACTTTTTTTTGAGGATGTATTGTCAGCTGATGAGCCTTGTGGGTTGGTCTCTTCATATATACGACAATATTGCTTGTTAACGCAGCCATTCTTCCAAAAATTTACCTCGTCGGTAAAGATCATTTTTGGCCAAAAAGGGAGACCTCTTCCAAACGCTCCAAAGCCTAGTCAGCGAGTAAACGACGTTGTCTATGGTCAAGCACTTTGAGTTCTAGAGTCAGTTGGATCTTAAAAGGAAGTAGTCCCAAGCCCCGACGACGCAAAGTTCACCACGCCACGTTAAAGTTCGCGAAAGGCGGAGGTCTTGATCGTGGTAAGGAATCGACTTCCTCGGGTTCTGATCTACAATTTCACAGACCAAGGCATTGTTTGTACGTACAAATGTCCACAAAACAGACAAGTTTGACAGATGTCACCAAAACAACATGGCCGCAGAAATCTACCCTCGCCAGGATAAAAACTCTTTATCAAGTCGTTATCAAATCTAATATGAGTGATTTCTGATACAGTTATGCGGGTATTTCATAAAATATTAACATTGAATCTGCCCCAAATTATATCACTTTTTATTCAATTCAATTATTCACTTCAGTTCTTTCTAATGGGGGGACCTTTAGTTGCTTCAATCCTTCACACATACGTTTCAGTTCATCTTAAGTTCCAACAGTTTGTAACACTCATAAAGATTTCGCAAAAACACCCAGATCCTTTTATTTTTGTTGGAGCCATTAGAAAAGAAATAAAAAACATTTTATTCCAATTACTCACACAATGATAATAATCATCGCAATAATTTTCATGCAAGGTATATAATATAATCCTTATTGCGAGCAAAAAACCCTTTTTCTGTCCTAATGGAAAAAGAAGGACTTATACTGAAAATGAAAAGGATTACTGCCATGCACGTCTGGACATTTCGAATACCTACTAGGTATATACATATATAATGTTCTACCTTGTGGCAACAAGGTTGTTAAAAATACATATTCCATATTCGAATATTGGTAGATGCGAGGATTCTATAGGATCCTACCTACATTTTCATAATAAAAGGATTTCAAGCACACTCTCTTGGACCGATGCCAAAACGTATACTTGTTGCAGACACACACACAATCACCAACTTTTGGATCTTTCTGTTCCTGTGAATATACGAGTATATGGAGTGAAAATGTATATCCTGCCAAAAAGACAATGGAATATTATTTAGTATTTACTCATTCACACGCTATAGCAGCTCCTCTGCCTGAATTCTGATTCTCATGCAACACACCTCTGGCACACTGGCTCTCTATAGACATAGCTGCTAACAGTTCAGGGATTTGTAGGTAAAGTAGGTATATAGGTAGGTGTACGAGTGTTTCCAAGGCAGAAAATGGAAAACTTTGTTTTGCCGTTCCCTGGGGATGGATGCAGCAAGCAGCATGCAGCACGATGACGACGACAGATGATTCCTTCCTTAGATCGTGGTCGGCATTGTTTGGAGTTCGCGTAGAACGTTGATTTTAAAATTATGAAATGTCTCCGGCAAATGCAAAGCAAACGGCATGTTGTGCATAAAATAATGAGCAGCCAAGCGTTCTGGGAAAAATATTCCCTCATTGAAAGATAGAGCTTTATTTTAAGCTATGTTAAGTCGCTTGCTCTTAAAGAAAAATTAACTTTAATGGAGGACCTTTTTAAAGCAGCGGCATGTTGTATTAACCACATTTTTTTACACAACAAAGTTTTTGGCCTAAACTTACAAAAAATAAAGGAAAATTATTTCTTCAGACAATTAATGTTTTAGGCTAACCAGTAAAAGCTTTTTTGGGACTTCTGCAGATAACGATACGAGAGCTTTAATAAGTTTTTGTTACTCTTGAGTCTTGACGTTCGATGTTGAGCTTTTGCTCGGGCATTGATAAACATGTAAATTAATAGTCTTCACTCAACCTGCCTTGGGAAATTAAAGCAGCATATTCACTTGCAAAGGCATAGTAGTCCAAGGACCTGGCCAGTTTTTAGGAAAGAAGGCTTTTTACTTGCGATAATAGGTACTATAAGGCAAGTTATGCAAATCAAACAGTCGAAAAAAGTGGGTTCGACAATTCTGTCTCTTTGTCTGTCTGTCTGTCTGTCTGTCTGTCTGTCTGTCTGTCTGTCCGTGTGTCTGTCTGTCTGTATAGTTACCTACAGCCTAAACGGCTTGACCGATTTGCTTCAAACATGGTACATATTTAGTATTATTATGACGTCCTACAGAGGGGTTTTTGGAATTAGCATTCTAGCTCCAAAACTAACGGTGCCTGCCATACGATTTTTTGTGAAAAATTTATTTTTCTCAAAAACAGCTCCTACAATTTTGATAAAACTTTCTGAATTGTGTTTTCTGTGCAAACTTTATGTTTTGGTTGGAATAGATTTTTCAGGAAAAGTCTTATAACGGTAACTCCCATAGGACCGGTTTTTTGAAATCAGATTTTCTTGCAAGCCACTTGACGGATTTCGATTAAATTTGTATTATAGGAGCCTTTTTATAGACGAAATAATATAAATTCTTAAATTTTTCAAAAAAGTTTTTTTGAGTTTCAAAAAAAAAATTAATTCAGTAAACGAAATTAGATGGCTTACTTCATTTTTTCCAAAAAACTTTTAAACAAGTGATCAATAATATTTCATATACTTTTTCCCTGCTTTTTTCTGAACTTTATTTTTAGTATAGTCTATCTTTTAGTAAAAAAATATTTTTCGAAATTTGTCAATAACGGTACCTCTCATAGAACCGGGTTTTTCAAACTAGGTTTTCTCGTAAACTATTCTTCCGATTTCAATTAAAATTTTAATGCAGAAAATCATTAATAATTGAATTTATATTGCATTTCAAAATTTTCAAAAACTTTTTTTTCGATTTTTAAAAACTTTCTAAAAAATATTTTGAAAACGGGTGGATTGACTTTATTTTTAAATTTTTTAATAGGTGAAGACTAAAAATTTTCTTATAACGACATATTCAAAAAAATTTTTAAATATTTTTACGAAAAGTTTTTTAAAAAAATCATTTTTAAAAAAACTGTTTGAACGATTTTCAATATATGTGTTCCCTTAATAGATATTAAGCCATGAAATATTATTGCATACCTAGTTTTTCCAAGAAATCTCTTAAAAAAAAATAAAGATGTTTTTTAAATAGTTTTTTTTTTTCAAAATACATAGACCCTAAGCAAATATCTAGCATAAGAGCAAGTTCGTGCGACCCAGTCGTGCAGGATGAGAGATAAAATTGTCACTTAAATAATCACTTCTCTAGAACACCCTAGCAATTATTTTTCCTCAAATAATTCAACAGTAATACTTGCGTTTCTAGGGATGCTGTTGCTCATCAGTTTACCCAACTTCAGATATGTAGAGTTAGGTACAGTGTTTTATTCTTTAGCCACACAATACGAATGCAGAATGTCTAACCATTTCGCGCTTTTTTTGTAATGAACTCGCACAATTATAATTAAGGGTGAGGAAAGAAGGAATAGAGAGATAGGAAAGAATTTTTGTTGGTTTAGTGGATTTAAATTAAGGTGTTATTTATCTCACAGTTGAAACTGGGGAAATAAATAAAAATTGCTGCCCAGGCTGGGTGATATTAAGGCCCCCTCCCTCCTAACTGCACTAATGCTTGCATTGTGTTTTTTAAGCATTAAAAGGGGAGTCACAGCCCTTTGACTTGAGCGTTAATTATGTAACATGTTAATGTTATAGCTTTCTATGATGCTGTTGCACTTTTTATAGCGGTTCCAAAAACAGCGAAGGTTTTCAGGATACATGACGGCCAATCTAATCCGTTGCACTATTTGGATAGGAATAACATCTTCTTCAATAGTACAGGAAACTGTCTAATTGCTTCCAAACACGTGATTGGTTAAAAATTACGATTATGCCAGTCCACCTACGAATCCTAAGCTGACAGGTCATTAACAGTCAATCCTTGTATATTTCCCATTACGGAGGTTTTCGGTCCCCGCACCGTCTTTAAATAAAGATTTTTGTACGTGCCAACTTAAAACTATTATTACCTCCTTAGAATCGAATTTTGTGTCCTATTTGAGAAATCCAATAGAAATTTTGCTTCTCTAAAGTTTTAAAGCCACAAGTAAACGACCAACACTATACGGTTAAAGTCGTTAAAGCACGGCGTTTATTACCACCACCACCAGACTTTAAATTTATTCTTATCCTTGCCCATTAAAGTAACGACTTTTCTATTGCCATTTCCATTGAATGCCAACCAGACTCAGACTCATAAATGCAATTGGCTTAGAAAGAAATTCACACCTGAATAAAGGAGCAGACAAGAATCCTTTTTCCTCCATTTCAGACGTCTGCAGTGATTTTTAAACTTGAAAATGCAGCCAAAGCTTAATTTTAATGCTTATGGTTTTCGGATATGAAAATATTTATGTTCTTAGCTATAGATTCGGACATAAATGCGTTGTTAACTTACAGGTCCTTACAAAATCGACTGGTGCATAGGGCGTCTTGAACATTACTTTTCTTTTTCTGAAAATAAATTAAATAAAATGCACGACTGGGTCGCACGTACTTGCTCTGTGGGTGCAATAGTAAGACGAAAACAAACTTTTCGATTAATAAGAACAACTCATTTTTGAAAAATTTGGTAAAAACTAAAAAAAATTTGGCTAAAACTGGAAGACTCGATATACGGGAGCTAACGTTAAGTAACCTTTAGTATATCAAATTTAGATGTCGTCTTTTGGGTGATATAAATGATATAAATTTCCGCTTATGGCCAAATTAATAAAACTGATATTACCAATTTCCGCTAATGTCATGTGTAGCAAAAAACTAAAAATGCAGTTTTCTTTGAAGTATTCTATATATGTAACATACAAAGTTTCATAAAAATCGGGGGAGCCTTTTTTGAGCAAATAAGAAAAAACGAAAAAAATTGGCCAAAATCTAATGGCTCTTTGTATAGAAGCCACCATTTAAAAAAAAGAAAATGAAAAAAAAATCAATGCCATCTGAAAGGAAGCTGAAAGAAACTATACCAAACAAAGTATGAGTGAATTCGATGCAACCGTTGACAACTTATGGCCATTTGAAAAAAAGCCGTTAAGAGCAGATCTCCGTTATTTGCATTTTTAGCCAAAAACTGAAAACGCAGTTCTCTTAAAAATACTAAAAGAATATAACACACAAAGTTTAATCAAAATCGTTAGAGCCGTTTTCGAGCAAATTAGAAAAAACCAAAAAATGTTGGCTAAAACTTATCGGCTCATTGTATGGAAGCCACCGTTTAGAAAGGCTTCAGTGAAAAATTTACAAAGCCATCGTATAGAAAACTATAAAAAACTATGTCAAACGAAATTTGAGTCGATTCAATCAAGCCGTTGTGAACTTATGGCTATTTGGAAAAAAGCCGTTAAAACATGATTTTCGTTACGACCATTTGAGCCAAAAACAAAAAACGCAGTTTTGTTAGAAATGCTAAAAGTAAGCTAAATTTTAAGTTTAATCAAAATCGTTAGAGCCGTTTTCGAGAAAATCCAAATTGAAAAAAACCGTTACTTGAAAGGTACCAGTTTGAGCCGGGCTAAAACGAAATAAAAAAAACCTCGACAACCGTTTTTCTTCAAACTACTATATATCAAGTTTGAAGAAAATCCGTCAAGCGGTTTAGGCTGTAGCATGACGTGAAAAAGCGCACATCCGCACAGACGCACAGACGCACAGACAGACCGACGGACGGTATGACGAAAACCACTTTTTTGGGCTTTTCTATCATCGTAATGTCATGTTTGATTAAAACCTCGATTTTTTTTTTCTGCACGAAACCAATACTTGCCCTATTGAGCAAGTAAAAAGAAAAGTCCTCCTGACTTCCATTCCAATGCAATGCAATCATATTGGCACTAAACACTATAGAAACTCCTTGCTGTTCCCTCCCAGACACACTTTCGTTTCCTTAAAATTTAAAATGAAAATACTTTGCTGCCAATATATCTTTATCTCTTCAATCCATGTGAGAGTGTGGATATGGATTTGGTTTTGCTTGGCAAAATTTTCAGGACATGTGTGCCAAAGACGCAACCAAAGGAGTACTTTTTTTTTTTCAAAAGTAACATGTTTAATTTAAGAACGAACATTTTAAAAGCACTCCGACGGAAAGTTTTCTTGAGTGATAAACTCTCCAGATCCACCCATGACAGATTTAATAGGAATAGTAAATTGAAAGGATTATGTTTTACTTTACGACTGGCACTTGAAAATGTGGTACCTATTTACCACTTCTAATTCATTTTGCCACCCGCAGAAAAGACGTCAATCATGTGGTGAAAGGAGAACTACAAGATGATGATGCGAGTATCCAGTAGATAATGAAGAAAAGAAAATTAAATCATTTCAGTCACAAGGTCTTTGAGTGTTTTGTTTTTCCCTCAATGTTATATTACCCTTATGTAGAAACACAGGGTGATGCGTATATGATGTTAAGTTTTTTAAGTGAGCACCTTCTTCGACTCAATATGGATTTTCTAATCCAAAATGTCTTCAAACTTATTTTATTTTATCAAACTTTTGAATCAAGTGCTTTTGAACTAAAATGATATTGACT
This sequence comes from Platycheirus albimanus, assembly GCA_916050605.2. Taxonomy (NCBI): domain Eukaryota; kingdom Metazoa; phylum Arthropoda; class Insecta; order Diptera; family Syrphidae; genus Platycheirus; species Platycheirus albimanus. The sequence goes on along the minus strand of OU696698.1, from coordinate 88,197,131 downwards.
TAACGAATTTGATTATATTTTTACATTGTGTCATACTTCCTAACTTTGGCTTTGAACCTATCACCTGTCAATTTGAAGATTCTTTTTACAAGCTCTATCTCGGAGAAATGTATGTCTTAAAGACTGCAGATAGATCAGAGAAGGAGAACTACTTCTGCAGTGACCTAGAAAGCCCAAACCTTCTGTCCATTTTTGGCATATGCTTATTAACTTTGGCTTTGAACCTATCACCTATCAATTCTAAAGCTGTTTTTTGAGTTCTTTCGATAAGACGCAAGTTGATGGGTGTCTTGTAGATTTTAGTTTATATCAGAGGGGGAGAAATATTTCTTCCAGTGACCAAGGAAGCTCAAATATACTTCACGATATCGATTTCAAAGTCCTTTTTTAAGTCATATCCAGGAAAAATTTGTGAAAATCGGATTAAAAACTGTACTAAACGTAGTTAATGAAATGGTCCTACAAAAAAAATTTTCTAATCTACTGAAGAAGAGGCTCGTCAATACCAGATGCAAATATTTTCGATAAGATAACTTGATGCCACCAAACTCTATCCAATGCTTTCGAAATATCAAGCGAAATAATCTTACTTTCTTCAAAGCTGATGCACATTTTTATAATCTTCCATTTCTCAAGGTTTTTCTTGATCTGATAGATTATCATCGTTTCCATGACCTTGGAAACTGCTATGGATCAGTAGTAAGGAACGGGCTGATGAAATGCTATTTTGCATCCATCCGGAAAGAGATTTGAAGAGCAGGACAAATGGAGGTGTTTTCACAGCGTGGAAGTACACTTCTTGAGAACAGTTAAAGTTTCATAAAGAAAGAGTTTAAGTCTTAAAGAACTCTTGATACTTTACAAGCAGGTGAGCGGGTGTGTAGAAAGAGGTTTTAGCATCATTTAATCCCGCAAAGCGAGCCACCCAAGAACTGTTGATTGAAGAAACTGTTGGCAAAGACGCTTGCCAGATGACTGGACGTTTTTTTTTTGGATTTTGATTTTCAGGATTTAGGTTTTGGAAATTCAAACAAAACCAAAAAAAATAAAAAATGCACGACTGGGTCGCACGAACTTGCTCTTAGTGGCTGCAAAAAAAATTAAAAATAATTTCGAAAATTCTTTTATTTTTTTAATTAGTTGAAGAGTTTTCTCGAAAAAACTAAGTATGCAATAAAATTTCAAAACTAAATGTCTAACTAGGAAAAAAAATATTGAAAAATCGTTCGACCAGTTTTTGTTTTAAAAGGTTATATTTTAAAAACTCTTCCAAACAATATTTTGAAATTTTTTTAAGTATGTAAATACATACACAGCTGGTCAAAAAAATAGGTGCAATTATTTTTTTTTATATAAACTTAATTTTTTAATATGTTTTGTTTATTTAAATATTATTTTAATATTAGTTTTCGTTGGACTATCAATACTTAATGCAATATTAATATTTAAGGCTTTTAAATTAAGTAATTATAAATTTTATACAATAAAACCGACGGTGTAGACATTTGCGCTTGGACAAAAAAATAGGTGTGTCTTCCTAAATTATGAATAATGATAGTTTGAATGCAAAATTTTGTTGTATTTTATAATAATTTTCGTTTACCATTCTCTTATAACCCGAGTATACGACATTATTATCCAAAACTTTTTAAAGTCAGCGTGGTATTATCTCTACAAACTTTTGGCATCTTTCTTGGGGTATAGAATACCATTCACTCTGAACAGCATCCCACAATCGGTTCCAGTTTGGAAAATATTGGCATCCTAGTTTCCGCATAAGCTCATTCCTCATGTTCTCAATCGGGTTGAGATCTGGGATTGACTTGGCCATTAAACAATTGAAACTTCTTTCTCTCGATACCACTCTTTCACAAGATTTGCCATATGTTTCTGATCGTTATATCCTGCTGAAAAATCCATCGAAGAGTCATGTTTTCTTCGGCAAATGGAAGCATGATACCTTCCAAAATATCCCTATAACCTTATTTGGTCAAGATGTAACTAATACGGAATATAGGAATTAGGGCCCACACCATACTAGAAAAAACGGAACCAGACCAAAATATTTCCTCCTCCGTGTTTAATCGTCTTTTGGGTATAGCGAGGGTGATAGTCCTTTCTTTTTGGTCGCCTGAAATACGCCCAGAATCTGATGAGAACAAATACATTTTTGTTTCGTCACTCCAGATGATATTGCGCCATTTTTTGGTCCTTCAGGTCCGCTCCAACTTTTATGGCTAAGATATAAAATTTAATCACACCAATTTTTTTTGACCATCTGTGTATGTACATATATGGCAATTTGTAGTTTGCATTTGAAAAAATAATGTTTAAAAAATCAATATACCCGTTTTCAACGTATTTCGAAAACCAAATTTTTTTTGAAAAAAATATTAAAAATCAAAACAAAAAAGTTTTTGAAAATTTTGAAATGTCATATTAATAAAATTATGAATAACTTCCTGTGTTCAAAATTTTATAGATATTGGGTGTACAGTTTACGAGAAAATTTGATTTGAAAATACTGATTCTGAGAGGTACCGTTATAAGACAAGTTTTAAAAAATCTTTTCTAACTAAGAGATAGACTGTTTTAAAAAAATAGCAATCTGAAAGTTTTATCAAAATCGTTAGAGCCATTTTTGAGTAAAACTTTTCTTTACGATTGTATAGCAGGTACCGTTATTTTTCGACCCAGAGCAAAAATGAAAAAAGACCTCCCTAGGGAATTCCAAATAACTACTAAATACCAAATTTGAAGCAAATCGGCCCATCCGTTCAGGCTCTAGAGGTGCGAACAGACAGACAGACAGACATACAGAATATTCAGACACATTTTCTTCGACTTCTCCATCATCGTAATGTCATGTGTGATTGTTAACTCATTTTTTTTTCACGAATCAAGTGCACGACTGGGTCGCACAAACTTTCTCTAATGTGTTACAGTGGTCTTGTGGCTAGAGATTTTAGAAAAAAGGCGGATACAAAATCCTATGAAATTTTATTAATCACTTTAAAAATTACACTTTTTTCAAAATCGTCGGACCAGTTTTTTGAAAAACTTTTCGAAAACATATTCCAATTTTTTTTGGCTATGCCAACATCAACAGAAAACAAAAGTTTTAAATAATTTGAATGAGCCGTTTTTGAAAAAAACCAAACAAAAAAAAAAATACTTTTTAAAAATTCAAAACATTTTCTTTCGAAAAATTAAAGAATTTTTATTATTTTGTCTATAAAAGAGCTTTTACATTAAAATTTCAATTTCAATCCGTTCAGTGGTTTATGAGAAAATCTGATTTTAAAAATAAAGGTCCTATGGGAGGTACCGTTATAAGACTTTTCTAAGAAAATGTATTCCAACCAAACATGAAGTTTACTCAAAAAAAAAAAAACATTGAAAAAGTTTTATCAATATCGCAGGAGACGTTTTTGAGATAAATACAGAGGCACGCTTGAAATTCCGGGCTAAAATATGCAGATGGCAGAACCCAAGCCATTGCTTCAGGAATGAAGACATTCAATAATTGAAAGAATGCCGATATTCTTTATGCTCGAATTGATGACGCGCATGGGTTGGATTATGCACTATTGTAAAATAATCGATAACTCACAGTCACTAATGGTGAAGGTAAAATGTATGTGCTTCGAGTAGTAAAGAGAGTTTTTGGGTACTTCCACAGCCACAATATCGGAAGCTGGAAAAAATTATTTTTTCGGAGGAAAATTCTGTCAGTTCAGTGATTCAGCTTTTTCTTGAGTTCTGATTGAATATTCGAAAAACGGGATATTGAAAGTTAGATTACATATTCGTGCTTTGTTCTCCGGCTTCAGATTAAATCAATGCTACCCACGCTAAATTTCAATTAAATTTTGAAAAACAGTTTTTGGATAAGCAAAATTTCGAAAAATTTTGAAGCTATAATTCGCTCGTTTCAATATTCCTTTTGCTTACCAAGAGTTGACTGTTCAAGCAATTTTTCTTTATACCCCCAGTTTCAATTGGTTGCTAACCGTGAGATTTTCGTCAGAATAATATCACCTAAATCTAAATACATTGTACCACCAACAATTCTTTCCTGTTTTTCTATTCCTTTTCTCCCCAACACCCTATTATAATTCATGATAACGGTATAAGTAACTCTTTGTGAACTCCAAAGTGCAATAATACGATAATAATTGGAAAAATGAAGACAGTATTGTTCTTTAAATTTGCCTTTCTCTAACACACTTTCCCAATGTCTCCTCAGTCTTTTACTCACCCTTTTTTCGTAATGCAGCTTGTGAGAACCACCCTGTTAATAACCACTTAAAGGACAAAGCTCCATTTCTGTCTGTCCAAACGTCATGCTCCAAGTTCCAAGACTAGAAAGTGCTATTATACTTCGGATTTCAATTTCTCCTGTTTCCTACTTCCTTTATTCTATTTGTTTTCAATCTCAATCTTTTTCTTAAGGAAACGATTGCATTTACCAGGCAAGCACTTGCGTGTAAATAAAAACAAATATTATCTTATATAATCGGAGCAAAGAAAAAGTGATATAAAAACAAAATTAAAATCGCCATTTTTTATTGCTTCGTTTTCTCTAACCACTCCTTGCACACTGAAGCTACTGGAAGGGAGTTTAATTGAATAAATATTGATTTTCATTAGAATCAGACGATATTTTTCCCGGAAGATACAGCTTTTTTTTTTAATAAATAGGTACTTATACCATGAAAAAAATTCTTAAGATTGATGTTCTTTTAATATTATCTTTTCGTTATTTCGGATGATTATGCCAACGTTATTACCGCCGAAGGAACTGTGTTTATGTAATTTCAGGAGGAGGAGTTTTTTTAAGCGATTTTAATGACTTTTCAAAGAGGGATACATTTAAGAACACCGTCTGTTTTCCAAATCAATGATAAAATAAGATTTTGTGTTTTAAGTGCATAATGAAACGAGACATAAGGACAAAAGCAAAAAGAAATATTCACTTGGGGTTGGGGTCGATTTGGTAAGTTATTCTGGCTGACTGGTTTCAAGCTTAACCTGACTTTTTTTTCAGAAAAAAAAATTGGTGGTTTTATGAAACCAGGATGCAAGTGAAACTTTTTTCGTTCTAATAAATTCACTATAAAATCAAATTAACTCACCGCGAGCTTTTTCTTTACCCTGCAAACTCGAAATCATTTGGCTTTCTCTTACGGCCTAAAATGAATTCATCGTCCGATATTTTACGCACTATTCTTGACTTTTCACTTGTTGATCGGTTTTACATCACAACACTGAGCAAAACACAAATGACTTGGAGCACGTGCTTGAATGAGTGAGAATATAAATACTACATAATACACGGTCAGCTAATGCGAGTTATTGGCTGCCGCCGCCATATTGCGACATGCGACAGGTGAACCAAATAATTTGAGGCGATGTAAAAATAGTTTCACTTTAAAAATTCACGGAAAGTTTTGGAAACAGTATTTTGTCAAAGAAAGAGTTTCAAAACAGTTGAATGCACTTCTCGAGAGGATAAAATCCAGAATCAATTGTACGGTCGATCATGTCAACCTTATAATAATCCTTGATCAATCGACAGAGGATAAAACTCTAACTCATGTTCGTGGATTCCGAGAAGGCCTTTGATCGCCATTCCATTTGGAATAAGCTGGTGAAATCTGTTTAATGGCAAACAGCCTTAACCAAATGTGTCACTCGTTGTAAACAAATGGGCACACAGGGTGTTTAAGCAATAACGCCAAAAAGACAAAAATAATTCACACCACTCATCAGCCGGTCAACAATAGCTGGACATTAGATGATGTCATTCACTTCCACGAACAGGTAAATTATTTAATATTTAAAGCAGCGTTAACACGCAGACAAGACTATGGGACAATACTCAATTGTTTTGTCCAAGCTTCTTAAACGGCTTTGGACAAGACAATGCCAACCAGTCGATATATCGATTTTTTCCTAAGAGATAGCTCGGAAGACAGTATAATGCCAATTGTCTTGTCCTGGAAACAGTTGTTCACATGGAACAATTGTCTCATTATCTTGGCCTCTGCATTGTCCCATGTAAACGCCGCTTAACGCTCTGCCAACATCTCCAATGGTTGAAAGACCAATAACAAAACACGGATACAAACTTTTTTGAATGAAGCTGAGTCCCAGCATTTAAAGTCGTGAGACATAATGCTGCAAACAGAGAAAGATTAAAGGATCTGGTTTTTGTCTTATGTCCCAGGAAAAGCTAAAATGTTACTGCAAACAGCATCTTCTTGAAACAAAAAGAGAGGGCGAAAGAGATAAAACATTTAAGTAATAAGAGGTTCACTTAAAGATCAGCATTGCAGTGGAATGCCTTCAACTTCAAGAAATTACCGAAGCATCGTAAAAATCCCCAATTAGATAAGTGAAAAACAATTGATCGTTAGGAGATGAAGAAAATTTTCTTAAATTGAGCCCCTTCTGTCCAAGATAGAAAATTAACTTCCAAGGAAGACATTTCGGAAGACTAGAAGATTTTGAAACGGTCTTAACCAATCAAATGAGGATGATTCCAGTTTACAAGTTTCAGAACTGCTTCAAAATGAGTGATCAAATTTATGTATATCTTCACTAGTTTTGTTGTCAGGGAAAAAATGGACAAAATGTCTTTAGCTTAAGCGAAGTCTTCGAAAGAGTCATGATTGACGAACCGTGTAAGGCCAAATTTCACTATTTAGCCTTATAAAAGCTGAATTTTTCAAAAAAAAAATTCTACGAGCTTCTCAACAAAACGTACGAGTAGTGTCCATATTATAAGAAAAGCCGAGCGAGCCAGAAGTGCTTGGCTTCTCGCAACCACCTCCGAGGAATCTTTGATTTGACCCTAAAGATATTCAGCTAATACGGAAGACTACAGGTTGAGGACCAGAAAATATAATAGAGCCCCATATAAAGTACATGTATATTGTATATTGTAAGTTAAGCAAGAATACAAAGCGCTCTATAGAAACTAGAATGCAGGACTAGGAGTTAGGGTTTGAGATTTTGAGAAAAAAAAGGGGAAGAAATCATATGAAATTTTATTAATCACTTAAAAAATACTAGTTATCTACATTTTAAGAAATTTTTTTTTTCAAAATCGTTCGGCCATTAAAAAAAGCGGTTTTTTGAAAAACTTTTCGAAAACATATTCCAAAATTTTTTTTGAATATGCCAAATTCTAGAACTTTGTAGTTTTTATCAGAAAAATAAAATTCAAAAAAATTGACCAAACCATTAAAATTTTTTTTTTTTAATCAACTTTAAAAAAATACTCATTTTTTTTTCTTTTAATTAAGAATTAATATTATTTCGTCTATAAAAAGGTTCCTACATGAAAAATGTTATCGAAATCCATAAAGTGGCTTACGAGAAAATCTGGTTTCAAAACAGGGTCCTTTGGGAGGTATAAGACTTTTCTTGAAAAATCTATTCCAACCAAAACACAATTTTCACAAAAAAAAAAAAAAAACATTTAGAAAGTCAGACCTAAAACATAGGTGCCATTTTTCAGAAAAATTAATTTTTCATTAAAAATCGTATGGCAGGTAGCGTTAGTTTTAGAGCTAGAATACTTACTCCAAAAACCCCTCTGTAGGTCGTCATAATAATACTGTTTACCAAATTTGAAGCCAATCGGTCCAGCCGTTTAGGCTGTAGGTGCCGATACAGACGGACAGAATTTCCAGATCCACTATTTCAGACATATTTGATTGTTAGAATTTTTTTTTACGAATTCATACTTGCCTTATCTATATATATAAATAGGCAAACAGTTTTTTTGTGGTACCAATTGCGAGGTGGTTACCCAACCGATTGAGATGATTATATCGTTGGAAAGGTATTACTGAGTAGGTGTGCTGAGATTATTTTGTTTCGTATTTTTTTTTTTTTTTTTTTTTTTTTTTTGAAAATACAGGTGAAAATGTCTTGGTGTGTTTTTCCCACAAGTTTGGGCATTTTAATGGCCGAATTTCGGCCACTGGCCGATTCTAGTAGTACTACAATCGCAAGTAAAAAACATTGTCAATAACATGAAGTCTAGGAAAAAATAGATCCGAACATTCTACAGAAGAGTCGAACAATCAATATAAGGATTTACTTATCACGGATGGCGATGGAAGGAAATGCTATTTCTGTAGTAGATACACAGCCGATGTTATAAGAGCCAAAAAGTAACCAATGAGTGACCGGTAGGTATACTAGTCAATCTGGATGACAATCAATACCTGCAGCCAAATAATCAAAATCAAAAATCAAAGCAGACATCGCCACTTCACCATAAATACTTTTTGCACACGCCGGAGATAACGATGGATATGCTCGTTGTTCTGTCAAAACAGATTAGTTTAATGTTCAGGAAGTCGAATAATTTGTATACCTGGGTCTTGGTACAAACGCGACACAGTACCTAAGTAATTATTGCTATTTGTCGTTTCCCTGGACCAGGTTAGGATTGAAAAATAAAGTCCAGAAAAACATGGATATGCTTTTTAGTGCAAACGAAAGTTTGTCTCTATTCACACTATCGCTATTTTTATTTAAAATAAAATGTACGACTGGGTCGCACGAACTTGCTCTTATGATAAGCAATTGCGTAGTGGCTGCATGTATGGATATTAAAAAAAAATTAAATAATTTCGAAAATTCTTTTATTTTTTAAATTAGTTTAAGAGTTTTCTCGGAAAAACTAAGTAAGCAATAAAATTTCAAAGCTTGTGTCAATCTAGGAAAAAAAATATTGAAAATCGTTGGACCAGTTTATTTTTAAAAAGCTTATTTTTGAAAAGCTTTTTCAAAAAATATTTTGAAATTTATTTGAGTATGCAAATATATGGCAATCTGTAGTTTACATTTGAAAAATAATTTAAAAAAAAATCAATGTACCCGATTCCAACATATTTCGAAAACCAAAAATTTGTTTGAAAAAATTATAAAAAATCAAAAAAAAAGGTTTTTGAAAATTTTGAAATGCCATATTAATAAAATTATGAATGACTTCCTGTGGCCAAAATTTTATTGAAATCGAATGTATGGTTTACGAGAAAATTTGATTTGAAAATACTGGTTCTATGAGAGGTACCGTTATTAGACAAATTTTGAAAAACGATTTTGAACCAAAAGATAGATTGTCTTGCATTCTGAAAGTTTTATCAAAATCGTTAGAGCCGTTTTTGAGAAAATCAATTTTTGTCTTCAAGATTGTATGGCAGGTGCCGTTATTTTTGGACCTAGAGCAAAAATAAAAAATTTGTTCCGAGGGACGGCCAAATAAATCCTAAATACCAAATTTGAAGCAAATCGGCCCACCCGTTCAGCCTCCAGAGGCGCGAACAGACAGACAGACAGACAGACGGATGGAATTCCCAGACCCACTTTTTTCGACTTCTCCATCATCGTAATGTCATGTGTGATTGTTATCTCAAATTTTTTTTTCTGCACGAATCCATATAATCGCAAGTAAAAAATAATACTCCAGCAAAGCACACATTTCAATTCTGGCTTTCAAATAATGTTGTCGTAATTCTCATGCTCCTTGAAATATCCACCATTTTATCTTTGGTCTCTAGCCTTTCTTCTGACTTATTAATTTCAGAAATTCTGCCCTTATTCCAACAGCACCCATGTGCCATGCTTTTCCGCTCATATTTTTGCGTTTGTCTTTTCTTCTTCTAAGAAATTTCCCTTGATTCCTCGTGCAGCATTTTTATAAAAAAAAATTCCACAACGGAATTGCGTTGAATTAGGTTAAGAAGTCCCGAACTAAGGCGTAAAAGTGGCATGAAAGAACTCCCTCCTTAAAACCTACCCAGTTTCAAAAACACAACCACAAAAAACAATCGAAGGGAGTTCCATTCAAAGACTTAAAGTTAACCTCAAACGCACCACTGACCCACCTTTTTATCCCGATTGTCGTTGTACAGTACATTACAAGCAAGTATAACAGTTAATAGTGGAACATTGAACCCCAGTGTTGGAATTTATATACCTACTCAGTGCTCAGCTGTTTCTCAATGGAAAGCAAATTAATGCGCATGATCCTAGAACCAGGATTTATGATTGATATAATTATTTGTTTTTTTTATCGGACTGAAACAATTTGGTTTGACCTTGCCTTCGGAACACTTTTCAAGCGGACATTGGAATGGCTTGGCTTCAATGATTTTTATGGTACTAAGGTACAGTGTTGCGGCAATTAACTAATTTTACTATTTTATTGACCGAAACAAAGGTGTGTTTTTGTTAGGATATGATTTTTTTATTTTTTTTCCATAAATTGATTTCTCTTAATGTGTATAATTTCATGCTTTGATAGCAAGGATTTCATTCATTATTATCGTCCTGTTTATGTCTTCATTTATACATCTTTTCCTTAACAATGGGTATAGCTATTATTATTCTCCCGAAGGAAGCCTCTAAAAGAGTGTTTGAATCCTTAAATGCACTTTAATCATCAAGTGACAAGTAGTATCAAATATTAATTTCATTGATCCTTTAACATTCAACATAATCTCCGTTCAAATCAGAGTCCAAGCAATTATTTTCCAGACAACGTATTTCATTAAAATAACGATTGCGGAAACTATCGCATATCCTTGGGCAACCTACAATCATATGCATGGGATCGCCATACTTGAACGAACGACTATTATACAACTACGACACAGAAGTATATAGCAACCCTCCCTCCCATTAACTCATACGTGACTGCTTGACGATCAAAATAATTTCGGCAAAGTTAAATAATAATGTAATACTTCGCCCATAAGATAGGACGATGATTGAAAACGAGGAGATTCAGTTTCATTTCTTCCTCAAGAGAAAAGATGTCACGTGCTTGTGCTAAAAAGGATGCTCCATGCTTGTTTCATGATACTCCACCTCTCTTGGTTCATGTCCTGTGTGTGCTTTTTCATACTTTCCACAGAATAGGTATTGGAAAATTTTATAGAGAGGGTATAAAACAAATTGCATTGATAGCCAGCCGATGGTCTATAATCTTTTTCTATAAAAAAAAAAACTCTAGAATTTCAATGAAAGAAGGCTGTTTCGAAGAGAAAAATACTAGGAGGAAGACATGCCTCGTTGCAGGAATGAATTATTTTCTATTTATAGAATATACAAAGCCTTATCATTTTTTTATGAAAGGACTTTTAAGGAAACCTGTTACAAAATGTCACACAGCATTGAACACAGAACTTTGTGAGCAAAATTGCTGTGAATTGAAAATCTAAGGACATAATGGGAAACTTACTTAATGCAAGTACATAACTCGAAACTTGTATCGAAACTGTCTTCAATAAAGAAATGTTAAACCTTGAATAATTTGGGATCTTCGGTTGTTAAAAAAATAAAATGCACGACTAGGTCGCACGTACTTGCTCTGAGGTTGCAATAGTATTATTAAAACACTGTTTTCGAGCAATATGCAGAACTCATGTTTGAAAAAATTTGGAAAAACTAAAAAAGTTTGGCTAAAACTGGAAAACCCGATATACAGAAGTCAAATTAATAAAATTGTTAAAATAAATGTCCGTTATTATCATTTGAAGCCAAAAACTTAAATGCAGTTTTCTTCAAAACATTCTATATATATTACATACAAAGTTTAATAAAAATCGGCAGAATCTTTTTTGAGTATATTAGAAAAACCTACTTAATTTGGCCAAAAAATAGTGGCTTTTTGTATGGGAGCCACCATTTAAAAAAGAGTAACTGACAAAAATGCAATGCCATCTGATAGAGAGTTGTAAGGAACTATACCAAACAAAGTTTGTTTGAATTCGATACAACCGTTGACAACTTATGGCCATTTGAAAAAAGACGTTCAGACCAGATCTCCGTTACTAGCATTTTTTGCCAAAAACTAAAAACGCAGTTCTCTTAAGAACACTAAAAGAACATAACACACAAAATTTAATAAAAATCGTTAGAGCCATTTTTGAGAAAATTAGAAAAAACCAAAAAAAAGTGGCTAAAACTGAACGGCTCGTTGTATGGGAGCTACCATTTAGAAAAGCTTCACTGAAAAGTTTACAAAGCCATCCTATAGAACACTATGAAGAACGATGCCAAACGAAGTTTGAGTCAATTCAATCAAGCCGTTGCGAACTTATGGCCATTTGAAAAAAAGCCGTTTAAACCTGATTTTCGTTACGACCATTTAAGCCAAAAACAAAAAACGCTATTTTGTTAGAAATATTTTAGGTAAATTAAATTTTAAATTTAATCAAAATCGTTAGAGCCGTTTTCGAGCAAATCCAAAATGAAAAAAACCGTTACTTGAAAGGTACCAGTTTGAGCCGGGCTAAAATAAAATAAAAAAAACCTCAACAATGGTTTTTCTTCAAACTGCTATATATCAAGTTTGAAGAAAATCCGTCAAGCCGTTTAGGCTGTAGCATGACGTGAAAAAGCGCACATCCGCACATCCGCACATCCGCACATCCGCACAGACAGACCGACGGACGGTATGGCGAAAACCACTTTTTTGGTCTTCTCTATCATCGTAATGTCATGTTTGATTAAAACCTCGATTTTTTTTTTCTGCACGAAACCAATACTTGCCCTATAGAGCAAGTAAAAAAACAGACAACAGAACAGATTTTAATGAAATTTGTTACAAAGAATATTTTTGACTTGATAACGTCTTATAAATCGGTTTGGAATATGTGGGCAGCACGCACAAAAAAATGTCACAGTCACGTCACAGTCACAGTCACGTTACCTAGCTGCTTTGATAGCCTAGAAAGTCGATAAAGTGGGAGGGGAGGGTGTTGGGTGGTTGGTGGTGGGAGTGTGTGTGGGGCAAGTGGTGGGGGGGGGGGGGGAGTGTCGGGAAGAGGAACAATTGTCAGAATGGTGGGTGGTTGTAGCTGGTTTGGGTGGTGAGACAAAAATTGTCAAAACTAATGGATGGTTCCTTGGTGGCTGTAGGTGGAATGGGTGTTTGGTGTTGGGATGATTTGGTATGATTGGATGGAGGGGGGGGGGTGAATATTCAAATATGGTGGGTGGTTGGTTGGCTGTTTTGGTGGTGGGGATGGTTGATTTGATGGGGTGCGATAAAAAGTTGTCAAAAAAGGTGGGTGAGTGGAATGTGGTGGCAGGTTGGGTAGGTGGTTGGATTTGGTGTTGGGAGAGGGTGAGGGAAAAATAATTGTCAAAAATGGTTGGTGGTTGGTTGGTGGCTGTAGGTGTGATGGGTGGTTGGCGGTGTTGGTTGAATGGCAAGTTGTTGTAGGTGTTATGGGTGGTTGGATTTGTGTTGAGGGTGAAGTGAAGGGAATTGCCAAAAATAGTTGTACTGGAGAGGGGTGGGGGGGGGGGGGGGGATTGTCAAAAATGGTTGGTGAGTAGCAGGTGGTTGTAGGTGGAGTAGGTGGTTGAATTTGGTGCATGGGGGAATTGTCAAAAATAGTGGGTGGGTGATTGGTGGTGGTTAGGAAGGGCTGGCTTTATTGTGTGGGAGATAAGGAACAAATTTTCAAAAATGGTGGGCTGTTGGTTGGCGGTTGTATGTGGGAGTGGTAGGTTGGTGTTTGGGTTAAGGGGTGAACAAAAAGTGTCACAAATGGTGGGTGGTTGATTGGCTGTTGTAGGTGCAGGTGGCGGTTGGCGGTGGTGGTGAAGGGGGAGAAGGGTGGTTGAATTTGGTGTAGTGGCGGGGGGGGGGTGTAATTGTCAAAAATAGTGGGTAGTTGGTTGTAGGTGGTGTGGGTGATTGGTAGTGGTCAGGAAGGGGGGATTTACTGTGTAGGGGAGGAGGAAAAAATGTTCAAAAATGGTGGGCTGTTGGTTTGTGGTTGTATGTGGGGGTGAGAGGTTGGTGTTCAAGGGGTGAACAAAATTTAAAAAATGATGGGTGGTTGTAGGTAGGTTGGGTGGTTGGAGAAATACCTATACACATGAAGTGTTTTGTGAACTGGTTATCACGTAAAATTATCGTCCGTAAACCAACTTTACAGACAACCATGTTTTTTTAATGCACTTTTTTGTTTACATTGCAAGAGATGATCTGATTTTAGTGAAATATCATTGAAGAAATATGTATGTTTTGGTCACTCTGGTTTTGTATTGAATTTCTGAAAATATCCATGGTAATCCGTAGATTGGTTTCTAGAATTACTCACTCCCCCAGAGACTTAAAGAATCATTTCATGCGATTACCTCCGGATATTGGGGAGCATCAACTTCAGTTTCGTCATACATTCAATAAGAAGAAGATAGTCTCAGCTTTCAATTTCAATGAAATAATGAAAACTAGATATTAATTAATATTTTATTTTATTATTATTTATAATTTAGTAAATATCACAACATATGTTTGTTAAAATAATTAATTTAAAAGCGACGCGCGTTTCGGACTTTTGTCCATCATCGGGCTTAAATTTTGTACTGCCAATTATGTCTTGCACTTTCTATTGTTGATTATTGTTGTTGTTTTAAGTTTTGATGTGAGTTTTTTGGTTAAAGCTGTGTTGTCTCTTTCTATTGGCTGTGTGTTCTTTGATGGATTATTGCTGTGTCATATAGTGTGTTATTTTTAATTGTTAATTTGTCGTTAAGTATGTTGTCTTCCTCCGTCTTGCATGCTTTGTAGATAGCAAATTTCTCCAACGCGTCCAGTGTTTTTCCTTTTTGGTAGAAGTGCATTGGAATTAGATTTGTTGCAAAATCGGTGTAGGTGTGGTTCTCCTCTATCAAATGCAATGCGAAATTGGACTTTGTATTTATTTTAGGTCTATGTTCTTTGAACCTTTCTTGAAATGTTCTGCCCGTCTGTCCGATATAATATTTATCGCAGTCACTACATTTGATTTTGTAGACACCAGAGCCTAGTTCTGTCGGTTTGTTAGGTTTGGGTTTTAAGATTTTCTGTGTGTTGTTGTTTGTTTTATATGATATTTGTATGTTAAGTTTTTTGAGTTCGTTTTTCAAAATTTGAGGTACTATATTAGTGTATTCAACTGAAATATATTTTGTAACTGTGTTGTCATCTTTATTGTTGTTTTTATTATTGCTTTGCTGTGCTTTCTTCCTCTTTTTGTAAATTAATTTATCAATTAGATCTGCGGTGTAACCATTTGCTATTGCGATTTGTTTGATTATTTGTACTTCTTCTTAGTAGTCTTTTTTGTCCATTGGTACATTTAGAAGACGGTTGATGAAAGCATTAAATGCTGACATCTTTTAAATTTTAGTTGTTGGTTATTGTTTTTGCTTATGTTTAAGTCTAAAAAATTGATTGCATTGTTGCCTTCTATTTCTAATGTGAATTTGATATTGCTGTGTGTGTTGTTAATGTAGTTTTTTAGGGTGTCAATTTGCCTATATGTGCCGTCGAATATGATGAAGGTGTCGTCAACGTAACGTGCGTAGAAACGGATTTTATTATGCGATGGATTCTTTTTTGATAATATGTATTTGTTCTCGTAGTAATTTAAGTAGATGTCTGCCATTAGTCCGCTCAGGGGGGATCCCATAGCTAGTCCGTTGTCCTGTGTGTAGTATTTGTTGTTAAATGTAAAATAATTTTGTTTGAGGGTTATTTGTAATAAGTGGATGAGTGTTCATTTATTTGTTGTATATTTAAGGTTGCGGTTTTTATAAGATTTTCTTTTAATATTTGGATTGTTTCTTCTATTGGTATGTTTGTGCACATATTAGTGATGTCAAGCGAAATTAATTTGTGTTGTGGTAATATTTTTAGAACTTTGGTTTTCTCTATGAGTTCTGCATAATTTTTGATGCTGTGATTATTTTGTAAGGATATATTGTTTTTAATTATTTTTTGTAGTTCCTTGGCAACTTTGTAGCAGGGGGCTGTGGTGTAATTGATAAGTGGTCGGATTGGAATTCCATTTTTATGTACTTTTGGAAGTCCTGTAAATTGAGGTGCTTGAGCATTGGGTTGTTTGAGTTTAAATTTTGTTGTGTTTGAGAAGATGTGGTTGCATTTGTTTATTGTTTGGTTTATATTTTTTACATATTCTTTAGTTGGGTCGTTTGATAAGTTTCGTATGTTATTGTCTTGTATGAATGTTAAAGTTTTGTTTATGTATTCTTGTTGTTTAAGTATGACTGTTGTGTTCCCTTTGTCGGCTTTTGTTATTATTGCGTTATTTTCTTTTAACTTTTGCTTGATATTTTGTAGGTTAATTTTATCTTGTTTAAATTTTTGTTGCAATTTTTTATGTGATTTGTTATTTTTAATGATTTGTTTAAGTTTTCTATTTATGATGATTCTTGTTTCGTTTTGAATGTCTTGTGATGGTATTGCTTTAATTGCTGCTTCGGCATTTATCACTTCATGGTTAATATTGTTGCAGTTAGTGTTGGGTAAATTGAATTTGAGTCCTTTGTTTAATGTGTTAATTTCTGGTGTGCTGAATTGGATGTCTGTGTTATTAATTAATCTTGGATAAAAAGTATGTATGTTTAATGTGTTTGTGGACGGAACTTTATCAATGAGTTTTATTATTTTGTTATGTTGTTTAATTGAGATCTTTTTAGCAATTTCGTTTGCTTCATGTCGTATCTTCTGTGTAAATGATTCTCAGGAAAAACTTAATATGAAATAAATTTTTCATTGCTCAACATTATACATATATCTAGGAAAAAAATATTGAAAATCGTTCGACCAGTTTTTTTTCAAAAAGGTTATTTTTGAAAATTTTTTTCGAAAAAAATATTTTGAAATTTATTCGAGTATGTAAATGAATGGCAATTTTTGGTTTGCATTTAGGAAAATAATGTTGAAAAATTCAATATATCCGTTTCCAACATATTTCGAAAAACCAACAATTTAAAAAAAAAAAAAAATATTAAAAATCAAAAAAAAAGTTTGAAATGCCATAGGTATTAATAAAGTTATAAGTGACTTCCTCCATAAAAATTTCATTGAAATCAGATGTTTAGTTTACTAGAAAATTTGATTTGAAAATTCTGGTTCTATGAGAGGTGAGGCGACCGTTATAAGACAAATTTCGAAAAATCTTTTCTAACCAAAAGATAGAAGTGCGAAAAAACCAGCATTTTCAAAGTTTTATCCAAATTGTTGGAGCCGTTTCCAAGAAAATCAATTTTCTTATAGTACCTAGCAAGCAAAAAGTAATAATCAATTCTAAAAAAACTTTGAGACTAGAACCAT
This sequence comes from Platycheirus albimanus, assembly GCA_916050605.2. Classification (NCBI taxonomy): domain Eukaryota; kingdom Metazoa; phylum Arthropoda; class Insecta; order Diptera; family Syrphidae; genus Platycheirus; species Platycheirus albimanus. The sequence goes on along the minus strand of OU696698.1, from coordinate 88,179,964 downwards.
ACAAGCATTCTGAAAACGATATCTACCATAATTATTCCAAAATTCAGTCGTAGTTTTTTTTTTAGGGGTTTTAATCCTTTTATTTAGGTATAAGTATTAAAGTAAATAGATGGAGAAAATATGACCTAAATCACAAGGCTCAACAAAGAGTTACCCCTGAGCATTGTTACAAAATGTTTGAGTATTTTACTACTTCACCGATGCGAATGCGTTTTACCCCAGTTACTACACTGCATGCCTTGTGCTTTAGATTTCTTCCTATCCAATTTTGTCATTACGGAAAATTTCGTCAGCAGAAGACTGTATTATTATCTGACCTTAAGAGTCTTAAGAATTAAGAAAAAGGGTGAGTTATCTTCTTTGCCATCATGGCAAATGGATTACCGCAAGGAAATATTTCTATGATTCCCTGGATCTCTTGACTTTGACCTGTTCCTTAAGTTTCTTCCTTTGCTATAGATATATGCTTCTTCATAATGATAGTTGTAGATTCTTATAATTAAACCCAAAACGATTAGATTTTGGAACTCAAAATTATAACCACATGCTGTAGACCTTCAATTCAATTTTCCGAATCCGTGTGTTTCCATAGTTTCCTTTCAGTTCGATCTCAATTCACCTCATCAAATAGCAAACCACAAAACAACAGCCAACAGTTGCTGTTATGTATACTACATTAAGTTTATTGAAATTGAATGTTGTAAACACGGTTAATTTTATTGAATTGCCACAGCATTCTCACAAAAAGATGGCGCACCCAATGTAATTTATTTTCAAATTTCAAACAACCCCAACCTGCCTCTCTAATTCCACAAAACAAATCAAAACAACAACACACACAAAAAAAAAAAACATAAAAGGGGGGGTTACATGTGCCTCAGCTGTACCAAGTATTTGAAACAAAGTCAACCCAACTGAATGAAACGCGTTCGGTACTTCCATTTTGCTTAATGGTTAAAGCTTCAAGTACCTACCACGGTATTTATTTGGTGCTAGTGCTGGTGCTGGAACTGGTGCATAGCAACCAACAATACCAGCACCCGAACAGCCAAAAGTATTAAAGCAAAGGCATTTCAATTTAAAAGGATTTGTTAGAGAGGTTTTCGAAATAAATACCCCCTTTCTAGCGATGGTATTCGTATTGTTCAAATAAAATACAGTACCCTAGCTACTACATAGATAGGTCGCGGACATTGGAATTAAACTGAATTTCGGTTGAATGTAGATTTGGTTGTAATATTCCAAGGGATTAGCTAGCGTCATTGTTTGGAATACTTCAAAGGCAAAGTGAATGATAGATGCTCTTGTGTAGTTGTTGGAAGAAAAGCCACTTTGATGGTATTAAATTGAGAGTGGAGAATTTTTGATTTTGAAATTTTTTGTTGAATTAAAAATGGCAAACCAATTTTTGGGGATGATACTGTGGATTTAAAAAAAATGTATGTATAGAGTGGAATTTTTGAATAGCAGCTGAAAGCATTTCGGTGACGTCAATAACAGTGGGTGTTGTTCAAAGTATTTTGCGTGAGTCAATGTTTCTAACATCCCAAAGTGGGTTGCCGACAATGACTTGGTATTTTGACTTGGTGTTGTTTGTCAGAATGAATTTCCATCAATGGATAAAGCAATTGGTGAAGTGAACAGAACAAGATAAATGAGGATGCGGATCTGTTCTTCTTCTCTAAGTTCTCGAAGCTGCGCTTATAAAAGCATAGGATATGGGTATGGGCAACAGATTATTTTCCCTATTCCCTATTCACAGCACGATACTTTAGTTGTGCCCAAAAGTCCAGAATATAGAACTCAGCTTTCTTCAAAACACTTGACCTCCAGGTTTTCCTCCAATCCACTTTCCATCTTGAGGATTCAATTGTAAAAACTGCTTTGCTTCTATGTTATTGGGCTTCCTCAACACATGGTCAATGACGATCCACATGCTCTGCGTGATGTCAACACCTTTTTTACTTTGTCCAGTCTTTAGAAACAGCTCGTTGTTTCCAGCGGTTGTATTTAAAATTCATCTTAGTACGAAACGAATATTGTTTCGAGTTCCATACTGGAAAAAAGATTCCGAATGCACAACGAGCTTTGCATATTTTGTTGTTGATGTCCAAGACTGTTCTACTCTCTAATGACAAATAACTTCCCAAATAAATATAACTTCTTTAACAGCCTTTGCAAATAGTAACAGAGTAGGTACATATTGCCTAGCCAAGTCGGAATCAGCTTTCAGGAATTCTGCGGTATACCGTGAAATCCAGCTGGTTTGTTGTTTTTTAAGGGAAGGCTCGACGCTCTTTTCGTCATTGAGCAGTGCACAGAAATGCACGCGTTACATTAGGATTCTGTAATCCGCGGTTCGAATCCTAGCCGAGTCCAAACATTTAACTTTTTTTTTTTTTTTTTTTTTTTTTATATATATTATATTCCGGATTCAACTTCAAAATTCGTAATTTTTTAATTAAGATAAAATTTCCTTTTTTTAGTTTTTTTTTTTTTCTTTCCTCATTCATTTCTATATATACTAAAATGGTCTGCTCAGCTGAGAAATGTATAGAGCACTCGAATTCAACTCCTCTTTTTGCCTGCTTTGGCCCTTGTGGGAATTTATTCCACGCCAAATGCTTAGGCTCAACTAACAGTTTTATTGATAAAATAAATTCTTCAAGATTTGCTTTTTGGTACTGCAAAACCTGTATCAAAATATCCTTATCGCAAATTTCTTTCAAAATGTCGTCTCTTAAGGATGATATTATAAAAATTGCTAAGAACTTTGATGTTTTACATGAAAATTTTAACTCAGTTGTAGCAAATGTAGTTTCAATTCCTTCCCCGATCAAAACTGTTAGCAAATCAACGTCAACAGAGCCGTTAGATCCTGACTCTATTCATCCTTCATCCCTGCCCCCGAGTAACCACTCCTCTTTTATACTTACCAAGTCTGCTGTCAAAAAGGGTAAGAAAAGGGGTCGTGAAGGATCATCGTTATCCAAAACTCCTTCCCCAGACCCAAAGCGCCCAAATTCAAGGAGAGTCATTCCAATAAGTATACCACAGCCTCCTCCCCTTCAAGAAGTAGATTTAACCACCGTCAACAGCTCTAGGGCCGATATCGATGCACCGGCGGTGGCGGTTCCCATTGAATTAGCCAGCACTACCCCATCTTGCTCTGAACCGAAAATATTATCAAGTTGTTCTAATACTAATACTAATACTAATAACATCAACGATTCGGAACCTCCCAAAAAAATAGAATCTGTTCCTAAGCCAAAACTAGTATTTGTATCCCGACTTGACCCTGAACTCCAACCCAATGACATAATTCAACATCTTGTTGCTAATAGCTGCATTTCGAGTGCGTCAGCTATAAAATGCAATAAAATCAGTAAGCCTGACAGTTTCGTGTCATCGTTCAGGATAACTACTCCTCCATCATTTTTCGGTCCTCTCTGCGACAATAAGTTTTGGCCTCCCGGTACACTTGTCAAAGAATTTGTAGTTCGATCAAAAAATCTCAATAATCGAGTTGCTAAAGTATCGGCTCCAAAAAACTTAATAGGATTACCCTCTTCTACCAAAATGTAAGAGGGATACGCAGCAAAACTGCTGAAGTTTTTAAAAACTCTCAAGCTTTTCCACATGATATCTTTGCTTTCACAGAAACATGGCTCAATAGTTCAGTTTTGGACACAGAAATTTTCGACGATGAGTTTTCTGTTTTCAGAAAGGATCGTCATGTGGATAAGCCGAAGGAAGTGGGCGGTGGTGTATTGATTGCTGTTCGTAATTGCATCTCATCTTCCCTTGTCTCTTTGCCCTTTAATGTTTCAATTGAACTCATTTGTGTTAAGGTTTCTTTTCAATCATATGATCTTTTTATTATTAATGTTTATATTCCACCGAAAAGTTCTGCGTCAGTTTTTGCCGAGCTATCGTTAATTCTTGATCATATGATTGATATTGCCAGTTCAAATAGCAACATTTTACTGTTGGGTGACTTCAATTTACCTAACATTACGTGGACCCCTTCTGAAGACGAGTCCTATTTAGAAGCTGCCTTGACTTCTTCGCAACAGGAACTTCTTCTTTTGGACAACATAACCTCTACTGACTTACAGCAAGTAAGCTGTATTAATAATTGTAGAAATCGAATTCTCGATTTAGTCTTTTCTTCTGACGCTGTTAGTACGGTAGTGGTAGAATCTACCTCTGCCATTTCTAACGTAGACTCCTACCATCCCCCATTGGATATATTTTTTGATATGAGCAGCAATTTACTTAATAACAGTAATGCCGAAGACTCTTCTTATTCACTTGATTTCCGTAAAGCTGACTTTCAATTACTTTACGACAATTTGAGTGCTTCTAATATTTCGAATATTCATGTTTGCTCTAACATTGACGACGCAGTTACTCAATTCTACGAAATTTTCAATAGCTGCTTGATAAATTCAATTCCTCTTAAGATATCTAAAAATATCAACTCCAGCCATCCGTGGTACACGAAAGAGCTTAAATGTCTACGCAACAAACGGAATAAGGCTTGGAAGTCTTACATTAAAAGTCTTTCAATTTCTAATCAAAATGTGTTCCTTGCACTTTTTGAAGAGTTTAATTTACTTTCCAGAAACCTATATGCAGCATATGTGAAGGAAATGGAAATTTCGTTGAAGATTGATCCAAAGAAATTTTGGAAGTTTGTAAATTTAAAGAAAAAGTCTGATGGGTATCCAGTGAACTTTGTTTACAAAGATTCCGCTTTGACAAGCTCACCTGAGATATGCAATGCGTTTGCAAAGCATTTCAGTAAGTCCTTTATTGAAAATCCCGTCAATATAGACTTTGATTTCTTTGACTACTCCCGTGATTTCCCCCAAGCCACTTTTAACAACATCCAAATTGATAATGATAAAGTTTTGCATTATCTTTCATTGCTGAAAGATGATTACTCTCCCGGTCCTGATGGCATTCCTCCTATTATATTAAAAAAATGTTCCTCCGTTTTAGCTTCTCCCTTGCAATTCCTTTTCAACCTATCCCTTAAGTCCGGTAAATTTCCTCAAGTATGGAAAGATTCATTCATTACTCCCGTCTTCAAAAAGGGTAATAAGTCCGATATTACCAACTATAGACCGATTTCTAAACTGTCCTCTATTCCAAAGCTTTTCGAACAAGCAGTTTGTGATAGTATAACGTTTTTCTGCAAACATTTAATCTGCCATCAACAACACGGCTTTATGCAGAAGCGGTCTACTGTCACAAACTTATTAACCTTTATGAACAAGTGCTCAAAGGCATTAGAGAGTGGACATGAGCTGGATTGTATCTACACAGATTTCTCAAAAGCTTTTGACCAACTCTCACATGAAATTATCATTTTCAAATTGAAAGCTCTAGGTTTCCCCGTAGGATTTGTTAATTGGATATATTCATATCTCCGAAACAGATCATACATAGTCAAGTTCAGAAATTCGTTTTCTAGCCCTTTCCCAGCAAAATCAGGAGTCCCACAAGGCAGCCATCTTGGTCCGTTACTGTTTATACTAGCTATCAATGACGTAACTTCGTGTATTCATTCTAGTGAGATCCTTGTTTTCGCTGATGATATGAAAATTTTCAAATCTATTAACTCAGCTAATGACCGCGTAGAATTGCAAGCCGACATCGACAGATTTGCTATCTGGTGTAGCAAGAATTGTTTAAGCCTGAATCCAGCGAAATGTCAGACAATGACTTTTTCAAGGAAACGGGTACCAAGTACACACGGCTATTACATTTCACAACAAGTTTTGCATCGCGTTTTTAGTTTTAAAGATCTGGGAGTAAACTTTAGCCCAGACTTGAGTTTCACGGAACACATCAACTTTATTGTTAAAAAAGCTAATTCCATGTTGGGATTTGTTAAAAGATGGTCGAAGGAATTTCAAAATCCTTATGTAACCCTAGCTTTATATAACTGTCATGTTCGTCCCCATCTAGAATATGCATCACAGGTATGGTCTCCTTTCTACGAAGTTCATAAGTCTAGGATAGAGGCAGTTCAGCGTAATTTTATTCGATTTGCTTTGAAAGGTCTCTCCTGGGCAGATCCATACAACCTCCCACCTTACGAACACCGGATTCAACTTCTACAGATTCAAACTTTGTCACAAAGGCGTATTAACAATGATGTTATTTTTATTCACCAACTTTTAACGGGATCTTTGGACTCACCCGATCTTCTATCGTGTGTAGGTTTTAACTATCGCGGAGGGGCTCATCATCTTCGTAGATTAGAGCTATTGCATTGTCCCCAACACCGTACTAATTATGGCATGAATGAACCTCTTACCCGCATGTGCAAACTTTTCAACTCAAATAAAAGTATTGTTGATTTTAATATTAGTAAATCCTCTCTAAAAAAAACATTTAAAACCAGTGCACCACGCTCATAGTTTATGTTTTGTATGTTCTCAATGTTTTTGTATCTATTTTGTATAAATGTATGTGTTTATTAATTTTTTATTTTTTGTGCTTGTGTTATGCTATTTGTATATTTTGCTTACTAACAACTAACACCTGCACTAAATGATGTAGCCAGTGAGCACATAATATGTGTTGGCTAATCTCTGATTGTAAGTTAATGCTTGATATAAGCTTCTCACTCTCGAGAACTGATAGTGTAAAAAAAAAAATGCACCTTCCACCTTCGTTACTGGTCTATTATGATACTTAAAGACTTTTGTCTGCATATTGCTTCATATTAGCTTTAAAAAATGTCAACTCAATAAAAAAAACAAACAATTTTATTTCAAGAAATTAAAAATTAAATCAAACTGGGATTAAAAATAAAATTCCATGCTCATTTATATCGTTGCTCCTAAAGAAGAGAACTGATTTGTCTACCAACACTTTTGCCAATTTCCGCACCAGCATTTGCTCCGCTAATAGCAGCATCAGTACCAATAATAACACCATTTGTTACACCACCAACCGTAGCACCGACTAAACCATTAGTTGAACCAACAATACTTCCAGTCAGATCTATGATATCACCAAGAAGATCTCCAGAATTGTTTCCTTCGTCAGATGATTTAATATTCTCACCAAGTCCTTTGCCTATAATATTTCCAGCAAAAACTCCTTTGTTGGCACCTTCAGCTCCATCATTGAGTCCACCGATTACAGCACCCGCAGTAGAACCAAATAAACTGGACACTGAGCCAAAAATATTACCAACCAAATTACTCACTCCATCAATGGCATTGCCAGTTTTGATTTTGGTTTCCGAGGATCCTATATTTGAACTTAGACCGTTTCCGAGAGGAAAAGTACTAGCAGGAGTAGCACTGATTCCATTTTCAGTAAGACCAATAATGTTACCAGAAGAAGTACCGCAAGCATTAGTACTGCCACATGAAGATGGAAGAAGCACATTGCTCATAGAAAGACCGACAAAAGCAAAAAGGACGGCAAACCGAGAAAATCGTTTGGACATTATCGCTAAGTTTTTAGAACAATACTTTTCGGACAGAAAATTAGGAATGAGCCTTCTGCTGAGTGAACACCGACTTTTTACAACCCTTAAAATAACTTAATCGTTTTTTTTTGTTCAATGGCCGTGAAAGTTTTAAGTGTTGAGAGTTTTTATTGCTAATTTGTTTCTTCGTTGCCAAATTAGCTTCAAGTAATTAAACCAGAGGCAGCTACAGCAACAGACAAAACTAGTTCTGACTCTGTAAGCAATTAATGGAAAAATGTTTGGTTTTAGTTGGCATGATCCAAAGCACTGTGGACCAATATTTAGGTCTTCGGGTACAAACGAAAACAATACTTGCTTTTAGATAGAACAAAGTTTACTTTTTACATCCATGCTTTATAAAGCATCGCCAACAACTTCACCAAGTCCGAAAGAACTTGCTTTAGCAATATTTGCTCCTTGGATTGCACCATCAGGACCACCACCAAGTCCTCCAGTCACACCACCAATAGTAGCAACAGGAAAGACAAGAACAGAACCAACAGTTCTTCCGGCTAGATCTACGACATTCTCAAGGACACCTCCAGATTTGTCATTTTGATTCCCCTTCACTTGCGGTTCAAGTTCTTTTCCGATAATAGTTCCAGCTGCAGAAACCTTTTGTGCACCTTCAGCACCTCCTGTTACACCCCCAACAGCACCCCCAATTAATCCACCATAAAAACCACCAACTGATCCCAAAGTTCCACCAAGTAAATCAGCAACATCATCAACAATTGGCACGCTCAAAGATGTCCAGATCACGGTAAAAATAACAATTAGAGAAAAAATTTGTTTGAACATTTTTGTAAAGTTTTTTTTAGTTGCTACTGTTTTACCTAAGTTTTGACTGAAGTTTTCGACAAAGAAGCTTCCCCTTTTATATTTAAGAAAAAAAAAAAAAAAACAATAATAATTATAGTTTTTACGATCCAAGCACGAGGTATGATCACGATGTCAATGTGAAACTATTTTTTTTATAGATTTAATTTGTTGTTCAACTGTATTTTCAAATATTGTAAAGGCAAAGTATTGGCAGCAGTTGTTGTTGAGTGAGATACAGAGTATTCCAGAAGGACCGAATTTAAAGGTTTCTTTTTTCTTCTTCCTCACTTAAATTGTTCAATTAAGCACTTATTTTATCAAAATCCGTCGAGTTACTAGAAAGTCTGGTAAAAAAGCTATTCTCTAAGGTCTGAAGGCATACCATTTTTTGAAAGATTCATTTTGTCAAACACATTAAAATTATGCACCCTAAGCACTACTTGAAAAGTTTTATTAAAATCTCCGAAGACGTTTGGAAAAACATATTATTTTTTAAGAAAAATTAAGAAAATTTAAAATCTTCCATCAGAACTATTTCGACTTAACCCAGGGATAGGAAATCATCTGCTTCAGTTTCGAGACATCACACACATTCTAGGGAGTAAAAAATGTTTTCATTGTGGAGAGTAACCTATTTAAATTATTACAAGTATCAGCAAAAATTTACTCATTTTTGACAGAACAGTAGAAACAATCGGCAAATTTTGAACTCTACAAACTACAAACTGAGCGTGCTGGTGCACTGCAAGGTATATAATACAAATGGGTCATTTTTTTTAGAACTACAGAACTTGAAGTTGACAGGGCTGCTTTTATTGACAGCCATTTTGTCATCTGCCATGTGATTTATTTATAGTTCGGTTTGCCATTTCTTCATGAATCGACTGTCGCCTGAACAACGCATGCAAATTGTGTAGATTTATTTAAAAAAAACACGGTTCTGATCGTGAATTTTTTTTTTCATTTTTTGTTGAATGGCCACGTCAAAATGCGAAACTGCAGCATTTGGAGTGTAGATAATCATCAAGACATTGTTCAGACAATTGCCGTTTCATCCAAAAAAACTGAGACTTTGGTGTGCTTTATGGGCTGGTGGAATCATTGTTCCTTAGTCCTTTAAAATCCACAGAGTTACAGTCAATGAAGATCGTTATAGATCGAGTCATGATCAAAGCCAATTTCGTTCCTGAATTTGATCACTTTTATGTGGGGAAGCTGTGGTTTCAGCAAGAAAGCGCATAAATTCGCATTTTGTACCTGTTAGTTGGCCTCCAAGATCATGTAATTTAACATCGCAAACTATTTTTTTTTATAAGCTAGAGACGATTGATGACTTGTAAAACAACATTCGCAACGTTATTGCTGATAAAAAAGGGTGTTTTTTTTTAGATATGTGGTTTTCAAGAAGAAATAAAACGCATATAATTTAATGTTATGGCCAAACATTTAGTTTTATTACAAATATTTGCGAAAGGGTTTGCGACTATGTTTTATAAATGATTTCGGGCAAATGGCCGACGCGGCTGGCTCGAATAAACTACTGGAAGATTATATTAACCGAATATTGGACGCAGCGCTCGATGCGTCGCGCGAACCGAACCAATATTTTGGTAATAAATTTGCACGAATTGCAATCGTTGTTCAAGAGTAAGTCTATTCATTATGAAATATCATACCAAACTGAGCCTCAATCAAGTGACAGCTATAAAACAAAAAACCAACCCCGAAAAAAGTATTACCAGATTGAAAACCAAACGTCTTAAAAAAACACCCTTTACAATTGAAAAAAACTGTGTCTTACTTCATTTAATGTTTCTATACCTCTAAATACCATTTATTATTCCATTTAAATAAAAGCCTTGGACATGCTTTTAAGGATCAGAAAATGGACAGCAAACCACGGCACATTTCCATTTCAAACATGGCCCTTGAAGTCAACATTATTTTTAGACTCCTTCATTATATCAAACTTTCATTATAGTACTCCGTGGCCTAATGGTTAGTGTGTGGGATTGCCACGCTGAAGGTCCTGGGTTCGATCCTTGACTTTACCGAAGTTCTTTTCCGAGGTATGTACTGCCTCTTGCAAGGAAGTGACAAAACCTAATAATATTTAATATTTTCGTACTTTTTTTTTTGCTCAGCAAATTGAATTGAAATTTTTGTATGGCCGTGAATAATTTGAACGTTGGAAGTTTTATTGCTAATTGGATTCATCGTGGCCAAAGTAGCTTCCTGTAATTAAAATAAAGGCAGTTACAGCAACAGCCAAAACTAATGCTTACTCTTTATGCAATTGATGGACAAATATTTGGTTTTAGTAATTAGCTAGCAGCCCCACAGTTGCCATGATCCAAAACACTGTGGACCATGTGAAATACATCACAAGGCCAATTTAGGTTTTCGGGTACAAAAGAAAACAGTATTTGCTTTTAGATAGAACGAATTTTACTTTTTATATCCATGCTTTATAAAGTAGCGCCAACAACTTGACCAATTCCGAAAGAACTTGATTTACCAATATTTGCTGCTTTTATAGCACCATCAGTACCACCACCAAGTCCTCCAGTCACACCACCAATAGTAGAAACAGGTAAGCCCACAACAGAACCAACAGTTCTTCCGGTTAGATCTACGGTATTCTTAAGTACACCACCTGTCGATTTGTCATTTGGATTCCCCTTCACTTGTGTTCCAAGTTCTTTTCCAATCATATTTCCAGCTGCAGAAGCCTCTTGTGCACCTTCAGCACCTCCAGTTACACCCCCAATAGCACCCCCAACCACACTTCCATAAAAACCAGCAGCTGATCCCAAAGTTCCACCAAGTAAATCAGAAACATCATCAACAATTGGCACGCTCAAAGATGGCCTCATCACGGTAAAAATAACAATTAGAGAAAAACTTTTTTTGAACATTTTTTAGTTGCTACTGTTTTAACTAAGTTTTGACTGAAGTTTTTGACAAAGAAGCTTCCCCTTTTATATTTAAGATAAATAAGACAATAATTGCAGTTTTAACGATCGAAGCACGATGTACCTGTGATCACGATGTGTTAAACTAACTTTTTTATAGCTTTTAATTTGTCGTTTAACTTTATTTTCAAATATTGTAAAGGCAAGGTATTGGCAGCAGTTGTTGAGTGAATATCTTTCATCCCATTTAAATTGTTCAATTAAGCTCTTATTTCATCAAAATCCGTCGAGTGACTTACAAGTTACTAGAAAGTTTGATTTGGTCTGCTCTAAGGCATACCAATTTTTGTAAGATTTATTCTGTCAAACACATTAAAGTTATGCACCCTAAACACTGCTTGAAAAAAATGACTTTTTAAGAAAAATTAAGAAAATTTAAAATCTTCCTTCAGAACTATTTCGACTTTACCCAGGTATAGGAAATCATCTGCCTCAGTTTCGAGACACCACATACATTCTAAGGAGAACAACGTTTTCATTGTGGAAAATGAATTATTGAAATATCCGAAGGCCAAGCAAAAATTAACTCATTTTTGACAGCATGATGTCCCGACTCGCGAACAGTAGAAATAGTCGGCACATTTTGAACTCTACAAACATCTGTCTTTTTTAGAGCTATAAAATTTGAAGTTGATAACACTGCTTTCATTGATAGCCATTTCCCTATCTGCCATGTGATTTATTTTAAGTTTGGGTTCAAATTTTATCATGACTCGACTGTCGCCTGAACAACGCATGCAAATTGTGTAGATTTTTTTCGAAAAACATGGTGCTGTTCGTGAATTTTTTTTTTAATTTGTTCAGCGATGAACTCATTTTTCGTTGATTGACTACGCCAAAAAGAGAAACTGCAGCATTTGTCATGATCAAAGCCACTTTCGTTCCTGAATTGGATCACTTTTGTGTGAGGGATCTGTGGTTTCAGTAAGAAGGCGCAACATGTCACACAGCGTACCTTAATTGATTTGTTGAAGAAAATGTTTGCTGACCGCATAACATCGCAAGACTATTTTCTTATAAGACAGAGACGATTGAGTTGTAAAACATTATTCGCAACGTTATTGCTGATATAAAGGGTGTTTTTTTTTAGACATGTGGTTTTAAGAAGAAATAAATCACATATAATTTAATTTTATGGCCCAAAATTTAGTTTCATTACAAAGATAACGGTTTGTGATTATGTTTTAAAAATGATTTCGGGCAAGTGGCCACCGCGGCTGGCTCGAATAAATTCCTGGGCGATTATGTCGACCGAACCAATATTTTGGTAATAAATTTGCACGATTTGCAAACGTTGTTCAAGAGTAAGTCTATTCATTATGAAATGTCAAACCAAACTGAGCATGAATCAAGTGACAGCTATTAAAAAAAACCAACCCCAAAAAAAGTATTGCCTTTACAACCCCAAATACATGATATAGGGACAAAAATTGGATCCAAAGATTGGACTACATACATCCGAGCCAGCTGTGGTGGTCAGAGACTTCTTCTTTAGCCGCACAAAATGAATGTGAAATGCCTTATTTCACTCCATTGTTTTCTTCCACAACAATTCAAAAACATATTACTTCTTGGCATTTTCTCCTATTGCACTATGAATGCTTTTTTTTTTTTATTTTTTAACATGTTAATAAGAGCAGTCAAGCTCAAATAGAAAACAAAACTTTTCAAAAAAAAAAAAAATATGTTCTATATTCGGGTGTCCTAAGAAACAACATCATACAAATTATTTTGTGACTTGTGACATTCTCTCGAACGTAAAAATATGTCGCCGAACAAAATAACTTGACAACATAACTCAATAATATTGGCACACTTTTTTCAGATGGATAATGTCGTTTTGTAAAAACATTATAATCTCATAAGGTTTTTATCAGATCTTCCAGAAGATACCTTTATTCGCTGAACACCCCTGTGAGCTGTGACTAACGTTAATATTTTCGTTCTTTTTTTTTTTGCCCAGCAAATTGAAATGAAATTTCTCGCAGCAACACCACCGTCAACACAAATCTCTAAGGATATCATGTGTGTGCCACAGGACATAATGTAGATGTGTGATGGGGAGGATTCATATGAAAACATTGTTCATTTTATCGTTGTGGCGTCGTCGTCGTCGTCGTCATGCTATGACAACCTTTGAGTGCTTTGATCTTGTATAGTATTATGTGTCTCCATAGAGAGTACAAGGATGCAACATCAAGAGCCCATGAGAGACCGAGTACATGTACTACCTTATAGAAATGGATAAAACTGAGATACATTTCGTATCTAAAGCTCTTTCAATTTAAGTGGTTTGTTTGGATGACTGCGTAAGAGAAAGTGCATTATGTGTGTGTGTGTGTGTGTGTGTGTGTATTTGACAGTTTTGAGTGCAAACAAAGCAAGTTTTGGTTGAAAGTGTCATACGAAATGTTGTGGTGTTCCTTATAAAGGACGATGGCGACGACGACAACACAATGACGTCATCATGTGTTTTGTGTTATATTATGATAGGAACAGACTTGTTTACAAATAAAGGACATTTACTGCTAAATTCATGAGTACATGAACACTCCAACAGTGACACTCTTTCTTTGACATAATAAATGTCACATTACTTTGTGGAGAGTTTCAGACAAATGGGAGGTTAAATTTGCTAAAAATGGGGAAGTTTAACAATGCAGCGGGATTTCTTGTCATTTTAACTTCATTTTAAAATAGTTTGCTTTAAAAATCATGCGGGGCTCATAGATAAAGGATAATAATTAGAAGTGGGATTTCGGAACGAGTTAATAAAAGAAATTATGGTACCCAACCTTGGTTTATTAAAAAGAATTTTTTCGAAATAGGAACTATAGTACTATCATAGAGCAAAAATTTCAGGTGCCATCGCTGCGTGCTAGGTGCCACTAATATCTTCTACGTGTTATATATTACAACAATTATAAATAAATTAATTTGCACCAGAGGGCAACACAGTCAAACACTATCATAAGAGTATAGCTGAATAAGAATAGCCAAATATTACATGGAGGCGGAATTTAAATGACTTTGTCCCACGTAGTATCAGAAATAGGCGAAATAAATAAGTCAGAAGCCAAGGTAGATCTCATGTTAGATGGATCGACCAGATAGAGCAGAGATCTCCTAATAGTTGAAGTGAGAGATTGGAGACGGCAGGCTAGAGATCGAGCGAGCTGGAAGGACATTTTAAGCAAGGCCTAGGAGCACCACGCTCTGGCTGAGACAACAGAAGTAAGGCATAAATGAAGATTACTCATCAGTCTTATGGAAGTTCTTTGGACTATATTTGTTTTCAAATCTGAATAAGCAACATGTAAATAAAAATATATACAAGCTACTTTTATTTTTATTTAACTCGGCCCTAAGCTATTTGTTTTTTTTTTTTTTTTTTTTAAACAACATCAGTTACAAAAATCGATCGTCAAAATGTCGACTTTCAAAAAGTCGATTGGTAAAAATACCGACTGATAAAAATGTCGAATCTTATAAAGTCGATTTTGAAAATATCGACTCGAAAAAAGGTCGACAGTGGCAAAGTGAGTATAATGATCGATATTGCGGCCCCTACTACTATGATTTAAAAATAATTAAAAAAATTTAACTGTCGATGCAATCCAAAGAAATACATTTTATATCAGGATATAAGTCGACATTATTACCAACACTTTTTCAATCGACATTTTCGTGGTCTGCATTTTAAACTGTCAACTTTTTTTTGTCGATCAAACCATCAGTCGATATTTGTATATATAGTCGACTTCTTTTTGTCGACCATTCGTACGCTTCCCCACTGTCACACATTAGAGCAAGTTCGTGCGACACAGCCGTGTATTTTATTGAACAGCTCTTCGTCCAGAGAATTTTCGTACCAGAAACTGCATTGTTTGACTTGCAGTGGAACATCTCGCATCGTCATGTTGAAATCAGTAACCAGCCAGAACTTTTTTTTAACACATTGAAGAGTAGACATTTTGAGCCAACATCCAACAATTACAATTCCCATCTTCTGATGAATGTTACGTGAATTCTACAGTAACCCAAATGCGGAAATTAAATGAGCCAAGAAATAATCCCCAAAGTGAAATCATCAGCAGCAATCTCCAAAGAGAGAACCCTCAGAACGAAAATACAATAGTGAATATATCCAAAACGCGATTTAATCGCATGATTCACTTCTTGAACATATTTACCTTTTTTCTTAGATTTTTGGTTTAATTTATTTTGCATGGAATTTAATCCAGAGATAAATATAAAATTCTTTATAAAGTTTGTAGATAAAAACACTCAGAACAAAAAACAGGGCTTAATCACCACTACCCTTTAGGAATACACAATTAAAAGTCAGACGGAAAAGTGCAATCATTCATAGTAATTTGTTGTTAGAAACTGTATATCGTTATCCCTTATCGTCTTAGTATCCCATTCCCAATAGGGGAATTTAATGAAGTCGACTTTCTTATGTAATACGCATCCGACATTGACTAAGTTTCATGCACTGATTTTTTTTTAGTTTGAAATTAAAAAAAAAAAAAAAAAAAAAAAACATGAAAAACCTATTTAACCATATTTTGTAAATGTTTTATATGGTACTTATAAAAACAATTTAATTTTGTCTGTAGACCAGAACATTTAATACCGTCTTCATACGATTCATCACAATATAAACAAATCATACTCTGTATAAAAGCAAAAGCGATACAACAATCATATCATAGGAAGCCATACAACAAAACCATCCTTCAAACTATATAAATATAACAGACACATCAATTTCAGGATATTACATACCCCACTGTGTGGGCCCTGATATTTCCTTTCATGTTATTCAGTATATCCTTCACCACAACACAGGCACATCAATATGCGATACAAAATGCAACCAAAACTTTGTGTTCACTCGGGCGTATACGTATTATTAGTAGAGTTGTAAAATATATTGCTGGATTTTCAATTTATTCATGCGATTGGTTGAGTTTATGAATGATAAAAGCTATCGAATAAAATATTTTACTTCGAGGAAAATTCAAATGGACTGACACAATAACATATCATGTGTGTTCATGTCCATATATACAACAATTAGATTCTATCTTTAAAATCACACATAGCCAGAGGTTATTGAATCAGAATTATTGGGGATAGTTTGAAAATTGAAATATGTACATTCTAAATATTTAATGTACACTCTTCCAATTTAACTCAATTAAAACCTCATATAGAAACTTATATCTCTTCAAAACAGAACTCTCCCTGGTTATACGTAGGTATAGACTCATGTTTGGACAAAGAACCACCCTATCTATGGCTAGCTATAAATTTGTTTTGATATCAATTTTGAGCAAAGCATATTGCCAATCGAATGTGTCAGGATAAAAGTTGTGGATGAAAGGTTGTGTGTCCTTAAAAGATGAAATTTAATTTTGGGGATGGTGAAAGCCCCGACATTTCCAACGTCCGTTTTACACGTATTTTAGAATGATTTGTTTACACTAAAAAACCATATAAAACGATTTAAAATAAAAAAGAATGATTCAATTTAAACTATTTCCCAAGTGTATGGCATCTACGTACACACTCAAGTCATGCATCACCATATTACCGAACATATTTCACATAATTGAAAGCCCGTTGACCGTAAAAGCCCCACCCGAAACCATCATCAAAGGACATCGATAATGAAATATAACAACAAAACCACCAGAGCACATGAATCTGACGAGAGCTCATAACTAAATCACAGCGCGTTCCACCCATATCCGTTTTTAAACATTCTTGCTATGATATGTGTCACTCAACATGGAGTCACCACATCACATATATCTAGTGATTTCATGGCAAAATCCAAACCAAACCGAACCGTACCAAACCAAACCACGGCCAGTATATTTTGTTCTTTTGTCATGTTTTGAGCCCGGCCTGCTCAGTGCTCTGCTGCTCATATATCATTGCCACGGAACACGGAGTGAGTGCATTTGGATAAGGATAAACCTCATGAAGGACTCGCGCTGCTATCGGTGATTGATTTATATTCGAATTTTGTGGTATAATGTTGATGCTGTTGGGTAAAATGTCTTTTTAGGTTTATAGGCCATAGCTATGGATAGGGACACATCATATTACCTAACTGGATCTTTTCAAAGCTTTAGCTTCATTCTTATTCATTGGGTAGTGTTTACCAGCTGATTGTTGAAATGGCCTACCATTTTAGGGAGTTCGCGTTAATGGTTTTGCTGATGAATTTACTGGGTGATATGGTATTTTCGTTGACAAACAGATGAGTTTTTGGGTATGTTGTGAGTTCTGAGTTGTGAGTCAACTCAAATGAAATCCTTATGGGCCATTAGTGTCAGAGGTTTATTTTGAAAAAGCTGTTTCAATGTTTGGTTTGCAATGAGTTTTGAAAAAGTTTTGGAGCATCATCGCTTAGTTTATGCAACGTGTAAATCAATTTCAACTTTAAATGTTAAATTACTTTGTTACTTATTTTGTTGCAATTTTTGTTTGAAATAAATGTTTTCTTTCCGAATCGAACATCAGCCTCAGAAAAAAAGAACTTCTTCCTTTTAGTCTAGGTTACAACAGCTTACAAAAATATCTGTAATTTAAGTTGTATCAGAAATGAACACTTTGCCTCTTACGTTTAGCTTATTAAATTTTGTTCGTTTAAGGTTCGTATGAACTGAATTGGTTGAACTGAACTGGCTTATTGGTGTAGACTAGCGACTTTATATACCTTCCCCCACAGACAATTTTTATGGCCAGCTCACAGGTAAAAAAAGCAAAATTTTGAGCTCATCAAACATTTTCTTCAACATATCAAATTGTGGTACATGTTGCGCCATCTTGTTGAAACCAAAGCTCCCTCACATGAAGGCCTTTCAATTTAAAAACAAAACATAAGCGGGAGCTACAGTACGTTTGAAACGAACTAGTATATACCCTTTTCCCTATATTTTGTATGTGCATGCACCCCCCCCCCCCGGAGCTAGCGCAATAAAAAAAGGCGTGTGTCACCACCCAAAGTTGAGACTTTTTATTGCCAAGGCACTTACTATGAGGAAAGTGACATTCAATTTTAAGCCTGCAGATCGATTTGAACAAAAAAAGACATAACTAGGATTTTTAAAAACTAGATTTTGAATGGAAATAGTGATTATGGGCGTATTTTACAATTTTTGAACCACAACCTGTTACATATAAAAGGAATATAAAACGAATTTTTCATCTCCTTACTTCAAAACTGCGACCGATAGTTAAAAAACATTAAAAAATAAATGCATATTACGACTTTTAACAGAATCGCCACTTAAAAGTGGGCGTGTCCTAAAAATTTGTAAAACAAAAGATTTAAAACACTTACTGAGCGTTGATAGTTCTATTATTTTTAGGCAAATGTGTAAAACCACAGCTGAATAGAGTAGATTTTTAACGATATTACCCGAATAAAAGTATTTTTATAAAAATCACGCCCTTAAAAGTGGGGGTATTGGAAAAATTTACACAAAAATATATTTTTCATATAACGAACAAAAGAATTGGTTAAAATTGAATATTGGTACCCTAATTTTACTATTAGTACCTAATTTTAATTTCATGAAAAGTAGGAGTAAACCACGCCCGATATTCAAAAATTTCTTTTCATACACAAGCTTCTTAATTTCTAGGATTAAGAGATGCACAAATTTGAGATTGTGGATTTATTATAAGAACGGTTTAATTGCAAAAATAAATGGGTGTCAGCCACACCCAAAATATTTTTTTTGGTTTTCCTACACAAAGTGTAAGCATCGTTATTTATACAAATAAAATTGATGATTTTGTATAAAAAGTAGGCGTCAGCCACGCCCAAACTGAAATATTTTTATTAAATTTTAAAAGGATTTACCTAAAGCTTGCGTGTGCAAAATTTAGCGTTGTGCTTTGATCGTAACTTTTCAAAAAACATTTAATTTAGTCAAATAGAGGTTGATGCACAGAAATGGCGATTTTGGGCGTGTTTGTGGGCGGAATTCACTAGTGATTCAAGTACTTAGCTTTACTCTTGAACCAAAAAATTAAAACCTGTAGATAGTATACACACACAAGGACATCGCTAAATCGACTAGGATTTTGACTCTGAGTCAGAATATATATACAGTCGACTCCCTCTAAGTCGAACCCCGTCTAAGTCGAATTTCCCTCTAACTCGAATTTGTTCGCCATATTTTTGCATTCCCCTCAATTATCCATACAAAAACCATCCTCTAAGTCGAAATCCCTCTAAGTCGAAATTCCCTCTAACTCGAATAAATTCTTTAGATTCTTTGACTATTTCCAATCCCTTTAAGTCGAATGTCTCTTGCACAAAAAAAATAAAATGCACGACTGGGTCGCACGAACTTGCTCTTATGATAAGCAATTGCTTAGTGGCTGCATATATGGATTTAAAAAAAAATTTAAATAATTTCGAAAATTCTTTTATTTTTTAAATTAGTTTAAGAGTTTTCTCGGAAAAACAAAGTATACAATAAAATTTCAAAGCTATACGTGAATCTAGGAAAAAATAAAATGCACGACTGGGTCGCACGAACTTGCTCTAATGAGTGACAGTGGTTTATGCGCTTGAGATTTTGATAAAAATAAAATTTTCAAAATTCTTAAATAAATACTTAAACTAATTTGAGCTGAAAAAAAAGTACGCCATTTTATTTCTTGGATAAATTTAAATTTATGAGAATAAATTTAGAAAAATCTGTGGAGCGGTTTTCGAGAAAAAAAGTTTTTTTTAAAAAACTTTTTGAAAAAAATTTTCAAAAAAAATTCAAAAACGCCAGTTCATAGGTATTCAGCAAATACATTTATTTAAAATTTTTTTAAAAAAAATTAATAAGCAGTTTTCAAAATATTAATTTTTTAATTTTTTTTTTAAAAAATGCTTTTAAAATTACAAAAAAATATTTTTCAAAAATATTGGTATGCAATACAAATTGAGCTACCTACAGCTATATGTGTGTGAAATTTCGAAAGAATCGGTTGAGTCGTTTTCGAGATAGTCGAAAGCAAAAAAAACGGTCCTATGGAAAGTACCGTTCTTAGCCATTTTTTAAAACTTTTTTTTCAGCCATATGATTGGTCGTACCTAAAAAGCAACACTGATTTTTTTAATTAAAAATCGTTAGAGCCGTTTTTGAGAAAAATAAGCTTTAACGTAACGGTTGTATGGCAGGTACCGTTATTTTTTGAGCTAAAAAAAAAATTTCAATTTCCTTTCTGTACAATACCTAAAAAAGTCTATATACCAAGTTTGAAGCAATTCGGCCCACCCGTTTGGGCTGTAGGTCCAATACAGACAGACAGACAGACAGACAGACAGACAGACAGACATACAGACGGACAGAATTTTTAGACCATCTTTTTTCGTCTTCGCTATCATCGTAATGTCATGTTTGATTGTTATCTCAAAACTTTTTTTTTCGACGAATGCATAACTTGCCTTATAGTACCTATAATCGCAAGTAAAAATATTGAAAATCGTTCGACCAGTTTTTTTTTAAAAAGGTTATTTTTGAAAAACTTTTCCAAAAAATATTTTGAAATTTATTTGGGTATGCAAATATATGGCAACCTGTAGTTTACATTTGAAAAAATAATTTAAAAAAAAATCAATATACCCGTTTCCAACATATTTCGAAAACCAAAAAATTTTTTGAAAAAATTATAAAAAATCAAAAAAAAAAGTTTTTGAAAAATTTGAAAGGCCATATTAATAAAATTATAAATGACTTCCTGTGACCAAAATTTTATTGAAATCGAATGTATAGTTTACGAGAAAATTTGATTTGAAAATACTGGTTCTATGAGAGGTACCGTTATAAGACAAATTTTGAAAAATATTTTTTAACCAAAAGATAGATTGTCTTACAAAAATAGCATCCTGAAAGTTTTATCAAAATCGTTAGAGCCGTTTTTGAGAAAATCAATTTTTTTCTTCACGATTGTATGGCAGGTGCCGTTATTTTTGGGCCTAGAGCAAAAATAAAAAATACGTTCCGAGGGACGGCCAAATAAATCCTAGATACCAAATTTGAAGCAAATCGGGCCATCCGTTCAGGCTCTAGAAGCGCGAACAGACAGACAGACAGACAGACAGACAGACAGACAGACGGACGGAATTCCCAGACCCACTTTTTTCGACTTCTCCATCATCGTAATGTCATGTGTGATTGTTATCTCGAAATTTTTTTTCTGCACGAATCCATAACTTGCCTTATAGTACCTATAATCGCAAGTAAAAATCACCCTCGCGCAACTTGTATTGTTTTTTTTTATTCATATGTTATATAGGTATAAACATGAAGCACACACACGCATGTCGCATACTCTGCTTCTTTATTTAAAATTATAACACAAAATTTAACTTTTGAAGGACTCCATTGTTAGGTTTTTAGGTAATGCATTCTTCATGAGGGAGTTTCTTATTTCTTACAAATGATAACCAACTTTTCAGATAAATTATGGCCAAAAGAAAATTGCATACAATAGATCTTGCCACGAAGATTCGCTTGATTGAAGAAATTGAGAAGAGCCATCAAAAGAAAAAGAAAATTGCTGAAGATTTTGGCATTCCCAACAGTACACTATCACCGATATGGGCTGAAAGAGACAAATTAAGGATTCGGCATGGTTGTGCTAATATCAAGGGTCAGGTTAAGCGGCACAAAGTTTGTGAGTATGAAAATGTTGACAAAGCTGTTTTCAAATGGTTCGAAAGTCTGCAATGGCAATTCATTACCAGTTAGCGGTCCAATCTTAAAAAAACAAGCGCTGGATTTTGCAGGCAGCTTAGGTTTTCCTAATTTCAAAGCAAGCGATGGTTGGCTGACCAGATTTAAAAGCAGACATAGTATCCTTGGGAAAGTTTTGTCTGGTGAATGTGCTTCTGTTGATAAGACTAAGGCCGATGAATGGAAACAACAGATCCCAGAGGGTTCAAACCGGATGACATTTTTAATGTTGATGAAACGGGATTGTTTTTTAAATGTTTGCCGACACGTACCTTGGCTTTTAAATGAGAAAAATGTTTTGCAGGGACGCACAGTAAAGAAAGAGTGACATGCCTTGTGGGATCCAACATGACTGGCTTGGTAAAGCTAAAGCTTTTAATAATCGGAAAGAGCAAAAAAACTTGCTGTTTTAATAAAATTAAATCTTTGCCGGTTGAATATGTAGCCAACCAACGTTCTTGGATGACGGCAGATCTTTTTACGAATTGGCTTTTGAAGCTAGATGCAAAGTTTGGAAGATCAAACCGCAATTTATTGTTTATCATCGATAAATGCCTGGCTCACTCAAAACAAGTTAAGGATAAATTAACATTTATAAAACTTGAGTGTTTTCCACCTAACATGACCTCAATAGTGCAACCGATGGACATGGGTATAATCCAAAATTTAAAAGTTCACTATAAACGCCGTATTTTAACCACCATCTTAAAGGTAGAAACTAAAAAAGAGGACTATAAAATAACTCTGCTCGATTGTGTACACGAAGTTTCGAGGGCGTGGATACAGGATGTAACTCCGTTGACAATAGATAATTGTTTCAAAAAAGCCGGCTTCAAGGATGATCCATGGGATGATGAAGATGCTGTTCCACTTAACCAACTTAATGTGTAACTGATTACAATATTGAGGGCTTGAATTGGAGGGATTATGTGGAAGTCGATGACGGTATTGTGGCCACAGAAATACCAATGATGATAGTGGATCTGAAGATGAAGAAGTCGAAGTCGAAAAAATAAATAGTGAAGTGCCAGAAAAGAATGAAATCGAAAATGCAATTGGAATATTGCAATCTGCGATTGAAATGACATAAAATGTACCGGATGAGGTTCAACGCTGCCTTTTCAAAATAGAGTCATTTTTAAACTCCAGCCACTTTGATGCATTAATCAAAAATTACAAATTTGTTTAATTAATTTTGTTGAGACAGTAATTTGACAAGGTATAAGAATGAATTAATGTGCCATAAAAGCTAGAAGCTTCTGTTTATTTTTATAATTTAGCTTTTTATTTTTTGTTATCTTTTTTATATTCAATAACTGCTTTAAGCAAAAAAAAAAATATTAATCTCTCTAACTCGAATTTTTCAAAAACTCCCTCTAACTCGAACTAATTTTGACATCCCGTGAAAATTCGACTTAGAGGGAGTCGACTGTACTTACTTACTTACTTATACTTTTCTATACCTAACTATATTATTTCTCTGTGTTACAAACTCCCCACCAAATACAATATACCCATTCTATGGAATAGGGTAAAAAAATAAATATTTGTTGCAAGGTACCCCAAGGTGAGCATTTTGGCCCCCTATTGTTTTAATTATGAATGCCTTCCAATTGTTCAAAACCAACGATACCATATCAAAACAATTCCAGACTAGTTTTGCATCTTATAATCCTTTACCTCGATCTTCAAATGCAAGTTCACATGATAACATCTTACGTTATCAGGAAAACTTTTGAAGAAAAAAAATACAGGGAATGATGTTTGAAATCCTATTTATAGAGAATATTTATGTTTTTTTGGTAACTTGTACTTGTAAATTATATAATTTGCTTAAAAATTTAAGTGCAATTTATTTTTGTACACCAAAGTTTGAAATTTATTATAATATACTCTAAGAAACTAAAACATACACACAAAAAAAATTAAAAAAAAACATCCAGACTAGTCAATACGTTACGTGCAGACAGACTACACAGTACACATATCACTTGAATGAATTTTCACTCTGCCACATTTAAATGTCATCTTCATATGTCAAAACTGCCATTTTTTTTTCTTTCATTTTTTAATCATGTTCATGACAAAAATACAATTCATTTAACCGAAAGGACAACACAAGTCCCATGTCAACCCTTGCTCCAATTCCACCCGATACGTCAATTACCAACCAATAAATCACAAAAAGCTGAGAAAAACACAACTACTAGCAACAGATTTGCATAATTGAAACATTTATTCAATTTAACATTTGCAAAGAATATATCCATCGTTTCAATTTGAATTATTATACCCATATAATACATAGCACACTGAGTGTCACATATACCTACATAAAATCCTTTATATCCGTATTGTTGTTGCATGTTTTGGAAGAGTTAGAGTTTGTTTAACTACATAAAACCAGTGCCTTGCAGCCCTTAATAAAACAAACAAACAAAAAAAAAAAAGGAAAAAAAGGATATCCTTGTAAATGTTTGAATCGACGTTAGTTGAAAATGAAACAGTTTGCATGACACACAATATTCTTAAAATGGAACACGTCATCGCCATCGCCATCGCCATGTTGTGTATAGTCGTTGTGGGCATCGTCAAACGGACAATGCATGAAGGACGAAAGTGAAATGTGTGGGTGGGTGGGTAAGGACGAAGCTTTTTGTTTGACATTCACTTACTTGATCGTATAATGTTTATGCATTCAAAATCAAGATATACTTTTGTGTTGATGTGGAACGTGTAGGTTACATTTACTGTAGTGCATATTATTACTGATGCATTTATGCA
Organism: Platycheirus albimanus; assembly: GCA_916050605.2. Lineage (NCBI taxonomy): Eukaryota > Metazoa > Arthropoda > Insecta > Diptera > Syrphidae > Platycheirus > Platycheirus albimanus. The sequence goes on along the minus strand of OU696698.1, from coordinate 88,155,116 downwards.
ATTTTAATTGAATAATCAAGTTCTTATGTAGTTCAAGTATGCAGGGATTCAATTAAGACAACAAAACGGATTGAAATTAAATACACACTTCAAAACTGCATTGTGTTTTAATTGTTCACATATGTGCATACAAAGATAGAACCTACTGCTGCCGGTATGCATACATGATATCCTTTCATTGATATTACTAATTGGTTTTGAATAAATCATGATAAATTGAGAATATGCGATGAATTGCATTACAGCAACCATTACGTGCATCGTTGCATTGTTCAAAAAGTGTTATGGAATATTTTTTTTTTAAATTTTTGAGTAAGATATTCAGTAAAATGTAAGGCTTATGACCAAAGTTTTACAAGAAAGAGTCCTGATGACCCACAAAACTACGAGTTTACAATAAATGGATGCCAAAATTAAATATGTAAACATGTACAAATAAATGTGTACTTTTCGAGGGCAAGTTTGGATTACATGTAGAAAAAGAAATCGAATTTGTGATCAAACATGACATGCGGATTGACGGATTTTCTTCAACCTTTATGATGTGTAGCAATTTGAAAAAAAAATTGAACGACTGGGTCGCACAAACTTGCTCCTATGAATTGCTTAGTGGCTGCATATATGGATATTAAAAAAAATTAAAATAACTTCGAAAATTCTTTTATTTTTTAAATTAGTTTAAGAGCTTTCTCGGAAAAACTAAGTATGCAATAAAATTTCAAAGCTATATGCCAATCTAGGAAAAAAATTAATATTGAAAATCGTTGGACCAGTTTTTTTTTTAAAAAGATTATTTTTGAAAAACTTTTCCAAGAAATATTTTGAAACTTATTTGAGTATGTAAATATTTGGCAATACGTAGTTTACATCTGAAAAAATAATGTTAAAAAAATCAATATAACCGTTTCCAACATATTTCGAAAACCAAACATTTTTTTTAAAAAATTATAAAAAATCAAAAAAAAAAAGTTTTTGAAAATTTTGAAATGCCATATTAATAAAATTATGAATCACTTTCTGTGCCTAAAATTTTATTTAAATCGGACGTACGGTTTACTAGAAAATTTGATTTCAAAATACTGGTTCTATGAGAGGTACCGTTATATGAAAAATATTTTCTAACCAAAAGGTAGATTGTCTTAAAAAAATAGCATTCTGAAAGTTTTATCAAAATCGTTAGAGCCGTTTTTTTCTTTACGATTATATGGCAGGTGCCGTTATTTTTGGGTCTAGAGCAAAAAGAAAAAAATTGTTCCGAGGGATGGCCAAATAAATCCTAAATACCGAATTTGAAGGAAATCGGCCCATCCGTGCAGAGCCTGCAGAGGCGCGAACAGACATATAGACAGACAGACAGACGGACGGAATTCCCAGACCCACTTTTTTCGACTTCGCCATCATCGTAATGTCATGTGTGATTGTTATCTCAAAACTTTTTTTCTGCACGAATACATAACTTGTCTTATAGTACCTATAATCGCAAGTAAAAATAGCACTTTAAAAGCTTTATCGAAATCGTTAGAGCCGTTTTCGAGAAAATTAAACTTTTTGTTAAAGTTTGTATGGCAGTTACCGTCATTTTTCGACCTAGAACAATAAAATGCACGACTGAGTCTAACGAACTTGCTCTAATGTGTGACAGTGGTTTTGGGACTTGAGATTTTGATAAAAATACAATTTCCGAAATTCTTAAATAAATACCTTAACTGATTTGAGCTGGGAAAAAAGTCGGTTTTTAAGAAAAACAAATTTTTGTTTTTGAAAAACTTTTTGAAAACATTTTTAAAAGAAAAATCAAAAACGCCATTTCATAGGTATTCTGCAAATTCATTTTTTTTTAAATTTTTTAAAAAAATTTAATTTTTTTGAAAAATGCTTAAAATACAAAAAAATTTTGTTTTTTAAATATTGGTATGCAGTATAAATTGAACTGCCCACACCTATATGTGTATTCAATTTCGAATGTATCGGTTGAGGCGTTTTCCTATGGAAAGTACCTTTTTTAGAATTAAAAAAAAAAATTTTTTTTAGCCGTACCTAAAAAGCTAGACTGATTTTCTAAAATCAAAATCGTTAGAGCCGTTTTGGAGAAAAATAGGCTTTGACGTAACGGTTATATGACAGGTACCATAACCATAACTTGCCTTAACAATCAAAAATAACAGTTCGATGATGGGGATGCTGATCAAAGTTTGGCGGACAATATTCTGTTTGTCTATCTGTCCGTCTGTCTATATCGGCACCTACAGCCTTTACGGCTGAACCGATATGTTCCAAACTTGGTACACAATATTATTATGATGTCTTTCAGAGGGGAAATTGGAATCATCATTGAGCTGTATGGTTTTTAATGAAAAACACATTATTTCTCTAAAACGACTACTACGCTTTTGGTAAAACTTTCTGAATGTCGTTTTTGTTTCAACTTAATGTTTTTGTTGGAATAGCTTTTTCAGGAAAAGTCTTATAACAGTTCCTCCCATAGGACCGGTTTTTTTTTCAAATCAGATTTTCTCGTAAGCTACTTAATTTTAAAGCCCTTTTATTGACAAAATAACATTAATTCTAAAACTGAAATAAAAATATTTTTTTTTATTTTCGGTTTTTTTCAAAAACGGGATTTTCAAGAAATTTAAAATTTGTTTTTCTGATAAGAACTACAAACTGCTAGATGTCGGCAAAATAAAAAAAAACTGCAATATGTTTTCGAAAAGTTTAAAAAAAAACCGTTTTTCAAAAAAAGTCGAAAGATTTTGATTTTTTTCCTTAAAATTCAAAACAGTAAAACAAATCTGATTCTTTCCTTAACTTCTTCCAAAAAAAGTTTTAAATACTGATTTTTAATTAATTAATAAAGTTTCATATGATTTTCCCTGTTTTTGTTTGTTTCCAAAACCTTTAGCCTCAATGAAGGTTACTGTTCCAACCAGACTTAGTCAAATTAAAAAAAACCTGCTTATTTGTACAAAATTGGTTAATAACTTTTTTTTGTGAAGCTTATATTGTTCAACGTTCTATGTGGATTTAAAAATATCTATAAATATAAAAAAAACAATAATTTTGTAACAAGAACGATAATTTATGACTCCTGTCCTACCTTGGTTAATTTGTACATCCATTTATTATCAACATAACCATGCTTACATATTACTTTCACCTTTAAAAATCATACTTTATGATTTGCAAACTTTTTTGAGATCAAAAAATAAAATTATGCTTTAAATTTAAGTGTTCCTTATAAAGGGTGTTTTTTTTTTATAGACACCTTTAAAATATAACAAAACTCAGGGCTTCGATCATGGCTCTATAAGGGTCTCTTTTGACTGTAATGCCGGCTTCGTTTTTAAAGAAGAAAAAGACCAATGAATCCACCAGCACATAGAGCACTCCAAATTTCAGTTATTCTGGATGTGACAGGAGAGTTACCTGTACTCCATAAAAGTGGCATGTTCTTAGAAATAAATCTTCACCTTTTACATGCGGTGTTCAGGCGTCAGTCGATTCATGATAAAATGGCAAAATAAACTCAAGATCACTCACATTGCAGATAACAAAATGATTGTCAATAAAAACAGTGACACAGACTTAAAATTATGTACCTCTAAAAAAACACCCTTTATATACAAAAAAAAAAATATTGAATCATGTGAGTAGATGTAGGTTGTAGAGTCATGTTGATGTTGAAACACCGCAGTTAAACATTTTTCTACCCTTAATATTTTATATGTTTTTTCTTTATTGCAATTTTTCGCTTGCGAACTTAAACCCTTCTTCACCCGTATATACTCATAAGATTTTATGGTCCATTTCTCACCCAACATTTAAGGTAAATTGAAAAAGGGACGTATTAAAAATGAAAATCCAACGTGCGTTTTTTCATCCCCAGAAACGAAATTGTGGTAAACATTCAACCTTGCTACACTAATAGGATTATTTCGGTCTTGGGTTTGTTCCATAAATCTCGGGGCCAAGCCATAGAGAGCAATTTCCATAAAGTACACACAATCGTAAGGTATGCGTTGGTTGGTTCATTTATGTATAGTATAAAAGTAAAGGTATTCTTCCTCATGCGCCGGATAGTTAGAAATCATTTTTCTATTACCTGCGTGGCCTCATGAATGAATCCTGCCTATTTTAAGCTTTAAGCTGGCATATTGTTAAAAAGCACGTTGGGTTTTTATCTAAATATTCTGCTATCGGGTAGATATTAGAAATCAATTTAGGTATTTCTTGTCCTTGTTCGGAGGAAAATATCGTCTACTTTTAGCTCGGTGCAAGTAAATGTATGTGTGTGAAAAAATGATGGCCTCCTCCACCAGTTGGAAGCATTTCGGATATTTGTATGTTCTAAATGAATTTCAACGGGAGTTTTTGTTTTGCAATTTGTTATCCTTGTTTAAGGATGTTTAATTTTACACCCCATTTTCCATTGCAAACATATTTATAAACTAATAAGCACAGTTCCTTGGGGGGCACACAAAAAAAACAAGATAAAGGACATGCTTGCTTTCTATTGGATTTTGCTTAAACTTCCAAATTGCTTTTGCATGAAATTTTTGAAATTAAATTTAAATTTGTTTGCAGATTCGTTTTATGTATCAAAAAATATTAAAATTGTCCTTGGGATGTTATTCCCGTTTATAGTTGATCTGTTATGATACTGCATATTATTGGAATTGATAGAGATTGGGATACTAGACAAAGGAAGCACATCTGTGTAAACATCTTTGAGATAGAGATTGGATAATACCAAGGAACAACAAGGAAACTGAATTAATATGGTTGCTTGAATAGCTAAACGAGACCTCATTGCTGGTCTTGTCCTTTAGTTGGTTATTGTCTTAAAAAAGGAAGGTAAAATGCAAAGGATGGACGTTGGCGTGAAGTCTCGTGGTAAAAAGAGCAGCGAAAAGCGTCCGTGTCTTTGTTGTGGGTGATTACTTAGTGACAGTAGTGAACAAACTTCCGCATACGAAATAAGAACATCCTGTGTTGCAGGATGTTTTAATTGTTCAAGATTGCGAAAGACCGAAAAATTCCAGATCGATACTCGGATACGGAAGAGCTATATACAGAGCTATGTCGCCACTTAATTGGGATCCCGTTCAATTACTCGGCAATGCTGATGGTATTGACAGTGCTTTAATGGCTGGGCATGGGAAAGGTTTGGACAAATACGCACCAGCCCACAGTCACAGTGTCTTCAATTCCAACCCTGAGGACCAACGCAGAAAGGTCCTATCTAAGGTGGGAGAGGAGGATGATGACCTCAACCACCACTTGTGCCACCTTAAGTATGTAAGATCTCAATTCCTAGCCGGACTCAACACCATTCAGTAATGTAACGCCCCTACCGGCACATTATATAATTGCAAAATAAGCAATTCCGGCCAATTTTACTTTTCCCCGACCGTATATATTGGATTTGGATCACAGAACAATCCTCTTCCTCACCGTAGCATAATTCTTTTACACACAAGCAATCATCACCACAGAGCATTTCGCTCCTCACTGACCAAAGCATATTGTGTCCGTAAAAGTCAAACCAGTTTTACACCAAAGTCATTTAATACAAACAACAACCAATGGCAGCTACAATTTACTTACGATTAGAGTGGAATTGAATTTTCAATACATTTTTGTTTTATAATTACCACCATCTTGCATCTGAAAGAAGCATAAGGCAGTCAATTGTATTCAATGCAAATCGAGTTGGTTGCCGCCCGTGACCGAGTTCCAATCTAGTTTACAGTGCCGAACTCCAATATTTTAACAAGCTTAGAATACAGAATTGACTTGGACTTCTATGTTTAATATAAGTATCCGCTTCCGCTGATATCTCAGTCGAGAGTTTAGTGTCCGCTGCTATCTCAGTAGAGAGTTTAGTAGACCCTACTAAGGGTCAAAGTAGAGGGAGATTATATACCTGAATATTATAATTGTAATTTGTAATGCATTAAAAGTAAAGTACCAGAATCCGTAAATTGTATCATTGGAATTGTATAAAGCTAAGATTATAATGTATCAAAGAATTTATTGTATAAGGAATAGTATTAGGAATCTGTGAATGAAACAACCTTAATAAACGAAAGTTTCTTGCTTCTTTAGTAGACCTAGGAGCCAGGACCACTATGATTTGACCACTGAATTTTGTAATGGGAAAAGATAGGGTAGCAGCGGGATAAAGTACGGAGAACAAATTTAGAAATGAATTATTTTATTAAAGTCTCCACATTCGGAGACTTTGGAAATTCTTGCTTTGACGCAAGGAATTCTGAAGTAAATAAGTTTTAAATATCCAACCATCTGGGTACAAAATCCGGAAAAGGCTGAGTTGTGAATTGAACATCGCTCAGTTCATACCATAAGACGAACTGTATGAGTGCTTTAATAGAAAATGCTATTGTGGATGCAAGTTGCATTCTTGGTGCAGTCAGATAATTTCAAAATAATTGTAGAAGCTTGATATATGATATTGATAGATAGAAAGAATGACAATGTCTTTTATATTCAATCCAGTTTCTGTTTACATTTAGTGGAACTTTTTAAATCTAATAGATAATTTATAAACGTGTGATCAAGGGAATGCAAATCATTTAGAGTTTATGGTAAGGCAGTGCGCTAGATAACATATAGATGTCCAAAAGACAAATAAGATTCTCAGACTTCATCATAATATTAGCCCGAGAACAACATCGACTCGACAGCCTTCAATGGATCACAGTCTAGGAACAAATTGACATAATTGTTATATTTTGGAACCAGTTTCAAAAAACGGAGAGTATTTGAAGTATCTTGTCTATAATACCATCTTTTAGGTTTTTTTTTTCTTATCATTCAAAACTAAAGTAACGGTTTACTTTGTTTATGCCAATTTTACAAAAAAAACCTCATTATTGCAAAACAGATGCAAAAATTTAATTAATTTAAGCTGAAACTAACTAATTGAAATCCTTTTCAAGCTTTCTATTTTCAATCATTTTATTCTCGACAGTCATTGCTTATTTCGCACCTTCAAAGGCGAATTTCTAACGAGAGTACACTATTTGAGGGTATCACACCCCTCAAGCATCGTTGGACAAAAATTAATTTCCATTTGAAGTGTTTTCTCTTTTTCCGAACAAAACCCCATCATCCTGTTTCCCGTTCCTGTTTCCTGTCGTTTGTCTTCAATTTCATCGTTCTTGTTCCCCATCGTCCAAAAGAATGCCATTCATTCGCCATCCATCATAAGATCTTGTTGACACAATTTCAAGACCATTTTAAATTATTTTTCTGGGGTTCTTTGGTGCACTTTGAAAAGAAGAACTATGAAGATTGAGAATGGTATTTAAATAGAGAACGCGAGGGACACAGAGCGCAGCGAGTTTCTTTCTTTTATTATTTGCCCTTAAAAGCAAACTATAGTGGGAGGATCATAAGAAAGGAACTGTATGTATCCTTGGAGTTCTAAACGTCTTCTGGTAGTCCTGCTGGAAGCAACTTCAGGTTATGTTATCAAAGAAATATTTACACTTCTATTTTTATTCAGAAAAGTGTCCTTCAGTGCAACCATCGTCAACGGAATCGAATCATTTACAAAAAAGAATTTCCTTAAGTTGCCTTCATCTAGGTTGGCGCCCGGTATCAATGTGACCCAAAAAATTGTTAAATATGCTAAATTTTGTAAAATTGACGCCAATTTATTTCACAATAGAAAAATTGAACTAGGATATTTTGCATGCGTAAATTGACAAGAGGCAAATGAAGAAAGGATGCACATTATAGTTGCTATTTCTTTTTGTTAAATTAGGAAAGGTATTAGTTAGTTTAAGACAGTATATTTTTTTAGTAGTTTAACTTACGGTTACAGAGTTGAACAACTGTACAAAATGCCATTTACAGGGTGGCAATGCAACGATTCGAAAAATTCATTTCTCCATTTCGTCACGATCGTAAAGATTCCTAATATAGGTCCTAAAAAGCAGAGAAATGAAAGGGCAGTTTTGAACACAAGTCATTTCCATGGATTTAATAGCAGCACCCTTTCAAAACAACTTTGATGGAATTAGTGATTGAACCCAGAACTCTCAGTGTAGCAGATCAACGCACTAGCCACTATGACTCTGGGTTTATTTTGGACAAAAAATTATGGTTAAGAATCTGATTTCCAAGAAAAAGTACGGCAAACTACAGTAGTTCTTTTTCTAATCCGAAAAAAAAACTTTGGTGGAATTAGGGATTGAACCCAGAACCCTCAGTGTAGCAGATGAACGCACTAGCCACTATGACTCTGGGTTTATTTTGAACAAAAAATTATGGTTAAAAATCTAATATCCAAGAAAAAGTACGGCAAACTACAGTAGTTCTTTTTCTAATCCGAAAAATAACTTTGGTGGAATTAGGGATTGAACCCAGAACCCTCAGTGTAGCAGATGAACGCACTAGCCACTATGACTCTGGGTTTATTTTGGACACACAATTATGCTGAAAATCTAATACCAAAGAAAGACTACGGGAAACTACAGTAGCTCTGTTTATAAACCAGAAAGAAACTCAATTGAAATCAGGGATTGAACCTAGAACCTCCAGTGTACAAGTCTGACACACTTATCATTACTGCTTTAATTAAGCTGAAAACATTATATCAAAAAAAGAGTAAGGAAATCTACTGTAGCTCTTTTCTAATCCGAAAATAAAACTTTGGTCGTTGGTCGAATTAGGGATTGAACCCAGAACCTTCAATATAGCAGTCCGTCACATAAGAAACTACCCCATGGGAACCTTCCACAATTATTATTAATACAATTGTGCTAAATAAAAATAAGTCAACATTGGTTGCACAAATTATAACTTAATCAACCCATTGCTTACGTCCTTAATGAATATTTATTCACTCAATCTCATTTATCCTTTTTTGATCATTTGAAACGGAAACAAAGCAAAAAGTTGCTGAATTTAGCCAAAAAAGACATAAGTCCTTCGTCCATAAATAATTAATGCAAATACGTTAATTAATATTCCCCGGAGCCTTACGTTTAGGCATGAACGCGTATGGACAACTAATACCCTACCTAAGACGAATAAGGAGTATCTAACTTGATCTCAATCAATTTGATTGCAAAGGTGTCAATTTTCCCAATGCGGAACATAACGACGGTAATTTATTGCATACCTTTCGATAATAATCCAGATACCGTTATACGTTATGGAAATAAATGATTTATGCGCTGACAGAAGGTTGGCGAAAATTCAATGAATATTTCCCATTCAAGGATACCTAAAGTGATTTGGGTGGGAATGAGTATTTGTATTTGTTGCCCAATGCGATAAATGATTTGATTTTTATTCTTTTCCAAACGAAAGTCAGTCGGTTTTAATTGTCTTTTGATTTTCTAATTTGATTGCCCCCGGAGCACCTTCAAATAATATAATCAAAAATTAATTGGTCTCGCAAAACTTTCGACCAAGAAATCCAATTTGTTCCGTTCCGAATGGGAGAGCGAGGGGTTTTCGGTTGATTTTTTTTTTATTTACCTCAACAGCAACTTAGTTTCTTTTCATGACCACCACCCATCCCATGGAAGAAAACTCTATGACAACATTCAGTGTTGAAGCTAATTAGAATAGACCCACAAGCAGATAATCTGATTTTAGAACAATTTTTTTTTCTTCCTTAGGATGAAAGGGTAGTTGTTTTTGGTCGCATTTAAAAAAAAAACTCAAAGGCGATGGTGTATGATATGGTTGGAACTCTTTTAGGGGTTTATTTCCCTGAACTAATTTTATACTGTTACTGGGTAATCAGGAGTTAAGCAAGCCCAGGAGTACAAAGTTTTAGCGATTATGAAATTGTTAGACAGATTAGACATCGCAGGAGTATAATTTATAATTACCTTGGTGCTTATGTGTATAGTTGGTCAGAGAACCGCACCAGAGAAAAGTTATAAAAGGACGAGAGCATGAGTGCCATGTGTGCGTTTTTGTTGCTACTTTCTTTGCTAGAGGGTATATTATTCATATTTGTTTAATCTTAAGAGATATTGAAACAACCCGCTTAAATGCAGGTTCATTTCAGAGATTGTTGGTTATTTTTAATACTCTTGTATAGTTTTCTATGGAATTTGTTGCTGAATAAGTGTTTCATACCTGTGAAGTTGTTTGGGAAAGGCAACCCTTCTTCCACTAGAAATCTTTCAGTGATTTAGGATTAAATATAAAGGCAACATGAATAAGAGCTTAACAACCACCATTGTACTGAAAGAGGATTGTGAGGGTACCCTCACTAGTTTTAAATCCCCTGCATGAGCTTCTCAAAAAATAATCTGCGGGAAGAAGACACGTAAAGAACAGCAAAAAAAACTACTATTTAAAAGTGAAAGACTTAATTAATTCCTTACTGAGATAGCAGTAGCAGGGGACGCTAGTTTCTCTACTGAGGAAGCAAGTGAACCCTAAATTCTCTACTGAGATAGCAGTGGACACTTTTCTTAAAACCTGGAAGTCCACATCAACTCTGGGTTCTAAACTTGTTAAAATATTGAAGATCGGCACTGTACTCTAGATTGGAACACGGTCACTGGCGGCAACCGACTCGATTTGCACTGAATCAAACTGGCTGTCTTATGCACATTTTGGATGAAAGATAGTGGTAATTATAAAACAAACAACAAAAATGTATGGAAAATTCCTATTCATGCTAATTGCAAGTAAATATATTTTAGCTGCAATTGGTTTTTGTTTGTATTAAATGACTATGGTGTGAAATTGGCTTGACTGGTATGGGAACAATATGCTACGGTGATGATTGCTTGTGTGCAATGGAATACATACGGTCGGGGAGGAGTGAAATCCTCAAGTAATTTGCGGCGGAAGGCGGAATGGCGTAATTTGCAATTATATAATGCGGCGGTAAGGACATTTCATTACAACGCAAAACTGCTCCGGAGCTTTTCTAAAATTAATGAAATCGTGTGAACGGTTGTCATCAAATCGTGATGGCCTAAGCTTGAGAAGTTATCACCTTTAGTATCAGTGTATTGGAAAAAATCATCTTTTTTCCTTCAAAATTTTTTTGTTCTTTAATCTTTTATTTCATTCTTTCGTTATTTTGACAAGTCACAACTAATTATTTATTTTCTACTTGAGGCCGCGCTGTTCAGAGTAAAAGGCTGCACCTCTTTATAAGATTGTTGAATTGGAACTGACTCAATCTACTCTACGAATTTCCATTTAAGCTATCAAAAGGAGCATTTTTTCAAGTTGATTCTTCCGTATGAACCCTTCGCATGATTTGATGTTGAAAGTTGCTAAGTGAATAGGAATGACAAATCTGATCATGTAGTTGGGGAAGAAGCATGTCGGGATATTCGGCAGCGGTTTGGATGACGTCTCAGACCAGATGATATAGAAGCTATAGCTTTTAGACGTAAACGGGCTTTGCAAAATTCTAGGAGGGGAAACTCAACTATCGACTTGGAAAGGTATTGAGTAACGTTGGACTTAGTAAACACTCCAAAAGATCTATTATTAGAAATGTCAACAAGCCGTATGAAACACAGAATCTTAGAACTCCAGGAGTCTTCAAATTGAATCCGAATGAATTAAGCGATCAAAACCAAAATGGAAGACTGGTGTTTTGTGGTTCCAATAAAAAAGGAACGTCAATCCTATATAGAAAAGATGATAACCGTTGGGTCAGGAGAAGAAAACTATATTTGAAACTAAGGAAAATAGTACATAAGTGTAGGGCCCCGCGAAGAAGTGTGGCTCTCATGTCAGAGTCCCCACCCCAAAGGTCAAGGGTCAATCTTTGCGAGGCAGTGATGAATCTTTGAAGAACAAATATGTCATAAGAAAGTGCAATCGTGATAGAGAAGCACTGCCGACAATTTATTTAATATTTTTTTTTTTTTGAAAGCATTCAGAACTGAGAAACGATTTTCACAAGGATTTATTAGATTTCTTGAAAACCGTTCAAACATAGTGGATAAAGTCAATATTAAACAACAGAAGTGAATACTGATTCCTTATCAATCAGTAATGGCTGCTCCGAAAAAAATCTTATATAAACAATATGTTCAATAAGCCCAACAAAATTCAGAAGTGGGATTGTTATGACAGATCGAGAGGCGAGAGAACATTTTGGGTGTATGTTATACCAACAAATTATTAGTATTTTTGGACAGGTCCTTGGACTACAATAATGAAATGCTTTTTCATGATATCAAATAGGTTGATTCGTGGAACCATAGAAGGGTGTTCATGCAAGATGCTCTCGAAGTCCTTAGACAGACAAATTGTTCGCTATTCAGAAGTGTCTTCAGTTATCTATTTCAGTTCTCTGGAATGTCTTAGTCTACCCAGTCAAAGTGAATTTTGAACTGTGCCAACATATCGGTATGAGATAATTGAGAGTCAAAAGCTATTTTGGAGTTTGAAGTGTTGGAATTCCAGGATTTCACCATAGCCTGGCGTTCAAAGAAAATGGTTAGGTCCTTGGTAGATTATCACGTTTCCATTGATCCAGGATTACGTATGATTTTAAAGACGGAAGAAGAAATTAACAAGAAGGGCTTTTCCTATTGTGATCTAAGAGGTTTGTAAGGACTCTTAACTTTGACGAAAAAGAAAAGAAATACTAAATTTTCAATACTTTTCAATGTACATATATTGGATCTTCTATTTAATTTATAAGTCCAGAGTGTTTTGGAGTGCTTCGCTAAAAGTTCTAGATTTAATCCCTGATGCCGCCGGGTTATTGCCGCTTGGGAGGAAGTGAAAAATTTTTCATTAATAAAACTTGTCGAGCAAAGTGTATTTCTACTGTCCGTTTATATTCGTCGATAAATTGTAGCTCTCTTTTATTTTTGGAGAGTACCAACGTACACACAGGAATGGTTAAGAGCGTAAATCACAGGCCTTGGCTTTTCGGAGCTGTTGGTCTCATAATTTGTATTTATTTATTTTAAATCTTATTATTAAAAGGACAAGTTCAGTCTCGTGTAACAATTCTTTATTTTCAGCAGTAACATAAAGGTTTCTTTAGAGACAAAAACTTTTAAGTTCATTTTTACTACCAAAATGTTAACCTAAATCACTATTTACAATTAAGTAAACATCACGACGACGCTACGTTTACTACATTCTCTCTCTATACTTAAACGAAGCAGTTAATTAAGGACAATGCACATTATTTACCTAACCTCTAATAAACACAACCCCATCCTTACCCTAACCATACACCAAAAGATGTTTCCTTCGGCTTGCATCATCAGTCCTTGTTATACGTTAGGTACACATGAAGGCGGATCTAAATTTACATTTTGCCGAACAGGACACCTTTTTTGCTTATTCACATTAATATTCTTACAGAGTGTCGTATATCTTGTATGTCGTACGTATCATCGTATCATCGTATCGTCTTGTATACCAACTTTGTATCTCTTTTGAGTTAACTCATGCATTAAGAGTGTGTGTAAGGAAATTATTTAAATAGACAAGTTTGAGTTTCAAAGAGCCAATTAAGATTGTAAAGTTTGTCTCAATTTAGGTGCAGTTGGTTGGAATTGGAATTTTCCCAGAACTTTGTTGCACTCACTGGTACATTCACGGAGATGCAGATGGATATGTGAATGGAATGGAGAATTCTATAGAGCAGAATTTAATTCAGTCAGTGCACACATGTTAGCAATTAATTTGAAAGGTTTTTTTTTGACAAAAAAATAAAATTCTTTCATTTTTTAAGTGCACAAACATCGATGAATATTATGAATAAATATTTTATGAAAACTTTATTACCTAATACATACATATATGCAAAACGTAGTACTTGATAATTTTTGAAGTGAGGAAGAATTTAATGTTTTTATTTTTTAATGTTTACTGAACTCTTATTTGTTTTATGAACTTGAACTTATATTTGATATTTAGAATACTTTTTACCACGAATTCGAATCAAATTTTTTGTTTGCAGTGTATGGTTCGCTTGACGTTAGTTCATGGCACCGTGAAAGGTTAAGCCACCCACACTAGTTCAACAGTATATTAAAAAAAAAAAAACTCAAAGCACGGTAAGCGAGTTGATGAAGGAATGTAAATAATCATCCCAATAGTTCCTGCGAACTTTAAACTATGCTAAAGACAGTTTATTTTAAAACTATTAATTCTGCATTTGAATAAATAATACAAAATTTGACGGATTAGCACTCATAAAAATGTACAAAAGTTATGGTTCAGCGTCGCTTCATTCCTAGGCTGTTTTTCTCCCTAAGACATAATCCCCAAAGTAAAATTTCCCAAACCAATACCTTAAAGACAAATATGTGCAAGTAGTGAATCATGCGATTAATTCGGGTCTTCGCAGTACACCTTATTTCTTGTTGGCATTATACGGCAGAATGGAGTCCTACAATAAAGCTTGGAATTTAATCTTGCAAAATACATAATGCGGTGTGGCATATTATGAAAACTGTTTAAAAAGCTAAGAATCTTAAAAAATGCCAACAACTTAACTGGTTCCTTCTTAAAAGTGTTTGTTCCCATATTTGCATGTGGAATATGCATCTTTATGGTTCTAGATCCTATTGCTTGCATCTTCTTACTCAATTACAAAAAGTTGCCTTTCAAAAACAGGTTAACTTTTCACACTGGTACTAGCTGCTGAATATAACTTTACTTCTCTTTTTTGGAGAGGCAAATTGTTTGGAAATGTAAGCACACCTTGACCCACCAAGTTTTTCAGAAGTTTTCTATGTTGTTGTCTAAGTTGTGTTATTCCGGAATTGTTGTGTTTGTACCCGGGAAAAATTCTGCCGTAAGGTTGGGAGCTAGTTACAGTTTTTTTTTATAGTTCTTAATATAAAACAAACAAAAAATACAGGACCTGGTCGCACGAACTTGCTTTAATTAATCTAATCTAGTTGAAATGGCCTTGGGGATTGAGATTTTGGAATAAATGATATAAAAATCACCAGTTAAAATGTCTTTTGGAGGAAATTAAGTAAGTAACCTGATTTATTTTACTGTTTTGAATTTTAAGGAAAAAAATTTCAAAAATGTCGAACCAGTTTTTTTTGAAAAACTTTTCGAAAACATCTTCCAATTTTTTTTTTGAGTATGCCAACATCTGGCAGTTTGTAGTTCTTATCATAAAACATTTAACTTTTTTTTTTGAAAAATTTAAGAATTATTGATATTTCGTTTATGAAAGAGATTTTACATTAAATCTTTTACCGAAATCCGTTAAGTGCTTTACGAGAAACTATGATACGAAAAAACGGTCCTATAAGAGGTATCGTTAAAAGGCTTTTCCTGGAAAATTTATTTTAACCAAAGAACAGGGTTTAATCAAAAAACACAATTCAGAACGTTTAAACAAAATCGTAGAAGCCGTTTTTGAGACAAATGCTTTTTTCATATAAAAAATCGTATGGCAGGTACCGTTAGTTTTAAATCTAGAATGCTTATTACAAAAACCCCTCTGTAAAACGTCAAAATAACACTATCTTGAAACAAATCGGTCCAGCGGCTTAGGCTGTAGGTGCCGATACAGACAGACGAACATACAGACAGAATTGTCGGACCTACTTTTTTTGGCTTCTCTTTCATCGTAATGTCATGATTGATTGTCCAAGACAAATTTGTTTTACGAATGCATAACTTGACTTAGTACCTATAAATCACAAGTAAAATAATTAAAAATTGTTTCAAAAATTCTTTTATTTTTTCAATTAGTTTAAGAGTTGTTTCGGAAAAACTAAGTATGCAATAAAATTTCAAAACTAAATGTCTATCTACAAAACAAAAATTGAACATGTGTATGTAGTTCGACTAGTTTTTTAAAAGTTTTAATTTTTAAAAAACCATCAAACAAATATGGAGTCAAATAAATTTTAATAATTTAGTGTTTCGTTAATTATATAGGTATATATGATTTGTCTTATCGTTTTATTATAATATCAATTATTACAGATTAAATTCATTTATAAACACATAGGAACAAAATTTTGCTCAACCCACTTATCAGATACCACCACCACCGCCATACTCCCAGCCCACCTACAACTAGCAACCAACCATCCACCATTTTTTATAAGTTTTTCATCACCGAATACCTACCACCAGTAACCACCCCATCCACATGCAACCACCAACCCACCATCTTCCATTTTTTGTCGATTCCCTCCCCAGAATAAGTCCCCCCTACCACCACCATTTACCCATCCCATTTACAACCACCAACCAAGCATCCAACAATTTTTTACTCACCCCCTACACCAATTCCCCCAACCACCACCTACCATTTTTGTCAATATTTTCCCGCTACTAACCCCCAACCCCAAACGCCATCTACCCACCATGTTTGTAAATTTTATCTCACCCACCCGCCAACATCCTCCTCAAAGTCCACTCCACCACCAACACAACCTTCAACCACCAACCAACCACCCGCCATTTTTAACAATTTTTTTCTGATTGGTGAAAAGAATGAAAAACGTAATTCCTCCAAACTCCCTCCCCAACAACCCTCAGTTCCCACCGACCCCACCTAGAACCAACAGTCAACCACCCACCATTTTTGTCAATTCCCCCCGACCCCAAACCAAACCCCCACCAGTAACCAACAATCCACCTACAACCACCCACCCACCATTTCATTTTTTTCTTCACCAACTTCACCAACTTCCCCACACCCCACCCCAACATCAACCACCCACCAGTACCACCCACCCCACCTACCACATACCATTTTAGTCAATTTTTACGTTCAACCAACTACCTACTATTTTTGACAATTTTTTCCACAACCCTCCCCTCACCAACCATCCAGCTCAGCTACAACCACCAACCAACCATCCACAATTTTTCGATTTTACTGCCTAGGTGCGCCAATAGATGTTTCACATCAAAAATTTTCCGAAATTTTGTTTGAACATTTGAAAATACATAATTTTCAAAAAATTCAATCTTGCTGTCTCCAAAATATTTCAAAAACCAAATTTTGAAGTTTTATCAAAATCGTTGGAGCCGTTTTCGAGAAAATCAATTTACTTCTTTTCGATTGTATGGCAGGTACCGTTATGTTTTGACCTTGAGCTAAAATTAAAAAAGGCCCGCATTGAGAATACCAAATGACTACTATGTAACAAATTTGAAGCAAATTGGCCATTTCGTTCAAGCTGTAGAGGTACGGACGGAATTTCCAGACCCACTTTTTTCGACTTCTTCATCATCGTAATGTCATGTGTGACTGTTTAAAAATTTTTTCTTGCACGAAGCCATAACTTGATTTAAATATATAGTTGGCACAAAAACTCCTAGCTCGCTCTAGCCTGTGACTTACATTCTCAACCATTCCTGTGTGTGCGTTAATAATCCGTAGAAATAGCAGACAGCTATACAATTTACCTTCGGATCTGAACGGTTGTCAGAGAAGCATACTTTTTCATGACAAGATTAGCTCTAAAAGAATTTACACTTCCTCAAAAGAGACAAAAACAAAAAATAGACATTCAATGTTTTTTTGCTAAGTACACTTGAAAGCTTAAGAGCTCTTTGCCCTTATGAAGGATGCAAACACCCTAATCAAGAAAATAAGAAGGCTTATTCATAAGATAAGCATACTCGTTTAGAATGCTTTCAACTTTACTTCGACAAGAGATATCTCCAAACTCAAAATGATCCCCTAAAGAAAACTAAATTGGCAAAATGTTTTTTTTTTTTTTTGGAAAAGTAATTTCCTTCTGGCAATGCTACATCGTTCTTCAAAGTCTTTTGTTTGTTTTATTTATCCATTTAACATCATCAAATCATCATTCCAGCAGCAATATTGATGATGAAAGTGAAAATACACCCCAAAAACAATTTATTTGAATATATTGTGTTATAATGCCTTATTCACAACACAAGACAGCACAAAAAAAAGCAGTCAGATCTTAAAAATGTATTTTATATAAAAGACGAAAATAATTTCTTTATGTTCCTCCACACAATATCATCGTCTCGTCTCATCTCGAAAACCATTTGGGAACAACAGGATCCGGAATTGAATTAACATAAACGAGGAGTAAAATATTGTGCGCTTTGGGAAATTGGTTCGATCAAAAAAAAAAAAAGAAAGAAGACAGTAAAAAAAAAAAAAGATTCCAAAATAAAATGTCAAAAAATTTAAATTTCATTTGTCCTCTCGTCGAGTATATGTGCGGTTACCCCTTATTTAAGTCTCCCCAGATACTCTTGCTTGGGTATGACTCTGTGTGCGTGTGAGTGTGTGTAAAATCCTGAATCCATGACGTGAATCTGAAATGCAAAAATACCAATTTTTTCTGTTTCCTTTTTTTTGCATAAAAAAAAAAAACATTTTATGCGGATTGCCTTGGCATTCGAATTACGCCATTCATACCTCAGGGAGGATAGGTCCTTTAAAAAAAAAAAGAAGTGACATTCAGGATACGCAAAGACATGCAGGCGAGCTTAATTTAACATATACATATTTCGACTCCATTACTTAAATGGCACCAATTTTCTTTGAGGCGGGGTTGGATTTATTTTTTTAAATAAAATATGACATTGCAATTTGCGTTATTTTCGTCGAAAGCAAAAACATCCTTTACACAACACACACCACTCACAAAATTTGTCCACAAAACTTGAAAGTATGTGTCCCCTGTCCTACTGTGCTGTGCATGATTGTGTGCAACACAAATAATAAACTTCTTAAGTGCCTGTCGTTAGAGGCTCAACCCATAAAGTACTTAAATCGATTTCTCATTGACTCCTAACCTTGACATCTTGTGCCTGGCTTTCTTCTCCTGATTCCTGAAAAGCTTCATGCTATTATAATCTTCCGAACCAAACGGAACAGAATACCAGCACTCGATATCAAAATCGATTGTACAAGGAGTCTCAAAACTTGATATGGTTACAGTAGACATGTTTGTTTTTGTGTGGGTTGTCATTTCACTATCTTGTCATGGTCAACTCTACGGAGTAAACTATAGACTTGAACAACAACACACACACACACCTATTCTAGGGCAAAGTGAATCCAAAGGAAATAGTTGTGGGCCTGCTTAGAGGAGGGGGGTATTCCAGGAAAAAGGTATTTTGACAGAAGGTGAAAGTTGTACGTGCTTCAATATATCACTGGCATGTCAATTTAGGCATAAGAGACTTAACCCAATGAAGATAGGTACAAGTTGAATGACTTAATTTTTGGTCAAGTGATAATGAAGAAATGGAAATGGACAAATATGGGTAGGAGTCTGGGATGGGTCGTGGGTGAAATTCCTTCGAGATTTGTTTGAGTTAGTGAAAGTTTAGTGACAAGCTCTGACTTTAATCAACCCCAAGTATTGATCGCTTGTGGGAGTAGAATGTCTGTGTCGTTAACTTTTCGAGGAACTCCGTTTTATATGAAAAACGCATTTCAGGACACATTAAAGGCATATTAGAGAGGGATTAATTGTATATGTGGTATATCTTAGAATTTACTGGAAGAAATTTCTGGGAATCTAATTTTTTTTAACATATTTTTATAAGAACCACCACCATTGCGGACCATGGCTTGAACAAAATGGCCCACTAGCAAGTACTTGTCCTTACTAGTTGCGCACTCTTAGTTGGGTAAAGGTCACTCTCCATTTTTTCTCCAGTTCTTGATTTAGTCTTTTTCTCCACACTTTACTGAATGTCACCTGAATCACCTTTTTTAAGTGAGGGTTAAATTTGTATGGATGAAGCGGAAGTTACCGCTACGGAAATGTGGGATGTTTCCGTCCCCGAAGAGGGAGAGAGCGATTGACAGAGAGTGACAAAGGGCGAACGTCGCATCACGCACAGTGTCATGGGGAGAGAGAGCTGTAGGTTAGGTTTGTTTAATAATAGCACAAACTGGTCCTGCATATCAACTGTGGGTAGGTCGGCGGCTGATGGTTAAAAAAAAGAAAGGTGAATAGCAGGGACGGTATGCATTTTGTGTGTCTTAGCAGACAAAAGTGTTTCGTTCGAATATCCACTGAAGGCAGTCAGCCGGTTGATGGTTTTAAATATTTTGGCGGGTAGCAGGGATGTCACTTGGTGTGTGGTTAAATGAGCGCTGGAAGGTTGATATGAAAAATGTGATGTGTATAATATTAAATTTTTTAGACGGGTAAGCGGCCTTAAGAAGCTGCACTGGTCGATTGATGAGGTGCAAAAAAAATTTGTTTGCCAAAGAAGTTTCACTTCTCACATGTGTACTTTTTACGCACTCACTTTTTTTCTTCTAATGGTCATGCTCCGTCTTATAAGTTGAGATTGTCAAAATAAGGGTGTTGTATAGTGCCTCCTGGTCCTTTTGGAGAGTCTTTTATTACTAAGATGCTCGCTCGAAAAGCCCGAACACAAATTTACAGATTGTGACTAGTAGAAAAATATACCCGTCAATTTTGACATTTTGATGAACAAGCTGGCAGGGATGCCGAAATTATTGTTTCTGTTAACGTGTACTTTTGTAGTTCGCGTAGTGAAAAGGATCCATTCTTAAGAGAATCGGGCACCCTAATTTGCTGAGGTGCCAAGAAAGTTCAGGCATGATTTCCAAAAAAAAAACTGGGTTCCCTGGGCCTTAGATCATTAATGAAAATAGTATTGATGGTGCTCTAAAGTTCACAGATTTTTTTTAACAGTCGCACTGCACGAATGTTGAATGCTTTACATTTTCTCTAATTTTCATATTTATTGTAAAACTTTAACATTGAAAACTATTTTGCATATAATTAGAACACTTATATAATTTTCTTCAAATCATTGTTAATTATTTGGACCTTTGCTGAACTTTGAAAGACACAACTGCTGCATCGGGGAGGAAGGTTTTCGAGGACCCGAATAAGGGATTGGCCGAAAAAACGAGTGTCGAAAAATTTACGATAGACTGAGCGCAACGCCGTGTGTGACCGGGATATTAATGCTTGCAAACGGTTTCAAAGATTTTGATAAATTTTTTTGGGTCATATGTCTTTCAAGAGGAGTCTGTTGGGTGAATTGGAGTTTTAACGTTAATAATTTTGATTTCTTATATTTTGATTTTCAGAATACAATGTCAACAAGCAACTGTTCTGTATAAGAGCAACTTTGTGCGACCGAGTTGTGCGTTTAATTTCATAAAGATAAAAAACAATCTGAAAATTACTTGATTCTACCCAAAGTCACGAGCTGGTCCCTTATTAATTTCCATGACAAAAAAAAAAAAAAACATAAAACCTTTCAATTCATAGTAATGTTTGCATACAAAATGAATCACCCTGTCAAAACAAATAAAAGTAGGTCGATAATGAACACACAAAAGTGGAAGTACTTGTGTTAACGACTACCTTTTTATTCTGATTTTTTGTCACATTCAAAATCGTACCTTTGGGGGTTGTATATATGTAAATTGGGCTACAACAACAACAATCAGTTGTTTAAGTCGATTTAATGACAATATTTGCTTTTTAGCAGCAATTTCAGTGATAATTTTGTATTTAAATTTTATGTGTTTCGTGTATTTAGTGTGTGGTTGCTCTTGGGGTTCTTTATTGGTTAGTACTCTTGTTAAAATAGTCCCAAAGGGTTTCAAATCGATTGTTGACATTTTAATTTATTGTAATCAAGGCAAATATTTGTTCATGTGAAATGTATGAAAGCAAAAATGGAATTCCATGCAATAAATATTAAAGCGGTGTTTCCAAAGTACATTATCCAAGAGGGATTCTCTTTGAAGTTATTTTTTGCAAAATTAAGCAAATATGTACTTTTGATTGACATTCGAGTTCTCTTCTGAAATCCTGACAGTTCAATCCAAAATTTCAGTCTAAAGGTTGTTTTTCTGTGGTTTACTTTAAGTTGCTAGCACTGTTTTCATTGACTACCATTTTTTCATCTGCCATGTGACTTATCTTTAGTTTGGTTTGCCGTTCGTCATATATGTAGATCGGATGACGCCTGAACAACGCACAAAAATTGTGCAGATTTGCTTCTAAGAACATGGTTGTGTTCGTTCTTCTCCATTTTGTGGTCGATGATAAAGCTGGAATGACAACGGCCATATTCAAAACTGCGCCAGATTTGAAGTGTAGATTCAAAACTAAAAAAATTCTTGAGACGCTGTTACATCGAGGAAAACTGACAGTTTAAAATGCTTTAAGGGCTTTCTGGAATCATTGATTTTTACTTCTTTAAAAACTATGCCGTCCAGAGCGTAATAGCCCATAGAGACTGTTATATGGCTGTGATCAATGTATTTTTATTCCCAGTGCGTGCTACAATTCATTTGAAAGAACCGTTTGGTGTAGCGCATAACTTCACGTCTTGGACCTGCGTGTTGAGCTCCAAGATCTCCCTAGTCTACACTGATAAGTCCTATATGATTGTGTAACGAAGTTACACATTTCCTTCACTGCCACCGACTGCCGCCCCCGATCGCCAGGATGCTTTTGTAATAAAAACCATCAAAAGACGACCACCGCTTCCAATCACCAAGAGGAATGCACATTACCAGCCAATAACCATCATCACTGACCGCCGCCCCCCAATCACCATGATGATTGCATCAGCCATCAGGGACCATCATCACCGACCGCCACCGACCGCCGTCACAACCACCACCACGATTTTTCACAACGTTAAGTGTATATCAGATACCAGCCAGCTGATTTGGACTATCAGCCGACTCCGAACACATAATATGATCGCAACCAGCAGAAAAATCCAACAAACAGAAGGAATTAAAATTTTAGTACGAGTATTTTTAGTCTTTATTATTATAATTCACACTTCCTTATTACTGAATTATTCCATAAGTATAAGCAGAATTTGAATGGAAAATTAGTCTCGAACTCCCAGCCATTGGAATATGATTCTATTTAAATAGAATACCGGGAATAAAAGATCTCAAAGGTACGCTGCGGGGAATACCATCAGAAACCTTAATATTTTTGAAGTAAAGGCATTAGGCCATCCGTTTCTTGTTGTGGGGTTGCTGCAGTTGTAAGCAACTACGGACCAGATTTAGTAGGGATCGATTATTGTCGTGGATGGCTTCCTTTATGGAATCTCTACAGACCAAATCAGTTTATTTTCGTGGAGCGCTTCCTTTCAAGAATCTCTACAGAACAAATCCGTTTCTTATCGTAGAGGAAACTCCACACACCAAATTAGTAGAAATCGATTATTGTCGTGGAGAACTCTACAGACCAAATTGTTAATCCGCTTCTTGTCGTGGGGTTGCTGCATTGGTAAGCTTCACCACAGACCAAATTTAGTAGCATTCGTTTCTTGTCATGGAGCTCTTCTTTTCAAGAATCTCTGATATTATTTTTTAAAACTATATTATCCATGGAAATATTATCTTAGTTTTATTGTTAAGTCCGTATATGA
The DNA here is from genome assembly GCA_916050605.2 of Platycheirus albimanus. NCBI lineage: Eukaryota > Metazoa > Arthropoda > Insecta > Diptera > Syrphidae > Platycheirus > Platycheirus albimanus. The sequence continues at coordinate 88,131,740 of OU696698.1, read as the reverse complement.
AGTAACCTGTTAAGGATATTCGGGTAAATAAAAAAAAAACATTGTTATTTTGGAGCTCAACACTCTTCAACCCTGAGTTTTCGCTTTCTTTGGGAACAACCCTGGACTTCGACAAGCCTACCTCAGCCTAAGTATAAAAAAGCATCACAACTGTCGGTTTGAAAACAGCATTCGCCGAAATAATGCCGGATGAGTGATAGGAAATTGGACCTCCAGATTATAATACCTCCGAGCCAGATAATTCATATTGCAGTAAAAATGGCAACGAATTATTTCTTAAATAAAGTCAATTTAACGGCATCTTATACAATTATTTATCTGCGTCTTATTTAATTTTATAGTTTTATACCTCTAAAAACCCCCTTTACTTCCCATGTACATACAATAAAACAGTTTTTCACCACAAAACCACTTTAAATTCCTCAAGGTCCTGGTTCCTACACACATCACTATCCATATACCGACACTCTACCACAACATGAACAAAATTCACTTTATTGATTCTAACCGTATTCGGAACTGTCAAAATTTATAACTCTTTCCTTGTCAAAAAGTTGAGCCATCCTGGAATTTTATAAAATTTATTTTATCTTTCCTCGTTTTGCAACCACTTTGTGACGATACCCACGTACTGGCAGCTGATATAACTTTTTTTCCAAAATGCCCTTTTCACTTCTCCACGAGAACGAGCACGAGGCACTACCATGATGCACGACCATCCTCAAAACCCAACCACAACTGTGCCCCGGCCCGGTCCTTTGCAAAATCCTGTGATGAACACTTTCCAATCCAAATATTTTTCCCTCAATATTGACGTTTTGTTCTTGTTAAAATATAAATTTTGTTTTTTTTTTTCTTTTTTTTTTTGAGGATTCTATGATTTATGGAAGTGCTTTTCACCTTAAATCCCACTCAAACGCTAATCGTATGTCATATGTGCGAAAGTTTTGCTGTTAAGTTGATTGCAAAGTTAGTTAACAGTATTTTTCGAGGCATTAAAAATGGCAAAATATATAGAGTGAAGATGAGCCCGAAGAAAGTATAGTGTGGTGTAAGTAGTGGCAAGGATGCGCCATTTAATCACGATAGAATGCTTTCATAAATTCTCAGACCGCCATAAATAGCGAAGCTCTTTTTGGTGTATCTTTTCGGAACGAAATAAAACATGTCCTTTGAGGTGGTGGTAAGTGGGAGGTAGGAAGGATTCCGATTGCTCACATCTTGTCTCGTTTTCGCTTGCTTGTGGTAGCTATAGTAGGTACGAAAATGTATCTACAGAGCTACAATAATTCTTCGTTGTAAAAATTTATTTCTTTGTGGATTTAAACAGAGATTGCCATTCTTTTTCGTAGCACGAACTTAAAACAATTTATAAAGGTCAAACTGGAACTGTGTGTGTAACTTGTCTTTATTGAGCGAGTGCATGTAGTGGATTCGTGCACAAAAAAGAAAATAACCAAGTTGTCAAAATTAATCAGAAGAGAAAGTTATTTTACGTCGTTGTTTTCTCATCGCAGTCGCTTGCTTTGCTTCCCTCTGTCATAAATGTATGGGAACAATTTTCGAATTCATGGAATACACGAACTATACGTATTTACGCTTCATCCAATTTCTAAATGGACGCTATCGTAGTTCGATTAAATTAAAGTGCATGCCGAAATTTTTTTTAAATCAAAATCTGAAAGAAAAACAAGGGTATTTACTAACAGCTCAAGGGGAAAAAAGCATCATATCGATTTGTGAAGTTAAAACCGTTCGGTACCATTTACCAGACTTGTCCGAATTCAATTTGCATGAATGTTTTAACATTGGAAAGGTATTATTGAAGGAAAACGCAAGGTTTATAATTTTTATGAGGAAACATTGAATTTAAGGCATTTTGGACGATAAAAGACATACCAATTACAAAAACAACAACTCTTCGGAAGGAGAATGATCTTAATCCCCGTCAGTACCACGCAGGGAAAACTCATATGTCGAAGTGTTGTGACGCACCAGAAGTTCGTCTTTACCCAACCCACCGCACTTGTCTGAGCAACCCCTTAACACTCCATCTTCCGGTTCCTTCACTTAATTTTTACATCCTTCCATATCAGCGACCCTAATCCATCCTCTTTAGTGTGGTGTGTGAACATAAACATCCAATTTTGTTACACGCTATTCTATAGAATGGGTAATGTTTTTTTGCATATACAAGATATAGATAGATTTTCTCTAAATTAATTAAAAATATTTCAGTTTGGTCGTGGCCAACACCCTCTTTTCATACAAAACCAACAATATTATTTTACTAAAATAACGATGCTTATTTGAGCGAAAAACCTTAATTTTTTTAATTTTAACTATATGCCTGTAAGACCCAAGGTCTTTCTAATGCAAACTGCACGGCATTATTTAGAAGGAATAGAATGATAGGAAAGAAAAAAACATTGATTTTGGGTGTGGCCGACGCCTACTTTTCATCAGAATCTTTAAAAACTTATTTTTGAAAATAAACGGTATTTATAACAAATTTACAAACCCGAATTTAAGCGTTTCTTAGTCGAAACTAAGAAGCTGAAAAGAAATTATTGAATTTCGGGCGTGACTTACGCCCATTTTCACGAAAGAAAAAAAAACTTTAGGTAGGTACCAATATTCAATTTGAACCATTTTTTCGTTCGTAATGAAAAATATATCTCTAAATTTTTTTTTGCATATATTTTGTCAATATTGGGCGTATTTTATTTATTTTAAGGTCGTGATTTTTATAAAATACGTCAAAAAACTACTCGATTTTGTTTTTGTTTTGGACAGTGGTTTATGTTCTAGAAATTGATAGCTATAAAACAGTATTTTTGTTTTAATAAAATAAATAATCTCACTGCGAGGCCCGAACTAAACTTAGTTTAAATTTATCGACAAGTGGGGCCCACCCCAGAAACGTCTTGCGTCTTAATTGTTGGGTTTTGTCATAAGTCTGGAGACTTATCACCTGTCCATTAACCCGCAGAGATGGGTACATCTAGTCCATCCTGACTCATCTGAGTCACCGAACTGTCTTCTTTGTATATTCAATAGCCTCAAATAGTTCCCTCAAATATAAATCCTTCCATTTTGAGAGAGGAAAGGATTAATAATGCTAACGAAAGGGTTAATAATTCTAACGTTACGTCAAAATAGTTACTAAGTACAAATATTTTGTTCTAGACCATATAAGAGGTAACTCTCTACGACTAAGTTGTTCCCCTAACCTCCATACACCAACACCATTTTCTCTAGTCATGTAATACATAAGCACCAATGCAAAAGATTACATACTTTATGTTCTTGTCCGATGGTATTTCGACGAATTCCAGATTCCAGTAAAGTAATTGTAGGTTTAAGTTATTAAGGACCAGCGGACTGGGAATTTATTTTTAATTAATGCCAGCTCAGCTGGTCTTAATGTATAGGACAGAGGACAGGACAGGACAGGACTATGACAATGTCTTGTTTCTCCATTTTAATTATTTTGAAGAGGAACAAGCGCATATTTATGGAATCTCTTTTTTAATGAGATATTTGAAATTAATTTGATTAAATAATAATTTTTTTTTGTTCACAAATTAATATGCTAAAAAGAAACATATTCTCAAACTGAGAAGGAAATTGTATGATAAATTGAAAATGTAATGAACCTTAAAATTTAGGGATTTTGAAGAAAAATGTTAGAAGGAAACAGATAACGGATGTTATTGTCATAATTTTTCACACATTTTTCAAGATAATTGAAGAAACGTACTATTTTAGAACTTCCGTACAAAATATTGAGTAAGGAGCTTCATATTCGTGTGTATGATGTGTGTACGAGGTTGTCCTTGCAGAAAAGCAATTCATTGCTGTCACACATTGAAAGACATGTTTTTTATTCTCATTGAGATTTTTTCTTCTTAAAAAAACGTAATGTATTCCTCTTATGCAGGATATGGGTCGACACTTTCAGTTTAAGGATGACAGATGACAGACCATACTTAAGGAAAGTAATTCAGTTTAGTCAAAAGGGTGAACAAGAAAGAATAGAAGGATAATTGCATTTATAATAATTATTGTGTATATCTGAGTTTAAGGAGTGATCATTTGTTTGTTGGTAGAAAACAAAATTAACCTTTTTTAATTTACGAAGTTTATTTCTCTACTCACACATGAAAATCCTTTTCTGTCAGTTAAGGCTCAAGCTTGCCAAACTCATACAAGAGGTAATGTTTTAAGTGGACAAATTGCTACTAGATAATGCTTTCACGAAATTACTCTGAATTTTAATCAAGTGTTGCATGAACTTATAGGGATAGTATCAAGTTTCAGTACTATTGTGAATAGGTCATAGTGAAAAATTTCAACTTCATAATAAAAGTCACGGCACACTACATACGTCTGAATTAAACAAACCAAAGCAGGAGAACAAGAAGAAACTAAAAGAAGAATGACAGTAACGTTTTAGAACAAATACTTACGCATTATACATTGTCCAAGAAATATTGTCAGTACAGGTAAGATAGGGATAGGACGTCTCTGTCTTGCCTGCCATATAACCGTTACGTTAAAGCTTATTTTACTCAAAAACAAATCTTACGATTTTGATTTAAAAAAATCAGTGTAGCTTTTTAGGTCCGACCAATCATATTGCTAAAAAAAAAAGTTTTAAAAAATGTCTAAGAACGGTACTTTCCATAGGACCGTTTTTTTTTTGCTTTCGACTATCTCGCAAACGGCTCAACCGATACTTTCAAAATTGCACACATATATAGGTATAGGTAGCTCAATTTATACTGCACACCAGTATTTAAAAAAAAATATTTTTTTGTAAAGCATTTAAAAAAAATTAAAAATTAATACATTGAAAGCTGCTTATTAAATTTTATTTCAAAGATTATAAATAAATGTTATTTCTGAATACCTATGAATTGGCGTTTTTGAATTAAAAAAAAAAAAAAATTCTCAAAAACGGCTCGTACGATTTTGATAAAACTTTCGGAGTAGTGTTTTCTGTGCATACCATTTGTTTTGGTTGGAATAGATTTTTCAGGAAAAGTCTTATATAACGGTACCTCCCATAGTACCAGTTTTTTGAAATCAGATTTTCTCGTAAACTACATGACGGATTTCGATGAAATTTTCAATATAGAAGCTTTTTTTATAGGCAAAATAATATAAATTCTTAAATTTTTCAAAAATAGTTTTTTTGAGTTAAAAAATTTTTTTATTTTTTTTTTATTTTTTGTTTTTTCCAAAAACGGTTTGATCTTTTTTTTTAATTTAATTTTTCTGATGAAAACTACGAAGTTGAAAACTAGAAGTTGGCATACTCAAAAAATATTTGGAATACATATTTCTTCGAAGAGTTTTTCAAAAACAAAAACAGTTTTTTGAAAAAACAGGTCGAACGATTTTGAAAAAAAAAATTGTTAAAATTCTAAACAGTAAACGAAATTAGATGGTTTACTTAATTTTTTTCCAAAAAAACGTTTTAACTAGTGATTTTTAAGTGATCATTTTTTCTCTGCTTTTTTTCCAAAATCTCAAACCCCAAGACCACGTCACACATGAGAGCAAGTTCGTCCGACCCAGTCGTGCACTTTATTTTTTTTACCATATAGTTCCTATAATTGCAAGTAAAAAGCAGTTACGATTTTAAGTGGAATTCCATCTCCCAAAAACACAGTGTGGTTCTCAAGTGAAAATTTGGTGCAGAGCTGTCGAGAAATAATGTTAAGCGAGTCATACACACCATCCTTTTTTTGCGATTTCTGTGTCCAATACGACTACGACCATCATCGAATATGAGTATGAGTCAAAGTTTAGCTTAAATATGTCCAAAAAAAAAAACACACACACAATACGTTAGCATAGCGCTACTTGGGGATCTTATATGCATGAAGAGATCAATGATCTAATATAAGGAACAAAATAATCCAGACTATAAAATGTGTTAGTATAGCACACTTGAATTGTTGATGCTACATTTAAACTTTCAACTATTTATTCTTTGAATTTGTAAAAAAGACCCGTGTTTCTTGATTTAGCAAACATTTTTTGTTTAAAGTTACAAAATTCCCCCTTCAAATTATGTCGCAATCTATCTTCCGCTTTAAATCTGTTTAAACATTATTTTAAATTGCACACTTTGTCTTTCTTTCTAAATTTGTATTCTTTTCCCATCGACATATTTTTTTTACCTTACAAAAACAAAAAAATGTAAATATTTACACGACGCAATTGTTATTCGAACGCAAATATTCCCTAAAAAAACACCTCACGGTTTCCGGTTTTTGTACGTTTTTTTTTATGTGACTACGATTACGCTCCCATTTAAATGTAATAGAAACGTTCGTGTGACAATTTTTAGATAAAGTAAATAAAATAAAAGTAAACTGAAGCACGCGCACCCCAAATCTCATGTGACATTCTATTTGCCAACTGTTACTGATTTGTTCAAGCTCACCCTAAAGTGTTGAAATATTTTGAAACAACAAATCTCTTCGCTGCCATAAGGTGTCTTCATAGCACACTTTTTCCAAAAAAGGCAGGGGGGTTGGGGGAAGAAAAGGAAACATTTATCAAATTTAAATTTAAAAGTTGTAAATAAAAAAGCAAATTATGACAAACACATCATTAAAAGCTATTCATAATAAAAGTAGATCTGCCTTTGGGTTTCCCTACCTAAAAAAAACAAATTAGGTCTATAAAACATAAAAAATGTATCATCTTTCAGATATTCTCTTCAGTCCTTAGGACATGTGTCGTATCTCGTATCTTTTGACATTTTGTTCACAGTGACTGGCCAGATGAGGGACATTTCAGGAGGTTTATTCATTTTGTAGGTTTTAAAAATTTAATAGCTAAGCCAATTGACTATGACAAACCGCAATAAAAAAATAAATAAAGCCTCTCAAAGGAAGCCATTAAACCGCCCGCCGCCGGAAAGCATGAAATCTAAACACGCTGTAATATTATCGTTGAAGGATTTACGATGGCAGGCATTTAGGTAAATTATTTCTATTGGGGATACTTAAAAGCCTTCTATCTGCTAAAGAATTCATGTTTAATGTTTTTTTTCACACCTGGTATGGTATATAAATGAAAATCTGTCATTCAAGATGAAAAAGGACGATATGGCAATGGCATCCAGCAGGAAGAGGAAATGCTCTCTCTGAAGACCACAAAGAGCCTTGTAGAAATGCAAAAGAACAAACAAAATTTATATATGTACTTGGTACATACCTAGTCCATGTTTCGACCCTTGTGACTATAAATTTTCCGGTTACAGGTATAATGAAGGAAAATAAAGAAAAATTTAACCATTCCCCCTAATCCGAAGCTTGACTTTCCTTTTTCCTAACCCACAATGATCTCAATTTCATTTTGTATGTAGATTTCGTTTAAAATGCTTTTATCCCAAACATTCTTTTTTTTTTTATAATCAAATCAACAAGGATAAAGGATGAGAATGAAAAATGTCCCATCACTTTCTTTATTCAAAGATATTGTATCTTTTTGTTTCGTTTTCTTCTTCTTCATAAAAAAAAAGAAGATCTCAACTAGAAGAAACCTTTCTTATTTCCTGCATAAAAGAGAAACAAAAAAAAAAGGAATGAAATTATGTGCGAGTCAATTGTGGGGGCCGGCCCCGGCCCCGTCCTGGCTTGGGTTTTATGGCGTATAAAATTTAAATGAAACTCGGTCTATAACAATCCTACAGGAAATACCAGATGTTGGTGGCGAAGGAAGTAAACATAATAAATATTTTGTTTAAAATTCTTCAACGAAGATGTGCGAGAATGGAATTTCTTGAAACATATCAATTTCACTTTTAATTGTCATGAAGGTTTTTTGGGAGGAAAGGACTTAATGATGCGAATTATGATGATGGTCTCTCTCGGTGCCATTTTTTTTTTTTTCAAGTAATGACCACATTTCCCAGAAAACATTTTGACAGACAATTAAACCAACTCATTTCTCTTAACTTTCTCTTTCATCAAGTGTAGCAATGTATGTTTAAGATTTAGGGTTTTTAAGGAAGCTGGGTCTGAAACAGTCGACACTTCACTCACTCACCGAAGAACCCAGAACAAGAAATAAGAGTCAATCATTAAACTGATGCTCACCAGTAATATTTAATATTTTGTAGAGAATGGGAATAAAGAGCCAACGCGTTGTGGCTTATACTCTCGAAAAGTCTTGTGTGTGCTTTGATATTCTGAAGGAATGGAAGGGACCTACAATTTATTTATTTCGTCGCAAGAGACAGTACCACGAAAAAATCTTAAGAGGTATCAGGGATTGAACCCATAACCTAGAAGTTAACCACACTATATACTACACTCATCAGAAATTGGATCTCCAAAATGAGCACAAGTTTGCGTTCCTTCTGCGTGAAGGCGGAAATACATCTGCATTTTATGTCTTCTCGAAAATCACCACGAACTTCTTACAGCTTCTAGGGTCCTTGTTGATTGGCTCACTCACTTGGCTTATCTTAATATCCAAGATAACGAAAAGTCTTTAAAAACACCGTTTTTCATGTTGTTGAAGCTCGTCCAAACACTACCGAGCTACTGAAGTTGTAATTCTTTCCTACTTACCAAACTCACAATATCGCCCTTAACGATATGACACAGAAATTTGAGCCAATGAGGATGTTAATTCTTCCAAGTGTTTCAATGGGTTGAAAGCTGCAGGTCAGTCAGTTGGGCATTGACTTGCGTATAATTTACCAGCAAAGCTGATTTTCAGGCCAAACTGTTTTATCCTAGGGAAAGCCAGTTTGACCTATTGAACTCCGAATGAACTAATTTTTCGTAGGCCAAGCTAGTTCATCCTAAACTAGTTTGAACGAGGATAAACTAGTTTGGCGTAAGAAAATAGTTTATACGGTAACATATAAACTGGACTGATCTAGGCTAAACAAGTTTGGCGACATAAGTGTACTTATATGCCCTTTGCAAAACTAGTTTAAACGAAAGACCATAGGCCAAACTATTTTGGCTTTCGATAAATAAGTTTTGTTTTTCAAAGGTCAGAGAGAATACTAGTTTTAGTTTTAGTTTCCACATTAAAATTACTTAAAAAATTAAATCCAACCGTTTTCAAAGTATTTCGAATTTTTTTTTTTAGAAAATTATCAAAAATCGAAAAAGAACAAGTTTTTGAAAATTTTGAAATGCAATATACATTTTATTATAAATAGCTTCCTACCTTAAATTTTTTATTGATATCGGAAGAATAGTTTACGAGAAAAACTAATTCGAACAAACCGGTTCTATGAAAGTTACCAGCTTTAAGACAAATATTGAAAAATCTATTTTTATTGATCACTTAAAAATCACTAGTTAAAAAACGTTTTTTTTTTATTTGGAAAAAATGAAGTAAGGCAGCTAATTTCGTCAACTGTTTTAAATCTTAAGAACTTTTTTTTTCAAAATCGTTTGAGCATTTTTTTCAACAAACAGTTTTCGAAAATATTAACAAATTTTTTTTGGAAAAAACAAAAATTTAAAACAAAATTTGAAACTTTTTTAAAAAAATTAAAAAAAACTTTTTTTGAAAAAATTAAGAATGTAAATTATTTCTATTATAAAAGGGCTTCTACATTAAAAATTTCATCGAGATCCGTCGAGTGGCTTACGAGAAAATCGGATTTCAAAAAACTGGTCCTATGGGAGGTATATCGTTATAAGACTTTTCCTGAAAAATCTATTCCAACCAAAACATAAAATTTGCACAGAAAACATTGCTCAAAAAGTTTTATCTAAATGAGGCGTTTTTGAGAAAAATCAATTTTCCTCTAAAAATTGTATGGAAGGTACCGTAAGTTTTAGAGCTAGAATGCTTATTCCAAAAACCACTCTGTAGGACGTCATAATAATACTATGTACCAAGTTTGAAGCAAATCGGTCCAGCCGTTTAGGCGATACAGGTGCCGATACAGACAAACGGACAGACAGACAGACAGAATTGTCGGACACACTTTTTTAGGGTTCTCTATCATCGTAATGTTATGTTTGATTGCATAGCTTTATAGTACCTATAATTACAAGTAGAAATTGTTTAGAACCATCTTTAAATTTTTTTAAGAATTCTCTTGGGAAAACTAGGTATGCAATAATATTTCATTGCTAAATTATCTATCTAGGGAACACAAATGTTGAAAATCGTTTGAACAGTTTTTTTACTTGCGATTTATAGGTACTATAAGGCAAGTTATGCATTCGTCGAAAAAAAAAGTTTTGAGATAACAATCAAACATGACATTACGATGATAGCGAAGACGAAAAAAGATGGTCTAAAAATTCTGTCCGTCTGTATGTCTGTCTGTCTGTCTGTCTGTCTGTCTGTCTGTATGAAGACCTACAGCCCAAACGGGTGGGCCGAATTGCTTCAAACTTGGTATATAGACTTTTTTAGGTATTGTACAGAAAGGAAATTGAAATTTTTTTTGAGCTCAAAAAATAACGGTACCTGCCATACAACCGTTACGTTAAAGCTTATTTTTCTCAAAAACGGCTCTAACGATTTTTAATTAAAAAAATCAGTGTTGCTTTTTAGGTACGACCAATCATATGGCTGAAAAAAAAGTTTTAAAAAATGGCTAAGAACGGTACTTTCCATAGGACCGTTTTTTTTGCTTTCGACTATCTCGAAAACGACTCAACCGATTCTTTCGAAATTTCACACACATATAGCTGTAGGTAGCTCAATTTGTATTGCATACCAATATTTTTGAAAAATATTCTTTTGTATTTTTAAAAGCATTTTTTAAAAAAAAATTTGAAAAATTAATAATTTGAAAACTGCTTATTAAATTTTTTTTTTAAATTTTAAATAAATGTATTTGCTGAATACCTATGAACTGGCGTTTTTGAATTTTTTTTGAAAATTTTTTTCAAAAAGTTTTTCAAGAAAAACTTTTTTTCTCAAAAACCGCTCCACAGATTTTTATAAATTTATTCTCATAAATTCAAATTTATTAAAGAAATAAAATGGTGTACTTTTTTTTCAGCTCAAATTAGTTTAAGTATTTATTTAAGAATTTTGAAAATTTTATTTTCATCAAAATCTCCAGCCCATAAACCACTGTCACTCATTAGAGCAAGTTCGTGCGACCCAGTCGTGCATTTTATTTTATACAAAAAAATATTTTTTAAAAATATTGGTATGCAGTACAAATTGAGCTATGTACAGCTATATGTGTGTGAAATTTCGAAAGAATCGGTTTAGTCGTTTTCGAGTTAGTCGAAAGCAAAATAAAATGCACGACTGGGTCGCACGAACTTGCTCTAATGTGTGACAGTGGTCTTGGGGTTTGAGATTTTGATAAAAATAAAATTTTTAAAAATTTTAAGATAAATACTTAAACTAATTTGAGCTGAAAAAAAAGTACACCATTTTATTTGTTTTATAAATTTGAATTTATGAGAATAAATTTATAAAAATCTGTGGAGCGGTTTTTGAGAAAAAAAGTTTTTTTTGAAAAACTTTTTGAAAAAAATTTTCAAAAAAAATTCAAAAACGCCAGTTCATAGGTATTCAGCAAATACATTTATTTAAAATTTAAAAAAAAAATTTAATAAGCAGTTTTCAAATTATTAATTTTTCAAATTTTTTTTTTAAAAATGCTTTTAAAAATACAAAAGAATATTTTTCAAAAATATTGGTATGCAATACAAATTGAGCTACCTACAGCTATATGTGTGTGAAATTTCGAAAGAATCGGTTGAGTCGTTTTCGAGATAGTCGAAAGCAAAAAAAACGGTCCTATGGAAAGTACCGTTCTTAGCCATTTTTTAAAACTTTTTTTTCAGCCATATGATTGGTCGTACCTAAAAAGCAACACTGATTTTTTTAATTAAAAATCGTTAGAGCCGTTTTTGAGAAAAATAAGCTTTAACGTAACGGTTGTATGGCAGGTACCGTTATTTTTTGAGCTAAAAAAAAAATTTCAATTTCCCCTCTGTACAATACCTAAAAAAGTCTATATACCAAGTTTGAAGCAATTCGGCCCACCCGTTTGGGCTGTAGGTCTACATACAGACAGACAGACAGACAGACGGACAGAATTTTTAGACCATCTTTTTTCGTCTTCGCTATCATCGTAATGTCATGTTTGATTGTTATCTCAAAACCTTTTTTTTCGTCGAATGCATAACTTGCCTTATAGTACCTATAATCGCAAGTAAAAATTTGAGATAACAATCACACATGACATTACGATGATGGAGAAGTCGAAAAAAGTGGGTCTGGGAATTCCGTCCGTCTGTCTGTCTGTTCGCGCCTCTGGAGGCTGAACGGGTGGGCCGATTTGCTTCAAATTTGGTATTTAGGATTTATTTGGCCGTCCCTCGGAACGAATTTTTTATTTTTGCTCTAGGTCCAAAAATAAACGGCACCTGCCATACAATCTTGAAGACAAAAATTGATTTTCTCAAAAATGACTCTAACGATTTTGATAAAACTTTCAGAATGCTATTTTTGCAAAACAATCTATCGTTTGGTTAGAAATTTTTTTTCAAAATTTGTCTAATAACGGTACCTCTCATAGAACCAGTATTTTCAAATCAAATTTTCTCGTAAACTATACATGCGATTTCAATAAAATTTTGGCCACAGGAAGTCATTTATAATTTTATTAATATGACATTTCAAAATTTTCAAAAACTTTTTTTTTTTGATTTTTTATAATTTTTTCAAAAAAATTTTTGGTTTTCAAAATATGTTGGAAACGGGAACATTGATTTTTTTTAAATTATTTTTCAATTGTAAACTACAGATTGCCATATATTTGCATACTCAAATAAATTTCAAAATATTTTTTGAAAAAGTTTTTCAAAAATAACCTTTTAAAAAAAATACTGTTTCAACGATTTTCAATAATTTTTTTCCTAGATTGACGTATAGCTTTGAAATTGTATTGCAATTTCCGAGAAAACTCTTACACTAATTTAAAAAATAAAAGAATTTTCGAAATTATTTAATTTTTTTTAATATCCATATATGCAGCCACTACGCAATTGCTTATCATAAGAGCAAGTTCGTGCGACCCAGTCGTGCATTTTATTTATGATGTATGTATGGCAGTTACCGTTACATTTTCTACCTAGACCCAAAATGAAAAAAGACCCTCCAAATAATAACTATAAATACCAAGTTTGAAGCAAATCGGTTCATCCGTTTATCACATTTACAGAATCGATTGAAGACTGAAGAAACACCTTGCGGAATGTCAGAGTGGTCAATCAAAATCATTCATATTAATTCTTGTAAATCATCTTAAAACAAATTACCGGAAGTTTTAATCGCAGCTTTTCCTAGCGCTTTTCTACATAAAACATGGCCGTCGATCGTTTAAATCACGATGTCAACTGAAGTTAGCTTGCCGTGATAGAAATGATTCAGTTTTGATATTAAAGAAGAGTAAGAAAGAAACTCAAAATTTGTCGTTTTTCGTTTCAAAAAAGTGTACAACTTTCCGCGAAATTTTAGATGTGAAAAGGAGCAAGACAGGGAGATAAATTTGTACCGATTTCTTTGCTCATTTAGTACAACTGATTGAGGATACGATGGTTAGTTACAAAGTTCGACTAGATGACATTAGTCAGAGTATATGGCACAGTCATTGCAATTGAAATTGATGACACATTGCAAAATAGTGTTTGGAATTAGCAATCGCATGCTTGAGGTTGCGAGTAAAGAGAGCTGGAAGGACCTGACTCCATAAGTGAAAGTCATTCTGCGAAATTCAAGCCCTAAAATTGAAAAAGCAGAAGCAAATCTCTTTAATTCAACTTAATCTTTAAACAGAAGCACCAAACATCACTTCACGAAAAAAAAAAAAACTAAAGCACTTTAATGAGTAAACAAAACCATCTTTCTAAGCTCTAAGTGCTTTATAAATTCTTCTTAATTGGCTCAACTGTTGTATCACTTTTACTTTTGTTATAAATGGTCAAAGTACTAATTACACTTAAACTTTGCTCTGCTCCAAAACATGCATACATACATACATATAAAGATGTACGAAATACGAGTACCTACACTTTAAGGACTCTATATTGGTTAGCAACCCAAACCAATTAAGCATGCTTTTGTTATTAGAAATTCAAATAAAATACCCTTGGTGGGTATTTTAGATATATATGTTCTGAGAAATATAACCCAACAACAACAATACCAACATATCCTTTTATACATAATAATTGTGACGATTAAATCCCTAATTAAAGCAGAACCATTACAATGTGGTGTATACGACGACTATATACGTGTATGTGTTTAGTTTAGTGAGTTTTCCTTTAAGGACTGGGACGACCGTATACCGTGCCTCGTTTCTGTCGTTTGAATTAATTTTATTGCATTTGTGTTCGTTCTCCCGATGCGATGGTTTCCGTAGTTAAACAACTAATTTGTATACACACACAGAACATCATAAGATATTGAAGTTCCTTGTGTTGAGTTGAATTTAAATATCCTTAAATATCAGTCTACCTTTTTTTTATGAAAATTATTACATACGTTGCTGTGAGGCAAAAAGACGATGCCAAATTTATATGCAATTGAGTGCGTGACTAGGTGCACAAACTTGCTTTCATGGAATAAATTTGGAGGAAATGATTTTGAAAAATAATTTAATTCATAAATGAAACGTTTTGAAAATGTTTATAAAATTCAAAATCTATTTCAATATTACCATAGGAAGTGATATTATTTAAAAATCTATTTAATTAACTTTTTCTATCAAATCTGGTTATTCGGTTGTTGTGTTTAAATACTGAATAGACTAGATTGATGATTTTAATTGAAAACTTCAAACAACCATATTTAATTCGGGATCTAAAGCTCATTTGAGTTCAAAGATCTGATATTAAAAATTAAATACTATACTAAGATAGTACTCAGAATTTTGTACAAAAAAAACCTTACTTAAAAACTAGTTCTATGAGAGGTAGGTACCGTTATAAGACAAATTTTGAAAAATCTATTTTTCCTTAAAGATAGACTGTCCTTAAAAACTAGTATCCTGAAAGTTTTATCTAAATCATTAGAGCCGTTTTTGATTGTATGGTAGGTAACTTTTTTTTTTAGACCTAGAGCAAAAATAAAAAAATTAGCCGTCACGGGATGCCCGGCAGATGTGAAACATTCAAGTTTAAAAGTCATAATTTTTCAAAACTATCAAAGAAAATATGGAGTGAAATAATTTTTAGTAATTTAGTGTTTCCTTAATGAAATCAATATAGTTGTCTTATTATTTTACTATAATAACAATTATATTACAGATTATATTCATTTATAAATAGGAACAACATTTTCCTCAACCCACCCATGAAATCCCCCCACCACCACTATACCAGCCCACCCACAACTACCAACCAACCACCATTTTTGACAAATTTTTCCTCACCCCCCCCCAAGCAACAACCACCCACCATTTTTGTGAATATTTCCCCTCCCCCTACCAACTCTCAACCCCAACCACCAGCACCCAACCAAATTCAAACATTTCGTCTCACCCACCCTCCAACATTCTACTCAAAAACCATTCCACCCCCACCAACATAACCTTCAACCACCCAAAATTGTTGTACATTTTTTTCCTCGTCCCCCAAAAATCCAGCCCAAACTAAATTCCCCCACCAATAACCACCTACCCCACCTACAATCAACCACCCACCAATTTTGTATTTTTTTTCCACACCAACTTCCACCACACCACCCCCACATTTACCCCCCCCCCCACCCACCCCACCTACAACCAACCACCCACCCTCTTAGACAATTTTTCCCTCCAACCAATTAACCACCAATTTTGACAACTCCCCCCCCCCTCCTCCTCACCAACCATCCACAACTTTTGATAATATTTCACCCTCCATAACGCCCCATAAACCTTCCACCCCTACCACCCCACCCCCACCAATGACCATCCAACACGCTCCAGTCAAACTTCGCAAAGTTCTATCGAGCGTCATGCCATTTTTCGTGACGATTACGATTTTACTGACTAGGTGCGCCAATAGATGTTTCACATCAAAATTCCAAATAATTACTAAATATCAAGTACATACATATTACATATACATCTGTAGCCAATCGGCCCATCCATTAAGGCCGTAGAGGTGCGAACAGACAGAGGGACGAAATTCCCTACCCACTTATTTCGAGTTCTCCACCATCGTGTGGTTGTTATCTCAATTTTTTGTTGCACGAATCCATAACTTGGGCCTTATTGTACCTATAATCGCAAGTAAAATTGTTTGTACAATAGGGTATTTTCAGATTACTATTTGAAACAATTAGAGATCAGTAAGTAAGCACCTCTGTCAAAATGGTTGCAAGGCAACTAGCTGACATTCTCTATTTTGCAAAGATGTAACAGGAAAAGAAACGGTAATCTATATTTGTACCCCCATTCAAACTTTATTCAAGAAAATGTTTTATGACAACCGTAATGATATTTCGAGAGATCAAAATAATTCAACGAAATACCTGAGCCAAACAAAACGCGCTGATATTTTTAAAATAAATCATGTATCGAAAAGTTATCATAAGCAGAGTAAAAAAGGCTCGATTCAAAAACTCAACATCTTCGTCATTGAAAGTCATTGACTCAAAAACTGATTAGAACTTTTGAACCAAAGAATTGGGGTTGGGATTACCAGCTGTTCCTTCATCTAGGGTGGGGTGCATTTATTTTGTTTCAACCTTTTGAACTGGTGCGGATTCTGGTTCGAGTGTTCAGTGTTTTTGTGGTAACATCGTTCGTTTTGACAAAGAGGCTCTAAATTATGTTTTCTGAAACGGTAATGTCATGAACTTTCATCGATGTCTTGACTCCTTTTTCAAAAAAATTTAATTTTTATTATATTTACAGGAAACTTTGCTTTTTTCCAGGTTAGACACCGATAAATTACCACCTATTAAATTTCCACTGAAAAATTAAATATAAGAATATTCTTCCATGCCAAAATCGTTTTCCACATTAAAACACAAAAATCAATCCAATAATGCAACCAGCCTCTCCACATATTACGAAATTTAAAACTATATGATAACTTGCAGTGGTTTCGAGATGATTTCCCTCTACCAAACGTCATAAATTGAATATGAAATCGACATTACCCAAACGTACATTCCTATTAGAGATACATACACATTTAGAAGAAACTATACATGAGTTTAAGAGGAGGAAAAGGGATGTAAAATGTATCTCACAATCAAATTCTGAGATTTGGAAAATTCATTCTGCAAATTCTCTTTGATATATATGCAAAATGCAACCATATAGATTCTTCTCCCTTCAAAAATCCGTACAGAACAAAACAAATTCAATTTATGCTACCGAACCGAGAGCATCTTCCTTTTTTCCGCCCTCTGTTGTATTAGCAATCATTTGGCATCCGCATCCGTATGGTAGGTATGCAATGCACAATGCACACATCCATCTTCCGATAGCACATCCATAAAATGTCATATAATCAAATTCTGAGGGAAAATGGGAATAAAGCTTGAGAATTTGGATTGGGAATTGAAAACGTGCAGGCGCTGCACTTAAAAATGCTTTAACAAAGAAATGTGATCATACAATAGTGTGGATGTGTGGAGACAAAGTGACTCAAAATAATGGTACGTATACGCCACCGTACACCGCAGTGAAATGAATTTGCAGTTTTTAATTAAGAATTATATTTTTTTATACCCTATTCTATGGAATGGGTATATTGTATTTGGTGTGGAGGTTGTTACATAGGAAAAAATACCGTTAATGATAGAAAAGTAATTCTGACTCAGAATCAAAAGACAAGTCGTTTTAGCGATGTGTGTTTGTCCGTCCGTTGTCCGTCCGAATGTTAACTCTCTAGAGGTCGCAATTTTTGAGCCAGAAAGCTTAAATTTGAAACATAAATCTTTGGTAACTCTAAGTTTTTAAAGCAGTGATATCCGCCCACAAACACGACCACAAACACGCCCACAATCGCCATTTTTGTTCAACAACCTACATTTGGCAAAATTAAATTGTTATTTTTTTTACATTTACGATCAAAGCACAAAGTTAAAATTTTGCACACGCAAGGTAAATCTTTTCTAAATTAAATACAAATGTTACAGTTCGGGGGTGGCTGACGCCCACTTTTTATACAAAGCCATCAATTTTGCATTTATATAATTACGATACTTATATTCGAGCGAAAAACCTTTAATTTCGTGAGTAGTAGTTGTACGTAAACATTTTGTGAAGAAAAAATTTTGACTTTAGGCGTGGCTGACGACCACTTTTCATGAGAACCTATAAAAAAATCCTTTTTTTTTTTTGCAAATAAACGTATACTTATAATAAATCCACAAGCCCAAATTTGTGCGTCTCTTAATCCAAACTAAAAAGTTACCTTGTGTATGAAAAGAATTTTTTGAATTTCGGGAGTGGCTTAAGCCTACTTTTCATGAAAGAACAAAAGAACATAGTTTTAAAAATTTAAAGTAGATACCAGTATTCAATTTTAACAGTTTTGTTTTCGTTCGTTGTATGAAAAATACATCTCTAAATTTGTTTGTGTGTATATTTGCTCAATACGCCCACTTTTAAGGGCGTGATTTTAATAAAATACCTTTATTCGGGCAAAATCGTTGTGAGAACTAATCAATTAAGCTGTACTTTCACACATAGCTTAAAAAATAACTAACAATCATGGCGCATTTAGTGACTTATATTTTTTAACATTTTTTTAAGACACGCCCACTTTTAAGGGGCGGGTCCGACAATTCCGTCTGTCTGTTTGTCCGTCTGTCTGTATATTTACCTACAGCCTAAGCTGCTGAACCGATTTGCTTCAAGCTTGGTACATAGTATTATTATGTAGTCCTACAGAGGGGTTTTTGGAATTAGCATTCTAGCTCCAAAACTAAAGGTACCTTGCATACGATTTTTATGAAAAATTATTTTTTCTCAAAAACGGCTACTACAATTTTGATAAAACTTTCTGAATGGTGTTTTCTGTTCAAACTTTATGTTTTGGTTGGAATAGATTTTTCAGGAAAAGTCTAATAACGGTACCTCACATAGGACCGGCTTTTTTTAAATCACATTTTCGGGTAAACCACTTGACGGATTTCGATAAAGTTCTTAACGTAGGAGCCTTTTTATAGACAAAATAACACGAATTCTTAAATTAAAAAAAAAAAAGTTTTTTGGAGATTTTTAAAAAAAAGTTAAATTTTTGTTTTATTCTTGGTTTTTTTCAAAAACGGTTTGATCAATTTTTTTTTAATTAAATTTTTCTGATAAAAACCACAAAGTGCTAAAAGCTGCATACTCCAAAAAAATTTGGAATATGTTTTCGAAAATTTTTGCAAAAAAGACCGTTTTTTGAAAAAACTGGTCCGACGATTTTGAAAATGTTTGTCATTAAAAATCAAACAGTAAAAGAGAACAGATAACTTACTTAATTTTTTACTTAAAAGTGCTTTAGCTAGTGATTTTTAAGTGATAATAAAATTTCATATGATTTTTGCTTTTTTTCTAAAATGTCCAGCCCCAAGACCTGTCACACATTAGAGCAAGTTTGTGTGACACAGTCATGCACTTTATTTGATAGGAAATATGATGTCAAAAGTCAAACGTTATTAAAACACTTTGAATACGCTCTGATGTCAAGCTTTGAGTTACTATCGCTTAGCTATGGTGTGCCACGAGGGTCTATCTTGGAACCATTTTTGTTTTGTAGCTTATATAAACGATGTAACACATCCTGCAATCTTTGTGAGGCACAGATATATGCTGATGATGATGTACCGCTATTTAGAAGTTATAATCGGGTCTCATAGAAGTTTATGATATGTATATAGTATAAGAAAGATCTTAATGTAAGTTTGAAACGGTCCAATATATATGATTTTGTTCTCAGCCCAATTCAAAAGAAAACTCTAGTCATCTTCAAAAAATAACCTTTGTCTTAATTCTTCCTTTTTTCCATTGTGTTAAATAGAACTCGTATAGAATATACCGACAGATCCTAACTTGTACCGAACGAATCAATTCTAGTTCATAATTTACAGATGGCAGTGGTACATATATAGTACCTATAGTTGTGACCTCAAACCCAGCCTGGGCAGCAATTTGTATTTATTCCCCCAGTTTCAACTTTCAATTTTAGAATTTATTGAGATAACTATCACCTAAATCTCCATAAACTGTGCCACTAAAAAAATTTTCACATCTTTCTATTCCTTCTTTTCTTACATCGCACATGTTTATACATTATAAAAGTGTTAATAAACCCATTAGTTAAAAATTACTGCCGATATAAATGTTTGCATCTCTCTACGTTGCACAAATGCACATTCAACGGATCAGAGAGCTGTTAATTATGCGAGTCAAGGCGCTATAAACTGTTGTAAGACTTCTTTATAGAAGCAACTTTTTCCGAGCAAATTCCACTCTCTAAGAGGGATCTTCACAAAGATCACCATTCAGCAGGATACACAAATGTATTTTCTATCTTCATAGTTGTTATTGGATGGTTTCCAACAATGTTTCATTATGAATTAATGATCTTGCTTTTTGTCCCTCCAACTTTTTTGGATATTCGACAAACCAATTTTAATCAGTAATAGTTAAACCTGGTACTCATATTGGAGTGTTCTATAACTTTTACATCATCGTTATCTTAAACTAAAATGGTTTGTGTTAACATCTTAAACCAATATTAAACAATTTATTTAGTCCATCTACCATGTGCCTTCATTAACATTATCTACAATCCTCTTGGCATTAAGCTCTTTAAAACCCATAGCTTGAGTCGACCAGGAATGTTCAAATATAATGCTTCCAAACTTTTCAACAATTTGATGCAAAAATTATCTCAAAAAAAAATAAGCAAACCTTCCCTAAGGCAATCGATAATATCATAAGCTCTGTCATGTATTTCCCTGCGCTACCCATGTCACGAAAAAGTTTTTATAATTCATCCCCTGGGGAATTGGCAAATCGTCTGTTCGTGTTCATAAAAAAAAAAAAAAAAACATTATATCTATCCCAGGACTTGTGAATTCAATATCCTGCAGGAAGTGGATCCACGCTTAGAAACGAAAATTTACATAACCTCATAAAAAAAGGTAAAATACATAAAAATTGAGATTCAACAACAAACTTCTCCACCCGCACCCAGTCGATTAAAAATTGCGTTTCCAAAAAGAATGAAACAAATTGATGTGTACTCATTACGTGAACAAATAAATAATCCCTAAAAGGATGTATAGGCTTGAAAATGTTGCTTATCTTAACCTTCGATCAGAATTTATTATTCCTTCTACTGACCATCCATTTTTGTTTGTTTTCCTCATGGACTTTGCCCTGCAATGCTCTGTAAAGTATTACAGTTTTCTCCTCTTAACATTAAGGAGTAAAACCATCTTTCTTTTTTGTACAATTCGCTTCGGCTTTAGTTTTTCTCTGAATATTAACCTACTCTCAGCAGCAGAATCTTGTAATTGGTACTTACGAAACACAAAGGAGTTCACAATACATCAGCGCGCAGACAGAAGAGCAAACGTTTATTTCCATCCAAGAGCCAATTTCGCTTGATTTAATGAAAGACATTTACCTAGAAATCGTGGTCGGGAATTCTTCCTTTGAGCTTTTTTTTAAGGATTCCTTTTTTCATTATCTTAGAGAAAAAGAGTATGAATTCAGTCATGAATGAAGTTAAAGCAAAACGGATGAAAGACGCCGCTGTGCGCCGCACCGCTGTAATGCAGTGTTTTATCCTTAGAAGGATGCTTTGCTTTCAAACCTTCATTAAGGACGAAATTATTTTTCATTAATAATTTTCCCAAAGAGAAAAGGTGTGTGTTTGTGAGGAGAAAATTGGGTACCTCAAAGATTAAAGAACACACTTTGTATTATAATTTTTTTTGTTCGTCCTTAAGACTTTAGAAATGATGTGCACGACTAGGTCGCACGAACTTGCTCTCATATAAGACAGTCTTGGTCTTGGGATAAAGTGAGCCATCTGATTTCTTTTCCTGCTTTGAATTTAAACGAATACAATTTTCGAAATCACTAGACCAGTCTTTCAAAACACGAGTTTTTTTTTGGAAAAACGTTTAAAAAAACAAAAAATTTAATATACGTTTACTCCAAAAAACATCTGTATTTTTTTTAAGAATTAATATTATGATCTTTATTGAATGTTTCCACATTAAAAATTCTATCGAAATCCATCAAGTGATTTAACTACGAGAAAATGCGATTTGTCACGTTTGATTGTTAGAATTTTTTTTACGAGTCCATAACTTGCCTTATGCATGTAAAAAGAGTGAAGAACTCTCTGAACGCAACGATCCATTTTAACAAAAGAAAGCAATAATGCGGAACCAATCCTTTCGAAATTTACAAACATCTGCATTGGCGTCAGCATCAGCATCAGCATCGCAGTTAAGCTTGAATAAATTTTACAAAATTGAATGTCTGGAGCAATATCACAAGCCATTTAGAGAGAGAATAGTCTGCACTTGTGCAGTTAGTTGAATTCAAGTCAGAAAAGCATTTCAGGAAATATGGAACAATGAGCAACTATCAGCAGATGGACAAAACCATTTCCTCCAGCATGAAAGAATGCTGCGAAAAAAAAATAAAAAAAAAAAAAAAAACACGGAAGCGGAAAGGGAAGTTTCTAACTGCATATCGATTGGATTATCTCTCGTTATAGTTTTTTTTTTTGTAGAATGCATTTATGGACTTTAGTGGGCAATTGGAGCAGGAGAGATGGATTCGCTTTGTGGAACAAATTGAGTGGCTCTTTATTGAAGTACAAAGCGCACCATATTCTGGGGTCATAACTGATGATTATATTAATCTGCCAGATGGTGATGCAAATCGACAAAAGACTCAATTCTAAGTCTCTTTCAGTGCTCACAAGGATGTGGACTAAATAATGCAATCAATTCCATGCCATTCAATCGTTTCAGAGGCTTGTGAAGAGATTCACTGTATATAGGAGGTATAGCTACCTAAGTTTGTAAGAGCTGATGGCTCTAATATTATATTCAAATCAATGTGAATTTCATCATACTGTCGGACGATTAAACCTAAGTAAAAAGGTATGTAAGATTATCACATAAATATTTGTCGTTCTATTTAGTTGTAAGTTTTGTAAAGGGTGTCACGTGCCAGGCGCATGAATTTGAAAAATCCATTTGTATTTTGTTGTTGGCTGAAAATTTGCCATTAAGTACGATGCTAAGTTCCATAAACTTTTTGTTTAAAAAACAGAATAAAGCGAATAGTGCAAACAACAGTATAAAAATAAGTTTTTCGTGGACACCTGAATATTAAGTCCTTATTCCACGGCGAGCCTACTCGCATGACAGAGTCAAATTAAGTATTGACCACAACCCTGAAGTTAACCCAAGTAGCACATCTGCAAACATGTTGAGGCGTGTTCACACCCCTTGCTGAGGAGTACCTCAATACTCGAGGCCTGGCAACCTCAGATATGCGCATTCAACCAGTTGCCAAGGTAGAAGCAAATGCGCACACCTATACTCACAAACACAAAAACAACTCATTCAAATGGTATTCCCTAGTTAGGGCGGCCATAGTTGTCCGATCACCCAGCTTCTCACACAACTGGGAGATCAGAAACAAGTCCACAACCACACCACAAGTCACACCACACAACACAACATCTCACAACCAGTTCAATTAGGAAAATTTATAATCCACCTTAAACACCCATTCTCCCTGACTGGTTGGGAGATCAGGATTAGGCCCTCCCACCCTTCTTACAACTAATTTCAACTCATATCAACACGATATAACTTGTCAACTCATTTCAACACATTACAACTCAACATACTTCTTTCAGCTATGACATCGGCACATGTGCCTCCTATGTGTTGCTTTAGTTGTCTGACCTCTCAGATGGCTGCTACTGAAAAATCAGACAGACAGAAAACATTTCCCCTTCCTGCTGATTTTCGCCCAGAAAAAATATGTGGGCAGAAATTATGAGTTCTGTCAAAATTCAAATTTGACAGTAAAAAAAAAAATTTACTTGAATGTGCTTTTAAGTTGGTGTCCATATTGAAGTGGAATGCTTAGTCCACTCAGAAACAAAGACATAAGTCTTGCTGAAAGGGATTCTGCGAGTCAATCAACGCCAACCACAAAAATATTGCAATGAGCTATAACAATTGTGTCAGACGTTATTTATAAAGAAAATATATTTTTATTAACACAACATTTATTACATAAGACAATTATTATTTAAACTATACTCTGTTACACATAATTGGGCAGTACACCTCTTATGAGGAAGCTTTTCTTTTATCAGTAGCGTGACATATTTTTGCACCACACTAAATTGAAGGAAACCCCCATACAAATTGTTCAGCCAACACTGAATTTCCAATTGCATCTGACGTGAGTCCCACGTCTTATTCAAGGCACATCTAAATGTGCACTGATTGTTTGTGGCCTGGCTGCTGGCTGCTGCTATTTAAAATTCAACCCCTTTTTAATTGATGTGCATTCAGAGTTACCAGTGTTCTTTTGGTAACTCGTTCAGCTTTCTTTTCTTGGGTTTCTGCTGAAGAGCTTTTGGTTTAAGAGCTTTAACATTTTTTTAAGATTGTTGCTTATTTGAAATGCTTACTACGGAAACCCTGCAAGAGCTTTTGTGTGAAAAGCACTTACGGAAAACAAAAGAGTGCGAATGAGAGACAAACATCCCCATCTTCCCTGTGCTGCCCAATTATAAGTAACAGAGTATAAGTTAATCTAACGGAGTCCCAGAGGCTCGCGTAGGTTGGTCTCACCTGATCGGGGGCGCAAAGTCGTTCTGCCTGCTCATTGATGTAATCGCCTTCAAGAATCCCCGGTTGATCCTCGGAAGCTGCGTCGTGCATTCGAGAAGTCACGTACGCCTTTTTGGTCAAGTGGCTTCGTTTTGATCTTATCCGTTATGGAAAATTTCCAAGTTGAGTGGAATTAACTCAATGCATTTCGCTTTACTTAACCTTTTTAATGACTAAGTTTTTGGAAGGTATCAGGATATTCTTAAACAATGTATACCTTTAGTTCTAAATTGAGTAATAAACTCTTTTTTTTTAAAGGAAAGGAACTTAGCTGTGCTAATAAGTTAAAACAGCTTAAGTAAATTTATGTCATTTTTTTTATTAAAAAAAAGTTTTGCGAATTGATTTTTGAAAACTTTTTTGGTGAACACTAATTTTGGTTCAAAATCAATTTTTTTTACAACGGACTATGTCGATATAAGCTGACTGCTTGGCTCAATAAATAAATTTAAATTAACTTAGGTCGTCGTTAGCGATCACTTCATTTGGTTTCCAGAAGGATTTTTAAAGTGAAACTTTTTTACATTGCCTCAAAGTTGTTGGTTCACCTGTCACATGTCGAAATATGTCGGGGCCAATGGCGCCCATCAGCTGATCGTGTAGCATTTATATTCTAACTAATTCATGTACGTGCTACGCAGTGTTTGTGTTTTGCTCAGTGTTATGATGTGAACAAGTGAAAAATCAAGAATATATAGTGCGTAAAATATCGGAGATCAATTAATTTTAGACCGTAAGAGAAAGCCAAAAGATTGCGTGTTGGCAGGGAAAAGAAAATGCTCTTGGTGAGTTAATTTGATTTTTATAGTGAATTTATTAGAACGAAAAAAGTTTCACTTGCATCGTGGTTTCGTAAAACCACACAATTTTTTTTTTGATTTTTTTTTTGTATTTAATGGCTATATTATGTCGTAAAGCAATAGCACCTAGACTAAGATAAAGCTAAACAAACGGGAAAGTGTGTTAACTTAAAATAATTATTTCCGCTTATGTCGACTTAAGCTCTTTTAACTTACTACCACAGAAGTTTTCGGAGTAGCCCTTTATGGAGTTCTATTTTCCTATTTGTTTCCTCCACTGCTGCGATAAAAACAACATAATTTTCTTCCACTTCAGAATCTTTAAGAAGTCGATGAAGGCCTTACTCTTTTTAAATAAAATGCACGACTGGGTCGCACGAACTTGCTCTTATGATAAGCAATTGCGTAGTGGCTGCATATATGGATATTAAAAAAAAAATTAAATAATTTCGAAAATTCTTTTATTTTTTAAATTAGTTTAAGAGTTTTCTCGGAAAAACTAAGTATGCAATAAAATTTCAAAGCTATAAGTCAATCTAGGCAAAAAAAATATTGAAAATCGTTGGACCAGTTTTTTTTTAAAAAGGTTATTTTTGAAAAACTTTTTCAAAAAATATTTTGAAATTTATTTGAGTATGCAAATATATGGCAATCTGTAGTTTACATTTGAAAAATAATTTAAAAAAAAATCAATGCACCCGTTTCCAACATATTTCGAAAACCAAACATTTTTTTGAAAAAATTATAAAAAATCAAAAAAAAAAGTTTTTGAAAATTTTGAAATGCCATATTAATAAAATTATGAATGGCTTCCTGTGACCAAAATTTTATTGAAATCGAATGTAGAGTTTACGAGAAAATTTGATTTGAAAATACTGGTTCTATGAGAAGTACCGTTATTAGACAAATTTTGAAAAAAAATTTCAAACCAAAAGATAGATTGTCTTGCAAAAATAGCATTCTGAAAGTTTTATCAAAATCGTTAGAGCCGTTTTTGAGAAAATCAATTTTTGTCTTCAAGATTGTATGGCAGGTGCCGTTATTTTTGGACCTAGAGCAAAAATAAAAAATACGTTCCGAGGGACGGCCAAATAAATCCTAAATACCAAACTTGAAGCAAATCGGCTCACCCGTTCAGCCTCCAGAGGCGCGAACAGACAGACAGACAGACAGACAGACAGACAGACAGACAGACAGACGGACGGAATTTCCAGACCCACTTTTTTCGACTTCTCCATCATCGTAATGTCATGTGTGATTGTTATCTCAAATTTTTTTTTCTGCACGAATCCATAACTTGCCTTATAGTACCTATAATCGCAAGTAAAAAGTAGGGAAAGAACACTGAAAAAACGCAAGCAATTTGTTGTTCAACGCGTTCATTTACTTTTTACAGTTTTTTCTCTTTCTGAGGGAATTTCATTCCCACTTTTCAATATTTGACTGTCTGTCCCAGTGTTGCCCCCCCCCCCCTCAACTGACGGAAAAAAAGTGTAGCAAAAATGTAGAAAAAAAAAACAAAATAATTTTACAAATTTTTGAATCCTTTTATCGTTAAAATGTAAACACCGCTTAAAGTTTCTGCAATCTTTCTGATTTTTTTTATGAAATGAGTACTCACTCAGTAATTTATGATTAAAAACTTAATAAAATAAAGTTTACAATGAGACTTTTAGGCTGATATAAATAATTTCAAAGATATTCCTGACGAATAAAAAAGTTTTCCATCTTCCTCTCTCTCGTTGTTTTGAATTTTGTTTTAAGCTTTTAGTCAGTTACAAAAAAAAGAAGAAAAATCAAAATCTCCATATTCTCTGTCACAAATTGGAAAATTAAATTGACTTTGTTATAAGGCAATTTGTCTTCCATGATTATCCTCATCTGGACTTTGGTACAATTCCCTTTTTTATTGCCATGATTTAAAATAAGTTTTTTGATCTAACGAAACAGCAGAGCCTTGACAAATTGGGTTATCTATCAATCAAATGAAACAAGTCTACCAAAATCTCCATTAAGATGAAAGGCGGCAAGAAGTGATAAATAAAACATTACCAGAGTGGAGTCCAGATCTAGAGGCACACACACAAACACACACGGAAAAAAAAATAATGTCACAGGAGAGAAACAAACCTGTCAATTTTTTTTCTTTTTTACTTAGGAATTCCACTCGGTGAAGGGAAGGATACTCGCTTCATGTGCCTTTCTGATTAATGTTGTTTTCTATGGATTTTTTTCACAGATGAATACATTTTTTTTTTTCATTTTTGGGGGAAGATTTGGTTGAAATCTCTTGGGAGTTGTGTTTAATCCAGTCAAGTGTAATATTAATATTATAGTGTGTATGTAGGTACTCCTCATCAGTTCATTAAGAATGCCAAGAGATTTTATTGTAACAAATCAAACGTTAAATTGAGGGAGGGGGGTTAAGTTGTTGAAAGACTGAAAACATAAGGTTCATGTTCTCAAATTTGCTCTTTGTAGTTAAGTACTCTTAAGCATGCTCACTGTTATACACGTTTGTGTTAAGGATATCTCACAGCTACCAGACCGAACAAAAAACATCTACACCTGCACTTAAAAATCCCTACGTCGCGTCGATTGTCTTCAAAAGCTAACTCTGAGATTGAAGGGACCTAATCAACCGTTGATCATAATCAAAACACCGACACGATATCTCAAATGATATGCAAAATGGCATGATTTCTTATCGCAAATATAAAGCAGTGTTATCAAATAAGTTGTTTATAACTATAGATAAAAAGCAAATGAGACTTACCAATTTAAATTTTCTATGAAATAGGGTCCCACATTTTTGACAACATTTTTCACGCACCTGGAAAGACAAAAATATTGATTTACACGTAAATACCAGCTTTTTGCATTAACAAACAGCTTAACTCTATTATAAAGTGTTGCTTTTTTTTCAGATAGGCAACGATATTGTATTTATTAAAATGATCAACCCAACTACCTTCATTTAACAGTAAATCCGATTTTATTTAAAGCATTAATGAAATTCCCAAAGAAACAAAAATACTCTGTTATCAAATCGACGGCACTGATCTTCGAGCCACCAACACTGGCCTACCGACCGAAAGACCGAGACTGAAAACAACGACGCCATGACACACAGAGACGAAATTGGAATTAAATAATTAATTTATAAAATTCTCCACAATAAAACTAGATTTGACTTTTAAGAAATACAGTTACTTGATCACTTTGAGAATAAATGTTTGAACTTTTTAAAACACAATATTGCAAATTAAAATAGGAAATTAATTTTTTTTACCAACCGATCGCAGAGCAAACAAAATTGAATCGCACTGCAAGAACTTGTTCAATACTGAATGCATGATTGTCAAAAGCATAAACCACAACCACCTGTGTGGTGAATATGCTTTAAGCTCGAGCAGTTTTCTAATAATGGTGAATGCATTCAATTGCCAAAAATGAGAGTTTTTCGTGGTGGGTAAGGAAAAAGTTCAGAAAACGTTGCAATTTGAATTTGAATTGTGGATTGTGGTTTGAATTTAGGTTCACACATGAAAATAAAGCGGAGAGGACAATAATATGTTGGACAGGACAATAATGTATGTTGGTGTTGCTTTCCTCTGTCCTCCGAGGACAGCAAAATGACATTGATCTGTTTTTCGTGTAAAAACTATTTAAATCATAAATATTATGTGCAATATTATTTTTGAGAGGTAAATAAATAAAAATAGTTATTTTTTTAATACCTACGAGACCTTTGTATGGCTCCTAGTCTCGTGGTGAAGAAATATTTATAAAACAAAAAAATGAATGTTTAAATTATGTATGTATACTAGTTTTTTTTTTTTGGTGCCGTGAAATAAGGCCAAGTGAAATAAAGCCAAATGGAGAGAATTGGCCTTATTACGCTTTGTTTAAGTGAAATAAGGCCAAATTTTAACTTTTGACATTATTTCACTTTGTTAAAGCGAAATAAAGCCAAATAGATTAACTCATTCAAAGTGAAATAAGGCCAAATGCTATACAAAAATGGAATAAGGCAAACTGTTTTAACGGAGCCCTGTTAGTTGAGGAGAGTTTTTCGCATTCCATTTTTCTGTCTCCGACCATTGCAACTGCAGTTCAAAACTACCCAAATCATCCGCCCAAAATTATCTTTTGGATGGCACTTTCAATGTGGTTCCATCTTGCGGATTTAAACAGCTATTAATTGTATACTTTGCTCATATCTCATAATGACCACGTAAGTCAACATTTCCTATACGGAAAAATTATGATAAAAAAATTTAAACATACCTGCACTCGTCTATTTAGATTCTTTACTGATAAAATGGCAACGTGCAGAAATACAAATGGAAACAAAGACGCTTTGACCTTATTGAAATGGTTTTCAGTTTATTTTCTGTAAACAAAGCAATCGAAAGTGAAATATTGCCAAGTTAAAATTTGGCTTTATTTCACTTTACAAAAGCGAAATAAGGCCAAATCTCTCCATTTGGCCTTATTTAACTTGGCCTTATTTCACGGCACCGTTTTTGTCATGTCGAGGAAAAAAGTATTTCTGTGTAGTTTTATTGATTGAGACTTCCAAAATAAAACCTCCAAAAAAATCTGTTTGAAAAAAAGTAGGTTCACAGACTTCTAAAATGTGAATTGACACTCTCACCGTGATATCTTTAGAGGCGATGATTAAGATCAAGACAAGACAGAATTGAAGGGCCGCGGAAGCTACTGATATCTGAACTGAAGGTAAGATCGGACTTGGTAGAAGTGACATGCATTTCTATTGAACTTCTTCTTTGTATTCTTTGTTTTACTTTGTATGAGCTAAACCGCATTACGCTGCAGCGGAACTGCACTTCAGCGACACTTAACGGCAAAGGCGGTTAACTATACCCTTTTACGCCGCAGCTTTGTATCGCTAAGAGTGATATACAGTTAAAGTGTGCGTTGGAAACAAATGTCGTGTAGTGTCACGCAGTTCCACTGAAGTACAGTTTCGTTTAGTTCGATCTTTAAAGTGTTCTATTATTCTAAGGATTTTAGTTCGTTTCGATAGTAAGTTACTGTATATTCCAGCCATTCAATAAGTGTTTTCAGGAAATACGAAACTAATAAGAAATAGGTACGACAAACCAATAAGTGACATGACAACTATACTGCGCGACGCAATAGAAAATCGGAAACGTACCCCACAAGGAGTTACCTCAAAGAAGTCGTACGGATTTATTGCCATTATTTAGTTTCCCATACCAGGTGTACGGAGTTTTTCGTATTTTGTGACGTCACAACAATCTTATACTAAGTTTTGGGTTGGGCCACATGAGGTTATTTCGTATCAAATTTTCAAATTCGATTTCAAATTAACTCGTTTCCGATACAAAACCAAATTTCGAAATTATATCATTATCACCTAATTTTTACGAAATTACTTTGCAAATTAGTTAAAATAAGTTCAGACAAATTTAATTTCAATACCATTGTGATCGGGTCCAGAAAAAAAGCCAATTTGGAAACAAGATCCAAGGCACCGGTAGAAGTAAACAAAACAAGAAAGAATGAATTAAAAGGAAGTAAGAAAGAAAAATAAGGAAGATAGCTACGCAAATAAAAAAACTTTTTCTTCTGATTTCGTAATGAGCTAATTTCGAAACGAAATCAAATAATTGTGAACTAACTGTACCTAAGTCATTTCGTTACTGCAGTAATATAATGTTTTTAGTGGGTCTGGTTCAAAATCCTGTAAACCAAAATCCCGAAAGTTCAAAATCCGGAAAAATCAAAATCCAGAAAAATCAATATCCCGAAAAAATCCCGAATGTGATTGATTGAATGAGTGATGCAAGCAGGCGCCTGTGTCAACAGTTTTCATAATCAGCAGTACTTGGGTGGCCCGCTTCGCGGTTTCTTTGGATTTTAACTCCCTTTTTCGGGGACACACCCGCTCACGCAACTTCGTTGCTCCGCTAAGGGTATGTCCAGTTGTCTGGCAGGCGCCTGTGTCAACAGTTTTCTTAATCAACAGTTCTTGGCTTTTTTATCATTCGGGATCTTGAACATTCGGGATTTTGATTTTTCTGGATTTTGATTTTTCTGGATTTTAATTTTTCGGGATTTTGAACTTTACCGTTTTCAGTGGACAAATCATTTACCTGGACACAAAATTTTACCGTAGAAATTTTATCAGGAGGGCAAGATAAAGTTCATATAAAGCAAAGCATTTTCTAAAACGCATGATCAATTCAGTGTTCAATTAATTCAGGGCGTTATTTTAGGATGAACTCCAGGTTCAAGTCTTTGCTCACCAAGTGGGTTTTAGCAGTGACAGATCACTCGTTGACCACATCAACACCTTTATTAAAATTTATAAGGGATATAATTATGTCTCATAACAAACAACACGTCTGGTTCAAATAAAATATATCTTGCAATGCAAATGAATAGAATAAGTGATTTACTTGAGGATTAACTCAAATATAAGACCAATCTTTTGAAAAATTCCGGAACTCCAGCTCAATATCGCTTTCGCTACAAACTCTTCGAATTAGGAGTTTAAAAACAAAAGTGGATGAATGATACCACACAGAAAATTTGGCGCTAGAGTGTCCGTCCATACACTGAGAAAGTCCAATGAGATCATAGCAAAACAGCCTGTGTAACCTAACCTTTAAGGGAAAAGGCGGGTTGGAAGACCAAAAAAAAAAAACGGTTGGAGTCAAGGAAGCTGAGTGCAAGAAAGAAGGAATGGAGTAATATTCGACTTTGTATTCAAAAATCAATTGGATTAAGAAACACATTTTTGGTAAAACTAAAACCATTAAGACTCAGCTGAAATTTTCATGGCAATGTCAGTATTATCTCATAATGCTTCCGTATTAGGTAGATTTTTTTAAAACCAATTTGCTATACTTCCTCAAAAGATAAACACACCCCTCCCCCTTCCAAAAAAAAATAGAAAAGAATTCATGCATAAAACATTACATTTTCCACTCAATCTAATCGTATCTCAAGCATACAAACTGAAACAGTGCAACATTCTTCCCAAGTGCTGGATGTCAAAGTGAATAAAATGCAGTTCTTTTCCTTTTTCCGTAAAAAAAAAACTGTCGAGATAAATATCAAAAAAACAAAAAAAATGGAGATGATGAAAAATTGTTTGTATTTTACTTCCACTATCTTTGAACGATCCGTATTTTAGTGCGCACTCTTCTTGTACTTCACTTTAAAACAATGCGGCAAATTTGAAAGCATTTTTTAAACTAAAGCCTTTATAGAAGGGTTTTGTTTTTGTATCTATACCATCATAGTTTCCTTTCCTTTTTTACTCAAGTATACCTTTGTGTTAGATTGCGGTATCCCGAATGCGGTGTTGATTGAAAAGATACTTAGACGAAGTATCTTTTGTTGACGCGTGATGTTATTTTATTTTACGAGTATGTATATCATTTCAAAAAGAGGTTTATGGTTTGTGTCCTTCCATTGTTTTGTCTGAGCATAAAATCCTTTCGAGAATATTGACATACATATATAGTTAAACCTTTAAGGTTGATACTTTAAATATTTATAAATGTGTGTCAGATATGGATAAATTTGTATCTATAAATATATTTCCAGGCATCTGTGTGTAATTAGTGGCTCTATCTCATGAAGCTTTTCCCAGAATTCGTCCAGCAAAATTAAAACAAGTTTGCACCGCATATTTATAACCATAATTACAAGCCATAATCCTTTTACGCCAGTGAACCACAATTGTGGAGAATAATAGGGATAATTTGAGCATAACCAACACCAACAAACACGTACCTACACATAAATTAAATAATCTGAACCAATTAAATGAGTATAATATTTGAGCTTCTCACTCGACCCAAGTGCGACGTGCTAAAGGATTTATCCTCGAGCATCAGGAATTAGAATGAGTAGATTGTATCTAAAACTATAGTATCTACTATACGAAAACACACAGAGTAAAGTAATGTGTGAAAAGTTCGTTTTCATTAAAATCCAGAGGATACGGCGGATTTGGATATGTTATTTTATTTTGCCAAAATTCTGTCTTTAGATAATATTTAATTCGACACAGCCAGCGCAGCGTTCGTTGGCTGATGGTTTCCTTAGAACACATCCAAGCCATCATCTATAAAGCGAGAAATAATTTAATTTCTTGATGCTCTTGTGTGCATTCTATTTCTATTCTTCTGACCCGTTTTATCTTCCGTCTACAGGAAGCAGGATTGAAGCCAAATCTGCTCCTTTCATTGTGTTCTTTTCTAAGAAATTATATCACTACTGGTGTGTCTGTGTCTGTGTATGCACATCACACACAATGTTGTTAAGAGAGTGTGGAGGAGCGATGAAGATAACAAAATGCACAGACTGATGAGTCTTTGCACAAAATCTGGAGTATATATATTCCTTTCAAGGATTCCAACCGGATACACATGAACATAGACAACGAATTGAAGAAGGGTAATTTGTGTATCATGATAGAGACATCAGATTTCGCTTGAGTACCCTCGAATCAAATTTATTTTAATACTACATGTATGTTAATAAATTTATAAATCATACAAACTGATTTTATTTAATGTCAATAAGTTGCGAGGAATATTGAAGAAAAGGGTTGTTTTTTTTTGTTGGTGAGGAATTATAGTTACGCAGGCTAGCTTCCCAAAAAAAAACTCTATAATATTACATTTGAAACGTTGGTTACATCAGGATCTGTGGTTCAAAAATAAAATTAAGGGCATCGTTAATAATTGTTGACTCTCATATGAAAAGTCGGTGCTACTTCTAGGCCGGATTTAGTGGTCTGGATGCCCTGGGAAACAAAGAAGTGGAGCTCCCCCCCCTCCCCCCTCCATCCTAAATTATTTCCAAAATAAAGTGAATAATTTTTTTCACTATAAATAATTTATTGTGAAACCAAGTAGCTTTTTTAGCATTTAACAAACACACATACATATCTAATCGAAAACGAGAATTATCTGAAATCAAATTTAAAAGTTAACGAACGGAACCTTCCAAGCTTTTTTCGCTGAAAAATCGTTGATGATTTTGCTGTAATACAGTTCATGAAGTAAATTATTTTCAATGATTAGGAGCGATAGCTATGATTGACGGTTTTGTCCCGTCGTGGTTCGCAGGCTATTTTTTAAGATTTTCATTTTTGAAAATGGTCGCCAAAAAATATCCTCGTTGCGATTTCGAGGTTTGGGAATGTAGTTCTGAAATTTCTGTCTTCTAAAATCGGGTAGTACAATGGCTCCGGAGGTTGGTCTTTCCATAGTCCTTTTTGTATGTAAGTACACGTCGATCAAAGATACAATTTGAACCAACTTAGTACCAAGACTAGGTTCTAAATCATGCGATTAAGAAATCCAAATCTCAAACGTACAGCCTCGTACGAGTGCAATCTTTCAGTCAGAGAAACACACAGCTGGTCGACGATCACTGGGATGAAGAGGGATACTTTGTATTTCTCCTTCTGTGACAGATTTGCGTCTTGCGCTTTCATATAAACGAGCGGATTCAACCTCACATTTCTTGTCCTCGTTTTTATTGAAATTGTTTTTTTCGTATTCCACGAATGTTTTAAATTATTCTAATGGATGTACTGCAGATTCATGACTTATTTTCGGGTCCTGCAACATCATGTTTGCAGAAAAATCGGTTTCGAGACAAATCATCTTTTTTGCAGAAGGTGCGATGCTTCATTCCTCCCGATATCTTTTTGCTCCTTGTCGGAAGATAAACTGGTTAGAGCTTCTTTGATTTCCGAATAGCCGTCGACAATGGCCTTCTCAGCTTTAGCTCGACAAGACCTACGAGTGTCGCTAAGCTGTTTAAAACGTTAAACTGTCCCCCTTTTTTCTTCGATAATTTCTCAATCAGAATTCGGTATTGTTCTGTACTTGCTGTGAAAAATGTGTATAAATTCTGAAAAAAAGGAATTGAATCGCCGATGGACAAGAATTAGCAGGTTCTTTTCCAAGTAAATTGGGGTAAATGATTTTTCTCCAAAATTAGAGCCTGCATCCCTTTGTGTATTCATATTTTAGGTCTTCTTCTTTAACTTTGGTTCAATATTCTACTAATCCAAACAAACATTTTCTCTTCATTGATGATTATAAACGTTTTATTAAGAAACAAAGGATTTAAAATAATGTTTGTCTACAATTAAATAAATATAAGTGACGTTGCGGAGAACGATCTCAACTTGGCGGCTGTTAAAACAAAACTGAAACTACTTTTACATGAAATCTTGAAAAAATGCATGTGTAATGAAAGAATGGAAAAACTGGTTATTGGTAAGTCATTGTTATTATGGGTGTTGAAAAACACTCCATGGATTTGCCTTTGCCCCATCCCACATACAAATATATACATATACTAATTCTTGCAGCATTGTCACATCACATGATTGGTCGATGTAATCCAAAATGTCTATTTGATGGTCACCTAAAAATGTCAGTAACGTGTTCATTGCGGAGAAATTTTTTTTTTGGCATATATCGAACAACTATAGTTAATTTATCCATATGAGATTCCTCGGGAGTAGAGTTCACGGTTACAGAATAATATTTAGATTGTTTTATTCTGGATATCTACTATTTCAGTAAGTAATTTATCGCCCATAGGACTGAAAATGGTTGGCGAAAGGTAATTGCTTGCATGTTCTTTCAAACGGGTTGCCAATATTGGTCTCTTTTGTGGAGGCCCCGGGCAGTTGCCCCGGATATCCTCATTTGAATAAGAGCCCCGGTTAGACCTTTCCCTTTTACTGGTAGATCGTTTTGATTCTGGCATACAGTAATCATGATCCTCAGACAAAAGGAGCTGGGGTCAGTAACCTACTACGGGAATGGGAAAGCTACCGTACCGTTGGCCTTTTTAGGGCCCATTTCCTACCTTCTCTTTTTTAATACCCTGACTTGTAGTGAAAATCCTCATTGACCTAAGCTCCAAATACACAGTAGTAGCTCATTCAAGTTATCTCATATCCAAAAAACAGAGAAACCGTTCCAACAGGGCATTATATTGTTGAAATTTTTCTGTGTTCAGCACTCGGCCCTTATAAGCTCAGTAAGTCAGTACCCGATGGCGTTTGAGATAGCTAAAACACAGTTAATCAGAGTCTGCCTTATTCATACACAGCACCCCGCCATGATTGTGGCGTAAAATCTTCTTACAATAAAAACAAAATTAAATTTTCAACCAACCAATATTTTTTAATCTCATAGTTGTAATCCTTCAAAAAAATAAATCACATACAAACAAACTCAAACGACAAATTGAGCAATCGCGCACCATTTTGTGTTTACAAAGCTGAAAGTGAATCCCTTTTTCCAGCAAACATTAATTAGCGAAAAAGTTGTCAGGGAATCTGCATGCATGAACCAATAACACCAACTAACGCCTGGCGGAGTTTTCAAAGTTCAAATAAATGCCGCCGTCAAACTTCAAACCACATCCGTTTAATTTGTCTTTTTATGATGATTAACTCTTCCGTTTTCTATGCCAGCTCGAGCTCCCACCCACCGCCCGCCGCCTCTAGCATTGATGGGTTCTACTCCCTTTCATCGCTTAATGAGGCACAAACAACCTGTGAAATCAAATTGAGTTAGCTAGGTAATTAAGTTTTCAAATTTAATGTTACGAGTAACTTCTTCAGCTCACCGCTTTTTCTATTCAGTTGATTCGATTTGTATTTATTCAACAGAACGGAATAATATTTGAAAAGTTACACAAATAAAATTAGTAAAAGTACAGTGAGTACACCTGATAACGGCTTCCATTCTATAAAAGCAAATAAATCTAAAAAGACTGACAGAAAAGTGATTGGATTGAAATTGCAATAAAATGTAATGTGTCCCTGTGCATGCCATTTTAACTATCCTTTTTTCCTTGACAGTTTATTTTGGTAAGGGTGACACATCCAAACCAACTCATATAAGAATCGTTTTGTGTGTGTGGTCAAAGCTGCCACCATGTTTTTCCCAGGATGTGTCTTTTTTTTGTCATTTCGCTTTGCGTTGCGTTGGATGGAATTTATTTACAAACAAACAAGGATAAGTGGGGTTGACTATTATTATTTTTTTTTCCTGTTAAAAGTTTTTCGAGTGTGATTGGAAACTTATTAAATTTTTATTTCATTACTTGATTGGGCGTTACTTGGTGACGGAAAATTAATTGGAGAGAATGATAAGGATGATGTGTATTGTGGGCTTGAATCTGTTAACATTTAAGATATCTTTTAGTAAT
The DNA here is from genome assembly GCA_916050605.2 of Platycheirus albimanus. Taxonomy (NCBI): domain Eukaryota; kingdom Metazoa; phylum Arthropoda; class Insecta; order Diptera; family Syrphidae; genus Platycheirus; species Platycheirus albimanus. The sequence continues at coordinate 88,093,815 of OU696698.1, read as the reverse complement.
TCGGCCAAGGATTATTTTTAATGGTTTTAAAAAAGTGTTAGATCCCATTTCAAGAATTTAAGATGCAATTTGTATTCGTGGATGCTCATAGATAGGAGTTTTTTTTCTGAATTTTCATGAGAATTCATACCGTGCTGAAAAATGAAGACACTCCTTTAATGAACAAACTAAAAATGCTGACAACATTTGCAAAGAAAAACCTAAGAAAGATTTATGTGTATGCACTCGAAACGCGCTTACATTAAACAGGCCAAACACAGCTGATCTAGTCGAGATCTTCATTAATTTCAAAGCTTTTTATGTAACAGCTCTCCGAAAGATGGGATAAAATGAGACGGGTCTGAGAAAATAGGAAAAGCACGCTTGTTTGCATGCAGTGAGCGATGCCCCTATCAACATGATTGAAATTCTTCTGGGAGACTTTAAACCCCAAAATTGGGAATTAGGACATCATTAGTACGATGAAATGCTAAACCTTCTGATAACGAACTTAGGATCGTTGACTTTGAAGTGTGAAAAAAACAATGGTGCTGAGTAGTTTGCAAGTCTGGATAGTAGGTCACCAAATCGAACATATTTCGATTTGAAAGTAAGATACTCCTTGAGCATTCAGCATGTCCGTACTTTCATACAAACCAACATCGACTTGAAGTACAAATATCCAGAAATAGGCTATTAAATATTTGCAAGCCCCAAAAAGGAAAACGTGGGAGTAGAAAAGTACCACACTTTAGGTTGACGTCCAATAGAATGGCCTTATATTTTATTTCTTATAAAAGCTGTCAAATTCTAAGATTAATTCACAATAGCTTATTTAAGAATTCATTATACATAATTCACAATAATAATTCATACATATGTAACATAGGCTCTTGGGAAAACAACAAAAAGTCGACCCAATTTAATATTGGACGACTTCAATCAGATATGACCGCTACAGATTATGTGGAACTCGTATTACTCCAGTTTGGAAAAATCGCTTGGTGGACGGATAATAGTGTGCCCGACAATGTGAATCTCAGTACCATGTGCTCCTAGAACTAAAAGAAGACCTCCAGCTTTTTCAGGTTATCTATAATTGTTCCTTTAGAATTGGAAAATCAGCCACTGACAAGATCGTCACATTGCACGAGACTCTGGAGCAAAATTCAAAATTCAAAATTTTAACACCGATAGATTAAAACTATTATAAATTTCATCAACAAACATCTGACTCCACCCACTGCGCTCTATCTTCTCCTGATGGGACCATTGATAAGGAACATTTCGAGGTATTCAGCTAATTTGTCGAGCTGGGCACTGCTGTAAACATTTGCTTCAACGTGCAGAAGCATACAACTACTCCCAATCGGATGAAAATGTTCATGGCGTTCTCGAGATAAAAATCTTGAGTACAAAGTATCGTTCTATTTGAAAATGGAATTCTAAATCAAGAACGTAACATCCGATTACTGTTTTCGAAAACTGATGACTCAATTTCAATGAAATTCCTTACATTCCACATGCTCAAGAGAGTAATCAACTTTTCTATAAAGTTCTTAAGACGACCTTATTTCTGTTAGTTCGTTGAATTCTGAGGGCGGGAGGCAAAAGGCTCGACTTCAGGGCAGTAACATTAACATTTTAATAAATTACATGGCTTACATTCATACAAAACCATTCTTCTGTGAGCGATGTACCTATGCCATCAGCACTAGTTTTTTTGTTCTTTTTTTTTCAAACCAATATGTTTAACTTCGTCGAGAGATGGAGAATCTTTTTTAAGAAAATATTTCTTAGGTAGGGTAAAGCCGGGTGATATGGCACCCTTTCAATATCTCCCACTTAATGACTTCTTTTCAAAACAAAGAGAACAACATATCAATCAGTATAACGTAAACTATTAGATTGTCCAGTTCAAATCTCAGCAGCCCTTGAAATACTATTAATACAGGCGAATAAAAAAAAAAAGTGAGTGGGTATTAAGCAAAAAGTTTTTTTTTTGTATTAGTGAAGTTCGTGTAATACGAAAGTATTTGACGCCAGGCGTTCAATTTAAAAAGAAAGAAAAGAAATAACCGTGTTTGTTTGGGTTTGCTTACTGTTATAAAAGTGTCGGGCTTGATTTCTCATGTTATTTGGAATAGCAGAAGCAAGGTCAAAAAGGTGATATGGCCACCTCAGAAGTTCGGGAGATATGGCCCCGATGTCATTTCTCCCGCTCTTACTTTACTTTCATTTTGAACTAGGCATTTACTTAAATTACAAAAAAAAAAAATCAACGCTGAGGATAGTACGTCACAAATACCGTTGCAAGATGACTCAGATGGTCCCGAAAATTTCGGGGAAAATATTTTTGTGAACAAAACCGGACTAGTGGCTAAACTGCATAATATGTCACTTTAAGTCACATGAATTCTTGTACATCGTATATAACCATACCTGCAACAAATGTGGAACAAAATAGCAAGAAAAAGTGAAGTGCCATTTTGCCCGCAGTGGGTGCCATATCACACTCCATTTTTTAAGTCGTCTTTTTTTAAGATTTTTTATTTTTGAAAAAAAAAAAATTATTCAACTGACTGTGAATTTCAAAGAAGTTCCTATTTTTTGCTTATAAACTATTTTAATAATAAAATTATTTTGGTTTGAAATAAAAATCTTTTTTTAATTTGGAAGGTATATGGAAAAAGAAAAATGGGTACCATATCCCCCGACTTTACCCTATCGGAGACACAATCGATCGCTGCGCAAACTGTAACAAAATTAGTTAAATGAACGGCTGCACAATTACAGTATGAATTTACTGAAGAATCTTTTATTGAAATATGATTCAGTCAGCGCTAAAATCTTTTAATTGGTTATTTTTGTTGTAGAAGTGGCATTGCCAGGTAAGTTGCAGACATTGTATATTTAAACTATAGTACTACCACTTGAGGTGCGCCATCTATCGACGAAAAACTAAGCTCTAGAATAATATGGGAAGCAACAACAACAATTAAAATGGTGGAAATTGTTGTTGTTGCTTCCCATGGTATTATAGAGCTTAGTTTTTCGTCGATAGATGGTGCACCTAAGGTGGGAATACTATAGTTTATAAATGCAATGGTTGCAGATAAGATGGATAATTGTTCACAATAAGTTCGACAAAACAGCCACCATATTGGATTTAATTATTATTAGGACGATCCACAAAGGACGTCGCCAACTGTATACAAGCATAATTTAGATACACGTGTCTTCTAGCCAAGGATGAGTTCTTAAAACCTGTGGATAGGCAACAAAATTAAGGGTAGAAAGTCAAAACTCGAGTTGCTGGATAGTTTCCAATCATAAAAACTCTTGATGTTTCAAGTTCTGTTTAATAGAAGAATTCCACAGCGATTTAAAAAGTAATTCTTTTCCAAGTATTTCATCCTCCACATAGATAAATCATTTGTCTCTTCCTTCCATTATTGTTGAACATCCTTCGCCAAAAAAAAAAAAAAACATTCTTCTCGTCACGCATTTACGTTTCAATTTCACCCTGATATCTTAATTCAAGTATATAACTATACAAAATTCCAAAAATTTACCAAAAGAATTTCCCCCCGCATCCTATATTTCCCTGTGGTATTACCCATCAAGAAATGAAAAGCCGTAAAACTTTTTGAAAGTATTTTTTTTTTTTGCTCCCTTAATATTATGGCCGACACTCCACAGGGGATTTAAAAAGAACAATTTTCACCATTTTTGTTTTGTTTTAATGTTTTTGAGAGTATTATTTAAATTGTATACTAAACAGAGAACGGTATTACCATCACGAACCATATGAAATAAATCAAAATTTTCAAAAGACACAATTTTCAAGGATCAAGCTTCTTTGTCGATGTCGTGGAAAGGAGAAAATGTGAAAATGTGTATCTTAAGCTCAAAAATTATTTTAAGCTATTGTACTCGTAATTGAACGCCTCATAACATCTGTTTTTGTTTCGAAAAAGAAAACAATAAAAATTCAAATTAACCTTGAATAGGTATCTAGATACTCAACTCTACACTACGCTCGTAGGTACTACCAAAGAGATACTTTTCGACATTAATATCGCGTCGTAATCGTTGTCGTTGTCGTTGCTTTGGATACATTTTGTAAGAAGAGATGTTTTTTGTTTTATTTAATTTTTATTGAAAAGATTTAATGAATCCAGTTAAGAGAAGTTTTGAATTGCGTCTGCAATAATAAAAGTATAAAAACAAGGGTTGTTTAGAATGGCAGAAAGCATTAAAAGGGCGATGCGAATGAAAAGCCCCCCAACGGACCGAACGCGGCAAATCCTTTAAGGGTGGATGGAGGGATACTGGATATGGAAATTTTTGTCAACGATATCACTTTTGGTGTAAGAAAATGTTTATTAGATGAGAAGTATAGAAGTATATAATATACTTTACGTTAATTGGAGTTTATTTGTTGATTTATTATAATGAGGTAGATACTCGTTAAAGGAATTAAATCAGGTAAAACAGGCTTTACATTTTGTAATAAAAGCAAGGAGTGGAAAAAGTGTGTAAGTAGCACTTGTCGAAAAACTTAATTTATGGTTGAATTTTAATTGAGTAAAATGTTTTGGTACTTGCATTTCATTGAGACTTGATACCTTATTTCAGAGTCGAAGTATCTTTTTAAGAGTGATATAAGATCTCCCATTACTTTTAAAAGCTGTAAGTCATCATAACAGGAATGATTTAAAATGAAATTGATGTCGTTAATAGTAATTGGAACTATAAATTGAAATATAAAGTAATAAATCTGTAATAAAATTATTAATTAATTGCTGGGCGTTAGCCTTGATTAATCTTCAGAACGGATTGACCGATTCAGATGAATCTTTATTTGTTTTGTTCTTCTCAGTAGGAGGGTGGTTTAAGAAAAAAGAAAATTTGCATTTCGTATAGGAATGCGTTTAACAGCGCAATAGCATCTTTCTGCAGTGATGCAAATCGATCGTTTGGGATGAATGCACGATGGTGTTCTGGACGAAACCTTGTGAGTTCTTCGTGACAGTGAAAATATATTTAGTGCAGCTATGATTTTTGTTCCATTATTTTTTTGTCAGACTCTTCCAAGAGTACACACGTTCAATGTTTATGCTTGGAACAATCAAATTTATGGCGGCATGTGAAGACACTCATAGTAACGACTTATGTACATTTGAGTTTTTTGCAGCAAGATCGAACAGCTGGTGTTTCGTCGAACCAATTCCTGGACATTGCTCGACCGTATTAATCACACTGTCTTATAATTTCTGCTAGTTTACCAAATCAAAGGAAGAGCTAGAACGACATTATTGGTTTAGCGAATGATCTGAATAGGAGGCTTAGAATAAAAATGTCGATGATCTAAACGCTTTTATTCAATATTTTGCTCTGCTAAAATTATTTTGGTCATATCAGCTGACACACGTATCAACCAAAATGAAGTTAACTATGTAGTTCGATAGAATTGCCTGAATTACTACTTCATTATTTACAATTGAGAGTAGGCGATGTCGTTATCGTTAAAATTCAAGTTTAAAAGGGTGCAACTCCCAATATACAAATACAAAATCACAAGCCCAATCATTGGAAGCTTGTAGAACTTTCTGTGTTTCGAGCATTATGTAGCTTCATGTAGCGTGTTCGCGTGTCTAAAATGCAGCTTTCTTCAACAAAGCCTTGCGTTTGCATGCAAATGAAAGTCATGAAGGTTGGTTGATATTTGAAATTAACAATGAAGAATTACAATCAAGACAATTAAACAAAATGCGAAGTATACTGATGTCGGCTCAACTAGAGCGTGGTTCTCCTAGGCTTTGCTTAATATGCCCCTCCAGCCCTCTTGATGTCTAGCCTAGACCTCTCCAATTTTGCACTCCAAGTTGTCGGAGGTATTTTTCTTCCTGGTCGCTCCACTGAAGATGAGGTCGTTGTATCTTCTTAGCCAAATGTTGTTTTCTCGATTTACGCAGACCGAACTAAGTTTTAGCTTAACAGACAACTAAAAATACTAATAATATGGCTAGTATATGGTTTTGTAGCCTTCCAGAATTACAAGTTAAAATTATTAAAATCTTTAGTTATGTAAGGCTCATGGCAGGCTTTGGTAGTAGGAGGACACTGTAAGAAATTTATTTGAACTGTCACATCTTTTACAAATGGAAAAACCTAACTCTAATTTAAAAATATTTCAGCGGAGCCTTTTATAAGTCATAAATGATACACAAAGTCATAAATAACGGTACCTGCCATACAACTCTAAAGAAGAAAATTGATTTTCTCGAAAACGGCTCCAACGATTTTACTTAAGTTTAAGAATGCTATTTCTTTAGACAGTCTATTTTGTTGGTTTTCGAAATATGTTGGAAACGGGTATATTAAATATTTTTACTTGCGATTATAGGTACTATAAGGCAAGTTATGGATTCGTGCAGAAAAAAAATTTTGAGATAACAATCACACATGACATTACGATGATGGTGAAGTCGAAAAAAGTGGGTCTGGCAATTCCGTTCGTCTGTCTGTCTGTCTGTTCGCGCCTCTAGAGGCTGAACGGGTGGGCCGATTTGCTTCAAATTTGGTATTTAGGATTTATTTGGCCATCCCTCGGAACGTATTTTTTATTTTTGCTCTAGGCCCAAAAATAACGGCACCTGCCATACAATCGTAAAGAAAAAAATTGATTTTCTCAAAACCAGCTCTAACGATTTTGATAAAACTTTCAAAATGCTATTTTTTCTCTTAAACCGTATATCCGATTTCAATAAAATTTTAAGCACAGAAAGTGATTTATAATTTTATTAATATGGCATTTCAAAATTTTCAAAAACTTTTTTTTTTGGATTTTTTATAATTTTTTCAAAAAAATTTTTGGTTTTCGAAATATGTTGGAAACGGGTATATTGATTTTTTTTAACATTATTTTTTCAGATGTAAACTACGTTTTGCCATATATTTACATACTCAAATAAATTTCAAAATATTTTTTGGAAAAGTTTTCCAAAAATAACCTTTTAAAAAAAAAAATGGTCCAACGATTTTCAATACTTCTTTTCCAAGATAGATACTGAAATATTATTGCTAACTTAATTTTACCAACTCTCAAACTCTTAAAGAAATTAAATATTTTTTTTTTTCAAAATACATACCTACCGATTATACAAGGGTGTTTTTTTTAGATGTGTGGTTTTCAATCTGGCAAATACTTTTTTCGGAGCTGGTCTTTTTGACAGCTGTCACTTGGTTTATGCTCAGTTTAGTTTGCCATTTCATATTGAATAGACTTACTCCTGAACAACGTTTGCAAATCGTGCAAATTTATTACCAAAATAATGGTTCGGTTCGCTTGACGCATCGCGCGCTGCGTCCAATATTCGATCGACATAATCACCCAGGAATATATTCGAGCCAGCCGCGGCGCGGCGGGCGGCCTGAAATAATTTTTAAAACATAATGGCAAATACTTATCTTTATAATTAAGCTAAATTCTTGGCCATAACATTAAATTATATGCGTTTTATTTCTTTTTGAAAACCACACGTCTAAGAAAGAACACCCTTTATAAGAGCAAGTTTGTGTATCCAGTCGGGCATTTTGTTTTTAAACGCAAGATTTTGCAGCCAGATTTTTCTGCTGTAGTGTGGTTATGCCATTGTATTTATAAACTAGGTGCGTCATCTATGGACTAAGTTCACAAACACTTGATTGGAGAGTTTTTAGTAGTTTTTGTCTAGATTGGAATTTGAAGCAAAAACAACAATGGAAGACATTTGATGTAAGCTAGATAAGTAGTAGCCGTTGACGAAGTCCACAATAAAATAAAATGCACGACTGGGTCGCACGTTCTTGCTCTGTGGGTGCAAAAGTACGACGAAAACAAACTTTTCGATCAATAAGAACAACTCATTTTTGAAAAATTTGGTGAAAACTAAAAAAAATTGGCTAAAACTGAAAAACTCTATATACGGAAGCTTACTTTAAGTAACCTTTAGTAAATCAAATTTAGATGTCGTCTTTTGGGTGATATAAATTTCCGCTTATGGCCAAATTAATAAAACTGAAATTAATAATTTCCGCCATTATCATGTGTAGCCAAAAACTAAAAATGCAGTTTTCTTTGAAGTATTCTATATATGTTACATACAAAGTTTCATAAAAATCGGGGGGGGGGGGGGGGGGCTTTTTTGAGTAAATTAGAAAAAACGAAAAAATTGGTGGCTCTTTGTATAGGAGCCACCATTTAAAAAAGAGAAACTGAAAAAAAATCAATGCCATCTGATAGGAAGTTGTAAGGAACTATACCAAACAAAGTTTGTTTTAATTCAATACAACCGTTGACAACTTATGGCCATTTGAAAAAAGACGTTAAGATCAGATCTCCGTTATTAGAATTTTTTGCAAAAAACTAAAAACGCAGTTCTCTTAAAAACACTAAAAAAATATAACACACAAAGTTTAATCAAAATCTTTAGAACCATTTTCGAGCAAATTAGAAAAAACCAAAAAATGTTGGCTAAAACTCAACAGCTCGTTGTATGGAAGCCACTTAGAAAGGCTTCAGTAAAAAATTCATTAAACCATCCTATAGAAAACGATGAAAAACTATCTCAAACGAAATTTGAGTCGATTCAATCAAGCCGTTGTGAACTTATGGCTATTTGAAAAAAGCCGTTTAAACATGATTTTTGTTACGACCATTTGAGCCAAAAACAAAAAACGCAGTTTTGTTAGAAATACTTAAAGTACCTAAGCAAAATCGTTAGAGCCGTTTTCGAGAAAATCCAAATTGAAAAAAACCGTTACTTGAAAGGTACCAGTTTGAGAAGGGCTAAAACGAAATAAAAAAACCTCGACAACCGTTTTTCTTCAAACTACTATATATGTATCAAGTTTGAAGAAGGCTGTAGCATGACGTAAAAAAGCGCACATCCGCACAGACGCACAGACAGACCGACGGACGGTATGGCGAAAACCACTTTTTTGGGCTTCTCTATCATCGTAATGTCATGTTTGATTAAAATCTCGATTTTTTTTTTCTGCACGAAACCAATACTTGCCCTATAGAGCAAGTAAAAAAAACATGTTCCATGAAATTACTATATAAATATATATACAGTGGTTTTGCTTGAGTATTGTTTTGGCATCATTGTCATAAAATTTTCTTTTTAAGCTATCAACCCATTCATTAAGTTGCATCTTGCACCAATTAACACATTTGATTCGAGCCATCAGCACTGCTAATTTCCTGGAGGTATGGTTAAGTCGATTATAAAAAAATTATTGGAAATAGGATAAACTTTCTTCAAAACTAATATCAATTGATTAAAATGTGGTTAAAATATCGTTAAAGCATTCGAAATCTGTCCTTAAATTTAATTGAACAGTGTGTGATTATGATTATATATTCTATTTAAGGATGAACTTTTTGGTTCTTTTAGAATTAGAACCTTCATGTTCGTAATCATATCTTCTAAACGAGCAAATCCAATATGTTACCACTTCTCCATATTACCATCAGATTAAATTGTATTCAATTCTTTGCTTTGGTTTTCCTAAGTATCTTTTGATTCGAAAACTTTCGTCAGCTTGAAACCGAAGTGGACTAGTTGGAAGACGTGTGTTTCTAAATAAATTCAATAAGTTGGTGCAATATTTCGAGGGAAGATTCAAAATGTATTCGAGTTTTTTTTTATTTTGCTCTAAAAATTCAAACGAAAGCCTTCAACGGAAATTGAGTTTTGATATAAATCCGACCAAAAAATAAATTCTGATTATCAACACCCACATTTCAATTGATAACAGTAAAAGGTAGATGTAACATGAGCAGACAAAAAAAAATCACATTTAAGTGACTTTATCCTCTTGTATATCTAAAAATTCCCTCTCTGCATTCAACTTACATCAGCCAAATAATAAACCCACTTAAGCAACAACACCATCTGAAAACACCCTTCCTTACTTTAACATGATTTGATTAACACCTCTTCCCGTTAAATATTCTTCTTCAAGGCAGAGAGATACAAAAATAAACATTTTATTCCGAAGAAAACACCGTTTTATGGGGGTGGTGTTTATCACCCCCAACAACTCCCACAAAGCCCACCAAAAAGGCAGAAGAACAAAAAAAAACATGCGCAGATCCTTCGTCCTCTCTGAAAAGCCCTTTCAAATGTCTGGAAAGAATCTCTTCCAATGGAAAAGGCATACAAAAAAAAAAAAAAGAGAAACAAAAATGTACTACGAACGTCATAAAGGCACATCCTTTTCCACTGTTATACAGAAACATAATAATTATCCTCGGAGCAGAAAACTTGGTCAGTAGTAACTTTTGGTCCTTACTCGAAATACGTGTGTGTTACCTCGTTTCGTTTCGAAATCAAAAAAAAAAAAAAAAATATTGAACTGAAGGTGGTGTTAGTGTTTCACTTTAAAAAGTATCTTTAAATAATAAAAAAAAAACAACAACAACAACATAAGATCCTTTTAAGATTATTTATCCTTACAAATAGAGCAAGGATACCAATTTCGGTTTTACCCTTTTAAATAAATACAAAAAAAAAATATATAACACAGCCCTTTTACCATTATTAAAGTGTGAAGTAAGATAAAATATCTTTGAGTGTTTACTAAGGACATCCCAAAATTCTACTTCAAAAAAAAAAAAAAAATAAATAAAAATAATTAAGAAATTCAGTGCTTTGGTGATTTGTGTGAAAGAAAGTTACAAAAAAGGAAGGAAGCAAAAAAAAAACTTCAAGGATACCCAGGATTATATTAGCTTTGTTGGATTATCTCTCTTCTTCTATCACTGGATATATCTTTAAAAGGATACTCATTTGTAAATGGTTGGTATAGATACAAGACACTAAGATAGATGGATGATATTGTGTGTTGTGCATGTGGACTTAAAAAAAATTTCATAAAAAAAAAAATAATAATAATACAGAAAACCTGCTTCCTTACATCAATTCCTTATACACGTTGCCAAGAAGTGTGATTCAATTAGACTCACCCTACTTATGATGGCATGTCCTTGATCTATCTGTATGTGCTTCTCTGTGCATGCATCATGATGTTGGTTGTGTTTCCTTGATTCCATCAGATAAGTTGGAAAAAAGTAATCATCATCCTTACGTATTTTCCATTTCTTGTTATGCCACTTTGACACTTCGTTATTATGTCAAAAATAAAAAAATAAAAGTCATTAATGCTCCGCCATTCTTCGTTCAGCAAGGACACCACACACGCTCGTATTCTTAGAAAAGAAAATACCGAGGTTGGCTGGCAATCTAACTCACTCTAACACACACCCGCCTCCCCCGCCCCTAGCATTCGAAGGACATCATACAATTTGTTTTTTTTTATCTAGTTTCTTTGTGTTTTGAAGAAGGAGTGAAGTTTTTTTTTTTGTAGGCTGCTGATCAAAGTCATAGGAGAGCAAGCTTTTCCAGTTCCTTGGGTTTTTGACGTGAGGGGATCCTGTTGATTTGGAATCATCGGAAAGCGAGCCTCAGGCATGGTACTTGGGTTGTTATTTGATTTTACCCCCAAACAGCTGGGGTCATAAATAAACGTTTAAGTGGCTAATATTTATGATATTAGAAATATAGCCAAGAGGAGAACGGATATCCTTTAAAAGATTTATTTCCTCTTCAACCAGAAGTCGGCATAGCGATTACGAAGATATCAGATAATATTAGGGCGGGCATAACACGACCGACGCGACGACCTCTTTTTATAGGGCGTGTGACGCTTGAAGATATTTTTTGGTTAGGTTAATAAATGGTTTGTATCAGTCAAGTTGGCAAACAGATTTGCGAGTGATTTATGGATTTTGGATAAACTTGTTATTGTAAGCAAAAATCATATTAGAAACCAAAAGTATCTGTTTCTTTTTTTTTCTGTTGGTGTTGGTTGGTTATAATGAAAGTGATTTGCAAATAAGTATAAATGTGACAGTGTATAGTGGATTTTATGTGCTTCAAGGATGCGAAAGGAGATTAACCTTTTTCATGATGTTTCATAAAATGCTTTACGCAACACTGGAAAGGATATCTCTGGGGAATGTCGGAAATATCTTTCACCGTTTTTGAGATACTGTATTACACATGACAAGGATTTTATAAGGACATTGAAAGACGAAAAAGAAATACTTAAGCTGCTTTAACCCTTTCAAGGATGTCATTACAAGAAAAACCAAGGAGTTGGGTATTGAATATTGGTTTGGCAAGGTATGCTGGAAGCAACACAAACAAGCAAAATCCACTCGAAACGAAAGATGGCCGTCAAGAATGTACTTTGTTGTAATATTACTCTAGGGACAAATATTTTTTTGCAATGAAAATACCCTGACGTTTTTATGGGTGAGGTTAAGTTTCAGAAATATTTATGGCAAAGAGCACTCAATTGCTTTACACAGAAGAGTAAGAAAACACAAAACGTCTTAAGGACCGATTGTAAAATATTGTCCGCATTTGCGGTCTTTCATGATCTATACTTCGTTGCTTAAGTGCCATCTCAACGCATGGCCTGTTTGAACTAACCATTCAGGTCCACGATTTATGGGAACTTCTCTAATAGGAAGTTAAAGCTTCTAGGAGTAGTTTTTCTACGCACTTCAATAAAACAATCTAAACGAGTGCAAGGCTTTGTAAGTCCGGTTAATTCGTTTTGGTGTAGCGGGTATACGGAGGGTCAAGATATGAAAGAAATATTTTCGGGTAGGGAGATTTGCCAAAACTATAAAAAATATCCAATTAAGATTACAATAATTCGAGTTTAACTAATTTACTAGTTTCTGCTTGGGCGCCACTTAACTTTTGAAAGTTTTTTTTACTCAGGACTTTTTTAAAATATTTTTCAGATAGTTTTCTTTTATATTCTAAAGAAACCAACGTAAACCTTTAAGCCTTTCGTATTTTCGGGTTTCAATAAACTTTTTTTATTATTTATAAGGGTATTCATGCACACTTAAAATTTTGCAGGGAATGCAAGTCAGTAGGCCCAGCTCACTACTGGACCCGTAGACGCAGTGTCTATCAAAATATTGAATGCAAAATATTATTGACATTTAGTCGTTGTGGGTTGACTGAAATGTCGCCTAGTTCGTTGAAGAAATATTCTTAGAGGGCTGCCTTTCTGGTCCATGCCAGGCTTAGGAATCCACAAGAAAAGTGAAATAAGCCCTCTCTTTTCTTTTCATGCTGACACCCTCCGCGAAATTCAGATGTGACGATGACCATTATTTTCGTTTGTATTCTTATTTATTATCGACCTACCATCAGGATTCCAATAAATAGGGACAGTTAAAATCTTCTCATGTTGAGTCAGTTCCTTCTATGAAAGGTCCATCCAGGTCCATCCAACATCTTTCTTTTTCGGACTTGAAAAAATTCTTGTAAGTTTATATTTTTCTTCTCCTGCTATGGTAAAAGTATCAGGGACACTGGTTGGCCTGGTTGGATTGTTGAAACCATTTTATTCCTATATCAAAGTTTGCATTGGACCGATCAAGAGATAACTTTTTAATGTATAAGATACAGTCAATTCGGTGACTGATTTCAATTATTGTTTCTGAGTGACAACACAAATTAGCTTTGGAAAATGTTTCGTTCTCAATTCCAAGTGTTTTCAAAGTTAAAAAAATAACTACCTCCTATGTAAAAAGTATTGAATGCGATTGAAAAACATAAGCCAGAGCTACAGTACGTTTCTAAGGAACTTTTGGATACCATAATCCTTTTTTTTTTACGTGTATGCGTTCGCCCTACGCAGCCATCCAATGTCCAGTTCCAGAAACGAAATTCCTCTTTAGCAAACAGTAAAAAATGCAATATTTTGTGTTCAATTATTGCTAGCACAATAAAATAAGGCGTGTGCCACGCCCAAAGTTGAGACTTTTTATTTTCAAGGCAATTACATTGAAGTGAGTGATATTCAATGTAAAGCTTGCAGCTTGATTTAAACAAAACAAGACAAAACTTAATTTTTTAGAAATTAGATTTTGACCGAAAATAGCGATTATGGGTGTATTTAACAATTCTTGAACCATACTCTGCTATGTACGTAACCAAGGAATGAAAATCTAAGTGTTCATCTTCTTAATTCAAATCTGCTGCCGATAGTTAAGAAACATTAAACAATTAATGCATATTAAGACTTTTAACGGAAACGCCCCTTAAAAGTGAGCGTGCCCTTAAAATTCGTTAACAGAATTTTTAAGCACTAGCTGAGCTTTGATTGTTAGTCAATTTTTAGTCATATGTGTAAAACTACAGCTGAATCGAGTAGTTTTATAAAAATCACGCCCTTAAAAGTAGGCGTATTGAATTTTTTTTTTTAAATACTTAAACTAATTTGAGCTGAAAAAAAGTAAGCCATTTTATTTCTTGGATAAATTTGAATTTATGAGAATAAATTTATAAGAATCTGTGGAGCGGTTTTTGAGAAAAAAAGTTTTTTTTGAAAAACTTTTTGAAAAAAATTTTCAAAAAAAATTCAAAAACGCCAGTTCATAGGTATTCAGCAAACACATTTATTTAAAATTTTTAGAAAAAAATTTAATAAGCAGTTTTCAAAATATTAATTTTTATAATTTTTTTTTTAAAAATGCTTTTTTTTCAAAAATATAGGTATGCAATATAAATTGAGCTACCTACAGCTATATGTGTGTGAAATTTAGAAAGAATCGGTTGAGCCGTTTTCGAGATAGTCGAAAGCAAAAAAAACGGTCCTATGGAAAGTACCGTTCTTAACCATTTTTTAAAACTTTTTTTTCAGCCATATGATTGGTCGTACCTAAAAAGCAACACTGATTTTTTTAAATCGAAATCGTTAGAGCCGTTTTTGAGAAAAATAAGCTTTAACGTAACGGTTGTATGGCAGGTACCGTTATTTTTCGAGCTAAAAAAAAAATTTCAATTTCCCCTCTGTACAATACCTAAAAAAGTCTATACATATACCAAGTTTGAAGCAATTCGGCCCACCCGTTTGGGCTGTAGGTGTCTATACATACAGACAGACAGACAGACAGAATTTTTAGACCATCTTTTTTCGTCTTCGCTATCATCGTAATGTCATGTTTGATTGTTATCTCAAAACTTTTTTTTTTCGACGAATGCATAACTTGCCTTATAGTACCTATAATCGCAAGTACAAATGGATAAAACTGAATGGATTTTTTCTTTCATGAAAAGTGGCAGTAAGCCACGACCAACATTCAAAAATATCTTTTCATACACAAGCTTCTTTAATTTTGACTAAGAGACGCACAAATTTGGCCTTGTGGATTTATTAAAAGTACCTTTTATTTGCAAAAATAAGTTTTTTTATAGTTTCTAATGAAAAGAGGGCGTTAGCCACACCCAAAATCAAGTGTTTATTGTCATACACGAGATGTTTACGAACAACTTATACCCACAAAGTTTAAGGTTTTTTGTTTGATGCATAGACCAATTATTTAATATATTCTTTAATTGTGTTATGTAGGCTCTTTTGGTCTTTAAGATTTTTAAAATGCGAATACAAAATTTTATTAAATTTTTTTCTTAACGTTTCGTAAAAATGTTTACTTCTTCAAGGGTTTACTTATATTCAATTTTTTATATTAAATCACATTACAACTGCTCTCTACTCCCAATATTGCATTGTCCCGACAACGACGACACTGACACAAATTGAAAATAAATTAACAATTGAAGCGTTGATGTTCTGCTAACTGCGGGGGGGTGGGGGTTCTTAGTTTAGAAGTCCAGATAGTGGGTCAAAACGTCTTTTTCAACCTTAAAGGGCAAAGCCAAGTGCCAAGTGACCGCCTATGACGTTCAACTCGTCATTGCCAGCGAATGAAAAATTCTAAGGAAAGAACAGCAGAGGAGGAAGACCCAGGGAGGCGACCAAACAAGTGTTCAGCCTGTCTACAACAACGACGGTAGGAAGAGCAATTTGTCGAAAAAAATTAAAGATTTGTTTCTCCAACTTTTCGTTGTATGATAACAGCTTCGCTTTATTCAACAGACTGCAATAATTTCAAATTTCGTTCTCCCTTTTATACTTAATTTCAGCAGCACATTACAAATTATTTTAAATTCAAAAAATGTGTTTTGTTGTGATTTAAATAACACTTTCAGATTTAGTATGAGAGAACAAAATGTGCTGATTATAACTTTTAAAATTAGGGACTTAAATTCAAAATATATAAATATAATATTATTTTAGGATTTTGTGTAGTTTCTTGTGTTTGAAGGAAGGATGGCTGTTACACAATTATATTACGAATTAAAAACAAAAAAAAAAAAAACAAAAATCTTCAAATTAAAAAGATAATGACATGTACATTATCACAGCTTTGTCAGGTACTCGAATATAAGAACCGTTATTTTAAAAAACAATATTGTTGGTTTTGTATGAAAAGTGGGCGTCAACTACGACCAAACTGAAATATTTTTATTTTATTTAGAGAAGATTTGCCTATAGCCTTCGTGTGCAAGGCGATGTGCTTTAATCGAAACTGTACAAAAACACAATTTTATTTTGCCAAAAAGAGGTTGTTGGACAAAAAAAGCTTAGCCTTACTCTTGAAAAAAATATTATTTATACCAAATTTTAGCTTTCTTAGCTAAAAAATTGCGACCTCTACACCCATTCCTTAGAATAGGGTATACAAATGCTGGCTACTGACTGACCTGTAATCCAACAGCTTTTTGGAGACGAAATTGAGCCTTGGGCAATATCAACGACACAAATTCAAGATCTGTTTAGTAATTCAAAACTACCTACAACTCTTCTACCTTAGATTTGCCTTTCTCAGAGTCAGGGTGGAAAATCGCTTATTTCCGCATCATTCATTCATTTTGAGATTCGACTTCTGTTATAACGCAGCAGTGCAATATTTGCTGAAACCAATTATACATTATTAAACTGCCAACAGACATAACTGAAAAGTCCTCTTATACCTTTAAGAAAGAGCCTTAACACAAAAGACTGAAATAAAACACCCTTTTTCTGAATTCAAACAATATGCCAACACATCGATATAAAAGTGTGAACATCAATAAAAGCTCTATTTTGGTTTCAAAATTTTGTGTGTATGTAGCCAAGTCTAGTTTTAAAAAGAAAAAAAACTTAATCTAAATATTTTATGTAGTTCAGTAGGTGAAAATATCCCCCTCTCAAAATAAGTTTTTTAACAAAACCCATCGTTCTTTTTCAAAAGGATCTTTATTCCTTTTATTTCGATTCAATGTCAATTCAATCCCTTTTCAAAATCTATTTCAAAAAATAAGAAAACCCAATATTTGCACTGTAAATTGTAGGGCCAAAACATTATCCATTGAGTTTATTCATTCAGATTCTGGTTTCTCTAAACACAAGGACCTATCGTCCTTTATTTCATTCTATATGCTTGAGTCAAGTGATGTTGTGGGTACTATGAAAAGCGGATTGGGATGAGAGATGTTCCAAAATTCATTTATTTTCTCAATTTCAAGATTTTACTTTGTCTCCCAAAAAAAAAAAAAAATATTGTTTGTGTGTGTGTGTCCTTATGTTTTGTATAAAATCTGAAAGATTATCAATGACCATTGAGATTGTCCTTTGAATTGAAAAATGTAAAACTCTAGATACCATCAGATCCCCAAGTTTTCTTTTTGAAAAGATTGTATTTTTTCAAAGAAAAGAAAATATACATATTCAGTGAGTTTTGTATGCATAGGCAAGGATATTGGAAACAACACGATAATTGAAAATCAAAATATTATCTTTCCAACATTGAGGACGAACTATTGAATGATTTTCTTTTATAAAGAAGAAAAAGGATTCTCGTGTTTTTTTAAAGGAAATATAATGTTTTGAGCTTCTCAGAGCTACAGATGGATTGATGGATGTATTTAATATTTATTTATGAAATGATATACAACAAAGATGGATAGATATGACTTATTCATATTCGATACAGATTCACAAAATAAATGCGCATAACTTGAATAATTTAGTGGACACAGAAATAGTACCTACATATTTATAAAAACGATCGACTAAAACCTGGAATTATTTTGTTTTTGCTTAAAAAAGATTCAAACAAAATCCCAATAACCTAAAACCACAAAAACCCAAAATCACAAAAATTCTATATATCAATGATTATTATTTGGATCTGCTTCTGACCATTTTAGAATTGAAATATTCTCGTCCAGCTCGTTCTATATATCAAAAAGCTATAAAATTTTCAATAAAAAAACATTTCCAGAATGAAATGGAAACCACAAAAGTTCTGTTTTATATTTTATTTTTATGTTTTAGTATCAATATTCTTTTTTATGGTATTTAATATGTTAACTGTATAGAAAAAGATAAGGTTAAATATACCAATAAAGTGTGGAAAGAAACATTCAAAACCATTTCAGTCAATTAATATTGGCATTTGGTACTGGTATTGGTATATATTATTCCAATGCCAATAACAAAACCTTCATGACTGTCATAAAAAATAAAAATTCCTTACTGCATATAACGTTTGTGACAGCCATAATGAACGAATGGATTCCATGATGATGATTATGATGATAAATAAAACATTTTTCTGCTCCCTGTGGCAAGTATTGATAAAAATAAGAAGACACAAGCTTGTGGTATGTTTAGTGGGGTCAATAATCAGGGCCGGTCGTCGGGTTACTAAATTTCAAAGGCGCATAGTTTTTTTGTTTTCATTTGGTTTTTAAATTACCTAGAGAAACTGCCATGATCAAATAATTAAAACATGTTGGCTTTGTTTTAATTTTAACCGCGTAACAGACTTTTGCCTCAACAAATTCTCAATAGAAGACAGTAAGAGTTTCAGAGATAGCATGATGGTCAAAACAGATGTGCAGGATTTTCCGTGCGTCAAATTAATTTACACAGGTCCTTATGGGACAGGTCAATCCAAATTCTGCATGGGTTGCAGTTACTGAACGATGTCTCTATTCCTAAATTGCATGCCTAGTTTGATTGCAGCCACAACAACGAACGCGAAAAATGCAAATAATTGCTATCTTGCATTACTTATTTTGGCAATACATGTCCTTTTCAAAACAAAGCTAAGGTGTATTCGCACACACCAGTGTTGACAACAACATCAGTGTTGTGGCGCCATTTTTTCCGTATCGAAAATATCTGAAAAATAAATAGCAACCATTTTTAAAATAAAAATACCGTCGGCATTGTTTGGGAAAACCTCGAGAGGAAAAAAACACAATTTATTTCAATACTGGCTCGTTGCTTGCTCAAAGAAGACTAAAGTAATAATCAGAAAATATTACATGGTACACCGCTTAAAGGCTGGCATGAAATATATAAGTTTACTTATAAGTTAATACATATAGAGGTTTTGATTAATGTGTTTGTGTATAATGCTACTTGCTCCTCAGTGCTGTCTTCTTCAGATCATAGGTATTTTCCTTCGTATGGCTCCCATACGAAACAACCAGTTTAGCTAGAGTCGACTCGACACGGTGAAATTTTTGAAACTGAGATACTGTTGAGTTAGGTCCTAGCCAGATACTCTACATGCCCTGTGGAGTAACAATGTTGTATGAGGAAGACTGACAACGAAACAGAAGTATACTGTTTTAAAAGTTGGCTGCCTACATTAGTGTGCCCTTTTAGTTAAACTGGTGGCACTGGTGCATACCGATAGTCACGGACTAAATTATTATTTTTGACAGAAGTAGGCATCACATTTCTCTGTTCTAGGTGCGTTCTGCTGATTTCGTTTGTAAACCGTATTTCTTTTACTTTCAAACATGGTACTAGCATTACGATGGTAGAAAAGTCGATAAAAGTGAGTTAGACAGTTCTGTCTGTCTGCTAAAATAGATACCTACAGCATGGATAGCCATACCAGTTTGCTTCAAGCTTTCGACAGATAGGATTAGTGCTCTAGCTCTAAAGTTAACGGTACCTGTCACCATATGACATTTTTAATGAATTTCTCAAAATCAACTCCAGCACTTTCGATAAAAGTTTCTCTAGGTTTGGTGTTGTTAACGGAAGTTTGGTTTAAATATTTTTCTTAAGCTCCAAGACCACTGTTATTCATAAAGCATGTTTGTGTGATGGGGTAAGGTGAAAAGAATGTATTGGGATAATTTTAATGAGCGTGGGAAAGATTTTTTAAGGAAATTTTATAAAAATTAAAAAAAATGTTTGAAGTTGAGCTAAAAAGCTGCATGCCATAACTAGTTCGCTGTTATGAGCACAACCTTCAGCAGGTGTTTCCCTCCCCCAGATGGTTAAGAATACTACAAAATAGTCAAGATTAGGTGCGTCAAAGAATCCCCATAGAAGTTGGTGACAAAAATCATTGATAATACAATAACGTGACAAAGTTTGAATCTAAAGAAGTTGAGTCCGGTCTACATAAGGAGAAGGTTGTATGGACATGTCCAGGAATGACCATTCAAAGTTGATCGATTAAGAATATGTTGCGATACTACAAGGTGGAAAAAAAGAAATCACCCTATTGGAAGATGCTCTCATTTTTGCAAATGGCCGCCAATGTCAAATCTGTTTTGACATTTGTAGACAAGACAGATGCAGAATACAAGTGAACAAGCCATGGAGCGATTCATGAACCAATATGAACCGATATTCTGAAGGCGGCGTTCCCGGGTCGCCTCATCTCTCGTTTTGGCGATTTGCACTGGCCCGCAAGATCGCCCGGTTTAACTTTTTTTGTGTTTTAGACTTTTTTTGTGGGGTTTTTTGAATACCCGTGTTTACGTGAACAAACCCGAGACTCTGGAAGCCCTCACCCGAAGTTCTCGCTGAAGTGATGAAAAATGCCATAAAACGAGCAATCAATTGTGACGGCGCCCATTTGGCCGATATCATCTTTTCGACTTGACCAATACAATTCTAAAGGTTCAAATAAACATAAACAGACAACAGAATCGAAGTCTTTCATTTAGAAACAAAAAAGAAACCAAAAAATATCTGATGGATGACTCTTTTGGCCCACCCTGTATATATTCTGATGTACCTAGTACCCGTTTCTTTGAGGAGGAAGATCATGGTATAGCAAATTCCTATATCATCAGCGACTACGTAGATCTCACGATCTCTTGAATGCAAGATGTTACATTATTGAAAGTGAGTATAAAAAGAATTGGACCCAGATTACTTGCCTGAGGGACTCCGAATTACGCTGTGAAAGATTTCAAACACGAGTTTCTTACTTAGACCCTATGTAGGATATATGATAAATCCAACATTGAAAGTCTAAGCTTTCAGTTAAAAGTTAAGCTCATATTTTACTTTTATGTATTTGAGCATTTGTTTTTAATCGTGTAGACCTGATATTTAATGTTTTTGTGATTCAGAAGCAGTAAGTAGCATTCAAAGCAATTTCCTTAGTATTCCTGGGGAATCAAAAGGCAGGAATTACACGTATACAGTATGTAATCTAACGTCTGGCTGGGCACTCAATGCACATAAAAATATCCACCCATGAAACCATGAGTAAGAAACTGTTCTTGGTTAAACATTTCCAAATATGGTTGATTTTAGTAAAGGATGTTTTAACTAAAAACGTACTAAGCAAGTATAGATCAGATCAAATAATGAACGACGTTGCCATCTTCTCCTTTTTTAAAAACAAACTGGTTATCATGTTTGAAAATTTATGTTTGGAATTCGGTTGCATTAAGTATAAAAGATGATTTTGTCCGAGCTTTAACCTGTAATTCAGCTTCCATTTTAAAGATGTATACATTTCCAGAGAGTACCAAATCCCATTATAGTAAATAAGTAAACTTTTCATTCGTCACCAGAGCACAATATGATCTAGATCCCTCCCTGTTCAACAGTAATCATTCAATACCAAAATCAATTGTGACTACGCATCGAAACGAATAAAACATCAGTTCAGGAGGAAAGAGACATTTCATTCGAACATAGGATTCACATTAATAAAACTCAATTTATAGATCCAGAGACATTGAAGTGAAAGTTGGTTCATTATGATATTACCAGCAGCAGAAGACATCTCATATATATGATTAAAGTGCTTTTCATGCTGAGATAAATACATATTTTCAATAAGATTGAGGGTAGGCTTTGATTGAATATGTTCGAAATGTCATGAACATACGCCTGTGGAACACAAAACAATTTAGTAATAAACATGATGATGAGAATGTCAAAAGTTGAGATATGATTTGTCCAAACCCAGCCTCCATACTTATAGAGCATTCATTTTGTTGTTCTCTTCAAACTTTTTGTTATGGAACTTGAGCTTGTTACGAAATATCTATTGGATGTCAGTTCCACATTGAGTTCTTTTCGAAGCCACATAATAGATGTGTATGTATGTATGTACCCTTGGAGTTTCCTTCAGCATCATCTGCAATCGATAATAAATCATTTCCTATCGTCTTCCTATTAATTCACACTGAAAGCCACTGCCACAACATCATCTTCTTCCTCTCTGTTTCCATTGGGTTTTGTCCATTGCGAAAGGGCACAGATCTAGGGGACAATTAAAAATGTTCTTCTGTCAACAGTTTTCTGCACGCAATTGAAGAAAAAGTTTCGCATCAGTTTTGTGACAAGAGCTTTTACAACCACCCACCACCGCACCAGTACAAGAGGGAGCAGAACTATAAGAAGAACTCAAATTCTTTGAGGACGGAAAATTGTCTAACTTTATAAAGTCAATTTTATTGCTGCTCGGAACCACCAACAACTACGAACTACATCTCGTTCTTGGTTGATGGTATTGGTTGCAATTTTCTGATTTTCTATCAAAGTCTTATTTTTTTGTGGTTTCTCGTCCTAATGGAATTTTCATTCAACTTTCAAGAGTTTCTGTATTTTTGTATCCTTTTATGTACATAGCGTTGTAGTCTTCGTCGTTGTTGTGAATATTTGTATATGTGGTTTGGGGTTATTAATTGCATAAACTTTTTGCTTTGGTCCTTGGGAAAAACTACTGTAACATTTCAAGAAAAAGATGTTTTTTTTTTTTTTGTTGGTTCTCTGTTGCTTTTGCATTACCCTCAAAGGCATTAAGATTAATGGGAAATATAATAACAATTTCTGAGCATACAATCGCAATCGGGTCGAAGTCGTTAATTTTCGTAATGAGCATTTCAAAAGGAGCACCCCATCACAGTTGAGTACGAGTACGAGGATTTTCGGAATTCCATGAAAACTTTTATCTCTGAATTAAAAGGAAATAAAAATAAAAATAAAAAAACTTAAGAACTCAATAGTTTTTCTTTCTATTGCCTCGTACGAAAAATCTTTTGAAAAATTTAAACCAAAACAAAAACTAATGTTTTGGCAAAAAGTTAAGATGTAGCTCAAATTATTGGAATCCTTTTTGATATAGTTTTAAGATTGCACCATTTTAATATTAACACAATATTTTCTCTTTAAAATTTGTTTGTATTAAGAAATTACAAACTAACATTCTAATGATAGAGAAGCTGAAAATATAGTTCATTCGAAACGGCTTAAAAAAAAAACTTTGTGCAGTTTTCTTTAAGGTTGTTATTTGTAGACGAGATCTAAGTAACATCTTTATGCAAAGATTTTTGATCTACCTTGTTTCACTTTATTTTCCCAAAATTGGTTTTCGTGTCAAAAAAAAAAAAAGATCCTGCGTGAACTTATATTGTTCAAGATCGTCAGCTTACGCAAAAGATCCACTCGCACATATTTAATGCTGCATGCTCATGTGGCTGTCGAACAGATTCGAGAATCGTTAAAAAAAAGCATCAAAAAGAAGTCTGTAAGATTATTACATGCATATGCACCCCACCACCACCAGCAACCACCCACCATTTTTGTCCAAATTTTCCTTATCCCCCTCCCTTATACCAAATTCCCAGACCACAACCAACCACTCCACCACCACCAACCATTTTTGTCAATTATACACCGACACCCCCACCCCCAACCTTTAACCACCAATCAACCACCCACGATTTTTGACAATTTCGACCCACCACCCGAAGCCACCCCCTCATCCAACCATTCACCAAACCACCAAGCACCCACCACCACCTTCAATCACCAACCACCCAACACCATCCTCTCACCCTTTATCGACTTTCTATATGCTATCAAATAAGCTACGGAACGTGACATTGTGACATTGTGACACTTTTTCGTGCGTGCTGCCGGTATATATTGTTCATCGATTTATAAGACGTTATAACGTCAAAAATTATCAAAATTGGATGCACACACGAAAAAACAATGACTCATTGTCATTGTCACCTTCCGTCTGAGCCGAGCGTGCAAGCGAGAGCGCGGAACAATCGATAGAGTCCGTAAACCAACTTTACAGACAAACACTTTTTTTTATATTTTGCTAGATGGACAACTATCCCCGATACCGACGTAAATTGGCCAACGCTATGGGGTAGTTGACTATACTACAAACTTAAGTGTGTTGCATATGAAACTGAAATTTTTCAACGAAAACAAAGTTTTGTATAGTATGCTCTGGATTTTTTTATGACATAAATTCAAATTTACCTGTAAATCACACAAAAAACCATAAGTCAACTTGCCCTAATAAAATTGAGTCAACTAACCCCGATCGACCGTTTGGCACTAAACGACACATGGTCAGGCATACATTTACGACTTACACTTATAATTGTGTGTATCTTAAAAAACACTATACTCCAGAACTTAAATACGTACCGAAAAAAGCAAAAAACGGAAACGAAATTCCAGAATATATCCTCTACTGACAAATGACAATGTGAAGCTAAGCACGTAGCCAAGACAAAAATTAACAAGCATACAATTTTATTGTTATGGAGTTATGGTTATGGGCAAAAAGTCTACATGCCCCTGAAGCTAACTTGCCCCTGTTACCCATATCTAAAGTTTTCCTCTGCAATTCGTTTTCGTATTTCCCTGAAAATAAAAACTTGGGCTGCGTGAGAGGCTACTACGTTTAACATCGTGATTTTCTATGGTTTGTGTTACAGTTACAGTTTGATTGCACACTTATAACTTCCACAACAGTAACATGAAATCATATCCATATACAAAAACCTTTTTTCTTTTTTACACAGTTCTATTCAAATTTGATGCCATGTTGTTTTTGTTTCTAATACATTTGCACGATGATTTTCTTGCACATAAAGGTTGTCATTTTGAAACCGAATCAATGGGGTAGGGTACGATTTGTTGGTTTTTAAAATGTCGATTTAAAAAAATCGATCGTCAAAATGTCGACTTTCGAAAAGCCGATTGGTAAAAATACGGACTGATAAAAATGTCGAATCTTATAAAGTCGATTTTGAAAATATCATTGCATACAACTATATTATTTATATGAAAAAGTCAAACAAAAATTAAAATAGCTTGATGTTTGGAATTACTTTTAGTTGACAAAATATTCCTATAAAAAAATTTAGGCAGTTTGAAGAAAATTGTTTAAGATTTGTTAAAATATTTAAATAAAAAACAAGTTGTTGAAAATTTTACATTCATTCTGATGATGATATTTGTTTTTACCAAACAGCAAGTGCTATTACAAATTGTATCTATTAAAGTCATCACTTTCAAGATCTCAAACAACAATATCACTTAACCAAACCATGCTTCAAAATTCAAATGAAAAAGCCCCCCGACCCTTCGCCTCTAAGCGACAAATATAACAGATATTAAATACAACGTGAGTCCTTGTATATTTTACCTTATGCTTCATTTGTCTACTCAAAAATAAACATACTTTGATAGGGCTCGTAAAAAAAAAAACATTTTAAAAATCAATATCAAGGATTACAGATGATTTATTAGAAGACAAAAAAAAAAACACAAAACGAGCCCAAAAACAATCTCAAAACAAAACAAACACAAACAATTTTCCAACCCACATTCCTTAACCAAAAGCAAAAGCTATTATGTATAATTTATATTGTTAACAACAACATCCCGCACATCCTGAAATGGCATATCTGTCGTTGGTTTAAATACGTCAAAAATATCATCTGTGACAGTGAAAGATAAATTTCAAATTTATTTCAAATCACGTTTTGAACTTTTGTATCCTCATAACAAAAATACAATAACTCCGTTGTTTTGTCGTCGTCGTCGTATAAAGGGTCTAGAAAAATGTTTACAACCCATCGCATAGCCCGCCATCATATCCAACAAGTTTTTGTTGGCAATGATCCAATAACGAAAAACAGGACGAAAAAAAAACAATTTGCCACAAAATTTTTATAGGATTCATGCAAAAAAATAAAACAAAATTACTGCTGCTGCCTCTTTTGGATTAGGAACAATAAAAGGACAAAAAAAAAAAAAAATAGAAAATCTGTTGGAAACATATCCTTTCACATGATATCACCTCCATTATTTCTAATCTAAGCCATGGTAACATCAATACACCATACTGCAGGATGATGTGTCAACTGTTTCTCTATATGTACTTGTATACATATATATGATCTGAATATACCGTCATAGTCTCATCATCATCGTCAGTTCTATGACACTTTAAGGATACGATTCATACCTCACTCTCTCTTCCTTATCACTATATGCAATAAATGGGGACTGGAGGACATAGCTACATACTTACCGATGATGGTACTCGGTTCTGAATCCTAGATACTCGGCCGGCTCTATACACTACTTCTTGGTAAAGGAATTTTCATGTGATAAATGTGATTCTGCGCTAGACAAGTCAGAAGCAAAAAGTATGATTTTTGTTTAGTGTTTTATGTATACAAAGACAACAACTAACAACAACTAACACATACACACACACAAGGGAAAAGGACAAAAAACATTAGGTTTGAATAACATTAGCCATGGGACATGACAAGAAAAAAAGGGCAGGAAGTAACTCAAAGGGATATAAACAGTGTTGAAGGGAAGTGTGATTTTTTGCTGTAAATGATCTTTAAACATTAACTGCAAAAAGGACATTACCGATAGTAGAGTGGAGATGAGCAATAAAAAGGAAATGGAATTGTGTTGACATGGAAGTCTTTTGCAAAGTTTGAATTGGGTACGTACATACCTACATATATATACACCAGAAGTTGGCAATTAGTTTTTTTTTTTTTTTGATTTTCTTCTCCCCTTAGTTACTGATAACTGGGCAAAGATAAAAAGGAGTTTCTACTCAATAAAATGGGAATCATTATTCGGGACAAAAACAACTTCTGGCAGTTATAGGTAATTGGATTGAGTTTTATTGGGAATGTTTCAGTTGAATTGGTGGGGTGAAATCAAGGTGGAAATCACTTTAATTTAATCAACTAGCATGCGTGTTTAAAGTGTTCATGTTTTTCTTTTTGAAAATAGGATGCATGACTAAATTACATGAACTTTGTTCTTATTCAGCCTGTGGCTACATTAATGCCTTACTTAAATTAATTAAACGAAGGCATAACTCATAAGTCATAACACACATCTCCTGTGGAAAAAACTTTGCTTCCCGCTCCATAGTTCTAGTTAGAAAAATGGGAAACCAAGAAAGCGTTATTTGAGCGATTAATATTCTCTTTTTTTTTGCACCACATCAACCAACCAGTGCAACTTCTTAAGGCCGCTTACCCGCCTGACACATTTAATAGTATACACATCACATTTTTCATATCAAACTTCCAGCGCTCATTTAACCAAACACCAAGTTGCTTCGATCACAAATTGATAGTCACAGAAATTAAAGCCAATCACACATTTAAATCACATAATACAGATCCGGATCCAACAATTTTCAATAATATAAACTACGTTAAACTAAAACGCTTGATAGAAACTACACCGCTAACAATATCTTCACATTCATCTTGCACTGAAGATTATAACCGAATTCAAACAAATTTGATTAACTTGGTAAACAAAACAACACAAAAAATTAAAAAAAGACAAGTAAACCAAAAATACCATGGATCGATAAACAATTAATGGCATTAATTCAAAGTAAAATTTTTTGGTATGGAAAACTTTGCAAAGACCAAAATAATGAACAGCTGCTAATATTAGTACAGTACAAATATTATAGAAATGTTCTAACTTCCGAAAAACGAAGAAAGAAGCAAGACTACTTGGTAAAATTTTTTCCAACAATACTAACAACATTGCAAAAACTTGGAAATGTGTAAATGAAATTATATACAATGGGAGAAAACAACAAAATAACTGTGCTCTACTTAAAAACTGTTCAGAAGATGAAAAGAAAAAGAAAATTGAAGATGTTAATAATCATCTGGCAAATGTAGGATCGAAACTAGCATACCAATTCAATAACACCAACATAGCAGCAGTGATTCGAAATAAAGAAGTTCCTAGTTTCAAATTTCAAGAGGTATCTGAAATGCATATACTAAAAATTATAAACAACCTGGAATCTTCGACATTTCCGGTCTCTCAACACACACGGTTAAAATGTTATCTACGATGTATCTACATGCCACTGTAACTAAAATAGTAAACAAATCTCTACTAGAAGGAAACGTTCCAGATGAAATGAAAATAGCTAAAGTAAACCCGACATTTAAGCGCGGAGATACCAAGGACATAAACAACTACCGGCCAATATCAATTTTACCTGTGATGTCAAAAATTCTTGAAAAAGTCGTAAATCAACAGCTAATAGATCACATCACAAAATACGAACTTGAATTCAAAAAGCAATATATGGATTCAGAAAAAAATCAAGCACAAATTCGGCATTAACTGGTATGATTCTCTTATCCAACAAGAAAAAGATCTAGGGAATATTGTTGGGCTAGTTTTTATCGATCTCTCTAAAGCATTTGACACAGTTCATCACAAAACGCTTCTTAGAAAACTTATATCTGTCGGCGTTAGAGGTACATCGTTCAATTGGTTTAAATCATATCTCAGTCAAAGAAAACAAATAACTGAAATAGATGGAGTAAAGAGTTCTTCCTGTTAAGTTAAATTTGGCGTACCACAGGGTAGTGTTCTTGGTCCGACACAATATTGTTTATTCGTCAACGATATAAAAGAACTAAAACTGAAAGGAGAAATCTTCATGTTCGCGGATGATCATATATGCCTGGTTTATTGTGAAAAAAACCCCTCTCTAATTCAAGTAATGATGATAGACGACCTGGAAAAACTTCAAAACTGGATGGAAAGACAAAAACTATACATGAATCTTAAAAAAACAAAGTATATGATAATTGACAAAAAAAAAGTTAACATAGTTTTGAAATATAAAAACAAAAT
Organism: Platycheirus albimanus; assembly: GCA_916050605.2. NCBI lineage: Eukaryota > Metazoa > Arthropoda > Insecta > Diptera > Syrphidae > Platycheirus > Platycheirus albimanus. The sequence goes on along the minus strand of OU696698.1, from coordinate 88,064,610 downwards.
TATAGAAAAAGTGAACGAGTTTAAATACAGGACTATGGATGGACTCTTCATTAAGCTTTGATGTGCATGTTGAAAAAACAACAAAAAAGCTCTCATCAATCGCTGGTTTATTTAGAAGAATTGCCTATTATATCCCCGTCAACATCAAAAAACAACTTTACTTAAGTTTTTTTCAAAGCCATATAGTTTATGCTTTAAATGTATGGAGTTGCTGTGGAGCCCAAAAAATCAAAGAAATCCAGACTATCCAGAATAAAGCTCTAAAAAATCTTTTTAGCTTTACCTGGTTGGCTTAAGCTTCTACTCGTTAGCGACTTCATTGAACTTCATCTAACATGTAACATACATAAAATTAGATGTATGGCATCTTATTCGACCGTCGAACTAAGCACCAGATTACAACAACACAAGGAACCGGAACAAAATTCATCAACCCAAACCTAGAACTTCAAAATTTGGAACCAACTCTATGTTACACAAATCTGTCCAGCTATTCAAAAATCTCGAAGAAGACATCAAAAAATTATCACCATCTAAATTCAAAGAAAATTTAATGAAAAGTTTACAAAATAATTATTAATTAAACCTTAAATATACTTTAAAAGTCTAAACTGTCTTTAAATATTAAATTTATATGTATGTATTGTCAAATATTCAAACTCTTTAACTTGTATCTTTTCTTGTTTTATTTTTTGCATTGATTGTCACTAATTATGTGTTTTTTGCTTGTTCAATTTATTTATAGAGTTATACCTTTTTAAAATTTAAAATTAAACAAATGTAATAAGAACTAAATCAATTATATAAACACAAAATATGTTCAGCCAAACATGAGAGAAATCTCCTCTGGCATCTATATCGATGAAATAAAATCTAAAATCTAAAATCAAGTCAAATCCCTGCTACCCACCATTCTATTTTTAACCATCAGCCACCGACCTACCCACAGTTGATTTATGCAGAACCAGTTTGTGCTTTGTTGGTTTGTACACAAACCTAACCTAACCTACAGCTCTCTCTCCCCATGGCACTCGGCACGATGCGACGTTCGCTCTATCTCACTCCCTCTCTCTCTCTCTCCCTCTCTCTCTCTCGATCTTTCTCAGTCGCTTGCTCCCTACTCTCGCTCCATGGCTATATGCTTCATGATACGTTCGCCCTTTCTCACTCTCTGTCAATCAGTCTCAATCGATCTCTTCGTCTTCTGGGACGGAAACATCCCACATTTCCGTCGCACTCATTTCCGCTTCATCCGTAAAAATTTTACCCTCATGCGCCTAGAGAAGTTTCACTTCAAAAATTTACTTTTACCGTTTACCAGACAAAAGACAAAGATGTATATCATAAAATTATCTACAAGAGTTTTTATTATCATTTTTTTGTAAGAATCACCATTCCTGAAATATTGTAAATCAAAAACTTGAAGGAGTAACGTTCTTCATAATATGCACATTTATATGCCTTGTACATATTTAGTCCAGTCGACAGGTTGGAAAAAATGTGTTTTGATGGAAAAAGGTCGGAAGTTAATGAAACTTTGGGATGTTGTTTAGGGATAGTTAATTAACATTTTACAAAGTTTTTTACCTCGAGGAACCTGTTAAAAATGAGAAGGGGGTTGGTGGGGGTAGGACTGCAAAATGTTCGACCTTGCAACGGTTTTTCCTCTTTAACTTTTTTCCTTACTTCCTTTTTTGCTTTATTTTTTATATTATTCTTTTTCCTTTTTTATATTTTCTTTCCTTTAACTGAATTGGCCTCCAAATTTAAAAGTTTTGAAATATTGAAATCAATAATTGTAATTACTGCTAAATTTTTAGTTTACCTCTTTGAAAACGTTCTTTAGCAACACATTGTTATTATATTACACAAATATTATCTACATAAGAACTGGGACTTGCATACTCTAATTTAAAAGATTGTATCTATATATAAATCAATAAATATTATTCGGATGTCCCTCGGAAAGTTATTTAAATTTTTACTCTTGCCATACAATCGTTAAGAAGAATATTGATTTATTTTAAAACGGCTTCCAAGATTTTGATAAAACTTTCTGAATGTCATTTATTTTAAGTCAGTCTACCTTTTGGTTAGAAAAGATCGCTGTCAAAGAAACGGTTTTTTTTTTTAAATCAAGTTTTCTCGTACACATCCGATTTCAATAAAGTTTTGACTTGAAGTCAATTATAGTCCTATTGATATGGCATTTCAAAATTTTCAAAAATGTTTTATTTTTTATTTTTTAATAATTAAAAAAAAATAGCTACGTTGGAAACGGGTATATTTAATTTTTTTAACATTATTTTCCTAGATGGAAACTACAAATTTTCATATATTTACATACCAACTCGAACAAATTTCAAAATGTTTTTTCGAATAGTTTTTGAAAAATAACCTTTTTGAAAAAAAAATTATCGAACGATTTTCAATGTATTTTTTTTAGATAGATATTAATCAATGAAAATGAAATATTACAAGTAGAAACTATGTAATTAAAAATAAAACAATACACGCTTCAACAACGCATTGAAATTATTAAAATTCACTATAAAAATGGTGAACATTTGGTAGAGACGGTTCGAAGTCATTGATCTTTTAGGGGAAATGCTTCCGGACCGTGTTATCTCTCAAAAAGGTGATCACATTTGGCCACCGAGATCTTGTGATTTAACACCTTGTGACTTCTTACTTTGGGGGCGACGTGAAAAAGATAAGGTCCACGCCAAAAGCCCAGCGTAGATAGCTATTGAGGGCATACAGCAGCCACTTTGCCATTTGGTGATGGATAATTTTATGAAAAGGATATTGCTGAGTAAACTGATATTGTTTTTTTTATTATTTTTATCAATGGCATACTTTCTTCCTTTTAATGAAATAAATATCCGATCATTTGTCTTAAAAAATTCCATTTTCTTTTGAATATCAAAATAACACCTCTTATTGGAAAACCCTGGACATACCGATTATCTAGCATAAAAGCAAGTTCGTGCGACCCATTCGTGAATTTTATTAATTTTATTTCTAGCAATCTTTGTGCAGTAATTTGGTATCCCTTGAGTCTCCAGCTCTAGAGTTCTGATTCACAGTTTTGGACGAAGTTTCGGTTAAGATTCCTTTTATTTCCCCCCATATTTTGTCAGTCCTGGAATCGCCAATATCATTTCTCGGCAGAGGTCAGCTGTTTATTGAAATTACTTTTTTCTCAATACTAATTCTTCTAGGCTGCTATTCAATAGCAGTTGAACAGTTTTTTTGACGTGATAGCGTCTAATAAATCGGTTTGGAATATATGGGCAGCATGCACAGAAAAATGTCACAGTCACAGTCACGTTACCTAGCTGCTTTCATAGCCTAGAAAGTCGATAAAGTGGGAGGGGAGGGTGTTGGGTGGTTGGTTGGTTGTGGCGGGAGTGTGTGTGGGACAGGCGGGGGGGAGGGGGTAGTGTCGGAAAGAGGAAACATTGTCAAAAATGGTGGGTGGTTGTAGCTGCTTTGGGTGGGTGAGATAAATATTTTCAAAGCTAATGGGTGGTTCCTTGGTGGCTGTAGGTGGGATGGGTGTTTGGTGTTGGGGGGATTTGGTAAGGTTGCGGGTGAATTGTCAAATATGGTGGGTGGTTGGTTGGCGGTTGTAGGTGGGTTGATTGGTTGGCAGTTTTGGTGGTGGGGATATTTGATTTGATGGGGTGCGATGAAAAAGTTGTCAAAAAAGGTGGGTGAGTGGAAGGTGGTGGCAGGTGGGGTAGGTGGTTGGATCTGGGGGATTCGGTGTTGGGAGGGGGTGAGGGAAAAATAATTGTCAAAAATGGTTGGTGGTTGGTTGGTGGCTGTAGGTGTGATGGGTGGTTGGCGGTGTTGGGTGAGTGGCAAGTTGTTGTAGGTGTTATGGGTGGTTGGATTTGGGTTTAGGGTGTAGTGAAGGGAATTGTCAAAAATAGTTGTACTGGGGAGGGGGTGGTTCAAGGGGTGAACAAAATTAAAAAATGGTGGGTGGTTGTGGGTAGGTTGGGTGGTTGGTGGTTGGAGAGATACCTATACACATGAAGTGTTTTGTGACCTGGTTATCACGTAAAATTATCGTCCGTAAACCGACTTTACAGACAACCATGTTTTTTTTACAGAAGTATAGAATCTTGTGTGTTCATAGACTGATGATGGTACTTAGTCTTTAGAATGGCTTGAGGATTATCTACATTCCAAATGAGGCAGTTTTGCTTACTGAGATAGCCATTCAACCAAAAATAAGCTTCATAGTAAAACAAAATTTTGTGAAATTTGGGATGATTTTTAAAGTAAATATGCACAATTGGCATACGTTGTTCAGGCGTCAGTTGATTCATGATGAAATGTCAAACCCAATTTAAAATAAATTATATGGCATATGTCACAATGGCTGTCATAAGAGTGCCGCCAACTTAAAGTTCTGTACCTCTAAAAAACACTCTTTATACGAAAAACTGAATTTGAAACACGTGTTAACATTTGAAGAATGAGTTTTTTTTTAAATTTTATGGATAAACAGCTAAAACGAACTCCGCACTTGTTTTTTTTTTAAGTTTGCATCTCTATGATACAATTTACATGTTTGCGAATTTCATTTAATATTTCGAAATTGTTTTACGAAATCAGTTCGGTTTATGAAAATTGAGATGAATAATAAAATTAATTTAAAAGCAGAACATTACAAAAACAGGAAACTGTTTGCATTCTGCCGCCCCCAAAGAACACAAAACAACTCACACCTGATTACACACAAACAAAACTCAGGAGCACAACAATATAAAATATGAACGCAAAATTAACACACAGCAATCATTTTTCATATTTTCCCCTTTTTGTATCCTTCTAAAAAGGACGATAATAAACGTGTGTTGCATTAAATAAGCTTTGTAATTATTATCTGCGTATAAACATATTGATGTATATCTATACCTATGAGATATAATGTATTCTAAAATATTAATAAAATCAACAAAATTTGGTGTATAACACAAATTACCAATCCCATAATCTACTACCAAAATAAACACACACACCATAGAAGTTCAAAGTTAATAATTGCTAGAACAACCGGAAGAAGTAAACAGAGAGAGCGGGGGGGGGGTAGAAATTCAAAGGACGATATCGAAATACGAAGTATCCTTTGCCTCCTTGATTCAGAAATTAATGCAAACGAAGTCATAAATATTCGAATTCGTTTTACAACTCAACCATGGCAGCCAGAAAGGGTACACCTATCCCAAATCAATGGTCAGAAATAGATTGTTGTAGCTAGATGTAGATGAGCTAAAAGAAAGGGTTTCGATGGTTTTGGCTTTCACACACTGATTATGCAGATTATAATTAAGTTAACATGCATGTATAAGGATAAAGGAAAATTATGGTCAGGCAAAATGGAAAGCAATTATGAGGAACCATAAATATTGCGTAAGGGTGTATGAGAACAGATATATAAATATTTGTATACAGGGTGCTTTTTAATTCGTAGACAGTAATTTGGGAAATATTTTATGGACATATTTGACAGCAAAGGCCTTTTTTATTGATCCCAGAGTCAAAAAAAACCTATTGTTTTACCTAAAAATTAACCTATAAACGAAGTTTTTATTGCTATTATTAAGAGAACATGGACCAGGGTATGCTAAACTAAGCCTTTTCTTAGAACCTATGTAAGTGTAAGTGATATCAAAATTGGGGATATACCCTTACTGATGGTTAAAACGAACAAGGAAACACCCTGTTTATGTGTAAATTGGTTAGATTTCTTGTATCTAAGGGAACAAAATAAAATTAAATGCCAATGTTTGGGGCTAATAACCATTATAACTTGATGTCTTTACTTTCGTATGTGTTTATTTTTTCTAACAAATAAATCAATAAATGTGTGTGTTACAGGAAGAGCTTCCTTTTGGAAATTTATCTGCCCTACTGTGTTGTGGGTGCAAATTGCTTTCTGTTGTAATCCCTGAATGATTTGATTTTTACTTTGTAATCATATTTATTTGTTTGTATGTAACTTAAGGAAAAGGTTCAAAGTTTTGACATAAGAGCAAAGTCAAGCACTTAATAAAATTTGAACGGCCCAATATAATCTCGAAATCATGAGGCATATATTGAAGGGATTTTGTTCCGTTTCAGCATATACATTGGTAACAAATTTCGAATTTGACAAAATAAAAGCTCTTCAGAAGGTAAAAGCTAACAGATCGTTTGTTTGAATCAAAGATTGTCTAATTGTTTTGAACCGAATTCTTTTAATTTTTTGTTTCTTAAGGTGATTGAAAGTTAAACTGAATATATAATTGCAAAATAAAGGTTTTATTTTGGAAAATTAAATATGTTTTGGAAACTCTCAAGTAGTAAAAAAGTTGAGTTTTGAGTAAAAAAAAATGTCTGCATATTAAATAAGTTTGATTTAATATAAATATAAAAATACATTTAAATATTTACTGTTACGAATGAAAAGGTTGCCATATCGTATTGGACCTAGGGTGCTTCAAACCTAAATCCGCAACTGGTTATTTCTTAAGGGATTCGCTTTTTGTATTGGGAAACCAGTAAATTACAAATCAAATTTTTTTTCAAAAAGTCTAAAAATGTTTTCCTATATTAAGCTTGATATATAGCTTGGTAGACTCGTACAGTATTCCCGAAATGTTGTGAAGAATCTCAATTGTGTAGAACAAGGACCAAAAAGTGAAATGGCAAAAAGATTGGAAAATAAACCACTAATAGCCTTATTTCAAAACATAAGTTTGAAAAAATTCTGGGGCAATTGTAAAGGTTACTAGTATTGCGAAAAGAAGGACAAGCAATGATGTTGATACTAAAAACTAACTAGCATATCTTGAGTCTTCAAATGGAAAAATGGAAAGTTTTTTTCTATTTGTATAAAAATAAATTTGTAATAATTATTTAACAAAATATGTCGTTCTCTTCCAAAAAATAAGTCCAATTTTATGTGACCAATTTTTTTTCCTTTTTTTTCAAAAAATTTCAGTCACAATACTCAGGAGTCTTGCTTTTTCTAGTTTTTACTTGCGATTATATGTAGGTACTATAAGACAAGTTAAGCATTCGTAAAAAAAAAATCTACAATCAAACATGACATTACGATGATAGAGAAGTCGAAAAAAGTGCGTCCGACAATTCTGTCTGTCTGTCTGTATAGTTACCTACAGCCTTAACGGCTGGACCGATTTGCTTCAAACTTGGTACACAGTTTTATTATGACGTCCTACAGAGGGGTTTTTGGAATTAGCTAGAATTCCAAAACTAACGGTACCTGGCATACGATTTTTAGTGAAAAATAATTTTTTCTCAAAAACGGCTAATACGATTTTGATAAAACTTTCTTAATGGTGTTTTCTGTTCAAACTTTATGTTTTGGTGGGAAAAGATTTTTCAGGAAAAGTCTTATAATGGTACCTCCCATAGGACCGGTTTTTTGAAATCCGATTTTCTCGTAAGTTGCTTGACGAGTTTCGATGAAATTTTTAATGTAGAAGCCCTTTTATAATGACAATAATATAAATTCTTAAATTTTTCAAAAAATGT